>CM065300.1:103820087-105071087 GCA_032871835.1 Dipteronia dyeriana
TGCTTGTTCAATCGTCACGAGAAAAAAGTACGACACTTTTTTTATATACATCAATTAATCTATGGTTAAGGTTCTAGTTAGTCAAAAAGGGAAAAATTTTATTTATACGCAAACCCTAATTTTAAATGAATTTTCTCACGCTTCCGTTGCGCATGGTTTTTTCCTTACATATTTCTATTGTTGTACCTTTTGAGTTAGTTCATTATAACATTTGGGGACAAAATAAAATTGCTTCACATTCTGGTGCATATTACTTTTAAACTATTGTGGATGATTTCACACGAAGCACTTGGGTTTATTTGATGAGTTGTAAATTTTGCTGAAATCTTTTTTTGCCCTTACTGAAACTCAACTTAACAAAAAGGTTAAACAAATTCATGTGGACAATGGCAGTGAATTTTATTCAATGCGTGAATTTTTTAAGGCACATGGCATCATTTATCAACACTCTTGTGTCTCCACACCACAACAAAATGGGGTGAATGAACGCAAGCATAGACATGTCTTGAATGTAGCACGAACATTGAGATTTCAATCTCAACTTCCTCTAAATTTTTGGGGTAGAGTGTTCTCACTGCTACTTATCTTATTAATCGCTTGCCTACACCACTTCTTTCTGGAAAAATACCATATGAAGCCTTTTATAACCATACTCCCACATACAACCATTTACGTGTTTATGGGTGTCTATGTTATGTTGTTAATGTCAATCCTACACACAAATTTGATCAACATTCTCGTAAATGCATTTTTGTTGGATATCTATTTGGTCAGAAAGCTTACAGAATGTATGACTTGATTGCCAATCAGTTTTTCTCTAGTTGAGATGTTGTTTTCCATGAAAATATTTTTCCATTTGCAAACATATCAGGAAATACTAGATCTGATTTACCAGTTTTTCCATTACCGGTGCTAGATAATTTTGTCCCAAATATTACACCAAATACACATAAGGTACCTATAGTTTTGTTATTGTCAATGCTAGATAATTTTGTTCCAAATGCCATACCAAATGCACATGAGGAACCCACCCATGTAGTTTTAGTAACACCAATGAATCCCAATAATAACACCAATGAATCTACCCAATTACCATCACCACGACGATCTAAACGACCAAGAAAACCCTCTACTTGGCTTCGTGATTATAAGACCATGTTGTTAATATCAGATCCATCGTCTAATTCACTACCAATTCCTCTAAAAGGTACACGTTATCCTTTATCAAACATTATTTCTTATAATAAATTGGCATCTTCTCATCATTCTTTTGTTGCTAGCATTTCTAAATCACTTGAACCTAAACATTTGCCCAAGCTGAGAAATATCCTTAATGGCGAGAGGCTATGGATTTTGAAATTCAAACACTTTGGGACAATAACACCTGGACTGTCACTCATTTGCTTAGAAAGAAGCCTATCAGTTGAAAATGGGTGTACAAAATCAAATATAAATCTAATTGCACAATAGGGCGTTACAAAGCATGCTTGGTGGTGAAAATACAAACATTGCTAATTTGCCTTAAGCAAACTGAAAATACAAACAAGGTTAAATGCTCAAGGCTAACCTAGAGGGAGGTGAATAGGTTAGACACCTTTTTCGACTCCCTTAGAAACAAACAAAAGTTTGTCCCTCTAGATTGCTTGTATCACAATATATATATATATATATATATATATATATATATATATATATATCAATTAAAGACACTTAATCAATATATAAAACAAGTAAAGTGTGATACAAACAAGTAATTGTAATACATACACAATCTATATTATAGAAAGGAAGTCAACTTACATAAAGAGTTCTATCCATAGTATTCAAATAACAAATACAAATATAAAAGAGATAGGGATAGAGAAAATTTGACACAAGATATAACATAGTAAACCTCCGAAGATGAAACATCCACGGGTTAGCAACCACCTGCAAACAAAATCCGCTAGTAGATAAGATAAGTACAATCTCTCAAGTGACCCCTTCACCTAGAAACTACCATCATATCCTACTTATAAAGATGTCGCCCTCTTGCTGAACAATCTGAGGCCTCACACCTCTTGTCAAGACTTCCTGGCTCACCCTTCAGGATCCTCACGACCCTAGGCAAGACTTCTTGCTCAACTATCCGAGTCCTCCCGACTCTAGTCAAGAATTCCTCACTCACCATTTTGGATCCTCATGACCCTAGGCAAGACTTCTTGCTTGACTATCCGAGTCCTCCCGACTCTAGTCAAGACTTCCTTGCTTGACAATCCAAGGTCTCACACCTCTTGCCAAGACTTTCTTGCTCAACAACATAGGTTTCACACCTATTGGCAAGACTTCCTTCTCACAAGGCATCTAGGTGATCATGAATGCAAAACGTAAACAAGTACGCAACATAGAATGTTATGATCAACACATCCTATGGAAAATACTAGATATGAGCATGAATGCACAAAACAAATGTAGTCTAGTCAATCACGCATGTTTAATCCATCTAAATCATGTAAGATATGTTCAACATTAATTACAACCTAGATACATGCATAGATCTAAAACTTGAATCACAAGATATGTTCAATTAACACATAATCAAGTTTAAATCTCATAAACCAAAAAACATGCTAAAATCATATGACAAAGTCATTTAGATTAAAGCTAAAGTTCTAGAGCATATTCCTATACATAGATTCAACAAAACACATGAATAGCTCAAAAGAACATAAGCACATGTATTATTGTGAGAAATCGACCAAAGAGAGCCTAATACATGTGAGGAACTATTTTTCATAAAATCAATCAATCAAATATCATCAAATAGTCCTAGAATCAAAGCTAGCACAATACAACCCAAACATGTGAAAACATAAGCAAAATCAAAACCTAACTCAACATGTGAGATTTCAATTGAAACTCAACCTAGCTTTAAATGAGTTCAAAACTTAAATCAAAATAATCACAAGACACATATATATGTTGAAGAAGAAAACCCAAGGCAATTGACCAAGTTTTAAAAGAAAACTTTGAGGGAAAATCAATACCTTATTTGATTTTGGTGCAGTCCTGTTTTTAAGAGTTTAGACTCCAAAAACAGCAATAAAACTCACTAACACATTCAGAGAAAAGATGGAGAATGAATAGACAAACACTCTCAAATTTGAATCACTCAAATCGGAGTTTAAATGAAGAAGTTATGGTGTTTGGAAGGTGAGAAAATGTAGAGAGAAAATTATACACTCAAGTTTTTAAATTTCTTCTTAGAATGAAATGTGAGAGGGAAGGAATATATAAAGGAGAGGGAAAATGGGCATATGAAATGACTAAAAGGGACAAGAAGCAGCCAAGCTTGCTTGCTGCCCGAGATGGCTCATGGGCATCTCGGGGCAGAAGGCTACGCGCCATCTTGGGAAAGAAGAGCTTTGTTGTCTTCTTTTTCCCTTGACCTTCCTTCGTGTTCTTTGACCGTTCTCCGGCCTCTAAACTTGGAATTTGAATCCGTTTGCAGATTATGAACCTTAACTCTCTCACGGACACGAAAATATAAGATACTCAACTCAAAAAATAATAATTAGACTCGATATAGGAAGACGAAGACAATGTATGCAACATGAGTTGAAAGTGAGTATCTTTTGACTTAGAACTTGAAATCAATAGTATGAGTAACCGAAATGACCGAAACTCAATAAAGAATGATTTAAGACTAAAATAAAGTTCAATATCCATGTTTTACAAACATATACACATACAAACACAATTCACACTAGAATGCAAACTACATAGAGATAGTCTCCAATCATGCATTTTTCAAAACATGTTATTTTCATACCAATGCATGAGAATTCATCTTCAAATGTGTGAATGTGTTATACATGGTGCACAACGATGCAGTGACACATATGAATGAATTGTATGTGTGTGCCTATAATGGTGCACAACGATGCAGGGACACAAATGTATGAATTGTTTGTGTGTGTGTGTCTAAGCCTTGTAAGAGAAAGATAAGGTCTTAGTATACCTTTGTAGAACCATATTGCATCTTTTCTCTATGAAGACTTTGAGCTTGCTTTGACTTGTTGTTCATTCTTCTTTGAAGCTTGAATCATCTTGAATCTAAACAACTAAATCATTACAAGTAAACATCATTTTGATATGGAATTAATGCCAACACAAGTTTGTCCCTCTATATAGTTTGTAATACAATTTATTAATCAAAAACAAGCAAAATCAATTCAATAAAGATGTGTTGGTCAAACAAAGTCAAAGTTGATAACAACTTGCATGTGATACAAACTCTATTTTTACTTAGGCTATCAAACATAAACCTTTTACATATACAAAGCTTGATATAAAAATAATATCAATTACAAGTATATCAAACAAGATATATATATCAACATCAAGTAAAAGTAAGATATATATCAACACATATAGAAATATCAAGAGATAAAGACAGAGAAAATTAACACATGATTTTTACGTGGTAAAACCTCTGAAGAGAAAACATCCACAGGTTGATTCCATAACCACCGACAAACACCTTTCACTAGTAAGATAAAAAGATACAATCTCTCAATTGACAAATTCACCCAAAAATCTATCCTTCAACCTACACAATGAAAGAGATGACACATTGATCACCTTGATCCTAGTCAAGACTTCCAATGCTTAACTATCCAAGTTCTCACAACTCTAGCCAAGACTTTCAATGCACAAATCAAATAATCACTCTAAGAAATGTGACTTCCACTGCTTAGCTATCCAATAACTCACGTCTCTAGCCAAGACTTCCAATGCTCAAATCAAAGAATCACTTTAAGAATTGAGACTTCAAACCTCTTCACAAGGCATATGATCTAAGTAGATGAAAATGATACAAACACACACAACATAGTATATATGATCAATATATCATATGGAAACTAGAAGTGAATCAATAAACACATGTGAAATGTATTCTAGTTTACAAACCTAAAATAATGCAATCAAGCAAATGATGCATGTACATATGAAATGTGTGGATTAGGCACAAATCATGAAGAACTAGATTTTTATCAACAGAAGCATAAAACAAATTTATCTAGAACTTACAACATGAACAATCAATCTAGTGTATGTGAAACACCTAACACACACAAAAACGTAGATTATGTTCAATCACATAAAAATGCTTGAATCAGTTAATAAATTCAATAAAGAATATCTAGCAAAATATTCAGAGCTTAGAATCATAAGACAATTTCTTAGATTCAATTAAACTCTAAATCAACATTCAAATATGTTATTTCAATAAATATTCAATTAAAGTAGTCTAGCAAATGTAGAGACTATTTATCATAGAATAGATGTCAATAATCACACAAAATAGCCTTAGAATTAAAGTTAGCAGAATACAACACCACAAGCATGTGAAAACATAGATTTAAGAAATCTAACTCAATATGCATGTAAATTGAAGCACAAACTAGCTCTATTAGAGTTCAATACTCTAATCAATGATTACACATCAAACATACAAATATAGAATAAGAAAACCCAAGGTGATTGAAGACTTGAAAATGAAACTCAAGAGAGAAATCAATACCTTTGGTAAAAAACGTGCAGTCCCATTTTTGTGAGTAAAGCCACCAGAAAACTCAATCAAATGACTCCAAATCTTATGAAAAAGATTGAGAACTGGTAGACGAGAAATCTCCAACTTGGAATCACTCAATTCGGACTCCGAATGAGAAAGTTATGGTGTTTGGACGATAAGAAAGTTTGAGAGAAAATTTATGCACTTATGTTTTTTAATTTTTCTTCTTGGAAAAGAAAGAAAGGGAAAGTGGTATATAATGGAGGGAATTAAAAGAGAGATTGAGCAACCAATCAAGAGAGGTCACATATGCATTCCCGTGGAGCCACGTGGGCTCCATGGGGTAGAGGGCTACTCTTCCTATTGAGGCCACGCGCCTCCACGGGGAAAGGAGCTTCACCCTCTTGCTTGATTTTTCTCCTCCCCTCGCGCACCACAAGAACACATAAGTATGTTATTTCCTAGAAATAGTCCTAGAACATGAAATTTACAAAAGTTGTCAATTTCAATCTAATGCATGTGCAAACATGAATAAGTGTGTATATGTTATATCAATTTTTACACAATGATGCAGGGACACATGTGAATGCTTAGTATGTGTGTGTCTAGGCCTTGCAAAGAGGAAATAAGTCTCGATATACCTTTTTCTATGCAATAAAGCTTTGTTCCTCTTATAGCCACCACTTTGCTTGAAATATTTTCCAATTTCTTTGAAGCTTGATAATCCTTAAATCCTAGACAACTAATCAATATAAAGCAAATGTCATTTTGATATGGAATTATGTCAACACTAAACTCAAAAACCTATTAGGTGGCTAAAGGTTACACACAAGTTGAAGGCATGGACTATGATGAGGCCTTTGCACCAGTTGTAAAACTTGTAATAGAAAATGTTTGCTTGCTATCGTTGCACCTAGAAATTGGTCTCCTCATCAATTAGATGTGCAGAATTCATTTATTTATGGTGATCTTAATGAAGAAGTCTACATGCTTACACCTCCGGGATATAGTCGACGGGGGGAGAACTTGGCGTGTCGACTAAAGAAGTCATTGCATGGGTTAAAACAAGCCTCTTGAAATTGGTTTTCCAAATTTTTTGCATCCATTCGAGATGTCGGATTTCAACAATCTAAGGCAGATTATTCCATATTCACAAGGTTACGTGGAGATTCGTTTACCGCAATACTAATTTATGTTGTTGATATGATAATCACATGAAATGACTCAGCTAAAATACAGGCACTTAAGAAACTTCTTCATGATCAATTGCGTATCAACGATCTTGGAAATTTGAAGTATTTCTTGGGCATTGAAGTTGCATGTTCCAAACAAGGGATCTTCATCTCACAACGGAAGTATATACTAGATATACTAGATGATATGGGCTTACTTGGTGCTACCTCGGCCATATTTCCCATGGAGCAAAATTTGAAGCTTACACCAATAGAAGGTGAACATCTTAAAGAGCCATCGCATTATAGAAGAGTTGTTGGGCGACTCATTTATCTCATCATTACAAGACCTGAGATGTCTTATTCAGTACATCTTCTTAGTCAATTCATACAAGAACCACGAAAGCCACATCTTGATGCAACTCTCCGTGCTTTACGATATTTGAATTCAACACTAGGTCAGGGACTGTTATTTCCAGCAAAAATATTTGGTATTGAAACAGTATTGTGATGTAGATTGGGCTAGTTGTCCAACCACAAGAAGATCTGTTACAGAATATTGCATATTTCTTGGTGATTCTCTTATATCTTGGAAAACAAAGAAACAAGCAACGATTTCTCACTCATCTGCAGAAGCAGAATATAGAGCTATGGTGTCCATCACTTATGAATTAACTTAGTTTAGATATCTTCTACAAGATTTGCAAGTTAGTCATTCAGGTCCAGTAAGGTTACATTGCGATAACCAAGTTGCCTTACACATAGCAGCAAATCCAGTTTTTCATGAACGTACAAAGCATATACAGTTGGATTGTCATATAATGATTGAAAAAATTCAATCAAGAAAGATTCAAACTTCTTTCACACCTTTTACTCTTCAAGTTGCGGACATATTCACCAAAGCATTGAGAAAGTGAGTTTTTCATTCACATTTACGCAAGCTGGAGATTCTAGAAATTCATGCTCCAACTCCAACTTGAGGTGGAGTATTGAAAATCATTGAAATTCATCACCATCAATCTTGGAATTTAATTTAGACAATTAAAAGTATGATATTTTATTTCCTTACTTGGAAATTTACATGTACAAAGCTTTCTTTTAGTTATTTATCTGTGTAATTATATAATGGAAATACACAAGAAAATATGCAGAGGCTTTCTCTGCAAATCCTGCTTCCTTTTTTCTACAACTACCGCCAAATGTGGTTTGATGAATGGTGATAAATGGTACTCATTCAATCTGACAATGTTTCTAGCTAATTCGAAAAAATGATGTTGGAATGTTAATGTTGTTTATCAATTCCATCTCATCTTTAAAAAATAGCTTATATAAAATCACATCCCATAATATACAATATCATAAACATTATTTGATTATGAAATCCATCGATGGAGAAATGTTTTTGACATTTATGTGATCATATCTATGATTAAGAAATGTAATGTAACAAATGTTTTTGAAACAATTTTCCTTACCTCTAGAAGAAGGAAGAAGAAAAAAGAAAATAGTAAATAGTAGATGAGTGGTCGGAGATAGTAGGCCGACATCATTGAGAGAGGATAGTCATTTTCATAACTTTTTGTCATTGATTTATTTGGAATCCACATCACGAAGATCAAATCCATCCTTGAAAAGCTTCTTGTTTTACTTCAAAAGATTTGATACACTTCACCACTTTTACCATAAAATCACACTCATGGGTCATGCATGATAAAATTAAAAGCTGTCTAATTAATTAGTCTTCACAAATTACATGTAATTAGTTTTCATTAATCATTTGAATTATCTCCCCCTTTAGTTTTATTCTTCTTTTTATCTTATTATCGGTTGTTAAGTTTGGTAGGATTTGACTGGTCAAAATCATCACTACTGCCTCTGCTTAATTGCCTTTAACTGAATTCTCTCTCTTTCTCTTCTCGAGGACAGACGATGCTTAATTGCTAGTCAAACTAAACCCTTTCAACAACTTGATCTATTTTAATTAGGGTTTTGTACTTGCATATATATATTCTTATACTACTACACGTACATTTCGAATTTTTAATCTTTAATTAATTAAGATGATAAAATATATGTTTGAGATTATCGAAGTACGGAACAATATGGTCCTCTCCAATCGAAGATATTAACTAATACTATTATTTTTTATTTTTATATAGAAAAATATGTAGTGTAGTATAAATTGGAATTGGGAATCACGTGATACCATTAAGACAAAACCCTCCGACCAAGTGATTAATTAACTAAAATCGAAGAACCGATTAATTCAATCAAAATATCATCGGCAACAAAAATTAAAAAGTAATAATAATAATAATGTTAATGTTTGTTAATCTAATAGAGAGGAGATCTTTGAGGAATGCCTTTTCTTCTACTGATGCAGCTTGTAGCCATATCTTCATGATCATGAGAAACCTTGTTGTAATTAGTAGCATTAACTACTGATCTTGCACACACGTAGTACCCGCTACTACTACTTCTCTTCTTTCTAACGATGTGGGATGTGCATGCCACGCTCATGTTCTCCGACCCTGACGATCCTGATGACCAGCTCATTGGCTCGTGATCGCTGCTGTCTACTATTGTCGAGTGTGGTGTTTCATTTGTCATCACTTCATCGTCTCCCATCTCTTGTGGAATCATGAAGTCCGGACTTAGGGTTAAAGTATTGCATGTTCTCAAGTATGGTGAGAGATCCTTATAGTGCGTCAACACAAAGTCCACCTACATATTCATCGTAATCAAAAATTATTTCACAAAACATTAATTAAGTAATCCTTGGTTTCTTTCAGTCAATTTTGCTGTATATAATTAACTAGGTCAAGGGTTTTATTGCATGTAATTATTATATATGATTATAAGTATATGAAACTAGAGAATTATACAGTTTCTACACGTATATTTTGATTTGGCATGAATAAATAGAATTAATTTACCTTGCAACCTAGAGAGCAATGAATATAGGGTTCTTGAAGGCTCCTATCACAGGAGGTGCAATAGTTTCCAGCTCCTTTGAATTGTCTATTTTGAGGTCTCTTCTTGATGAACACCACTTTGGCACTATTTATAGTATAGGCCTGTGTATAAATATCCCAAAATTCAGCTAATTAAATACCAACCCAAATAGCTGGATTTTATATATTATGAAATAAAATGAGGCATTAAATAATTCAAAGTAGTGGTTTTAATTGATTGATTAATTACCTGAACACTAGAGCAGTCAATGAGCTTTTGCAGATCATCCAATCGGACAACTTCATGATAGACGTAACGACGAACCTGAAGAAGCCTATGGAATCGATGAGATGGTATACAGTGAGGGCAGATACTGGTACGGCAATCCAAACAACAAATATTCTTTTCATTCTTCTTTGCTGATTCATGATACGAACATGCCGTGAAGAATTTCTGTGTGTAAAGGGCTTCCAACCAAGCAGGCCTTTGAATTCCCTACAAAATCAAACCATGATCAAATTTATTATATCTATATACACCCTTTAATTATAAGATCAAACAAGAAAAATAAAGAAATGAACAATAAGAATTATGTTAAAAGGGTAATTGAGATAAAGAAACACGCGCGAGCGCACACAAAAACACACACCATGATCATATGGAGATAGCCTGCCCTCTTGGCCTGTTCAGTCTCTTTTAGCTGTTGTTATCAAGAAAGTGGGAGCAACACAGAAGAAACAGAGTACTGAAGAGTGGAACTAGGGTTTTGGAGAAGAGTGTATTTATGGAGGATCACAAGAGAAGGGAGAAAAGGGTATGTTTATTTATTATTAATTTCTTAGAGAGAGACTGCACAACACAACATTTTGTCAATAAGAAGGGCTTTATATTAATTATTTAAGTGTTTGATGTGTGAGAGAGAGAGTAATAAATAATGAGAAGTAATTAGATAGTAAGATATGAGGAGAACGTGGGAGCGGTTTGTGTGTCTCCCATTGATCTCATTAATTTAACTATTCTACTCATCATCTTGGCTTATGAGCTCCCTCTTATAACTTCCTTGAAATTGCTGCCTTACATGATAACTTTTTTATTCATTTTTCATCTAGTGATCAAGACTTTGAAATTAATTAAGGAAATTAAGAGACATATATTCACTATAAAACGTTTGTCACAAGCAATTGTGTTAGTTAGTGAATATTAGGATCATCAATTCATGTATCTACAAGTTGCTATATATATATTGTATTTTATTTATAGTAGTAGTATTATTATTTGTTGTTTTTTGAGTAATATATAAAATCATACATCTTTTCCCTACATTTTACTCACATGTGTTGTGGGACTATTATGTTTAAAGTGTGTGACTCAAATAATTGAGCATATTGAAAATAATTAGGCCCAGACAAAAATAAGATCAATGTTAATGATTGTTATGACCCAAATTATGTCTTAGTCAAAAGACAAAAAGGCACAAGGAAGATAGCATCACCCTGTTAACAAGATATCAAAGACATTAATCCTTCTAGTTAAATGTTTACTATATCTTAATTCTTTTTATATGTGGTCATAATTTAAGATATAGTTTAAATATCTTATGAGATTATCTGTATCTAGGGTTTCTTTTCATTAAAAGCTCATCCAGTGAATCTTTAGGTTTTGTTTTTTGTTTTAAATGTTCATTTGTAGTATATATTTATCTTGGTTTAGCAACAAAATAGTTATGTTCTAAGTATATATTAGCTAGTAATTGTTTAGATAAGATAAAATTTTAAGATTGTAAGAACACAAGCTGGAAAAAAATCCGGTTTTTGGGGAATCAAACATGACAACATTGAACCAACTACTCCACTAATGAGAAGAACTGTGCTTTAATAATTATGTGGGTTTTGGTTTTATAACAAAACATTTGACAGACAAACACAACTCATTAAGCACTCAGTAATTAGAGCAAACTTATTTCAAAAAACCTTATTTTATTATTAAATTAATCAGAGGTTTTACTAATTTTAAGGAAACCTTGTTCAGTGTGCTTTAAGCTATAGCCAAGAGCTAATTTCTTGGGTTTTGTTAATCTTTTGTCATTCCCTTTATACCCTTTTAGTTTCCTCTTGTATTAAAAATATTCAATTAATCTGGTGCCAAATTTCTCAATTAATTACTTCATCAAGAGCAAATTAGCTTAATTTCTAAATAAGATAATGACTAATGATCAGTTAATCAATAATAGAAATGAATTACGAACTCGGTCATCTCTCTCTCTCTCTCTCTCTCTCTCTCTCTCTCTCTCTCTCTCTCTCTCTCTCTCTATATATATATATATATGTGTGTGTGTGTGTGTGCCCCCTTAGAGCATCTTCAACGATCTTTCTTAGAGACCTCTCTTATCTTAATTAAGGGAGAAACTGTATTTTTACAGCCCTTAATGGTCCCTTACAACAACAACATCCACTCATATTTAAAGGGGTGAGACTATTAGGGACCAAACTAATCAAAATAATGTGTTTCCCGAAAAAGTTAAACGCAGTAATATGATTCTTGGAAAACCTGTATACATCTGTTTGGTTGTGTATGGGAATATTATACCAAATTCTTAGGAATATCAAGTAACAGTATTTGGTTGTGCATGGGAATTTAATTTTTAATTTTTAATTTTTAATTTTTATCTTTCCATAATTACATAAAAATAATAATATTTACTATTTAGGTTTGGGTTTTTGAGAAAATCAATTTTTTTTTTAGCTTGAGCTTGAAAGAGTGAGGAGGGAGAATGATGGTGCCCTTTTTCTGGAGAACTTTGTTGATATATCGATTCCCACATCTCTCTCCCTCTCTATGTATATCTGAAATTGTACCAAATCCATCTTATTTCTCTACTTATTCAAATTTTTATTGTAATTATTCAAATCGATTCTCACATCTCTCTCTCCCTCTCAATTTATTCAAATGGAGGGCTCCTGTTATAATTATTTTTTCGGTTGCCAAAAATGGAAATCGATTCCGACATCCTTCTCTCTCTGTATATTTATTATTTGAAAAATTGATCAATTGACTGTGTCTGAGATTTGGGGGTGAATTGAAGATGAGAAGATTTAATCTAGGGTTTGCATGATTGAAAATTAAAGAAGAAGAGGTTAAGGATTAGGGATTTCAGTGAAAAGAAATTGAGGATTTTTTATGTTAAGTCTCTCAGAAGCTGTGTGGAGAGGAAGAGATGCTTTAAAGCATCGGACACTCCGATTTCAATCCAACACCACTGTTGTTTATCTTTCCTTCCAATATTCATAAAAAACATCAACAGTCGTAGATGACGACCACCGCTCTTCGATGGAGGTCACAAACCAGAAAAAAAAAATAGAAAGTGAAGAAGAAGAAGAAAATAGAAGAAAAGAAAAGAATATAAGCAAAAAAAATCACAAACCAGAATAAAAATTGAAGAACGAAGAAGAAGAAAGATGAAAAAAATTGAAGAAAGAATAGTAATTTTTTTTAAATGAGGGTGGGTCCCACGTGTTGGAACCCTTGTTTACTGATCGCGCAGCGGAAACAAGTTTTAAAAAAAAATCATAAAGAAATACTGCTACCAGTAAACCCTAGGATCTTTTTTTGGAACAATAATAAAACAAGAAATCGAAATCGACAATAAAGAGAATAGAAGAAATAGTTTCTTCATACCTTTGATGATGGCTCCTTCTCTTTACGATCTGATCCTGATTTGAACCACTCGATCTTCCACGCTATCTCCCGAAACTGCTAAGTCTCACGGTACTCATGAATAACTGGAGGATGAAGAGAGAAGAAGAAAAAAATTTATTATTATTCTTTTTTTCTTCTTGATCGAAAACCCTTAGAACACTACTAGGGTTCTTCTTTCTTCATTTGTTTTACGTAAGATTAACTCTTAATCGTTCTCTCTTATTTTTTGTTTGTCTTTAAAACTTAGTTTCCAATATATATATATATATATATATATATATATATATATATATATATATATATATTTAAAATAACTGATGATATCTTTTTAATTTAAAACAAAATCTTTATTTTCTTTCTATTAAAAGATATCATCTAATTTGAATTTAAACTATTTAAATTCAAATTAATATTTAATTAAAACCAATTAATTAAACCAATCAATCTAATCTTTTAAGATATCAAATATCTTTAAAGATATTGATTAATAATTTGTTTTTTTATTTGATTTGAATTCAAACACTTTAAATTCAAAATTAAATATTTAATAAAATAAAATAAAATAATCATATTATCTTATTATATCAAATATCAACAAACACACATCATTTTGTGATTAATAACACAATTAAATAATATTATTATTTAATTTATTTAATCACCATTACTCATTAATTAAATAATATCATTATTCAATTAATTTCCAAACAAATACGTGTCACTTTCGTAACACAATTGATTGGATAATCCAATTAATTAATTGTGACCCCTGTTACCTAAATCAATCGGGCTAGCAAAGGGACCTAATGGACCCACAGTATTTTGAGCTCCAATAATCCTTAGAAATAATTAATTAAACTCTTTAATTAATATTTCATGATTATTAACTTATGTTATTCCACTAAAAACTCGAAGCTGCACTCTCTCAACTGTAGATGTTTTTACACAAACCAATAACTTTCAGTATCCATCGATATAGCTATTACATATGGTATGATGCTCCACATTTAGTTTATAATTAGAGTTTAGTCATAATTTTTGTTATACTCCTCTAACTATATCTTTCTATTAAGTACCAAGATTCTCTAATGAACAATAAATCCTACATTCCTTATGGAATTAGGAGAGCGCTCATATTGTTTAAACCCCGAATCAACCATTAAGTGAACTACTATCTACTTTTTGTAAGAATGAGTGGATTTCACTATTGTGTACAAATCTTTCCAGCCACAAGCCAAACCATTATCCTAACATACAGAGCATATTGATCAGGAATGCTACTCCAACCTCACCCATGGTATATCAAAGACCACGATATAACCTGAAGGAGTCGATAAAACACTCAGGATTAAGATCACCCACATATAGCCTTCATTAATTGATATATATGAATCTCATTGTTAAACGGATCTTAGTGAGAGATTCATATAGATCATGTCTCAGTCCTATATGATCACATCATACAAGGTGTCTTCATTCTCATTTCACCATATGAATGATCCAGGATATGAACACCGTACACTACAAAATAGATCGCAGCCGTAGATTAACCCCAAATAATGTACCCAACTTTATTTACTATCTACAGACTCTTTAGATTGTACATCTCTTACTGTATCCATCTGTATATGACATTCATATACACAGTTCGAGCATACATCATATACACAGTTTGAGCATACATCCGGCAATCTTGGATGTTAAATGCATAAGTTATACACAATATATGACATAAGATGAATAAATTAAACTATTCTTTTATTTATGTTACCATTCCATTAACAAATTACAAGCTTTAGGACATAAACCACAACACCACGATGGGAATCAAATTGAGGTAATATGAAACCCACCTATTGAGATAGGCTTCACATTACCCCCCAAGGGAGTAATGTGATTCTCATGGGATCCACTTTACCAGAAAATAAAAAATTTAAACCTGCTACAAACATGGGAATGCTATCGGATTCCCATTCACAAGCAAATATTACCCCTTACCAAACGACCCCTTAGGTTACATGTTAACAACTATAAATTTACTAAAAGTTGAAAACATTTATTACAATATATATATATATATATATATATATATATATATGAGAGCTAGGCTCCATCATGCGGCTATTTTTCATTCTGTTTTCGTTTTTGTTTCCAAAAATGATTTCAAATTTGCGTTCGTTAATCTTTTTCATTTTATTTTTAAAAAACAAAATCAAAATGAAAAACAAAATCAGTGTTAACAGTGAAATATTTGAAAAACATAAAATACTTATTTTTAAAAAAAAAATTAACAATAATTTCATTTTTTTTCCCTTTTTTCTCATCCACCAGACCTCATCTTCTTTCTTCCTCATCTCTATTTCTTTCTTCCTTCATTGATCACAGTTGTGGCTGATTTGCTCGTCGTTGCTGGCCGATCATCTTCATCTTCTTTCCTTCATTCGCCAATCGCAGTTGCTGCCGGCCGATCAACTGGTATTCTTCTTCTTCTTCTTCTTCTTTGTAAGGACCTGTAGTTTTGATTGGATTATTTCATGACAAACCACATTTGGGGATGTTTATTTTGTAATGGGTAGCTTAGGTCCTCATTTGCAAGCTTCCAAACATCTTCATGACTTCAAGAGAAAATGTTATATTCACTTGAATTTGCCTCTTGAAGAGTTTGAGTACACACACACACTTCATGCATGATTTGATTCTTCTTGCATTTGTGTTGTCTATTGCTTACATGTGTGCATCATCTCACACATTGCACACACTCTTACATGCATTTGTATCAACATGCATTTGTGTCCTAATGCTTATGTGTGCATCCTTACTCACAATCACACTTGCACGTCATTCTTAGTCTAAAGTATGGTTGTTGTGTGTTTCATTCATTTTCCGTTGTCTGATCCACAATGGTGTGCTTGTCCTAACATGTTGAGTGACCATTTGAGAAGGTTTCATTCTTCTCTTGGTTTGGTTATATGGAGTAAGGTATCTAGTTTCAAAAGAGTTGATTTTAATGATTTTAATATTTTCAAAACTGACCTTTGTATGGTCTTGTGACCATAACATTTTATATAATGCTATAAAATGAGTTTTAAAAATTTTTGTACAAACTAGATACCCATACATTTTCAACAATATATTATTCGTAATATTTCATGATCCTTTGAATTGATTTTGAAATCTCCAAAGTGACCATAAAAGCAGGGTATCTCTGTTGTTGTCCGTTTATGACATTTGGTCACTCATTTGACCATAAAGTTTTCTACAGTCATCCAAAACACATTTTGTTAATTGGAGTAGAAAGTAGACTTCTATAAATTTCCAACGGTATATTATACGAAAGGTTTTGAAATCGTTTGGTCACGTTTTGATCCGCTTGAATTTCAAGGTGGAGTTCTGACTGCTGATAGCGGATTTCGCTCGACTGTTCACTTGAGCCTAATGCAAAACATGTAGTGAAAATCTTGACAGTGATTTTTTCTTGATAAATTTTTGCATGACCATGGTGCAAAACATGTAGCGAAAAACCTGATTTGGGTAAAAACGTTTTTTCTTGTGCAACTCGTTTTTTTTACAACTTATATATATCATCTTCTTCCCAAATCAGACCTAGAGCTCTGAAATTAAATCCTCAAGAGAGAGAAATTAACTCCTAGAGAGAGAGAGCTCCAAAAACACTTTTTTACTTAATCAAACTCCTATTCATGCACATATAGCATCATTCTTCATCTTCCAAGCATGAGTCTTCATATGTTTCTTGACTGTGTAACTTTTATATGTTCTAGATTGCCTCTTTTCATTCTTATGACATGTATGCCTAGGTTTAGCTTTTATTGTTAATTAAATGCATGTTCTTATGCTTGTTTGCATTTATCACATGCTTGTATTGCTAGTTGTTGATTGAGAGTAGTGATTAGTGATTAGTGATAGCTAGCATTTATGATGATTTTACTCTTCTAGCTAAGTCTCTATGCATTGCATTTAGACATTATTGTTTATGCCTCATTGATTACATTTATTGATTGCAAAAATATTTCCCTTGATTATATGTTGTGACAACTTGTGTTGATAGGACTTATTTGACAGTTAGGTTATTAGATCTCATCTACATCTAATTGAGTCATTATATATGGGTATATATGCATTATTGATAACTAGAATGTTATATTGCATTATCTGCATCTAGTTAAGCATTTTTTGTTTGGTCTTACACATTATTGCATTTGAACATAGTGTCATATATACACTTAGACCGTATACTCTTCATTGAGTCAAAGTCTCTTGGTTTCGGTGTGAAGTTGCACAAGCAAGAGAAGCCTTGCAACCAAGGGTGGGTTGGCAAGCAATTGGTCTGGTATCCACCGTAAAAGACCCGAAGGGTAGAGTAAGAGGTGTTCATGCCAAGAATAGTAAATCAAGGGATATCACTAGGGACTGAACCAAGAGTGGTGAGTGGTAGTTGATCTTTTTCTTCTTTTTCTTCTTCTTCTACTTCCTTCCTTCCTTCCTTCATCGATCACAGCCGATGCCAATTTATCCCTTGGTCTTCTTCCTTTTATTCTTCATCTTTTTCCTCTTTTTTTCCTCTTCTTCTAAACGACTTCTTTTTCTTTTTCTTTAATTGATTACATTTTTTTATTGGTTACAATTATTTAATTAATTTATTTATAATTGCTATAATATTAAAAAAATAGTGAAAATTGATATTTCAATTTTCAATAGTTTTCGGCTAGTCAACCAGACGCGTTTTTTCCATTTTTATTTTTAAAATATAGATTTCGGTATTATGCTACCAGACGTGTTTTTGGAATTCTAAATTGAAACCATAAAAACTGTTTTCATTTTTATGTTTATTTTTAAAAAATAGCCACTAAAAAACACTTACAGGACGGACCCCTAGACTTTTCAATTTTCTTCTCAATTAGTCTTGACACGTGAGATGTCAACATCTTATAAATTATGAGATTATATGATGAGTGATGTGATGTTGATACTTCATTTGCCAACACTATTTAGAAAGAAATTTGAGAAAAAAATTGAGAAGTCAAGTATTAATATATATATAGCAAGAAGATATAGAATAAAATGTAAAGAACAATGTATAGCTATTTAAAATAAGTCGCACACTTTTTATTTCAAGTTCAGAAATTTTACAAGAGAGAAAGAGAAGGGAAATGCAAAAATACTTAAGAATAAAAACTTAAAACTGAACTTGAGAAAACATCAAACAACCAGTCTTTATAAAGACTAGAGAACTAACTTTAGTTACATTAACCATTATGGTTTAACTAACCATAGTCAACTGGAATTATTTCAAATAATTTTGTCTCTTCTGCCGACAAAGGAAAAGTGAGTGATGAGTCATATAGGTGAAGAGTCACTGATGCTTTGTCTGGATAAGTGGGTAATGAGTCATGTAGGTGAAGAGGCACTGATGCTTTGTCAGGATAAGTAATCAACGAGTTGGTTGGTGATGAGTCATTGAGACGATAATAATGTTGAGTGGCTAACAACTGTCTGGTGAAAAGAAAAAGGTTAAAGTCTCTAGGGAGGTGAGGAGTCATGTCCAAAATAAGTGGTAGGATCATCACTATCAAAATTGTCTTCATCTTTTTCTTCATCCTTATCTAGATTGTTAGATTCTAAATCCACCTGGGACATATCTGTCATAGTTCTTTTCATTTCTTCTACTATCTTTAAGAGCTCATCAAGGGTGCTGGCAGCAGCAATTATGGCTTGATTTTGTGATTTAGCCATAAGAAATTGGGATTGATCATGAGATTTGTTACAGAATGTAGGATTATCAGGGAACCATTTTGAGACTCTGTCTTTCCCATGTTCTGCAAGATTCATGTCACTCTACCATTTGATCTTTGTCTGTCTTCCAAAATATGGAATGTTGACATTTCCAATAAGTTTATCGATAATAGCATATTCTAACATGAGAATCCATGTTAGGTTGAAATGTTCAAAAAAGAGTAATAAGTCAGGAATGAAATCCCATTCGTCTGGCTTGGCTAGGTAAGCTACCCAATAACCATAGCCTTATTTAACAAGCTGAGGAAGAAAATCAATAGTAGGGCTGTATTTGTCCCACCATTCAAGAAACCAGAAGGGAATCTGAAGTGGAAAGTTTTTGTCAAAATAAATAAACCAGGATTGGGAATTGCTAGGATTCAAGCCATATAAAAATTTTATCCAGGCATCAATATAATCCCAATAAGAAAATTCAGATGCATGGAAGATTCTGGAAAATTTTCTCTTTATGTTAGGATTACCACCCCATTGGTCTAGAGTAATAATTTTGCAAAGTTTAATTTTTTTGAAGATCAATTTTTCTTTGTCAATTTTATCAAAAACATCTGATATAAAAATAGAGTCAGTGTCAACCAAAATAAATTCATAGAATATATGTCTTTTTAATATGTCTTCTGGAACTCTGCAAAAACAATGGATCAATAAGTGCATCTGTAAGTTTTTTAGGTTCTTTAAAATAATGGTCTAACAATAGTGGTGTCTCTATTGAAAAGAATATGTCGAAAAAGGGTTTGATGACATAGGAATAAGTCTGGTGATTGATTTTTGGAAGGGTAGGGGAGACAGTTTGATAGCTTTGGCTAGTAGTGGCCAATTTTTCTTGTTTATTAGAGTGTGGGCTTATACGGGAAGAAGTAATAGTTTAAAATGAATTGTTATCAGCCTAAAGAGGAGAAAAACTATTAGATAACTTTGGCTAACTTTATGGGCCATCACTAGATGATGGTTCAGTAATGGGATGGATTTGTGTAATGGGCTGGACTTGTGGATAATTGGGCTGAGAAATTAGTGATAAGACATATTTGTCTTTATGGCTTGATTTGGGGGGAGGGGGAGGGGGAGGGGGGGGGAGGGGGTGGTTATAAGTCATGGATAAGTCGTAACTTTGGTCTGGAGATAAATTTAGCCTAGTGCTTCGGCCACCTCTGTCTCCTCTGCTGCTACTCATGATTTTTTCCCAATAAAAATTATCTGGTCAAAAAATCTAGAAGACTATTGTCAGATCCTTTGATATATTCAATAGTAAAATCAAAAGTAGATAATAATGCTTACCACCTAGCAAAAATTTGCTTGGAGGCGAGATTTTTGATATCTTTTTTCAGAATGTATTTAGCAGATTGACAAACTACTTTTAAAACAAATTTTTTATTGATAAGATCGTCTTGTAATTTTTGAACGGTCAAAACAATAACAAAAAATTCTTTTTTGACTGTGGAGTATTTTTGTTGGATATCATTCCAAGATCTTGAAACGTACCTAACCAGACACTCTTTGTTATCAAAAACAAATTTTTACAAAGGACTACGTATTATTTGCAATATAGTTTAAACATCCTAAAAATCTTTGTAGTTGTTTTGTCTTTGATTACATCAGAAAATTTGTCAGCACAGTCAAGGCTTCTTTGGATGGGAACAATATTTCCTCTTCTTATGTTATGTCCTAAAAACTTGATGTGTGTTTGGAATAAATTGATTTTTGGAATAAATGACAAAGGCTTCTTTTGAGAAATGTTTAGAGATGTTTCCAATGTTGATCAATATTTTTGGAAAATACTAAAATATCATCAATGTATACGATTGAAAATTCAGCAAAAGGATTGAAAATCTCATTCATAATACACTTGAATTCACTATGAGCATTTTTTAAACCAAAAGGCATAACATTTCATTCGTATTGTCCAAAAGGAACGGTGAAGGTTGTTTTATAACGGTCTTTTTTAGTAATTTGGATTTACCAAAATCCTGATTTCATATCAAACTTGAAAAACAAAATAGAATTGTAAAGTCTTTTTAATAAGTCTGATTTGTTGGGAATTGGATATCTTATCCATTGGAATGAATCGTTTAATGGTTTATAATTAATCACAAGCCTGGGAACTCCTCTTTCTATTTCAGCAATCTTTTGAACATAAAAAGCAGGACAACTCCAACGTGATTTAGAAGGTCTAATAAGTTGTTTTTGTAATAAGTCTTGGATTTCTTTCTTGCAATATTTAACCATTTCAGCAGTGATTTGGATAGGCCTAGCTTTTGTAGGAATTCTTTTTTTATTGAAATCTTTGTTATAAGGAAGGGTAACAATATGCTTTTTTCTGTTCCAAAAGGCATTGAGAATAGAAGAACATATTTCCTTCTCTAATTTGTTTTTAAAATTGCTAATCTTTTCTTGGAGGCCAGGTTCCTCTAGCTTTTCTTTCTTGCCATCTAAAATCTCTAAAATCTAAGTCTTCTTAAAGAAAAGAAAGTTGGGTCTGATTTTGGTTAAGAGTGGCAATACAGTTTTTGAGGACACCCGGGTTGTCTTTATGAATGCATTCTTTTTTCATAATATTCAAATCTTTTACAAGGACAGGAAAGATGAAAGGAAAAAGAATTTATTTTCCTAAATATTCAGTAACAAGTCCTTCACTAGTGACTTTAAAATGTGATATTAAATGTAAAAATGGTAATCCCAATATTACATTTTGGGATAGGGTTTTTACCATTAGGAAGTCATTGGTATAACATATCCGCTCATTACAAACCATGGCATTGGTGAGTTTATACTGGATTTCTAATTGTTGTCTGTTTGCCCTGTATAATGATTCAGTGGTCAATTCAAGGTATTTTATGGGTACTATCGCTTCCTTTATACAATTGAGGTCAGCTCCAGTATCCACCAAAGCATTGACTCTAAGATTGTAATCTGAAGAAATTCTAATGCCTATCTCAATGTACCATTTATGGATCCTAACTTCTCTTGCAATATTTATTTGACTAGGATGGGTAAGGTTTGCAATCAACTCTTGGTCAGGCTGGGCTATGTCAGAATCGTCAGAACTACTGAAGCTAGGTTCTTTAGAAATAAGAGGATAGTCTTTTTCATTTGTGCTATTTTGGAGTTGTATATCTTGGATATTTTTCTTTATAATTTTTATCTCTTCTTTAATGTTCTGGATTTCCTTTTGATGGTCAGTAGTACTAACTTTTCTAGTTTTGGAGGTTTGAAAATGCCCTAAGACATTTTCATCAAAATCTGGTGTTTGAAATGGGGCATTTTTTAAAAGTTTGCTACTTTCAGAGGATGGTTTAGAGCTACTGGATGATGTTTCTTTTGAAAATTTTTGTTGTTATTGTCTGATATGTTTAGACTTTTGGATAGGATCTTATGTATTGTCAATTATGCTGATAATAAGGGAATAATCATGTAGGTCAAGGATATTAATTTCTTTACAAACGCAATGTTGTATGTCAGGATCTGTTCTAGAGGAGGAGCTAGAAGATGTTTTATCAGAAGAGTCTCCTATAACTAAGATTTCATCTTCTGAGGAGCTGGATACTTCAATACTGGAAATAGAATCTTCATAAAGGACTTGAAGTATTTTGTCTTTAGTATTATCTTCTATGTCTAAACTTCTGATTTTATTTTTCAATTTGGGGCATTTGTTGGCATAATGTCCTTCTTTGCCACACTTAAAACATCATTTTGATTTTTTAAAATTTTCTTAATTTTTTCTCTTTTTATTATGAGGTTTTGAAAATTAGTTAGCATTTTTACCTGGTATGTAATTATAGTTATGGCTTCTCTTTTTTCTGTATTTGTTCTTTTTGTATTTGTTGATTTCTTTGGGAGATTTTCCTTTTCTAGTATTAGGAAGTTTGTCGAAACCAAATTGTTCACACCAAGAACCAAGCTCTTTTTTGGTGGTTAGTTTTTGTTTTTTAAGTTGACTTTTAAGTCTGATATCATTGCATAATTGTAAGGCAACTATATTAATAGTGACCATCATTTCTCCATAAGTCCAGGTGTTGAGATCTATTTAGGATCAATCAGACATACCCATTTGTTTGACCATTTTGTCTCTAACTTTGGTTGAGGAGAGGGTCGGTAATCCAGAAATGAATTTTTCTTTCCCATAAGAATTGGCATTATCAGTTCATTAGAGAACTCTAATTAAGAATATGTCTTTGTACCACTTGAAATCACTAAGTTTTTTACACTTAAGATTTTGAATTTTTGAAAATTCTTTTCCTTGAAGCCTGTTAGGGTTTCCTACAAAATTTATTAATATGGTGTAACATAAAACATCAATACCATCTGGTTGGGATATAGTAGTAGTTGTGGATGTATAAGGTATAAATGATGCAGGATCAGTAGCTATCCTTGTTGGAGTAGTTGTGGTGATTTCTTTAGTATGATTTATGATAGTGGTTCTGGCGGTTATGCTTAAGGTATGGGACCACCTGCCAAATAACTGGCCTTCGAATCTTGTGGCTAAAGAAGTAACAGCATCGGCATGGGTCATATTTTGTTTTTTAATGTAAATATATCCAATAGTATGCATTTGTCTGAGAACAGTAACAATTTGATATTCTGATATACCATCAATGTTAAATTGATGACACGTGTTTCCCGTGTAAGCTCTGTAAGGAACAGTCTCTTCATATTGGAGATCAGAGGGTGTAGGTCTAAGATAATAAGGTTTCGTGTTTTGATAAAATCTAGTGTAATTATGACTGTCTGCTTTGTCAGTTGAGGTTAACCTTTGGATCATATTGTCAAAATCTCCTTCGCTGGAGGAAGATGTAAGAGTCTTTTCTAAAGTTTGGACTTCTGGCTTTGGTAAGTTTTGAAGCCTTTCTTTTAAGGCTTTCATCAAATCTTTTTCGTCTAGTAAATGATCAAAATATTTTTTGATACCAGTAGAATCAGGAAATAGGAGGAATCTTGAGTCGTATTCAGGTAGTTTGGATTTCAATTTTGTATCAATCTTTTCTTGGGAAACATAAACTTGAGGGATCTCTTTGGAAGAGGGAAAAGTTATTGGTTTAGTCATGTTGAGATCAATTCTTTCTAATTGTTCTCCTAAAGAGTTTAGGAAAAGATTGGTATAATTGTTTTGTCTCATAACAATACCAATTTGTTGTGAGGAAAGAAGGAATGCTTTGTGAGAGTGGCTCGTCGAATATAATAAAAGGGGTACATTCAGTAATATTGTTGTCATTGTCAAGGTCTTCATTTTGTAATTCTATCTCAAAATGTCTGAGAGGAGGATGGACCTGTTTTTCTTCTCCCATTCGTGTCTTATAAGTTCTGATGTTGGATTGATTAAGAACAAGGAATTATTGTTTTATGGTTTTTCTGTTGGAATACCACTCAAAAAATGGCATTTCTTTGTTGAGTTTTTTAAGGTTTTGAGTCCATCTATTGTGGAATTGTTTCCTTTTCTTTTCGTTGTAATTTCGTTCATATTTTTCTCTCATTCCTTGATTATGAGGGGAATAATAATCAGTCATGAGGAAATTGTAATCAATATGGACTTCTTTGTCGATAACGTTGATGGATCTTATCTGGGATTCTGGTTCAAGGATTTCGGTCAGAACTTGAGAAGGGGTAGGAGAAGTTTGTCCTTCGTTGTTATATCTATGAATGGGTTGAGCTATTTGTTTTGGTGTTTTATGTATGCTAGTAATATGAGTAGGGATTTCAATACTAGTAGGACTTCTACGTCTGGGGATAAGATTTATGGGTTCCGAGGTTTCACTAGAACTTGGTTTGTATTGGTCTGCCAAATTGGGTGTTCGATTTTGCTTAGGGATAAGACTAGGTATTTGTTGTTCAATGTTTAATTTGGATAAGCTGGATAGAGAGTTCCTGGCTGTTTGAAAATCATCTATGGTTCTAGAATTGTCATGTTCTCTACTAGAAAGTTCTTTTCTAAAGGATATCCTAAGGGTTCTGTCTTGTTCCTTAACACAGTCATGAAGGTTTCTCATATAGATATATATATATATATATATATATATATATTGGTTCTTTTATAAAGGATTCCTTATTTTAATTTCTATAAGGACCACCATAAAATCATATCCATTTTTATGAATTTTGATCGGAATTTTTTTATTGATGATATTTTCAGTGAAATCTACCTATGACTAAAATTTGAGAATTTTTCAAGCACCACAACTATTTATCCTGATTTTGTTTATTATATAGGCATCCAAAAGAGGGAGAAATATAAGAAAATTCAAGAAAAATAGTTGTAGTGCTTAAAAAATTCTCAAATTTTATTCATTGGTAGATTTTGCTGAACATATCATACACAAAAAAAAAATCAGAACAAAATTCATGAAAATAGATGTGGTTTCATGGTGGTCTTTACCGAAATTAAAATAAGGTATCCATTATGAGAGAACCTATATATATATATCCAATCCATCAAAGTTTATTTAAAAAAAATGAAAAATCTTGGTCGATTTGGATAATTCAAAAAATTATAAACAGAATCATATGTTGAGAAATTGAACTTGGTTATAGATAACTTTAATTTTTAAGGTAGAAATAAAAATGTTGTGCGTCAATTGTCGTACAGATATAAAAAATATCTAGCACATTTTACTACGCTGATTTAGTGAGTCTAATACTAATTTAATAATTTGATATAGCACAATAATATATCCGAAAAAAAATCCCTTCAAACTTAAATACAATAAGTAATCATCTTTTTTTCAAGCCTTTGATTATGATTTGTTTTCTTTGATTGTAACTTCATTCATTTGATCGTGGCTTAGTTTCCTTTAATCGTGACTTATTTTTTGAAAAAAAAAAAAGATTTATGTTTCTTATTTTCATTTTTTTATTTTTATTATCGGATATATGATCATTCGAGATTTTTTTTTTTTTTTGTTTCTTCTTATTTTAATCACTTACAAGAGAAATAAAAATATGATTCCTTTATAACTTTCTTGAGAGAAGCTTCATTATTTCTTAAGAAAAGATAATGAAGAAGGGAAAGTGAAGTCAATAAGCATTTTTGTTGGTTGTTCTATTTTAATATTATTAAAATTTAAGTTATTAATTTATGAGTCGTTTTTTTTTTATCTAAATACTGAACGGTCCTGAATTTTATTAAAAACTGAATAGTTACTAAAATCTAAATATGAATGACATGTTTGTTTTTAATTTTTATCATTTATGAATAGAATGTCAATTTGCATGTTTTTTTTAAATATAAACAGGTTTAAAAACAAGTGATTTGATATTTATACTCATGTTATTATTAATTGTTATGTATTTTTATTTTATATGATATAATAGAATGTCATGTTTCTTTTTTAATTTTTATCACATCTGAATAGAATGTCAACTTGTTTGTTTTTTAAATACAAAATGGTTTAAAAACATGTGATTTGACATTTATATTCTTGTTATTATTAATTGTTATGTATATTTATTTTATATGATACAATAAAATGTCATTTTTTTTTATGATCTCTAAATAGAATGTCAACTTGCTTATTTTTTAAATACAAAATTGTTTCAAATATATAATTTGATATTTATACACTTGTCATCATTAATTGTTATGTATTTTTATTTGATTTGATATAAACAACTAAATAAAAATAATTTAACCAATCTTAAACCAATTTTATACAATAATTGTAATGTTTTATTCATGATTAAGATAGATAAATAATTGTTTTTAAGGATAAATAATGATTTAGAAATGGTTTAGATTTTTAAAAAATAGAATTTAAAGGTTCAACGATTGTGTTGAAAGTTACAACGTGATTAATGTTTTATTTTTTTAGATGTTTATCATAAGTAATAAGTCAAAATAAATAAATTTATATAAAATAAATTTATCATAAAATTATAAATATGTTATCTTTAATAGGATAATTTTGGAAGAAAATATATTAAATGAAATCTAATGATTTGGAATTAAGTTAAAAATCAGATTTCTTACTTTTTATTTTAAATTGTGTTTTGGTATTTTTAAGTTGTTTGACCATTTAAAAACACAAACACAACAACTTAATAATTTTAATTCAGACACATTAAGTTTTAATTACCAAAAAAAAAAACGATACATTAGTGTTAAAGCATCTCCATGAGTCTCCCTTTAAGGAACCTATATAGATTTGCCGACATTTGTAATCAATGATCATAATTTATTTCATTTTCATTATTTTTAAATGCAGATTCTCATTCTCAAATGTTTTAAATCAAGCAAAAAATCAGCACGTCAGAGTATTCTGATCCTCCTTGGAGACCACCCCTTAGCTTATTTAAGGGAGGAGTGTCTTAAGTGGATCCCACATATTTAAGTTTATTTTATTTTTTAAAAAAGAATTATATATTTAAGCTTTGGGTGTTGATATTTTCACCAATAAAACTACTTAGCATACTCATATTTTTATATACAAAAATATCCCAATAAAAATGTATCAATAAGGATAAATTACTTTAAATAAAATAAACCAAATAATATATACACTTATTAATTACACTCATATCTTTAAATGTGTTTTTTAATTTAAAAAAAAAACTTATGATAAGCCCTAACATATGATATACCCTAGTTTTTATAATAAACCCTAATTAAACTCTAATTTTATTCCAAATATCTAACTTCCTCATAATCACATGATTATCATATAACAAAGTATATGAAAAAAGAATTTTCAGATGACACTGATCATACGGAGGTAGGTATTATTTAACCTTTTTTTTATCTTTCTTTTATGTCTCGTTATGAACTCAATCTCTTGACTCAATATACAATTCAATTTTACATATTCCTTTTCATAAGACTCCTACAATCGAGACATTTCTAAAAGTAAATTGAATCATCATTATAGGAGGATTTAATTCTAAAAATAATATGTTTTTTTATATAAATTGGGTGTGTTAATAATTTAAGAGAGTTTATAAATAAAATATATTAAAATGAATAAATTAATGTCAATAAGAGTACTATTGGCATTAGGAAGAGTGTTTATAATAATATTTATTTTTAAAATTTTAGGCATATATGTACTTATTAGTTTTATGTGTTCAATATTCGTACCCTTAAGTTTTAAATCTCAGCATCTCTTTTATTGTCCAACGGGTAATTGTTGATGGTGATTTTTAGATCAATCCACCGTCACATAATTAGAGCAAAACGACAGTTAAGCACAAACAAAATAAAATGAGAAAATAAACAATACGCGGAGTTTTACGTGGTAAAACCTCAATGCGATGAAACATCCACGGTTGACAATTGCAGTAACAGAAATTCACTATATGAAGAATAAAAGATTACACACTCTATCGCTCTTGCTTTTTTGCTAAAAAATGCGTTCACCCCTTTTTGGTGTTTTTCTGGGTCTATTTATACATGCACAGAACCCTAATTCTTGATGTACAAGTAAAGAAAGTTCATGTGATTCAATAAAATTCTAACTTATTAGAGTTGTGTTGTCCATTTTCCTTGTTTCACATTGATCGTGTCCTGGTCGTATTGAATCCCTTGTTTTAATCCACACTTTTGTGTTTATGAGGAAGCTTATTTCCTTATCATAATGGGCTTCTAGAAACCTTGTTCAAGTTTGACTATTCTTTCTGCGTGTTTGAGTCGTGATCTTATTGAATATGGGTATTAATCTACGTGTCGCGCGTCTGATCGTTTATTTTTCCCGACCATCCTTGTTTGCCCTCGATCAGTAGTTCAACCTTACATACCCTAGTCCCGACCATCTTGACAACTCGATCAGGTTTTCAAATCCGATCATCTGTGTCATCTGGTCGGGGAGGGCTGGTCGAGTTCACTTGGCCCCCCTTTATGTTGACATAACTTGATCAGACCCTGGTGACGTGGCATTCTCAACCCTGATCTTTTGTTGACGTGTCGTGTTACTTAGAATTTTCCAATAACAGTAATTTATTGTTTTGAATTGACAACAACTCTTTTTTTCACTATAAATAAAAATTATTAAGTAAAATATAAGATAATAAAAAAAAATATTAAAGGAGTCATCTAAGGGAGAATTCTTAGAACACAGACCCCTTAATGGCCCCTTACAACAACATTCACTCAAAAATAAGAGGGTCTCCATTGAAGGCCCTAAGAAGACCATCTTATTTAAGGGTGTATGTTGTTGTGAGGAGCCATTAAAGGTATATGTGTTCCAATAATACATCATTAAATGACTCATTTATATTTTTTTAGTATTATTTTATGTGGAGTCTACTTATTATTTTTATTATTTGTTATATACTCATAAACTATATTTATTCTTTATATGTGGAGCTCACTTAATTAAGAGAGGTTAAAGTCACCCCTTAAATGTCTTTAATTAAGGGAGTTATTAAGAGATCTTTTAGAGTTGCTACAATTGTAACTCCTCCTATAATTAAACTAAGGGGCTTGATTAAGGGAGCTTTTAGAGATGCTCTTTAATCACACAATCAATCGGGAAAAGTGTTATATGTATTCATATATTATCACATCAGAATATTTAGCTATATATATATATTTATTTATTGATATACCACTTGCACCGACATCGACTTGAATCTGAAACATTTGTTAGGATGAATGAATGTTATTACCACTAAACCGTATTTTATATAGTGGTTCGTCGGACACTTAGTAGATGACTATATTTTATATAGTACGTATCAGGTTAACTATAAGAAGATAAAAAACTACACTCCTTACCAATTAAGCTAATTAAACTTGTAAGAATAACAATAATAATAATAACTTTCAGATGCGGGATTTTACATGTTGTTTTGTGTAGAGTTGTGATTTATTGATCAGTGGCGGACCCCATGAATTTTAGTTAGATGGAGCACTTGAATAACATAACAATTATATAAATAAAATACTGAAAAATCAAAATCACAGTAAAATGTGTTTTTAAAAAAAAAACAAAAATGAGTGTTTTTATATAAAAAAAAATTTGATGGTAAATAAATTTTATATAAAATAAAATAAATAGAACACTTATTCAAGATAAACTAAAAAATCTCACGTTATAAAAAAAAGATACATAGTATTAAAAATAAATAATAACAAGAAAAACAGAATAAACAATGAAAAATTGCAATTTTTTTAAATAATAAATTATATTCTAATTTTATAACAAAACAAATTGTTTTGTATTTGTAATGAATTCACTTTAAATTTATAACAAAATAATTTATTAATAAATATTACTAGACATGTTTTTTATTTTTTTTGGTTCTTCAATTTTCTTTTTTGATAAATTATTGATTTATTGATTCTAAATTAATTAAAACTATATAATAAAGAAAAACACTAAGGATAAAATAAAATGAATCATAATAATATATGGATTATTTTAATACAATAAATTAAATTTTGAGATTTTAAGATTTATTGATTGGATCTGTTAGATATGTCAAACTAAAACTATTATAAATAATAAAAATTCAAAAATAATAATAGAATTTAATATAAAATAAAATTGAATTAAGTAACCATAAATTGAGGATCGTTAAGAAGTTACTGAAAAGAGAAAGTGAATTGTTTTGTTTCTAAAAAGATGAAAATTTAATAAAGAAATCAGAAAAGATAGTAAAATTTAAAAAAAAAACTAAAATTACAGGATAAAATTGCATTTAAAAAAATATCTATATTGTTTGAAAAATGCTAATTATGGGAGTTAAACCACTCACAAGCAAGGTGGAAACAAAAAAAAAAAAAAAACCAACCACAGAAAAATGATAATATGTTACAAATTGTTGAAGATATTAAATCTTCAAATATTATGTTATCAGACGAGATTGAATCAATAGATAACGATGTTGTAAATACAAATCATTTAAATGGTGACAAACCAATCAGATAGTTGGGAGAGTCTTTTAAATTTCAAATGGATGATATCTCAATATCTTTATTTTGTATTTCAAATTGTATTACGATGTACTATATAAACAAGTATTACTCAGCTAATGTTATCAAGTTTTTGTTGAGCTTTTAATCCAAATCTTTCTCTGTTTTTCAAACTTTAAGTTGGTATTAGAGTCTGTCTCTTACCTCTCTCCAATGGCCACCAATATTACTGATGTCACTCTTGTTCAAAATAATACCATATCCAACCCTATTGAAAATTATTTATCGTGGAAGCCCCAAATCCTGACAATAATCAGATCTCATGACTTAGAAGGTCATATCACCAGAGAAATCACCAGCCCTTGCCAAACTCTACCAAACCAAACAACAAAAAACCCAGCCTATATTACCTGGAGACGCCATGATCAAATTGTTCTCAATTGGATTTTCTTTTCCTTGACAGAGGGAATTCATGCTCAAGTTATTGGCTGTGAGACTATTTTTACTGCTTGGGAGTACCTTGAAAAGATTTTTACAGGCCAATCCCGTGCACTGATTGGTTAGCTGAAACTGCAGTTACACACTACCAAGAAATCTGGTATGTCTATGATTGATTATTAAGTTAAAATGAAGATGTATATTGATAAAGTTGTTGCAGTTGGCTACAAAGTTACCTTATAAGAGAAAGTGCAGTACATTTTATCTGGTCTTGGTCCAGAATATGAAGCTTTTGTAACCTCGATCAATAATCGACAAGGGGACATCAATATGAGTGAGTTAAGGAGTCTGGCCTTGATTCAAGAAAGCAGAATTGAGAACATGGATATCATTTCAGTCGATACAACAATCCAAGGTAATTCACAGCGCAAAAATAATACTTTTAAACCTTCTAACGGTGGTAATGGCATGGGATTTTATCAATCCAATAATCAATAGCAATTTAATCAATTCAATAGAGGTCGTGGAAAGGAAATAGAGGTTGTGGAAGATTTCAAAATAACAGCAGGCCACAGTGTGGAAGTTATACCACACAGCAATCAAATGCTATTATAGAATGGATGAGACTATTCAAGCATCTACTGCAAACCAACAAGGAAATGCCAATATTGGTGCAATGGAAGCATCACCAAGCTCAGTGGCTGATCAAAATTGGTACCCAGATTCTGGAGGGAGCAACCATATTACACCTGATGTTTTCAATTTATCATACCCAATAAAGTACATAGGACCGGAAAAAATTCATGTTGTCAATGGTCAAGGTTTGAATATCACTTATACCGGTTGTGCTACTGTTCAAAATAACATCAAACCTTTAATTCTAAAAGATCTTCTTTGTGTGCCTCATATTACTAAAAATCTATTAAGTGTATCTAATTTGCAGCTGATAATAATGTCTATGTTGAATTTCACCCATCTTTTGTGTTGTTAAGGATTGCACTACAGGGAGACAGCTTCTCGGAGGGAACCTTGATGCTTCTTCTGGTCTATATCATTCGAGTCTATCAAATCTCAAGCCCAAATGTTTTTCCTCATCAATTCAACGTGCTTCCCCAACTTTATCAGCTAATTCTAAGATTTTTCAGTTTTTAGCATCCGTTGTAATTGGAATTTGATTGGAAATAAAATACCAGATTTTTATTCAGCATGTCAATTAGGCAAATCACACAAATCACCTTTTTCTAAATCTACTACTACTGTACATGAACCTTAAGAATTGATTTTTACTGATCTTTGGTGGCCATCACCCATCATTTCCACTAGCGGGGCAAGATATTATATTAGTTTTATCGATGTTTTTTTAAATTCACATGAATTTTTCAATTGAAGTTAAAATCAGAAGTTTCTTCGACATTATCCGATTCAAAAAATTTATTGAAAAGCATCTTCAGCATAAAGTAAAAACTCTTCAAACAGATTTTGGTGGTGAATTCAGGTCTTTTTGCCACTTTCTTTACGCTAATGGCATTCATGTCTACTCATGGACATTCATGTCCTCGTACACATGAACAACAAGGATGTGTTGAAAGAAAACACCATCGTATAGTTGAGCTTGGCCTTACACTATTAGCTCAATCATCCATGCCACTTCGTTTTTGGGAAGAAGCTTTTAACACTGTTGTGGATCTTATAAATCGATTGCCTACCCCAATCATAAAATATTTTACACCTCTTGAAAAACTTTATATTCAACGACCAAATTATGATTTTCTAAAGGTTTTTGGTTGTGAATGTTTTCCTGACATGCATCCGTATAATCAGTATAAACTAGATTTTCGATTTAAACCTTGTACTTTTATTAGTTATAGTAATAGTCATAAAGGTTATAAATGCTTAGATTCTTCTGGTCATGTTTATATTTCAAGAGATGTTATTTTTAATGAAAACAATTTTCCATTTTCCATAAAATCAAATCTCAGTTTAAGGTCTTTTCCTTTATACAACATGCCAATCATTTTTTAATCTGTGATTCCCTCTGATACACAGCTCTCTGAAGTGCAATCGTCAAGGGTAATAAATGATCCACCTTCACAGCCTTCACATTTGCAATTACTAGGTGGCAACCCCGACAGCACAAGTCCTTCAACAAACACTTTGAACCATATAAATCAACCAGCTCTACAATCCAACAATTCCCAACGATCTGACTTACCAACCACCCAATTATCAGCTCTTTTACCTTCACTTTCCACTCTAAATGGTCATCCGATACAGACTAGATCCAAGTCTGGTATTTCCAAAGCTAAAATTTTCATGGCTACAAAAGCTACACTGCCACCTGAACCTACATCTTTTAGACAAGCCTTACAAGACCCTAACTGGAAACAGGCTATGTATGATGAATTTCTAGCTTTGGTAAATTGAATACATGGACTCTTGTTCCTTGTCAACCTACTGCCAACATTATATGGTGCAAATGGGTGTTCAGAATAAAGCAAGATCCTAACCGGCACCATTAACAGGTACAAAGTTCGTCTTGTTGCTAAAGGTTTTCATCAACAACCTGGTTTTGATTTTGTAGAGACTTTTAGTCTTGTGGTTAAACCCACTACTATCAGAATTATTCTTAATTTGGCTGTTACAAATGGCTGGCCTAAAAGGAAAATTGACATAAATAATGCTTTTCTTTATGGTGACCTTCAAGAGAATGTTTTTATGATTCAGCCTCCTGGTTTTGAAGACACAAATAAACAAGGTTTTGTTTGCAAGCTGAACAAGAACTTGTACGGTGTCAAACAAGCTCCTCGAGCTTGGTTTCACAAACTTACTTTAGCTTTGTTACGATAGGGTTTTCGAGCTTCAAAAGCTGATAGATCTCTCATGATCTTCTCAATCAAAGACCATTTAATCATTGCTTTAATTTATGTTGATGATATACTAATAACGGGCTCTAATGCAGATTTAATCTCAAAGTTTGTTAATGATCTTCACAGTCAGTTTGATTTGAAGGATCTTGGTTTTTTGTCATATTTTCTTGGAGTTGAAGAACATAAAAGTGATCATGGATTATTATTAACTCACACAAAATACATTCAGGATCTTCTCAGCATGACCAAAATGGTTGGTGCTACTCCTATGGCTACCCCATGATTACATACTTCTCAATTGTCTCAATTTGATGGTAATCAATTTGAAGATCTTACTTTATATCGTAATACCGTTGGGGCTCTATAATATATGACTCTCACCAAGCCTGAAATAGCTTTCTCTATGAATAAAGTTAATCAATTTATGCAAAATCCTATTGATGTGCATTGGAAGGCAGTGAAATGTATTCTACGGTATCTTAAAGGGACTCTACATCATGGCCTTTTGATTTCACCAGCTACTTCCCTTCAATTAATCTCATACTCTGATGCAGATTGGGCTTGTAATACAAATGATAGAAAGTCAACTGGTGGTTTTTGTATTTATTTTGGCTCCGCTCTCATGTCTTGGAGCTCCAAAAAGCAAAGTGTTGTATCTCGATCAAGCACAAAGTCTGAGTATCGCAGCTTAGCTAATACTGCAGCTGAGATTGCTTGGATTCAATCTTTATTATGTGACTTGTGTGTTCCTCTGCAACAGACTCCCATCATTTGGTGTGATAACACCAGTGCTACTTCATTGGCTTCAAATCCTATTCTTCATGCCCATTCAAAACATATTAAATTGGATCTTCATTTTCTCCGTGACAAGGTTATCACCAACCAACTAGATATTCTATATGTGCCTATTGCTGATCAAATTGCAGACGTCATGCCTAAAGGTCTCTCTCAAAGTCGATTCTACACTAAATCTTCAAATATTATATCATCAGATAAGATTGAGTCAATAGATAATGATATTGTAAATATAAATCATTCAGGTGGTAACAAACCAAACAGATAGCCGAGAGAGTCTTTTAAATTTTATATGGATAATATATCACTATCTTTATTTTGTATTTCAAATTGTAGTCTACTGTATTATATATACAAGTATTACTCAGCTAACGTTATAAAGTTTTTACTGAGCTTTTAATCCCAATCTTTCTCTGTTTTTATATAACAAATTCTCTTTTTTAAAAAGTTTGAGTTAGGGGACGAGTCCCAACTAATCCTGAGATGGGTCCGCCCCTCAATCTTTGTATTCGGAGTTCGATTTGCATCTCGCGTGATGAATTTAACTGTTTCAAACATGTAAAACTCGGCACATTTTTTTGGGTTCAAAAGTTTGATAAGAAACATGAAGGTGCCCTGAGAATTAAGTTTCCAATCTTGGAAAATATATCTATTAAACTATCAAAGGCACCCCCACCCTCACGTGGCGTGAAGAGCCGAAAGGTGGAGGTCTCACGTGCAGGGGATCCAATGAATGTATTAAAAGGTTAATAATATGATTTCGATTAAACTACGTTAATACTGTTTGGCTGGTCAATGGTCCAAGATAGCAGTGAAAAGGAAGAAATAAGCAGAGAGAGTGGGTCAGCGTCCCAGCCGCACGAGGGGGATCTCTGTGTGACTGACTCACCCTCTCTTCCTTTAACTATTTCTTTAATGCTCCTCACGTGCATGCCCTGTCTTTTTATACACCATTTGCACACTACATTAGTGGTCTAACAATGGGCCGGTCGGTGACAGGCCGGTCCGGTCGGCCCAGGGAGTTCACGGGCCGTTCTTGGAACGGCCCGTGAAGGAAGAGGGTCAGGCCGCGGCCTGGCCTGGCCCGGGACGGGCCTCGTGCCGGGCCTCTGGGAGGAGGCCCGGCAGGCCGGCCCGCCTGGCATGCCAATCCGGCGTGCCAGGCCTGTCGGACCGGTCCGCCGGTCCGTTCGGCCAATTTTTATTTTTCTTTTTTTCTTTTTCAAAAAACCTCCAACGGCTGGAATTGATTTCTAGCCGTTGGAGGAAATTAAAATTACCAAAACCCCCATACAATCTTTTAAATTACATTTTGACCCACAAATCAAATTTTTCTATAAATACTTCCATCCATTTCATTTTCCATTAACTCTCTCTATCATTCTTTCAATATCTCATTCTCTCAAATCTCAATCTCTAATATATTCTCCAATTCTCTAAACTTTTTCATTCATTTTGGTTATTACTCTCTCTATAAAATTCTCTACGTTTTCCACCAACACACCAAATTTTAAAGGTACAATTTTGTTATTACTTTTGGTCTAACATATTCTCATAGTAAATTTATATGTTTATATTTAGATTTGAGTTACTTAATGAAAACATTATCTATTTAGTTAGTTAGTTTATCAATTTTTGGGCTTTAATGTTAATATTATTTGTTTAGTTTATTAAGATTTTTAAGTTTAGTAGTAATTTTAATATTTGTTATTAATAAATTTAGAAAGTTAATTTGTATTATTGAAATTACTTTTTGTAATAAGTAAATGATGAATGTTAAGTGTAGTAATTACGTTAGATATTGTTTTTTTCATAAATTAAAAATTTTCATTTGTAGATTATGATAGTAAATTTAAGAGTAGTGGTTCAAATCATCAATTTTATGTTAGTATATTATGTTAGTAAATTTATCAATTTTATTTGTAGTAGTGAACTAGTGAATTTAAAATTTTATGTTAGTAGATTATGATTTTTTTTTGTTTATTTAATTTGTTTTTTAAGTAAATAAATTATTGTAAGTGTCGTATTAGTTATAGTAATTATTGTTAGTAAATTAAGATTACTGTTAGTAAATATTGATTTTTAATTTGACTATTAACTATTATAGTGCTCATATTTTTATTCAGATAATGGATCCTAACTTGCAGCCTTATTTTCCGGACGGTTTGAATATGCTCAATGATGAATTTGATATTTCAGAACCGACCCATACTCAAGCGGGACCTTCTGGTTCCGGCGTTACACCAACATCACGTTCCAGAAAATTAACATCAGATGTGTGGCAATGTTTCAACATAGTCCAAATGACACTCCCAAACGGGGCGTCTGGCCTCAGAGCTAAATGTAAGTTTTGCCATAAGAATTATGCTACAAGTACGGGGGGAACCGGACATTTGAGACGGCATATGCACAAATGTATGCCTGCACATGGATAGGTAGATACTACAACCCAGACACAGCTTCAACGGCACCCAGACGGGTCCGTTACGACGTGGCAGTTCGACGCCATGCACGCTAGAGAGTGCTTGGCACGATACATTGCACAAACTGATCAACCGATCAGTATTGGTGAGAGTCCATTTTATAAAGAATTAATCACATCTGCATATAACCCCCAACATGAACCTGTTTCTAAAACCACCACTAGAAATGATTTGATACGATTGTTTGAAACCGAAAGGGATGACTTAGTTGCTGAAATACAGCATTTAAGTGTCTCTGTTGCATTAACTTCTGATATTTGGAATGCATGTTCCAAACAGGACTATTTATGTGTCACGGGACATTATTTAGATTCTGATTGGAGGATAACAAAAAGAATTTTTGGTTTTCGTCCTATGGATTTTGCACATACCGCAGAAAATATTTTTAATGTCATAATGGAAGTTTTAGAAACTTATGAAACCACGCATCGCATTCTTTCAATCACATTTGATAATGCATCTGCAAATACTAGCTCTATTGCATTGTTTGTTGCAAGAAATATCCCGCAAGATGGAGGTTATTTCTTCTATTAACGGTGTGCATGCCATATTATAAATTTAGTTGTACAGGCTGGTTTAAAGAAGGTAAGCGACCAAATAGATCGCATCAGAGATGCCATTTCTTGGATTTGCAGTTCTAATCCTAGATTCAGTGAATTCAAGAGACATTATAAATTAAACGGTCTCAAACCCCGACGATTCCAAACTGATATGCCGGTAAGGTGGAACTCTACTTATTTAATGTTGCAAAATTGTTTGGAATATGATACAACCATTACATGTTTTTATAACATGAAATTGACCGAAACAGGACAACTTAGTCCAAAATTACTTTCCACAGACGATTGGTATATGGCAAAGATTTTTGTTCAATTTTTAAAGATATTTTACAATGCCACTGTAACTCTTTCCGGGGTATATTACCCCACATCTTCCCAGGCAATCCATCAGATAGTGGAAATGTCTGAACTGTTAAACAGTTATAGAGAAGATGAACATCTAGGCGCTGCAGTTGTTGTCATGGAGACAAAGTTGAAAAAATATTGGGCTAACATTCCCTTACTTTATGCCTTAAGTGCTATAATAGATCCCAGGGTTAAATTATCTGGTTTAGAAGTTTTGCTTGAGTTTATTGGTATTAATTTGTCAATAGATTATTCAGAACAAATTACTGACATTCGAACCAAGTTGTTCGAGATTTTTCATATTTATGATACCAGGTTTGGCAACATTGACATCCCCCAATCAACACGACCGGAGACAGAGCCGAAGCAAACAAGTTGGAGCCTTCTGAAACGAAGAAAAAAAGACAAACTAGCAAGTACTTCTTCAGGGCAAAGATCTAGCCCATCTTCTTGTACCGAACTTATTAGGTACCTTGAAGCACAATTCGATGTTGTTGAAGACAAGAAAGAGTTTGATTTGTTGTTATGGTGGAAGACCTATACGTACAGGTATCCAGTTCTGTCACACTTAGCACATGACGTACTGGTTATTCCAGTGTCAACGGTGTCTTCAGAACAAGCTTTCAGCACCAGTGGATGCATAATTGAACCAAGAAGAAGCTGTTTGTCTCCAGATATGGTGGAGGTATTAACATGCCTTCGGGATTGGGAGCATGCTAAAAAAAGGTTACAAAATCTAACTGTAGATAAAGAACTTAATCTAAATTTCGACAATCTATATATTGCTGACCCTTCAGGTAGTGGTCAGGGCCAGAACTAAATTATACTTTTACATATGTATTTATTATTTACTTGTAAGTTGTAAAACGGTTGCACTCTTTTTCCCTTACCAAGTTTTTATCCCACTGGATTTTTCTTGGTAAGGTTTTTAATGAGGCAATCATGTAGATATGTATTACTAAATTCCATAAGTAAAAAATAAATAAATAATTAAAAAATTGTTCGTTCTCTTTATTCATTTCAAATCCTAATAATTGTTCGTTCTCTTCATTCATTTTAAATTCTAAACCCTTAACCATAAACTATAAATCCTAAACCCTATACCCTAAATCCAAAAAAACATAATTTGGAAAAAAAATTGGATCAAAAAACTAACCTATCGGACCAGGCCCGTTAGGCCTGGCTCGGTCGGCCGGCCAGAGGGGCCCGACTGGCCGGCCTGGCACGGCACGCAGGCACGGCCCGCCTGAGGCAGGCCAGCGTGCCGTGCCGGGCCTGCTTCTCTGGAAACAGGTCGGCCCGGCTCGGCCTGTTTCCAGAAATGGACTGGCCAGGCCGTCCCTAATGGGCCGGGCCAGTCCATTTTTACACCTTTACACTACATACAGAATTAATCACGTACGGTCTACATTCATCATCATCTCACATCTCACATCTCACATCTCACATCTCACATCGTTTACTTTCTATTACTAATCATCAGAGTCGTCCCTGACTATATTGAGATCCGGGTAAAAATCTAAAATGGAACCTGACTATAGTGTTGACTATCGAGAGAATGAAAGTTGAGAGAGTTAAAAGAGACGTTGGTGGTTAGAAATACAGACAAAAAATGGACCTTTCGATATTGATATATCTGAAATAAAATATATAAAAAAAAATTCAAAAATTAAATGACACTTTTTGGAGGTGGCATTTCAGCACTATCAATGATTTAACAACTTATATTTAAAAGACAACTATTATGATGAACGGACAAAAATACCCTCAATAGTTGTTCCACATCAAATTTCTTTCATTCAATTTACAGTGACAGAGTTGTGAAGTAAAGAGAAAAAGTCTCATTGAAACTCGGGCAATCATTAGAAAAGTAACGGAGTGGCGCTACGTAAATACATTCGGGGGTCAAGCTCAAAGTCTTGGACACTTCTTTAAAAGGTTCGGAGACTAATTTAAAAGTCTCGGGCATTTCTTAAAAAGACTCAGAGTCTTATGTAAAAGACTCAGAGTCTTATGTAAAAGGCTTAGAGATTACTATAAAAGTCTCGCACACTTCTTAAAAAGGCTCGAAGACTTATGTAAAAGTCTCGGAACCTTATGTAAAAGGCTCAAAGCCTTATGTAAAAGGTTCGGAGACTACTGTAAAATTCTCAAACACTTATTAAAAAGGCTCGAAGCCTTATGTAAAAGTCTCGAAGCCTTATGTAAAAGGCTCAGAAACTACTATAAAAGTCTCAGATACTTCTTAAAAAGGTTTGGAGACAAATTTAAAAGTCTCGAACACTTCTTAAAAAGGCTCAGAGACTGATATAAAAGATTTGGACACTACTTTATAAAGGCTATAAGAATACTTTAAAAAGGCTCGGACAGTGTTTAAAAAGCCTCAGACAGTGTTTATAAAGGTTTGGATAGAGCTTAGAAAGGCTAGGAGATTCAAAATTCACAAAACCAGCTTTAGGTTTATAAAATATTTAGAGAACAAATGAAAATGAACGGATAAAGTGTTACAGGTCTCAGAAACACAGGTATAGAAAATTTATGATTTAAGAGATATATTATCTTGTTTTGCTAAAGAACGTAGACTTTTTCTAAGTTGAAGAATAAAGGGTAGGCAACGTTGCACTGATTATTGTGGAAGATATTTTAATTTTCGGATAAGTTATTATAGAAGAGAGAGAGAGTAGTTACTAAGTTTAGTGTTCGAAGTGTGGAGATGGAAGCACAAAGAGAATAAAAAACTAATTATTTAAGTTCAATTTTGATGGTTCACTATAATAGGTGTTGTTATTTGTAAATTCTGGATGATGTGACACGTCATCAAAAGACCAGGGTCGGGAGTGCCACATCACTAGGGGACGATCAGATTAAGTCAACTCAAGAAGGACAGAGAAAACCTGACCAGTCCCCCAGACCTAAACAACGCATATGATCGAGGGAGTGAATCCGATCGGGTTGTCAAGATGGTCAAGACCAGGGTTGGGATCGAATTGATAATCAGGGGTAAAATGAGAATGGTCGAGTAAATAGATGATCGGACGCGTGACACGTGGACAACACCCAAGTTCGATGGAATCACGACTCGAATACGTTAAAAAGAGTCTGATTTGAACAGGGTTTCTGGAAGCGCATTCTGATAAGGAAACAGACTTCCTTATAGATATCAGAATCCAGATTATGAAAGAGTTCGAAAGACAATTGAAGTACAAATAAACTCCAAACAGGGAAGAAAAAAGGCACGACTCAAAGAAGTTAGAATTCCATTAAATAACAAAGACTTTCCTTACATGTAGAATTAAGGTTCTATGCATGTATAAATAGACCCTAAAAATATCCATAAAATGGTGAACGCAATTTGATTAGAGAAAGCACGAGAGAGAGAGAGAGATTTAGTGTGTAATGTTTTTCCAAAATAGTAAATTCTTATTGTTGCCATTGGCAACCGTGGACGTTTCCTCACTTTGGAGTTTTACCACTTAAAACTCTGCATATTATTTACTTTCTCGTTATTTTTGTTTGCAATTAGTTGCTACTTTGCTTTAATTGTGTGACGAGGGATTAGTCTAGAGATCACCGTTAACAACTGGCACTAGAAGGAGGGGCCGAACCTCCGATAGTATTTGGTTTACATGATTAAGTTGGAAAGAAGTTAGTTAAAGGCGACATTATGGACACTGACAGAGATAGAAGCCCATCCCCTCACAATGCTAACACGATGCGTGATGCCAATGCCCTAAATTCAATGGATGTCGCTGCCACTGGAAAAGATCCAACCTTAAGGACCCCACTATCCACCAAACCTGACATTGTAACATCCACAGGTGTAGCCGCTGGTATCTCCCCGGAAGCATTCAAGCAGATCTAAGAGTCCTTGTGAAAAGTCATCAAACATGCCACTAAGCGGGGGATCAGCATATCAGCCTCGGCTAACTTGAGTTCACCGTATCAACTTTCCACGCCAATTGTAGCCCTAGACCCTAAGGTGCATTCCGAGATAGTAGAGTCACTCCATAAGCACCACATAAACTAGGGAGAGATGAGGTGGAACATCATGGAAAAAGGGGACGTTCGCATAGGAGAATGTTGGGGTTTATACCCTAAAACATGTAACTTGTAAATGGATTTATGAAGTAAATAAAAAGAAAGGTTCAATTCATTCTGTTATGTTATTTATTTTATAAACTTGTGTATATATTAACATCCTGGATTGCCGGATGTAATCTCGAACTGTGTATATGAGTGTCATATACGGATGGATACAGTAAGAGGCGTGCAATCTAAAGAGTCCATAGATAGCAAATAAAGCTGGGTACTTTATTTGTGGTTAGTCTATAGTTGCGGTCCATTTCGTAATGTACAATAATTCTATCCTAAATCATTCATATGAGATATGGGAATGGAGGCACTTTGTATGATGTGATCATTTAAGACTGGGCCATGATCTATATGAATCTCACACCAAGATCCGTTTACCGATGAGATTCATATATATCAACTAATGATGACTATATTTGGGTGATCTTAATCATGAGTGTCTTATCGACTCATTCAAGTTATATCGTAGTCTTTGGTATACCATGGGTGAGGTCAGATGCATTTCCTAATCAATATCTCCGTATGTTAGGATTGCGGTTTGGCTTGTGGCTGGAAAGGTTTGTACACAATAGTGGAATCCACTCCTTCTTGTGAGAAGTAGATGGTAGTTCCCTTAAGGGTTGATTCGGGGCTTGGACAATATGAGCGTTCTCCTAATTCCGTGAGAAAATAGGATTTATTATCCATTAGAGAATCAATGGTACTTAAAGGATATTTGTAATTAGAGGGGTATAACGAATATTATGACCCAGCTCTAATTATGAACTACTGTGGAGGATCACACCATATGTAATAGTTATATCGATGGACACCGAGTTGTATCGGTCTGTGTAAAAAACGTCTGTAGTTGAGAGAGTGTAGCTTCGGGTTTTTAGTGGAATAACACCGGAGTTAATAATCAAAGAGTATTAATTAAAGAGTTTAATTAATGATTCCGATGATTATTGGAGCTCAAAATACTGTGGGTCCATTAGGTCCCCTTGCTAACCCGATCGATTTAGGTAACAAGGGTCACGGTTAATTAATTGGATTGTCCAATTAATTGTGTTACGAAAGTGATACGTATTTATTCGGGAATTAATTAAATAATGAGATTATTTAATCAATAAATAATGGTGATTTAATAAATTAAATAATAAGATTATTTAATTATGTTATTAATCACTAAATAAAGGGTGTATGTTGATATTTATTTTTAAATAAAATAAGATAATATAATTATTTTATTTTATTAAATTAAATATTTAATTTTTAAATTTAAATAGTTTGAATTCAAAATTAAAGTCAAATAAAATATATGAGATATTTTTTTTAATTTAAAGTTTTTAAAAATCAAATTAGATTTGATTAGATTTTTATTTATTTTTTTAATTTTATATATGTGATATATATATATATTGACAAAAAAGCAAAAAGGTTGGTTTTGTTTTTATCACACACATCTACCAATATTTTTTGGCTTTTATGCAAAAAGAGGCTTGCGTGAGATTTTTTTAAAAAAAATAATAATAATTTGTGAGATCAATACACCAAAAAAAGAGAAAAATGTGCAAGTGTTGTATACTTATATCAAAAGAAATAGTTTCTTCTTCTTCTCTCTTTTACATCCTCCATTCTAGTTCCTGAGTTCGTGACACGCCCACACACAGTTACCAGTCCCGGGATACAGCGAGGAAGATCAATGGTACAGACCAGGAGCAAATCGAAAAGTGAAGGAGCCTCCAAACGTTGGTATGGTTCTATTTTTTTTTCTTTTTTTATTATTGATTACAATTTCCTGTATTTACATGTATATTTTATTAGTGTAATAATTTTATATGTATTTGTTCCGAAAATAATTACGATCAAAAGTTCACCGGTCCCAGATACAGATTACAATCTGTATAAAAATAAATAAAACTCATTGTCGCTGCATGACTGGTGAACAGGGTTCCAACAATTGGTATCAGAACCAATTTTATTTTCGAACAGGAAATTGTTTTCGATGCTCCTGTATATATGATTGTGTAGGCACGATTTAAATTGACTGTATGATGTTGTATATGTATATTATTTTTTTTTAATTTACAAAAACATGATTGATCGTTAATTATATGGTACTGTGGATTTAGGGTTTATGGGTTGTATAATTTTTTTTAACTATTATTGTACTGTAAAAAAAATTGTAACATATGTTGGAGACCTGGAAAAATTGTGAAAAAAGATTCATGAGATGAATCGAAGTGATCTGAAGAGACTGGAAGACTTGGAGATTACAAGAAGACCAAGGAATGCCTTGGGGGTATTTTTGTAATTTTAGATTCTAATTTTTTTAGGTTAAATAATCCACAGTACTCGGTCAATTCATAAATGCTTTATATTATGTGATGATAAAAAACATTGTCATGCATACGTATGTCATTTAGATTAGATGTGCCTACACAAATATATTTGATATGTCATACATGCATTATAGCCTGATATTTTATGTATTTGTTTTAATGTGATTAAAATGGGTAAATACATAAATTGGCTATGAGAATGTGATTAGTTTTTTAATTGTTAAAAAACTTGGTAATTCTCATTAATATTATTCTAGTTATTAAAGAGTTTAATAAGTTAGATTAATAGGGTCATTTATAGTAATTATGATTAATTTGATTAATTCCCTAATTATAAATGAACCGAATATTGTGTTAGAGTTTTAATAGTTAAAACTTGATAAACACTTTCATAATAATCTGAGCTTAGTAAATAGTTTACAAAGACTTAGATTATTCACTAATATATTATATTTTTAATTGTTAAAAATCATAAATAATTTATTAGTTAATTAGAAATTGTTTCTAATAATGAATTAGTTAATGCACTAGATAACTTGATTAAAGTTAGCCGTTTGATCCTGTAGAGTCTAGGTGCATTAACGAATAATAGAAAACCCTAGTTTTAAAATAGTGGGTGGGACAGGGATATATGACATATATATCCCACGGTCTCTATCATTATTTCAACACCGTGAGATCCGAGTGGGGCCTCGTGACGGATTTGCTTTCGTCCTCCCTAAGGAGGGCTTCCACAAAGGTCAATATCAAGGTTGACTTCCTAACGGATAGGATTTCTGAGGGTATTTCGGGATGGACCAACCCTAAGGCGGCAATTCTCGAGTTAAGCTTGTGATATCTGAAATGGTGGTTACACTCACGAAGGTTTTGATTAAGTTTGTTAATTAAAAACCTGACTGAATAAACGATGGTTGAATGATATGGAATAAGAGTTATTCTAGAATATCATTTGATTGGGAATGTCTCGGTCCAACATGCAAAGATTTGACCGACTCTAAGGCGGTACTTCTTTGTGGTATGTTGGATTGTCGTGGTATAGTAACTATTTTTAGGGTAATTCTAGTTCATTAAACATGTTCATGCATCATGTTTAAATTTATACCAAAGCACTCGCACTTGCACTTGTTTTAAATAAATGACTGAATGAATGTTTTATTTATTTCAGCAATGTCTTCTGCATTACTTCAAATTCTCGTAAATGAAAAATTAACTGGTGATAACTATACTAAGTGGAAACTTAATATTAATGCAATTTTGGTCACCAAAGACCTCAAGCTTGTGCATAAGGAGGAATGTCCTCTAACGCCTATTGCCAATGCCACACGAACTGTTCGTGAGACATACCAGCGATGGGTCTCATCTGATGAGAAAGCCCGAACATATCTGTTGGCTTCAATGACAGACGTGTTTGTCACAGAGCACGAAGCAATGACTTCAGCATTCGAAATCATGTAGTCATTGCAAGCTATGTTTAGGCAGCCTCCAAGCAAAAGCGACACGAAGCTGTTCGTTCAGCTATGCTCACTCGCATAAAGGAAGGTACATCAGTTCGGGAACATGTCCTAAGCATGATGTCATACTTCAACACGGCAGAAGTCAATGACGGGGCCATTGACGAACCCAGTCAAGTGAGCATCATACTGATGACTCTTCTGAAGAGTTTTGATCAGTTTGAAAGCAACTACGAGATGAACAAGTTAAGGTTCATTTTCACACAATTGCTCAATGAGCTCGCAACCTTTGAGTCCTTGATTAAGAACAACAAGGGTAAGACCGGTGAGGCAAATGTTGCCGAACCATCTTCCTTCAATAATAAGAAAAGGAAGAGGTCTGCAAGGAAGGTGAAGGGTAAGTCCAAACCCAAGAAAGCCTAAAATAAGAAGAAGTCCAAGAAAGGTAAATATGATTTACTTGTTCTTGAGTCATGTTTAGTGGAAGATGATTCTTCACCCTGGATAGTTGATTCGGGGGCCACTAACCATGTTTGTTCTTCTTTACAATGGACTGATTCTTGGACACAGCTAGAGGAGGGAGCCTTCTCAATGTGTGTGGGGTCAAGGAATGTCGTGTCTGCATGAGCAGTGGGCGTAATTAGATTACATTTTTGTAATAATTATATATTGTTGGACAATGTATTTTATATTCCTGGATTTACACGGAATTTGATTTCCGTTTCTAAGTTGTTAGAACAAAAATATTCTGTTTCTTTTAATAATAAGTCTGTTATTATTAGAAAGAATGGTCTAAATATTTATTCAGGAATTAATGAAAACAATTTGTATGTGTTAAGACCGTTAATACATACTACGATGCTCAACACCAAATGTTTAAGGTTGAAAAACCAAAAACTAAACGACATAAGATTTCTCCAGATAATGACACGTATCTCTGGCTTCTAAGGCTTGGTCATATCAACCGTGACCGGATAGACAGATTAGTAAAAAGTGGACCTTTAAGTGAGTTAAAGGTTGACACCTTACCTGTCTGCGAATCTTGTCTAGAAGGTAAGATGACTAAGAGACCTTTTACTAGAAAATGGCTTAGAGCAAAATAACCGTTAGAGCTTATACATACAAACGTCTGTGGACCGATGAATGTTAAAGCTAGGGTTGGTTATGAGTATTATGTCACCTTTATAGATGACTACTCAAGATACGGATACGTCTACCTGATGCAACGAAAGTCGGAAACATTTGAAAAGTTTAAAGAATTCCGAGCTGAAGTTGAGAATCAATTAGGTAGGACTATCAAGTCACTACGATCGGATCATGGGGATGAGTACATTGACCAAGAGTTTAAAGACTTCATGGTCGAGCATGGGATAGTTTCCCAACTCACAGCTTCAAGTACACCTCAACAAAATGGTGTAGCGGGGAGGAGAAATAGAACCCTAATGGAAATGGTGAGATATATGATTAGTTTCTCATCATTACCAAATTCTTTTCAGGGATATACGTTACAAACAGCAGCATACATTTTGAATGTAATGCCATCCAAATTTGTTCCTAAGACTCTCCTAGAGTTATGGAATGGTCGTAAAAATAGTTTGCGACATTTTCACATATGGGGGTGTCCAGCACACATGCTGAAGAACAGAACTGGAAAGCTAGACTCCAAGTCTGTTGTCTGCCTGTTTGTAGGATACTCAAAGGAGACCAGAGGTGGACACTTATATAGTCCCGAAGATAACAAAGTATTTGTATCGACAAATGCAACATTTCTTGAGGACAATTACATTAGTGACCGTAAACCTCGTTCCAAGATTGTATTAAATGAGTTGGAGCCTAGTGAGACTAGTGCTTCATCAACAAGAGTTGTTGATCTACAAACATCTGAGAGTCAGATGGTTCCTGATCAGGATACACTATCACCTAGACGTTGTGAGAGAGTTGTGAGACAACCTGAACACTATTTAGCTATATGTGAGGGATAAGGTGTTGTCTCTACTGATAGTGTGGATGATCCATTGACATTTAAGAATGCAATGGAAGATCCTGATAAAGAGGAATGGCTTAAAGCCATGAATCTCGAGATGGAGTCCATGTACTCTAACTCATTCTGGGATCTTGGAGACTTACCTGATGGGGTAAAACCCATAGGGTGTAAGTAGATCTACAAGAGAAAGAGAGGAGTAGACAGAAAGGTAGACACCTTCAAGGCAAGGCTAGTGGCCAAGAGTTATACCTAGAAAGAGGGGGTCGATTATGAAGAGACCTTCTCGCCAGTAGCCATGTTTAAGTCTATTATGATTCTCTTATCCATTGCTGCCTATTTCGATTATGAAATTTGGCAAATAGACGTCAAGACTGCATTCTTGAATGACAATCTTGATGAGAGCATCTATATGATTCAACCAGAAGGATTCGTGTCTCCAGATCAAGAGCAAAAGGTTTACGAGTTGCAAAGGTCCATCTATGGACTTAAGCAAGCATCTAGATCTTGGAACATTAGGTTTGATGATGTGATCAAAACCTATGGCTTCGAGCAGAATGTCGATGAGCCTTGTGTCTACAAGCGTATCATTGATAAGAAATTAGTTTTCTTGGTCCTATACGTAGATGATATCCTACTCGTTGGGAATGATGTGAGAGTGTTGTCTGATGTAAAGGGCTGGCTGGCTGGCTGGCTAGCTAATTCCAAATGAAAGATTTGGGAGAGGTAAGTTATTTTCTAGGGATCCAACTTATAAGGGATTGTAAGTACAAACTTATAGCACTGTCTCAGGCATCATATATCGACAAGATTCTTGTGCGATTTTTAATGCAGAACTCCAAGAAAGGTAATTTACCTTCCAGGCATGGAGTTCACTTGTCTAAGGAACAATGTCCTATGACACCTCAAGAAGTTGAGGATATGAGACGTGTACCCTATGCATCAGCAGTATGTAGTCTCATGTATGTTATGTTATGCACGATACCAGACATCTGTTATGCAGTGGGAGTTGTCAGCAGATATCAGTCCAACCCAGGATTGGATCATTGGGTTGCTGTCAAGACTATTCTCAAGTATCTTCGGAGAACAAGAAATCATATGCTAGTGTATTCCCGACAGGATTTGATCCCTTTAGGATACACGAATTTTGATTTTCAATCAGACAGGGTTTTTAGAAAATCCACGTCTAGATCAGTATTCATCCTGAGTGGTGGAGCCATTGTGTTGAGAAGTATCAAGCAATCTTGCATTGCTAACTCCACCATGGAAGCCGGATATGTAGCTGCTTGTGAAGCTGCTAAAGAGGCTGTTTGGCTCCGTAAGTTCTTGAGTGATCTGGAAGTTGTTCCAGACCTGGATAAGCCCATCACACTTTATTGTGATAACAGTGGTGATGTGACTAATTCCAAATAACCAAGAACCACAAGAGAGGGAAGCATATAGAGAGAAAGTTTCATCTCATCAGAGAGATAGTGTAGAGAGGAGATGTGATCGTCACCAAGATAGCCTCGCCAGACAATCATGCTGATCCATTTACAAAGACCTTACCGATTAAAGTGTTTTCAGATCACCTAGATGGTCTGTGGTAACGAGACATGCCTCACATGCTTTAGTACAAGTGGGAGATTGTTGGGGTTTATACCCTAAAACATGTAACTTGTAAATGGATTTATGAAGTAAATAAAAAGAAAGGTTCAATTCATTCTGTTATGTTATTTATTTTATAAACTTATGTACATATTAACATCCTGGATTGCCGGATGTAATCTCGAACTGTGTATATGAGTGTCATATATGGATGGATACAGTAAGAGATGTGCAATCTAAAGAGTCCATAGATAGCAAATAAAGCTGGGTACTTTATTTGTGGTTAATCTATAGTTGCGGTCCATTCCGTAATGTACAATGATTCTATCATGAATCATTCATATGAGATATGGGAATGAAGACACCTTGTATGATGTGATCATATAGGACTGGGTCATGATCTATATGAATCTCACACCAAGATCCATTTACCGATGAGATTCATAAATATCAACTAATGATGGCTATATATGAGTGATCTTAATCATGAGTGTCTTAACGACTCCTTCAGGTTAGATCGTGGTCTTTGATATATCATGGGTGAGGTCGGATGTACTTTCTGATCAATATACTCCGTATGTTGGGATTGCGGTTTGGCTTGTGGCTGGGAAGGTTTGTACACAATAGTTGAATTCACTTCTTCTTGTGAGAAGTAGATGGTAGTTCCCTTAAGGTTTGATTCGGGGCTTGGACAATATGAGCACTCTCCTAATTCCGTGAGGAAATAGGATTTATTATCCATTAGAGAATCAATGGTACTTAAAGGATATATGTAATTAGAGGGGTATAACAGACATTATGACCCAGCTCTAATTATGAACTACTGTGGAGGATCACACCATATGTAATAGCTATATCGATGGACACCGAGTTGTATCGATCTGTGTAAAAAACGTCTGCAGTTGAGAGAGTGCAGCTTCGGGTTTTTAGTGGAATAACACCGGAGTTAATAATCAAAGAATATTAATTAAAGAGTTTAATTAATGATTCCGATGATTATTGGAGCTCAAAATTCTGTGGGTCCATTAGGTCCCGTTGCTAGCCCGATCGATTTAGGTAACAAGGGTCACTGTTAATTAATTGGATGTTCCAATTAATTGTATTACGAAAGTGACACGTATTTATTCGGGAATTAATTAAATAATGAGATTATTTAATTAATGAATAATGGTGATTTAATAAATTAAATAATAAGATTATTTAATTATGTTATTAATCACTAAATGGAGGGTGTATGTTGATATTTATTTTTGAATAAAATAAGATAATATGATTATTTTATTTTATTAAATTAAATATTTAATTTTTGAATTTAAATAGTTTGAATTCAAAATTAAAATCAAATAAAAGATATGGGATATTTTTTTATTTGAAAGTTTTTAAAAATCAAATTTGATTTGATTAGATTTTTTTAAAAAAAAATTATATATGTGATATATATTATTATTATTTTTAAAATGTGATGTGCGTGAAAACGCACGGCTTTTATATATATACATTGACGAAAAATCAAAAAGGTTGGTTTTGTTTTTATCACACACATCAACCAATTTTTTTTTGGCTTTTATGCAAAAAGAGGTTTGCGTGAGATTTTAAAAAAAATAAAAAATTATGTGTGTGTGAGATCAATACACCAAAAAGAGAAAAAAGTGTGCAAGTGTTGTATACTTATATCAAAAGAAAGAGTTTCTTCTTCTTCTCTCTTTTACATCCTCTATTCTAGTTCCTGAGTTCGTGACGCGCCTACACGCAGTTACCAGTCCCGGGATATAGCGAGGAAGATCAGTGGTATAGACCAGGAACAAATCAAAAAGTGAAGGAGCCTCCAAACGTTGGTATAGTTCTATTTTTTTTCTTTCTTTATTATTGATTACAATTTCCTGTATTTACATATATATTTTATTAGTGTAATAATTTTTATATGTATTTGTTCCGAAAATAATTACGATCAAAAGTTCACTGGTCCCATATACAGATTACGATCTGTATAAAAAAAATTAAAACTCATTTCCGCTGCTTGACTGGTCAACAGGGTTCCAACAGAGAAGTGGCCGAGAAGATCGGATAGCAAGGGGACACCGGAAGTCTATTTCGTGGAAAGACATGGAAAGGTAAGATGGAATCGAAACCTATCCCGAACGGGCGTATAGACATGATGACCAGCAAAAAAGGACCCGCTCATATTTAAGTAGTGATGAAACATCCCCTAGAAGACGTAGAGAGTCAACCCCTGCAGTTAGGCTATATTCCTTCGGTGTGCGGAAGGGTCCCTAGGGATCTATACAGGCTCACTATCCGTCAGAGGTTCGATGAGCGTAGAGAGCCAAAATTGGAGCGAGAGATTCTCCTTAGAAGAATAGAAGCCCTTGAACGAAGACAGAACTTGGGAATCTCGTAGATCGGGAACTCCGGAAGCCCGTTTGCAGACTCCATAAGGTAGGCTCATTTTTAGGAGAAATTCAGAATGCCGCATGTAGAGCAGTTCAAAGCCAATACTAACCCGCAGAAGCATGTAAGGAGGTACTAGAGTGCAATGGCGCAGTATGATTATGACGACACCCTTATGTGTCGCATGTTACTGCAAACACTGAGAGATCAGGGATCCAGTTTGTTTGGAGGGCTATCCGCATGTTCTATTAGGAATTTTGACAAGTTAGTGCAAGCATTTACCAGGCAGTTCATGGAAACATCCAGCGAAGGAAGTCCATATCAGCCTTCTCTACTCTGAAGCAAAGGAAAGATGAGAAATTGAAAGATTACCTTACCAGATTCTCACAAGAGGTGTCAGAAGTGCAAGATCCCAATTATGATGCAATAGTTTCAGCGTTCAACAACAGTCTAAAACACAACCATCTGACCCTACGCTTGAGGCAAAGGGGACCGACCACGTACGCGAGCATGGTAAACCATGTTAGAGGATACTCCATGACGGAGGAGGAACAACTAGCCCATGGTGGAGAACTTATACATGGGGGTCGGTCCGAAAGTAGCCAAAAGTATAAGTTGGAAACCCAAAGAGTAACGGTAAAGGGGAGCAAAAAAGCAGTGGAGGAAAGAGCAATGATGGACTAAGGGATGATGATAAAGGTGGTAGACAATTCAAGAGGCAATACACAAACTACATTATGCTGGCCAGGGGGCAAGAAGAGATCTTGAATGTGACAGAAGATAAGAATCTATATAAGAAACCCCTAAAAAAGTCAAGTTTTGCCAGAAGAAACACCACCAAGTGCTGCAGGTTTCACCAAGAGAACGACCATGAAACCTCCAAGTGTTATCAGATGAGGGACTACATTGAAAAGCTAATTAGGGAAGGATACCTCAAGGACATGATCCTCACGAGTGGGGAGGATGGTGCAAGAACACCTTAATAGAGGAGCGAGATAGAAGTCAGAAGAGTCCTAGGAGAGATCAGAAGTTAGAGAAGCAATAGATAGTCGAAGAAACCTGGAAGTGAATCTGTTAAGGCCTGATCAAAAGAAATCCAAACAAGGTTGGGACCCTATAATTTTCATTAAAACAGACGCACATGCATCAGAAGTAAGGCCGAACAAAGCAATTGTAGTGTCGGTTCGCATAGGCCCTAAGAAAGATCAAGGAATACCTAGGAAAAGCCCCGATTCTATCCAAACCCCTTGAATGAGAAGTGCTTTATTTGTACCTATCTGTAATGCCTGTAGCAACAGGTTCAGTATTGGTCAGACTTGATAAAGGGTACAAAATCCAATGTATTATACAAGCAAAGAGTTGTTACAAGCCAAGACAAGGTACTCACCAGCCGAGCAGATAGCATTGGCCTTTATAACTACAGCAAGGAAGCTAAGGCCGTATTTTCAAGGCCACAGGATCGAGGTCTATACGGACTGTCCATTGAAGCAAATCTTGTCCAAACCCAAGGCGTCCGGAAGACAAACTAAATAGGTTATGGAGTTGAGCGAGTTTGAGATAGCATACATGCCGAGGGCCGCAATAAAGGGGCAAGTCGTGGCTGACATGATCACAGAATTCACTGAACCAAACAGCGAGGTAATCAAGATGTTGAAGGAGAATAACGAGTTTGCATGGAAACTACATGTATATAGGTCGTCAAAAATGCATTGCAGCAAGGCCGGGATAGTCATATCTACCCTAGAAGGTGATCAGGTAGAATGTACCCTGCGGTTTGACTTCAAAGCCACCAACAACATGGCCGAGTATGAGGCATTTTTGGTAGGGCTCAGAGTTTGCACGACCTTAGGGGCAGATGAGCTAGAAATATTCAATGACTTGCAAGTGGTTATAAACCAAGTTTCGGACGAATATCAAGTCAAGGATAACAACATGGTCGCATACTTGAGGGTGGCCAAAACGATGCTAGGAAGATTCAAAACGTACAGGACACCCAGATCCCGAGGGAGAAGAATGAAACGGCAGATGCTTTGTCAAAATTGTCATCAGTTACTATCGGTGTACAGTCAAAGACTATCCTAGTCACCCATCTAAAAAGGCCAAGCATCGAGGACAATGAATAGATATTGGAGATAGATGCGATGGAAGAAAGCCAAATCACTTGGATGACCCCGATCATGGACTACCTGGAGAATGGAACATTGTCAATAGAGGCAATTGAAGCGAAACGCCTCAAGTACAGAGCTACAAGGTAATCAATGGTCAAGGGGGAGTTGTACAGGAGAGGATTCTCGAAAGCCCTATAGAGATGTGTCTACCCAACGGAGGGCAGGCGGATATTAGAAAGCATCCACGGGGGAGTATGTGGAAATCACTCATAAGGCAAAATCTTGGCACACAAAACTCTCAGACAAGGCTTCTATTGACCAACCTTATTCCAAGATGCTCAGGCGGTCGTGGACCAATGTAAGGGTTTCCAAAGAATAGCTAATGACATAAAGAGGCCTCCCGAGAACTTGAAGAGTCTGTCACCACCTTGGCCATTCGCCATGTTGGGGTTAGACTTGATTGGCCCAATGCCAGCTGCAACAAAAGGTGGGGCAAAGCATGCTATTATGGCTGTAGATTACTTAACCAAATGGGTCGAGTCAGAAGCGTTGGTACACATAACCGAAGCCAATACCATAAGTTTTGTCCAGAAGAATATCATCTGCCGGTTTGGAATCCTAGACACGATATTCACGGATAACGAAACTCAATTTGATAGTGATAATTTCATAAACATGTGCCAAGATTTTGGCGTAAAGAATTATTATGCCACATCAGCTCACCCTCAAACCAACGGTCAGACAGAAGCAGTAAACAAGATAATCAAGCACACCCTGAAGGCAAAACTAGATACCAAGAAAAGGAACTGGGCACACAAGCTACATGAAGTTTTACGGACATACCGAACCACAAACAGGACTTCGATAGAGGAAACCCTTTATTCGCTAGCTTTTGGGATAGAGGCAGTGATCCCGGTTGAAGTAATCAATAACTCACTAAGGGTGCATCTCTTTTATCCCGAGTCAAATGATGGTATACTATAATAGAACTTAGACGAGTTTGAAGAAAAAAAGGGATATGTAAAGAGTAAGGATCGCAGCCTATAAGTAAAGGGTTGCTAGATACTATAACTCGCATGTCCAAATCATAAGATTCCAACTCGGAGATCTAGTTCTGAGAAAGGTGTTGTCCAACACAAAAGATAAGTTCACTAGGCTCTGGTAGATAAATAGGAAGGTCCATATAGGGTGGTCGGGTTAGCCGGATATGGGGTGTACCGCCTCGCCCGATCAGAAGGAAGCAAGTTACCCAGGTCGTGCAATGCTCAATACCTAACAAATTTTTACCCTTAGGGTTCCCTAAGTCTTTCACATTTATCTTCATTTCTTTAGAGATCAACTTTATTTTGTATTGTTAGCTGATTATTATGTGTTTCCCTTTTAAGCATTCAATAAAAGCCCCTTTTAGGGAACAATTTCAGAAGTCAAGAATACTGTTCAAAAACCTTGCTTTCGTATACAAAAGCAATCTCGTGGCACCTAGAAATCGCTCAGTGTCGGGTAGGAGCGTCCAAGAGGCCCAGTGAGGGGGCCAAAAGCATATATCGCAAAGACAGTGTACATTCACCGAAACTAGCTGGGTGCAATAAAGCACTGCTAGAGCACCTTCAAGTCTTAAGCGCCTGATGGGATGCACCAAGAGTTGAACAAAGGTTAAGTATTTTTACTTAAAAACAGGTGCAATCAAGACACCTACTAAGTCAGTAAAATACAAGATGTCTTGTTGCAATGAATCTTGATAAACAGATTATTGGGAGACGTCCCAATGACTTAGTTTACAGATAAAAGATAAGAGTATATAAAATAGATACCATGCAAATGGGTTATAAACGAACACTTCTTGACATAAAAGCAACAAGACGGTCAGGGGCTCGAAAAACTGATTTGCTAACCCGAACGGTCCCCGACCCTGTCTAGGTAAGGGTTGTTACAAGCTCTGTCATATGACGTTATTTGACTAAAGTCAGGACAACATACTCAATGTAGCACGGGTTAATAAAACATCATGGCCAAAATCAGAGAAATCAAGTGAAAGGATATGATCACAACCGAAATGATTAACTTAGATGTGGCTCGACGCACATAGTTCAAGTTGATAAGCAGTTGCAATCGATCATAAAGCATTCAGAAACAGTAAAGAAAATAAATTTCATTTTATTAATGAAGTAAGCAATTTACAAAGCGGCAACTACAAAAGGGAGAATAGTCGAGGTGTTAGAAGGACCTCTGGGTCCGGAACTGCCAGAAAAAGCATTGCCACTGTGGTCTTGGCTCCAGTCTTTAAAATCAGGCCAAGTGATGTTATCCACAGGCTCATCAGCCATAAAGGGAAAATATTATGTGCCTAGAAAAGAGCCAACATCGGCACCCTTGGTTAAGGCACTGCTTTCCTCATTAGCATGTAAAACTACCAGAGAAGATGTTGAAGGAAGGTCCAGATGCATAGGATGAGCCTCTTTCCCGATTGATCGGCAGTAGACCCTCTAACGAATTCTCTGATTCCTTATAGCCTCCAAGGATTCATCCTTGTGCTTCTTAATAGCCACGTCCCATTTACGGCATGCCTTCTCTCAAGACCTCTCCCTGACCCCGAAAAAAGGTCGAGTAGTGGTCAGTCCCCTCTCGAATTCCCTCAGCATGACGGCGTAAAAAGCTGAAGATCTTTTATAGCGGTTTACGTTCTAGACTTCAAGGGCTGACCTAGCCTCCTGAGAAAGCACCTCCACGCTAACTTGTTGTTGCTCAAAGTCTTTGGCTAGGAGTTCATAATAAATCTGAGTTGAGCATTTAGCAATTCAGTGGCATCCCTCTTCTTTAGCTCAGCATTCCTTGTGGTAAACTGCCTGAAAGTTGCCTCAGACGTCGAAGCCCTGCTCTGAACATTCGATATGGTCTTTCTTAGGGCAAGCTCAGTCGCAGCATGGGCTTTCGGTTGCTCCTCATACTCCTTGACTTTGGAGGCACTGGTAGAGGAAGACTTTAGGGCATCATCTTTCTGTGCAAAGGACTTCTTCAACAGAGATATCTCCGCAGTCTGCCTCTTTTGATCCGTCAAGGCCCGGGTCAGCTCCTCCACTACCTGAAAAGAGAGTGAGGGTTAGGGAAATAAAAAGGTAAGCGAGCAAAAGGTGATCCGGAAGGCACTTACAAAAATTTTGTTGTTAAAATTCATGTAAACTTGCTCAAAGGGACTAGCCGCCCTGGCCCCCTTCCAATAACCATCACAAATATACCCTTCACCGGCTGACATGGAGCGAAGCATGGAGAGGGTGTCAGCTCGAAAATCACCTAAGTGTGGGGACCCAAAGGCAGGAGCATCAGGAATCACTGATGGGATGGGTAAGTCAGAAGCAGAGATAGTTGGAAGAGTCATAGGAAAGGTCGGGCCAACAGTGTCTGGCTTCTGTGAAACTATAAAACTCACACCAGCCTAAAAGGTAACCTCTGGAGTTTCTCAACATTACCCCCCAGGGACTTGACCTTCACTGACACCATCCTTACGAAAAGACCTAAGCGATGTAGAAGTGGGAATACCTCCAAGCTGAGTGGCTTGAACATCCTCAATTCGTGGAACCGCAGCACCAGTCATTAACTTCAGTACCGGCCTAAGCATTTGTTCCTTTGTGACATCCAGCAGGCCACCGTCAATAAATAGCTCATCCGAGTTTTTCCCCTCGTCATCGGAGTCTAAGTCTGTGAAGATTATCTGGCGTTTCACTGAAAACTCTATAGAAGCCTTCCCCGAACGATGTGTTGGGAGCCCTAAAGGAAAGCGATCAGGCTGAATCTGAGAAGTCAAGGGACAAGTAGGAGGAATTACAGCTTCGGTAGCCTCAATTAGTTTGGACGGGATAGTAGAAGACATCGAGATCACATGATCAACCTTTTTCTTGGATCACCGCTTCCTTAGAATTAACTCAGTTAAGGTCTTTGATCCTCCTCTTCCTTGCCATCCTCCTCCTTCTCATCCAAAAGGATTGGATCAATCTTCGATTGAGACGGAAATGGATCGACCTCACTTGTAGTTTCCCCCTTTTACAGATAGCTTCAGAGGGCAGAAGATCCCACGACGATCTTGGTCACTTTACTGCCTAGGACGTTATCGTCAAACCTGGTCCTATGGGATTCACCCCTATTTGACTCCTTTCGACACCGTCTATCCCTTGTGGGCTTATCCTATCTTGATCTTTCTCTACTGGACCTCTCACGATCAGACACCTCTGTGGAGGAATGCACCCGACCGGACCTATCTCTAAATGATCCCCTCCGATCGCTTTGAGGGGGAGGGGCATCACGTCTGCTTGCTTCGGCCTGGTCAGCAGGAATCATCGGGAAGTCACGATGAGACTTGTATACATGTTCCACCAAATCGTGTTCAATGGGGGCAACGCCCTGAGCCACTTGATCGGAAGCTGTTTTTCTGCTTACCCGATCAAGGTTCTTAGCCTTTTCGGCTTGTTCACCAGCAACAATGTCTGGCTCATAAACTGAAAAAGAAAGGTATTACATTAAGTAATGGGCAAATAGAGAACTGTACTAGTAGCGAGCCACTACCAGAAAGTTTAAAGACGGAGACATACAGCGTTTGGGCAGGGTGGATATCTCGGGAAAGAGACCCAATTCAATTAACTCCTGCTTTGAGTATAAGTTGTGGCGGTCCCTGACCTCACAAGCAGTCAGGGCTGCCTTAACAACTGTATCGGCTTGTTCCCGGGTCATAACGGGTGCAGTCTTGTTCTATAGTTCGAGGATACAAAAATGCCTCGGGTCGCTGCTTCGGCTTAATCGATGGGATGGATTGGCCACCACGGCCTCACCCCAATATTCGTTGATAAAGAACCAGTTGTTCTTCCAATATTTGTTAGAAGTTGGAAGTTGTCTTTATGCATTTTAGGGGCAGGCTTTTCCTTATAACCATGGGGGATCCAATTGCTCGATGACGTCGATTGGAGATAAAATGTACCACATATATCTGATTGACCCAAGGTATAGAAATTACGTATTTCCTGGGGGGTCGGGGGTATTTCGCCCCAATCTTTTTCCACAAATGCCATAGACTGATCAATACTCGATATGAATTGGGGGTCAGTTGAGTGAGGGCAACACCCGTATCTGCCAAGAAGCGGGAAATGAAAGGTTGTAAAGGGAAAGTGACCCCAGAGGACAGCATGACCCCATAAATCGCAACTGCACCAGGGGAAAGATTCCACACTGCGCGATCACCACTGCAAGACAGCTTCACTGAGAAGGAGGTCAAATCGATCCCTGAACTTTGTAAGCTCCTCATCCGTTACCATATTTATCTCGAGGTTGAAGGAACAAGAATGGTCCGTTGAAAATCTTAGCATACGATCTCGCTGCTCCCTCGGGACATCCTTCATCTTCAATGTCTGAGAAGCAATCTTCAGGTCACTCGCCAAGCGAGCAGTCTTTTTAGGGGAAGCCCTAGAAGTTTGCCTCGTTATCTTCGATATATCTGAAGGGATACCAACAGAAGTGGAACCAAGAGGGTTAGAAAAATAAGGAATAAATTCGGGACGGGCCACAAAATAATCTACGTTTAAAGCAATGGGTTGGGATGAAGGGAAATGACCCCAAAGAAGAGATTCAAGTGCAGCGATATTTTCTTTTGTTATAGGGATTTTTTGATAGCGTGACAAGTCAGCATGATTAGAAATGTCACATTACAAGAGTCAGGAAAGATCAATCCAAGGCAATTGATAGATGATCTCAAGGCCAAGTCAAGATTACCCAAGATGGTCAGGGAAGCTAACAGATCGGGTAAAGAGGACTTGATCGGGACCATCCGATCAGGATAAAAGAAGTCTGATCGGGATCAGACAATTGGTCTGTTGGATACGCGTAGGAGATATTAAAGGCAACCACGACTCAAATACGAAGAAGAATTGTCTTACTTAAACAAGGAATCTAGAGTCATACTTCAACAAGGAAATATCTTTATTTCCTTTTCAGTATCAGAGAATTCTATTCAAGAAAGAACTCAAAGCTTCCAGAAGGATAAACTCCAAAATAGGAAAAAAGACAAAGATAACTTCAACAAGTAATCAGTCTTAATTAAACATTATCACATTTCCTTATTTGTATAACAATGATTAGGGTTCTATACATATAAAATTAGACTCATAATATCATTGTAAAAAAGAGACATATTCATAACGACATATAGAGAACAACATATAGAAAATATACGATAAAAGAAAGAAAGAGAAATACACCAAGAATGAGAGATTAAGTGTGTATTCATTATACTATAGTGAATTTCTTCTCGCCGTCACCGGCAATCGTGGAAGTTTCCCCACCTTAGGGTTTTACCACGTAAACTTATATGTGCATGTTTTTCCCTTTTTCTATTTTCTCCATAACATCTTCAACAATCTACAAAAACTTGTTAGACGCGTGATCAATCCTATACAATCCAAAAATCACTGTCAACATCTTTATCGCCAGCCTCGATAGCATGCATGAGAAGTCTAAAATATCGATAACGAAGAGTTAGGTCCATACCTGGGATGTGCACGGATGTGATGAAAATACAAAAGTTTGAAGATAGAAAGCCAAAAATCCGTAGGAAAAGAAAAGTTAGGGTTTTTACAAGAAATCACTAAGAAATCGTAAGGAAAAAATGAAAAATGAAAATTGAAAAATTCTTGAACTATATATAGCAGCAAATGACGTCATACCAACATGCGTACACCATCACACGCGAATGGGGGTAGGTGCACACGGAACGAAAAATAAGTGCCATTTAAAATTCGAAAAAGCGGATGAATGATTGCGTCAGTCGGAATTAGCGTGATTGACATCAATGTTCAACCGCAAAGCATTAAATGCGCATTTATGGACACCACGACAAAAAATAATGATAAATTAAACATACTTCACCAAGTGAGTTCCATTTCAAACGAGATACCCGGTCTTGTATGTTTAAAGGGGTGTTGTTATTGGTAAATTCTGGATGATGTGACACATCAGCAAAACACCAGGGTCGGGGGGTGCCACATCACTAGAAGACGATCAGATTAAGTCAACTCAAAAAGGACAGAGAAAACTCGACCAGTCCCTCCCCCCCTCCCGACCTAAACATCGCAGATGATCGGGGGAATGAATCCGATCGGGTTGTCAAGATGGTTGGGACCAAGGTTGGGATCGAATTAAAAATCAGGGGTAAAACGAGAATGGTCGGGGAAATAGACAATCGGACGTGTGACATGTGGACAGCACCCAAGTTCGATGGAATCACAACTCGAATACGTTAAAAAGAGTCTGACTTGAACAAGGCTTATGGAAATGCATTATGATAAGGAAACAGACTTCCTTATAGATATTAGAATCCAGATTAGGAAAGAGATCGAAAGACAATTGAAGTACAAATAAACTCCAAACGGGGAAGAAAGAAGGCACGACTCAATGAAGTTAGAATTTCATTAAATGACAAAAACTTTCCTTACGTGTGGAATTAGGGTTCTATGCATGTATAAATAGACCCCAAATATATCCATAAAAGGAAGTACGCAATTTGATTAGCGAAAGCACGAGAGAGAGAGATTGAGTGTGTAATCTTTTGCCAACATAGTGAATTCTTATTGTTGCCATTGGCAACCTTGGACGTTTCCCACTTTGGGGTTTTACACGTAAAACTCTACGTATTATTTACTTTCTCGTTATTTTTGTTTGCAATTAGTTGATACTTTGCTTTAATTGTGTGACGGGGGATTAGTCCAGAAATCACCGTCAACAGATGCCTTTTAAACATAACTTATTAAAGCACTCACTTGGGTGCAACAAAGGTTCAAAAATGTGACATTTCTCACCATTTTCACTAAAAAAAACCATGATCAAAGATTTCAGTTGAGTCTTTTTTGTCCTGATCTGATATTCTTTTGTTTATTTTAACTTTTAAACTTTTTAATATGGGGTCTTTTGATTAATACTCATAATAAATATATGGGCCCTTATAATCTAATAAAAAAATAAAAAATGGCCCCATAACTAATATTGAAATATGAACACATAGGCCCTTTAAAAAAGGGATCCGGGGTGGCCGTCCCTCCAGCAATACAAACAGGTCGGCCGTGCTAATCATCAACATCTAGACATAACCACGGTTCCACCATTCCGTGAAATCGAACCGTAATCGTGATTTAAAAACAAACAAACTGGAACCCTTAAAGTTCCATATGCGGTTCCCCAATATCCAAAATCGGAGCAAAATCGATGGTTCCACCCTTTGGAACTGACAGTTCCAATTTTTTTTTTAAACGTTTTATTGTTTGAACCCTGTTCACTGGTAACACAGCGAAAATAGGTTTTAAAATTTCTAATACAGATCGTAAACGATTTGAGACCAGTGAACTTGAGATCGTAATTCAAGAAAAAGATTTAGAACTTTACCAACATTTGGAGGCTACTTCACTTCGTGCAATGCTCCTAGTCTGAACCTCTCAATCTTCCTCGCTATCTCCCGAGAATGGTAACTGCGTGTGGATGCGTCACAGTCTTAGGAACTTGAATGGAGGATGTAGAGAAAAGACTTGAAGAAACTCTTTCTTCTTAATATCAATACACAACACTTACACATATATTATGTTTATTGTGCAACACTTGTACATAATAATGCACTGATCTACTTTAATTCACACATAAGCACTAATCACATAAGCACTAATCAATGTTTTCTTTGTCAACGTACGCACAAATCATGCACTGATCTACTTGTGTTTTATTGATTTATACCATGTCAACACTGCATTGATATGTGTTGATTGTATTTATCTTATCTCAATATTTAAAACATATATATCATATATATATATATATATATATATATATATATATATATATATAACTAATCGATTTAAATCTTTTCAGATATCTCATATCTTTAAAGATATTAATTAATTCGTTTTAAATTCAAACTCATTAAATTCAAAATTAAATATATAATTTAATAAAAATAAAATAATCAAATTATCTTATCTTCATTCAAAATTAAATATCAATCAACACCCTTCAATTAATGATTAATTATATAATTAAATAATCTAATTATTTAATTAACATAATCATTAACATTCATTAACTAAATAATCGCATTATTCAATTAATTCTCGAATAAATAAATGTCACTTTCGTAATACAATTAATTGGATAATCCAATCAATTAACTGTGACCCTTGTTACTTAAATCGATCGGGCTATCAAGGGGACCTAATGGACCCGCGATATTTTGAGCTCCAATAATCCTCGGAATCATTAATTAAACTCTTTAATTAATGTTTTAATTAATATTCCTTGATTATTAACTTTGATGTTATTCCACTAAAAACCCGAAGCTGCGCTCTCTCAATTGTAGACGTTTTTATACAGACTGATACAACTCGGTGTCCATCGATATAGCTATTACATATGGTGTGATCCTCCACAGCAGTTCATAATTAGAACTGGGTCATAATGTTCGTTATACCCCTTTGATTACATATATACTTTAAGTACCGTTGATTCTCTAATAGACAATAAATCTTATTTTCTCACGGAATTAGAAGAGCATTCTTATTGCTCAAGCCCCGAATCAACCCTTAAAGGAACTACTTCTCACAAGAAAAAGTGGATTCCATTATTGTGTACAAACTTTCCACAAGCTAAACCGTAATCCCAACATACGGAGCATAATGATCAGGAACTACATCTGACATCACTCATGGTATATCAAAGACCACGATCTAACCAGAAGAAGTCGATAAGACACTCAGGATTAAGATCACCCACATATAGTCATCATTAGTTGATATATATGAATCTCATCAGTAAACGAATCTTGATAAGAGATTCATATAGATCAAGGCATAGTCCTATATGATCACAACATACAAGGTGTCTCCATTCTCATATTTCATATGAATGATTCATGATATAATCATCGTACATTACGGAATGGACCGCAGTTATAGATTAACATCAAATAAAGTATCCAGCTTTATTTGTTATCTATGAACTCTTTAGATTGCACGTCTCTTACTGTATCCATCTGTATATGACACTCATATACACAGTTCGAGATTACATCCAGCAATTTAGGATGTTAATATACACAAGTTATAAAATAAACAACACAACAAAAATAAATAAACTTTTCTTTTATTTATTTCATAAATCCATTAACAAATTACATCTTTAGAACATAAATCCCACCATGTATTGCAATTTGTTTTTTTAGTTTTTCATTTTTTTTTTCATAAATTTATTTTATTTTAATTTCGAGTTACCCAATAAAGTACATTTACATGTTTAATAAATTTTTTTGTTAGTATTTAATATTTAAGATTTAAAAAAAAAATTGATCGGCGGAACTGAAACCGGAACCCCATCTAGACGATTTCGATTTCGATTATAGTCCCCCTGGAACTAGAACCGACCCGCGGTCATCACTATCATCATCAACATATAATGTAAGAGGAGTTACAAATCAAAGGATCAAAGACCTAAGTAGCTGCCTACTTCATGCCCCAATACTATTATTGAGGCTTTTACTAACTTCTTAGGCTTTTGAGACTAGGGATTATTAACATTATTAACTCTTAAATTATATTAGGGGAATAAGGGTTTAGTCGTTATGTCATTGGTTCAGTCTAATCAAGCAAATACATGAGCTCATCAACTAAAAAACAAACAGTATAATATATATATATAAAAACAAATAATATAAGAAGATAATTAGAATGGAAGAAAAAAAAATAAAGAATAAACTCTGGCCATCTGAGGACCCTTGCTTTAGACCATCACCATGGCTATTTATTACACTGTCATCACTGAATGCAAATGAAATTCTTCAATAGTATTTTATACAATCATTATGTCCAAATCAAACAAATTTATTATGCTATACCAATAATTAAATACCCTTTACAACTCTCCAGGTTATCACTTTTTCAACTTCTGTATATTCAATTTCAACTGAGGTATATTATACTACAAATAAACACTATGATACAATGAACAAACCAAGTGTGGAGATATTTTAATTCAAATGAGGCAAACCTATTTTCAAGGCTTCTGAGCTGTAAACATGATAAAAGATTGTTCAACTTTGCTGGTGTAGTTGGTTAGACCGCATGATGTGCACAAATCTTCGATCTCTTCTTCAGTCAGATAACTATAACCCTGTAGAATCCTCTGCAACAATACAGAACATTTGTGAGTTAAAACACCCTTCAGAACATTTGATGAACCATAACTATGAAAGCAGAAACCTAATTATTTGGGCAATCATCACTGCATCTAATCTCTGGTGGAAAAGCTTAATCTTGTTAATACATTTATGCTCTGCATTATATTTGAATTGAAAATGCACATTTTGATTGGGTAATAGTGCCTAAACAGAGTAACCAATTATTTAGAATAGAAGCCAAAGGTGATGAACAAATTTTACCTCTCTGAGAGTCCGTTGTATCCAGGGAGTAGAAGAAGTGTACCGAAGAAAAGTGGTACCAACATATACTCCACCACTTCGCAATGTACGACTGATTTCAGCAACCTAACATATTATCGATGTCAATATTAAAATAATTAATACCCATTCAAATAGTTTAACTGACATAATCAAATAATGACTATAGTTACATGGTTCAAGAATTGATTATCCTATAGAAAATGGTTTGTAAGACATGGTTGAAGGACAAGGACTTGCATGTACATGAGGCTGCAGATGCTGCCTGCTAATCCTAAACTGAACCATCTATAAGCTAATTGTTCATGAATCAAAGCAGCACAAGTATGAATTATCTCATGCAGGATGCAATAACTGCAGGTTGCCCCATGTTCCGTTTCTTCTCATATAGAACATCTTAAGGACCCACAAGAACTGCTGGATGCGCCACCAAACGCAATTGCAAAGATTTTAACACTATTATTACTTTTCTACAAAAAGGGGTGCCCTCCTATAGCATCCATTCGAGACTTTTGTGATAAAAGAATGTCCTGCATTCAGGCTCTAGAAGGCAACAATCCCTGCTACAATACCACATTACCACAACTCAAGGCCCTGCCTACTCCTTCCACCCACCCCAACCATAGCTTCAGATTTTCCAGGTCTCTACATTCAATTAGGTCACCATTGCCTACCCCCAATCATTTGAAAACATCTAGAGGTGTCAGGTATCAAAATTACAGGAGAAAGTGGTCGGAAGAGACAACACTTACAGCATTTGAAGGAGATGGCCAACAGTGTAAGGCAGCGCCAGCATGAACAGCATCAACAGAACCGGTTGAGAAGGGAAGCCTAGAAACATCTGCCCGAACAAGAGCAAGGTTGCTACATATTTTCCAATGAATTAAATCAGTTCATTCTTAATTAGAATATAGAACACACGATTCAAACATTGGTCATTTAATGTTATTACTGCTTTAATTTGGTAACCTGAGAGACAACTTACGTAGTCAAAACGGTCTCATCTTGCTTAATGAAATCATAACATTGTCGAAGCATATTTTCAGAAAAATCAAGAGCAACAACTAGAGAATATGTCCCCGATTTGGCAAATTTTCTGGAAAACAAACCACTCCCACAACTAACATCTACCAAAAGGCCACCCTGGGCAGATTTGAAGTATTCCTGAGCCATTTTGAACTGCATACGATATAAAACACAAACAATTTACACAATAATATCAATAAACTCCGTTAATTCACACGACATATATAAAGAACGTCATGTGGTCAGAATTATATACCTCTTCATCAGGACCAGGAAAGCCACTGCGATTGAAATTTTGACGCCAGCCCCTTTCATACAAGAAAGATACAAGTGGACTCCTACCAAAATGTGAAAATAGCATTTTTTGTCCTAAGATAAAAGTAATAAATGACATGTTTACCATTCCCAGAATAAAATAAAATAAAATACCGGAAAAGCTCAGTGCGAGCAGGTTTGAGTTCGACGTAGTCCTTCAATCCGGTAATGACAGTGAGATCGAGATAGTTATCTTTACTGGAGTAAGACTTGTCGCAATTTTGACACTTGAAACCCGACCTGTAGATAGCTCTCCTGCAGATTCACCAGCACAAGCGTTTTCAGTCCATCTCAAAAAGTAAAAGAAAGAGTTTTGACAATGAATTGATTATATACAGATTAAAACCGGGAGGCCCTTTTCTTATAAGAGGTTGATAGCAGACTGGGCAAGCAAACACTTGGCCTCCCAAGCTGGAAATCCTTATCGATTCCTGAAAATTCGACAACTCGTAAAATGATTTAAAATCTCTTCTCTTAATTAATAGAAAGTGGAAAACGTACCGGTTCGACATCAATAGCGGAGGTGGCACGGACGACGGTAGGAGAAAAACGGAGACGGCGAAGAGAGAAGAAGAAGGAATTAGGAGAAAGGCGAGGGTGTTTTGGGAATAAAGATGATTGATAGATAATCGAAGAACAACAAGAAGAGGAAGCTGTGGCCATGTTGATTCTCCTCTCCTCTTCAGCTCTTCTGTTTGTGTTAGTTGATGCACAGTTTTTGTGTGGAGAACTGGAGACGGTGACGCATACCACTTATCAAGTTACCGAACATCAAACTTTTTTTTAGTTAAATATATGTATATATGGCTAGCAGAGCAACTCTCATTCCACTTCCACGTCCACACAACAACGTCCCCGAAAATTACATACATTTCTAGTTAATAAATCAGCTTAGCTCTTGATTTTGAGAAGAGACCATTAGATCGAGGTTTAACGGCACAAGTGGGCATTTGGTCTAGTGGTATGATTCTCGCTTTGGGTGCGAGAGGTCCCGAGTTCGATTCTCGGAATGCCCCTTTTTAGTTTATTTTTTCTTTGTCAAGGCCAGTTGGCCGCAACACAACCACAAGGCATTGAAGGCACAAGCCATAGTAGATAGAACTAATATTAACTGACCAGATAGATAAACCTCTTGTTCCACACCTTCTATGGCTTCCACCACTATTAAACCTTTACTTCCATTCTCTCTTTCCACAAACCAGACCATGCCCTCTTCAACTCCCTTATTTTCCTGCAAACCCTTTTCAGATTCACTCACTGCTTTGCCATTTTCAAGCCTCACCAGATCCAGGGGACATGTTGCAGTCTCTGTTGCTTTCAATCCTCAGGGAAATTTTGACATCTCTATGTTCGATGAACAAGACGGTAGCACCTCTCCTTCATTCTATTTTTATTACTATTCAATCTTAACAGGGTTTACTTGATTAGAGTAGATATATAATGGCTTTTATATATTTTGACAGATTCATCAAAAGTTGAACCTCCTATGCCCCCAACTGAAGGCAGATTCGATGTCGTTATTGATAACAAGGCCATTCGCAGTCTTGATTTATCACCATTTCACAATGCTACTGGAATCACTTCACCTTCATTAGGTAATTATATATATAACAAGACAATACAGTTTTTTTTTTTTTTTGGTTTGATATGGATGGTTATGATGCTGTAGCTGAGCCAAAAGAGTTTCTTGACCGTACAATTGGATTCGCCATTAACTACACAAGAGAAGATCCAAATGACCCTAGGGAACTATCAGAATTCCCTGATATAAGACTTTGGTTTGTGAGGCTTGATGCTGCTTATCCTTGGCTGCCTGTTTTGTTGGATTGGCGAGCCGGAGAGCTTGCTCGTTATGCTGCCATGTTAGTTCCACACCAGGTATTAATAAATCATGGACTGAGTCAATTAGTTAGTGCACATAGGATGTCAAATCTCAATCATTGGATGCGTCATGCATGTGATGAGAAACAGAGAGAGCATGACCGGAATCGCCTGATTTTATTGAATGTTGTGCAGATGAGTATGAAAATGGGCGTCGTCTTTAATCCAGAGGCATTGGAGCTTTTCATAATGAACAAAGTGTTTGTTGCATACTCATGGTTGAAGCATCATAATATCCCAAAGCCTAGATTGAAGACAAGTGACATGGCTCGTATGCTCGGATTCGGGATCGAAGATCAACTTTATGATTTGGTTGATAAGTATCTTATGGAACAATCACAAAGCTCAAACACATAACATGCACCATTTCTCATACCAAATAACATATTCTGGACCAAAGTTTTGTAGTACATCTTAAAGACCTTCCCTTTGTTGTAACTTGTAATCGATAACATTGATTCACTTCAGATTATGCAGGAATGCGATTTTACTTTATCAAGTTGCTATACAATAAAAAAAAAAAAAAAAAAACTCTCTTAATGAAATATGTAACACAGCAATCAGCATCAATTATCAAACAGTTTTCACAAAATCACGTAATTGATTAATTTGGTACCAAGAAATTAACCTCTTCTTTTTGTTCTTATAAGACTAATCAAGTTATTGAAGGGTTTTCAAAACTAAGATCAGCGAGAGAGCATTGACAATCAAATGAATCAAAAGCAAATTATAACTGAAATATAAAATAAAAATCATATCTTAGATATACCATATCTAATGCCTTTCTTGTTCCAAAAATTAATAAACCGTTGCTCAACCCAAAATTCTACAAGCTTACAACAATGATGGGGGAAAGATTTCATTTTGCTTTCCCTTTCTTCGACGACGATCCCTTAACCAACTTCTTATCAAGTGTCTTCTTTGGTTTCAACTTGCTCGAGTTCGATGAAGACTTCTCTTGTTCGTTCTTCGGTTTCCTGTTCCTCTGTTTCTTCTCTCTCTTCACGTTGTACATGTTAATGGCCTATATTTTATTCAAAGGTGAATAAATTTCCATTGATGCTAGTAACTAAAATTTGATCAATCAAAGATAAGGCCCCAACAAACCTTGTCAACATTAAGTATGTCGTGTGAATGCTTAGACATTAATTTGTTCAGAACTTTCTCAGTTTGCTCCTTCTCTTGGGAAATTCCTCTCCCTTCCACTACCGGTAGGTACTGAACAAAAACAACACATGTTAGTCTGACGACAATCCAAAAACAACCAAATTGAAGCTATTGCATGTCCAGGGGTGTAAGTGTACAAACCTTGCGATGCTTTCCTTGTTTTTTAGGAGCCTTTTCTCCTGGCAATTTTTTATCGAATTTACCACCACTAGCTGTTGATGTAGAAGCTATGCCAGCTACATCACCTAGTTCATGTTTGGTAATCTTTTTTGGTGCAGAATTGGTTCCTTTGATGGGCAAAGCTATGGCAGCCAGCTGAACATGGCTGCAGAGAAGAGTTTACCCAGGCTTTGTTTACAATACTAATGAGTTAAATTTCAAGGCTCAATTGGAAAATGCCTAAAAAATTGTTTTCCCATAATTCAGAATACATAAAATAAAATAAAAACAAGGTAAAACAAACTACCGGTGGAAGTTTACATTTAAATAAAATCCCATAGGCAGTTAAAGCGCTACATGACCAAATATTGATTTTATCTAACATCAAGTTGATGGAAAATGAATCTTTCTAAGCCAAAAGAAACCCAAGAGATGGATGGGCAAACCTTGGCAAAGCACCAACTTTGGCAGCTTGTTTCAAGTTCTGCAACCGATTCCGTTCTTGCTTATCAACTCTTTGTTTCTTTTCTGTTTGTCTCTTGGCAAAAGGATCCTCCCCTACTTCTGGAGGTAGTAACAATTGGACTCAGATAAGTCATTTCATAACTGAATAAATGGGTGTGATATTCTGATATGATATTCAGGAACTAATATTAAAAAAAAGCATATTTATTTCATTTCAACATGTCTGGCACATTTGTTTCAGGTACAAATAACATATAATGTAACAAGGGTTTGTTTAAATACTTACCATCAGTCATCTTGGCTTCAATGATGGGAACATCTCTATCATCATTAACCCGATCATATCCATAGCTCCGTTTCCAAGTACCAGTTTGCTCATCCCATAGAACCTTGTCTTTTTTACGTTTCTTGATTCCTGCAAGACATTCCAAAACCAATTATTTCAATGAATGATAACCCAAATAAATAAACTGAAATCAATATTGTCAAAAATTCAAAACCAATTAGATTGATGATCGCAAGCCTTAAATTACATATCTCACATGTTAGATTGGAAAAGAAAAAAACTTTTTTCAATCAAAAAGATCAGTTATGACACAGATAATTAGAAAGATAACTCACCTTTCTTCTGGGCAAACACTTCCCATTTTGTAGGAGGCTTTGGCTTTGGTAACTGAAAAAAAAAAGTAACAGGCAACTTAGTTTTCATGTTATAAATCATCATTATAGCCAATTGTAAAGAAGTTTCCACATTTTACCAGAATCCAGGAATTAAAGAATGAGATATTAATTACACAAACAAGCTGAAACACAAAACAAAACAAAACAAAAACCATGAAATAGCTAATAAAAGGGGTAGCTTACATGCTTCTCTCTAGGTAATTTTGTTGTTGGTGGAGGCAATCTAACAATAGGTCCTTCTACATCTTCAGTTGAGGGCAAGTTGAAAAGTTGATCTGCAATTGCTTGAACTAACTTGACACCCTCCTGTAGGCATTCCTTCACAAGATCCTCCCTGAACAAATTAAGAATTCTTATAAGAATACGAAATAAGGTCACCTCAAACCTAATACACAACTCAATAACAAAAATACTCAGAAAATCTAAGAACACAACTAAACATCTTAGAACAACCTGAAAAACCTTATCAAATTGTCATTTGCTCGATGGGTCAACTTCTTACTAATCAAAGAGTTACCATCAAACATAAACACCTCAACTGCTAAGATAATTATGAACACTTGAAAAAACTTACAAAAAGAGTGCAAGCAAATATACAAAAAAACAGAAGGTCTATTACTATCACAGATATTCCACTTAAAGCTTTAAATTACCAAATATAAAATTCAAATCCAACTAAACCCTAACACACAAGAAACATAATAACTTTAGCATAAAAATGAAAAATAAAATATTGATACAATTGCAATACATATATAAACAAAAATGGAAAATTAAGAAAGAGGAAAAATACAAACCTTGAAGATGGGAGAGAAGGAAAATGGTGAGAAGGGTTGAAAGCCATGAGATTACCAAGGTCAACGATATAATCGTTCTGACCTTCCATATCACTAGTCTGCGTCTTTCTGCTTTTGTTGCAGAGGTTTATGTATATCAAGGACCCTTAAATCAAAGAACCGAATCCGGGCCAGATTAGAATCAATTTTACAGCAGTCTGCTTACGAAATCAAATTTTCTTCATGAAAAAGAGAACTCAAGAAATTTATACCTGCAGCTTGAGAAAAGTTGTACGAGTGCGCAATAGGAGCAAGCTGTGGAGGGAGCCGCAGCGCGGGCGACGAAAGAGGGGCGAGTCTGCGGCGGGTGAGGGTTTGGACTTTAGAGAGTGAGAGGGAAGTGTAAACCGTAAAGGGTGGCTGGTGGACTTTTGGGTTTACAGCATTAGGTTTATATTATATATATATATATATAATCATATCATATCATTTCATAAAAACCTGTAAACTTGGTGGGCCGGGTTACATATTTCATTTTAGTCCTTTCAAACCCGAATTGAACGGATAACTGCGGATATTGGGTGGTTTATATGGTAATGTTGCCACCGAAGTTGTAAAATGGGCCGTTGTGGGCCGGACAATAACTATTATGAAAATTTTATTTTTAACCGTATAGAAAAAATTATTTGTTAATAGCCATTTAAAAAAAAAAATCAGTGTATATCCGTAAATTACAAAAATACCCTTGAATTTGATTTTTTTCTTTAAAACCGAAAGAAAACTTGAAATCATGACTAAAATCTGGAACCAAACTTGAAATCACGGCTAGGAATTTGAAACTTGAAATCTTGTTCAAAAAAATGAAATTTTGAAACTTGAAATCTTGCTTAAATTGAAATGTTGAAACTTAAAATCTTGCTTAAATTGAAATGTTGAAACTTAAAATCTTGACTAAATTGAAAGTTGAAACTTGAAATGTTCTGGGTTTTTAAGTTCTTCGTTTTCAAATTTTGAAACTTGAAATGTTGCCTAAATTGAAATGTTGAAACTTGAAATGTTGAGTAAATTGAAATGTTCAAACTTGAAATGTTCTGGGTTTATAATATTTCGTTTTCTTTCCTTTTTTTCAACAGATCTAATCGTCGGCGAAGGGGGAGCTCGATGGTGTTGCTGGATGGTCATGAAACCCAAGCGACGGCACTCCGGCAAGCCGTCGACGACATGTGAGATAGAAAGGAAATGAGAGAGAAAAAGATGTGAGTGAAAGAGAGAGATAAAGAAGAGAGAGAGTTGCGGGGAGAGAGAAGAGAGGTTCGGTGAGAGAGAGAGGAGGCCGGCGACGGTTCACCTGCGAGAGAGAGAGAGAGAGAGGAAATGAGAGAGAGAAATCGGTGAGAGAGAGGAAAGGAGAGAGAAAATGGTCGGGGATTGTTTTTATATGGGGACATTCAAGTAATTTCTCAAAAAAATGGCTATTAACAAATAAATTTCGTATGTGGTTAAAAACAAAATTTTCATAATAGTTATGATTATTTTTAGCAATTTCCACTATATATATATATATATATATATATATATATATATATATATAAATATATATATATAATGAAATCTTAATAATCAATGAATCGTCCTCAGATTCGGAAACTTCTTCGTCATCTGAACCAGGAACCCAACCTTGTTTTTGCAAAGAAATAAATGTACTCGACAAACAAGATTATTCATTAATGATTAGCATGATTGACAGTATTGAAGATCCTATTCAAAAAGCCCAATATATTAGACAATTACAACAAAAAATTACTAGTGAACCAATTTCTAGTAACAACAATAATAACCTCTCTAATGGAACAAAACCTTTCAAAAATGCCCCTTTTGAAACTCCTAATTTCGAACAAAATATTTTAGGAAAATTCCAAATTAAATCCAGAAAGGTGACCATCTCTGATTTACAGATAGAAATTACTGACATTAAAGGAGAAATAAAAACATTAAAAACTCAGATCCAGGATCTACAAATCAAAGGAAGTTTAGAAAAACATTTTTCTAAAAAATCTCTTGAAAAACAGCCAAGTTTTAACAGCTCTGACGAATCTGATAAAGAACAAGATATTAACCAAAACCTTTTAAATATAGACCAAATTAATACTATCCAAGAAGTCAGGATACAGAAATGGTTTGTTGAAATTGACGTCAGAATTGCCTCTAATTACAATATTAGGGCTACTGCTCTTATTGACACAGGAGCCGACTTAAACTGTATTGTTGAATCTCTTGTTCCTACCAAATACTTAGATTCAACCACGGAAACTTTATATGGTGCTAACAAAATTAAATTAGACATCAAATATAAACTCACTAATGCCAAAGTTTGCAATAATGGAGTTTGCAATAATGGAGTTTGCTATAACAATGATTTTATTGTAGTCAAAACTCTTTCTCAAAATGTAATTTTAGGTTTACCTTTTTTATACCTAATTTCTCCCTTCAAAGTCGTTGCTGAAGGAATTGTTACAGAATATCTAGGAAAAGAGATTACATTCCCTTTTATTTTCCCCGTTCTAGTAAGAGACTTAAATGTCTTAAGAAACAATAATATTTGTACAGAAAACCCTAAAGCTATTGACAACTGCATTGCCACATTGACTAGAAAACAAAACCAATTAAACTTTCTAAAAGATGATTTAGGTTTCCAAAGACAAGAAAACAAATTAAAAGAACCGCTTCTTCAAGAAAAAATAAATAATTTTAAAGAAAAAATAGAAAAGGAAGTTTGTTCTTCCATACCAAATGCTTTTTGGGATAGAAAAAGACATATTGTTACTCTTCCCTATACCAAGGATTTTAATAAAAAGGGAATCCCTACCAAAGCCAGACCTATTCAAATGTCTGCCAACCTGATTGATTATTGCAAAAAAGAAATACAAGATTTGATTGAGAAAAAATTAATTAGATCTTCTAAATCCCCTTGGAGTTGTCCTGCTTTTTATGTTCAGAAAAACGCAGAAATAGAAAGAGGTATTCCTAGACTCGTTATTAACTATAAGTCTTTAAACGATGCTTTGCAATGGATTAGGTATCTCATGCCTAATAAATCAGATTTATTAAAAAGACTTTATGATTCCATAATTTTTTCAAAATTTGATATGAAATCAGGATTCTGGTAAATCCAGATTGATGAAAAGGATCATTATAAGACAGCTTTTACAGTTCCTTTTGGACAATATGAATGGAATATTATACCATTTGGTCTCAAAAATACTCCTAGTGAATTTCAATGTATTATAAATAATATATTCAATCCTTATTCAGAATTTTCAATTGTTTACATAGATGATGTACTAATATTTTCAAAAAATATTGACCAGCATTGGAAACATTTAGAAACATTTTTTAAAACATTTAAACATCACGGGCTAGTAATTTCAGCCCCAAAAATTAATCTTTTCCAGACCAACATTAGATTTTTAGGGCATAATGTTAAAAGAGGAACAATCATTCCTATCCAAAGGAGTTTAGATTTTGCTAATAAATTTCCAGATGAAATAAAAGACAAAAAGCAACTACAAAGATTTTTAGGATGTCTAAATTACATTTCCAATTTTTACAAGGAACTCAGTATTATTTGTAAACCTCTTTTCCAGAGACTAAAAACAAATCCTCTTCCTTGGACCAATGAACATACTAAAGCAGCTCAACATGTAAAAAATTATGTTAAAAAACTATCATGTATGACAATTTGCCACCCTACTGCCCCAAAGACTGTTGAAACTGATGCTTCAGACATAGGATATGGTGGTATTTTAAAACAAAATATCAATAACAAAGAATGTCTTGTTAGGTATGTTTCAGGATCCTGGAACGATACCCAAAAGAAATATTCGACTGTCAAAAAAGAAATATTAGCAATTGTTTTTACAATTCAAAGTTTACAAGATGATTTGATAAATCAAAATTTTGTTTTAAGAGTGGATTGTCAATCAGCAAAATTCATTTTGAAAAAAGATGTAAAAAACCTTACCTCTAAACAAATATTTGCTAGATGGCAAGGCCTTTTATCTGCTTTTGATTTTGATATTGAGTATATTAAAGGGTCAGACAACAGTCTCCCAGATTTTCTGACCAAACAATTTTTACAGGGTGACAAATGACAAGTTTAAACAGAGGGCGTTGTAGGCGAAGCCCTGGTGGCAGAGGCTCCATTAGACCTGAATCATCTGACAAAGACAAAAGCATTGACTTATCAGTATCGACTTATCATTCCTCCCCAAGAGGGAGTCATAAAGACAAATATACAATCTCTTTAATATCTCAGCCCAGATCACCTCATCAATTACCTATCCAATTCCCTCATTTGCCTCCAGCTGGGCCTTCCTCCAGTAGAAGCCCAAGCCAAAGCCCTATTCATACAACAAATATTTTTTCACCTTTGTCGAGTGACAGCAGTTCTTTTAAAACTATTGCCTTATCCAAAATCAGCCCTCATTCTATTAAACAAGAAAAAATGCTAGCCCAGACACAGAGCTCACAATCAGCCTTACCAATCATAAATTACCCGACTTATTCTTATATCAACAAACCCTTCTTTGACCGGTTTTGTGCTATAGAAGAATGTTTTCTTTATGACCAATATTTTAAGGAGCCTAAAAAACTTGCGGATGTTATTATTAACCAGCTGTTTGGCAGGATTCCTGAAGACTTATCTAAGAGACATATATTTTATGAATTCATTTTAGTTGACACTGATTCAATCTTTATATCAGACGTTTTTGACAAAATAAACAAAGAAAAACTCATTTTTCAGGAAATTAAAGATTTGTAAAATCATTTCCCTTGAACAATGGGGTGGTAACCCCAATTCTACTAGAAATTTCAGTAGAATTTTCCATGTATCTGATTTTTTCTATTGGGATTATATTGATGCATAGACTAAATTTCTTTATGGACTAAATTTCTTTATGGACAAAACCCAGGAAATTCCCTTTCCTGGTTTATCTATTTTGACAAAAAATTTAAAAGCAGCCTACTAATTTGGTTTCTTGAGTGGTGGGATAAATTTGGACCCATCATTGAATTTTTACCAACTCAAGTTAAGGAAGGCTATTCTTTTTTATTTACTAACCTTAACAAACCTTATGATTAGGAAATTTGTCCAAACTGATTCTTATTTTTTGTAAACTTCAATTTAACATGGATCCTCATGCTGGAATATGCGGTCCAAGACAAAATTATTGGAAATTCCAAGGTCCCATATTTCGGAAGACAAATAAATATCAAATGGTGGAGTGGGATGAATCTCACCAATCTTGGAAAAGAAAGAGTAACCAAATGGTTCAGTGACAATCCTTCTCTCCACAACAAAATTCCAGACCAATCAAGTTTCTTAATGACCAAATCTCAAAACCAGGCTAAGATTGCTGTTGCATCCATGCTTGAAGAATTAATCAAGATTGCAGAGGAAATAAAGAATTCTATGTCCAGTATTTCACAGGCTGGCACTAGTTCTGAAAAAAGTGACAGAGATGATGATGATGATGATGACAATTATGCTTTTGACAGCGAAGACCCAACTACTTTCTTTGGTCACGATCCATGACTTATCTATGCTTTACTCCTTATCCATGGTTTGCCGCAAAAGTAACCAGAGTTTATTGACCATAGTTTGCCGACAAAAAGTAACCAGAGTCTTCACCAAAGTAACCAGAGTTTTCTGACCATGGTTTGCCGACAATCACTACCGACAATCATTAACAAAGTAACCAGAGTTTATTGACCATAGTTTGCCGACAAAAGTAACCAGAGTCTTCACTAAAGTAACCAAAGTTTGTTGACCATAGTTTGCCGATATTATAATCAGAGTTAATTATCCCTCTATAAATATGTTTGGTTTGTTCTGTCATAGATAGACTCAGTTTTTTTTTTAATTTTAAGGGGGTTTTGAATGCTCTGTGAAGCATAACTTTCCTCTCTTTCCCCCACTCTGTAAATTTCTGAATCATAAATAAAGTTTGTGTTTATTTCTGGAAATCAACTTTGTTGTCAGACTTATTTGCTTAAAGCACTGTAAGAAACTATTACTCTATCTCTATTTTTATGATCTGTTATACTGTTCCGGTCTAGTATATCGACTGAAAACCTGGACTTATCCGCTTAATCAGTTATACTGAAAAGGATAGACTCAGGTATAACAACGTCACGTACTGACCAGTTTATATCTTGTTATTTCTGTTATATTCTTAGAATTATTATATATTGTCCTCTGTTTCTTGTTTTATATTATCTTGCTCCGTTTTGGATATATATATATATATATATCATATCATATCATAAAAACTTGTAAACTGGGTGGGCCGGGTTACATACTTTGTTTTAGTCCTTTCAAACCCGAATTGAACGGATAACTACGGATATTGGGTGGTTTATATGGTAATGTTGCCACCGAAGGTGTAAAATGGGCCGCTGTGGGCCGGCATTTGCAAGGCCCGTGTGAATGTGTTATGCAGATCAGGTGGCACTTGTGTGTTTGGGTCACTTAGACCATCCAAAACAGAGCTGAACTTTACATGAAATGACAAACGGGTTTCGAATCGCTATTATAATATGTTTGAATGGCGATAATAACACCTTTCAAAAAATTGTATCTATACCCCTTTCGTAATCACACCCATCAAAATTTAAAAAAAAAAAAAAAACTCTAGTTTGTAATTAAACCCCACTTAATACCAAAAATATCATTTATTTAATTATACTTTATTGTATTTTTATAAGTACACACCGCCTATAACTATTATTATATTATTTAATCAATTCTATTATTGTTTCAAATTTTGTTGTTATCTTTAATTCTCTTACTATTCTTTCTCTTCCTTACTTCTGTTCTATCTCGGTTTTTCAAAAATCAAACTCTATTTTTCGTTACAATTTCATTTCAAGATTTTAAAAAAAATATTACATATCCACTTTCTGTTTGAGAGAGTTGTTGGAATACAAGTTTTGTACTATGTCCCAATTGATATGGAAGTAGATAGGTGTTAAATGATATATATATAAAAAAATATTTGATGAAATTGAAGAACATCTAATATATATTTTTTTTACAAGAAAGAACATCTAATATTGATAAAAAAAAGAGTCAAAAAAACGTGTTTGATAAATAATATATATATATATATATAGTTAATTTAAAAGTGTTTATATACATAATGATTTTGTTCTTTGACAAATGTCGTTTTGCACTTAAAAAGTGCTTGTCAAACAGAATTTATAAATCCTAAAATACGTTCAAGATTGAGTGCAAAAACAATACAATGGCAAGTCGGGTATCGTCCACAGGGATTGAGAAATAGTGATGATCAAATTTGACTCTAGTATAAAAAGCAAATAAAAATAAATGCAATGAATTGTTTGTAAAAATAAAAACCAAACAAGCAACTAACAACTAAGTGAATCTAAATACAACAAAAGTTAATGAGAATATGGAATGATTAGATAAGATATGATAAGGTGATGTGAGAGTTAACGTAATAAGTACACAAATACTGGGCAATCCTTCTCAATTAAGAACCAATTCGGTATATTAGGGCTCAATCTATCTTTAAGTATGATGTAACATCAATTAACTCTCACCAAACAACAATGATTTGTAAGCTCTATTGAGTGTAGAGAGAATTTCAAATGAAGCCTAGATAGATTTAATGTGGTTAGGATGAGTTGGATTGTGAAGGGAAAATCTCACAACGGAAGCGTGAAAAATTTAGAAATTAGGGTTTCGGTATAAATAAAAATTTTCCTTTTATAATAACAAGAACATTAACCCTAGATTAATTGATGTATATAAAAAGCGTCGTACATTTTTCTCGTGACGATTGAACTAGTGTCGAATTGAATCCGTAAGATCTTCCAATCCAATCACAAACGTGAATCACCTAGGAGTGTGGTCTCCCTTTCTTTAAATTGTATATCTCGGGATGGAAACAAACAAAATCTTTCTCTTTGTTAGTCACAATAATCCTCCAAAAAGAAAACAAAGAACGTTAGGTCACTTGTGAATTATTAATCAATTTGATTGAAACTCGCGTGAACCTTGATTCGATGTTGTACACAAAATCTTTTAATGTAAAGGCTACTAGTATACTATCAAAAACTAAACGTTCTTTCTTCCTTTTCTTCTTTGTCTAATCTCACACTATTTCTTAGAGTTGATCGAATTTTGTCTAGAGCAAAAACAATTTTTTCTCCCAAAATTCTTATGGTGGCCGAATTCTCTCTAAGTAGAATTTCTTAGGTTGGCTGAAATCTCTCTTTTAAAACATTAGGGCTGGCCGAAATTCGTCTCTTAGAATTATATGGCTGGCCGAAATTCAAGATATATATATATATATATATATATATATATATGTGATCACAAATCCTTTCCTAAGAAGGATTTACTTGGTGGGTAAGAATCATATCCTTATACGGATTTACTTAGTGACCAAGAATCCTTTTCCAAAAAGAATTCTTTCCTACACCAAGACTCCTAATCCAACTTAATAGTGTATTTGTAACTATATTAAAGATTTCCTAATTTGACTAGATAAATAATTCTTTTTTTATCTACTTATCAAATATAATCTTTAATATTAATTATACTACCAACAATAGTATAATATTAGGAGACTTTCTTCTACTAGAAAAAGATTTTAACTTTTAATTAAATAATTAATTAATTACCAAATTAATTAATTTCCATTTAATTAAATAATAAAATAAAAATAATATAATTAAGCTAAACTATATAGCTTTGCCGCTCAATACCATATATGGGTCATTATATTATTTTTTCTATTTTATTAAATCCATTGGACATTAATAAAAAGTCCATATGTGAACTAGACTCATTCTTACAAAAAGAAACAAGTCCACATGCCTCAACACAATTCTAGATGGACCCCTAAATTGGTTCGGTAGAATATATCAAGTGATACATGCAAGTTCGTATGGATTGTGGATCTTGACGGACTATCTAAATTTAAGCTCCAATAGACACAACTCAATCATAGTCAACAAATGATTCACTTAAGTCCCATCAATTAATTTTAGTTCATTCTACTAAAGAACTAAAATTGAACTCTTAAATAAAGATAGAATAAGTTAATATTCCTCATTTATACCCTAGACAATCTTAATGAAGAAAGTGTATCCTCGTGAAGAATATCAGTAATCGTCAAGAGCTCATATACCGCCTATAGCTCTCAAAGTTACCATATTTACTCATATGATCACATTTTGAATTTGGATATTTTGACTTGTCCAGAAACCATATTTCAATAGTATTATTGAAAACTTAACGTTAAGATTTAATATCCAATACCTCAAAATATTCATATGATGATATTCTACTCATAAATGGAGTCACGATGTCCATATCTATAAATGAAATCCTCTATCGATTAGCAAATGAATGCCACCAAACTATCGAGGATAGACTATGTTATATAATCGTACTCATTGATAGCTCAAATGATAACACTTGCAACCATAAGTCCATCATTTATCTCAGGATTGAGATAGACTCTTCGGTTGTCTTCAAATGGAAACTTTTATCCATTGACGGTTCTAGATTAATTATTATTTCATTGTGATCCGATTCAATGAACCCATTGCACTAGATATTTTTACCTAAAGACACCACACTTAGGTGATTTTAGACTCATCATAACACATTTGATCCCACTCAAATGTTAGTAAAAGAATCTATAACTTTGACAAGATAAATGTGCCCAACCTTTATCTTAAGTTGTGAATATTATTCAAGACTAACTAAAAAATTGTGTCTATCTCATACATATCTAGATGTATGAACAATTCTTCTTTTCTCATAGTCTTTTGACCTTATGATTATTTACTTTTGACAATTATAATAATCAAACTATAAATGCTATAAGATTTGTTAAACTAGAAATCACTTTATTAATATGAAAAGATTGTCAAATACATTATTATACTCTTACTAGCAAGTATAATCCCAACAGATTGGTATGCTCTCAATCCACTTTTCCACTCTTTGAGTCGGGATGTGTTGGATTGGTATGCTCTCAACACATCTCCTCCATTCATGATAACTAGTTTTAGTTACCAAATTTATATATCTCTACTTAGGTTAAGAGTTGGAATACCTACTCAACCAAAGGAGATTTTTTGTCAAATTTTAAAACAATCAATAATTCAACATTCACAATGAATTAAGAGTCGATATGCCAACTTAATACAAAAGGATGTTATATACTTTAAAACCAATTAATGGAACAAATATACCAAATATTAGATAATTATAGATAGCCCAAGATTTATGACAAAATTACATTAACTTCTACAAGGGATTTATATTAGATAATTATGGATAGCCCAAGATTTATGACAAAATTACATTAACTTCTACAAGGGATTTAGCTACTCATAACAAATACATAAGAGAAAGATAAAAAGACAAGAAATGAGAGGAGACCCATTGGTATGTTGTGATCCCTTTACTTCTTCAAGCTTCATTCCCTTCCTTAAGTGCATATTTCGTGCTCCTTTGGTGATTTGGTGAAGGATTTGGTTACAGAAAGTTTGGATTTTGGGAGAAGATGATTCCTAGATCTAGAGAGAGTAAATGTGATATGAATGGGTATATGGGCATGTGTGTGATCTCACATACGAATCCTTAAATAGGATTCCCGAAATAGGTCTGAAATGTTGATGTGGTTAGACGTAACGAGTGTAATGCACGGGTATAATACAAGTAAGGTACCCGCGTAGTGACACACGTTCTATGTGGTTACCTTACTTGCACGGGTAGTGCGCTGGTACGGACCCGTGCAGTACCCGCGTTCTAAACAAATCCAGGAGTCCATCTTTCTGTGCGTGGGTAGGCACATATGCATTGAGCATTCTTCATTTTCCATCTCCCGGTGCGTGGGTAGGGTACCCACGGAATACCAACGCACTGATGCTCATTTTCTTAAGTGATTTGGCCTTTTTCAGCACGATTTTCACTCTTCTCAGCCTGACTTGTAAAATGCACCTAATTGCCTGAAAACATACCAAAAGAGCCTATAAGATACTCAAAATGCATGAAAAACGAGATAAAGGAATGGAAATGAGGGCTAAATTTTAGAACACTTTTTACACAATTAAATACCCCCAAACCAAACATTTGTTCGTCCTCGAGCAAAACTCAAAACAAAAACAAACAAAAGACTCAATCTAAAAATTTCATAGACTTGACAAATAATTCATATAGTTGCATGTCCAACTGGTGATGAGATGCAAGGATGTGTGATAGAAAGAAGTAGACTTATGCAAAATGTTCTAAAACAAAATTATAGAGAGGATCTAACTTCTAGAACTTGAATGAAAAAAAAAAAATTATATTAATTTGAATAATAGAATTCTAATAAAATAGAATTCAAATATAAATTCGAATTTTAAAGAAATGTGATATATATTAAATATAAATCAAATAAGAAATCTATTCTATAATTTTTAATAGATTTAATATAAATAAAATGGAATATAAATATGATATTCAAAAAATTTCAATAATTATAATATATTATTTAATTAAAATTATTATTTCAATATTTAATAATATTGAATTTGAATTTGCTATTCGCTTTCATTAAATAAAAAAAATGGGTTTTGAATTGTTTTAATTGGTTGGGTTGGATACTCGAATGCACTAAAGGGAAACTCGCACAATCACAAATCTCACACCTAAGAGCACTCTTAAATTATGAACTACTCACTCTCACACCTTGAGCCTAATTCGCTTCAACCTAATCCTCATGTCGTCCAGAATATGACGGTGAGATCGGAGGTAGATGATGAATGCGATGAGAGATTGTTTGAGAGAATGGGAAGAGAGAGAAATATGCAGAAAATTAAAAGTTTTAAAAATATATTAATAATAAATGGGGATATTTTGGTCTCACCACCTATTTAGATGCCAATAAAACATGACTTATTAAAGCAGTGTTATTGTCACTCTTTCAAGTTGAATATATGTATATATATATAAATAGTGGTTTTCCTGTCAGTACGCACTGATATAAGTTATATCAGTGCGTTGCATGTGGACCATTGATTATGAAGAAGTTTTGACAAGTACATACACTTTGAGTCAAAGTATATAAATCTAATGATCCATATCTAACGCACTGATAAAGTTATATCAGTACGTACTGACTTGAAATTATATATATATATAGTGAGTCTCTCATAAGAGATCCCTTATTTTAATTTCGGTAAAGGCCACCATTAAATCACATCGATTTGAATGAATTTTGATCTGAATTTTTTTATGGACGATAAGTTCAATGAAATCTACCTATGAATACAATTTGAGAATTTTTCAAGCACTATAACTAATTTTCTTGAATTTTTCTATATTTCACTCATTTTTCGATGTCTTCAAATTTTTAAAAATTAGGATAAACAGTTCTAACGCTTAAATCTTTTTAAAATTTTATTCATATGTAGATTTCAATGAACTTATCATCGATAAAAAAATTCAGATAAAAATTCATTCAAATCGATGTGATTTCATAGTAGTTCTTACCCAAATTAAAATAATGAATCCCTTACCGAAATTAAAATAAAGAACCTCTTATAAGAGACTCACTATATATATATATATATATATATATGTGTGTGTGTGTGTGTGTGTGTGTGTGTGTGTGTGTGTGATATTTTCATATGAATGAACGTTTTTACCTATTTTCATATATGAATGATATTTTCATATGAATGAACATGTTTATCCATTGGGCGGTGGTCCTTCCTACTGGTATTTTATTCCTCTATAAATTTATAAGTATATTTATCGGTTCTACCGTGTTTAGTAAGTTAAAATATTAATATAGATGTAACCCTTTTTCATATTTTTTTTAAGATAGAATTAATTCTTATCATTAATTTCGACGACAAAATGAGGTGAGAAGTGGATTCAAATCCAAAAGAGCATGAACCTTGTGTTAATTATTGCCTCTATTATAACAATACACCGTTGGAGGCATTAAATGGTGATGTTTTGAATGATTTATAGTAGTGTACTTAGCCTCGCAATACATTTGTTGTGGAGTGTGGACCCATCTTGTATTGATTTCTACATAGCATTTCAACATATATGTGTGATTCGGCCCAACATCTATTGGATGTGGATTTCGCATTCTGCTGAGATCTCGTAAATTATAATTTTATTTTTTTGAAATACAAATGTTTCCTAGTTTTATCATTCTCCTACTTTTTTACAGTCTGCTTATGTTAATTAATTCACCAACAAAAATATCAATGCATATATAATTGCAAGAGATAACATGTTATATATGAACTAAGATCCTCTTTTATTATATATCAGCATTATCGACTATAAATTATTTTAACACATCACCTTTTAGAGATGATGGCAATGCACCTCCCTTCTACACAGGGACGTAACCACGAAAAAAAAGGTAGAAGGGTCTAGATTTTTTTTTTCCCATAGTTGAACCTTGATGGCTCGACCGGAAAAGGAAATGTTATTAATTGAAAAAACAAAGCTACAACTAATATCTAAATATACAATTTTTGTCGTTTTTTTCGGATTTAATAATTTAATATTTAGAATTTTAAGTTTCAACAAAATTAATTAATTTATATAAAAAAAAAGGTACTAGAAGTTTATATATATATATATATATAAATTCCAATCAAACTTTTAACAAACTAACAAGATGAAATTTAACTAAATACCTCCCTTATAAATGTTAGATCAATCCAAAACATCACTGAGACTTTTAATAAATTACATATCATATTTTATGTAGCACTCAATTTTTACAGCCTTACCATATATTATTATATTAACCTTAAATTTTTTTAAGAAAAAAAAACTATTCAAAACAATATAATTTACAAAAACATACATAGTTTTCAGATTGAATCAGTTTTTTTTTTTTATAAAATTAATACATAAAAGGGATGTTCTAGTAAATTTGTTATCATACCAAAAAAAAAATCAAGTGGGGCTGCGGTGGGATTGAGCCCACCTGCCCCTGAAGCGGTCAATCTCTGCTTCTACATTTGTATTGAGAGGTTCGAATTCTTTTATCTGCATGTACGATGAGTTTTTTCTCAGTTTGTGGAAGTAGATATATGAACAATATATATATTGTCTGATCTTTGTAGGTCTTAACAATCTTATTATAATAGTTGTAACACTTAAAAGAAACCATAAATTTATTTATTTATTATTTTTTGTTAAACATTAAGTGTAGGTGATTTACAGATTTTCTAATGTAGACACACAACTTATAGCACAAGTGCCACATCATCGGTTTTTACTAAGTGTATACAATCTACTGTGGTTGATAATTTAGAAAGAGATGATGTGACACTAGTATTATAAGTATGCTATAAAATAAATTGTGTGTCCCCCAGAGAAAATTTATGGTAATTTAATTGTCCTCGGCTCGACAAATGATCCAAGTTTGTCATGTATATTTTTTTTGCTTTTCTTGATCTAAAACATTTGAAAATAATATTATACATTTAAAGATAATGAAAGTTAGATAAATGAATAAATAAATCTCACACTGTGTCATAAGATCTATATCGATGAAGATAAATGTTAGCTAGGCGGAGGATCAAAATTCATGTTTACGTAGATGCATGTATGATTTCAACTTGCAAGTCTTGGGGTTGTTGTTGTTGCTGTGTATTTATTACATGCTTCTTGTTGGCATGGAAGTTGGTTTGAGCTAGTTAGGGCACGGTCCATTCCAAGTAGGAAATGAGAATTAATTCCCAACTTGCAACATATTAGTGTATTCGACACAAGGACCCGCGCGACCACTGTCCACATATATTAAATCAGACGCATACAAAATGACTTTGCCCCACCTTTACTATATATTTCAATCTCATATATATATTATACATATAAAACAACAAAACAAAATAAAAAAAGACTCATGTGACATAGCTATGATAAATGGACGAGTTTAGAGTTGAATAAATAACTTCTAAATCAATAGTTCAAATGATAAAAACTTTAAAAAATACCTGGATAATTTCATATATTTTTTCAATCTATCTTTTAATAAATGGTCTATTTAATTAAATATATTTACTGATCTACCTTACAGAGTATTCATAATTTATAAAGATAAACGGGTTATTAATGCGAATTTCAAAATCATTTGAATCCATCTTGATTTTCTTAATTCGAACACAAGGAAATTAAGGCATGCATTGCGATGCAAGCCACTCAGATTAGATGATTAATTTGTTTAGTTGTCACGACTCACGAGACACAAAATCAGAAAACATGAAAGCCGAAGAAAATATGAGAGGTGTGTTAGTGCATATAATAAATAAATGGTCCAAAGCTTGGTTTGTTCTCCAATGTGTCCTAATAACATGTTATTTGTCTCTTTGTCGGCTGATTTTTCTTTTACTGTCATATTTGTACTTTTTGTAATTATTACCCCTTACGTCTTAATTATAACCATAATCGATGGCCAACTTTTGATCAGTAATCATCGTATAATCTGGTCAACGACTTTCGGTAACTAATCGTGTTTATTATCGTATATATTGGTTGAGGGTTTATTGGATTGATTTTAATGAATAATTTAAGGGCGTTAAGATTTTATGGATTTATGAGGCTATTAGAATTATTAGGATTGTACTTTTAGGATTATTAAGATTATATGGAATAGATTTTTAAATTTATGAAAGAGTCTTTAGACTTTATTTATAAACTATTAGGATTATTTTGATTTTATTTCAAGATTTTTTTTTACTTTTATAAATATGGATTTTCAAGATTCGATTGTAGTATTCAATTTTCTCCACACATTAAGGAATACCTACACCCAATATGAATATGTAACTGTGATTGAACGCCCTTAACTTATAATTTCATGACGTTCTTAATATAGAACCACTATATATATATTAGTAAAGTAACTATATCATTATCCACATTAGTTATTACAATTTATGTATAGAAAAACTATTATTTACACCTATTAAATGAGCATGAACAATAATAAAGATGTCACGATTAAGAATCATTATTCAACATCTATTCTATAAAATTTAAGTTAGAAAAAAAAACGAAGTAAAATTGTTGAACCCTGTAATATAGAGGATCAACGAAGGTCTCAACAAAGAAGATGACCAATTTTTTTTTTAAAAAATTCATTTTTACCTAACAAATCTCAAAAACTTTTAAATTAATCTCGAAAACTACCTTATAAGTCTCAAAAACCACCTTATAAATCTTAAAAATTAGAAAACAAGTCTTAGAAATATAAAATAAGTCTCGAAAATATTAAAATAAATTCCAAAAACATAAACATAAGTCTCAAAAACATAAAACCGAAATGCGAGACTTATTTTTATTACTTTTGTAAACATATTTTAAAGGTATTTTGTCGGATCCACACTTTAGGTACTATAATTAAAATTTAAGTTATTAATACGGTGTAGCCTTAAAATTCACTTTTTTAATAATGCTAATAAAATTTTCAACCCAGTTAAGTATATCCATCCCCAGTACTCTTAAGAGAAATACTCCATTTGGGCATTTTAATGCATTAATTGGAACTCAAGTTTATCATTGTTACGTAAAGAATAGATAGATATTAGTTGAACAATGTTTAAAAAGGGACCAATTGAAGATTTTTTATATTAATTTATAGGTAATGATACATTTCCAATAAATTGTCCTAAAAATATATAATGTGTCAGTCCAGTAAAAGAGATAATGAGAGAAAAAATATGATAATTCATTAAATGAGCTGCACTGTCACATTGGATTGTACATATTTTTTGGATAATTTATTGGGAAGAGTAACATTTCTCTTAATTTATTATTGGGTTCAAAAATTAAATTGTATTTTTTGGATGTGACATTTCAATATTGTCATTACTTTAATCATTTATGTTTAAAAAACACATATTATGGTGAACGGATAAAAATACCTCCAATAGTTGTTCAATCAGATTTCTTTTATTCATTTTTTTTATAGTGAGAGTTGTGAAATAGAGAGCGAAAGTTCCGTTGAAACATGCGTACACAAAAAGGTTGAATTTTTTTTTTGACAAAGATGAGTTCCGTTGAAACTCAGATGTTACGCAAAAAGGTTGAATTTTTTTTGACAAAGATGAATTTCTGGGTTTTCGAGACTTTTTGAAACATTTTCGAGCTTTTTTAAACCAAATTCGAGCTTTTTTGAAATATGTCCGAGTTTTTTATTTAGAAAAATTATGTTTGTTTAACTTTGCATATCCGAGTTTTTTATTCAAAACTCCGAGTTTTTTTGTCAACTGTCCAACCTTTTACAACAATTGGTCGAACTTTTCTAAAATTGGTTTCGAGCTTTCTTTTAACAAAAATCCTCGAATTCTTTCCAAAAAATCTCGTAAAAAGTCAAAAAAATAAAATCTCAGACCAATAGAAAAAAAATTCGAACCAATAAAAAAAACTCTGAAAAAAATTAAAAAAAGCTCGGACCAATAATAAAAAGCTCAGAACAATATAAAAAAACTCGAACCAATACAAAAATGCTCGGAAAATAATTAAAAAAAGCTCGGAAAAGAAGAAAAAAAAAGGAAGAAAAATAATCTTAAAAAATAATAAAAAAGATCGAACCAATATAAAAAAAACCCGAACTAATAGAAAAAAAAAACTCAAACCAATACAAAAAAAACTCGGAAAATAATTAAAAAAACTCGTAACAATATAATAAATCTCGGACTATTAAAAAAAACCTCATGCAAATTCTGGAGACTAAATGTTCATACACGAATTGATACATTGCTAAATCAATCACAAATGTATGAAAGAAAATAAGGAGACCGATTTTCAGACAATTTTTTAAAAAAGAGAAAACAAACTTTTCTATTTTAAAGTATAGATGGAAGTACAAAGATAAATTTTAAAAATAATTTAGATGATTCACTATAATATATGCTTTTTAAATATAAGTTATTAAACTGGTGATATCATTATAAAAAAAGAAAGAATATTCTTCAACATTTCCATTTTATTATTAGTATGCAATAAAAAAAAAGAAGGAATATTCTTCAACATTTCCATTTTATTATTAGTATGCAATTTTCAACTCTTTTCGGAAACTATCAATATCTTCGTATAAGAATCCCATCAATTCTATATATGAACAAACTAAGATCTTCAACAATATAATATTAATTAAGATGCCCAGGTTGCAAGTCGTTTTAATTTGTTTTGTTTTTTTAAGATGGATTATAAATAATTAGAGATATAATAATCGAGAAAAAATTATTTTTTATATTTATAAAATACATGGGATTTGAATCTTTCATCCGTAACATGTAATAGAAGGTGCACTACACCATCAATTACAACCATACGTGAGGAGATGATTTATCAATTTTGGTCTTTAGAAATTTAGATATTCTACCGATCTGGTGTTTTTTATTTATAACCTTATCTAATTTCATAATATATAAGCATTGCGATGAATGTATGGTAAAGATGTGTTTTAACAAACACTTTACAACAACTAATCAAATATTTTAAAATTATTAAAAAAAAAAAATTATTAGAAAATCCAAATTCATTTACATATAAACCTAGAAAAACGGTAAGTTAGTTAATCGAATTTTGCACTATATAAACTGACAGGACAACGTGGCATTGGATTGGATGAAGTGGTGACTTTTCACCTGTTACAGACGGTGGTGTGTGTGGCGGCGTTGAATAAATGAAAAGGGCAGCAAGGCACATGGTGACATGGCGCATGCAGCTCCCAACAATGGTGGGCCTCCACTCTCCAGCAGGATGTTTTCTTGCCTACCAAAGGAAGAACACGACACGTGAATTAACAGTGTCCACGTGGTCAACTATCACGCCACGTCACCACGCAGTAGATCTGTAGATGTAGACCCCCACAGATGTGGACGTCCACGTCGATGGCCGGCCAATTTGGCAACCGACGACAAAACTAGCGTGTCCATGTATGGACTTTCAACGTTGTTTGTCACCCTCACATTTACTCCCTCTTGTTTCCCATTTGAAACGTTGGCTTCAGCCCCACCCTGTCCATTATTGCTGATGTGGCACCTTCTCATTCGTTCTCCATGTGCCTTCCTTTCACACCGTGCCATAATATTCATTAATTCCTCCACCAGAAGAAGAAGAAAACAAGCAAAGAGATGAGATGAGATATATCAAGGCAACTAAACTGATTTGATTAATCAATAAAACTGGAAAAACCCTTTAATAGACCCATCTGGTGTGATTAACGATTGTCATCTAAAAAGGAAAAAAAGTTGACGTGTAGCCATTTCAAACACAGTTTCGATCATGATCTGAATCACCATCGTCATTAATCAATGACGTCAACCAAGAGTACTTGATATTTGACAAAATTATCAATTGTCTATTCCTAGATTAATAGTGCATGGGACCTCCTCACATCTCCACATTAGTGCAGCTTCCATACAAGGAATTGAATTTATTTATTTAATTAATTGAAAGTTTATCTTTGCGGGGGGGTCAGGTCGCTAATGTGGGCTTGAACACCCTAGTCCCGACATAGGTTTGTCCATGCTTCCATGGTGTAAAGAAACAACGTGTGTTTTTTTTTTTTTATCAAACTATTAAAATTTTAGAACATGATACTGAAAATCCTCTTTTATAACGCTAAAAGTGTGGGGCAGAATAGGACATCCACAAAAACCAAGTATACTTGTTTAGTACCTTTTCATATTTTATGTCACTTTTCAAGCTTTTTTATCCTCTCATTTTATGTCACTTGAATCACACTTTCAACATAAATACATAATAGAGGACCAAACATCCATATTCAAAATTTTACTTGTTTTACTCTTTTATTAAATCTAATTGTATCTAGATAATTGTAAAATATAATATATTTCACAAATTAACTTGTTTTAAAATATATATATTGGAAATCTAACCACTTCCACTGACAATTGTTATATAACTTCATCGTCCAATAAATATTTTAAATGATTTTACTATAGGTATATCATGACTGGTCTTAAATTAATAAGACTCACATCACATTATTGAAGAAAGTGTGTGGGTGGGTGCCCAAATGATTAGTCATTTCTGTTTGATAAAAAAACAAATGAAACTTTAAAAGGGAAAGACAACGGAAAACCAAAGAAAGTGGGAGAAAAATCCATAAAAAAGTTGATGTTGGGAAAATTCAAAGTGGACCTTACAATCAAGACCGTGTATGTATATTTATTCAAACCATTCACAATATATAAAACTCAGAAGCTCAAATAATAATTCAGACATACCTTCAACAACACATCAAGGAAAGAGAAAACCACACTCTCTCTTCTCTCAGTACTCTTTAGGATTTTCCATTACTAGCTTCCTTGTTTTCTCCAAATGACGAGGCCTTCTTCAGTTGTATTAGCCTCTCTTCTGGCTTTATCTCTTCTAATTACTGGGGCTCAAGGTAGGCCATGTTTTGTTTTCAAGATATATATATATATATATATATATATATATATATATATATATATATATATATATATTGTATTCTGTCTGTATGATTAGGTTATCATAGTAATAATTTGTTCTTTTATGTATAGGAATTCGGTTCAAGATAGGAGGGCTCTTGTCATTTGGGCATGATCATCATCTTGAGCCTGCAGAAATCCATGTAATTAGTACTCAATTTTTTTTCTCGGAAATATTGGCATGGGGTGTTTTGATCTTTTTATTTATTTATCACTCTAGTTTTATTAATGGGAAGAATATTAATATTGTTGTTATATATTTGTAGGAATTAAAGAAGATGATGAAAACAAGTCATGAAGATGGCAGTGTTATTGGAGAGTCTATTACAGGTACCATGAAGAAAAGAGTTACTACTACTTCTAGGGTTTCCAAGAAATCGAAACACTTGTTACCAAGCATTCATGAAGATTACTATGGACCTAGGCATCACAAACCTAGGCATCATTAGACTTCTCTCCCACTCTTTCTCTAGTTAGCTAGGCTTAGCTAGTTTTTGATTAGTAGATGAATTATTTTAGACGATTCAAATCCAACCCACATCATGACATGTACTCTACAAACTGCGTGATTTTGTCCCCAAGAAATTTCTCTAACTATTAGTAATGATCTTATGGATGGATGAGTTCAAAATCTCTTGGTATATAATTATTTTTCGTATCATTTATTTATGTTTTGTAGTAGACTCGTGAAATTAATTTCAATTCATTCAAAGGAAAGAAAGAGAAAAGAGAACCACCTAATTCTAAATTGGGCTTCTGCATATCTATTGTTGCAGGAATGATTACGAACAGAAAACTTATTACCACGGCCAACACCACTTCAGAGGTTGGTTTATTAATCATAATATTAATTAAGCAACTATATGATATTTTACATATATAAAACAATGGCTTGGTTAATTAAAGCCAAGCCATCCTTGTCTTTTTTCTTCCTAAATTTAATTGATCTCTATGTACAGACAAATATCGGAGAGAATAAAGCTCACCCTAGAGCATCATCATCAAAGAGCAAATCATCAAGTGACGATAGAGAAAGTAATTCACCACCACCAGCAACTACTTGTTCTGAGCACAGCAGCAATGATGAGATCTCCCACGATCATTACCATGTGGATATTACAGACATCACTGAAATGGATTATTCTCCTGCTAGAAGAAAACCTCCAATTCACAATTAATTCATCTATTCTAGGAACAACAAGAAGAAACCTTTTATATATAAAAAAAAGATTACTAAAAAGGGCATGGCATATGTAGTAGAATTGTTGGACAGCATTACATAAATGCTGCAGTTTTTTAGGGTAGATATGATTTTGTACATAAATATATCCTATTATTATAGTTCTTAGTATTATATTGTTACACTATGATGCAGACGGAAGCTTTGAGAAAGACAATCACATGAATATGAATAACTGGTGTTCTTTGTCCCTGTTGATTCAATCGAATATCAGGAAAAAGAAAAGAAAAAGGTTGAGAAAACTCAATAATTTTTATTCATCCAAAAACTAAATTTCCAAAACCTATACGAATGGCTTAAATAGAAAAAACAAACCGAATTCCACAAGTAATCGAGATCTCCTAGACTTCTAATATTGCTAAATGAAATCAAGAAACAAATCCCAACTAAAAAGGAAAAAAATCAATCCTAAACAAAAATTGAAAAATTACTAAATTGTCGCGCAAGAAACTTCCAAAGCCCTACGTAAAAGTTGTGACCTCGTAAAGTTAGACCCGTTTCGGGTGCTCCAACCAACCGAAATACGAGTTTGTAATCCGGTCCGTATCACATCCTCCCCGGGTTGGAAAGGATCTGACCCCGAATTCAGTCTATATTTGTCCTCAGATGATGGATCCCCACGATAAGGAATCAGATGCTTAACATTAAATAGGTCGGCTGTTCGGATATGGCTTGGCAGCTTGAGACGGTAAGCGTTGGAGCTGATTTTTTTTCCGATAATTTCGACTGGCCCAATCTTCCTCGCTAAAAGCTTCTTATATTCGCCCAGAGAAAAGCGATCCTTGGTTAGCACCGCCCAAACAAAGTCTCCCACATTAAAGTCAACCTGACGTCGCTTACGATCCACAACCTGATTATACTGAGCAGTGGACTCTAGTAAATTCTAGCGGGTTAGCTTGTGGATGTCTTGCAGTTGAGTGGCAAAGTACTTTGCCTTACGATGGACTTTTGTGTTTGTTGGCAGGGAAGCAAGATAGAGTGGACACCGTGGGAGGAAGCTATACACCACTTCAAATGAACTGAACAAAGTCCTGTGGTTAATGGCATGATTATGAGCAAACACGGCTCAATTGAGCTTCTGGTCCCATGTTTTCAACTGATCACCTATCAATTCCCGTAGAAGATTTCCCAAGGATCTGTTAACCACCTCGGTTTGCCCATTACTCAAGGGATGATAAGCACTACTAAAATTTAGTTTCGTGTTCAACATTTTCCACAGGCTTTACCAAAAATGGCTGAGGAAACGTGTATCCCAGTCTGAAACCATGGACTTTGGCAACCCATGTAGACGATAAACATCCCGAAAAAAAGCTGAGCAACATTGATGGCATCATTAGTCTTTTTACAGGGAATAAAGTGCGCCATCTTAGAGAACCGATCAACAACCCCAAAGATCGAATCAAAACCGCGTTGAGTCTGTGGCAATCGTAACACGAAATCCATGCTGATGTCAGACCAAGGGTGCTCAGGAACCGAGAGGGGCATATATAATTCGACATTTGTAGCGCTTCTTTGGAGACCTAACAAACCCGACACCTCTTTACGGATCAACCAACTTCCTTCCGCATGGTCGACCAATAATAAGATCAGCCACCAACTGAAAAGTTCGGTCATGCCCAACATGTCCTTCTTCATGCAATTCATGTATAATCTTGAATCGAAGGCTAGAATTTGGGACACATAACTGGTTTCCCTTGAAAAGAAAGCCATATTGTAGCACAAAATTGAATCTTTGACCTTTATGGATTTCTTCCAACATAATAGAAAATAACGGGCTAGAGGGGTACAAGTTTCTAAAAGTGTCGAAGCCCAATACCTTCACTCTCATGTCAACTAGCAAATTTCACCTCCAGTTGAGTGCATCAGCGACTCTGCTCAACGTTTTAGACTTGTACTTGATAACAAACGGGAACTGCTGAAGGTACGTTACCCACGTATCATGTCGTGAGGACACTTTATCCTGGCTGCCCATATGTTTGAGTGTGTCATGGTCTATGTAAAGGACAGATTCTTGCAAGAACAGATAGTGTTGCCAATGTCTAATCACTTGCACCACAACGTAGAACTCAACATCATATGTGCTATAATGCAGCTTTGCTCCCGATAACTTTTCATTGAAATACGCCACAGGTCTTCCATTCTGACTCAGAACCGCCCCAATTCCCAGTTTCGAAGCATCATAGTACAATTCAAAAGGGCTTGAAAAATATGGGAGAACAAGAATTGGTGCTATCGTCAATCGTCTTTTGATTTCCTGAAATGCTTGTTCCGTCTCGGCAAACCATACGAACTTGCTGTCAGATTTCATACAATCGGTCACCGAAGCCATGATGCTGCTAAAATGAAGGATAAAACATTGGTAGAACGAAGCCAGGCCATGAAAGCTTCACACATCAGTAATTTTTCATGGTTGCGGCCACCGTTGAATTATTTCAATCTTCGACTGATCCACCGACAACCCTTCCGAAGACATAATGTACCCAGAAAAAGGACTTGATCGGTCATGAATACACACTTATTTGTTGTCGTAAAAAATCTTTTCCCTGCGTAAAATCAAAATTTTTTTTCGAAGATGTTACAGATGCAACTCCGGGTTAGCACTGTAAATCAGTATATCGTCAAAATATACCATTTCACATTACCCGCATGAACGTACTAGGCGCATTTAATAATCTGAAAGGCATTACTAGCCACTCAAAAAGGCCCTCCCGAGTCTTGAATGCCATTTTCCACTCATCCCCTGGACGGATACGGATTTGGTGATAATCGTTCTTCAAATCGAGCTTAGTGAAGACCACAACTCCACTTAACTGGTCTAACAAATCATCTAACCTCGGAATTGGGAACATGTAACGGATAGTGATCTTGATTATTGCTCGGCTATCGACACACATTCTCCAAGACCCATCTTATTCTGTGTTAGAAAAGCCAAAACTGCACAGGGACTGAGACTCTCCCTAATGTGTCCTTTCACCAGTAACTCTTCCACTTGGCGTCGCAACTCCTTATGTTATTTGGGGCTCATACGACAGTGGGGACTGTTAGGTAAGGTTGCTCCTGGTACGAGATCAATTTGATGCTGAATATCTTACAGTAGATGCAGGCTGTCAGGTAATTCGGTCGGAAACACATCATTAAATTCCTCCAATATCGGTTCCACAACACCAGGTACACCTCCAGGCTCAGTCTCCTCTCTTTCTATCAGTACGAACAATATTCCGGTTTCTTTTATCTCTGCTTCAAACTTGGCCAATGATAGAAAGTTGTTGTTCTTTCCTGGCGGGGTGGTTCCCACAGTTTTTTTTTTGGCAAGAGCACACTTTTAATTAAATTAAATAAAAAGGTACATGTGTTCAGAAACCCATCACACATTACTCTTCGATCGTATAACCACGGTCTTCCCAATAGTATATGACAGATGTTCATAGCGACCATATCACACCATGGTTTTCAGTTGCAATTTTTGAACCGCATCATCATAAATCACGTTCTCACAGCTTCCTGAGTCAACGATGAACTTACAAATTTTTCCACCGATTGTACAGGTCAACCGAAACACATTGGTACGTAGCCAATCATCTTCTTTACCGCGAGGAGCAAGACAATTACACCGAACAACTAGTAATGGCCCAAAGTTGCTTCCAAGCGCTCTTCCTTATTCATCTCAGCGTCATCATATGTTGGATCAGCCTCAAGGTCATTGATGTCTTCTTGAACCTCTTCAGAATCCACAAACAACCCTTCTTACAGTCCGTAAACCTGTGCCCAGTTTCTCCACAACTAAAACAGCGAGGTTGCGAAGCTGGTACTGCTGTTGCCAGTGGTATGATTGGTTTTGCAGAAGTGGATAGTGAAACTGTAACACGACTGCTATTGCTACTCTGTCCCGAACAAACCCCACTCATACATTTCCGTGCTTACTGTTTCTCCAACTATATGGCTTTCTGATAGGCTTCAGAAACGGTCACTAAATCAAACAAATTGAGAACATCTTGAAACTGAGTTTGCATCTCTTATATGTATCGTGAGACTTGGAAATCATCTGATTCTACAATGGCGTTTCTTGAAATCAACTGGCAAAACTCTGCTGTGTAGTCGTCAATTGACCGGTTGCCTTGCTTCAGATTCTGTAATCGCTCGTAATTATGTGGTAAAAAGGTTGCCCCCATATGCTTCATCATTTTCTCCCTGACAACAATCTGGGGTTTTCCTTGCATATTCCTGGTTATCTTCAATTGTTGCTATCAAGCCCTTGCACGTCCTCTAAGCCTTGTTGCAGCCAATGAAACACGCCTATCCTTTAGGACTTGTTTGAATTCCAGAACTTTTTCTACTGCAGCGATCCAATCGAAATACTCTTCTGGTTGCAAACCCCTATGAAATTCGGGAATATTGACCTTGAATCCTGACTCCCATCGTCTCAAATCATTAACAACTGGTCTTCTCTGTCTCGGCTGAAAAAGAGCAAACCAGTTTTCATCATCAATAGATTCCTCTTCTGCAGTCAGTGGATTTGGAGCCCCCGATGGTGTTACGCCATGGGAGCCAACTTCTGTGTCAACGACTCCACTTGTTGTTGTAGCTGTGCGATCTCGTCATGTTCATAAACTTCGTCGACTGGGGCATCACAAGCATTTGGGAAATTCAGACATCTTCTTGGCAGCATGACGGTGAAACTTCAACATGGCTATGATACTAAACTGATACAGACAGAAGACTTGAGAAAGACAATCACACGGACATTAACAACTGGTGTTCTTTGTCCCCGTTGATTCAATCGAATACTAAGAAAAAGAAGAGAAAAGGGTTGAGAAAACTCAATAATTTTTATTCATACAAAAACTAAATTTCCAAAACCCATACAAATGGCTTAAATAGAAAAAACAATTCGATTTCCATAAGAAATCGAGATCTCCTAGACTTATAATATTGCTAAATGAAATCAAGAAACAAATCCCAACTAAAAAGAAATAAAATAAATCCTAAACAAAATTTGAAAAATTACTAAATTGTCGTGTAAGAAACTTCTAAAGCCCGTCTGTAAAAGTTATAACCCCGTAAAGTTAGATCCATTTCGGGTGCTCCAAGCAACCCAAATAAGAGTTTGTAATCCGGTACACATCACACTATCATTTTGATGATCGAGTCAAGAGTGCACTTTTTCATGGGCTCTCTGCATGCTTTTTGTATCCTATCAATATATCATGAGATTCTATATTCAATGTGAGTCGAGTTGTGAACTCCTCATACATGTCCTGATTGATCATCAATTTGTAGAAGATGGCTAATAATAAGAAGGTGATTTACGACCCTCACCTAATGTGGTTTGATGGTAATGCGCGCTCATTCAGTCCGGTAATGTCACAATTCGAGTTTCCATACCCACATGTTTACCTGCGTTTTCTAATTTTAATTTTGATGAAAAATTCTCATATGATTCCCAAGTGGGTATGGGGAAAAAAGAAAGAAAATGTTGAGGATATGGTGTGTGCAGTGAATTATTATTATTATTTTTCATATGTGAATTTTATCGCATGTACACGTCATCAACAAAGAGGAAAAATTGCCAGGTGGACACCCAAAGAGGTTCAGAAAATATCCTATAAGACATCACAAAAGAAGAGAAAACCCGAGTAAGCAGATGCTGAACAAAACCTACTCAGGGTTAATCAAACGTCATATACTACTCGGGATCAGTTAACGATACTCGGGACTAGTTAAATGATGTTGCTACTCGGGATCAAATGATGTTACTCGGAACCAGCGGATATTATCCTTGCTCGGGACAAATATGATGAAAACTGAATAAAAAGCCTAGCGCTTAGTTCACACGGATTAGACCATTAAATACACGAAGATATCCATATCAAGAAGGAATCCCAAAGAGAACAGAATACTGAGCTGGAAGGGTTCCCAATCAGGCAACGACTTTATTTCTTTAAAAAGACTACACTCTTATAAGGAAATAAGTCCTAATTGGACTACATTACTAGAATCCCATTCGATTTCAATACAAGACTCCGAAACTGGAAAGAAGACAGTTCGCTTCAAGCAAGTAATCATAATTAAATACAAAGATCTATTACTTGTACAAATCAGATTATGGTTCTATAAACATATAAATAGACCCATAATCTCGCCAAAAAGGATATAGACAACGATCATAGAAAAATACAGAGAAGAAAGAGAGATCGAGAGCTTGTAACATTATGAATTCATAGTGGATTTTGGCTCGGTTGATCATTCAACCACCATTGGATGTTTCTCAGGTCATCGGAGTTTTACCACATAAAAAACTCGTGTCTTGTTTACTTTCTCCTTCTCTTTATCTTTGAAATCACAGCCGAAGTCCAATCCTTGTTGGCGTTCTGATACAATCCAGAAATCGACATCAACAATTGGCGCTAAAAGGAGGGTCTGAACCTTCAATTTAACTAAAAGCAATGGAAGGAAGCAGAAGCAGTTCCGGGATGTCCAAAAATATCCGGATAACTTCCATGTTGGCAGTACCTTGTGGGATCTCGATGCAACAACAGAAAACCAACCTACATTCCTGGCAGGGATCTAGCAAGTTCCTCAAACCAGTGGAGATCTGACACAACATTTTCGAGAAGCGTTGCAGCAATTGGTGGCAGACACATCAATGGAAGGAGTTGATCTACTGGCTACAGAAACACAAACTCCTAACCTCCCACTTGTAAGGCTTCGTTCGGTGGTGGTAGGGCCAGAAATAAATACACCAGAAGTCGGAAGGAGCCTTACTCTAATAAACCAGGCTGGACGTGAAACACTTGAAGAGGAATGACCTTGCCAGATGCAGAACCAGGATCAGACAGCCCGTGCTAGACACCGCAAACATGATCGGCACAGGGATCGGTCGTCATCAGAAGATAGGGATCGACACCATCGCAAGCGTCATCACGGAATCATACGAGAAACTCGGTATCAAAGTGAAGAATATGAAAGAGGAATGACAATCACCCACCCAGCGGTTCAACCATCAGGGAAGTCCGGTGGGAAATAGGGACGTCGTAATCCAAAGCCTAACTCGGGGAGTCGAGAACAATAGGTGACATATAGACGCACTGGTCAGACGTTATGGGTGTAACGATTTATCTGATATCGATTCTGACAGTCCATTCACCAGGGAAATTTTACGAACCCCATTCCCAGAAAGGTTCAGAATGCCGTATGTGGAACAGTTCAAGTAAGACACAGACCCAAAGGAGCACGTCAGACGCTATAAAAGTGCTATGGCTCAGTATGCCCATAATGATCCCTTACTGTGTCTCAACTTTCCACAAACTTTAGGAGACATGGGCTCAAGATGGTTTGGGAGATTGCCCCCAGTAAGCATTGGAAGTTTTAGTGAACTAAGCATGAGCTTCTCAAGGCAATTCCTGAGCAATGTTCACAGGAAAAAGTCAATGGCTTACCTTTCTCAAATAAAGCAAGGGAAATATGAGTAGCTGAAGAAATATCTGGAGAGATTTGGCCAAGCAGTATTGGAAATTGGCAGTGCAAACGATGAAGCAATAAATGTTACATTCATCAACAACCTGCAGAATGGACGGCTATCTTTTGATTTAAGAAGAGCCCGTCTGACCAGGTATGTATATATGATGGACATTGCATGAGGATATGCATTAGCCGAAGAAGAGGAGTTAGCCACTGGAGGAAGCTACATGCGTGGAGGAAAACCCGAGAAGGACGCCGAGTCCAAGGTACAGAACCAAAAGGGAAAACAAAAAGGAAACAGTAAAGAAAAGAGCAATGACGGGAGAAACGAGCGTAATGCCGAACAGACCACGAAAAAATACCAAAGCAGATACACCAACTACACCCCTATTTGGAAAAAACAGGGGGAAATCCTGGCCATTATAGAAACAAAGAATATGGTATAAGAGCCACACCGTCAATCTCAGTTTTCTCTGTGAGATACAACCAAATACTGCAGGTTCCACAAGGAAACCAGTCATGAGACTTCCAAGTGTTACCGGTTCAGAGATTACATAGAAACCCTCATTCGGGAAGGACATCTACAGGATGTGATCTTAAAAAGGGATGAAAAATCAGAAGCAAAGAAAGAGATCAGGGCCGATCACAACTCTGGTCGAAATCAAAGGGCCAGTCCAGAGGCCAATCAAGTAATACATACGATTTTTGGAGGACCATCTACTGGAAGAAGTAACCGAGAGTGAACTCAAGAAATCAGAGAAGCAGTAGAAGCAAGAAATAACTTTGATGTAAACTCGGTCGAGCCAGACCCGAAGAGGGTAGAGAAAGGATGGGACCCAATAACATTCACAGAAGTAGACTCACATGGCGTCGATGTTCGGCCAAATGACGCCTTGGTCATAAGTGCCCGGATTGGTCACCCGGAAGTCAGGAGAATCCTGATAGATAATGGAAGCTCAACAAACATTCTCAATGTAGCCGTCTACGATAAACTCAGGTTAGACCGAAAGGACCTACAACCCTTCCATACCTCACTCAGAGGATTTGGGGGAGTTGATGTCAGGTCACTCAGGACAGTAAAGCTACATGTGAAGATTGGAGTAGCACCTTGCCAGAAAACTGTATTGCTCAACTTCGTGGTGGTAGACTTGGACAATTGGCCATATAATGCAGTATTGGGTCGACCATTCCTGAATAAAACTAAGGCCGTAACAGCCACTTATACCTTAATAATTAAATTCCCGACCGAACGGGGGATCGGGGTAGTCAAGGGATCCCAAGAGATGGCCCGAAAAGCTAACCTGTCAAGATACAAGGACAAGAATGAACAGGTTTGCACTATAACACAGCCGAGTCAGAACGAATAGCCACTATCATTCGAAATCGATCCAAAGGAAGAGCCGAATGAATCCAAAACTGAACCGGTCGAAGAAATCACCTTGAAAGAAGATGAACCAGACAAAAAGGTCAAGATCTGGGCCAACCTGGAATGAAGAGTCAAACAAAGCCTCATTGATCTACTTAAAGAATACATGGTTGTGTTCGCTTGGAGTCATGAAGACATGGTCGGGATAGATGCCCGAATAATATCTCATAATCTCACAATCTCACAGTAGACCCAAATGTAAAACCGGTGATACAAAAGAGAATATCATTCAATCTCGAAAGAAGTCAGGCAATCAAACAAGAAGTAGAGAAGCTACTCGCTGTAGGATCGATTAGAGAGGTCAATTACCCTCAATGGGTGGCTAATGTAATCCTTGTCCAAAAGAAGAATGGACAGTGAAGGATGTGTGTAGATTTCACAGATCTAAACAAGGCATGCCCGAAAGATAGTTTTCCACTTTCGAGGATAGATCAGCTGGTGGATGCTATATCAGGCCATGAGTTGCTCAGTTTCATGGACGCCTACTCGGGATATAACCAAATCCGGATGAACAAGGCTGACGAGGAAAAAACAACGTTCACATTTGATCAGGGTTTGTACTGTTACAAAGTAATGCCCTTCGGATTAAAAAATATAGGAGCAACATATCAAAGGCTGGTCAATAGAATATTTGCATGGCAGATTGGAAGGAACATGGAAGTATACATTGATGACATGCTGACCAAGAGCATCACGACAGATAAGCACACTTCAGACCTGCGGGAAACATTTGATGTCTTGAGGAGATACCAAATGAAGCTAAATCCGAACAAGTGTTTATTCGGGATTCCTTTAGGAAGATTCCTGGGTTTTCAAGTTCATCAAAGAGGAATCGAAGTCAACCCCGAAAAGATCCAAGCCTTGTAAAAAATGACTTCATCGAGGACACTCAAAGAAGTGCAGCGCCTGACAAGATGCTTAACTTCCTTGGGTAGATTTATCTCAAAGGCCACAGATAGATGCGCACCCTTTTTCAAAGTAATTAGAAAAGGGAAAGGACTCGAATGGAATGAAGAGTGAGAGCAGGCATTCTTAAAAATTAAAGAATATCTAGGGCAGGCTCCCATCCTTTCAAAACCTCAGATGAGGGAGACACTCCAACTGTACTTATCAATTACAGAACTAGCAGCAAGCTCAACCCTAGTCAGAACAGAAGATGGAGTACAAAATCCAGTATACTACACCAGCAAGGCACTTCTACCAGCTGAGACCAGATATTCACAGGCAGAAAAAATGGTCCTAGCACTGGTTTCAACAGTAAGAAAACTAAGGCCATACTTTAAGGCTCATACAATCCAGGTTCTCACCGATTGCCCATTGAAGCAGATTTTACAGAAACCAGAGATTTTAGAGAGATTAACCAAATGGGAAATCGAGCTAAGTGAATTCGATATCCACTATATCCCTAGGACATCTCTCAAAGGGCAAGCAGTGACAGATTTTATAGCAGAGTTCACAGAACCGAACCCTGAAACAAAAAAGATGTTGGGTAAAAATTTCACATGGAAACTGTATGTTAATGGCTCTTCAAACACTCATGGCAGCAGGGCAGGGATTGTAGTATGCACTCAAGAAGGAGATGATGTCGAATGTGCCATGAGGTTTGACTTCAAAGCAACCAAAAATCACGCCGAGTACGAGGAGATACTAGTTGGACTCAGAGTCTGCATAGTTCTCGAGGTAAATGAGGTTGAGATATTCAGCGATTCACAGGTAGTTGTCAACAAAGTCCTGGACGAGTACCAAGACAAGGATGAAGGCATGATAGCCTACCGTGACATTGCAAAATAGCTCATCCAAAAATTTAAAGAATATAAGATTGCCCAGATCTCCAAGGAGAAGAATGAAAAGGCATACACATTGTCCAAGCTAGCGTCAACAACAACCACAATCAGGCCAAAGACTATCCCGGTTTAAAGAAACTTAGAAATTTCAGAAATTTGAACACCGCCAGACGGTTGGATGACTCAGCTAAAAAGGTTCCTGGAAGAAGGTGTGCTCCCGAAAGATCCCTTACAAGCAAAACGTATCAGGTATAGATCAGCAAGGTGCACATTGGTTGGAGGAGAACTATATAGAAGGGGTATTCCCTAACACTCCAAAGATATGTGTCAGAGGAATATGCATATCGGATATTACAGGAAATCCATGGAAAAGTTTGCGGAAACCATATCGGGGGTAGAATTTTGGCACACAAGGTACTCAGGAAAGGCTATTATTAGCCTACTCTGTTCTCAGATGCACAACAGTGTTCAGAAAGTTGCAATACTTGCCAAAGGATTGCTAATGATATACAACAGCCCCTGAGCATCTCAGAAACCTTACATCCCCATGGCCATTTTCCATGTGGGGTTTGGATCTAATCGGCCCAATGCCAGCCGAGACAAAGGGTGGAGCGAAGCATGCCATATTAGCCGTTGACTATTTCACGAAATGGGTAGAAGTTGAAGCATTAGTGCATATCACAGAAGCAAACACCACAAATTTCATTAAAAATAATATACTTTATAGGTTTGGAGTACCAAACACTATAATCACTGACAATGGCACTCAGTTCGACAACCTGAAATTCAGACAGTTGTGTAAAGAGTACCAGATTGCCAATTACTATGCCACACTTGCCCACCCTCGAACAAATTGGCAGGTGGAAGCAGTGAACAAAATCATCAAGCACACAATCAAAGCAAAGCTAGATGCCAAGAAAGGAAGCTCGGTTGAAAAGCTTCCCGAAGTATTATGGGCATATCGGACAACAACAAGAACATCAACAGGAGAGACTCCATTCACTTTAACGTTTGGAATAGAAGCTGTTATCCCTATAGAAACATTGTATACGTCACCTCGGGTCAGGCTATATGATGAAGATCAGAACGTTGATATGCTATTACAAAGTCTAGATGAGCTAGAAGAGAAAAGGAAGAAATCCCGAATATGAAATATTGCATATCAGCAAAGAGTAGCTCGCCACTATAACTCTCATGTTCGGGTCAGGAAATTCCTGCTGGGAGACCTGGTACTCAGAAAGGTGTCGTTGAACATAAAAAATAAAGTTACAGGTTCCCTGGCTGATAGATGGGAATGCCCGTACAAAGTCAAATGAGTAGTTGGCCATGGAGCGTATTGGATTGCACGACCCAGTGGAGGGGTTTTACCCCGACCATGCAATGCCAAATATCTGAAGATTTTATATCCTTAAATTATTATTTTTTTCTTTTTTCTAGTCAGGACAATTTTAGTTAGGATAAATATTAACTGTGGAATTTAAAACTTTATTGATTTTGCAGTTACATGAATAAAAAATCAAACTCAGGATTTCCGAAAGAAAATCATCGAACTCAGGATTTCCAAAAGAAAGCATATGATAATAAGAACATATGGAAGACAAGCATGATAATAAAAACATGCAAATAGAATACTCGGGACCATTAAATCCCGAATGGGCGGAGAAGCTCGAAGGAGCATGCCAGCCGAGCAAAGTCAAATGACCTTAGCAAAAAGGCAAATCCGATGTACCAGCTCGGGACGCTATCGGGAAAAATTCTGGTGAAATGCGTAGCTGTGTTAAGCAATTTAAAAAGCTTAACGATTCGGTAAACCCTTGCGTATAAAAACTGGGGAGACATCCTCGGTAATGTGTAAGGACTCAAACATATGATTTTGGTGAGCCATATTGTAATGTTTGGGTAGCAACCGTGTATGAAACACAAGTATAAACCTACTTGTCTATTTTAAGATGACACGGTTAATAATGTTAGCCAGTTTAATAAGATACTTGGCATAAAGATTACAAGAGCCAGTTTAATAAGATACTTGGCATTATTCGGGTGACAACTGGTTTAATAAGATACTCGGTTAAGTTATGCGAACGTTAGAAATAGCTGGTTCAATAAGATACTCGGCAACCATAGTCAAGTCAAAAAAATTCGCGAGCAATAAAATCAAACCACCAGGTTTAGAAGCTATTCAAAATTTTATTCATCTTTCAAAAGAATTATTACAAAGTATTCTTTACAAAGAATTGTTCTACAAAAAATCCAACTACAAAAATCAGGATTATGAGGATTTGGAGCCCTTGCCAATACTCGGGTCTAGCACCATTTCGTATTCACGGAGCAGACTCTCATTAGAAGGCCAATCAATTGTATCGGTCGAATCGTCCATCCAATGGCTGTAATCCTCTCCTAGGATCGGCCCAACATCATTCACCACACCCTCTACGGTTGAATCTCCACTGGCGTAAAAAGTTGAGAGGGAATGCTCAGATGGAACCTCCAAATGCATGGGATGGGGCTCCTTACCTCGGTTGCGGCAGTAAGCCCTCCATTCCTTCATCTGATTCCAGAGAGATTCCAATGATCGATCCATATGATGTTTGATTGACAGCTCCCAGTTAGTTCGGGCCTTTTCAGTCGCCCTATTCTTAACTTTGAAAAATTCGTCAGCTGAAACTAGCCCCTGCTGAAACTCCCAAAGGAGAAAGGCATCGTAGGCAGAGGATCTTTTAAAACGATCCACCCCTTGGACTTCAAGTTCCAGCCTGGCTTCTCGGGATAAGGATTCGACTGTTAGAGCCTGGAGTTCCAAATCTTCGATTTTCTGCTCATACGCCGACTTGGACTGCTCCGCTTCATGCTCGGCCTTAAGCATGGATTCTTGGGTAGAGGACAACAAATCTTGAAGTGATGCTGCCTTCTTCTCTGCCAAAGAAGCTTTCTCATCGACTTCAACCTGCTTCGCCAAGCAGTGGTCAGTAAAAACTTGGGCAAAACCAAACTCTTGTTGATAAGCCGTTTCGACCCGAGCACGTTGATCCTCACTTTCTTTCAGCTGAGCTTCGAGACGCCTTATTCTATCGGCTTGATGTTGCTGCATCTGAACCAGCTCAGCGAACTCAGCCACCATCTACAAAGAAGTTCGATTAAAAATCTACCAAACAAACAAACAAACAAACAAAGCAACTGAATGAAGTTAAAGATAACTTACATAAGATGCACCGTTAAAAACGTTTTGAAGACGTTCAATAAGGGAGCCATCCTGAAAACTGCTCCAGCGACCTTCCTTGATAAAAGCCTGACCAGATGACATCTCCCGCAACATATCCTAGGGAGAAGGATGTGAAGGAACTCCCGAGGGTTCAGCCCCTAGATCTTCAACCTCAGGAGGAGGGGAACCCCTGTTCGGCTCTGAAGCCTCCGCAAGTGCCGATGCCCCAACATCAGCACTCGAGTGAGTCTCAGCTACAATATCTTCATCGCTGGAGTTGATGAAAGAGACCACCTGAGGGAACTTGAGAGGACGAGTTGGAGAGCTAATTGCCTTCCGTTTCTCACCCTGAGAGAGGTGGAAACTGAGATCAACTGCAGGATCTTCCTAAGTATCATCCCGGAAGACTTCAAAAAATTCGGGACCTATGGGTATCTGTCCCGCAGAGGTATTACTTCCATCACTGATGTTAGACCGCTCGGCTGGCTCCTCACCAAGACCTTCACTCTGCCCTTGCCTGTCGCCAGGCAGCTGAGTATCGGTCCGGCCACTTGGACCACTAGTCTCCCCAGTGGTCGGTTGAACAATGTCCTCAGGGACACCTTCGGGAACTTGCTCTTCAACCGAATCAGTCTCCTCGTCGGACTCAGGCGGGGCGATGCCTTCATTGTCTTGACGAGAAACTTCTTTTCGAATCGCCTGAATAATTGACTTCACTTGGCGAGTTTGAAGATCGCAGACGACGTCCGTATCATACACTTAAAGAAAAAAGGAACCGCGTCAGAATGCAAAACAAAAAATATATAACAATGAAAAGAAAGGTTGCAAAAATCACTCACATCGCCTGCGGTAGCCCAAAATTTGTTTGAAGAAGCCAAACTCTATCATCTTCGTCTCAGCGAAAAGATAAGTCTTGCTCATCTTTTTCAAAGTGCAAACTGCTGCCCGAGTAAGTCTGGTCAACCCAGTATCGCTGTATTCAATTTTCTTCTTGTTCCACATCTCGGGGGAACAGAAGAAATGGGGGACTCTCACCATCGCCCGAGCATCCCCTGATCTGAGGGTGACTTCAAGACCGAGGCTCCCTCCGGCGAAGAACCAACTGTTCCTCCAAAATTTATTGGATGTAGGGAACCCCCATACAAAACCCCTCTTTTTAGGGTCATCAGAGATATCAGCTTTGTCCCCTTAGGGACCCAACAGTCTGGCGAATTAGACATGATGTAATAGGTTCCTGTCTTGCCAGACTGCCTCAACGTAAAGAAATGTCTGATTTCATTTGGGGAGGGCGGTGACAGGTTCATCTGGCAAAACATGTTCCACATGCACATCAAGATCTTGTAGTTGTTCGGGGTCAGTTGGGCCGGAGCGATCCCTGCTTCAGCCAGAAACCAGGCAATAAATGGCTGAAGAGGGAGAGTGACGCTGCAGCAATGCATGAATCCGTAGATCGCCACCATACCCGGGGGAGGATTCCACGTGGCCCTATCACCCGTAGGAATCAGAGTGACCGAATTGGGCAGATCAAGTCGGGCATGATACTTCTCTATCTTATCTGGCCCAACCACATTCAGCTCTGTGTCGAACCCACTAGAGCGTTCAACAGAGAAAGTAAGACGAGACGCCCTGAACGCCTCTTCGACATCATTCTCGTTGATAGTCTGCTCCCTGATTCGAGTTTCGCCCGAATTGTGCCTACGGACTTCACTGCTGTTTTGATGTTTTCCCATCATTCGAAGAGGTACCCTGTGATCAGAAATATCAGAATCAGAACTAGATGAACTAGATACAGGGCTAAAAGTGACGTCAGTGTGAAGCCTCGAAACATCAACTTCTAAAAATGGAGGTTCATCAGTAGAGATTTCCCTCAGTAATCTTCTAATGCAAGAAACCAACTGGAAATCCCCACGTTCTAATGTATCAAGAGCGACATTAAAAAGACGATGACGGGAAGATAGCTTCATTAAAACTAACCTTGAATAAATTTTGATGCAAGATCTTCAATGGAAAGTCACGACCTTCTACGTAAAGAAATATGGGTTTAAGAGTTTTTTTTCTTCTAAGAAATCTTTTAAGAATGAACCAACTCTGTCTCAGTGTAGAATTTAAAGAAATAAAAGCATGAAACCCTAGATCTCAAGGAGGGAAAAAACAATGATAAAGATTGATGACGTAGGCGGTGCACAGGGAAGCGCGTGAGTCATTTCTCATAAATGATATCGATAAACGAAGAGGTAAGGGACACGTGTCAGAATGAGAACTGACTTTCACCGTCAGAACTCCAAAACGTCGGCATCATTAAAGATCTCGCGTTAGGAGACAAATCGAATTTACAGGGTCATCATTAAGACACATCATTATGACAAGATATTTACTCAGGTACTGAAAAGATATTGAAAACTAATTAAAATACTTTTGCCCGAAGAAACCTTGTTCAGCAAAAATATTTTTGTTGGGGTATTGTCATATGTGAATTTTATCGCATGTACAAGTCATCAACAAAGAGGATAAATTGCCAGGTGGACACCCGAAGAGATTCAAAAAATATCCTACAAGACATCACAGAAGAAGAGAAAATCTGAGTAAGCAGATGCTGAACAAAACCTACTCAGGTTCAGTTAACGACACTCGAAACTGGTTAAATGACGTTTCTACTCGGGATCAAATGATGTTACTCGGGGACCAGCGGGTATTATCCTTGCTCGGGAAAAATATGATGAAAACTGAATAAAAAGCCTAGTGCTTAGTTCACACAGATTAGGCCATTAAATACACGAAGATATCCATATCAAGAAGGAATCCCGAAGAGAACAGAAGACTGAGCTGGAAGGGTTCCCAATCAGACAACAACTTTATTTCTTTAAAAAGACTACGCTCTTATAAGAAAATAAGTCATAATTGGACTATATTACTAGAATCCCATTCGATTTCAATACAAGACTCCGAAACAGGAAAGAAGACAATCCACTTCAAGCAAGTAATCATAATTAAATACAAAGATCTATTACTTGTACAAAGCAGATTAGGGTTCTATAAATATATAAATAGGCCCATAATCTCGCCAAAAAAGATATAGACAGCGATCATAGAAAAATACAGAGAAGAAAGAGAGATCGAGAGCTTGTAACATTATAAATTCATAGTGGATTTTGACTCGATTGATCATTCAACCACACGTGGACGTTTCTCCGGTCATCGAAATTTAACCACGTAAAAAACTCGTGTCTTGTTTACTTTCTCCTTCTTTTTCTCTTTAAAATCACAGTCGAAGTCCAATCCTTATTAGCTTTTCTGATACAATCCAGAAATCGACGTTAACATTATTATTATTATTATTATTATTATTATTATTGATCAAGTGTGTGCAGTGAATTAGGTATGTCGAATAATGTGAAAAAGACATTTGAGTGCTACGATGGCCCACCAGAGATTTTGGGCTGGGACCTCCATGTTTCGCTAATTGATTGCATTGTATGATCGGTCACTTACATGTGGGCACATATTTTCTTCACTCGGTCCAAATACCACAAGATTTCGCTGTGCCTTGAAAATTGAAATGATGGTGGATGCATTTGATTTCAGTCACATGGTGTCTTCATTGATTTCGATACTTCATGATTTAATCTAAATTTTAAATCGATAAATTTATTATTATGGAGATCATCAAGTAATAAGCAAGCAATACCACTAGTGAGTGTGAGAAAATTGTGACAAATGACAAAATATGCTGTAATATATAGAAAAATAAAATGGTGTGCTGTGCCAGGTAGATTTCCACCACTTATGGTCCGTCCTGTAAACATTTTTCATTTGATCTTTTTTAAAATAAAAATGATTATGAAAATAATGTTTTTTTATTTTATTTTAATTCCAAATTCTGAAAACGCGTCAGACAATATATACTGAAAGCTATTTTCTAAAAAATGAAAACAATAAAAACGCGTCTGGTAGTTTAACTGAAAGTTGAATTCTGAAAAAGAAATCAGTAAAAACAAGTCCGGTATATTAATTGAAAACACCAAAAAACTGAAGAACTTCTACGTATGTAATTTGACTCTCCTATCTCTTTAAAATATTTTATAAAGTTGTAATATGTATTTTTATCCACTTAAATTTATAATTTATAATTTAATATATATGTGAAATAATTATACAATTATATAATAAATTGAATTTAATCATTTCTTATGGATCATTCATTTATTTTTAAATGCATTATAAAAATGATCGTATGATATTCGATTTGTTTGCATTAACAAAAAGAAAAAAAATCGTATTTTAGTTTATGTAGTTTACCTTAATCTACGTTTAATCTATGGTTTTTTGATATTGTAGTTTTTAGTCCATCATTTCTCTGACAATACATATTTTAGTCCCTACCATCCAATTATATTAGGATTTCATCAAGTTAACGAGAATCAACGAGAGTAAAAAGGTAAAATAACATCGGATGTTCTAGAATCTTATATAACTACAAGGTATAAATTAATTTAAAAAAACCAATAAATATTATGAAATTAAATAATTATTGTTATTATAAAAAAAGTGAATAATAATTAAATTTTTAAATCTATACACTCTATATAAAATATGTGAGTTGAGTAACATTTTTAATAATTCCTAACTAATCATAAGACTTTATTTAGTAGCTGGGTGAAGAAGTAATTTATAGAATAAAAATTATTTTACTACTTTTACAACAGTAAAAAGATGAAAAAGGCCTTCCTATGTTAAAAAATTACATGCAACTTATATAGCATTAATAATTATGAAGAATAAAAATGTCATTTTATACTTACATTTGGGGTTGTCTTAGAAATTGAGTAGATGACCTATAACAAATTGAACGTGGAGACCACATTATTTAACAAATTAAAAAAAATTAAAACAGATAAATATGCAAGGGAGCTCTGGATTGTACGTTTCTTATCTGGTTTTAGGAGAGAGATAGAGGATTGAGATGAGAAAACGTTCTTATCTTCAATGTGATTGATCGATACTTGCATAGCCTTGCCTGGATATCTAGCTCTATTGCCACACACGTACTCTACCTATTGTATAGTGTTAAAGGAAAGAAATAAGTCAATGATCATCAACATTCAAGTGATAGAAGAGACTGGTGGTTCAAGAAAATAAGTGATAGGAGAGATTGGCGGATCAAGAAAATAAGTCAATGATCATCAGCATTCAAGTGATAGGAGAGATTGGTGGATCAAGAATCTTCTCTAATCAATCTAGGAGTGATTGTGGGATCTTAATTGTTTACATTCATATTTTGCTAAGAATAGCTCAGCTAATGTATGTATATAACAACAATCTTGTATAATTGTAAACAATGTAATTTTCAATTCATTCTAATACAAATTTGTTTATGGTATCAGAGCACCGGTTTTGGTGTCACTAACCTACCAACTTCCGCCACAAACAAACCTTAAAACACTACTACACCAATATCATGGTTGGAACCATAGAAAATTCAGAAACCAAAAACGATTCTTCATCTAAAACCATGGAGGAGAAAGAAACAAAACTACCTGATCCATTAGCCTTGCACCATTCCGATACACCAGGACTCACCTTGGTTAACACACAACTCGATGGACACAATTACGGACAGTGGAGTCGCTCAATGCGCCTCAGCCTCAGTGCCAAGAATAAACTTGGACTGATCGATGGAACCATTCAGCGACCTTTACCCACTGATGCCAAATTTCCCATGTGGCAGCGCTGCAACGACATGGTGTTGACTTGGATCCTCCATTCGATCCATCCCGACATTGCCTACAGTGTGATATTCTCCGATACAGCCGCTGCGGTGTGGAGTGATCTCTATGAAAGATTTTCTCAAGGAGATGATTCAAGAATTTATCAGATCCGACAAGAAATTGTTGAATGTAACCAAGGCCCGCAATCTGTTTCTGCATACTACACCAAACTCAAGGCTCTTTGGGATGAATTAGCCTCTTATCAGGAGCCTATGACATGTACCTGTGATGTTTCAAAGAAGCTGGTCAGTCGAGAAGAAAAAGTGAGGGTTATGCAATTTTTGATGGGGCTAAACGAATCTTATTCTACTATTCGTGGCTTAATCTTGATGATGAATCCTCTTCCAGACACACGGAAAGTCCATGGCCTCATTCTCCAACACGAGAGGCAGATGGAGGTGGCAATTTGTCGAGAAAATCCGCCAGCCTCTCATGCGATGCACACTGCCACCAGCTGTACCAGGCTCTTCCTCATATCGCAAACAACTACCGTGCACTCACTGTGATCAGGAAGGGCATCTAGTGGATCGGTGCTACTACATAATAGGCTTTCCAGTGGGACACAAATGGCATGGAAAGAATGTGAAGCCCAAAAATAAGAAGCCCGTTGCCCATAATGTTGAATTAAAAAAGAACCCACCAATGAAAGCCCAACCTTCACAGCTGAGGAATACAAGCAAATCATGGCTTTGCTCCACAACAAAAATGGCAATGATCAATCACTCGCAAATGTGACAGGTATATTCACACCTAACTGCAATAATACACAACATGATGCACATTCAATATTATATTGGATTGTGGACAGTGGAGCAACAGATCACATATCACACCTCTCACTTACTCACAATAAAATTAAAACGTCTCATGATTTTTTTGGTTTACCTAATGGAGGACAAGCTGCAATTGAAAGTGTTGGATCCATTAAATTGTCACAAGATTTATCTCTTGATGAAGTTCTTCATGTGCCTAAGTTTCGTGTAAATTTGATATCTGTGAGTAAATTGACTCGGGCTTTGAGGTGTATAGTGATATTTTACCAGGATTTATGTGTTGTGCAGGACGTGGATACGAAGAGGACGATTGGCATGGGCAAGCATTTTAATGGTCTCTACTACCTTACACCAGCTCAAAACCCTCATCTTGCAAATAATATTACGCGCACCTTCGATCTATAGCACCAGCGTCTTGGACACCCATCCACCGCACCTCTTCACACCCTATCTCAAACTATTCCAGAAATTATGTGTAATCCTAAGCACATTTGTGATATTTGTCCTTTAGCAAAACAAACTCGTTTATCTTTTACTTCTAGTTCAATAAAATCAGCTGCACCATTTGATTTAATTCATTGTGATATTTGGGGGCCACACAAAATTCACACACATTCTGGGGCTCGTTATTTCCTAACCATTGTTGATGACTTCACTCGTTTTACCTGGGTTCATCTCATGAGTTTCAAATCCAACACTCAACCCTCGCTGAAATCCTTCTTTTCCTGGGTCAAAACACAATTTAATCGTGATATTAAAATTTTACATGCTGATAACGGGGGTGAATTCACATCAATGCGTGCTTTCTTTGAAGAAAATAACACCATTTTTCAACACACTTATGCATATACTCCCCAACAAAATGGGGTAGTGGAGCGCAAGCATCACCATCTTTTGAATGTAGGTCGTCCCTTCGTTTCCAAGCCAACTTACCACTAAAATTTTGGGGCGAAAGTGTTCAAACCGCTTGTTACCTCATAAATCGTCTTCCTACACCCTTACTTTCTCATAAATCTCCCTATGAACTCTTACATAACACACCACCGATTTACTCTCATCTCCGGGTTTTCAGTTGCTTATTTTATGCCACCAACCTCACTCCTACTCATAAATTTGACACCCGTGCACGTCGATGTATTTTTCTTGGGTATCCTCTTGGCCAAAAAGGTTATCAACTCTATGATCTTGAAAGCAAAAAAATCTTTTCTTCCTGGGATGTCATTTTTCATGAACATATATCCCCTCTTACCACATTCCTACTTGAGAATCAAGAGGACTATCTTGTCCTACCCATTCCAGTCGACCCAGCCCAATCCTCACAGACCATTCCACCTATTAACTCCTCTCAGCCCAATCCACATAACCCTTCCTTATCCCCTGATCAAAGTTCCTCTCTCCTCATTCCTTCGACACCAGCAACTCCCGACCTCTTATCACCAATCCCACCCACCACCACTTTTTCACCGACGGTCGACCCACTTCCAACCTTATTACCATCATCAGTGCCCCACGATCCTCCCTCTCCCACCCAACAGTCATCACCTCCGGCGGCTATCTTGCCACCACCGGTGCTGACTTCCCCTACCGTGCCCGCTCCTCGACGCTCCACTCACACTCATCAACCTCTGTCCTATCTCAGTGACTACAAGACCAACCATGCTACTCTTCTTGGGCCTGATGCCTCTTCCTCATCCACGTCCGGTACCCGCTATCCATTGCAAAGTTATATCTCCTATTCTGGGTTGTCCACTACTTATCGTTCATTTGTGCACAATATCTCTCACTTGGTTGAAGCAGCCACTTATGAACAGGCCAGTCATGATCCTCAGTGGGTTGAAGCAATGAAATCTAAAATTTGGGCTCTTGAGGACAACCACACATGGTCAATGGTCCCTTTACCTTCTGGTCAGCGTCCTATTGGATGCAAATAGGTTTTCAAGATCAAGTACCATGCTGATGGTACCATCGGCCGTTACAAAGCTCGCCTTGTTGCCAAAGGGTTCACTCAACGCGAAGGTATCGATTATAAGGATACCTTTGCCCCTGTTGCCAAATTAATCATTGTTCGTTGCTTATTAGCTGTTGCTGCGGTTCGAGATTGGCCATTACACCAGATGGATGTGCAAAATGCTTTCCTCCACGGTGAACTTCTTGAGGAAGTGTACATGCTCCCTCCTCCAGGTTATCAACGACAGGGGGAGAACATAGTTTGTCGACTCCACAAGTCTCTATATGGACTCAAACAAGTATCTCGCAGTTGGTTCCAACTCTTCTCTTCTTCCATTCAAGCAATTGGCTTTCAACAGTCTCGTGCTGATTACTCTTTATTCACACAGGTTCATGGGGATTCTATTACTGTGATATTGCTTTATGTTGATGATATGGTCATAACAGGGAACAATGAGAAGGCCATCAATGATCTCAAGAAGTTTTTTAACATTTGTTTCAAGATTAAAGACCTTGGACCACTCAAATACTTTCTTGGCATAGAAGTTGCACGTTCCAAAGCTAGAATTACATTTTGTCAATGAAAGTACACATTGGACATATTGGAGGAAGCTGGATTACTTGGAGCAAAACCTGTAAAAGTACCTATGGAGCCCGATCTAGTACTAACCGAAAAAGGGAGTGATGCCCTCAACGATCCCACTAAGTACCGACGGTTAATTGGGAAATTAATCTACCTAACAATCACCCTACCGGAAATCACATATTCCGTGAATACACTTAGTCAATTCATGCAGGAACCCAAGCTACACCATCTTAAGACAGCACATCGGCTTCTCCAATACCTGAAGGCAGTCCCAGGACAAGGCTTATTATTTCCTTCAAATAGTTCACTTCGTTTGATCGGGTACTGTGATGCTGACTGGGCAAGATGTCCAATTACACGCCGATCAGTGACAAGATACTGTACTTTTCTTGGCAAGTCACTTGTGTCATGGAAAAGTAAGAAGCAAGCCACGGTGTCAAGATCGTCTGCTGAAGCTGAATACCGTTCCATGGCTGCAGATGCTTATGAACTCACTTGGTTGAGATATCTATTGAGAGATTTACATGTACCACTTTCTGAGCCATATAGACTGTTTTGCGACAATCAAGCAGCCCTACACATCGCATCAAACCCAGTTTATCACGAATGAACGAAGCATATTGAGTTAGATTGTCATACGGTTCGTGAGAAAATCCAAAAAGGCAAAATCAAGACAGCTTATGTGCAAACTGGAAATCAAATAGCAGATTTGTTTACAAAGCCTTTGTGAGCACCAGTTTTCCACACACACCTTAGCAAGTTGGGTGTTATAGACATCCACACTCCAACTTGAGGGGGAGTGTTAAAGGAAAGAAATAAGTCAATGATCATCAACATTCAAGTGATAGGAGAGGTTGGTGGATCAAAAAAATAAGTGATAGGAGAGATCGGTGGATCAAGAAAATAAGTCAATGATCATCAGCATTCAAGTGATAGGAGAGATTGGTGGATCAAGAATCTTCTCTAATCAATCTAGGAGTGATTGTGGGATCTTAATTGTTTACATTCATATTTTGCCAGGAATAGCTCAACTAATGTATGTATATAACAACAATCTTGTATAATTGTAAACAATGTAATTTTCAATTCATTCTAATACAAATTTGTTTATATAGGTGCATCAATGGCTCAATTTGAGAGCCCAAGTGCTTCTCAGTTAGACCAGACAAGATTTTCAACATATTGGGTGCTTCTCTTGCCTTGGTTTTTCGCTTGAGAACCGGTGTATCTGTTTCTGGGTATGATTTTATTTTTGTACTAATTTATGATATCACTAGCTGTTCTTTTGATGGTGGAGTAACTTCTTTGCTGGGTTGTTATGTATGTATACAATTTTTGGTTCAAGATAATTTTTTGTGAAATTTGCAGTAGAGGTGTAGGAGGATTCAAACATTAATTGATATGTCAACTTACTTCTCTTTCCTTGTTTTTTCGCTTGGAGATTGGTGTATTTGTTGGTGTGGGTGTTGATTTATGGAGTTTTTATTGAGTTATGGAGTTGATAATATGAACCCATGCTTTTTTCCATGTTTTCAGTCCATTTTTTTTATATATAATTAATAAATCCGATTAATTGATTTTTTTTTCCCATATTTTCATTCCAATTAATTATTATTATTTAATTATTATTGATATATCCGATTAATTTGTTTAATTTACTTATATTATATTATTCAATCCGGTGAATGTCTCTTTTGCAGAGCTTTGAAAAAGAACCCACAACTAGTGAAGATCATGGTCATGGTTTTAGCAAATCATTTAATGGGATTTTCGATACTTCTAACTATGGTATTCTTCGACTCAATAACGGTTTGCTGAAAAAATCGCATATATATATATATATATATATATATATAAGGAGCCTTCTTTTGATAGGTAACAATAACTCGTAGATTCTTTTAACTTTATGTTTTTGTTATGTGTTGGTTTGCTTAGTCCATAGTAATTATGCAATGAGTGGACCTAAAGAACATGAACCCATCTATTTACTTGATAGCAAGGTTGTGCGAAAAATCCAGGAAGGTAAGGCTCCATTTGATAAATATGAAGCCAAGGAAGTTGTACAGTACAACGTTAAAGGCAAAATCTGCAAAAGATTCTGGACAATTACATTCTCGTTTGTTACCAAATTGGGGTACTGTACGCATTTACTGTTGGGATTATGTTCGATATTAATAATATAATAATGTATATGACAATTTTTTTATATTAATAAAGTGATTTTTAGTTTAATAAATTTTATAGCATTTATAATTTAATTATTATAATTATCAAAAGTAAATAATAATAAGGTCAAAAGACTATGAGAAAAGAAGAATTGTTCATACATCTAGATATGTATAAGGTAGACACAATTCTTTAGTTAGTCTTAAATAATATTCACATAATATTCACAACTTAAGATAAAGGTTAGGTGCCTTTGTCTTGTCAAAATTGTAAATTATTTTGCTAGCATTTTAGTGAGATTAAATGTGTTATGATGTGTCTAAAATCATCAAAGTGTGGTGTCTTTAGGCAAAAGAATCTAGTGCACTGAGTGTATTGAATTGGATCACAGTGAAATACTTTATCTAGAACCGTCAATGGATAAAAGTTTTCATTTGAAGATAATCAGAGAGTCTATCTCAATCCTGAGATAAATGATGGACTTATGGTTATAAGTGTTATCATTTGAGCTATCAATGAGTATGATTATATAGCATAGTCTATCATCGATAGTTTGGTGGTATTCATTTGTTAATCGACAGAGGACTTCATTTATAGATATGGATATCGTTGTTCCATTTATTAAATGTGAGTAGAATACCATTATATGGATATTTTGAGGTATTGGATATTAAATCTTAACGTTAAGTTTTCAATAGTATCTATTAAAACATGGCTTCTGAACTAGTCAAAATATCCAAGTTCAAAATGTGGTCATATGAGTAAATATGGTAACTTGGAGAGCTATAGGCGGTCTATGAGCTCTTGACTATTACTGGTATATTCACGAGGATACACTATCTCCAATAAAGTTGTCTAGGGTATGAATGAGAAATATTAACTTATTCTATCTTTATTTAAGAGTTTAATTTTAGTTTTTTTATAACACCCAAACCATTCAGGCCCAACAAAAAGCCCAACTTGAGAAAAAAAGAAGAGATAAACGTGAATGAAAAGCCATCAGGTGAGTAAGCCACCATAGTTTGTTTTGTTGATAGACAGCTGTGAGCTTAGTTAACTAGATCACAACTTTAGTGGTGTCTATCCATACCTATATATATTGGAGGATAAACATGATATCAGTTAGAAAACAGTGGAATCGAGTAGAAGAAAAGAAAGAAAAGGAAGACAAGGGAAAAGAAATCAGTGGAGTATCATGTGATTTTTAGATTTTGGTTGATTGCTTCTTGAATTCAACAGATTTTAATTTGGTTTTTGTGCGATTGTTAGGGAAGACGAAGTAGAGGAACCTATCATACTTGGTCCGAATTAAGCTTGACGTTTACGTTGTGAGTGAAAAAGTTTTCAGTTTTGTTTTTAACTCAAAAGTTTCCAGTTTTATGCTTAAAATTAATTGCCTGCAAATCATTTAAAAGTTTTTATTTCTTTTGTTGATTTATGGTGATTATACAGAGAACTGAAAGTATGTTTTTATGCTTATATTAGCACTCAGAATATCATTTATATTACTTTTATAAATATTGAGAAGAGATTATGATTGATTTCATAAAAGCACCATGTCTGTACCCTTCCCCAGTTATGATTGTTGGCTTTTGGGGCCGTTCTACACATGTGTATGTCAGATGAGTCGCTCTGCATGTGTACGATAGAGGTTGAAAGAGTATTGAGTCGCTCTGCACGTGTATGACAGAAGTTATTCCCGACTCTGCGTATGGACGAAGTAATTCGGCTTACATATTGAAGATATCCATGGGTACTAATTTGGTGCAGATTAAGATTTTATAAATTATCTTATTTTTGTTCAGAAAAGAGAAGTATTATCAGTTTATTAAGTACGAAAGTAGATATATTATCTTTAACTACTATGGAATTATTTGACATGATACAGTAATATTTAGTATGTATTATTGAATGCATACCAAAAAGTTGTTCAGAAGAAAACTTATGTTTTTAAAAAAGTTTTCACTCACTGGGCGTTAGCACTCATCCTTTTACTTTAAAAATATTTTACCAGGTAGCTGCTCGGTTGTGCGGACTCTGAAGTTTTGAGGTTGGTCACTCGATGACATCATAAAGTGTAAGAGTCATGCATTTTAATTTTCATGTACATATTTTGAGATGTGTGGTCGGCATGGTCTGTTGGGGTTTATGCCATAAAGATGTCATTTGTAAATGGATTTATGAAATAAATAAAAGGAAAAGTTCAATTCATTTTTATTGTGTTGTCTATTTTATAACTTGTGCATATATTTAACATCCAAGATTACCGGATATAATCTCGAACTATGTATATGAGTGTTATATATGGATGGATACAGTAAGAAACGTGCAATCTAAAGAGTCCATAGATAACAAATAAAGCTGGGTACTTTATTTGTGGTTAATCTATAGCTGCGGTCCATTCCGTAATGTACGATGATTCTATCCTAAATCATTCATATGAGATATGGGAATGAAGGCACCTTGTATGATGTGATCATATATGAATCTATATGAATCTCTCACAAAGATCCATTTACCGATGAGATTCATATATATCAACTAATGATGGCTATATATGGATGATCTTAATCCTGAGTGTCTTATCGACTCATTCAGGTTAGATCGTGGTCTTTGATATACCATGGGTGAGGTCGAATGCTATTCCCGATCAATATACTCCGTATGTTAGGATTACGGTTTGACTTGTGGCTGAGAATCAACGGTACTTAAAGGATATATGTAATTAGAGGGGTATAACGGATATTATGACCCAACTCTAATTATGAACTACTGTGGAGGATCACACCATGTGTAATAGCTATATCGATGGACACCGAGTTGTATTGGTCTGTGTAAAAGCGTCTACAGTTGAGAGAGTACAGCTTCAGGTTTTTAGTGGAATAACACCGGAGTTAATAATCAAGGAATATTAATTAAAGAGTTTAATTAATGATTATGAGGATTATTGGAGCTCAAAATACTGTGGGTCCATTAGATTCCCTTGCTTGCCCGATCGATTTAGGTGACAAGGGTCACGATTAATTAATTGGATTGTCCAATTAATTGTGTTACGAAAGTGACAAGTATATATTCGGGAATTAATTGAATAATGAGATTATTTAATTAATTAATGATAATAGTTAAATTAATTAAATAATTAGATTATTTAATTATATTGATAATTATGAATTATGAATTAACTATTAATATAGAGGTGTTATTTAATATATGGATTTAGGTGAAGATTTTTACTAAATCATTTATCTAAGTATTTGAATTTAAGTTCAAATTTAAAATACTTATTATCATTTTTAATATATTAGATATATTTGACAAAGAATAATTAAAAGATATATATCAATTAATAACACAAGATATTGCATTGGATGTAAATTAATGTACACAAATGAATTATTAGTCAGAAGAAGAATTTGCATATGCTATAAATACTTATACATATATTATTGATATATAGAAAACGCAAGTGCATAGGCGTGGATATATATATTTTTGAGATAAAAGAATGAGAGGAATAAGTTAATATATTTTTTGTGATAAAACGAAGCAGCAAAGGGTGATATATATATATATTTAGCATAGGCGTGGAGATATATTTGTGAAAAAGGTGCAGGCGTGATATAGTTAGATATATATATTTGGCTGCGTAATGAGATTGTGTATATTAAAATAACGCCAAAGATTGAAGAAAGAGTTTCTTCAAATTCTCTCCATATCCTCCATTCAAGTTCTTAAGATTGTGACGCGCACACACGCAGTTACCAACCCCGAGAGATAGCGAGGAAGATCGAGTGGTTCAGACAGGAGCTTCCAAATTTTGGTAAGATTGGTTCATATAGGATCATAACATAAAGTGAATGAGCCTTCAAACTTTGGTATGTTCTTCTGATTTTATTGATTACAATTTTGTGTATACTTATTGTATGTATTAGTTACAAAAAAAATAATAATTACGATCCAAAGTTCACTGGTCCCAGATACAGATTATGATCTGTATTAAAATTTTTAAGACCTAGTCCCGCTGCGTAACCGGTGAACATGGTTCCAATATGGTCGTCATGGAACATGGTCGGAACGTGGTCAGATTTCTTACTAGGCCATGTTTGGTTTTGCCTACTCGGCCTACTCGGATTTCCTACTCGGCCTACTCAAATTTCTGATCATTTTACTTAGCAAAAAAAAGTGGTTGGATTTTGTCTGGTCAAGATTTTGACTAACTTTTTATAATGAACGGAAATGATAATAAAGGACTTGCAGTCATGTACAATTTGTACTCTCCAATATTTTCCAATATTTTCCTTATTCTTTTTTTTGTTTAAAAGCAAGTATTTTCTATAGAATTTTAGTTGAAATTCTTTAATCATGTTAGTAAAAAGTACAGTCCACAGGGCCTCCATCGTACTCAAAAGAGGAGTCGGGGTGGGTCCTTTCATCTTTACTGTAATGAACTAAAATTAATAGATCGGACCTAAGTGAATCATTTGTTGATTGTGATTGGATTGTGTTTATTGGAGCTTAAATTTTTGATAGCCCGCCAAGATCCTCAATCCACACGAACTTGCATGGATCACTTGATATATTCTACCAAACCAATTTAGAATCTAGAATTGTATTAAGGTATGTGGACTTGTTTCTTTTTGTAAGAATGAATCTAGTTCACATGTGGACTTTTTATAAAGGTCAAATGGATTTAATAAAATAAGAAAAATAATATATATGCCTATATATTGTCATGGGCGACAAGGTTAATATATAAAAGCCTAAATATATTATTTTTTATTTTATTATTTAATTAAATGAAAATTAATTAATTATTTAATTAAAAGTCAAAATCTTTTCCTAATAGGAGTAGGTTTCCTAATATTATACTATTGTTGGTAGTATACTTAATATTAAAGATTTTATTTGATAAGTAGATAAATAAAAGAAATTATTTATCTAGTCAAATTAGAAAATCTTTAATATGGTCACAAATACACTATTTGAGTTGGATTAGGAGTCTTGGTGTAGAAAATAATTCTTTTTGGAAGATGATTCTTGGTCACCAAGTAAATCCACAAAAAGATATGATTCTTACCCACCAAGTAAATCCTTCTTAGGAAATGATTTGTATGCCTATTTATACTACGTCTAAATTTTGGTCAAGAGAGATTTTGAAGCTCAAAATTTCGTGCAAGCCAAAGAAAATTTAGAGAGAGGAAAAAATCAGTCATTAAATAATTCTAAGAAGAAAAATTCGGCCAAGCCCTAATTTTTCTAAAAGAGTTTTCGGCCACCATAGAATTTTGAGTATCGAGAATTCGGTTCTTACTCTAGATAAATTCATCCAATTCTAATGATTGGTGTGTGAAAATTTGGTAAAAAGGAAAAGGAAGAAAGAACGTTTTGTATTCGATAGTACACTACTAGTCTTGACATTAAAAGGTTTTGTATACAACATTGAATCTAGGTTCACACGAGTTTCAATCAAATTGATTGATAATTCACAAGTGACCTAACGTTCTTTGTTTTTCTTCTTGGAGGATTATTGTGAGTAACAAAGAAAGAGTTTTTGTTTGTTTCCATCATCAGGTATACAATTTAAAGAGAGGGAGCTCACACTCCTAGGTGATTCACGTTCGTGATTGGATTGGAAGATCTTGCGAATTCAATTTGACGCTAGTTCAATGGTCACGAGAAAAAGGTACGATACTTTTTTATATACATCAATTAATCTAGGGTTAAGGTTCTTGTTATTGAAAAAGAGATTTTTTTTTATTATACCAAACCCTAATTTTTATTTTTTCACGCTTCCGTTGCGTGATTTTCCCTACATTTACTTGTTTTAAAATCAATTCTATTGTAATACCTAAGCCCCCACAAAACAAGCCCTGTAAGTCGTGGTTTTGTTTTCGACAATTTTCTAATTAGGTTCATGCAAAAAAACTGCACATTGAGATGGATGATATTGGCAAGGGGATTGTGGAGCTCGTGGTGAGGCACTCTATCAAGAATCTTGTTATGAGAGTAGCAGCAAACGAGCATTATTCAGAGTAACATTTACATAGATTACTTTTTGATTTACTTGAGATTTGATGCACCGAGAATGTTCGTATAATTGTGTCAATGTTATAGGAGTATGATTTGTATCAAGTCTAAGAAAGCCATGTGCATGCCAAATGATGTAGGACAACTAGCCTTGGAGTTTGAAGAAGAGTTGGATATAAAATTGACAAAGAAAGAAATAGGCACGGCTAATAGAGCTGATTCGAAGAAACGGGTATAACTTTTAGCTTAGTTGTTCGATTGCCTATTATAATATGTTTTTGGAAAGGGATTTTGGCGATCTACATCTTGGCAACTTGGGTTCCTTGGTTGAGGTCGTTTGCACCCTCAAAATAGCTGATTAAGGCAGGCTGTCATGTATTTGAAGTCTTATTTTAATTTTTTAGTTTTTTCGTTTTAGCTTTTATTTGTTTAGTGAATGTCCAATTTGGTCTTTTTGCTTTTAGTTAGGGTTTTCAGAGGCTATTTAAACCTCTTGTTTTTTGTTTTGAGGAATAGAATATAATTTTTAGTCGAATTTCGAGTTCTTTCTAGAGGATTCCAGCTTTACGTTCTTAGGGGTTACGTTGGTAATCCCATTTAATTCTGTTATGCGTCAAGTGGTATCAGAGCAAGGATTTTTGCCTTGATCGATGTCAAACAACGAAGCCGGAAGAGCTAACTCTAACGACGCTGGTCGTAGGGATGACGATGTTTGGGAAGCGATTGATTAGCAACGACGATCGATAGCGAGGTTGGAAGCCATGTTTCAGCAACTGTTGGAGCAACGATCTAATCTCAACACCCCTACTGCCAACGCTCATGCCCCTGCCAACAGAGATAGAGTCGAGGGAATTGCCCTTGGCCACCCTGGAGGTGGACGTCCGCCTATAACGGTGAGACACGAGCAGTTCGAAGATCTGAGTGATGAAGAATCTGATGAGGATTTTACGGGTTTCCAAGGGTTTCGCCAACCCAACCGAAACCAAAATCAACCTAATTATAGAGTACGGGCAGATATACCGTTGTTCCGTGGTAAAATACAGATCAAAGAGTTTTTGGACTGGATTTCTGAGGTTGAGAGGTTCTTTGAGATGACTGAAGTTACGACAGATCGACAAGTTAAACTGGTAGTGTATAAGTTGAGAAGCAGGGCTGCTGTTTGGTGGGATAAGTTGCAGATGGATAGGAGACGATAAGACAAGACTCCTGTATGAACCTGGAGGCGAATGAAACAACTCATGATGAGCAAGTTTTTACCTCCAGATTATGAGCAATTTATTTTTCAGAATTATCAGAATTGTGTGCAGGGTAACAAGACTGTCGCGGATTATACTGAGGAATGGTCAAGGCTGTCAGTTCGTAACAACCTGAATGAGACCGAGGGACAGTAGGTTTCGAGATATTTGGCGGGATTGAAATCTACCATACGAGAAAAAATTGGACTTTAAGTTGTTTGGACAGTGGATGAAGTGCATAATATGGCCTTGAAGGCCGAGTTAATGGAGAAAACATCTAATCGATTTTCCTACTACAAGAAGGATATGGCTGAGACGTCCAATGCAATTGCGAACAGAAATAGGTTTTCACCGAGCAATAGACAGAATCAGTCTAAAACTGCTGCAGATCAAACTCAAAGGGGCTCGATTCCTAGTAATAACCCTGTTGGGACACGTTCGACAGCAGCAACAAAGCAAGCCCCTCGGATGACACCAAATCCGTATGCTAAACTAGGAGGTTTGAAGTGCTACAGGTGTGGCCAACCAGGCCATCGATCGAATGAGTGCCTCGCCAGAAAACCAGTGAATTTTGTGGGTGCTGAAGAAGATGATGAGTACGAAGAGAATGGTGAAGAAGAGGTAGGTGTGGATGAATTATTGGATGGTGCAGAAATTGCGGAGGAATAGGGAGAGTATGTAAACTGTGTGATTCAGCGAGTCATGTGTTCAACGAAACTGGAGGATTTCTCTCAAAGAAGTAACATTTTTAAGGCTTGCCGCAACGTCCAAGGGAAGGTCTGTGATTTAATCATTGACAGTGGGAGTTGTGAGAATTTTGTTTCAAAAAAACTGGTGGAACATCTGAAGCTACGGTAGACAAACATCCAAAGCCTTATACAATTGGGTCGACTCAAAAAGGGCCAAAGGTGAATGTGACAGAAGTGTGCAAAGTTCATATTTCAATCGGGTAGTACTGATGTGTGTAATCGTGTTTATAAAAACAATATTCGCAAGTGCACGAATCGTGAAGATATCGTACAACGACAAGTATGGATCGTTCCCACGAGGATTCGAGATTTATCTGGTTAAATCCAATTATAATTAAAGTTAAACCGAAAGTAACCAAGAGATTGATGTTGATTGATTTAAACTAAAACTAAATTAAATTAAAAATAAGAATGCAATTAAAAAGATTTGGTTGTGATCAAGGGTGAGAAAGCATTAGGTCATCAATGATCCCCAATTATAAATACTCAATGCATGGATTAATTTGTAAAAAGATTCAACCAATTCAAGGGTTCATTCTTTATTTTAAATATGACTATTACCGTATGATCGCGGGATGAGTCAAGTATTCCTATCCACTATTCACCCTTGGTCTATGGTGTGAACAATGATCGGAAACCCGTTAAGCGTAAGAAATAAGAACCAAATTCTATACTTTGCTTGGTCTATGCTAAAGATAAAATTCATTCGTTCAAAAGAGCATTAATCAAAGTTAGGTTTGGTCTATACTCTAACCCTAATTCTCAGATAATCCTAACCCTAAAATAATGCCAAATAATTATCCACCCTTGGTCTATGGTGTGAATAAATATTAAAACTAATGAGAGTCGATCAATTACGAATAATGAACAAATCAAGAATTGAGTTGATGAAATAATATTATTAATCCAAACATGAGTATTCACAAAAGGTTCACATTGATTCCCTATTTATGGAATTAGTTACACATCATGAAAATAAAAAGAGAAGAGAAAGAAACAATAAAACCCATTGATGAATTCTTCTTCGTCTTCAATCTTCGATGTGCAAAGATGAATGTAAATTGTATGGTGATGGAGTGGTGGGGGACAACCCCCTTGGTGGCTTGGGACCTCCCTTGGCTTCTCTTCCTTCGAATTGCAAAGAATAGGAAATATTTATATGTTATTTTTCCTAGTGGACCCCCAATTCTTCTTAGGTTTAGGAAATCCATCAAGTGGGAAAGTAGAATGAAACAAGGAATGAGAATCCTTTCCTAAATTGAATTTCCTCTTTTGATGTTTGACTGATAATTTGAGTTTTGTAAGTTTCCTAAACATGTTTTGGTCTTCTAAAATCATTAGAATTTGATTTGGAAAGTTTTGGAACAATTCTGGACCAATTCGGAGTAGTTTTCGGCCAAAAATCAGTCAAACCGCTGCCTGGGTCGCTCTGGAGGTCACCGCGATCCAGACCGCGGTATTCCTTTGCCAAGTACCGCTCCGTAGACCGCTGGCTAGGTCTTGTGCCTGGACGGCTGTCTAGGCCGCGGTTGACTATCCAGCACTGATCTTCGGTTACTAAATTGAGCATAACTTCTTCTAGGAATATCGGAATTGCAATCCGTAAAGTGCGCTGGAAACTAGACTTCCGGGGATTTCAATCCATAGGTAGTAGGACACACAATTCGATCTAAGCTAAAAGATATAGGCCCCGTAATATTACTGTTCTGCACTGGTCCGAAAATTGATATTTTTGCTCTTTTTCTCCAAAATAACATCCAACACCTCTTGATTGGAATGTGACCTACACATGCTCAACAAACACATAAAATACCTAATTTTACCTAAGAACAAAACGCAAATAATAGGAAATGGGGACCTAAAACATGTACAGAAATAGACCGATCAAATACCCCCAAACCTATCTTTTGCTAGTTCTCGAGCAAAACTAGAATAAAAACAAAAACTAAAAATAAAATAAAAATAAATTAAGCCACTTTCGTATGGAACACGATAGCATTGAGCGTATGCTACAAGCCTTTAAACCTCTAGGTGTCCCTAGTAGGAGGAGTTTTGTCTCCTGAGGGTTTACAACTATGCTACCCACAAACATATTTCTACAAAAAACCATATAATCAAAACGCAAACTCAAATGTACCATTCAAAACCAATACATGCTAAAGCCACTGAATAAAGACTAAAATTATGCCACAAATTTGAATGCATGCTTATTTTTAATGAAAGGCTCATACTCAAGACGCTCTAGCTTAAAAAACGCATTCGTTAAATGCCATAGATATAATTCGCCTCGACTCTAATTCTCACAGGATGTCACTCATTGATTTCACACATAACCTAGGAAAATATACTCATCAAGCATATGCGAATGGAGTTTATGCACAAGAATTTTCAAGATATAATCGCATATGAATATATAATAGAAAGAACGCTTGATTTTATACAAAGGATCTTATGAATGGAATCATATTTTAAGAACAAGATAGAGCACATGTTTACCTTTACTCTCGAGTTAGCATCCCCAAAAGATCAATTAGGTCTTTTCTTTGGTTGTAACGGGACCATTGGGTGAAGGTTAAGAAAGAATGGGAAAAGGATAGCAAACAAACCTAGGATCATATCGAGAAATTCTTCGGTTATCTTCATACTCGATTGAATTTCTTCAAATTCTTCATTCCACTTGCATCCGGGCTTCTTGAACAATTTTCGTTAATACTCCTTCTTGAGTTGATTTTTATTTCTCATCACTTTCATAATAAAGCTCTTTCCCTTTCACTTATATTCGATCTCATTCATTTATCTTTCTTTCTTTTTTTATCAACTTTTTTTTATTCATTTTTTTTATATAAGATGAGAATTTGTACATCAATTACATAATTCTTCCAGCACCTTCTTTGCATTTGATCTTCTAGCTTTGTCTTGGTACATGCACATCACAAATCACCCATTTCGAACTCTCTTCAATTATCTTCATCACCTCAATATGATCTCAAGATATAAGGTATGGCTAATATATAGCTCATTGGGGTTAAGTTAATGTGGGTGATGAAAGAAAAGGTCTTATAGTGTTTGGCTTCAAAATTGGCTATGGAGCACACACATAAGGTAGGAAATATTTAAGGCCTTTTAAGTGAGTTAAAGCACACATTGCTTATATTACTTCTAATGGTTCAACCAAAACAAGAGCAAAGTTCACATGTGATATCTTTTTATGATGAATGTTCTTTAATATCCGATGCATAACCTATTGAGATCGATTTCTAATGCTAAGAACCTAATGAGTGTTTAGGAGTAGAAACAAAAGAACCCTCTATAATGATATTGATGTACGCTTTTTGGCTTAGTGAACTCACAAGGGTAGTCTCCACTATTAATCATGACAATCCAACTAAACATCCTATCCACCATCATATCAAGAGTATGCCATAAATTTTGAAAAATGCAATGCACTACTCTAAGTGGCAAGACGTTATTTTAAACTCAGTGAATAAAGCATATATTACGGCTCTTAAAACACACAAAAGAAGCATTGAAAATTAGAGGACAAACAATTCAAAACTGGTGACTTTCTAAAACGACCTATGTCTGTCCTTTAATTTATATCTCTCAAATTACTAAATAACATTTAACCATATTTTAACACAAGAAACTATAAATATAAATTCACACTTTTCATTTAGAAAATATTTCAAAATTAGAATCGAAAAAATGATAAAACAGACGTTGAAAACAGTTCACGTGCAGAATTGCAAAAACAGGGCATCGCCCATGACCTTTGGTCAAAGAAACATTCATAACTTTTAAACTACTGCCCAGAATTTTACGTTCTTTATACCATTAGATTTGTATCGAAAAATCGAATAACTATACATGGACAGAAAAATTTATTTCCTCACCAATGAATACATTTTTAATAAAACGTTTGCCTCAAAAAATTTCAAAACAGGGTATTTTTTCGTAGATTTGAACAAATCGCTCAATAAAATAAAATAAACATGAATTCACACCCCCAAACCTAATCTAAACATTTTCCTCAATGTTTATATGACATTAAAAATTTGGACAACGAATAAAGAAAAAGTATGGAAGGCAAGAACTTCAAACACAAAAACTAAATACTAAAACAAAAACAAAAAATGTAAAACTGAAACTAAGACAAAAACAAAAAATTACCTAGGTGGGTTGCCTCCCACCAAGCGCTTTATTTAACGTTTCGGCAAGACGGATGCTTGGAAAACTCAACCAAATTCCAATATCTCAAATTTACGCTTGCGCGCGATCATATTTTATAAAAACTTCACGTGTCGGCATGTTTTTACACACAATAAGCAAATGCATGTAAATGTTCAATATAAAGTATGGTGAAATAAGTTCAGAAAACCACTTATTCCATTTGATGTTGTGTAGGCTCCTCGGAAAAGCTATGGGAGGAACATAAGGCTTGAGTTCCTTGTATAGGAGCGGTGCCTCAAAAGGGACATCTTCCGCGTCCTTCGCTTTTTCTTCTATCTCCTCATTTTGAACTTCTTCACCTACAACACTAGAAAAATCATCAGAAAATTCTTGGGTTACTATGGTATTGATAATCTCATCATTCGAAGGGATATTGGTTGCTTCTTCTTGCTCCGTTTGGCAGGGGAATTCTTCGGGCTTCTTCTTTTGAAAATCTTCTATCAATTGCCCAATTTGTGTTTCTATCTTTCTTAATGAAGCATCAAAAATTTGCATTCTCTTATCAGAGTCTTGGATTCTTATGTCCACATTTTGTATAAATTGCTTCATTGTATCCTCCAATGATGGTAAGACCGGTTGCTCATAGGTATTGACTTTATTGTAGCTCCACGAGAAGTCTTGATGATTCCTCCAATTCGAGTTGTAAGTATTGTCATATGGTTCATAACTCGACCACTGATTGTTGGAATTTCCATATGATTCATTGATAGGCCACGAATTGTCATAGGCCTCATGTTGTAGGAATTTTCAAATCGTTCATGCATAGGCCGCATGTTGTAGGAATTCAACACTTGAGTCTGTTTTTCAAAATATTCTGGAAATTCTCCTCTCAAATGGCAGCCCCATAGATCATGACCAACCATTCCACATATCTTGCAAACCCTTTGTTTTCTCCTCGAAGTCATCGAAATCATCCCCTCTATCTGTTGACTTAAATCAACTAGTTGCAAAGTAAATCCATGAAGTGTTTCTCTTTCCTCATCATAAGCGTGTTGTCCGTAGAAGTCCATTGTCCCGAAAAGAAAACAAGAAAAGGAAAAAAAAAAAGAAAAAAAAAACAAGAATAAAAACTATTAATTAATAACTACTACTTAAAAAAAATTAAACTAAAACTGAAACTAGAAACAACCAATAAATTCAACTAATCCCCGGCAGCGGCGCCAAAAACTTAATGTGTGTAATCGTGTTTATAAAAACAATACTCTCAAGTGCACGAATCGTGAAGATATTGTACAACGGCAAGTAAGGATCGTTCCCACGAGGATTAGAGATTTATCTGGTTAAATCCAATTATAATTAAAGTTAAACTGAAAGTAACCAAGAGATTGATGTTGATTGATTTAAACTAAAACTAAATTAAATTAAATTAAAACTAAGAAAGCAATTAAAAAGATTTGGTTGTGATCAAGGGTGAGAAAGCACTAGGTCATCAATGATCCCCAATTATAAATACTCAATGCATGAATTAATTTGTAAAAAGATTCAATCAATTCAAGGGTTCATTCTTTATCTTAAATATGACTATTACCGTATGATCGCGGGATGAGTCAAGTATTCCCAACCACTATTCACCCTTGGTCTATGGTGTGAACAATGATCGGAAACCCGTTAAGCGTAAGAAATAAGAACCAAATTCTATACTTTGCTTGGTCTATGCTAAAGATAAAATTCATTCGTTCAAAAGAGCATTAATCAAAGTTAGGTTTGGTCTATACTCTAACCCTAATTCTCAGATAATCCTAACCCTAAAATAATGCCAAATAATTATCCACCCTTGGTCTATGGTGTGAATAAATATTAAAACTAATGAGAGTCGATCAATTAAGAATAATGAACAAATCAAGAATTGAGTTGATGAAATAATATTATTAATCCAAACATGAGCATTCACAAAAGGTTCACATTGATTCCCTAGTTATGGAATTAGTTACACATCATGAAAATAGAAAGAGAAGAGAAAGAAACAATAAAACCCATTGATGAATTCTTCTTCGTCTTCAATCTTCGATGTGCAAAGATGAAGGTAAATTTTATGGTGATGGAGTGGTGGGGGACAGCCCCCTTGGTGACTTGGGACCTCCCTTGACTTCTCTTCCTTTGAATTGCAAAGAATAGGAAATATTTATATGTTATTTTTCCTAGTGAACCCCCAATTCTTCTTAGGTTTAGGAAATCCATCAAGTAGGAAAGTAGAATGAAACAAGGAATGAGAATCCTTTCCTAAATTGAATTTCCTCTTTTGATGTTTGACTCATAATTTGTGTTTCGGAAGTTTCCCAAACATGTTTTGGTCTTCTAAAATCATTAGAATTTGATTTGGAAAGTTTTGGAACAATTCTGGACCAATTCAGAGTAGTTTTCCGCCAAAAATCTATCAAACCGCGGTCTGGGTCACTCCAGAGGTCACCGCGGTCCAGACCACGGTATTTCTCTGCCAAGTACCGCTCCGTAGACCACTGGCTAGGTCTTGTGCCTGGAAGGCGGTCTAGGCCGCGGTTGACTATCCAGCACTAACCTTCGGTTACTAAATTGCGCATAACTTCTTCTAGGAATATCAGAATTGAAATCCATAAAGTGCGATGGAAATTAAACTTCCGGGGCTTTCAATCCATAGGTAGTAGGTCACACAATTCGATCTGAGCTGAAAGATATAGGCCCCGCAATATTACAGTTCTGCACTGGTCCGAAAATTGATATTTTTGCTCTTTTTCTCCAAAATAACATCCAACACCTCTTGAATGGAATGTGACCTACACATGCTCAACAAACACATAAAATACCTAATTTTACCTAAGAACAAAGCACAAATAATAGGAAATGGAGACCTAAAACATGTATAGAAATAATCCGATCAAGTACTACCGAGATGAGGTTGTCTGCGATGTAGTCGATATGGATGCTAGTCATGTGTTATTGGGACGCCCATGGCAATTTGATGTGGATGTCACCTACAGGGGGCGCGACAATGTTTGTGTTTTTAAGTGGGAAGGTAAGAAGATTGCAGTGGTTCGAAAATGGATTGCAGGTGGTGACTCAACTAAGGCCACGATAGGAGAGCGGTCTTTAGTCTCTTAAGTCACATCAGAAACTGATTTGGAATATGAGGTTAAGGAGGCACAAGAGGTACATGTTGTGGTTTTACGTGCTCTAGTGATAGAAGGCAATGTAGAGCAAAGAGTTGAGATACCTGAGAAGGTGTAGTCCTTGTTGACCGAATTCAGAGAGTTGGTGTCAGAATATTTACCAGATGACCTTCCACCATTAAGAGATATTCAGCACCATATTGATTTAGTTCCGGGAGCAAGCTTACCAAATCTACCACACTATCGGATGAGTCCGAATGAGAATCAGATTTTACATGAAAAGGTGGAGGAATTAATGAAGAAGGGGTTTATTCGAGAGAGTATGAGTCCATACGCTGTTCCCGCGTTATTGGTTCCAAAGAAAGATGACAGTTGGAGGATGTGCATTGATAGTAGTGCAATTAACAAGATCACTGTCATGTATAACTTTCTGATTCCGAGATTAGACGACATGCTAGATATGTTGGACGGTTCACAGTTGTTCTCCAAGATTGATCTGCGAAGTGGGTACCATCATATTCGGGTTAAGCCTAGTGACAAATGGAAGACAACTTTCAAAACAAAGGATAGGCTCTACGAGAGGATGGTAATGCCTTTCGGATTGTCCAACGTGCCTAGCACATTTATGCAGCTCATGAATCAGGTATTACGACCTTTAATTGGAAAATTTGTAATCGTTTATTTCGATGACATACTGGTTTACAGTCGGAGTGAGAAAGAACATATGGGGCATCTTCGAGCTGTGTTGGAAGTGTTGTCTGAAAACAAGCTGTTTATTAATTTTAAAAAGCTCAGTTGGCTGATGAGAAGATTGTTATTTCTTGGGTATGTGGTCAGTTCGGAAGGAATAATGGTTGATGACGAAAAAGTAAGGGCCATTCGTGATTGGCCTACACCAAAAACGGTAGGAGAGGTAAGGAGTTTCCATGGTTTGATGACGATTTACCATCGATTTATTAGGGATTTCAACAGTATTGTGGCTCCCATTACTGAGTGTTTAAAGAAGGGTAAGTTTCAATGGGGTGAAGCAGCTGACACAGCTTTTGCATTAATTAAAGAAAAATTGTGCACTACTCCTGTTCTGGCTTTACCTAGCTTTGAGAAATTATTCGAGGTGGAGTGTGATGCTAGTGGAATTGGTATTGGAGCAGTTTTGTCACAAGAGAAAAAACCAGTGGCGTTTTTCAGTGAGAAACTCAGTGATGCACGCCGAAAGTGGAGTACCTATGACCAAGAATTTTATGCTATTGTCCGTGCTCTAAAGCATTGGGAGCATTATCTGATTCAACGAGAATTTATCCTGTACACTGATCACCAAGCTTTGAAGTATCTGAACAATCAGAGGAGTTTAAGTAATATGCATGCTCGTTGGGCAACCTATCTGCAGAAGTTTCCTTTTGTTTCGAAACATAAATCTGGGGTTCTGAATAAGGTGGCAGATGCATTGAGTCGGCTCGCGAATTTACTGGTCACTATGAAGCAAGAGATTGTTGGGTTTGAGTTAGACCTGGCACGTCTTCCCAAAGTTGCATGAGCAAGTGTTGCAACCGAGAATTTGAATGAGCAGGTCCGAGATGTTCAGGCTGAGGTGAAAGCTCGGTTGGAGGAGAAGAATACGAAATATAAAGCCGCAGCTGATGTCAAGAGGCATGATAAATTGTTTGTCGAGGGTGATCTGGTTATGGTTTTTTTGCGTAAGGAAAGGTTCCCAGTTGGTTTCTACAACAAGTTGAAACCAAGGAAGTATGGGTCGTACAAGGTGATCAAGAAGATCAATGATAACACCTATGTGATCGACTTGCCTACTGATATGAATATCTCGTAAACTTTCAATGTAGCTGATCTATATGAGTTTCGTGACGATGTTCCGCTTTATCCAGAATATAACTCGAGGTCGAGTTTTTCACAAGTGGGAAGGACTGATGTAGGGCAACTAGCATTGGAGTTTGAAGAAGAGTTGGATAGAAAATTGGCAAAAAAAGAAATAGACACGGCTAAAAGAGCTGATTCGAAGAAACAGACATAACTTTTAGCTCGGTTGTCCAATTGCCTGTTATACTATGTTTTCGGAAAGGGATTTTGACGATCTACACCGTGGCAGCCTGGGTTCCCCGATTGAGGTCGTTTGCACCCTCAAAATAGCTGATTAAGGCAGGCTGTCGGGCATTTGAAGTCTTATTTTAATTTTTTAGTTTTTTCGTTTTAGCTTTTATTTGTTTAGTGAATGTCCAATTTGGTCTTTTTGCTTTTAGTTAGGGTTTTCAGAGGCTATTTAAACCTCTTGTTCTTTGTTTTTAGGAATAGAATATAATTTTTAATCGAATTTCGTGTTCTTTCTGGTGGATTCCAGTTTTACCTTCTTAGGGCTTACGTTGGTAATCTCTTTTACTTCGGTTCTACGTCACCAAATCACCTCTTTTATGTCAAACATGGTTTATCTGCAGAAGGCACTTCATATACTCACGGTAGGCTTGAAAGATTGTGTGTTTATGATTTTGCATTTTTGTGTCTCTAGTTGGAATTCTGAGAGCTAATACATTTATGGTAACTTATCAAAGTGTAGTATGGGGACTTGTAACTGATGTGGTCTTCATAGTTGCCCCTTGAATTTTACTACTATGATCACTAATTGAATTATCATATTCAATAACTATGCTGCAACATCATTAATTTATAATCAAAGGATATATATATATATATATATATATATATGTTAGTTAGTTAGTTTTTAATATGTTTTGGATTTATGTGGAGTTTTTCTTATTTTTTAAGGTGGGGATTACTAGTATTGTGTTTATGAGTTTTATTGAATTACTTTTTGTAAGTTAGTGTTGATAATTCTTGCATGCTGACCATTTGTTTGATCATTTTTTTTTTTTTTTTTTAGGGGACGAATTGAAGAAAGGTGAATTGTATAACAGTCAAATTGATAACTTAATAGTTAATATTGGTCGATTTTTACTGTTTTGTGTGTGTTCTACGGATGGAATAGCTGGAATTTCATTACCTGCAATATCAATGAATCAGTCATCAAAGAAACCGCCAAACCTGTATGGAATATTAATATTTTTCTTTTGGTTTGGTTCATTTGCTTTGCGCTTCACTGGTATAGATTGATTGTTCTAAATAGTAGTTGTGTATGCATTGATTTACTTGTATTTCCTTATAAATCATATTGATATTATCAGTTTAGCAATTAATCTCATCAAAAGTAGAAGAGGATAAGAAAAACATCAACTCTTTTGGATGGCGGAAATAATTTGGGCGAACAATGACCGTAGTGGAGTGGACAATTAATTTTTGAGAAATTAATTTGATGTCACGAAATTGGTTTATATATCTTGCAATGGATGTTCTCCTTATAAATGCATTTCTTCTCATAGTATGATTAACTATATATCGGGATGACTAACATTTGGCTTCTTTGCCGACAACCGATGCACTGATCTCAACATGCTTGGCTGATCTAGGTTATGTCTATGTCAATATATTATTTTCATCTTCATTTTGGTTATGTCTGTCAATATAGTTGTACTTATTCAATGAAATTGGAATGTAGATGACTGTTGGTCTTTTGTAAGACGAGATTTTGAGGTCAGTTGAGTGCACACATTGTGTATCATAATAAATGAAGCTTTGAAATATAACCGTATAGCAGAAAATTATCATGCTTATGATAATATAACATAAATAGGGTGCACATTAAGCATTTACAGAATTGGACTACAGTTAAACTTATGCAAACATTATAGAAGTTCGTATAATCTTTTGTGCTAAATTAATTCTTAAAATGTGATGATTTTTACATGAGACGATTGTGTTTCGATTCAAACTGGACCAGGACATGGATCAAGTATTGGAAGCTTGGGAAAAGAATATAGCAACGTCTGTGTCTCAAACATCACCATCCGGGCACAACACAATGAATGGTGTCAGAATCAAGACCTTACAGGTATTATTACCATCCACAGTCTCAATACTGGTTATGATTCGGAATAATATCTTGAGAAATCTTTCTTATTGTTTAAAAGTCAGAAAGTAAATAAAACTTTCGATAACTGAGTTTTGTAATTTTGTATTTGTAGATAATTTAAAATTCATTTTAAAAGTTATAAAGCTTTCAATAAAGTGGAAATTGTCAAAAATAACCACAAGTATTATGGAAATTTTGTTTTTAACCACATACGAAAATTTATTTGTTAATAGCCACTTTTTTGAGAAATTACTTGAATGCCCCCATATAAAAATCGCCCCCATATAAAAATCATCCCCAATCACTTTCTCTCTCCTCTCTCATTTTTTTTCTCTCTCCTTTCCTCTCTCTCCCCCCGTTTCCTCTCTCTCCTTTCCTATCTCTCTCTCTTCGATCTCTCTCTCTCGCCGGCGAACCGTCGCCGGCATCCTTGCGAAGGCCGGCGAACTATCGCCGCCCTCATCTTTCTCTCACCCAACCTCAATTCTCTCTCCCCACAGCTCTCTCTCTCTTCTTTCTCTCTCTTTTCCTTTCTCTCTCACATGTCGTCGACGGCTTGCCGGAGTGCCGTTGCCTGGGCTTCACGACCGCACAGCAACACCGTCAAGCTCCCCCTCCGCCGGCGATTAGATCTGCTGAAAAAAAGGAAAGAAAATGAAATATTAGAAACCCAGAATATTTCAAGTTTGAACATTTCAAGTTTCAACGTTTCAATTTAGACAACATTTCAAGTTTCAAAATTTGAAAACGAAGAACTTAAAAACCCAGAACATTTCAAGTTTCAACTTTCAATTTAGTCAAGATTTCAAGTTTCAAGATTTCAAGTTTCAACATTTCAATTTAAGCAAGATTTCAAGTTTCAAAATTTCATTTTTTTAAACAAGAATTCAAGTTTCAAGTTTCAAGTTTCAAGTTCCTTGCCATGATTTCAAGTTTGATTCCAGATTTTAGTCATGATTTCAAGTTTTCTTTCAGTTTTTTTTTTAAAAATCAAATCCAGGGGTATTTTTGTAATTTACGGACATACACTGATTTTTCTTTAAAAAAGTGGCTATTAACAAATAAATTTTCGTATATGGTTAAAAACAAAATTTTCATAATAGTTATGGTTACTTTTGATTTTCTCTCTTCAATAAATGAGATTTACAATTTTGAACATGTGATGATGTAAAACTCTATATTCAGAACTGAAATTATACTCTTATGTATATTAATATATTTAGATTTTAATTGATTCTTTGTAAGGATATATATATTTCTAAATATATAAAACTCAAATATTGATAAAATAAATTCAAAATTTAACAATTTATGTATATTTTTATACATACAAAACTTAATTTGACAAACATATATTGAGAAGCACATGCCTTAGTAATTAAATGAACAACACACCCTGCTGACATCGATAAAAGAAATAAAATAAAAAACACATAATGGGTTTTGGTAAAACAACAATTGCGTCAGTGTACAAGTGAAGAGAAATTGTGGGTTCTGGATTTGCGAGTGGAGAAGAGCCATCACATGAGATGGATCTTCTTGGAGATACAAGATATCAATCTTCAAGACCACCACCCGGCTCCGCCGTCGAACCCAGCTCCGCCGCTCACCCAGTCAAACCCTGCTCCACCACAAACAAAAGCCAAACACACACACACACAAACTCTCTCTCTCTTTGTGATCTAGCACCTGGAACTTCAAGAATATACAGGACTTCTAGGAAAATTGTTTTGGAAACAATGTTTGTTTTGTTTGATTTTGGATTTGAATGATACAGATTGTTGTTTGTTGATTTTTGACCACCCATGCCTTCTCTCTCTCTCTCTCTCTTTCTCTCTTCGTTGATGATGAATCTGGATGAACTTAAATTTTGTTTGTTTGTTGTTTGGTTTGATGACGATTGGGTTTGATGATGATGATGATGACAATGGTTTGGCTGAGTTTCATTTAGGGTTAGCTTGAATTGTTTTTTTGTTTTTCAATTATTGATTTGATATTGAATATGAATGGAATCTAATGTTGATGGTGGTTTTGTTTTTGTTTTTCATTTGGGTTTGGATTGATTGAATTGAATGGATTCTGATGATGTGGGTGATTTGTTTTTAATTTTTTAATTTTTGTTTTCTTTTTTTAATATATAAGAAAAAACAATTGAAAATTTTAATCAACTTTTTCCAGTTTTTTTTTTTTTCAGATTTCCATCTTTTTTTTTGTTTTTTTTAATATATAAGAAAAAAATTTGGAACATTTAATCAAATTCTCCCATATTTTTTTTTCCAGATTTCCACCCTTTTTTTTTTTAATTTTTAAAATTGTTGTTTTCTTTTTTTTTTTAATATATTTTTCATTTAATATATATAAGGGTCATTTAGTTAAATTTAAAATTAAGGATATATAAATTAAATGGTCATTTTAGTTAAATTTTAAATTAAGAGTAAAATGGTCTTTTCAGTACCATCAGAATACATTGAGGGTATTGTAGTCATTTTACACGCCTGACATGTTAGAATATGTACCACAGATTCTATTAAAAGTTACAATTCTAAAAAACCGTAGAATAAACAAAGATTAAAACAACCTACGGAGATTAACATACTATTTACCCTAACAAAAAATACATAGTTATCAATTTCCATAGTATTAGATTACTTTTATATTTCATTAAATTTTTCATAACATAAAATTCTCATCTTGTCAACAAAACAAAAAATATTGATTTTTTTTCCAGGACCATCCAGAGTCTCCTAGCCGTGGAATTATTATATCATAATGCTCTCGACCCATATACATTTGTAAAAAAAAAAAAAAAACTAATTAGAATTGTAATTATAAACTATATACATCATAACCTGCAATACAAAATATATATTCTTTTTTTAAGTTACAAAATTAACGATTCACTTATTTGAAGATTAATTAATTTAATCTTCTACCCCTAATAAAAATTCATCTCATTAAAATTCATCAATTGTGATATGCTTGACACATAAATTAATATTATGATCTAGTAGCTTCACGCCACCTTTGTTTGCTTGTTGACACTTGCACCAGCCTCTTCTTCTTCTTCTTCATGGCCATCTTTCTTCACTAGATCATCATCAACAACTTCATTGCGATCTTTTTATTCTTTGATGATCATCAATTCCTTACTCAAAGTGCCCATCATAGTTTTCCTCTCCTGAACACTAGTAATATTAGAGACTGATGACGAATATGATATGGCTGATCTGGCTCTTCGACTTCTCGCCATGTATTCATCACAGTATTGAGAAGCTGGATTATTGGATGATGATGATGATGACTTTGATGGTAATTTTGATTCTCCAAGAGTAAGGAAGATGACAATGAATTTGGCAACTACAAACAGACACTTTGGTGTAAACAAACACTAGATGACCAATGAATTTGACCAAAGATATGGTAGTTGTTGAATCAAATTACACATACAAAAAAACCAATAAGGATAGTAACAAAACAAACTACAAGCCAATGCTGTGACTGAGGAGTCAACTCATGAACAGCACAATTACTACTCTTTTTCTTATTTTTGATGATCATGGCTTCAAGTTGAAACTTGTTCCTAGCTATCTTAGCATAACCATTTATTTTCTATTTTGACAGGAAGCAAATGAATGGATATAAGTAGCAACATTATAACTAAACAACTATCCAAAGAACACCGAATTCACCATATTCACTGTCGAGATAACACAACCACTAGATGACCACCTAAAAAACTACCCAATAAAACTCAATTCAGATAGAGATTTAAGATTATGGTTTAAGGTTACATTTAGTACGAGATAATTGTCAGCATCTAGCAGCCTGGCCTACTTCAACTATGGTCTGGAAAGTGCATTTTTTGTGACATATAATACTTATATATTATTATGTCAATTAAATTTCTACTAAACTAGAAAAGCACAACATAACTTATGGTTGTGGTTGAAAGGAAAATAAAACAATTGAATTATGCATTATTGACAAGCATACCAAAAGAATTCAAGCCATCGAAACATGTCAATTAAATACCTTGGAGTTGACAAACAGAGACCAAATCGATTTAGGGGTCGTTTGTTTTTTTTTGTCTGAAAACTGAACGATCCAGAATTTTTTAAATGACTGAATAGAGACTGAAATCTGAACCTGAATGATATGTTTGTTTTTTTTTCTTATATCTGAATGAATTGTCAACACGTTTGTTTTTTTAAAGTAAAATTGTCTGATTATAAATAATTTTACATTTATATATATGTTAAACAATTATATATATAATATGGAATAAAAACAATCCAAAAATAACAATTATATATGAATACATATGATCATAATCCTCATCTTTGATTACAAATAAACTTCATTTTTCTAAGAAAAGAAAATATTTTTTTTTCAAAAAATAAAAAGGATATCAGGAAAACACGTACAAAACACTATAATTTATATATATATATATATATATATATATATATATATATATATATATATATATATTACCATAATATCATAATAAATTATCGATATTAAACACCAATATACACAGTGATTAAGGTTTTTTATTTTTTATTTTTAAACTATTTAAAATAAGCAATATATTAAAATAAAAATTTTTATACCATATGTAATTTTGATAAAATTGGAAATATGTTATATATGGGAGGATAGTATCGAAAGAAAAGATTTTAGATTGTATTTAATGCAATTCAGTGATTTGCAATTAAGTTAAAAGTCAAGATTTTTTACTTTTTATTTTAAGTTGTTTTTTATGATTTTTAAGTTGTTTGACCACTTAAAAAAACAAACAAAACAACTTAATAATTATGATTCAAACCCATTAAGTTTTAAGTTGAAAAAACAAACGACCTTTTAGAGTCGAATACGAGAGTGTTATGTTGGAGACCTATTTTTAATTTTATTTTTCAAATTTAGAAAACAACTTTGAGATGTTTTTCAAAATTTTCATTTTAACATCGGTTTTGTTTTTCATTTTGTTTTTGTATTTTAAAAATAAAATGAAAAACGGTTAACGAACACGCATTCAAAATCGTTTTTAAAATATAAAAACAAAACGGATTGAAAATCAGCTACAGGACGAGACCTTATCCACTTGATAACTTAACTTAGTAGCTAAGATTTGTAAGCCTTAAGAGGCGGTAGAGTTTGCCTCTACATGGCCTTTATATTTGTAAACAGATCCGAGACTGTTGGATACACAAATAAATATCTCATTCTTCCTCTCATCCAATAAATCTGATCTCTCTCATTGTCTCTCTCTTTCTCTCGTCTCTTACTTTTTTTTTAATATTTGTTATGGAGTATTAATTTACACAGCACGATCGTATGTACGTAAAAATTATCGTCAGATGAGTGATTTACTTACGGTTCGATAGTCGTGTATATAAGTGAAAGGGATTTGTAGCTAAGAGAGTGGTTTACTTATATTTAAATATATTTATTTATTTATATATAATATATAAGACTGATTTATGTTGTCTCACCAGAACCTATAGTTCTAGATTTATTATTATGTTTTTAAAATATTTGTATTTAATTATACGTAATATATAAGACTAGCTGCTACTGTTTCGATAAAGACTGGTTACGACTGTATCGACAAAACCTCTTATAGTTTTGGATTTATTATTATACTAAATATTTGCATTTAATTATACGCAATATATAAGACTTATTGTAGCTGTGTCGACAGAGATTAACTAAGGTTGTGTCACAGAATCTATTATAGTTTTAGATTTAATTATTATGCTTTTTCAATATTCATATTTATTTAATTATACACAATATATAAGACTGATTACGGTTGTATCGACAGAGATTGACTACAGTTATATCAACATAATATATATATATATATATATATATATATATATATATATATATAGTTCTAGATTTATTGATTATGCTTTTTCAATATTCGTATTATTTAATTATACGAAATATATGAGATCGGCTAAACCGACTAAATAGAACTTAAAGTTTCTGGATTTATGACATTTAAGTTGGTATGGTTTTGACGACCGATGAGAACTCGGAGTTCTAGATCCAGTGTTATGACATTGCATTTGTCGTATATGCAGTATCAAAATAAAATTTATAAAACCGTAACTATGCACTCAAATATTTTAAACAAGTAGTGTGGCAAGTTAAGGTATCGTCCACAGAGATCGAGATAAAGTTATGATCAAATCTTTACTCTAGTAATAAGTGCAATAAAAGTAAAATGAAGTTTGAGATTGTGATTAACAACTAATAAAAGTAAAATATGATTTAAACTACAAGAATGTGATATGGAGTGATAAGATATGATAAAGGTATAAGAGATTGAAAATACAAACACGGTTAATTTGCCTTAAGCCGACCTAGAGAGAGAGAGGTGGGGGGGGGGGGGGGGGTGAATAGGTTTTTACATAGCTTTTCAATCCCTTGAAACAAACACAAGGTTGTCCTTCTAGATAGCTTGTATCACAATTTATTAAGCAAAGACAAGCACAATCAATTTGATAAAAGATATGCTTAGTCAAAAAAAGTCAATGTAGTCTACAACTTGTATGTGAAACAAACTCACATTGTATATAGGCTATTCACGTAAGCCTTTTACATATACAAAACTTGATATAGCGTGGATATCAATTACAAGGTTACCAAACAAGATATTTATCAATACATACACAAATATCAAGAGATAAGGATATAGAAAATTAACACAAGATTTTACGGTAAAACCTCAAAAGAGGAAACATCCACGGGTTCATTCGACAACCATCGACACAACAACTTTCACCAGTAAGATAAAAGTACAATATCTCAAGTGACCACTTCACCTAAAAAACCACCCTTTTATCCTACCCAATGAAAGAGATGCCTCCTTGCTTGGCTATCCGGCTCACCCCGATCCTAGTCAAGACTTCCACAATTAGCTGACCGGATCACCCCGATCCTAGACAATACTTCCACGATTAACTACGAATCACCCCGATCCTAGTTAAGTCTTTCTTGCTTAGCTATCTGGATCACCCTGATCCTAGTCAAGACTTCTATGCTCAAATTCGAAGAATCATAATCACTCTCCAATATGATTCTTCCTACCTTTTGCAAGGCATATGATCTAAGTGAGTGCAAATGATGTAAACACATGCAACATAGTACATATGATCTATATATCCTATGGAAACTAGAAATGAATCAATGAGCACACATAATATGTATTCTAGTTTACAATCCCAAAAAAACAATGCAATCAAGCAAATTATGCATGTACATATGAAATGTGTAGAGTAGACACAATTCATGAAGAACTAGATTTTTATCAATAAAATGCACGAAACAATTTTATCTAGATCTTAAGTTGTGAACAAACAATCTAGAGTATGTGAAACACCAAACACACTAAAAATCCTAGATTATGTTCAACCAAATAAAAATGCTAGAATCAATTAACAAATCAAAAATTGAATCTCTTGCAAAATATTTAGAACTTTTAATCTCAAGGTACTCTCTTAAATTCAATCAAGCTCTAAATCAATAATCAAATATGCTATTTCAGCAAATATTCAATTAAAGTGATCTAGCATATGTAAAGGCTATCTAACATTGAGATAATGTCAATTAACACACAAAATAGCCCTAGATTAGAAGCTAGCACAATACAACTCCACAAATATGTGAAAACATAGATTTAAAAAATCTAACTCAACATACATCTCAATTAAAGCTCAAACTAGCTCTACTAGAGTTCATTACTCTAATAAATGATTACACATCAAACATACATATATAAAAGAAGAAAACCAAGGTGATTGAAGACATGAAGATCAAACTCAAGAGAGAAATCAATACCTTAGTTGAAAAAAATACAATCTCATTTTTGTGAGAGGAGCTAATAGAAAACTTGATAAATGACTCCAAAGTCTTGTGGAAATGATAGCTAACTAGTAGATGAAGATTCTCCAACTTGAATCACTTGATCCGGACTCCGAATGAGAAAGTTATGGTGTTTGGAAGTGTTGGGATTATACTCAATAGCAAGAGTGTAATAATGTATTTGACAATCTTTTCATATTAATAAAATGACTTCTAATTTAACAAATCTTATAGAAATTATAGATCAATTATTATAATTGTCATAAGTAAATAATCATAAGGTCAAAAGACTATGAGAAAAGAAAAATTGTTCATGCATCTGGATATGTATGAGGAAGACACAATTCTTTAGTTAGTCTTGAATAATATTCACAACTTAAGATAAAGGTTGGATACCTTTATCTTGTTAAAGTTGTAGATTCTTTTGCTAGCATTTGAGTATGATTAAATGTGTTATGATGAATCTAAAATCATCAAAGTGTGGTGTCTTTGGTCAAAGAATCTAGTGCATTAGGTGTATTGAATATGATCACAGTGAGATACTTTATCCAGAACTGTCAATGGATAAAAGTTTTCACTTGAAGACAATCGAAAAGTCTATATCAATCCTGAGATATATGATAGACTTATGGTTACAAGTGTTATCATTTGAGCCATCAATAAGTACGACTATATAGCATAGTATATCCTCAATGATTTGGTGGTATTAACTTGTAATCGATAGAGGACTTCATTTATAGATATGGACATCGTGACTCTATTTATCTAATGTGAGTAGAATACCATTATATGAATATTTTGAGGTATTGGATATTAAATCTTAAAGTTAAGTTTTCCATAGTGTCTATTGAAATATGACTTCTGGACAAGTCAAAATATCCAAGTTTAAAATGTGATCAAATGAGTAAATATGGTAACTAGAAGAGCTATTGGCGGTCTATGAGCTCTTGACGATTACTGGTATTTTTCACGAGGATACACTATCTCCATTAAGATTGTCTAGGGTACACATGAGGAACATTAACTTATTTAATCTTTATTTAAGAGTTTAATTTTAGTTTTTTTAGTGAAATGAACTAAATTAATATATCAGACCTAAGTGAATCATTTGTTGATTGTGATTAGATTATGTTTATTGGAGCTTAAATTTAGATAACTACCAAGATCCCCATTCCACACGAACTTTTATGGATCACTTGATATATTTTACCGGACCAATTTCTGGGTCCATCTAAAATTGTTTTTGGATTTTTGAATCCAAAAGTTTTGGAGAGGTGCGGTCATGTGTGATCAAGACACACAGTAACTCTTTAAATACCTGGAATGAGTGGCCAAGGATGTGGGAATCCTTGGGCTGCCCTAATGAGGTGCGATTATCATTCCATTAATACATTAAGAATATAATTTGTACATTTTAATTAAATGAGCTGTTTAAATTATATTAATGTATTAATTTAAGGCATGTGGACTTGTTTCTTTTTTATTAAGAATAGATCTAGTTCACAAGTGAATTTTTTATTAAAGTCTGATGGATTTATTAAAATGGAAAAATAACATATTGCCCATAAAATAAGCTTGGGCGGCAAGGGCTAATATGATAGCCTAATATATTATTTTTTATTTTATTATGTAATTAAATGGAAAGTAATTAATTAATTAATTATTTAATTAAAAGTCAAAATATTTTTCCTAGTAGGAGAATGTCTCCTAGTGTCATACCATTGATGCTAGTATGATAAGTATCAAACACTTTATTTGATAAGTAGATAATTAAAATGAATTTATTTATTTAGTCAAATTATGAAGTATTTGATATCTATCAAAACTCTAATTGACAATTGGTCAAATTAGGATGTTTTTTAAAAAGTCACAATTTAATTTATATTCAATAATCAGTTATTAGATAAATACACTAATGAGTTGGAATAGAATTCTTGGTGTGGAAAATAATTCTTCTTTGAGTGAGGTTTCCTGGCAAGCACAAATCCTTCTTTTATGAGGATTTGGACACAAGACATAAATCCACCTTAGGAGAGGATTTGGCCATGACCTATATATTCTCTAAGTGAGAATTCGGCCAATATAAGTTTTCTAGAGTCAGAATTCGGTTAAGATTAAAAAATTGAAGAGAGAACGCGGCCACCAACCTAGTTCTTGTGTGAGAAGTTTTTTTTTTATTTGCTTATATAGTTAAAAAAAAAACTTCATCCAACTCATTATGTGTAGAATTCGACCAAGCATAGAGAAAAGAGGGAACATTTTTGTTTTCGATAATGCATCAATAGCCTTTACATCAAAGGGCTTTGTGCACAAAATTGATTCGAGTTCATGCGAGTTTCAATCAATAGATTGAGAATTCAGAAGTGACCAAACGTTCTTCGTTTTTCTCTAGGAGGATTATTATGACTAACAAAAGAAAAGATTTTATTTGTTTTCCATCCTTAGGTATACAATTCAAAGAAAGAGAACTCACCTTCTAGGTGATTCACGTTCGTGATTGGATTGGAAGATCTTACGGATTCAATTCGACACAACTTCAATCGTCACGAGAAAAATGTACGATACTTTTGTTATATGTTAATTAATCAAGGGTTAAGGTCCATTTTTCTAAAGGTTTTTTTTTTTAAATATACCAATCAAATTTTTTGCTTATGCCGCACATTTTTTACTACAAGAAGTTGGAAAAATTGATGAGAAAATTCTGCACTTGGGTTTTTAATTTTTTCCTCTTAGAATGAAATGAGAGAGAAATAAGATATTTAAGGAGGGAAACTAAGGAAGCCAAAGAAGTAACCAATCAATATGATCCACCTCATTCATCTTGTGGAGGCACATGGGCTCCATGGGGGCAAAGGGTAGCTCTTCTCGTGGAGGCCACGCGCCTCCACAGGGAGAGGTCCTTGGTCCTCTTGCTAGGTTCCTTCACCTCCCCTCACGCACCTTCGCGTTCTTCGACCATTCTATCACCTCTGAACTCTGAATTCAAATATGTTTTCAGATTTCAAACCGGGACTCCCTCATGCACAAAGACATCAACAAAAATTTCATAAAAAATATGGAATTCAACTTCATACACAAGTATGAAAACCATGTGTGATAAAGATATAGAAAGTTTTACAACTTTCTATTTGGAACTTGAAATTTAATGAACGAGTAACCAGAACAACCGAAACTCAATGAGGAATAATATAAGCACAAATTCAAGTTCAATATCACACAAACATAAACCTATAAGCACAAGAACACACAAGTATGCTATTTCCTAGAGATAGTACTAGAGCATGCAATTTGCAAAAGTTATCAAACTAAATCTAATGTATGTGCATACAATAACATGTGTGTGTATGTGTTATACCAAATGTGCATAATGATGCAGGGAAACAAATGGATGCACTGTATGTGTGTGCCTAGACCTTGCAAGAGGAAAGATATCTCTATATACCTTTTGCTATTCAATTAAGATTGTTCCACTTGAAGCCACCATTTTGCTTGAATGTTGTCCAACTTCTTTGAAGCTTGATAAATCATAAGTCCAAGACAACTAATCAATACAAAGGAAATGTCGTTTTGATGTAGAATTATGCCAGCATTAAACTTAAAAACCTAATAATCTCCCTCTTTGGTAAATTCTATGTCAAAACCGTGTTATAAGCATAAATTCAAGTCCATTATCACACAAACATAAACATATAAACAAAAGAACACAAAAGTTTGCTATGTCCTAGAGATAGTCATAGATCATGTGTTACAGAAATTTTTCGGTAGCATGACATGTCAGCAAAGATAGCGGATAATCCGTAATTTATGGTAGACGATGTCATCAGAGAAGAAAAATAGTCTGTAGTGATTGGAAAGCAGTCAGATGAACCGATGGGGGTAAAGTAAGCACGGTTGGGTAAGTCAACCGGTTAACATTTGACCAAGTCACAGTTGATGCTACTAGACGGGGTGATCAGACTGAACCGATTGGCTAGGATAGGTTTAAACCCGATCGAGTAGTAAAAATGATCGGGGAAAGAAACCTAGTTAGGATGAGTAACGGCCAGCCAAGAGATGCTCAATCAAGATAGTAACGTAAATTCAACTACGACTCAAATATGAAGAAAAATGATCTTACTGAAATAAGGAATCTAGAACCACATTCCAATAAGGAAATATTACTATTTCCTCTTACATATCAGAGAATCCAGATTAAGCAATAACTTTACTCTTCTAGAAGGTTGCACACAAATCAGGAAACAAGTCTTAAATGGACTACTCAACTAGAATCCGAAGAAGATTCTAATTCAATGTGAAATATCTTCGAAATAGGAAAGAAGAGAAAGACGACTCAACAAGTAACAAGTCCTGATTAAACACTACAACTTTTCCTTATCTGTATAACAAGGATTAGGATTCTATGCATATATAAATAGACCCATAATCTCATTGTCAACGAGATATAAAAAAGGATACACAAATAAACAAAAAGAGAGAGAGATCTAACGATCTAGGTATCAAGGGATCTATTTATCGATCTATATGTAAAAAAGCATAACAACTACTCGAGAGAAAGAGAGATTGAGTGTGTAATCATTCTATTCATAGTGGATTTTTTCTCACCATCATCGGCAACGGTGGATGTTTCGATTTATATTTTATTTTGTACTTTTCTACAATATCATTCACAAATATGAACAAATCGTATCACATCCACATGGAGAAAGAACTTTTATTATTCAACCGTATACTGGTTAAAGTTTTGATCTGCCTGCGTGTTAATGTTTAACGGTTGACTTTTCAATGATCCAAAAATTACCATGAACAATCAAAACTAAAAGGAAGGGAAAAGCACAACTTTGAGGAACACTCATGAACAGAATACAAAAAAAAATTGATGTGAATTCTTCATCTGAAACATCCCAGCAAATGACAATCGGAAACGCTTTGGGGTGGATCGTTAGTAGTACCCGCAGTAGAAGGCAAGTTCATAACAAAATTTAGAGGTAGGATATTGAAAGAGTAGTTCTCACAAAGCTTCGAGGTGCCTATAATCGGTCCAAGGAATCGGCTTTCCTATTCCGACAACTTACAATACAAAAACTTTTGCAAGTTGTGGAACTTTTAACCTTTAGACACTAAAGTGAGTATTACTCCCTCCACAGAACTCGAAATTGTAAACCATAAAAACCACTAGAAACTAGGCCTCCAGACATCCAAGGCTTTCCAAGCATATATGGTCTGCAACCTATTTTGGTTCGTGCAATATTTGGTGGCCCCCGTAACACTGACGCAAGCAACCCGTGAAGGATTTCCTAATCTGACCATCAAGCACTAAAGCAGTCATATCTTCCTCCATAGAACTCTGATTCACAAAATTGTAAAAATCTCTAGAAACTAAACATCCAAGGGTTCACAAGCATATAACGTTCATACCCTTGTTCAATTCAAGAAACGTTTGGCGGCTCCCACAATACTAAAGAAAACAAATTGTGGATCGATTCTATATGACCATTGAACATTACAATAGGCATATCTCCCTCTATCAAAGTCAAAATCATGAGCAATAAATTTCGTTGGAAACTAGACATCTAGACTATTCCAGAAATATATGGTATTTTTTCAAAAATACAACTTTAGGCTAACTAAAATAGCTTTTAGAAAGCTGGAAGCGAGGAATCCTAGCAGTTCTAGGTCTCCGTTTTCTTCAGGTAAAGTCTCCGAATATAATTGTTACTGATAAGACGAAAAAGTGAGGTACCACGAAGGAGAGGGATCAAAACCTCTAAGGAATGGAAACTTTAACAAGTAAATCAATGGTTTGGAAATTATGCAACACAATAAATGAAATGCATTAATTCCCCAATTTGGTTCAATCTGTGGAATAATTTATGGTTCCTGAAGCATTCAAGAAAGTGATTTGTAGAAGATATTCTATCTTGACCACCGGATGCTAAAATGGAGATAACTCTCTTTATAAAGCATGAAATCATGAGCTGTAAATTTTTCTGTAATCTAGAACCATAGAGCTTTCCAAGGATGTGTGATTCATAATGTAGTTCATTACGAGAATATTTGACTATCTCTAGAACGGGGGTTCGATGACATGTTTACCTTGACGAGTGTTAAAAACCGAGCCCATCTTGGTATAGAACACCCTATTTCAATTCTCAATTGAACCCACTCGGCTCTTTGTCAACTCAGCTGTGAGGAATCCTAGAATAAAATAACTAGACACTGGGTTTGGATAACTGGTCGAGGTAAGCCAATTTACACATAAATTTAATTTTGTGATTTTATTAATGTATTACGCTAAAAGAGAATACATATTCGTTTATAATGATTAAATATTTGTTATCTAACAAAAATTACCGCACTCAAGACATACATAACTTATTTAGCATATAATTGTTTGGGCAAACGTTTAAATCATTTAAATATAGCGAGATATAGTTAACAGTGTTGTGATATGTTATGTATATATAATTTGAAAATAATTATAGTCTTGTATAATGTCTTTAGAATAAGTGTTATTAGTGAATTAATCAAGACTTCGATCTTGATAAGAAGCACTTCTGAAAGTGTTTAATGACATTGTCAAAGTCATCCGGACACGGAAGTACGTTTGCACTTATTTGTTATGTTATTCATTGACAACATTTTTATCTCAATCAATAGTTTAGTAGGATGCCATGGTATTTACTTTTTATTTGGAGTACCATTAATCAGCTACTAATTTGTTAAGAAACAATACAATCTATGCATGTTTCTCTCATATGCAAAACGTAGTACACGTGCACAAGTCTATGAACGTGTAATGCATGCTTAATTGATATGTCTGATAACTTTTATGGCTCTTACATGCATGTTGTCTATCCTAGATTTATAGGTGTCGAATCCTGACAATAATCATTAATAGTACCACACATGAGTTAATCGCTTCCAAATATCTGGTCTCATTAAGTACATGATTATTATTACTTGCACGAACACTACTCACATGCTTGGTATAGAAAACAAGTTGACAATGCTAGCTCAGGAATCAAGTCTTGCCTCGGCGTGCAAGAATTGAATTTTATCTCTATGCACTTAAAGGTTTCAACAAACGAGAGACCATATGACCTTGGTAACCCAATCAGAGATGGAAGAGTAATATTGGCCTTATTTTGCTAACGACTACCTTCATCAATCTGGGTTTGTTCTCTCTTGTTAATATAAAGATTTTGTTCTTTCAGATATGTTAAGCCTTATATGAATAAAACTCGTTTATGGCTAACCATTATCTTTTATTCTTTGAGAAAGCATATCTTATCATTTATACTCCAGAACCATAAATGGAGCCTAACAGATGCTTAAAAAAAACAATGGTTACTCTTTAAAACGATCATTAAATATCATCCTCTGATTAACAATTGCTGAGAATCTTTATAGTGAAAGGCTTATCAAGTTTAACTCAGATAAGGTTGCTTTCCGAAAGCTTTCTGATCGCACTCATAAATTACCGGATGACACCACGCTATCGGTTGTCAAAGATAGAACGTGTTCAGCCAAAGTTCTGACCAACGAAAGATTCATGTCGACTAGAGATAGAACTTGTTTGGCCAAAGATTTTGGTAGGCCAAAATTATGGTTTGCCAAAGAAAGAATTTTGTAGGTTAAGGTTCTTATTCAGCTAAAAATAGAATTTAGTCAGTGAAAGAGAATCTGGTTGACTTAAGTTTCTTACCAGCAACATATGAAATCTGGTCCGTCAAAGATTCCGGTCGAAAAAAAACTTGATCTATAAGAAAAGGAACAACAAAGAAAAGAAGTCAAATCTTAATGGAGTCATTACAACGGGTCACATCCATAAAAGTCAAGAGCATTCCGGCAACTACAACATAAACAAACAAAACACTAAGACACTAGCAAGCCCGAAAAAAAAGGTACTAGGGGGTAGATTATCTGTTGTATCAGCATTACGAGATATGCAAGCAAGCAAATTCGCAAACAGAGTTCGGTAAAAAAAAGGCACAAGATTCACTAAAAGAAACATTCATCTCATTGAGCATTGAAAATCAGACATATGATGGTAGAAAATATCACAATTCGATTGTCGGTTGAGACGAATAAGCTACATATTATCAGCTGAATCGACAACTGAAGATTTTACAGGATTAGCAACTAGATTTCAGAATCCAAAGAGGTTCATTAGATTCAAGTCGGAAAAGATAGCTTCCCAAAAGTTTTTGGTTTAACATATCGATGAAGCATCCAAACTATGATCACATCAAAACAAACATCAAATAAGCGGTGAGCAATCGACAATCGAAAGCATAAAACGGATTCATAAAAACCTCAATCTTGCTCCAGGTCGCTTAAATAGGTGTCAATATAATCAGTCGACCAGGACCATAGGTGGGGTGATTAAAAGTTGATAATATTTCACTTCCATAACCTCACTAAGATAATTTTGAAAGAACCCTGCCACATACAACCGGCGAACGAAGTAGCAAAACCTAAATGTTAGCTTATTTGGTTTGCTATAGCTATTCAATTTGGTGAAACTACTAAGCTCATCACAACTGCTTGATTCCCTAAAGGTATTCAGCCATTGCAGATATTTCAGTTCACCTATCTATCAAATACCCCAATCGGTTACTCAACAAAGCATTAAAAAAAGGATGTGATGATAAAAGCACTCTGTTCGAATAAAACCTACCTTAACAACTGCTGGGGGCTAGAGGGTAGCACAACACACCAAAGGTGCATGATACAATTTTTATATAAAAAAACACAGTTGCAAAGTAGCTTTTAGGAAAGTCACTTCTATAACCCGATGATTCGGTTGATGGATAAAAAATAATAATAACAGATAGGTCCACGGTTGATCATTGTAGTAAGATAACTTATCGGTCCAAAGTTAATTAGTTTAATAAGATAACCGATCAGTCACAAAGTAATCAGTGTAATAAGACAACTTATTTACGGATAAAAAAAGAAGATAGACTAGAACGGATGAGGGAGTGTCTTGTGATTATTCATGCATATGTCTAGTTCTTACAACTTTGATCATATGAAGTGCTTACATTTCACACATTACAATAATCTTGTTTTTCAATAATATCTAGAAATGAAGATTGTAAAACAAGATACTAACATACACATACAAATATATGAGAGGGATAATAAGAATTGACACATGATGTTTTTACGAGGTAAAACCATCGTAGAGGAATCATCCACGGGTTGAATATAACCACCGGGTACTTTTATTATTGGCAAGTAGACAAGACATTCCTTAAAAGTGACCAACAAATGACACACTCTATATTGGACTCGACGTCTACCCAATCCCTATTGGCAGATTGGAAATTCCTCAAAAGTGGTCGACAAATGACTCACTCTCTAATGGAGTCCACTATAAGCAACACCATTACGGTGTTGAAAATTCCTCAAGAGTGATCAATAAATGACACACTTTATCTATGGATCCCATGCATCCTAATATACCAAGTCTACCAATAAAAAGTCTACTTTCTATCCAAGGCACCAACCCTCTAGAAAGTCTCTCCTTGCTTGATTATCCAGACCACCTTCCTAACCAAGACTCCTTGCTTGACTATCCGGACCACATGTCCTAATGAAGACTTCTTACTTAGCTATCCGGACCACATGTCCTAGCTAATATTTCATGCCTTTTACAAGGGCTTCCTAAAAGTGATCAATGAATGTAAAAATACAAACAAGCAAACAACATAGAATATGATGATCAACACATCTTATGGGAACTAGACATATGCATGAATAATCACAAGACAAAAGGTAGTCTAGTTACTATGCATGAATGATAAATCTAGAGCATGCGAAAAACACTATAAGCACATCTAATATCTAGAATCAATCATGAACCTAAAACTTGAATGAAAGTATGGACACTGAGCACACATTCAAGATTTTAGTAACATACACAAAAACATGCTAGAATCATGTGATAATATCAATTATTTTTCTAGCAAGAGCACATTATATCCACAATATTCAATTAAAGTCTAAAATAGCGTTAAGAACTCAAACAAAGGTGTTATTCCTAAATATAGTCAATTAATTGAATCTAACACATGTATAGACTATTTTTTATCAAAATCAATCAATCAAAGTTCACAAAATAGTCCTAGATACAAAGCTAGCACAATACAATCCCAAACATGTGCTAACATAGGTAAAATCAAAACCTAACTCAACATGTTAGATTTCAATCAATATTCAATTTAGCTTCAAAAGAGTATAAAACTCTAATTAAACTTTATACAATATACATACATGTATTGAAGAAGAAAACCAAAGGTAATTGAACATGTTTTAGAACAAAACTCAAGATGAAATTCAATACCTTAAGAATCAATGTGCAGTCCCGTTTTTATGTGTAGAGCCACCAAAAACAGCAATCAAAACTTCTCAGAGCATCTTGGAAATGATAGAGAATTGAAGGACGAACACTCTTCAATTCGAATCGATTGAATCAGAGTTCAAACGAAGAAGATATAGTGTTTGGAAGGTGAGAAAACTTGAAAGAAAATATTCTGCACAAGGTTTCAAAAACTCTTCTTCAAATAAATTGAGAGAGGGAAGGAGTGAAAGTTCCCTAAAAACGTGTGTGTCTATAACCTAGAGGGGGGGGGGGGGGGGGGGGTGGGGATCAAGTCAATTACCAATTTTTCTTGATTAGTCAATAGTCAAAATTCACCCAATAGAACAAACATACAACATCAAATGTAAGATGCAGAAATATAAATAACACGTGGAAACCCTCCAAATGGGAAAAACCATGGGCTATTAAGTGCGCCACACTCGGTCACAGAAATCCACTATATGAATAAAAGATTACACCCTCAAGTGATACTCGGACTCTCACTCTCGACAACCTCAGGCTATGGACACCGCCACTTGCCACTCTTGGTTCAATTCCTAGTGATATCCCCCGATTCACTACTCTTGGCGTGAGCACCTCCTACTCTACCCCTCGGGCCTTTTACAGTGGATACCCGACCAATTGCTTGCCAACCTACCCTTGGTTTCAAGGCTTCTCTTGCTTGTGCAACTTCACACTGAAGCCACAAGACTTTGACTCAATGAAGAGTATATGGTCTAAGTGTATATATGACAATATTCTCAAATGCAATTATGTGTAAGACCAAACACAAAATGCTTAACTAGATGTAGATAATGCAATTAAACATCCTAGTTATCAAACAATACCTACATGCTCATACCAAGGACTCAATTAGATGTGTATATAAAATCTAACAACCTAATTGTCAATAAAAGTCCAACCAACACAAGTTGTCACAACAAATAATCAAGGGCAATTTTGCAATCAAGAAATGCAATCAATGAAGCATACACATAAATGTTCATAAACTGGACTAGATGCACAAAGTCAACCTAATCATCAATTACGTATACATGAACATTCATGGATTATCTATTTAGGCATAAATGACCAAATAATGTAAGCTATCACAATACAAACCCAAACATGTCATAATTTCAATAAATATGCAATTAATATGAAGAAATGCTAATTTAAGCAATAAATGACATGTCTTGGTAAGCTAGAACAATAATGAACAACAATGGTGGTTCTACTTACCAATCAATGAAAACTCATGCTTGGAATGATGCTTGAATGCAAGATGAAGATGAGTTTGGGGTTTGGAGAGTCAAATAACAAAGCTTGAAGCTTTCTCTCTCTAATGGAGGTTCTCTCACTCTAAAGATGGGTTCTTTGAGCTCTAAGAAGGCAAGGAAGAAGAAGAGAACATATATAAAGAAGCCCTACACAAAACGGCATTGTTTTAGACTTGGGAGACAAAGTCCCGCACGACCGTTGTGCATGCCGCGGCCTAGGCAAGTGTCCAGACTGCGGTCTGCACAGCAAGGCACGGCTGGACATTACCGCTGCCTAGGTCGCTGCCTAGGCATGGCACCAACAGTGGTCTAGGCCGCGGTACATGCCAGATAGCACAACAACTCGAGCTTCGAGCGACCCAAAACATGACCAAACGACATCCAAACCTTTCGTATAATATACCGTTGGAAAAGTATGGAAGTATAATTTCTACTCCAATTTACAAAACATGATTTGGATGTCTTTAGAAAACGTTATGGTCATTTTAGTGACCAAAGGTCAGAAACGGACAACAACAGAGATGCCACGTTTTTGTGGTCACTTTGGAGATTTCAAAACCAATCTAAACGGTCATAAAATATTACGAATAATATACCGTTGGAAAGGTATGGGTGTCTAGTTTGTACAAAAATTTTCAAAACTCATTTTGATTCATTTTATAAAAAGATATGGTAACCATACAAAGGTCAGTTTTGAAAAACATTAAATCATTGAAATACACTCTTTTGAAACTAGACACCTTACTCCATATAACCAAACCAAGAGAAGATTGAGACCTTCTCAAATGGTCACTCAACGCGCTAAAACAAGCACACCATCGTGCAAGCGCGAACACAACACAATACCACACTTAAATCTATATATGAAGCGCAAGTGTGATTGTGAAGAGATATACACATATAAACAATATTAACACAAATGCAAGATCAACAAAGCATGCATGAGGTGTGTGTGTGCACCTAAACTCTTCAAGAGACAAAGTCAAGTGAATATACCTTTTGCTCTTGAAGTCATGGAGATGCTTGGAAGCTTGCCAATGAGGTCCTAAGCTACCCATTACACAATCATCCCCAATGTGGGGTAGTTTGTCATGAAATAAGTCAATCATAAAATTGAGGTTCTTACAAGGAGTATTTAAAAAGAGAGGGAAAGAATGAATGAAATGACCAAAATGACCTCCAAGCCTATTGCCTCCCTGAGATGGCGCATGGCCATCTTGGAGGTAGGGAGGCTTCCTCCCCGAGATGGCCACGTGCCATCTTGGGAGGAATGGCATGGTGGTCATTTTGACCACTTGTCTCCTCCCGCTCACCTCCGCGTTCTTCGAACGTTCTCCGACCTTCGAACTCCGAATTCAAATCCGTTTATAGATTACAAATCGGGACTCTCTCACACACATGAACAACTATGAAACTTGGACCATAAATTATGAATTTGACTCGATACACGAAGACAAAGACAATACATGCAACATGACAGGAAAGTTAAGTAACTCTTGACTTGGAACTCGAAATTAAATGAATGAGTAACCAAATTCAAGTCCAAGGTCCATGTTACAAAAACATACAAATACATAACACATAAGAATTCTATCACTTGGACAAAGTCCACAAACATGCAATCTACACAACTAGTCAATTTAGCACTAATATGTTATACCAATATGAGCACACCGATGTAGGGACACATACAGATAAATTGTGTGTGTGTGTGTGTGCCTTAAAGCCTTGTAAGAGGATAGAGGTCTTAAAATACCTTTGTAGACAATAATGTTTTCTCCTCTTAAAGGCTTCACTTTGCTTGAAGAGTTGTCAAACTTTCTTAAAGCTTGATAAACCATGAATCCTAGACAACTAAACAATAGAAAGGTAACGTTGTTGTGATATAGAATAATGCCAGCATAACACAAAATCCTAACACATACCATATGTTTTTTCATACAAATCACCCTTCATGAAGAATTCATGGGTACTGTATCATGAACAACTATTGAAATTCTCTTAAAGTGTATATATCCTAACCTGGGGGGGGGGGGGGGGGTGATTACGTTTTAATTCGATTGATTAGCAACTTTTCAAATTAATCAATGTTAATAAAATGACCCAATATTATCAAACATTCAATTAATGATAAACATGCTTAAAACAATAATAACACACGATATGATTTACGTGAGAAACCCTCCATTGGGCAAATCTCACGGGCAATCCTTCTAGCCAAATGCGGTCCATAAAATCCACTACTTGAATGAAAGTTTACAACCTAGGTTGACCTCTCGTCATACCATCCACAGTTACTAACCCCTTCACTTTACCCAACGAACCTATAATAGTGATCTTGGACTAACAAGTTTATGCACTAAACCACTTAGTCTCAAAGCTTAACAACCAATGAAGGGATTAAGCAACCTAAGTGAATATATGAAAATATTTTAGATGCAAAAATGCTAGATCAAAACATTTAAGCTTATCTAAGGATTTAAAGATGGCAATGAATGCAATTCCTAGATATCAATTATCTAAATGCAAATACAAATAGATTTAGCTAGAAGGGCAAAATGCTCTTAATCATAGCAATCACAAAACACAAATCTTAACCAACAATCAACAACCTAAGCATGTTATAAATGCAATTAAACACAAAGACATGCATTTAATCAATAATAAATGCTATCTCTAGGTAAACATGGCATATTAATGGAATTAAACAATCTAGGACATGTAAAAGTAACCTAGTCAAGAAAAACATGAAGATTGATGCTTGAAGATGCAAGGATGACGCTAGATGCTCATGGGATGAAAACTTGGTTGAGTAAAAATGGTTTCTTGGAGCTCTCTCTTACTAGGAGTCAATTTCTCTCTCAAAGGGTTTCTAATTTCAGAGCTCTAGATCTTAAATGATGGAGCAGATGATATATATAGGTGAAAAAAAAACATCATGCAAAAAGACCAAACTGTCTAAAATAACGCAATACGTGGGTCGGACCTGACACAAACCACACATAACCCTCACATATACATAAATCCGAGACTCAGAAAATCCCACCTAGGCTATTGCACGGGTACTGCACAGGTAACTTACCCGCGTAATGATCTGTGCAGTACTAGCGCATAAGGTCGCACAAAGCACTAAACAGAGAGACATCAGACAATAGTGCGCGGGTGCGCTATGACCCACAATAACTCGCGTAGTGCCTGATAAGGGATTTTAAGGATTAAAAATAACACACCAAGCACACAAAGGATGCATACAAGAAAGTAATAAGGTATAATGCAAGGTGAGTATGCAGGAATGAGAGAAGAGTGTATGTGTAAAACTAAGTCTCTTTAAAGAGTTAAGCAAAGTGATAAGTGATATACCTTTGAAGTTCTCTTGAGTTTGATGATGTCGTTAAAGCTTGATCACGAGCAATAAAGCCTAATCTACCCTTACAAGATAATCCCTAATATGGTTTGTCACCGAAATCAGCCAATCAACAAATGAGGAACTTATAATCTCCCTCTTTGGCTATTTCATGACAAAACCACCACTCACAAATCATCATCACAAAATAAAAAAACAATGAGAAGTAAAAAAAAAATATATTTTACATTATAAAGAGATACCTAAAAGATAGATCTTCAAATCTTCATTCTCTTGTAGAATAACCATCCCTACAAAACAAGATAATTACACTTTCCAAGACAAGTGTATGTGAGGTGATCAAGAGAAATAAAAAAAAAGAGCAATTTGCATAAAATAAAAGAAGTAACATGCAATAACAATGCAAATGATATGCTCCCTTAAAATGGTTACTCCCCCTTAACAAGTCAAACCCCCCACATATGCAACTCTCTTAAAATGCAACTCAACTCCCCCTAAATCCAAACTACTCACCCTTTTTATCACAAGATAGGCAAAAAAGTATTCCCCAAGTGGGTCACTTAGCAAAGAGAGATATTTGCAAGATAAATACATAATTATAAACAACAACTTTATGCAAATTAATTAAGTGAGAGAGAAACAAAGAAGTTTGATTTTAGAAAGATGTGTGAGAATATTGCTTTGAATGGAAGACATGCAACATTAAAGTTCAAGCCATGGTATTTGGAAAAGTAAATATCAGAAGAGTTTCCAAAAAAAGTCAAACCAATTTGTACCCTTTTGTCATTAGAAAACAAGATAAATCTTTTAGAAACTTTTAACACACACAAGCAATTTTTTTTCAATCCTTAATGGCCAATCAAGACATGTATATAAAATCCTTATTGATTGAACAGATATGAAATCCTTATTGGTTGTTGCCTTATTCAACCATTAGGAAGAGAGACAAGACTAAATTGGATGAGACATTTTTATTAATTGAATGGACACAAGGTTCTTTTTGAGCTTAGCCTTGTCAGTTGCTTCCCCACATGATTCACACACATAACTCATGCATAATATTTAAACATGTCACAAACAAGTTCTCATAGCATGGAGTAAATTACGGAACAATCAAATGTACTTCCCAATCAATTTTTCTAGTCCAAAAATGCTTGATTGAACATAAATGAGACAAGGATTGCAAACAAAGTAAAGACACACTTATTGATTAAAAGCAAATAATTATATATGTGCAACCAAGATTCTCAAACAATTAATTAAAGAGCATAAAATTGAACAATTTTTTGCTTAATTCAATGATACAAGATCGCTCTCTTTACTTGAGCTCCCCATATGAGGTCAATCCCAACCAAGTCAAAGGGGGTTATGAGTCCCTATAGACCTACCAAGTCCATTGGACCTAGTTGACCCTATGGGTGAAACCTTAGCACAATAGCATGTGGGTTCATCTTTTCTAATCCACTTAGGTGATACAATTTCATTTCTAGTGGATAAAGTCATCACATTTCTCCTAGGATCATTGACTCTAGACTTTCTATTCACATGAATATTGGCTCTATCTCTATTCTTTTCAATCATGCATTTAGTTATACATATTTTGATATGCTTGAAGCAATTTGGTCTGATATGACCATCAACGCCACAGAAATGATATGTAGAAATGAAGTAAGAGGTCATACCATTTCTTTATGAGTACAAAGGGGCTTTCTCATGTCTTTGAGCTTGCTTTTAGTGTTGGATCGATTCTCTCCTCCTTTGTTATTGATTTGGAAAAAATTGCTTCCTTGTTTGAACTTGCATGAAATTCTTCTTGGCTTGGTGGTATTTGGGTTGAGGGAAGCTTGCTTGATGTGCTCTAGCTTATTGTGGTTGAGCTTTGGCTTGAGTTTTTGTTGAAACCTTACTTGGGTCTGTTTTGAGGATTCTCCAACTTCAACCCTTCTTGTTGGTTGTTGTGGGATTTGAACTTCTTTAACCTCTTGACTCTAGACAAAAGTAATTTTTTTCATGGAAGTGGTATCCATGTCCTAAGCCCTTCTTATCACTAGGACTCTTCCCACTTGATAACATTTTGTCAAGTTTCTCAGTTTCGGAGGTCATCTTGGCAATCAACTCTTTTGCCTTTCTAAGCTCCTCCTTCAAGCTTTCTTTACTTTTCTTAGTAATGATATTTTTTGCCTCCTCAAGTTCCTTTTCCAATATCACTTCATTCACTTTAAAGAGTATAATTTCCTCATCTAAATGAGTCACTTTAGTTCTTAATTGACAATTTTCTTTTGTCAACTTCAGAACTTCATCCTTTTTCTTCTTCAAACATTTTTGAAAATAGTCAATAAACTCTTGATAATTCATCACATTATCACATAAGTTTTTAGAACATGAACTTTATTGGTCCAAGCGGCTATTACTTGTGTTATCATGACTCATCTGTTCAAGATTGCTTCTTATAATGTTAACCTGGTCCAAGTTTGACATTAACTGATGTGGGTCCCTTATTGGGCTTTGATTATTGGGCCATGGGCTTCATTAGACCTTAGTATTTGCGCTATTTTTGGCCACTACAATAAGCCCTCACTCTCTAAGTCAAAGTTTTCGAGTTAGAGAATAGTTGAAGCCGAGTATGTGTCGAGTGTGTTTGAAAAAGTCAAATGTATCAAGCATGTCGAGTAATTTCAGCATGTCAAGTGTAGGGAAAAATCGATTCAAAATGCGGCGGAAGCGTAAAATTAGGGTTTGGTATATTTTAAAAATTTTCCCTTTACAAGAAAGAATCTTAACCTTACATTAATTAATATATAATAAAAGTATCTTACATTTTTCTCGTGACGATTGAACTAGCGACGAATTGAATCCGTAAGATCTTCCAATCCAATCACGAACATGAATCACTTAGGAGCGTGGGCTCCCTTTCTTGTAATTGTATACCTGAGGATGTAAACAAACAAAATTGTCTTCTTTGTTAGTCACAATAATCCTCTAAGAGAAAAACAAAGAACGTCCGGTCACTTGTGAATTATCAATCTATTTGATTGAAACTCGCGTGAACCCGATTCGATTTTGTACATAAAACCCTTTTGATGTAAATGATACTACTGTACTATTAAAAATAAAACGTTCCTCTTTTCTCTTCTCCTTGGCCGAATTCAATACACAATATCTATGAGTTGACCGAATCTTGTCTAGAGTAAAAAATATTTTTTTTTCTCTCAAAATTCTATGGTGGCCGAAATCTTTCTCTAAGAAAAACTAAGGCTTGACCGAATTCTACATCCCATATACGTAGTGGCCAAATTCCTAGCCCTAATTTATTTAGGGTTGGCCGAATTCCTCTTGCCTTTAGTTTGGGAGACCCAATCCTCTTTTAAAAAGGATTTACTTGGTAGACAAGAATCCTGTCTCTAGGTGGATTTACATGGTGACAAAGAATCCTTTTCAAAGAAAGATTTCTTTTCCACACCACGACTTCTAATCCAACTCAAATAGTGTATTTATTCAATAACCAATTATTGAATATAAATTAAATTGTGACTAAATAAAAAACTTCCTAATTTGACCAATTGTCAATTAGAGTCCTAATAGAAATCAAATACTTCCTAATTTGACTAAATAAATATATTCCTTTTATTTATCTACTTATCAAATGTAGTATTTGATACTTATCATATTACTAACAATAATATGACAATAGGAGACCTACTCCTATGAGGAAAAAGATTTTGACTTTTAATTAAATAATTAATTAATTACCAAATTAATTTATTTCCATTTAATTAAATAATAAAAAACAATATAATAAGCTATTATATATAGCCTTAGCCGCCCAAGCCAATATATATGGGTTAAATATTATTTTTTCTATTTTATTAAATCCATCGGACCTTAATAAAAAGTCCTCATGTGAACTAGATCCATTCTTACTAAAAGAAACAAGTCCACATGCCTTAAACCATTCTAGATGAACCCATAAATTGGTCTGTTAGAATATATCAAGTGATCCATGTAAGTTCATGTGAATTGGGGATCTTGGTAGGCTATCTAAATATAAGCTTCAATAGACATAACCAAATCAACAAATGATTCACTTATGTCCAATCTATTAATTTTAGTTCATTTCACTAAAGAACTAAAATTGAATTCTTGAATAAAGATAAAATAAGTTAATATTTCTCATTCATACCCTAGATAATCTTAATGGATATAGTGTATCCTCGTGAAGAATATCAATAATCGCCAAGAGCTCATAGACTGTCTGTAGCTCTCCAAGTTACAATATTTACTTATATGATCACATTTTAAACTTGGATATTTTGACTTGTCCAGAAGCCATATTTCAATAGACGTTATTGAAAACTAAACATTAAGATTTAATATCCAATACCTCAAAACATCCATATGATGATATTCTACTATCATTCAATAAACGGAGCCACAATTTCCATATCTATAAATGAAATCATCTATCGATTAACAAATGAATACCACCAAACTATCGAGGATAGACTATGCTATATAATCGTACTCATTGATAGCTCAAATAATAACACTTGAAACCATAAGTCCATCATTTATATCAGGATTGAGATAGACTCTCTGATTGTTTTCAAGTGAAAACTTTTATCCATTGACGGTTCTAGGTAAAGTATTTCACTGTGATCCTATTCAATGCACCCAGTGCACTAGATTCTTTTACCCAAAGACATCACACGTTGATGATTTTAGACTCATAAAAACACATTTGATCCCACTCAAACGCTTGCAAAAGAATCTACAACTTTGACAAGATAAAGGTGTCCAACCTTTATCTTAAGTTGTGAATATTATTCAAGATTAACTAAAGAATTGTGTCTACCTCATACATATCCATATATACAAACAATTCTTCTTTTCTCATAGTCTTTTGACCTTATGATTATTTACTTTTGACAATTATAATATTTAAATTATAAATGCTATATGATTTGTTAAACTAAAAATCAATTTATTAATATGAAAATATCAAATATATTATTACACTCTTGCTATCCATCATAATCCCAACATCAAGTACATCGAATATTTCGAATGTGTTAAATAAGTTGCACGAGTAGAATAAGTCGAACGCGTTGAACATGTCGAGCGTGTTGAACAAGTCGAATGTGTCGAGCTATTCTAGCATGTCAAGCTTTATGTAATGCACTAAAAGTATGGAGCGTAGAATAACGTAATGATACGATAAAAATGAATGACAATACTCCAAGTAGACATGAGTGGTAAGTGAAGGTATGTGAGACCTTGGGAGATTGGATGATAAGTATGAGATGGACTGTTTAGATAGCTCCCGGATATTTTATGATGAATTCTTCTAGGATTTTCTATTTTGTATTTGGCACTGCCTGACTATTTCTGATGTATGACTCCAAATTCTAAACGGGTTAACAATTTTTCTCCACATGGTAAAGTTTCTTGTTTGATATATGTCGGCTTTGCATAATGCTAACATAATATTAAATCATGGCCTGTCGAGTGGCACCTTTTCATCAGATAAGATTTGACCATTATAACTTGACACAAAGGTCATGCAAAGAAATGATTATGTATTGTGAAATAGCTTGAAATTGAGCTAGATGGAGAGCGATCTTTTTATAGCGCTCGATGTAGAGCGAAATTTGAAAAGATCGATGCAGAGAGATTTTAGCTTCATAGAGTGATAATCAATTTTTATAGTAGAGCAATATTAGTTATTGTTCTATTGAGCACTTTTCATAGAGAGCTTTTATACATCTTCATATTCAATTCATAACTTGATGTAGAGCGACAATCATATTAATTTTTGAGTCGACCAATAATTTTATGTCCATGAAAAATCGAGATAGAGCAATCAATGCAATCTCATGAATCAATGTTGGTTGCTCGACTTAAATAAAACTAAAAAATATGTAGTCCAATAAAAAGTAACTGTTTGATTTAAATTTAAGAGTTTGTAGCTTGACATAAAAAAAATTACCTCAAATATTAGGCTATAGCTCATCGAACGTCGGAAAGCACTATAGTTCAGATTTTGCCTTACTTCAGTCGTCACTTTGCGTTGTTCTTTTTAGCTCGTTGGGGAGTGATAATGGTGATCCAGTTGAAATTCAAAACACATAAATCTTATTGACTGTTAGCCACATAAAATCAAAAGAGCACGTGGCCGTTTACCTTTTCCATGGTTCATTAAAGGCTCTCATAGTTTGATCTTTAGAGGTTTTGCTTGACGAACAAATATTGGCTCAACATGGAGCTAATAAATTTAATTTGTACGTGTAGAGTGATAAAATACACACTTAACTTATAGTTCGATGGAGTATCGTAAATTTAGTTTGGCGTATAACTATTTTCATTTGTTGCTCAATGTGAATTTACCAGACAGAAAAAATCATTGATAACAAAGTAATATCATGGAATTTTTTTTTGAATAGTATATCAAAGATCTATCTAAATTTTTACGAACTTGATAATACAAAAGGAAAAAGAACATGTCAAAAAATAAACTAACCTTTCCAAATTTTCATGATTTGTTCTATCAACACTGTGGAGAATTGCGAACGACCTTTTTTTTATACGGATTATTCAGATATTGTAATTTGTTCGTTAATGAGCTTTTGGAAATATGATATCTTGTCCTCGTACCTAGCTGGAGCAGTTGTCTTAATTACGTGTTCCAAGCAGGGTTGACAAATTTGCTAGAATGGCGATCATTTTCGTCGCTCGCATTGGTTCGACTTGAATGTACTTGAGAACCATTGGGAAGGATGGTTTGAGCCTTTCGTTTAGCGTATAATCGTACAAATTCGTTAGTTTTGTAAAGATAGTTGCCAGGGCCCTATGATGGGTGCCAAATTGTAGACATAGGAAAATCTACAATTAATTTGGGTCGTTGAGATGGACACTGACAACCTGTAGAGCAGACAAAAATGTAGCAATCGTCGAGCCACAAAAGGGGGTGGTTCCTTTGGGGGACTCTCCGACACTCAAGTCAGTATATCATAGGTTAACTCGAATGAGATTGAAAAGAGTTTGAAATGACAAACCATTTTGCTCAACACATTGAATCGAACTATTTACTTATTGTCTATCATCTGATGGGTTGTACAGGATGGGTCTCAGATTCAGCATTGTTCGATCTAGGTTCGGGTCAATATTATGTATCAATAGCTGTGATGGGTCAACCTCTAAGAGGTTCCTTGACACGATGTGGATCACACATGGATTATACTGATCAACTTAGGATGGCAACTGGGTTGATACCCTAATGGGTTCCTTGACTCGACGTAGGTTGATCGAGGATTAGACCGATAGACTTTAGACAACGACTAGGTCAACCTCTGTTAGATCCTAGAGCAGTACTTAATGATTGAAGAAAATTGTAGAGCTTACTGTTTGCTCCAAAGCTTAAAGAGTTCAGCCCCCCTGTGAATGAAAGAGAGTTGCTATTTATAGCAAAAGAGGAATGCGCTAATAAGTGACTCACTTGATAGCATTGAAATAGATGTTTAAAGGATTGATGACATTGAAAAAGATGTTATAGACTTGATTGCCTTGAAGAAGACGATATAGATTTGATGATATTGATGTAGACGTTACAGAAATGATGAAATATTCTCCAATGGTTTGACCTAGTTCAGGTTTGACATTGACTAATGTGTGTCCCTCATTGGGCTTTGATTATTGAGCCATGGGCTTCATTGGGCATTAGTATTTGTGTTATTTTTTGCCACTACATATAATATGGCTCTGTGGACCAGAATCATTTTGATTTTTTTTTGCCTTATTTCTAATTTCTTTGTTCAACCCTTGCAAAGTATTTTATAAAACAAGGCGTTCCTTTTTCAACAAATCAGATCATTTTTCAGTTTGGCTCTCGTTGTGATAGAGATAGTTACCCTCTACACTTAGTAAAGTGAACTGGGAAATATCGATTCCCTTCGAAAACTCATCCTCTAGCTGAAATTGGATATGAACATTGACATATGTCATTTGTGTATGTCAAAAGATTTAGATTTTGTTCAACCTCGCAAGAGCATGAGTCAAGAGACTAGTATAGCAACAAGCAAGGGTATCGTTCTACAGAGAGGTGTAATTCGTCAACTATTCCTTGTTTAATTGAATTGGAAAACTAAATATGTTGAGTGTGTTCTATATGAAATTGTTGATAGAAATATGTAAATATTGCTATAAAAATATAAATTATATACAATAGTATTTACAAAGATGGATTGAAGAGATGCATGATATGTAGTTACACTAAGTAGATGACTCCACCATAACAATCATATAAATTCATACAAACATGCCTATCTATGTTGAAAGTTGTGCTCACTTAATCCTCACCAATATTCTCTCTCGAACAACAAAGGCTATACCCATATGCACAAATAACCTATCTCTCAATGGTTACCCGAAATACAAACGAGTTCATTAAGAACAATGAGGCACATTTAGTGACCATACATGCAAAGCCTCGCGTATCTCTACCTTACTCTACATGCAATAGACATCTAATTGTGTATGTTGTGTGCATCTCCTCTTGGTCCATAACATAACAACCAAAGTTCATTCAAGTGGTGGCTAATCACTCAAAGGCATTAAGAACTAAAATAACTACTCAACCATCAACAAACATATTTAATAAAAGAGGAAACAATGCAAGGTTTACATAAAATCCCTAATGAATAAAACTACACACAAAGAAGAGACAGGAAATACAAAAGTGAAAGAATGAAGAACTCATCCGCTACCAGGATTCGAACGCCTGGTTTTCTTGGTTGTCAATCGCGAAATCTTTTTCACTAGATGATCACAGCGAGTCTCCAATCTTCTTGAAGGCCCGACTCTCTCATAGAAGAAAAACTCTCTCTTTGTCTCTAAGATGGATGGCTTAAAGGGGATATAATTTCACCAAACAATAATGCATATCAAGTTGATTGTTAAACATTAAGTATATTCAATTCAAGTAAAGGGTTCATTCTCCTGATTATGGAATTTACCAAAGTCAATTAATCACTCAACAAAAGCCATAGGTTGAGCAAATGTCTCTTACCAAGATCCATTAAGCACAAGAATATAGAACCAAAGCTAAATCTAGCAATTTAATGCATCAACCAAACTTTTCCTTTTCTTTAGAGTTAGTTCTCAATCACGAAAATCATTCTAAACATGGCATTTTGGATCATCCATCAACATACAATCATGTGATGTTACATTATACTACTCCTAAATTAAGTTACTCTGCTCCTAATCTCATTCATGAGTGCAAATTAATTTCTAACCTCTATACACATGCATGTCACAATAAGAGATTAAATCATAGATATAACAAAGAATAGAACAGAACCCAAATGAATTTAAGAACAACCATACATATATAGCACAAGTGTAGGTTTACAAGTATTTCCAAATGGGGAATAAACATCAAAGAGAATAAGAAATACAAGAACAGATACGATGTAGAGAAAACCTTTGAATAAATCTCCCCCAAAGCCTCTCAATTTCCCTTGTTGTTGCTTGGCTCGAAATTGGTCCTTAGAGCTCTCATTTCTCCTTGCAATATACTTTAAGATGAGTTAAAGAAGTGTGGAAGCTGGTGGTGGTGATGTATGGTGAGTTCCCATGAAGGAAAAACCTCAATGGGAGCTTGGAAGCGTTTTTTTTATTTGGCTAAAAATATGGAAGAGGAAGAAGATGAAAATGAGGGAGAAGGGTTTGTGTAGGTTGTGTGAGATATGGAAAAGTTTTTTCTCTCAGACCAAAATGGGGGTATTTATAAAGTGGGGAGGTTCAAACATAAATTTGAGGCAAAAAGACAAGTCTGCCTCTTAGAAAATGATTGAAAATGGCCAAGTCACTGCTCACCCGCCCTACATCTGATGGTTGTAAGGCGGTTCATCTATTTGGATCTTCAAAAACCTTCGTAAGGCCATTTGGAGGTGATTTAGAGGCGGAAGGCTACTGGAGTAAAAACAATATTCACCCGCCCTACGTAGGGCAAGTGTAGGACGATTTTGGCAAGGTTAGTCCCAAACATCGTCTTCAATCATTTTTAGCATCACATAGTAGTACAAAAACGAGCATAACTTTCTCCTGAAAACTTGAAATTGTTAGGTTTATGATTTGGTATTAATTCAATATCAAAACGATATTTCTCTTGTATTGATTAGTTTTCTAGGTTGATATGATTCAAGCATTAAAGAAAGAATGACAACTTATCAAGCAAAGAGAAACCATTGAAGATGAACAAGCTTTAATGCATATCAAAGGTAAACTAGACCTCTTTCCTCTTGCAAGCCTATTTAGGCACACATACACATATTGAATTCATATGTGTCCCTACATTGTTATGCTCAATTTGTATAACACATTCATAAACATGATAATGTATGCACATGCATTATAATTGATTTGAGAAAGTTGGCAAAAATGCACGTACTATGACTATATCTAAGAAATGGTATACATGTGTGTTGTTGTATTTGTTTATTTGTGTTTTTTTTATATCGGATTTGAATATGTACTCATATTATTCCTTATTGAGCTTCGTTCATTTTGGTTACTCATTCACTAATTTTAGATTTCCATGTTGGAAGTTATGAAACTTTCCATGTCTTTATCGTTCATGGTTTTCGTCTTGATATATTGAGTTGATTTCCATACCTTTTGTGAATTTTTTGTTGACACTATGTTCATGAGAGAGTCTCTGTTCTTAATCCAAAAATGAATTCAAAATCAAAGTTCGGAGGCCAGAGAACGGTCAAAGAACATGAGAGGAGTGCATGTGAGGAAGAAGATGGCCATAGGCCATTTGCTATCCTTCCCATTAAGGCACGTGAGCTCCATGGGGAAAGGATGGTCCTTGCCCCTATGAGGCCCATGTGCCTCCATGGGGCAGGTAGGTGGATCAAAAGTGATGGCCATTGAGGAAAGCAAGGATATGGATGGCATGAACATCGATGAGTTGCTTGAGTCTCTCCAAACTTATGAGATGTGCTTGAAGCCAAAGATTAAGAGTAAGGGAATCGCTTTCAATGCTATTGAGGAGAAGAGTGATGATGCAAATGAATAGATAGCTCTTTTGGTTAGAAAGTTCAAGAAGTTTCTAAAGAAGAATGCCAAGCCTAGAGGCAAGGGAGTTAAGAAAACATCATCTCCAAGGTATGAGAAGAATAGTCAAGCCATGAACAAGAAAGATGTTCAATGCTACAAATGTCATGGTTTCGATCACTTTGCTAGTGAGTGCACCAAGAAGCCACCTAAGAAAGATAAGAAAGGCAAAGTGTTGGCGGCTACTTGGAGTGATGATAACTCTAGTGATAATGAGAGCTTTAGTAGTGAGTCTTCAAGTGATGAAGAGTTGGTGATCAACTTTGTAGCTCTAACGGCTTCTCATTCCCCACTAGATGTTGATGGTACAATATCTTTGAACAAGAACTTTGACACAAATAATCATGGAAGCTCTAGTTCCATTCTTACTAATCTTGAGTTGTTGGACAAGATAGAAAAGCTTGAAGAAGCTAGAGATAATGCTCCAAGAGAGATAGTTGAGAAGGATGATTTGATCAAGAAATAACTAGATGAGTTTGTGATTGTCACTCGTAGACTTCTTGGTGAGAAAGGTGATATTATAAAGAAGTTTAGAGAACTTGAAAAGATAAACCTTGAGAAGGATAATGTGATATCTTCTTTGAAGAAGAGAGAACAAGAATTAATGGAAGAGATAGACACGGCTAAGGAGGCCATCAATGACTTAGTGAATGATTCGGTAAGTGTGACTAGTGTTAAGAATCTTGTTAACTCTCACAGTAGTGAAGACGACTTGGTAGTTGAAGAGGAGCTCTTGGAAGTACCTTTTCCTACTCACTTGGATGAAGTCGTGATTGATAAGAAACCACACAAGAAGAGAATATCAAAAGCCAAGAAGAAGTTGGCGAACAAGGTATCTTTGTAAGCTCCTAGTGAAACTAGTTCAACTCCAAAAGATACAATCTCATCTTTTATTCCAATTTGCCATTATTGCAACACAATAGATGTTATAAATATATTGAAAAATACAAATTAGGAAATGAATCTAGAGATAAGGAGATTAAAGTTAAACTTGAACATGCTAAGGTTTTGAAAGTTGAGAAACATGATAATATTACTAAGCATGAAAAGAAGTATTGGAGTAGAAAGAAAACTAATCTTGTTCAACTTGACAAAGCTTGTGTTGAAAATGTTAAGGAAGAGTATATTAATGATATTCTTGTTAATCAAGTCATTGAAGGACTTTACTCTAGATTTAACATTATTGTCAAGGATAATATTGGAATTGTTTGTGTAGGTACACCCAAGAACAAGTGGTTTAAGGGTGAGTGCTCTTATCACTAATATAAGAAGCACATGTGAGCTAACTTTGAGGCAATATATCAATTATGTTGAGAATTCTTGCTTGCTAGCTTTTAATACTCCATGTATTGATATGAACTTGGTTATCTCACATCATGGTTGTTATGATGGTCAAAATTTGTTAGTTAACTTTAGAGAAGTTCTTTTGATATATGTATTGATTGAGTTGAGATATTATTCTTTTTATACTCTTGTTGTAAAACATCGTCAACTTGGTGTCATGAGGACATTCAAGGCAAGAGTGCTCATAAAAAGGGCGGAAGTATGATATTTGGTGAATGTAATGTGCAAAAGGTATCTCTATACTCTAATGCATGTTCTCTTAGATATTCATCTTTTGACTCAATTTTTGATATACATCTCATAGCATGTCATATTAGAGAATTTTATATAGCATACATATGGTTCTTATTGACATATGCTATTTTAGGATCTAATAGTAATATTGTTCACATTGATCTTAACTTTGATGATCGTTTGTGTATAGTATATTGAGTGACATTACTTTTGAAAATATGAGCTTCATATTCTTTGAAAGCTACTCATTAGAGAAGTAATGATCTTGAATAAGTCTCTACTTATTGCTTTTAGATCATATGCTTATGAGCCATAAAATCTTGGTTTTCTAAAATTGCACATTGCTTCTCTTATATGTTTTGCTAGTAGGTTGAGTTTACTAATATGTAAACTTTGGATACACCTTGAATTTTTTGTGCTTAAGTACATTTAAAATGACTTATGGTTAGTATCCATTTTGCTTCGACAAATACATAGAACTTAATGAGAACCTTCATGGAAAGGGCTACACACATCGGTTGTGAAAGCTACCCAATGTTGGAAAGAGCTACACCATTGTGATGAGTGAAAGCCACCATGAAGTGAATTTTGTTTATGTTAAAAAAAATGGAAAAAACAAAAGTGTTGAAATGGAATCATGAAAAGAAAAATTCTTTGATTCAAAGCCTAAAAAAAGGAGGAATGCTTAAAAAGGAGTATAGTTGAAAATCAAATGAGCTCGGGTTGAAAATCAAATGAGCTCGGGTTGAAAAACAGAAATGGGATGACGAGCCACATACACACACACACTCATATGTTGAAATCTATTCTCTTAAAAAGCAAAAATTCATGATGATAATCGTTTTGACTTTTTATGGAAAAAGCTTAAGATGAATAGTTATTGGAAATTGTTTGCATGTTGATTATCAAACTACTTCTTGATATATATTTGAAGTATATCTCTCTCACACACACTTTGTTTATGAGTATGATGATATTTTAGCAATTGTTGAAGAATTATGAGAGAACTTGAAAAATCTTTGTGTATCTCTCTTAGCATATGAAGATTATTTTGTTGATATTTCTTCAAATTGTTTGAATGTGTGATTGTGTGAACATCTTTGTGAACTTTATGCCATCATTGATTTTAGTTATAGCATTTATCAAGGGGGAGCATTGTATGCTAGACATTGTTTTCTTTTATGATATGTTCATATGCTTCATTTTGTTACATGTTGACATATTTTGACGTAATGATACTTGTAAGATATTACTCACTATCTTTGCTTGCATGATGATTCATTCTTAAGTCATATGTCTTTGTTTTATATCTTTGTGACTAATATGATTGTTTCTTCTTTCACTCACTTTTGTTGTATGTATATAGCAACTTATAACACATAAAAAATGGGAAGAACTAAGATTACCGGAAGTGGAAATCAATTGAATCCCGTTGTGAAAGCCAAGTCAACCTCAAAAAGATCAAAAGCTTTAAGGACAAAAGGTTTAGGGATCTTTGGAACAAAGAAGATATTTCAAGAGAGGCATATACTTTGGTAAGTGTAAAGATTCTTATGTTCTTAAGTGCTTAAAGGATAGAAAATGGGAATCTTGGGTGAGCATGTTAGGAGTTGTAAATGATACTCTTGTTAGAGAGTTTTATCTTGAATATAGGGAAAGTACCACCTTGTTAGATGCTTTGATGGAAATTAGGGGTGTTGTGTTTAGAGTTAACCTGGAAAACATTAACAAGTTCCTTGGGCTATCTAATGATATAGATTCTAATTTTCTAGATGTGGATGTCATTGAGAACCTAAATATCATGGGTAAAACTCTTTGTGACAATTAACTAAGGCTAGTGCATTTTGGCATCTATTCATTTGCACTAACATTATTGGATCTTCGAATTCAACCGAGTTAAATAAAGACAAGATCAAAATAGTGTATGTCTTGGTAAATAATCAATCTATAAACCTTGAAGATCTTCTTATGTATTACATTGATAGTGTGGCTTTCTCTACTAGAGGTTATAAAAAGCTTGCATTATCGGGGTTTATTACTTCATTGTGTTTAGCTCGTTGGATTAAGAGTAGAGAAGATGATGTGTTAGTTCAACCCTTGGAAAAGTATTGTGATAAACGTGTGTCATGCATGTCCTATAAGAATAACGGTAAGACTTGTGATACTTTTGGACTATTTAGTAGTTCTCAAGTTGATAGTCATGTGATTAGCACAAATATTCTTCTGGATTGGGCTATACAATTGAAGGAGAAGGTTGATGAACTTAGTGCTATAGTTGTTCAACAAGATGTTAGGATAAAAGAGTTGGAGGAGTGCATTGCTTCAAGTTCAAGACCACCTCTCATGCATTATGTTAGATCAACTACTCGCACGACTTTCTTTGGTGGAACAAGTAGCTAGTATTTGAGTCTTGAGGTATATTTCTTAATTTTTGGCATCATTTCATGTCAAAAAGGGGGAGAAAGAGATGCTAGTTGCTTAGTTTCTTTTTATGTTGTTTTTATGAACTTTTGAACTTTCAATGACATGTAATAATTAGTCTTAAGATTTGGTTAAGGATTCTTGTGTTATGGCATGTATTGAGGGGGATATACATGTATTTGTGGACTTAATTGTATATTCTTATCCATATTATATGTTGCCATTTGTTATTTTTCTCTTGTATATGCATTGTGCTTTAAAATGATTTGTAGGTTGCTTCAAGAGAAGATCAAGATGAAGTTCAAGAGTTGATGAATATTAGTTATAGGAATCTTACTCATTGTAATGTGAGGGAGTGATTTTGTGACCTATCTTCATTTTCATATTTGTAGTAAATGTATAGGTGTTTTGACATGGAATTCGCCAAAGGGGGAGATTGTTAGGTTTTAGATTATATTGGCATTAATTCCATATCAAAATGATGTTTACTTGTAATGATTTAGTTGTTTATATTCATGATGATTCAAGCTTCAAAGAAGAAGGAACAACTAGTCAAAGCAAGTTCAAAGTCTTCAAAGAGAAAGGATGCCATATGGTTCTACAAAGGTATACTAAGACCTTATCTTTCTCTTATAAGGCTTAGGCACACATACAATTCATACATTTGTGTCCTTGCATCGTTGTGCACCATTATAGGCATACACATACAATTCATTCATATGTGTCCCTACATCTTTGTGCCCATGTATAACACAAAAACGGGACTGCACCAAATCAACTAAGGTATTGATTTTCTCTCAAAGTTTTCTTTTAAAACTTGGTCAATTGCCTTGGGTTTTCTTCTTCAACATATATATGTGTCCTGTGATTGTTTTGATTTGAGTTTTGAACTCATTTAAAGCTAGATCGAGTTTCAATTGAAATCTCACATGTTGAGTTAGGTTTTGATTTTGCCTATGTTTTCACATGTTTGGGATTGTTTTATGCTAGCTTTGATTCTAGGACTATTTGATGATCTTTGATTGATTGATTTTGTGAAAAATAGTTCCTCACATGTATTAGGCTCTCTTTGGCCGAAATCTCACTATAATACACGTGCTTGTGTTTTTTTGATCTATTCATGTGCTTTGTTGAATCTATGAATATGAAATATGCTTTAGAACTCTTGCTTTAATCTAAATGACTTTGTCACATGATTTAAGCATATTTTTTGGTATATGAGATTTAAACTTGATTATGTGTTAACTGAAAATATCTTGTGATTCAAGTTTTAGATCTATACATGTATCTAGGTTGTAATTAATATTAAACATATCTTACATGATCTAGATGGATTAAACATGCATGATTGACTAGACTACATTTGTTTTGTGCATTCATGCTCATGTCTAGTATTTTCCATAGGATGTATTGATCATAACATTCTATGTTGCGTGCTTATTTATATTTTGCATTCATGATCACCTAGATGCCTTGTGGGAAGGAAGTCTTGACAATAGGTGTGAGACCTATGTATTTGAGCAAGGAAGTCTTGGAAAGAGGTGGGAGACCTAAGATTGTCATGCAAGGAAGTCTTGACTAGAGTCGGGAGCACTCAGATAGTTGAGCAAGAAGTCTTGCCAAGGGTCGTGAGGATCTAGAAGGGTGAGCGAGGAAGTCTTGACTAGAGTCAGAAGGATTCAGATAGTTGAGAAAAAAGTCTTGCCTAGGGTCGTGAGGATCCGGAAGGATGAGCAAGGAAGTCTTGACAAGAGGTGTGAGACCTTGGATTGTTGAGCAAGAGGGCGACATCTTCATGAGTAGGATAAGAGGGTAGTTTCTAGGTGAAGGCTTGAGAGATTGTACTTGTCTTATCTACTAGTGGATTTTGTTTGCCGGTGGTTGCTACTCGTGGATGTTTCCTCTTTGGAGGTTTACCACATTATATCTTGTGTCAACTTTTCTCTATCCTTATCTCTCTTATATTTGTATTTGTTATTTGATTATTATGGATAGAACTCTATATGTAAGTTGACTTCCTTTCTATAATACAGATTGTGTATGTGTAATGATTACTTGTTTGTATCACACTTTACTTGTTTTATATATTGATTAAGTGTCTTTAATTGATATATATATATATATATATATATATATATATATATATATATATATTGTGATACAAGCAATCTAGAGGGACAAACTTTTATTTGTTTCTATAGGGGTCGTAAAAGGTGTCTAACCTATTCACCCCCCTCTAGGTTAGCCTTGAGCATTTAACCGTGTTTGTATTTTCATACAAGCGCATCATTGATAAGAAAGTAGTTTTCTTAGTTCTATATGTAGATGATATCCTACTCATTGGGAATGATGTAGGAGTGTTGTCTGAAGTAAAGAGCTGACTGGCTAGCCAATTCCAAATGAAAGATTTAGAAGTGGCGAGTTATGTTCTAGGGATCCAACTTATAAGGGATCGTAAGAACAAACTCATAGGATTTGATCCTGTTAGGATACACGGATTCTAATTTTCAGTCAGACAGGGATTCTAGGAAATCAACGACTGGATCAGTATTCACCCTGGGTGGTGGAGCCATTGTGTGGAGAAGTATCAAGCAATCTTGCATTGCTGACTCCACCTTGGAAGCCAAATATGTAGCCGTTTGTGAAGCTGCTAAACAGGCTGTTTGGCTCATTTAGTTCTTGAGTGATCTGGAAGTTGTTCCAGATCTGGATAAGCCTATCACACTTTATTGTGATAACAGTGGTGCTGTGGTTAATTCCAAAGAACCAAAAAGTCACAAAAGAGGGAAGCAAATAGAGAGAAAGTATCATCTCATTAGAGAGATAGTGCAGAGAGGAGATGTGATCGTCGCCAAGAAAGCCTCACAAGACAATCATGTTGATCCATTTACGAAGACCTTCCCGGCTAAAGTCTTTTTAGGTCACCTATATGGTCTAGGGTTACTAGACATGCCTCACATGCTTTAGTGCAAGTGGGAGATTGTTGGGGTTTATGCCTTAAAGATGTAATTTGTAAATGGATTTATGAAATAAATAAAAAGAAAAGTTCAATTCATTATTGTTTTGTTGTTTATTTTATAACTTGTGCATATACTTAACATTCAAGATTGCCATATGTAATCTCGAACTGTGTATATGAGTGTCATATACGGATGGATACAGTAAGAGACGTGCAATCTAAAGAGTCCATAGAAAATAAAAAAAGCTGGGTACTTTATTTGTTGTTAATCTATAGATGCGATCCATTTCGTAATGTACGGATATATGAGAATGGAGGCTCCTTGTATGATGTGATCATATAGGACTGGGTCATGATCTATATGAATCTCTCAACAAGATCCGTTTACCGATGTGATTCATATATATCAACTAATGATGACTATATGTGGGTGATCTTAATCCTGAGTGTCTTATCGACTCCTTCAGGTTAGATCGTGGTCATTGATATACCATGGGTGAGGTCGGATAAAGTTCCCGATCAATATGCTTTGTATGTTAGGATTGCGGTTTGGCTTGTTGCTGGGAAGGTTTGTATACAATAGTGGAATCCACTCCTTATTGTGAGAAGTAGATGGTGGTTCCCTTAACGGTTGATTCTAGGCTTGGACAATATGAGCGTTCTCCTAATTCCGTGAAGAAATATGATTTATTGTCTATTAGAGAATCAATGGTACTTAAAGGATATAAGTAATTAGAAAGGTATAACGGACATTATGACCCAGCTCTAATTATGAACTATTGTAGAGGATCACACCATGTGTAATAGCTATATCGATGGACACCGAGTTGTATCGGTCTGTGTAAAAGTGTCTACAGTTGAGAGAGTGCAGCTTCGGATTTTTCGTGGAATAACACCGGAGTTAATAATCAAAGAATATTAATTAAAGAGTTTAATTAATGATTCCGAAGATTATTGGAGCTCAAAATACTGTGGGTCCATTAGGTCCCCTTGCTAGCCCGATTGATTTAGGTAACAAGGGTCACGGTTAATTAATTGGATTGTCCAATTAATTGTGTTACAAAAGTGACACGTATATATTCGGAAATTAATTGAATAATGAGATTATTTAATTAATGAATGTTAATAGTTAAATTAATTAAATAATTAGATTATTTAATTATATTGATAATTATGACTTATGAATTAACTATTAATTGAAGGATGTTAGTTGATATAAGGATTTAGGTGAAGATAAAATAATAGGATTATTTTATTTTTGCTAAATCATTTATCTAAGTATTTGAATTTAGGTTTAAATGTAAAATACTTATTATCACTTTTAATATATTAGATATATTTGAAAAGGATAATTAAAATATATATATCAATTAATAACAAAAGAGATTACATTAGATGTAAATTGGTGTGTGCACAAGAAACATTAGTCAAAAGAAGAATTTGCATAAGATGTAAATACTTGATACACTCATAATATATATATAAGAGAAACAACGTGCACGTATTTAATATTGTAAGTGAATTGATATGCAGATTGCATGAGATGGTCTTTGCATGAGATGCAAATTGTATTCTCAATATCCAATCCCAAAAACATGCAACCTGATCAAAAGATATATACATATATATATATACATATATATATATATATATATATATATATATTTACAATTGGAGGTGTGATACAGAGATGATAGATTTGGAAAAAAAAGAGTTGGCTTATTAATAAATAAATAAATAAACATTAGGTGTGTGAATCAAGAAAAGAAAAAAAAGGCATCAGTACATCTTGCTTCGTATGCAGCGATATATATATATATATATTTTTTTTTTTTGTTTCATGTTTTGTGTGATTTTGAAACACATAGAAGAAAGAGTTTCTTCAAGGTTTCTCTATGTTAATAGCATAATTTGGCTAGGGACCAAAGAAGAATTTTCCACTTCTCAGCCTTCCCACAAGGGTCCAAATTCGGGCATGTATGACGGAGGTATCAAGTCCCCGAGGTCGAGCTACCACACGATCCTACAGGAGCAAGGCGAGGCCGCCCATACCACCCGGGCATCTCGCACGTGTCGAGGCTTACCAAATAAAGCCCGACGAGACTGCGTTAAGCTCCTTATACCATGATAAAGCCCGAAGCTAGGTCGACGTGAAAGGACCTGGGTCCCCCGACATCAAGAGGCACTCATACCTCGTCGAGGTATAGTCTCGATCTGTCCGAGTATAAAAGAAAGAAGCCCGTAAAGCCTCATCCTCACCAAAAGCGCTAAGATCCTTTGTAGTTCTTAGCATGGTTAAATCAAGTAGCAAGAGCAGTACTCGAGGGTACCTCTCCACCTTCCAGAAGCGAGCCAAGGTAGCATGTTTATGTCAAACACCTTACCAGGGCCTGCTAGCCAAGCCCGCTACCCCGCTAGGAAGCCTGAACAATTAGGTCAAGCTCCATGATAAAGCTCGGCGTACCTAAACCAAGCTCCCAGCTACAAGGTTGGAACCATACGGGATATTTCGCCCCTAAAATGGTTAGCACAAGCTCCATAGGAAGACCAACATCTAGCTACGTGACAATATAGAGGTCCCCGGGGAACCCCGCCAGTGTACTGGATCCTAAAGGACCTCGCCCTCAAGGAATATCAAATGTCACCTCAGGTAACCTCCATGAAGTACCTCTCCAAAGTGACTTGCAGAACTAGAGCTCTCCTCTTGGCAACGTAGGAAGAAAGGATTGGCTTCCATGACATTTAAAGTACCATTAATGTGGTCAACTGTATTAATGGAGGCAGTCAACCCAGTTAATGACATGATCAACACCATTAATAAGAGAATATTCAACTCTTTAATGGCCACTATTAGTGAAAGAATCCTAAAAGGAAACAAATACATTTTCCTCCAAGATATCCTCCACAACCGATTATTGGGGGTCAACCATAATAGAAAATCTCGCTTATCAAGGAAAGAAGAGTCCGAAGAGGAAACAAACGCATCCCCTCCGAGATATTAGCCACGATCCGATCAACTACATTAAAGGAAGAATCGTACTCAATAATGAGAGAAAAATTGAAGAATCCTGGATTTGCACGCCAAGGCAGTCACCATTTATAAATATGTCTGTAAAAGGCATAGAGGAGATCGGGGGATCAGTGACAGAAGACAGACATGCCTCGTTTAAAGATCTCTCGACATCATCAATGTATTGTATTACCTTTACCTAGAATATACCGGTATCGGTCTACATTCGACCACCAATGTAAGCTCTCCGGAGCAACTACGTTGTATTACTTCACCATTCTTGTAAGCTCCCCGGAGCATTCTTTGATATATACATAAGGAAGGGTATTCCACATTTCTTCGGATACTGCTTTGGGGGTATGTGATCATTCATGATGTTTTTTCCCCCTTGGTCATTCCATCTCCCTCTACAAAAGACTTGTGTATTTCCTATTTTCTACTGTGTTACGCATGTGTGTATGCGGGCTGGGAACCGACCTCATTGGTTCTAGCTCTATAATCTTTCTTACATGAGATCGGGAAACAACAACAAAGACCTAAGGAAATGAAGCTAGATTCCTACCGGGCTCCAGGTACCATGACAGGATCCGACCCCGACCGAGGACCAGGACCAGGACCAGGACCAGGACCAGGACCAGGACCAGGACCAAGATCAACTCCTTCTTACCAGTAAAGAAACCTCGAGCTTCCTCGTTTCCTACCTACCACAAAGCTCGGCGGAAAGGATAACTCCTCTTCTACCTACTATGAAGCCTGACAGGTGGGATGACTCCTCTCCTACCTACCACGAAGCCCGACAGGCGGGATGGCTTGTCTCCTCAAGCTCCCAAGATCTACTACATAAGCACGAAGCCCGACGGGCAGGACATTTTGTCTCCTACCTACGATTTCATCATCTATCATATCCATACAAGATCAAATCAGGTATCAACGGTACCGACTCCGACCACCACTTTCACGGTAATGGTCTCAGAGGTGTTAATAGGGATTTCTCATCCTAAATAAATTTCCCTTTAACACTTTCTGGCACCGTCTGTGGGAAGTTTCCACACCCCTTTTGAAAGCCTCTATGTCTCTACATGAGTATCATTATACTATCGAGGTAACAGATTCATTATTCATGAATATCATTTACTATATACGATGTCTTTTCTCCATACTCATCTACATCGCCTATGCATCGCATGTGGTGCTCATTTTATCATTTAAAGAGTTTCGTTCACTGTGGAGCAAATATGGTACATGGGATTCCTGGTGGAACCAGTTCATTATGCTACTCCTATGAAGTGAACCTGCTCAGATAATCGTGGAGCTCCAATACAGTAGCTCCCCACTTGAAGATCTCCTATATAGCTAAACCATTTTGACACATCGAGAGCTCCTATACATTAGAACTACACCTCTCCTACTCTTCAATAGCAGATTCGCTCCGCCACCAGTGTATCACTTATCCAGTAGATCCACTGGGATTCGACCTAATCATACGGATCCACTCATGCCTCCAGGTCTGCCCTTCATAAGCTCCCAGGTAGAGGTATCAAGTCGACCCATGAATCTAAGAAGACAACTCAGCTGTGTAGCTTCTAGAGCCGTAGCATCGCTACAAGACCGATGGCTTCGCTCCATGTTTACTGGGCCATTCACCGCTTTAGCAAGCCACCGAAGTCCGATCCGATCGAGGAGGTCTCAGAAGCTTCCCATATTTGGTAAGGCCACCTACGTGCCTAAGCAAGCTTCTAGACCGGTAGCACCGCTACAAGATCGGTGGCTTCGCTCAATGTTTACCTGTCCATTCACCGCCCTAGCAAGCCACCAAAGCCCTATCCAAACGAAGAGGTCTAAGAAGCATCCTACATTTGGTAAGGCCACATACGTGCCTAAGCAAGCTTCTAGACCGGTAGCACCGCTACAAGACCGGTGGCTTCGTTCCATGTTTACCGGGCCATTCATCGCCCTAACAAGCCACCGAAGCCCGATCTGATCGAGGAGAGCCCAGAGGTTTCTCACTCTTGGTAAGGCCTCCTACATGCCTAAGTAAACCTCTGGACAAACAGCCTCACTGTAAGGCCAAATGGCTCATCACTTCTTATACAGGGTCTGTCTACGCCTAAGTGAGCCACTGAACTCTCGATTCATTCCAACAGGGTCCAGAGCCCTCTCTCAGTTGCTAGGGACTTCTAGGATCCCGAGCATGCATCTTGACTAGTACCTCCGGTGGCTTCGCTCCATGTTTTACCAGGCCATTCACCGCCTTAGCAAGCCACAGAAACCCGATCCGATCGAGGAGGTCTCAGAAGCTTCCCACCTTCGGTAAGGCCACATACGTGCCTAAGCAAGCTTCTAGATTGGTAGCACCGCTACAAGACCGGTGGCTTCGCTCCATGTTTACCGGGCCATTCATTGCCCTAGCAAGCCACTGAAGCCCGATTTGATCGAGGAGCTCTCAGAAGCTTCCCTCATTTGGTAAGGCCACCTACGTGCCTAAGCAAGCTTCTAGACCGGTAGCACCGCTACAAGACCGATGGCTTCACTCCATGTTTACCAGGCCATTCATCGCCCTAGTAAGCCACCGAAGCCCGATCTGATCGAGGAGCTCTCAGAAGCTTCCCACATTTGGTAAGGCCACCTATGTGCCTAAGCAAGCTTCTATACCGGTAGCACCGTTACAAGACCGGAGGCTTCGCTCCATTTTTACTGGGTCATTCATCGCCCTAGCAAGCCACCGAAGCCAGATATGATCGAGGAGATCCCAGAGGTTTCCCACTCTTGGAGGGTTCAGAGCTTTTTCTCAGTTGTTGGGGGCTTCTTGATATCCCAAGTATGCCTCTGAACCGGTACCAGACAGGTAGCCTATCTCCATTCATATAAGGTCATCCAATGCTCAAGTAAGTCACCACTCATCACAGAGGGATCCAAAGTGTTCTTTCAGTCGTGGGAAACTTCTAGAATCCCGAGCATGTCTCTAGGCAATTACTAGGCCGGTGTCTCCTCTCCACTTGTTTGGGGCCATTCATCGCCCTAGCGAGCTACCTTGGTCCTGATCTACCTCTGTAAGCCAGCACCCACCTACCTTGGTAACACCAATATGGACCTCTACTTGGACAGATTCAGATAGAGAGGTACACAGACTTGAAGCCCCCCATGCATCCACAACAGTAGAGGACTTCAAGGTAGTTCCTACCCCAACTCGACTAGACATGAAAGCAGAAATGGGAACCAAGTCCTCCTTATCAGCTGTGCATCCATCATCTCAATAAGGTCTGGCTTCAATCGGAGCGAACCCAGGTTACTCTCAACTTTCTCTGTGATATACTCAAGGTATCCGTCCTCCAACGATGATCAAGTCAGAGGGAAAAAGAGCTCGAGCTGCCTAGCAAGCAACACAGAAGCGTCCTTCAGCAAATGAAGCACCCACATTGGCTCCCAAGGTAGCCACGTTGCCATGCAGAGTTTAAACCACTCCCTCAAGAGTTTACCTCCTTCTTCGGAGCAATCCACGCATGACATGACGCATGGACCTGAGTCTCTCCACATTATATGCATGTTGGATCCACTCCGGGGTTCCCTGCTTATTAGCCATGGTTGCCTCAATTCTGATCATTCAGAACAACTGTGCCCCTCACTACCGTGGTCAGCTCCTCCATCTCTTGGTTTGACGTCACCTAAGAGAGTAGTTTTCTCAATCTGAAACATCTACTTCTGGATCAACCGGGGCTCACCTGCCATATAAACAACCACCTCAGCTGTGGTCTTTATTTAAGGGAGAAGCTCCCTCTTCGGATTGATCATCTACTGTACCATGATTTCGAGCCCGGGTCTGCTTCAGCAACCCAAGACTTGCTAGCTAAGAGGGGAACATACACAACCATCTCAGCAGCTTTCTTCTCGATCCCCTCCTTTTTTCGTCCATCAATGACTCTTAAGTCAAAGGGGGGAAGTAGAGCCAGCTCTACCTGGAAGGTTATGAAGAAGTAACCATCCTCCTTGGCTGGCACGAGCTCGACTTTAGCAAAAACCATCTTGCTCTAAAAGATTATCATACCGATGGCTCATCTCCATTTGTAATGGGCATTCCAATACCCTAGTGAGCCATCGAGGTCCCGATCCATTCGAGGAGCACCCAGAGGACCCGATTAGTTCAAAATTGAGTCCCGAGCTCCATTACGATTGTTGAAGGCTCTCATCTACCCCAAGCGGACTTCCAAACCGGTTACATCACTTGGGGACTTGAAGCTCAATTTTTTCCCAATACTCCAGTGTGAGGGGCGATGGCCATAGCATCATCTCAAGAGATTCTACTCGTTAAAGAACTCCTAGAGCGAGACTGGTTATCAACCAATACCACCATGCATTGATACAACTTCGTATTAGCTCGCCATGAGTTTGTATCTCTTTTGATTTCGATATCCGTAGTAGATCTCATGTGATCACCATCGTCAGGAGAGCTACACCGCACTCCTAATACCCTAGATCGGATAAAATCCCTCCAGGAGGATCGTCATCACTAGGAGAGCTCTATAGCCCTCCTGATACCCTGGACTGGATAAATCCCTCCAGGAGGAACGCCATGGTATTTCGACAATGATTGCCTCGAGACCAGGAAATAGCTAGATAGCGCTCCTGATGCCTCGGCCAAGCACCACCCCCCGCCAAAAAGGGTCTGAGTGTAAGAGCATAGTTGCCATCCAGATCTCAAGACCAGGGATTGATCGAGGAAGCCCCCTCATCACCCCTGATGCCTTTGTCGGGTGACCTCCCCTAAGAAGGATCCGAGTATAAGAGCATAGTTGCCATCCGTATCAAAAGACTAGGAAATAACTAGATAGCGCTCTTGATGCCTTGGTCTGGTGACCTCCCCCAAGAAGGATCCGAGTATAAGTGCATATTTGCCATCCAGATCAAAATACCAGGAAATAGCTAGATAGCACTCCTGATGCCTTGGTCCGGCTACGACCCCGAAGAAGGGTCTTAGTGTATGAGTATAGTTGCCATCCAGATCAAAATACAAGGATATAGTTAAATAGCCCTCCTGATGCCTTGGACCGGATTAATCCCTCCAAGAGGAACGCCATGGTATTTCGACAATGGTAACCTCGAGGCCAAGATAGCTCGCTAGCATTCCTGATGCCTTAGTCGGGCTACCACGCCCAAGAGGGATCTGAGTATAAGTGCATAGTTGTCATCCGGATTCCAAGACCAGGGTAGCTAGCATTCATGATGTCTTGGTCAGGTGACCTCCCCTAAAAAGGATCTGAGCGTAAGAGCATAATTGCCTGCTAGATCACGAAATCAGAACAACCAAAAAGGTCATCCTGCTACCTTGGCTGGGTCAACCCCGCTAGGAAGGATCTAGATGGCACAGATGCCTACCGGGATCATTTCGCCAGCTCGTCTAAGTATCGCGATTCCTGGAGAAGGAATTCTAGGTACCCATGTTAACCACAGAAGCTTCATCCGACATGATCGAGCAATACACTTATTTATTTTGTAGGAATGAATAGTACCCATGTTCTCTAAGCCTGGGAAAAATTCTGGCTACAAGTAAGAAGCGACAAGCAAAATTCTTCATGTAGTACAAGATTCAGACTCTAACCCCAAATACTTACCGGTGTTCAAGTAAGAGGGGACTTCTGTTAATAGCAAAATTTGGCTAGGGACCAAAGAAGAATTTTCCACTTCCCAACCTTCCCACAAGGGTCCAAATTCAGGCTTGTATGACGGAGGTATCAAGGTCCCCGAGGTCGAGCTACCACACGATACTACAGGAGCATGGTGAGGCCACCCATACCATCTGGGTATCTCGCACGTGTCCAGGCTTACCAAATAAAGCCCGACGAGACCACGCTAAGCTCCTTATACCAGGATAAAGCCTGAAGCTAGGTCGACGAGAAAGGACCTGGGTCCCCCGACATCAAGAGGCACTCATACCTCGTCGAGGTATAGTCTCGATCTGTCCGAGTATAAAAGAAGAAGCCTGTAAAGCCTCATCCTCACCAAAAGCGCCAAGATCCACTGTAGATCTTGGCATGGTTAAATCAAGTAACAAGAGCAGTACTCGAGCGTACCTCTCCACCTTCCAGAAGTGAGCCAAGGTCATCTGTTTATGGCAAACACCTTACTAGGGCCAGCTAGCGAAGCCCGCTACCCCGCTAGGAAGCCTGCACAATTAGGTCAAGCTCTATGATAAAGCTCGGTGTAGCTAAACCAAGCTCCCAGCTATAAGGTTGGAACCCTATGGGATATTTCGCCCCTAAAATGGTTAGCACAAGCTCAATGGGAAGACCAACATCTAGCTACATGACAATCAAGAGGTCCTCGGGGAACCCCGCCAGTGTACTGGATCCCAGGGTACCTCGCCCTCAAGGAATATCAAATGTCACCTCAGGTAACCTCCATGAAGTACCTCTCCAAAGTGACTTGCAGAACTAGAGCTCTCCTCTTGGCAACGTAGGAAGAAAGGATTGGCTTCCATGACATTTAAAGTACCATTAATGTGGTCAACTGTATTAATGGAGGCAGTCAACCCAGTTAATGACATGATCAACACCATTAATAAGAGAATATTCAACTCTTTAATGGCCACTATTAGTGAAAGAATCCTAAAAGGAAACAAATACATTTTCCTCCAAGATATCCTCCACAACCGATTATTGGGGGTCAACCATAATAGAAAATCTCGCTTATCAAGGAAAGAAGAGTCCGAAGAGGAAACAAACGCATCCCCTCCGAGATATTAGCCACGATCCGATCAACTACATTAAAGGAAGAATCGTACTCAATAATGAGAGAAAAATTGAAGAATCCTGGATTTGCACGCCAAGGCAGTCACCATTTATAAATATGTCTGTAAAAGGCATAGAGGAGATCGGGGGATCAGTGACAGAAGACAGACATGCTTCGTTTAAAGATCTCTCGACATCATCAATGTATTGTATTACCTTTACCTAGAATATACCGGTATCGGTCTACATTCGACCACCAATGTAAGCTCTCCGGAGCAACTACGTTGTATTACTTCACCATTCTTGTAAGCTCCCCGGAGCATTCTCTAATATATATATAAGGAAGGGTATTCCACCTTCCTCCGGATACTGCCTTGGAGTTTTTCAGCATGTGATCATTCGTGATGCTTTTTTCCCCTTGGTTAGTCCATCTCCCTCTACAAAAGACTTGTGTATTTCCTATTATCTACTGTGTTACGCATGTGTGTATGCGGGCTAGGAACCGACCTCATTGGTCTTAGCTCTCTAATCTTTCTTACATGAGATCGGGAAACAACAACGGAAACGAAGCTAGATTCCTACCCCGCTGGACCTAGCGCTCTTATCCTCTCATTTATACGCCAAAGTCGCATATCAAGATGAGGGGAAACCGCCTAGACCAGCTTGAAGGAAGTCGATGAGCTCTTCCGCATCATCTCTATGGTAGAAATCGAGCTCTCCAACACTGGAGCTAGATAAGCCCTCCTCCTTACTTGTTATCTAGATCGGGGAATTACAGGAAGGAATTGGGCTCCAGGACCGGGCTCTGGGTACCATGACGAGCTCCGACCCTGACCGAGGATCAGAACCAGAACCAAGATCAACCCCTTCATACCAGTAAAGAAACCTCGAGCTTCCTCATTTCCTACCTACCGTAAAGCTCGACGGAAAGGATAACTCCTCTCCTACCTACTATAAAGCCCGACGGGTAAGCAAGAATCCCGACGGGCGGGATGTTTTGTCTCCTACCTACGATTTCATCCTCCATCATATTTATACAAGATCAGGTCAGGTATCAACGGTACCGACCCCAGCCACCACTTTCACGGTAGTGATCTCGAGGGAGTTAATAGGGATTTCTCATCCTAAACAAATTTCCCGTTAACACTCTCTACATCCTTCATTTAAGTTTCTGAGACTGTGACGTGCCCACAAGCAGTTATCAGTTCTGGGAGATAGCGAGGAAGATCGAATGGTTCAGACAGGAACACCTCGCAAAGTGAAGGAGTCTCCAAACATTGGTAAGAGTTCAGACATGAGCGTATCATAAATTGAAGAAGCCTCCAAACGTTGGTAAGATTTTATTCTTGATTATATCGATTTCAATTTCCTGTGTTTACATATTATATGTATTAGTTCCGAAAAATAATTACGATCCCAAGTTCACTGGTCCCAACTACAAATTATGATATGTATAAAAAATTTAAAACCTAGTTCTGCTGCATGACCGGTGACCGGGGTTCCAACAATGGGTGCCTTGGATAGAAAGTAGACTTTTATTGGTAGACATGGGATGTTGATGGAGTCCATAGATAGAGTGAGTCATTTATTGATCATTCTAGTGGAATTTCCAACTTTTTAACGATGTTGGTTAGAGTAGACTCCAATAGAAAGTGAGTCATTTGTTGATTACTTTTAAGAAATTTCCAATCTACCAATAGGGATTGAGTAGATATAGAGTCCAATAGAGAGTGTCATTTGTTGGTCACTTTTGAGGAATTTCTTATCTACTTTCCAATAAAAGTACCCCAATGGTTGTATTCAACCTATGGATGTTTCCTCTATGGAGGTTTTACCATGAAAAACCATGTGTCAATTCTTCCTATCCCTCTCATATATTTGTATGTGTATGTTTGTATCTTGTTTTACAATCTTCATTTCTAGATATTATAGAAAAACAAGATTGTTGTAATGTGTGAAATGCAAGCACTTCATATGATCAAAGTTGTAAATATCACTTTACTTGTACATATATTTATTTGTATATAATCATCTTTGATTAAGTACTTGTACATATTGAACAATATTGTAAATACAAGTATTGTTTGTTTTAGTACATTTATCTATTTTATCTTTGTAAGTGTTTGAACTTTATATCTTGAGATATTCCATTTCAAGGTTTAAAGATTCACATTGTAATATTTTAAGTACAACATATGAAATTTGCATTGCATTGAATATATTTATGTATAAGATACATTGTTTCTGGTTATATGTTTTGTAGACTAAGGGTGGTGAACTTGTATACATTGTTTTCTCATAACAATCATGTTAAATGTTAACTTTATGCTCACCAAGGTTTTGTCACAAGTCTCAAAAGAGTTTTAAAAAATAGAGTGACAACCTATTCACCCCCTCTAGGTTGTTTAGTATAACCTTGTAGGTATTTTCATTCATAATTTGTTCCGCAACGTCAAGATGAATTTGATAAGTGTATACAAAAGATGCATGTTGCTCCAATGACTCATGTGGCTTAAAAAGACCGGACACTTACTTTTAGAAATGTATTCCTCACCAAAGAAATTGTTTCTTAACTGCATAAAGGCTCTATCAATTTGAGGGATGAATTCAAACAATTTCTCATGGCTACTAACATAATCGTTTATGTAATTGTTCATACCCTCGCATTGTTGAGTTGTGCACATGTCTGTAAAAAAATTGCCCTTAAAATATGCTTCCACCCACCTATGCTTCTTTTCGTCCATCTGACTCATCCAATCGCTTTCTTCGAGACCATGCTGCTCCAACATCTTGTTCCAAAGTTCCTCGAATTCATTCTATGTTAGTTGCTTACACAATAAGGATCGAAATGGTGATTTATTCTCCTCTTTGTAAAGGTGAGTAGATGTATTCTTGGATACGTGTCATCCATATATCATATGACTTGAGTTGGAAAATATCTCGTCGATGGCTTGTCACTTTGCATCGTCTCAGATCAGTATATAAATGAGATGTTTGTGGCCTATGGATTTCGTGAGATCATTAAGGAACCATCTTTATGATTGCATAGTATCATCTAACAACAGTGCAACTCCAACTATACAAGTCACATGGTGGTTGTTTACACCGAAAAATTGGACCAAAGGCTTGGCATAGACATTTGTTCTATAAGTGTTGTCGAAAAAAAAAACATCTATGAAGCACTAGTATTCGAATAGGGAATGTGATTCCCTCCAAAATATATTAGCCGGCCTATCTTTCTCGTTTGTGCTAAACTTGTAGTAGAAATTGGTTTCAGAATACGCCTTTAACTACATATGCATAAGTACGGCATGTGAATCGCTTTCAAAAGTTTCATCTCGATTCTCTACATCAATCTGGTTGTACATGTCCTCCTGTACAAATCCAATTTTAGAGTAACCCCTTTTCTGGTTAACCATGTATTCATATGTCAAACAAGGTCTTATGCAGCACTTTCCCACGGTATCAATTTGGGTCAAGTCTTTAGTGTCAATGTAACTGTGAGGTCGTACCTAGGCAACCTCATAAAAAGTTGATAGTTTGTGGCAATGATTTTCCTCAAATTCTATTAGATTTACTTGTTCGTATCAGGACCTAAGGCAATGGAGAAACGAGCCCAACTGCCCTAGAATAACCATGATAAAATGCCCTTACGTATCAAATTTCATTGCGATGACATCTTTGTATCTCAAACCACAAGTTTCTTTTAAAGTTCCATCCCGAGACGAATTAGGCACAAAATCAACAACAGAAGAGTCCATATTTGGGGACACTTCAAAATTGTTCAACTCGTCATTGGTGTCAATCGAACTTTCCCCTTTAGGCATTTCCATTACTACGCAAATAAAAACAAATAAAAAAGACCAACATATGATTATTACAACATGCAAACCATAATTACAATACTTACGTTAAGATTATTTTCTAGTAACATTATTTGCAGTAAAGTAAAGTTGATCATAGGATTGTATGTGTGACCAGATAATTATAATATTGTCGAATGTATTTGTAACCAATCGTTATGTTTTCCATGTGATTTCCATAAAAGTATAGTAATCACAACAACCAAATTTTTTTATTTATCAAAGTAACGTGATGTTACTTCCAATTAAACCTAAAAACTATAAAATGACGAATACAACAGACATTAAAACATTATTGATACGACAAATCGCTAACAATGTAGACCAATAAATATAGATCTAAAAAAATTAAAATTTAGAAAATATCGTATCAAAGATGAAAGGACGTACAACCAAGTAATCCAAACAGCTGTGGCGGAGACGCACCTTATGAAGCAGCGAATAATGGGTCGGAGTCGAAGATTTTTATATGAAGAATGAGACACGATTCTAGTCAGAAGTGAACGACGACTGATGGAAGAAATATATATGATGTGGGTTGTGTGACTGGTGTGGATTCTAGATATATGAAGAACTGAAGAACTTTAAGGCTGAAAGAAAAATATAGAGGAACAAAAGAAGAAAAACGGTAATAATTTAAGATATTTATGGCTGTAAAATAAATTTATAGCAAGAAAAGAAGAACAACGGTAACTATTGAGATGCGTGAAGAACAAACGGTCAAGTTATTTAGTGAGTGGGAAGTGACTTGCTTAGTACATTATTTTAGGATTCCTATACATGCATTAAGAGAATAAGTCACGACCATTGGATATTTGTTTAAAAACAATCGATTGTTGAGATTAGAATGATGTGAATTATTTTTTAAGACCGTATAATGTAATGTTGCACTTTAAAATAAATATATATATATATAAATTTATAGTAAAAAAAGAAAAACAACGGTAACTATTGTGAGGAGTGAAGAACAATCGATAAGTTATTTAGGGTGCGTTTGGTACGCGGGACAGAATAGGACAACGTGAGACAATTTGTTATTGTCCCACGTTTGGCCCGTCTATAGCAAGGAACATGACGGGACAAGGTGAGACAAAAATCACAAAAACTTGTCCCACCCAAGACCCTAGGACAACTTGTCCCATGACATGAGACAAGTGCCAAAAAGACTAATTTACCCTTTAAATTTTAAAACAATTACAATCATATCTAATCAATTATAAATTATATTATATATTATAATTATATATATATATATATATATAATAGGTATATTTATATTACAATACATAATATATATGATGTTATTGTCTATATTGTTATATATATAAGAGGGATACTCTGATCATTTGAATCTATTCTTCCGTCATGTCCTAACCATACCAAACGTATAACGGTACAGTTTATAGTTCTGTCCAGACATTCCAAACACAACATAGAACAACATATCCAGTTCAGTCCCATATTATCATGTCTCATCTCTGTACCAAACGGACTCTTACCGATAAGAGCGGGAAGTGACTTAGTAAATCATCTAGTATTCATATGTATGCAAAACGGACCTATATAGGGATTTTGAACTCCATAATTCCATCTCAGCGCTAGTGTTTGGTATAAAATTCTGGGTATCCTGAATCCTAAATCCTAAATCAAATGTCAAATAGCCAACATCGACTTTAAAGTCAACTCAGATTGTAAAGGGCAAACAGGGTCTCCACTGTTATTCATTTCTACATTTTCAGGTATTTCTTCACATTGCGCTAGACCCTTATTTGTTTTTGTCTTTGTACACACCAGGTAACAAAACAATTATTTTTGTTCTGTTTTTTAAGTGATCATATGAAATTCTCGCTAACAATTTCAATCAAGATCGCAAATTTATAATCCTAGATCCATTTTTCTCTTTCTCTTTAGACAACACTTGTGTCTTTAATCTTGGGTTCCAAGCCTTTTTTTTTTCTTTGTTTTCTTGGATTCTGAAGAAATCAATCAGAAGAAAATGTTGCAGCCTCAAGAAGCCCAAATTTTGGCTCCGGGTCTGAATTTCTTCCCAACCCTAAAACCCCCAAACAAAACCCTATCCTTTCACCGAATCTCTGCTCTGGTCATCACCTTCTTCGCTTACGCTTCTTTTCACGCCTCCCGCAAACCGTCAAGCATCGTCAAGAGCGTTCTTGGACCTTCGAAATCAGCACAAGGGAGCTTGGAAGAAACTGGGTGGGTACCATTCAATGGCCCGGACGGGACCCACAGACTCGGTGAGCTTGATTTGGCATTTCTAACTTCATATGCTCTAGGCATGTATTTTGCTGGACATGTAGGTGATAGGATTGATTTGAGGTTGTTTCTTGTATTTGGGATGATGGGTAGTGGTCTTCTTACTGTAGTTGTCGGATTCGGTTATTGGTTTAGTGTGCACTTGTTAGTATTCTATATAGCTGTCGCAGATTTTGTGTGGTTTGTTTCAGTCAATTGGGTGGCCTTGTGTGGTGTCAGTGGTGGGGAATTGGTTTGGGAAAGAGAAGAGAGGGTTGATAATGGGACTATGGAATTCACATACATCTGTTGGCAACATTGTTGGTTCTGTTGTGGCATCTGCTGTTTTGGAGTTTGGTTGGGGTTGGTCATTTGTGTTGCCTGGGCTCTTGCTGAGTTTTGTTGGAGTTTTTGTGTTCTTGTTTCTAGTCGTGAGGCCCGAGGATTTGGGGTTTGAGGCACCGGCAAAAGAGGTTGAGATGCATGTGGAGAAAGCGGAAAATGAAGATGTGGGACTTCTTGGAGTGGAGAGTTCGGATTCTTTGAAGGCCATTGGATTTTTGCAGGCATGGAGGTTACCGGGTGTGGCACCATTTTCATTCTGCCTTTTCTTTTCGAAGCTGGTGGCGTACACTTTTTTATATTGGTTGCCATTCTACTTGAGGCACACAGGTAACATATAAATGTAAATGCAGCTTCACGGCAATGCTTGAGCTTTCATAATTTGATTCATCATAGATGATGCATTTGTAGATTAAATACTTTATGGCATGTTTGTGAGACTGAATTTGACAGTTACTTGATGATATAAATTGAGACAAATTGGCTTGCTGTGTTTTATGTATGAATTAGTGTGAAAATTATTCATCTTGAATGGGGCCATAGTAAAAAGCATCACAAACAGTATGATTAAATCCTAAACTTATGGTATTTCAAGATTTTGCAAAACTGATTTTACACGATTAGTTGTGGCAATGCTTGAGCTTTATTCATCATAGATGATGCATGATGCATCTGTAAACTAAAATGTGCTGGCCGTTGGGTATCGAAGCTACTTTATTTGCTTGAATTTTGTGAAAACAACAATCTGGTTTGTTAATATTGTTGTGGCGATACTTAGCTTTTTGTTTGACAAGTTTTGGATGCTATTATTCATTACAAGTTTTGTTGGAATTACAGGTGTTGCAGGTAAGCAGTTGACACACAAAACTGCCGGGATACTTTCTATTATATTTGATTTTGGAGGAGTCCTTGGTGGAATTTTGGCTGGATTGATTTCTGATCTGATTGAAGCCCGTGCAGTTACTTCGGTTGCATTTTTGCTATTATCAATTCCATCCCTTATCTTGTACCGGGCTTATGGAAGTCTCTCTATGGTCTCTAATATCGCTCTGATGTTTCTTTCTGGCTTGCTAGTGAATGCACCATATTCACTTATTACAACAGCTGTTGCAGCTGATCTTGGCACTCAGGACTCGATCAAAGGGAATTCCCGTGCGCTAGCAACAGTGACTGCCATTATAGATGGTACCGGTTCTGTTGGGGCAGCTCTAGGCCCACTTTTAGCTGGGTATATATCCACCCGGGGATGGAACAGTGTCTTCCTCATGCTTATTGTTTCCATTTTATTAGCAGCATTGCTCTTGATTTGTGTTGCAAAGACCGAGATTCGGCAGAAGTTGAATAAGGGAAAATGGGTTTGGAATAGCTCACAGTAATGGAGAATTTTCTCAACCTTTTTGTTTTCTGCTATGGAACATTAGAGAAGTAGATATCATATAGGAAAGAGTACATAGATGGAGAAGTTTCTCAGATCATTATACATGTATGTCTGTATTTTGTATCTCATTCGTTTTACACAAGCACCAATTTACTTGTACATGTACAATTCTATGATTCATTAAAGATGGATTTCTTCAATATTCGCCTTTTTGGATCGTCAAGTTTCTACTCTATACTAGCATTATTTTATCCTGTAATTGTCTTGTAATTCGGCTGTTCAGCTCAATCTGCTTGATTAATCCAGAGTTTAAATGCAATTTCTAAGGGTCTCATTAATTTAACAACCAAAAGAGGTGGCTGAGAATGAAACATGTGCAGGTTTTATTCATCAAGGGAATGATAATACAACAATGGAATCGAATGAATACAAATCAAATTCTACTCCATATTTACAACGCAATTCCCTTAAGCTCCACTAATTTATATATAGTTCCACAGTTTGGTGTGATTTGAATCCTCTTTCTTTTCATCTTAGAAACCGACTGGAGCATCAGTTTATATGAAAAAAGAGAGAGAACAACATTATGAATGAATTTATATTCACAAGTGGTTTTCTACAAAATGGCTAAGTGATATTGCTACTAATCAGTCTAAATCCTCTCCTTCGGCTACCAAAAAGCTAAGGAACAAAGTGATCCAAGACTATTATTCTTCTAACAGGCATTTGAGATTCAGAAGCCCTTCAGCAGAAATGCTTCTGTGAACTTTTGCCCTTTGAACAATCACATTTGGAGGTGGCTCCAAGTGAAAACTCACAATGACAACTGTCAGATTGTCTGTTGCTCCTCGCTTTATAGCTTCATCTACTATTTGCTTGCAGCACAATTTCAAATCGTTGTGCTCTTGGAGACGTCTCCTGGTAAAATCTACTGAATTTTGACTGGTAAACACATCCCATACTCCATCACTGCCAATGATTAGAAACTCGTCCTCCTTTGTCAATGTTATCAGTTTGAGTTCTGGTTCGGCACTCAAGGGCCCAACCCTCCCACCCAGTTCCTTCATTCCTTCAAGGTGCCAATCACCTAATGCACGGGTTACGCCTAACTGACCATTCAAGTAACCATCGTCAATGTATCCACCCAAGGATTCAATCCGCATCCTTTCTTTCGTGCAGCAAGGTCTGTGGTCCTTAGAGAGTTCTTCAGCTTTTCCACATCGTGATAGTACAGCCCGACAATCCCCAGCATTTGCCACAAGTAAGGACCTGTCCAGTAATGTTCTTTCATCTTCAGGCAAATTGCATACTATAAATGTCACTCAAATGCATGTTCACAAGAAGTTACATGGAGAAGATGCAAGGAAATTTTATTGAGTCTATACAATACATTCACCGTTCACAATCCACCAAACTAAAATGCCTACACCAAGCCAAACAAAGTGACTTTAAAATATATGCACTCATTATCACTAGTCATTCTGGAAAAAAAAGAGCTATTATGTTCATTACCCTGAACTTAAATCAACCACAAGGAAAATAACATACAGAATATTAAGCCTTTGCTTGGACATCAGTCTTGCATAATTATCATTACAATACTATAGATCGGAAGGACCTCACCTCCCGAATATCATTGCAGTAAGTGCAGTTGTGCCAGAAGACAGAGCAGACTCAAGAGAGCACGACTTAAAAAATGCAGCATCAGTCTCTATATATGACCTTGTAACCACTTTCTCAAGTTCTAAAGGGAAATCAGCATCATCAACAATGACCCTTGGCAAATGCTCACGAACAAAATGTGCTGCAGCCTTTCCTCCATGCCCATCAAATACCTGTTTCCCAACTAATTGCTTTAGATATCGAAATAAGAATGCAGCAACTACATTACTGACATTGTTTTTTCTTTAACAAAAAATTCAATGAATTTGTTTCTGAATGAGGAATCGGCTTTCAATTTAAATAAGACAGCAAATCCCTTGGCCTCAAAAACATAATTGTTAAATGATTAGGTTATTGACTACAATTTTCTGCAAGGAAGACCAATGTTAAGAATATGATTATTATAATTCTTTGAATTTTCCCATGGCTAGGACAAGGATTCTGGACATGCAAATGACTTTGAACTAGCAATGATCAAAACAAGGAATAAATACTGACGGACTTGTTCCTATTGCACAAAGCATCAACTCAGTTTCCCATTTCAACCAGACAAATGTATTCCCTATAACTCTATTAAGAGACACAGAAAATTGAATTAATTGCTCCCCTGAATTATTCATACCTTTAGGCTAATATGTATTACTGAAAACAAATAGGAAACCATGACATGACTGATACCCTTAAGATTTCAAAATGAACTCCATGCTTTGTATACATGTGATTTAATCTAAAGAAGCCTTTAAGAACCTTCAAAATGAGATGGAAAATGAAGAATGAACTACAATATGAGTAACATGATTGCATAATGATTATAGATCATCCATTATTTTTATTAGTCCTTCAATGTTTCTTGGAATACATATCGGATATGTGGGTAACAACAAATATATGAATAAAATTGGCAGCAGTAATCTTCCAACTTTGTGCAATGTTTTAAAGTTCAAAAGTAGTAGCCTTGATTTTTCAAATTTAAAGCAACGGGCTTTGTTAGATGAGAAAATGTTCATTGGCATGGTTAGCAGTATGATCTCCCAATAAAACACTGCCGTATTTACATCCTTTTCAAAAAACTCACAAATTACCAGTCATGGTGGTGGTTGAGATAATTAATAAATGATGTTTAGAAAATGCGTGGAAAAACCTTTATTCGAGGTGCATACGGATGATGTAGTAAACCAGCCCCATTGAAGATTTTTCCTTCGTATATCCACAATCAAATGAAACCCTCAAAAAACTCTCACATTTAGTTAGCATTCAGACCGATACAGTGACTACCATCCTTGTCACTATATTCAAGTAGAGACCTTTTCCCAAAACCATTTTTGTTTCCTTTATCTCCTAGATATTTTAATGGCAACTAACAAATACTTAAAGTGAAATAGTCATCAAGTCTTCATAATAAAGACAAATATAATTGGAAGATAGCTCATGAACAACATAATAAGGGTAAGAAACTTACCCCGTAGAATGAAACAGCTTCATCTTCGTGTAAGTTATAACCAAACTTTTTAGCCATATCACCTATGCATACATAGGTATCCTCCATATGCGGACGACCCCCAATGTCAGACCACTCTCCTGATCGCAAGGCAGGGAATAAGTTTGTTAACAGGTTCTGTTTATTCTCCATGGTGACTGTATCCTCACAAATGCTTTCCAACTGAATGAAGCACAAAATTAGAAAATCATATAAGTATAATGATTTGAGAAAAAGCTCCTTTCAGCTAGTAAATGGACTTATAATTAGTCCATAGAAGGTTTAATTTTCACTCATAGAATGTGATTAGAGAATATTAGAGAAAGAACAGTAAAAGAAGCACAACAATCCATAAGAATCAATCAAAGAACAATAGCTATGAAATCAGATTAATACAGAATTGAATGTTGCACTAAATTCTATAGAAATTCAACAGCTTGAATCCAGACCTTCTCACCTTAAATACAAATTTTACCCTTCAACATTCTAAACAACAACTAAGCTCAATTACAAGCAGAAAACAAAAATCATCTCTTGACCTGATGATGTCATCCAAACTGGATTGAAAAAGAATAATAGCTGAATAAAAGTCTACCTACTGACAGGTTATTTATAGCAGTAAAAGCTTAAGCTGAATAGATGATACTAATTACTAAAACAAAGAAGAAGAATCAATTGCAATCACATGAAAAGAAAAGGAAATTGAGACAAATAAAGAAACAAAAGAAATGAAGTGTTACAGGAAATGAATTGCCGGAAGTGATGAGAGAAGTGTCCTTGTCCCAATTCTCCATCTGGTTATGTAAGAGATCGCATTGCAAAGGCCAGGAGGCCTTGTTAATACTGCTGTTGTTGGCGGCGGTGGTGTTGTCGTCGTTGTTGTCAGTGTTCAGGTCCTCTTTTTCCTGACCAACTTGTTCAGCATCCTGAAGACACATGATGTGTGTTGTGGTTGCAGAAGCAGTAGATAAAATGACTTTTTGGTGTTGGTTTTGTAGTTTGCAATGAAGCAACTCGAAGGGTATCCTAAGTGTAGAAGAAAGACAGAGGGATTGAAGAGGAGATTCCAAAGAATAAACGTGGGGGGTTGGGTTGTTTACAGCAGGGCCAAGTAGTAGTTGAGATAAATAACAACCGTTAATCTTCCAGATTTTTCTATCAAAAAGCGTGGCTCTAAATCACTTCCTTGCCTTTCTTTCCTTCCCTTTTTTTTATAATAAATTAATCATATCCGATTCCCATCTTTCTTTTTGTTTTTATTTTTCATAAGATAGGTATTACCGGTCCGTCCTATAAACGTTTTTCAATTGATGTTTTTTGAAAATAAAAACAGTGTTTTTGGTTTCAGTTTCGAATTCTGAGAACATGTCTGGTAGCATATACTGAAATCTGTATTTTAAAAATGAAAACGGAAAAAACGCATCTGGTAGGTTAACCGAAAACTATCAAAAATTGAAATATCAATTGTGGTATTTTGTTTAATATTATCACAACTATAAACAAATTGATTACATAATTAACCAATATAATTTTTGTATTGTAATTTTTAAATTAAACAAAAGTAACACATAAAAAATTAATTCAAAAAAACATGTCAAAAAATGAATTAATCAAAACTAAACTCTTAAATTATAAATAAGTAATTACAATATATATATATATATATATATATTATATAATAAAAATATAACTATATATATTAATATAATGTATTAAAGTGCTCAAAGCAAGCCTACGCTTTGATACCATTAGAGACGACAGAGAGCTCCACGACCATCTCACATATCGTTTTCCCTACAGACGGCCTTTCCTCAACGGCCTTAACATGGTACTTACAAACAGAGATGGATGGAGATCTTAAGCCATAACCTAGTCAGTACGTGGCGTTGTTAAACCTGAGTTCATCCTAGTCAACAACATTCTGGTTCTGGATGTGTCTAGGGTGTCCAGCCGATATACTAGACAAGAAAACAAAATCTGTTCTGATATGCAGGGTCCTCATACGAGGCAAGCATAGAGCATACTGGGATCTTGAAGAATCATAGTTCCAGACATAGAACCGTCAGAAGATTAGGAAGAGAGAAACTTTAGAAAGCCATAAACAAACACTCAAGCTTTTTATTGATTTTCTGATGCCCTCACAGAGAGAACAAGGCTTCCTTATATAGGGAGAGGAAACACTCTACAAGCAAGCGACAAGCTTATCTTACAAAGGATAAGGCCAGAGACGGTGGCCGACAAACAACAATAATTTTACAAAAGTCAACAAAGCAAAAGAAGGCTGCCCTGGCAGCTGGCAAACACTCTAATAATTATACAGATAGGGATGACGAAGATACTACGGGCTACTGAGATTACAGGTGGCGTGGTATTCGTCGTCAGAGTTGAGGGCCCCACACATGGAACAGGGCCACTTGTCAACCTGGTCTTGAGAATCCAGAAGATAAGAGTTCTGGAAGGGATGCCAGTTCCTTGCTGGGTCCCGTGGGACATCTAAGAGGATGAAAAGGACGTCCGTTTTGTCATTGTTTATGTCACAAAGGAAATTAAGGAGAGGGATCTGGATGCCAGTCTAGTACAGCCTTTCGTAGTCATACGAAGTATCCCATTCGTAGCTGACATTGGAGGTCCAAAAAAGTCGAGTATGTGGGTTGTGACTGTAGAGCCTGCTAAAAACCCAAATGCAGCATACCTTGGAGGCCGGTTCTGGGTCCATTTTCCAAAGATGGTATTGGCCCATAAGTTTGGTAAGTTCGATACGCCAGACGGGTAGAGGGTTAAACCTAGAGCTGGCAAAATTGACCCGTAACCCGTCAACCCAACACGAACCCGAGGTACTTAAACGGGTTGGGTTGGCTTCTTAACGGGTTCGGGTCATAATCGGGTCAACTCGTGTAACCCGTTTATTATATGGGTCGTGTCGGGTTTGACTAAACGGGTTCACTGGTGACCTGTTTAACCCGTTTAGTCATATAAATACATTTATAATTGTTCTTATTACAGGGGTTATAAATGACTTTTGGCATACCATATAAAAACATCCTTTAGGTTACAACAACAGCCATCAGACTAAACACTCTCAAATCCTTAACCCTAACTTCACCAAAATCACATCTCACTCTTTCCCTTTCACTCTTTCTATTTTTTTTCTTCCTTTCACTATGCTCTATTTTATTTTAAATTTCAGATTTGTGACTGATGACCAGCGGCGACTGATAATCAGCGGCGACTGATGACCAGCGGCGACTGCAATAACCAGTGGTGACTGAAATCGATGGCGGAGCTGTGGCGACTGATGATCGACGAAACTGAGACGGAGCAGCGGCGACTGACGATCGATGGATTCTGGGTGGGATTAGGTTGTTGGTGCAACGAAGCTGCGACGATGCCGGAGAGCAGCGGCAACTGACCTGCGACCGATTTGGAGAGACAACAGCGGATCTTGGTAGAGCTTGACTCCTTTAATTCACGGCGGTGGATTTTGGTCGATCTTGTTCATCAATCTTCACGGCGGTGAAAACCTATGTTTTTATTAGTGAATCTGTTAGAATATTTTGTTACACTGCCATTTGAATCCATTTGAATCTGTGTTTTTATTCACGGGAAACATGTGAATCTGTTACACTGTCATTTGTAATTTTGTTTGGTTTGGTCTCATCAATACAACACTATCCGTGTTAAACGGGTTCGGGTTAAACGGGTCACACCGCTGAAACCCGACCCATTATAACCCCGATTAGATTATTAAACGTGTTACGGGTCAACCCGTCTAACCCGTATATTTATTCGTATCGTGTTGGGTTTTAAAAGGTTAACCCGTTTAATTAAACGGTCGTGTCGGGTTAAGGGTTAATATTATTCGGGTCGTGTCGGGTTGAGGTCAACCCGACCCATGAAACCGAATTGCCAGCCCTAGTTAAACCATTGTAGGAAGGTCTGGAGGTTAGGAGAGGTTGGGCTCTGGATGAAGCCGTATAATGATTGGAGGGGAAAGAAGATGCATGATGATGGAGGACCGATAAACACCAAAGGAACCATAAAACCTGGTCGAAATAATAGTAAAAGGGTGGAGATATAAAAGGGTCGAGAAAAGGTTTACTAGGGTTAGCTAACTGATGGTGGCAGCCCTGGTCGTTGATTTGAGCAAGATATCTAGGAAGATATGACTTTGTAAAACCGTGGACCTGTTGGACAGAGGGAAGTTGACCATGTGGTAGGGTAGCCATAAATTCTGGCGAGAAGGTTGGAGGTGGTGGGACAACAGGTGGAGCTGTGGAGGATGAGGCCTGTGAGGATATCATGTAAATCAAGGGGATGGGACCAACACGGGAGATCAGGGTGATGAAGTGAGGCCTTAAAAGCATATCTGGGATGATGTTGTGGTGCCCCATTATGTGTTTGACTGAAAAGTCATATCTGGAGAACCAATCCTTAAGTCTTAGGAGCTGAGGATTTGGAGGAAGCTTGTTGTGGAATTCAAGGACCTTTAGAAAAGATGAGTTATCCATTTCGACGATGAAGTCCTTGGTTCTGAGATGGAAATCAAACTTGGAGATTCCATATTTTACAGCAAATATCTCTTTGTAAATGGTGTGATAGTGTTTCTGGGCTACTTTGAACTGTCTGTTGGCATGACCACAGTAGTGGTGATTTCTATTGGATTCTTCAAAGAAGACGGCCCCCCAGAAGTGGTCACTGGCATCAGTCTGTAGGATGAGCTGTCCCAAAGAAGGGATATGCAAATGGAGAGGTTTTTGTGAGACATTCTTTAAGTGGGCCACTGCCTCTGAATGGGAGGTATCCCATGGAGGGGGATCCTTCTTGAGGAGTTTGGACAAGATTTTAGTGTAATGGCTCGCTTGTAGGATAAAGTCTCTGTTGTAGTTGACAATGCCAAGGAATTGTTGAACCTGTTTCTGTGAAAGATTGGAATCTGGGAAGGCAAGGAGCTATCTTGCCAAATGAGGTCTAGGGACATAGGACCCATCTTTAATTCTCATGCCAAGGAACTCAATCTCAGTAACACCAATCGAGCTCTTTTTATCAGATAACATGATTCCATATTTGTCAATGATTTGGAGAAAGTGTTGTAGGAGCTTATCATGTGATTCCTTGTCAGGTGAAAAAAGCAAGATGTCGTCGATGTATAGCAGGGTTGTATGGAGGATTGGACGGTAAAATCCTGATGATGGCCTTTTGGAAAAGCGAAGGGGCTGTTTTTAAACCAAAAGGTAAGATTGTCCATTGGTACTGGGCATTCGGGAGGCAGAAAGCCGTCTTGGGTCTGTCATCAGGGTGGATACCAATTTTTCAGAAGGCACCTTTCAAGTCAAACTTGGAAAACAGTGGCTCCAGGAATTTGGGAAAACAACGAATTGGCTCTAGGAACTGGGAACTTGTTGTCTAGGAGGAAGAGGTTGAGAGGCTTGTAATCAATTACGAGCCTTTTCTTTCCTCGGAGTTGTTCTGACCTTTTCTCAACGTAAAAGGCATGGCAGGCCTATGGAGAAGAGGTAGGCTCTATTAGGCCCTGTTAGAGGAGCTCGTCACATTCTTCAATTGCTAGGGATAGGTCAGAGGGGGACATTCCCGAGTGAGTTTCTTTCATTGGGTTAACATCTTCATTGAGTTTGAAAGGGAGACGAATGAAGAAGTCAGGGTTTTTCCATAGCAGGTGTAGATGTTTGAAGTCTGCATGGCTGTTGGTGCAGAATTGTAGGAGTTTTTCTTGAATTTGCTGGAAATCTGGATTGATAACTGAAAGGGGAAAAATCTTGGGGATGTCGATGAAAGGTTTAAACTCCCTTTTGTAGCGGATTCCATTAGGGAGGATCCTGATGGCTCTGGACTGGCTGTAGATGTCCCATCCGATGAGGATATCTTTGTTTGGAAGAGGTGTTCCAATGACCTGAGTCCAAAGGGTGAACGAAGGGAAAAACTGTATGCCAACTTTGTGCTTGGAGATCAGGTAAGTATTAAAAATTTGTCCATCTGCTGCTAGAAATTCATTTTTTTCTTCTTTCTAGGCATCAGAAGGAAGGACGTTAGGATTCATCATCGAGGAATGTGCTTTTGTATCAAAATAGGCAATGACAGGGACCGACTTGGAATATTTTGTTGTTAGAATCTTGATTTTGACCTGTGGGCCTGTACTACCATTGCTGGTGGCTTGGTAGACCTCTGAAGGGGAACCAAGATCTATATATTCTGTCTGTTCTGAGGAAGTGCTAGAGTCGTTTGAATCTTGAACCATAAAAGAGGTCAACTGGTTAACATCTTCTTGTTTTGAGAAGAAAGACTCAATATCTGCATCTGAGGGGATTTCATCAGCAACATGTCTAAGTTGTTGAATGAGCTTAGCAGATTTTGCTCTTTTATTAGGGCATTGCTTGGCATAGCGTCCCTCTTGTCCGCAAGTAAAGCACTTGTTGGACTTGTTCCATGATCTCCTGGTCTTCTTCCTGTAGTATTTGTATTTCCTATTCCTCCTGGGGGTTGAGGAATTCTATTCTTTTCGGGGTTGGTTTCTGGTAGGTCGTCTTCTGTAGGACCTGTTTGTTCTGCAGTTGCAGTGTTCAGTGGAGTTGCATTTGAGATGGTAGGTGGGAGGAAATTTGCAGTGCCTATCATATTTTCTACCTTCTCTGATCATCTTTGCAAAAACTCTATGGGTAGCACAGAGTTTGTCTAATGCAGTGTAGGTATACATATGGATTTCTCCTAGAGTAATGTCTCGTAGGCTTTTGCCTGAGAATTCAATTAATCTTTGGAGTTCTCCTGAAGCTCTGTAGGAAGAGAGTTCAGGTACACCTGTCTTAAGGTTTCATCATTGATTCCGCCGAGTGCATGGTACCTGAAAGACATGCGCCTGTAGTGGTAATCTATGTATCTTTTGTCTAATGAGCAGACTCGCATTTCGAAAAATTCTTGCCTGGTCTATTTGTAGAATTAGGAGGCATCTCCGAGGAATTCTCGGAATACTATTCCCAATGCTAGAGAGGCAAATCCATATCTAACCAATTAAAGTTGTCTATATTCTCCAAGGGCTTGGTACCAGTCTCTAAGAGATCCAGTGAACCTGGAGACGAATTCTCTCAAGATGGATTCTATGTCGTTATCTCGCTTTGGTGTCTACAGGTCGAGCCAGACTCTCATTTCTGACATCCTTTTTCTCCATTGTCGGGGAGCTAGGTCGTCAAAATTAAACCAGGGGCCGTTTGTAGCTTTCTGAGGAGGTGCCTGGTTTCTGGGCCTTTGGTCAGGCGGTTCATCGACCATAGGGGCTGGTTTCTCAGAGGTTTCATCTGAAGATTCAGATGTGTCAACTGTTTGAGTAGATGGTTGAGGGTCAGCTCTGGTGGCTAAGTAGATCTGACTGAGATCTGGCACTGCATCTGGGTCTGAGTAATTCGCATGATCGGTGGAATGTGAAGAGTCCGAGAAATCTGGGGAATACGTTTCCCACGAAGAGGGGGAATCATAAGAGGATTCTGTGGGTTCTGTAGGATGGTCAGAGGTTCCTGGAGAGGAAAACTGACGAGAAGCTGTATAAAAAGCATGCTTTTGGTGATCTGGTGGTGAGTGTTTGGTGCCTTCTTTTTCCGAGGAGATGTTCTTTTTTTCCTGCTAGAGGATGGTTGTTGCGGATGAGTGGATAGAGGTGGGTATTTTCTGAAAAGATATCCAGTTGATTTGAAAAACTGGTTGTGGTCAAGGGGCCTAGAAGGAGGAGGTGGCGACTGAGTAGGGATGTGGCCTTGGGATATAAGGTATGCTAGTGAAGTGGTCTAGAGTTATCTGGTTCAACTGGTCTTTGAGTTGTCTGATTTCTCTTTCCTTGCTATTGAATTCAGGGCCAAAATATCCTTGGTTGATGTACTGGTGAAGATCAACATCTAACCGGGAAACCCTCGACTGTAAATCTGTATACATGTTGCGTAGAGTTGAATAGAGATATTGGAGTTGGTGATCGTGTTGGGAAACATGATGTGAAACTTGGTCAATCTTTTGGTCGATAGAGTGAAGAACTCTATTCTGGACAGTGGCATTACGAGTGTGCCAATTGAGGACTTGTTTAGCCTGAGAGAGCTGCTTGAGGGATCCGTCAGGTAAGATCTTAGTAGATTGGATGAATGGTTTGGAAAATAAATTCCTTTATGGGTTTGAAGAGGATTCCAAAGGTGGAAAATCCTTATCATAGCTGGAGGCCATGAAACAAAGAATGGGAGTCGGAGTAGAAGGCAGTATTTGTTCTGTTGGCTCATCCAGAAGTAATCCTTCATCTTTTAAGATTTGGAGAGCTCTATCATAGATAGAGAGAGGCTAGTTTTTTATTGGTTGTAAACCAATCCAAGGACTCTGAGGGTAGGGTCTCAGCGAGAGTGAATGGGTTTAGAAGGTGATCTCACAGTTTTGTAACAAGCTCTGCATTCACAGTCAGAGTCGCACATTTCTGGGTCAACATCCCATATGAAATGGCTGTTGATCTTGTCTGTATAAACAGGAGTTCCATCGGGTTCGAAGCGATGGATCGGAATTTCTTTTTCAGTTGTGACAGGCCTGATCATGAGGACCTGGAACACATGAGGAGAACTGGGTGATGTTTCTGTGGCAGGGGTGCTGGTTACTTGTGTCGCAGAAGTGCCAATTTGCTCATAAGTAGTCTAGATGGAACCATCGGCTAACTTGATGAACTTGGTGTATGTGGCGACAACAGGAGTGATGTTTTGAAAAGCCTTCTCATAGTTAGTGATCCACTTGAGAGGCATGATTTCTGTGAGCTTTTCTCTGGGCAGCTGCTTAGGAATCTGGATGATAGTGGGGACTTCATCTTCTCTTTTAGCTTCTATGATGCCGAATTCCTACATGGCAACACTGCACCACCAGATTGCTTACAGGCTCCAAGATCATGCTCTTGATCTTCCCATCCCTGGACATATAAACTAGATGAAGAAAGGGAATTCAACAAACAAATGGAAAATAACACGACTGATAACACTCTATCTAGGCTCTCTTCTGCTATTTCCATCCGACAAACTCAAACAAGCAAAATCCAGAATCTCGTTGAATATACCCATATCCTAGAATCCGCACAAATCACTGAAACAACTCTCCCTCTGTTAAACCCTTATACTGTGTTTAAACGCAGTAGATCACTCTCTAGGAGAGTCACTGCTCTAGTTCAACATCGTTCTCCTCCGATAAAGGAGTTTATTATTTTTACATGATTGCTTTTAGTTCTAGTTAGAAATAGATTATTCTGGATATATATAAGGGGCATTTTGATCATTTGAAAGTCTTGTCCCCGTCTTGTACTAGCCATATCAAATGTATAATAGTGCAATTAATAGTTTAAAAAAATGTTTTTTATATGTAAAGAAAGTGAAAAACAAAAACAAAAAACAAAAAACAAGTATTTTGTGTTTTTCAAATCTTTCACTTTTAATACTGGTTTTTTTTCGAAAATAAAATGAAAAACGGTTAACGAACGTGTTTTCAAAATCGTTTTTGAAAAATAAAACGAAACGAAACGCAAACAGCTGCAGGACGGGGCCTACACTTTTCCAAATACTTTTGTTTCTTGCTAATTTTTAGCTATTGCTATTATTATAAAGGGTTACACTATCTTATTGATCCAATAACGTTATTAGACTTAATAACTACTATTAGATTGGATAAAAGTAAATCCAATAGATATTATTAAAATTTAACATTAATATATTTTATTATAGTAAAACCTTAAAACCTTTTTAACAGGTTTCTTTGTTTTCAAAATATATCACGTAATAAAGGATATAAATTTATTTTTTCTTAAAGGATTTAAATTACTTCAAAAAAAAAGATTTAAATGTTAATGAACAAGTAATAAAAATTTAATTAGTAGAATGAAAGAATTTATATTAAATAATTATAATTTATATTTTATTTATCTCGAGATGATACTGACACGTGTTTATTATAAGAAACTATATTAAATAATTATAGTTTATAGCTAATTCATAGCTAGTACTGGTATCATAATAACAATGATATTATTCTTAAAAATGACAATTTTAATGGAAATAATGAGTATTTGTAATTTTGTTTATTTTGTTCACGTGTGATATAGTAAAAATAATATTATATTAATGTTTATATTGAATTACATAATGGATGAGTTTAAATACAAATTTAGCAATAGCTTATTAAAAACAATATTCTTATAAAAAAATAATAATCTTGTACAAAAAAAAACACATTCATACAAACAATGACACTTTGTTAATTCATATTTTAGCACTTATGTTACACTAACAATAGTATTAATAGTAACGATTTCAATTGCACTAACTAATCACTCTTATAACACAAAATAATATATATTATCGGTGAAAATGGTCTATAACTACAATTTCGGTCATATGATATAGTAAAAATATTATAATAATATATATAATATAATAATATATGAATTTAAATACAAATTTATTGATAATTTTTTATAAACAATAATACGATATAAAAATTCACCACAATTAATATGTAATACACATATTAGAAATATAATATTGAACAAATAATAAAGAGTTAATGACTAGAAAGAAAGAAATTATAGTAATTAGTTATAATTTATTTTTATCACATAGCTAGACACTACTAAATGTAGCATTAATAATAATAATTTCAATAGGGCTCTACTAGCTTCATAAACTTGTTGGAAATTTTGTGATAATCTCTTATTTTGAGAGCAAAAATTGAGTATGATAAATTCCATAGAAATGAAAGATTAACGTGGATTCGAATTCTCCTCCGAGAGAACTTCGAAATGGTATACTCAAATTCACAAAAGGGTTAATGGGTGAATGAGAAATTGAGTCTCAAAGTGGACCCATTGTGTATGGATTAAAAGAAATCCCATATTGCTTAGGGAAATCATTTATAAGTAGTTTATAAGTGAATGTGTGATATGAGCTTTCAATATGTGTGTGGCATAGAGGCTCTCTCTCGCGCGCGTAGGGGGGGGGGGGGGTGCAAATCATGGACCCTGAACCTTCGAATGCACGACTCGTGTGTGGGCGTGACCTACGGACACGAATGTCGCTCCGATTCAACGTTTTTGATTGTGATGAATAAGGAAAAACTTTAATTGTTTGGATTCTGATTTCTTACTTGATCACTAAGAATACAGAATCGGGTTTTAATTAGAAATAAATTTCTTTGGAGAATATTATCTAATTAAATAATCCCAAATTAATCCCAAAACCCTAGTGTTTCAGTTTGGGTATTTAATATCTCTAATATTCTGTTTAACATATATAGAAAAACTATTCCAGTTTTCTTTTGAGCAACCGATTTCTTTTCTTCTCTAGTTTTCTTGGTAAGTTCAAAACTCGGTTTGAGTTCACTGATAGTGGATAGTGCTTAGGCCTACCACTGTTGAACCGTTGTATCCTGGGAGACAATCGCCTAATACACATATGGTGTTGTCCGGGGAAATTGTCTTAAGGACACCGTGTGAAACACGGGCCTTGGATCAAACTCTGTTTTCTAACGTTACTTTATGATTTCCTTGATACTAATCAGGTTTGATTGCAAATTAAGTTTTACAATCTTAAGACAAATTTTTTTTTCTGTTTTAAATTATTTTCAAACAACGTTTGCTTATTCAAACTTTCTGGTATCAGAGTTCTGGTTCAGATCGTAACAAACTTTAAAAATAAATCATTGATTTAGTTTTCAACTGTGGTAATCGGGTTCAGCTGGAACACTGATTCAATTTGGAAATCGGGTTCTTTGGAACACTGATTTCAATTTTATATACATACGTTACCTGTGGAAATCGAGTTCTTTGGAACACTGATTTCAATTTGAAATATATATATATATATATATATATATATATCATTAATCTGTGGAAATTGGGTCTATTATTAGACACTAATTTTGAAATCAATTTCAATTTAATTGTGTTATCGGGTTTGCAAAATCAGACACTGATTGTGATTTCCATCGTGAAATCTGATATCCATGCTATTATTTCTGTGACACTAAAACGATTTTGTTTTTGTTTCAGATATTATGGCAAGCAAATCGAATGTGAACTCCAGTGTTCCACTAGAGACTCCAGAAGTGAATCCAAGTATAAGATTAGATACTTCAGCTGTGAACTCTGTGCTTGTAGGCCAGGTACCAGTAGTAGTACCTACTGTGGCTACAACGACTCCGGCCATCAACTCCTTCGTGAGAAACATGCCTGATCCGGTGATGAGTCAGTATATGAGTCAAGGGAATGTTCCCATGGAAAATCCCTACATGAATTCGGTACCTTTGCCGATTAATCATATGGAGAAACCTGAAAAGTTTAGTGGACCAAATTTTAAACGATGAGAGCAAAAGATGCTGTTTTATTTGACCAAACTGAACCTTGACAGATTCTTGACTGAAAATGCTCCTAAACCTAATAATGGTGAAGAACGAGATGTTCAAGTATGGAATGCTATTGATGCATGGAATCACTCGGATTTCCTATGCTATAATTACATACTGAACGGGCTGTCAGATTCGATATATAGCGTTTATTCTTCAAAGAAAACAGCCAAAGAACTGTGGGAATCATTAGACCGTAAATACAAAACTGAGGATGCTGGTTCCAAGAAGTTTATTGTCGGCCCGTTTCTTGATTACAAGATGGGGGATTCCAAGATAGTTATGAGTCAAGTCCAAGAGCTACAGGTGATTCTGCATGAGATACATGCCGAAGGGATGACCCTGAGTGAAACTTTCCAGGTGGCTGCAATCATTGAGAAGCTTCCTCCTTCAAGGAAAGAGTTCAAAAACTATCTCAAACACAAGCGAAAAGAGATGAAGATCGAGGATTTAATTCTTAAGCTTCGTATTCAGGAAGATCATATGAAGTATGACATGAAAGATTTCAATGCGCCTGAAGCGAAAATCAATGTGGTTGAGCATGGGCAAAGTTCTAAACCAAAAAAGAATAAGCCTAGGAAAGGATCCAAATTGGGTCCTAAGGGAGGAGTCTCTAAGAAGTAAAAATTCCAAGGGAAGTGCTTCGACTGTGACAAGCTGGGTCACAAATCTTCTGAGTGCAGGTTGCCAAAGAAGAAGAAGAACCACGAGGCAAACGTGGTTGCTGGGATCTCAAGAGATGTATCTAAGATCAATCTCTCTGCAGTTGTGACAGAAGCAAACCTTGTTGGGTCAAACCAAGGGAGTGGTGGTTGGATACTGGGGTAACTTGTCATATATGCTCTGACAGGGAGATGTTCAATATATTTGAAGAAATGAAGAATGAAGAAAAGTTGTATATGGGCAACTCAGCCACATCTAATGTGAAGGGACGTGGTCAAGTCATTCTCAAGATGACCTCTGGTATAACCCTGAGCTTGAACAATGTACTGTATGTACTCGATATACGCAAGAGCTTGGTTTCCTTTTCGTTGCTCAATCAAGATGGGTTCAAGATGGTGATTGTATCAGACAAAATGGTTTTAACCAAGCAGGGAACTTATGTGGGTAGGGGATACGTAACTGAAGTGTTGTTTAAGCTTAATGTATCTGTTGTCAAAAGAATAATCAATAAAGATAATTCTTCAGTTTATTTGCTTGAGTCTTCCAATTTATGGCATGGTAGACTAGGACACGTTAATTATGATACCCTGCGTAGATTAATTAACTTAAATCATTTTCCCGCATTCAATATTGATCCTACACATAAGTGTGAAGTTTGCGTTGAAGCAAAACTAACAAGGTCATCATTTCAAATTATTGAAAGGAAATCTGAACCTCTTGATTTAATTCACACAGATATATGTGATTTAAAATTTGTTCAAACATGAGGTGGCAACCAATATTTCATCACATTTATAGATGATAGCACCAAATATTGCTATGTATATTTGTTGAAAAACAAGGATGAAGTTATAGAGAAGTTTAGTCTCTATAAAACTGAAGTTGAGAATCAACTCAACAAGAAAATCAAGGTACTGAGAAGTGACCGAGGTGGTGAATATGTAGCACCGTTTGGTGAATTCTATGCTCAACACGGAATCATACATCAAACTACTGCACCATATTCCCCTCAGCAAAATGGTATTGCTGAACGTAAAAATCGTACCTTGAAAGAAATGATGAATGCAATGCTGATAAGTTCTGGAGTGCCTCAGAACATATGGGGTGACACTATATTGTCTAGCAATTACCTTTTAAACAAGGTACCATGAAAGAAAGAAGACAAGACACCATATGAACTATGGAAAGGAAGAAAACCTTCCTATAAATTCTTATGAATGTGGGGGTGTCTTGCCAAAGTAGCAGTACCTATACCTAAGAAGGTGAAAATAGGTCCGAAAACTATTGACTACATTTTCATTGGATATGCACAAAACAGTAGTGCTCATCGATTCTTGGTCTATAAATCTGACATATCAGATATACACAAAAACACGATAATGGAATCTAGAAATGCAATGTTCTTTGAACATGTATTTCCATGTAAATCCAATAATGAATCAAGTTCGTCAAAACGAACATATACTGATAGTTATGAGGACCAAGAACAAGGAAATGAAGCAGAGGATGAACCTAGACGTAGCAAAAGAGCAAGGATGGAAACGTATTTTGGTCCAGATTTTATGACCTATTTGCTAGAAGGTGAACCTCAAACTTTCAAGGAAGCGGTAAGCTCTTCTGAAAGACTCTTGTGGAAAGAGGCAATTAAAAGTGAAATTGATTCCATCCTTCAAAATCATACTTGGGAATTAGTGGACCTTCCTCCGGGATGTAAACCGCTAGGATCCAAATGGATTTTCAAAAGAAAGATGAAAGCAGATGGATCAATTGATAAGTATAAGGCCAGACTTGTAATTAAAGGTTACAATCAACGAGAAGGCCTAGACTACTTTGATACATATTCTCCTGTGACGAGAATAACCTTCATTAGAATGATACTTGCAATCACAGCTTTGCGAAATCTTGAAGTACATCAAATGGATGTGAAAACGGCTTTCTTAAATGGATATTTAGATGAAAAAAATTACATGGAACAACTTGAGGGGTTTTCTGCTCCAGGACAAGGAAAGAAAGTCTGTAAATTGGTGAAGTCTTTATATGGTTTAAAGCAAGCACCAAAACAATGGCATGAGAAATTTGACAATGCTATGATGTCAAACGGATTTAAGATCAACGAATGTGACAAATGTGTTTATGTCAAGGACACGCAAAATGGCTATGTCATTGTGTGCCTTTACGTTGATGACATGCTCATTGTTGGTAGTGATGATAAAGTGGTCAAATCTACCAAGGATATGTTGAAATCAAGATTTGATATAAAAGATATGGGACTGGCTGATGTAATGTTGGGAATGAAAATCTCAAGGACATCTAACGGACTCATATTAAGTCAATCACACTATATTGACATGATTCTTGAGAAATTCAACAAAAATGATTCTGGAATTTCTAGAACACCAGTAGATACAAATCTACATCTATCCAAGAATAAGGGTGAGAGCATCTCTCAACTAGAATATTCTCGAGTGATAGGAAGTCTGATGTACTTAACCAGTTGTACAAGACCAGACATAGCTAATGCAGTCAGCAAATTAAGCAGATATACTAGTAATCTAGGAACCGATCACTGGAAAGGAATAGTAAGAGTACTGAAGTACTTACGATTCACTCGTAATCATGGACTGCATTATACTAGATATCCAGCTGTTCTAGAAGGATACACTGATGCTAACTGGATATCTGATATGAAGGATTCAAAATCCACTAGTGGGTATGTGTTCACACTAGGTGGTGCGGCGGTATCTTGGAAATCCTCCAAACAAACATGTATAGCCAGATCCACCATGGAATCTGAGTTTATAGCATTAGATAAATGTGGAGAGGAGGCTGAATGGCTACGCCAATTCTTAGAAGATATTCCAAGATGGCCAAAGCCTGTGCCAGCAATTTGCATTCACTATGATAGTCAATCAGTAATAGGAAGAGCAGAGAGCAATATGTATAATGGGAAGTCTAGACATATACGTCAAAGACATAATACCATTAGACAACTAATCTCAACTGGGGTTATCACTATTGACTATGTAAGGTCAAAAGATAACATTGCGGATCCGCTAACTAAAGGGTTAAACAGAGAACTAGTTGAGACATCATCGAGAGAAATGGGACTAAAGCCCATTAGATAAAAGGTCGATACAATGGACACCCAACCTAGTTGACTAGAGATCCCAAGATCTAGGTTCAATGGGACAACCAAGTTGTAAGACTCAGTTGGATCACTGTGGGGGTTACCCACAAGTCCATTCCTATGATGAAACAGTGATGCCCATAGGGAAAAGGTTAAACTGTGGGTTTTAATGATTCTTATGCATTGAAATTCCTAGCTATGGAAATCCGAGCAGAGTAAAGCTGGTTACTCTTAATTAAGAAATCACCTATGTGAGAGAGAAGTGAGGCCGCTTCTAAAAGAGAATAGTGAATGGCTATATTCTCCATAGACTCTCACAGAACCAGATGCATGTTCATGGCCAAGACGAACATAAAAATGAGAACCAAATCGGGTCTGGAAGATACCTGTGTAAGGTGTGTGATCGTTACACAAAACGGCAGAACAGTTCAAGGATATCACATCTACTGATCAGCCAGTAAAGTAAGCATACCTTTACAAGGGAAGGTTCAAGGGGTAACACCTACCTATCCTATGCAGGCTTCGACCGTTTGAACTTACCAAACATCTTCTTTGTGTCTCCTAGGTCAATTTCATTCATGTGGGGGATTGTTGGAAATTTTGTGATAATCTCTCATTTTGATTGAGAGCAAAAATTGAGTATGATAAATTCCATAGAAATGTAAGATTAAGGTGGATTCGAATTCTCCTCCGTGAGAACTTCGAAATGGTATACTCAAATTCACAAAATGGTTAATGGGTGAATGAGAAATTGATTCTCAAAGTGGACCTATTGTGTAGGGATTAAAAGGAATCCCACATTGCTTAGGGAAATCATTTATAAGTAGTTTATAAGTGAATGTGTGATATGAGCTTTCAACATGTGTGTGGCATAGAGTCTCTCTCTCGCGCGCGCAGGGGAGGGGGGTGCAAATCGTGGACCCCGAACCTTCGAATGCACGACTCGTGTGTAGGCGAGACCCGCGGACACGAATGCCGCTCCGATTGGACCGCGAGAGTCCAGTTGACCTTTTGCCACTTCCCTAAGTCAACGTTTTGTATTGTGATGAATAAGGAAAAACTTTAATTGTTTGGATTCTGATTTCTTACTTGATCACTAAGAATACAGAATCGGGTTTTAATTAGAAATAAATCTCTTTGGAGAATATTATCTAATTAAATTATTTCCTTATTAATTAAAAACAAATTTTCCAAAAATAATCTCGAATTAATCCCAAAACCCTAGTGTTTCGGTTTGGGTATTTAATATCTCAAATATTATGTTCAACATATATAGAAAAACTATTCCAGTTTTCTTTTGAGCAGCCGATTTCTTTTCTTCTTTGGTTTTCTTGGTAAGTTCAAAACTCGGTTTGAGTTCACTGGTAGTGGATAGTACTTAGGCCTACCACTGTTGAACCGTTATATCCTGGGAGACAATCGCCTAATACACATATGGTGTTATCCGGTGAAATTTTCTTAAGGACACCAAACACGGGCCTCGGATCAAACTCTGTTTTCTAACGTTGCTTTCTGTTTTCCTTGATACCAGTCAAATTTGATTGCAAATTAAGTTTTACAAAACTTATAGTAATGTGAAACTATTTAATTGAAATGAGTTCAAAATATTTATATTGGATATATTTTCTTTATATTTATATTGGATATAATTTGACAATGTAAATAAATTATTTTATTAGTACTAATTGTTTTAAAATATTATAAGAACTATTACAATAGGAACCTGTCGGGATCAAACAATACATGTATGGTCCGGATATATACTGTCATAACAGGAAATAACTACATATGTGAAAGATAGATGCACTACCAACTCTATTATAAAAAAATGAATTGTTAAATAAAAACAAACAACTTATATAATAAATTTATAATATTAATCAGAACTTATAAATATTATTGTTTTACTTTTATTTAAATAAAAATAATACTAACATTATTTTATACGACGTGAAATTGTTACCATAAATAATATATATGTTTACAATTATATGCAAAACATTTTACATGATATGATTTTTTTAAAATGAATTGTTAACATTCTACTTCAAAGTTGTTACAATGTACATTTTAATTATTACATTTCACGATATATTTATTACAACGTTAAATCGTTACCACGGATATCTTAATTACAATTTTTATACAAAACTTGTTACATGGTACAGATATTTTGTTACCCATATAAAATGAGTTGTTACATGATACAACAACACTGTCACAACCTATAACTTTATCGTTACATATCAAAGCAACGTGAAATTGTTACCACAAATATCTTAACTACAACTTACTACTTGAAACTTGTTACAATGAACGTATATTTTGTTACCCATATAAATCGAGTTGTTACATACTACGTCAAAGTTGTTACGACCTACGACCTACGACTTTATTGATACACATCATATCTTATTTGTTACAACAATAAATTATTACCACATACATCTTAGCTATAACTTTTTAACAAAAAATTGTTATATAGTATGAATATTTTGTTACCCACATAAAATGAGTTGTTACATGATACGACAACGTTGTTACAACATACAACTTTATCGTTACACATCATATCAATGTGAAATTGTTATTACAAACAATTCAATTGCAACTTTCTACTTGAAATTTGTTACAAAACACATATATTTTGTTACCCATATAAATCGAGTTGTTACATGCTACAATAAAGTTATTACGAGCTATGATTTTATTATTACATATCACTTAAAATTTGTTATGAAGTTGATATTGTTATCACATGCATCTAAATTACAACTTTTTATTCAAAATTTGTTAATTGTATAAAAATTATGTTACACGTAATTTATCATATAAAAATATTTGTAAATATTTAAAATGAAATCAATTCAAAAATTATTATGTTACAAATATTTTATAAAATTAAATCAAATAATGACTTATTTCAAAATATAATACATCAAAAATATTTTACAAATTAAACATTTTTTTTTATTTTCTGAAAATAAAAATAATTTATAAAATATAAAAAAATTATTTTAAATCTATTATATTATAAATGTTTAATTAAATTAAATACAAATTTAAATAATAAAAAATATCACATAATTATTTAAATCACAGAAGATTATTATGAGGATATGTATAATCCTTATCTAATTATCATTTAAAATTATTTAATATAATTATTTAAATTAAATTAAATTAGATTATTATATTTTTATAATAAATTTTAAAAAATATAAATAAAATAACTTGAAAGTAACTGGTTATAATCAGTTACTTCATATTTTTAAAGTGTTTGGTTGCCACATGTCAACCAAATATTGGATGAATCTTGTAATAAAAATCAAATAACCTTATTGGGATTTAATCTCTCAACAATGTAGCCATACCCTATTATAAATTATAATAAATTTAAGGTTTAGACGATCTCGCAAACGTAATTTCAATAGTCTAGATCTTATGGATAAATACTGGAAAAACCTTATCTCGTCAATTTCTACTGATTTTCAAGTTGGCCTTCTTGTCTAACTCTTACAAATTTTTACATGGAATTTTGCGATCTTAACAAGATGGCTTCTAATTATTCCACTATAATTTTTTTAATAAACTGGACTGACCTAATGGGAAAAAACATCACAAACGATCATATATTGTAAAACACATAGACAATGTCCTTATATACATAAAAGATAAAAGAAAAGTAAATAGTGAAAAAGGCAACAAAATATAAAGAACTAGGAAGAAAACAACCCCGTAATAAAATAGGCACGTAGGGCCATATAAAAAAGAAAAAGAAAACATCAAGAAAAACAAAAAAAAAACTCTCGGGCCATACAATCATTGTCAACTAAACAAGAAAAGAACGACGGGACATAAAACCACCATGAATCAGCTTGAAGCTTCAAAGTATGCTTAGAAAGCATATCTGCAACATGATTCCCCTCCCTGAAAATATGGAAAACCTGAAAATCCATCTGCGAGATCTAGAAAATGCACTGCCACGCCTGACAAACCTTCCAAGGAACCATCTAAGAATGAGAAGAAAGATGTTAAACCACATAAGAAGAATCTCTCTCAAGCCAGATTCGATGTCACCCATACTTCCAAGCAAAATTAATGACCAACAATGCCTTCAGAAGCACGGCCTCAAACACGAAAACATGACCAAGAGGAGTAGCAAAGCAACCATTCACAAAGACTCAACAGTTTCGAAAGATACCATCACAACCACCAACCCCCGAAGAGCCCATAGATGCACCATTTTTATTCACTTTTATTCAACCATGAGCCGGAGGTGACCAAACCACACTCTTGATCACCGGAGCTTTAAAAGGGCAACCCTGAAGAATAAATCGATGAAGAATCAAAAGCTCATCCATACAATTACGCATACAACCAATCTCTAGGCAATTAACCTCTGAAACCGTATGCCAAACCACACAAAGGACAGATTTAAAGTCCACCGACTTCCCTTCAAAGATCCACTGATTACGAGCAGTTCACACCCCCCCCCCCCAAAAAAATAATAAAAAATTATTGCATATATAGTCGCCTTCCATAAAATCCTAAGTTGCTCACTAAAGGAAACCGGCATTGCCTACAAGAAGAAGGATTGCCAAGTTTCAGTAAAGACACGTCACTAGAAAGCAGAGAAAAAAACCTCCCATGGAGCAACCACCAGAGGATAATTATGAAAAAAAAATGATCTTAATATTCACTACTAACCCTACAAATACTGTAATGAGAAGTCAACTGGAACTCATACCTGCACAGGCGATCCTCAATAGGAAGCATGTTCAACATAAGACTATGGGTCAAAGTTAAGAAAGAGGGGGGAATAAAGCGGGACCACGCATCTCTCCACCAAATAACCTAAGGAATATCTCAGAAAAACTGGGAATAAGCAGCCTTCAAGAACACGACCACCCCGAGAATTATCCCAACTAGAGAATCCACAATAGGAGAAATCAGAATCAGATCAATCCAAAAACACAGATCCGGGAAGCGCTTTCGAAAATAATCGTCCAACACCTATCCACCCTCCTGAATAATATCTGAAACCCTCATCCGGAGCGGATTAGCTAAATAATACAAAAAACTTAACAGCTCTAAAATGGGAACCCCCAACCAATTATCGCGCCAAAAGTCCTTCTAAGAGTTCTCTTCAATTAGCCAGATGCCTTCCTTAAGAATGGAACTATAATTGGTCTGAAGACAAGACCAAATCAATAAGGTGACAAACTCTCCCTGAGACTTCTACAACTGTTTAAAATACCTCACCCGAAGAAATGGGAAAGCAAAACCATCAGTGGTCATAAACGTCCAAGTAAGTTTCTACAACAACGAGTCATTTAGTAACCCAAGATCTTTCAAACCAAGACCATCCGGAGAGTAAGACCGACAACAACGATCATAGGCCACCCGAACCAACTTAATTGAAAATACAAACATGGTTAAATGCTCAAGGCTATCCTAGAGAGGGGGGAGGTGAATAGGTTATGCACCTTTTTCAACTCCCTTAGAAACAAATGAAAGTACGTCCCTCTAGATTGCTTGTATCACAATATATATATATATATATATATATATATATATATATATATATATCAATTAAAGACACTTAATCAATATATAAAACAAGAAAAGTGTGATACAAACAAGTAATCTTAACACATACACAATTTATATTATAGAAAGGAAGTCAACTTACATATAAAGTTCAATCCATAGTAATCAAATAACAAATACAAATATAAGAGAGATAGGGATAGAGAAAAGTTGACACAAGATATAATGTGGTAAACCTCCGAAGAGGAAACATCCATGGGTTAGCAACCACAGGCAAACAAAATCCACTAGTAGATAAGACAAGTACAATCTCTCAAGTGACTCCTTCACCTAGAAACTACCCTTTTATCCTACTCATGAAGATGTCACCCTCTTGCTCAACAATCTGAGGCCTTACACCTCTTGTCAAGACTTCCTTGCTCACCCTTCCGAATCCTCACGACCCTAGGCAAGACTTCTTGCTCAACTATCCGAGTTCTCCTGACTCTAGTCAAGACTTTCTCGCTCACTCTCCCGGATCCTCACGACCCTAGGCAAGACTTCCTTGCTTGACAATCCGAGGTCTCCCACTTCTTGCCAAGACTTCCTTGCTCAACAGCATAGGTCTCACACCTATTGTCAAGTCTTCCTTCTCACGAGGCATCTAGGTGATCATGAATGCAAAACGTAAACAAGCACGCAACATAGAATGTTATGATCAACACATACTATGGAAAATACTAGACATGAGCATGAATGCACAAAACGAATGTAGTCTAGTCAATCATGCATGTTTAATCCATCTAGATCATGTAAGATATGTTCAACATTAATTACAACGTAGATACATGCATAGATCTAAAACTTGAGTCACAAGATATGTTCAATTAACACAAAATCAAGTTTCAATCTCATATATAAAAAAACATGCTAAAATCATTTGACAAAGTCATTTAGATTAAAGCAAGAGTTATAGAGCATATTTCCTATTCATAGATTCAACAAAGCACATGAATAGCTCAAAAGAATACAAGCACATGTATTATAGTGAGATTTCGGTAAAAGAGAGCCTAATACATGTGAGGAACTATTTTTCACAAAATCAATCAATCAAAGATCATCAAAAAGTCCTAGAATCAAAGCTAGCACAATACAATCCCAAACATGTGAAAACATAGGCAAAATCAAAATCTAACTCAACATGTGAGATTTCAATTAAAACTCAATCTAGCTTTAAATGAGTTCAAAAACTCAAATCAAAACAATCACAAGACACATATATATATGTTGAAGAAGAAAACCCAAGGCAATTGACCAAGTTTTAAAAGAAAACTTTGAGAGAAAATCAATACCTTAGTTGATTTGGTGCAGTCCCGGTTTTATGAGATTAGACTCTAAAAACAGCAATAAAATTAACTCAAACCTTCAGAGAAAAGATGGAGGATGTATAGAAAAACACTCTCAACTTTGAATCACTCAAATTTGAGTTCAAATGAAGAGGTTATGGTGTTTGAAATGTGAGAAAATTTGGGAAAAAATTCTGCACTCAAATTTTGAATCTCTTCTTAGAATGAAATGTGAGATCTAAGAGATATATAAAGGAGAGGGAAATAATAGAAGCAAAAGGACCAAAATGGCCTTAAGTGCACCAAGCATGCTTGCTGCCCGAGATGGCGCGTGTGCATCTCGGGGCAGCAAGCATTCTGTCTCAAGATGGCCATGCACCATCTCCGAAAAGAATCTTGGTTGCACTTCTTTTCCTCGTGCGTTCCCCTATCATTTTTCAACCGTTCTCCAGCCTCCAAACTCGGAATTTAAATCCGTTTATGGATTACAAACCATAACTCTCTTACGGACATGGAAATATAAGATACTCAACCCAAAAAATAATAATTCGACTCGATATATGAAGATAAAGACAATGTATGCAACATGAGTTGAAAGTGTAGTATCTTTTGACTTAGAACTTGAAATCAATAGTATGAGTAACTGAAATGACCGTAACTCAATCAAGAATGATTTAAGACTAAAATCAAGTTCAATATCCATGTTATACAAACATATATACATACAAACACAATTCACACTAGAATGCAAACTACATGGAGATAGTTTCCAATCATGCATTTTCCAAAACATGTTATTTTTTCATACCAATGCATGAGCATTCATTTTTCAAGTGTGTGAATGTGTTATATATGGTGCACAACGATGCAGGGACACATACGAATGAATTGTATGCGTGTACCTATAATGGTGCACAAGGATACAGGGACACATATGAATGAATTGTGTGTGTGTGCCTAAGCCTTGTAACTGAAAGATAAGGTTTTAGTATACCTTTGTAGAACCATATGACATCCTTTCTCTTTGAAGACTTTGAACTTGCTTTGACTAGTTGTTCCTTCTTCTTTGAAGCTTGAATCATCATGAATCTAAACAACTAAATCATCACAAGTAAACATCATTTTGATATGGAATTAATGCCAAAACAATCTAAAACCTAACAATCTCCCCCTTTGGAAAATTTCATGTCAAAACACCTATACATTTACTACAAATATAAAAATGAAAATAGGTCTCAAAATCACTCCCTCTTCCTATAACTAATATTCATCAACTCTTGAACTTCATCTTGATCTTCTCTTGAAGCAACCTACAAATCATCTCAAAGCACAATGCATATACAAGAGAAAAACAACAAATGGCAACATATAATATGGATAAGAATATACAATTAAGTCCACAAATACATGTATCTCCCCATCAATACATGCCAAAACACAAAAAATTCTTAACCAAATCTTAAGACTAATTATTACATGTCATTGAAAGTTCAAAAGTTCACAAAAACAACATAAAAAGAAACTAAGCAACTAGCATCTCTTCCTCCCCCTTTTTGACATGAAATGATGCCAAAAGTTAAGAAATATACCTCAAGACTCAAATTCTAGCTACTTGTTCCACCAAAGAAAGTCGTGCGAGTAGTTGATCTAACATAATGATTGAGAGGTGGTCTTGAACTTGAAGTAATGCACTCCTCCAACTCTTTTATCCTAGCATCTTGTTGAACAACTATAACACTAAGTTCATCAACCTTCTCGTTCAATTGTATAGCCCAATCCGGAAGAATATTCGTGCTAATCACATGACTATCAACTTGAGAACTACTAAATAGTCCAAAAGTATCACAAGTCTTACCATTATTCTTATAGGACATGTATGACACACGTTTATTACAATACTTTTCCGAGGGTTGAACTAACACATCATCTTCTCTACTCTTAATCCCACGAGCTAATCACAATGAAGTAATAAACCCCGATAATGCAAGCTTTTTATCATCTCTAGTGGAGAAAGCCGCACTATCAATGTAAAACATGAGAAGATCTCCAAGGTTTTTAGGTTGATTTGTTACCAAGGTATACACTATTTTGATCTTGTCCTTATTCAATTCGGTTGAATTCGAAGATCCAATAATGTTAGTGCAAATGAATAGATGCCAAAATGCACTAGCTTTAGTTAACTCATGCTGACTAATATATGCTCTACTTTTCCACTCAAAAGAAGCATTGTCACAAAGAGTTCTACCCATGATATTTAGATTCTCAATGACATCCACATCTAGAAAATTAGAATCTATATCATTAGATAGCCCAAGAAACTTGTTAATGTTTTCCGGGTTAACTCTAACACAACACCCCTAATTTCCATCAAAGCATCTAACAAGGTGACACTTTCCCTAATTCAAGATAAAACTCTCTAACAAGAGTATCATTTACAACTCCTAACATGCTCACCCAAGATTCTCATTTTCTATCCTATAAGCACTTAAGAACATAAGAATCTTTACACTTACCAAAGTCAATGTCTCTCACTTGAAATATCTTCTTTGTTCCAAAGAACCCTAAATCTTTTGTCCTTGAAGCTTTGGATCCTTTTGAGGTAGACTTGGCTTTCACAACGGGGTTCAATTGATTTCCACTTCCGATAATCTTAGTTCTTCCCATTTTTTCTTGTGTTATAAGATGCTATATAAATACAACAAAAGTGAGTGAAAGACTAAACAAGCATATTAGTCACAAAGATATAGAACAAAGACATATGACTTAAGAATGAATCATCATGCAAGACAAAGATAGTGAGTAATATCTTACAAGTTTCATTAAGTCAAAATATGCCAACATGTAACAAAATGAAGCATGTGAACATATCATAAAAGAAAACAATGTCTAGCATACAATGCTCCCCCTTAATAAATGCTATAACTAAAATCAATGATAGCATAAAGTTCACAAAGATGTTCACACAATCACACATTCAAGCAATTTGAAGAAATATCAACAAAATAAGTTTCATGTGCAAAGAGAGATACACAAAGATTTTTCAAGTTCTCTCATAATTCTTCAACAATTGCTAAAATATCATCATAATCATAAACAAAGTGTGTGTGTGTGAGAGATATGCTTCAAATATATATCAAGAAGTAGTTTGATAATCAACATGCAAACAATTTCCAACAACTATTCATCTTAAGCTTTTTTCATAAAAAAAAGTCAAACCGATTAGCATCCAGAATTTGTGCTTTTTAAGAGAATAGATTTCAACATATGAGCATGTGTGTGCATGTGGCTCGTCATCCCATTTCTATTTTTCAACCCGAGCTCATTTGATTTTCAACTATACTTATTTTTAAGCCTTCCTCCTTTTCTTTTTAGGCTTTGAATCAAATAATTTTTCTTTTCATGATTCCATTTCAACACTTCTTTGATTTTTTCTTTTTCTTTTTAAACATATACAAAATTCACTTCATAGCGGCTTTCACTCATCACAATGGTGTAGCTCTTTCTAACATTGGGTGGCTTTCACAACCAATGTGTGTAGCCATTTCCATGAAGGTGCTCGTTGAGTTCTATGTATTTGCCAAAGCAAAATGGATACTAACCATAGGTCATTTTAAATGTACTTAAGCACAAAAACATCAAGGTGTATCCAAAGTTTACATATTAGTAAACTCAACCTACTAGCAAAACATATAAGAGAAGCAAGGTGCAATTTTAGAAAACCAAGATTTTTTGGCTCATAAGCACATGATCTAAAAGCAATAACTAGAGACTTATTCAAGATCATTACTTCTCTAATGAGTAGCTTTCTAAGAATATAAAGCTCATATTTTCAAAAGTAATGCCACTCAATATACTATACACAAACAATCATCAAAGTTAAGATCAATGTGAACAATATCATTATTAGATCCTAAAATAGCAAATGTCAATGAGAACCATATGTATGTTATACAAAATTCTCTTATATGACATGCTATGAGATGTATATCAAAAATTTAGTCAAAAGATGAATATTTAGGAGAACATGCATTAGAGTATGGAGATACCTTTTGCACATTATATTCACCAAATATCATACTTCCGCCCTTTTTATGAGCACTCTTGCATTGAATGTCCTCATGACACAAAGTTGACGATGTTTCACAACAAGAGTATAAAAAGCATAATATCTCAACTCAATCAACAAATATATCAAAAGAACTTCTCTAAAGTTAACCAACAAATTTCGACCATCATAACAAACATGATGTGAGATAACCAAGTTCATATCAATACATGGAGTGTTCATATCAATACATGGAGTATTAAAAGCTAGCAAGCAAGAATTCTCAACACAATTGATATATTGCCTCAAAGCTACCTCACATGTGCTTCTTATATTAGTGATAAGAGCACTCACCCTTGAACCATTTGTTCTTGGGTGTACCTACACAAACATTTCCAATATCATCCTTGACAACAATGTTAAATCTATAGTAAAGTCCTTCAATGACTTGATTAAAAAGAATATCATTAATACACTCTTCCTTAGCATTTTCAACACAAGTTTTGTCAAGTTGAACAATATTAGTTTTCTTTCTACTCCACAACTTCTTCTCATGCTTATCAAAATTATCATGTTTCTCAACTTCCAAAACCATAGCATGTTCAAGTTGAAATTTAATCTCCTTATCTCTAGATTTATTTCCTAATTTGCATTTTTCAATATATTTTTAACACCTAGGCTTAATGTGACCTATTGTGTTGCAATAGTGGCAAACTGGAATAAATATGAGATTGTACCTTTTGGAGTTGAACTAGCTTCACTAGGAGTTTGCAAAAATACCTTGTTCACTATCTTTTCTTGGCTTTTGATCTTTTATTCTTGTGTGGTTTCTTATCAATCACGACTTCATCCAAGTGAGTAGGAAGTGGTACTTCCAAGAGCTCCTCTTCAACTACCAAGTCTTCTTCACCACTATGAGAGTTAACAAGATTCCTAACACTAGACATACTTACCGAATCATTCACTAAGTCCTTGATGGTTTCCTTAGCCATGTTTATCTCTTCCATTAATTATTGTTCTCTCTTCTTCAAAGAAGATATCACATTATCCTTCTCAAGGTTTATCTTTTCAAGTTTTCTAAACTTCTTCATAATATCACCTTTCTCACCAAGAAGTCTACGAGTGACAATCACAAACTCATCTAGTTGTTTCTTGATCAAAACATCCTTCTCAACTACTTCTCTTAAAGCATTATCTCTATCTTCTTCAAGCTTTTCTATCTTGGCCAACAACTCAAGATTAATAGGAATGGAACTAGAGCTTCCATGATGAATTGTATCAAAGTTCTTGTTCAACGATATTGTACCATCAACATCTAGTGGAGAATGAAAAGCCGTTAGAGCTATAAAGTTGCTCACCAATTCTTCATCACTTGAAGACTCACTACTAGAGCTCTCATTATCAATAGAGTTATCATCACTCCAAGTAGCCGCCAACACTTTGCCTTTCCTGTCTTTCTTAGATGGCTTCTTGGTACACTCACTAGGAAAGTGACCGAAACCATGAAAATTATAGAATTGAACATCTTTCTTGTGCTTGGCTTGACTATTCTTCTCATTCCTTGGAGATAATGTTTTCTTAACTCCCTTTTCCTTAGAAGACTTGCCTTTAGGCTTGGCATTCTTCTTTAGAAACTTCTTGAACTTTCTAACCAAAAAAGCCATCTCTTCATTTCATCATCACTCTCCTCCTCAATAGCATTGAGAGTGATTCCCTTACTCTTAATCTTTGGCTTCAAGCACATCTCATAAGTTTGGAGAGACCCAAGCAACTTATCAATGTTCATGCTATCCACATCCTTGCTTTCCTCAATAGTCGTCACCTTTGATTTAAATCTCTTAGGAAGAGACCTAAGGATTTTCTAATTTAAACGCTCTTATGAGATAGGTACTCCAAGTGCTTGACATTGGTTAGCAATGTTAAGAAGTCGGAATTGGAAGTCTTCGAACTTTTCTTCTTCATCCATACTCAAACCTTCAAATTGTGATGCCAATATTTGAAGCCTTGATTTCTTCACCGCTAAGTTTCCTTCATTAGTAACTTGGAGAGTATCCCAAGCCTTCTTTACGGATTCAAGATTTTGAATGTAGGAGAATTGATGCCCATCAACTTCTCTAAAGATGGCATTCATAGCACGATGGTTCCATTTAGCAACCTCAAACTCATTCATTGTCCATTCACTCCTTGGCTTGAGTATCATTGTTCCATCCTTTTGAACCTTGTTAGGAGGACTATAACCTTCTTCCACTACCATCCAAGCCTTTTCATCAATCGAGCGGATGTAGGCTTTCATCCTCAACTTCCAATACCCATAGTGAGTGCCTCGAAGTAATGATGGCGTAGTATTGAGGCTCCTTCCGCCATTACATCATCTTGTAAACCCATGACTTCAAAAGCTTTGCACAAACAATGAATGTATCACCTGGACTCTCACTAAGTACAATCTAGTGTCCTGCTCTGATACTAATTGAAAATACAAACATGGTTAAATGCTCAAGGCTAACCTAGAGAGGGGGGGGGGGTGTGTGAATAGGTTAGGCACCATTTTCAACTCCCTTAGAAATAAACAAAAGTTTGTCCCTCTAAATTGCTTGTATCACAATATATATATATATATATATATATATATATATATATATATATATATATATATCAATTAAAGACACTTAATCAATATATAAAACAAGCAAAGTATGATACAAACAGTAATCATAACACATACACAATTTATATTATAGAAAGAAAGTTAACTTACATATAAAGTTCTATCCATAGTAATTAAATAACAAATACAAATATAAGAGAGATAGAGATAGAGAAAAGTTGACACAAGATATAACGTGGTAAACCTCTGAAGAGAAAACATCCACGGGTTAGCAACCACAGGCAAACAAAGTCCACTAGTAGATAAGACAAGTACAATCTCTCAAGTGACCCCTTCACCTAGAAACTACCCTTTTATCCTACTCATGAAGATGTCGCCCTCTTGCTCAACAATCTGAGGCCTCACACCTCTTGTCAAGACTTCCTTGCTCACCCTTCCGGATTCTCACGACCCTAGGCAAGACTTCTTGCTCAACTATCCGAGTTCTCCCGACTCTAGTCAAGACTTTCTCGCTCACTCTTCCGGATCCTCACGACCCTAGGCAAGACTTCCTTGCTTGACAATCCGAGGTCTCCCACTTCTTGCCAAGACTTCCTTGCTCAACAGCATAGGTCTCACACCTATTGTCAAGTCTTCCTTCTCACGAGGCATCTAGGTGATCATGAATGCAAAACGTAAACAAGCACGCAACATAGAATGTTATGATCAACACATACTATGGAAAATACTAGACATGAGCATGAATGCACAAAACGAATGTAGTCTAGTCAATCATGCATGTTTAATCCATCTAGATCATGTAAGATATGTTCAACATTAATTACAACCTAGATACATGCATAGATCTAAAACTTGAGTCACAAGATATGTTCAACTAACACATAATCAAGTTTAAATCTCATATATTAAAAATATGCTAAAATCATGTGACAAAGTCATTTAGATTAAAACAAGAGTTATAGAGCATATTTCCTATTCATAGATTCAACAAAGCACATGAATATCTCAAAAGAACACAAGCACATTTATTATAGTGAGATTTCGACCAAAGAGAGCCTAATACATGTGAGAAACTATTTTTCACAAAATCAATCTATCAAAGATCATCAAATAGTCCTAGAATCAAAGCTAGCACAATAAAATCTCAAACATGTGAAAACATAGGCAAAATCAAAACCTAATTCAACATGTGAGATTTCAATTGAAACTCAATCTAGCTTTAAATGAGTTAAAAAAATCAAATCAAAACAATCACAAGACACATATATATGTTGAAGAAGAAATCCCAAGGCAATTGACCAAGTTTTAAAAGAAAACTTTGAGAGAAAATCAATACCTTAATTGATTTGGTGCAGTCTCGTTTTTATGAGAATAGACTCTAAAAACAGCAATAAAACTAACTCAAACTTCAGAGAAAAGATGGAGGATGTATAGAAAAACACTCTCAACTTTGAATCACTCAAATCGGAGTTCAAATGAAGAAGTTATGGTGTTTGGAAGCTGAGAAAATTTGGAGAAAATTCTGCACTCAAATTTTGAATCTCTTCTTGGAATGAAATGTGAGAGGGAAGGGATATATAAAGGAGAGGGAAAGAAAAGAAGAAAAAGGTCCAAAATGACCTTAAGTGCACCAAGCATGCTTGTTTCCAGAGATGGCGTGTGGGCATCTCGTGGCAGCAAGCATTCTGTCCCGAGATGGAGTGTCGCCATCTCGGGAAGAGTGCTTAGTTGCACTTCTTTTCCTCACCCGTTCCCCTCGTGTTCTTCGACCGTTCTTCGGCCTTCTAACTCGTAATTCGAATATGTTTTTGGATTACAAACCGTAACTCTCTCACGGACATGGATATATAAGATACTCAACCCAAAAAATAATAATTCGACTCGATATACTAACTCGAAGACAATGTATGCAACATGAGTTGAAAGTGTAGTATCTTTTGACTTAGAACTTGAAATCAATAGTATGAGTAACCGAAATGACCGGAAATCAATCAAGAATGATTTAAGACTAAAATCAATTTCAATATCCATGTTATACAAGCATATACACATACAACCACGATTCACACTAGAATGCAAACTACATAGAAATAGTCTACAATGTATGCAACTTGAGTTGAAAGTGTAGTATCTTTTGACTTAGAACTTGAAATCAATAGTATGAGTAACCGAAATGACCGGAAATCAATCAAGAATGATTTAAGACTAAAATCAATTTCAATATCCATGTTATACAAGCATATACACATACAACCACGATTCACACTAGAATGCAAACTACATAGAAATAGTCTACAATCATGCATTTTCCAAAACATGTTATTTTTTCATACCAATTCATGATCATTCATTTTTCAAGTGTGTGAATGTGTTATACTTGGTGCACAACGATGCAGGGACACATATGAATGAATTGTATGTGTGTGCCTGTAATGGTGCACAACGATACGGGACACATATGAATGAATTGTGTGTGTGTGCCTAAGCCTTGTAAGAGAAAGATAAGGTCTTAGTATACCTTTGTAGAACCATATGGCACCCTTTCTCTTTGAAGACTTTGAACTTGCTTTGATTAGTTGTTCTTTCTTCTTTGAAGCTTGAATCATCATGAATCTAAACAACTAAATCATTACAAGTAAATATCATTTTGATATGGAATTAATGCCAACACAATCTAAAACCTAACATTAATCTCCTCACAAAAGCCAATCCATAAAAAGTTCCTGAACTTGCAATTAATCAGTGACAATTAAGAATAAGGCCACTTGTAAATCACGAAGAGTGTACAAATGAACCGGTGATGATCGACATGAACAGAGTAGCATGATCCGCCAGAGAGAGGGACTTGCCCTTCCATTTAGCGAATTTAGACAAGATCTTATCCGCAATAGGCCATAACACAGTCTTTCGAGGCTTACCCAGAAACAAAAGGCCTTCAAAATAAGATAACGAAAATTGTCCAACTTGCATACCAACCAGAGACTGTAAACTATCAATCTGAGAAAGGAAGACAGAAGATCCAAAATAAATGGAGGACGACTACAAACTACCAATCCGAGAAGAGGAGACAGAAGATCCGAAATAAATGAAGGACTTACCACAGTTAACGAACTGGCCTGAAATATAACCATAATCCCTAAAAGCACCCATGATATTTTTCAGATTCTTTTGAGTGCCGTTACAAAATATCAGAATATCATCTGCATAGAGCAAGTGAGTTGGAGTTGTAAAACACCTTGGGAAAGAAATAGATACAATCAGAGAAGAACCTACTATCCTCTTCAGTAATCTACTAAGGAAGTCCTCTGTAATACCAAACAAAATTGGAGAGAGAGAATCTCTCTGATGAACCCCTTTAGAGCAATAGAAATAACCGTCTAAGACCTCATTCAATATAACCGAAAGCCTATACGAACGAAGAATACTGTATCTCCAATCCATAAAAATAAAAGAAAACCTAAAGGCTTGAAGCACTATGCAATGGAAAGACCAATCCAGGGTGTCAAAAACCTTATGGATATCAATATTCATAGCCAAGTTATGTTGGAACCCCCAACCACCGGTCATGCAGCGGAAGTGGGTTTTAATTTTTTTATACAGATCGTAAACGATCTAGGACCAGTGAACTTGGTATCATAATTAAATTCGGAACTAATATATATAATATGTAAACATAGAAAATTATAATCAATAAAATCAGAAGAAGAAAATCTTACCAACGTTTGGAGGCTCCTTCACTTTACGATATGCTCATGTCTGAGCCACTCGGCCTTCCTCGCTATCTCCCGAAACTGGTAACTGCGTATGAGTGTGTCACGGTCTCAATAACTTGAATGGAGGATGTAGAGAAAAGACTTGAAGAAACTCTTTCTTCTTGATCACTATGCAACACTTTCTTTGATCTTTTCACGTGTAAAAACTTGCTTGAACACTTCAGAGCAAAATATTACAGTAACCCAAAAAAAAATGCACCGATCTACTTGCAACAAAATAATTGCACTGATCTCACTTGTGCAATTGTGTGTCTTACGCACATATCTTTTCTTTTAAACTAAAATAATCGCATGTATCAGTGTTGTTTTCACGCAACCCTAATTTGCATCCAATGCAAATTCTAAGTTACAGGTTTTATCTTTCTCTTTTATTGATTCACGCACTGTTGAGTTTGCATCCTATGCAAACACTTAGGTTGTGTCTCACGTATACATCAAACTGTATAACATGCCAACACTCATTCAATGCATTGATATCTGTTGATCGTATTTATTTTATATAAAATATTTAAAACATATATATCATATATTAAAAATATATATTTATATTTTGATAAAACTTATCAATTTCAATCTTTTAAGATATCTCATATCTTTAAAGATATTAACCAATTTGTTTTGAATTCAAACTCTTTAAATTAAAAATTAAATATCTAATTTAATAAAAATAAAATAATCAAATTATCTTATCTTTAAAAATTAAATATCAATCAACAACCTCCAACTAATGATTAATTACACAATTAAATAATATAATTATTTAATTAACATAATCATTGTCATTCATTAATTAAATAATCTCATTATTCAACTAATTTCCGAATAAATACATGTCACTTTCGTAACACAATTAATTGGACAATCCAATTAATTAACCGTGACCCTTGTTACCAAAATCGATCGGGGATAACAAATGGTCATAATGGACCCACAGTATTTTGAGCTCCAATAATCTTCGGAATAATTAATTAAACTCTTTAATTAATATTCCTTGATTATTAACCCTGGTGTTATTCCACTAAAAACCCAAAGCTGCACTTTCTCAACTGCAGACGTTTTTACACAGACCGATACAACTCGATGTCCATCGATATAACTATTAAATATGGTGTGATCATCCACAGTAGTTCATAATTAGAGCTGGGTCATAATGTCCGTTATACCCCCCTAATTACATATATCCTTTAAGTACCGTTGATTCTCTAATGAACAATAAATCCTATTTCCTCAAATAATTAAGAGAGCGCTCATATTGTTCATGTAGGGAAAAAAACATATATATATATATATATATATATATATATATATATATATATATATCAATACATTCCAATGTAAATATATATATATATATATATATGCGAATACCTAGAGTGTCATCTCTTTCTAGAACATGCATATATACAATAAAAAGAAAAAGATTCACGAACACATACATCAATTAATCAAGGGTACAACCAGGCTCTGATACCAATTGCAGGGAAAAAAAAACTGTTCAAAACGTAACGGACGCGTAAGAAAAACGAAAATAAAAATTAGGGTTTTCGTATAAATAAAAATTTCACTTTTAATAACAAGAACCTTAACCCTGATTAATTGATGTATATAAAAGTGTCGTACCTTTTTTTTCGTGACGATTGAACTAGCGTCGAATTGAATCTGCATGATCTTCCAATCCAATCACGAACGTGCTTCACCTAGGAGTGTGGGCTCCCTTTCTTTAATTGTATACCTGAGGATGGAAACAAACAAAATCTTTTAATTTGTTAGTTACAATTATCCTCCAAGAGGAAAATCCAAGAACGTCCGGTCACTTGTGAATTATCAATCTAATTGATTGAAACTCGCGTGAACCCGATTTGATTTTGTACACAAAACCCTTTTGATGTTAAGGTTACTAGTGTACTATTAAAAACAAAAACTTTCACTTTTTGTCTTTTCTCCTTTACCGAATTATACACCCTTTATCTATGACTTGATCGAATTTTGTCTAGATCAAAAACTAAATTTTTCTCCCTCAAAATTCTCTCTTGCTAGGCTAAATTATTTCTTGAAAATTACCTAGCATGGCCAAAATTTTCATCATAGAATGCTTAGGGTTGGCCGAAATTCACAAGGGGATATATATAGGATCACAAATCCTATCCTAAGAAGGATTTACTTGGTGGGCAAGAATCCTTTCCTTAGGTGGATTTATTTGGTTGTTAAGGGTCTTTTTCAAAGAAGAATTCTACCCTTATGTAGATTTACTTGGTGACCAAGAATCCCTTTCCAAAAAGAACTCTTTCCTACACCAAGACTCTTAATCCAACTCATTAGTGTATTTGTAACCATAATTGATTACATAAATAATTCCTTTTATTTATATACTTATCAAATATAGTCTTTAATATTAATTATACTACAAATAATAGTATAATTTTAGGAGACTAACTCGTACTAGGAAAAAGAATTTGATATTTAATTAAATAATTAATTAATTTCCATTTAATTAAATAATAAAATAAAAATAATATAATTAAGCTATTTTAAATAGCCTTGCCGCCCAACACATATATATGGGCCATATATTATTTATTTTATTTTATTAAATCCATTGAACCTTAATAAAAAAGTCCACTTGTGAACTAGACATATTCTTACAAAAAGAAACAAGTTCACATGCCTTAATACAATTCTAGATGGACCCCTAAATTGGTCCGATAGAATATATAAAGTGATCCATGAAAATTCGTGTGGATTGAGGATCTTGGCGGGCTATCTAAATTTAAGCTCTAATAGATACAACCCAATCACAATCAACAAATGATTCACTTAGGTCCGATCTATATAATTTTAGTTCATTCCACTAAAGAACTAAAATTGAACTCTTAAATAAAGATAGAATAAGTTGATGTTACTCATTCATACACTAGACAACCTTATTGGAGAAAGTTTATCCTCGTGAAGAATACCAGTAATCGTCAAGAGCTCATAGACCGCCTATAGCTCTTCAAGTTACCATATTGACCACATTTTGAACTTGGATATTTTGACTTGTCCAGAAGCCATGTTTCAATAGACATTATTGAAAACTTAACTTTAAGATTTAATATCTAATACCTCAAAACATCCATATGATGGTATTCTACTCTCATTAAATAAATGGAGCCACGATGTCCATATCTATAAATGCAGTCCTCTATCGATTGACAAATGAATACCACAAAACTATCAAGGATAGACTATGCTATATAATTGTACTCATTGATAGCTCAAATGATAACACTTACAACCATAAGTCCATCGTTTATCTTAGGATTGAGATAGACTCTCCAATTGTCTTCAAATGAAAACTTTTATCCATTGATGGTTCTAGATACAGTATTTCATTGTGATCCAATTCAATGCACCCAGTGCACTAGATTTTTTTGCCCAAAGACACCACACTTTGATGATTTTAGACTCATCATAATACATTTGATCACACTCAAATGTTAGCAAAAGAATCTACAACTTTGACAAGATAAAGGCGCCCAACCTTTTATCCTAAGTTATGAATATTATTCAAGACTAACTAAAGAATTGTGTCTACCTCATACATATCTAGATTTACGAACAATTCTTCTTTTCTCATAGTCTTTTGACCTTACAATTATTTACTTTTGACAATTATAATAATTAAACTATAAATGCTATAAGATTTGTTAAACTAGAAATCATTTTGTTAATATGAAAAGATTGTCAAATACATTATTACACTCTTGATATCGAGCATAATCCCAACAATCTCCCACTTGCTCTATAGCAAATGTGTCATATCTCTCATCCCCATATTCTTTAGATGCCCATCAAAACTCTTTTGTGAAAGAGCCTTTGTAAAGAGATCTGCTAGATTATCCGCTAGTCCATCGTCACGTCACCCCTATGCATAGTTTCCCTCAAAAGGTGATACTTTCTTTCAATGTGTTTCCCTCTCTTATGACTTCTTGGTTCTCTCGAATTAGTCACTGCTCCATTATTGTCACAATAGATGGTGATCTGTTTATTCGCATCAGGAACCACTTCCAAGTCAATCAAGAATTGGCGAATCCAGACACCTTCTTTAGCAGCCTCGTATGCTGCAACATACTCAGCCTCCATAGTGGAATCGGTAATACAAGATTGCTTGATACTCCTCCATATGATTGCCCCTACTCCAATAGTAAAAACAGATCCTGATGTTGATCTCCTTGAGTCAGAATCTGATTAAAAATCAGAATTTGTATACCGAACGGGAATTAAATCCCCTCCAGAGTATACAAGCATATAATTTCTTGTTTTCTTTAGATACTTGAAAATATGCTTGACTGTCGTCCAGTGATCAGGACTAGGTTTCGATTGAAACCTACTAACTATGCCCGGAGCAAAACAAATATATGGTCTAGTGAAGAGCATTGCATACATAAGATTTCCAACTGCCGATACATATGGAACCTACTCATGAATTGCTCTTCATGCTCATTATTAGGAACTTGTTCCTTAGAAAGTTTGATTCTATGTCTGAAAGGTAACATACCTTTCTTGGAATCTTGCATGGAAAACCTAAACAAGATTTTATCTATATATAAAGCTTGGGATAATGCAATTGTTCTATTATTTCTATCCCTTATGACTTGGATACCAAGAATATAACTAGCTTCTCCTAAGTCCTCATCAAATTGTTTTGCTAACCATTCTTTTTTTGATGTCAATACACTTACATCGTTTCCGATGAGTAGTATATGATCAACGTAAAGAACTAGGAAAACCAACTTTCACCTTTTAATCCTTTTGTATACACAAGGTTTGTCAAGGTTTTGAATAAATCCAAAAAAATTCTCGGCTTGATCGAACCTTATGTTCCAAGATCTGGATGCTTGCTTCAATCCATATATGGATCTTCGTAACTTGCATACCCTTTCCTCTTGGCATTTTTCAATGAATCCTTCTTGTTGCATAATGTAGATGCTTTCATCAAGACTTCCATTAAGGAAAGCTGTCTTGACGTCCATTTGCCAAATCTCTAGGTCTAGAGATGCCATAATGGATAAGAGTATCCTAATGGATTTAAGCATGGCCACAAGAGAGAAGGTTTCTTCATAATCGATACATTCCTTCTGTGTATAACCTTTAGCTACTAATCTAGCTTTAAAGGTTTCCACATTTCCATCCATTCCTCTTTTCCTCCTATATACCCACTTACACCTGATGGGTTTTATCCCTTTAGGCAAGTCTACATGAGACCAAACTTTGTTTTTTAATATAGATTCAATTTTGGATTGCATTGCCTTTTGCCAATGGCGAAAATCAATATTTTCCATTGTTTCCTTGTACGTATAGGGATCATCGTCATCCGTAAGATTCTCTACAGATTCTCCCAGATCGATGTATCTCTCGGGTTGTCTAACAACCCTCCCACTACGACTAGGTATGGTAGATTATTGATCTTATGTTGGTACGGAATTACAATTAGGCTTGGTTGCGAAACCTCTTGTGGAATTGTATCTCCTAAAAGCTCATTCAGGACAATTATACTTTTAGGCACAAAATTATTCATATAGTCTTTTTCCAGAAATTTAGCATTTGTCGAAACAAATAATTTAAGATCTGAAAGACTATAAAAATAATATCCTTTTGTTCATTTTGGATACCCTACAAATATGCATGTTTTTGAATGGGACTCCATCTTTTCTGTCTTTCCTTTTAACACGTGCACAGGACATCCAAATATCCTTAAGTGTTGTAAACTAGGCTTTCTCCCGGTCCACAACTCATGTGGTGTTTTAGGAACCGACTTAGATGGTACATCGTTTAGAATGTACATTGCGGTTTGTAAAGCATATCCCCAAAAAGAATTAGGGAGCGTTGAATTACTCAACATTAGGGGTGTGCGTTTTCGGTTTGGTTTGGTTTGGTTTGGGTTGAAGTTCAATGTCAAACCAAACCAATCTGGATCGGTTTGACTATATTTCAACCCAACCCAAACCAAATTGATTTTTCAAACCGATTCAAACCAAACCAAAAAAGGTCGGGTTGGTTTGAATTGGTTTATCGGTTTAGATTTAAAATCAAAAATCTTTTATTTTTGGTATTATATTATAAAAATATTTAAATAAATAATCATAACATGAAATATTATATATATATATATATATATATATATATATTTATATATATATAAAGGAAGTATAGAAAAATCAAATGAGTAATTACCAATTAAAGACATGTTGACAGTATCTATACTTTTGAAACCCTAATACATCAATCAATTAGAAGAATTGTATCAAAACAAATAAATAAACTATAAAAGTTTAAAGTAATCAGTAAAAGTTATAAAACATGGATTGAATAGAAAACGTAGGTGAATTTTATAATTTAGTTTTACTTCTTAAAATATGTGGTTTGGTTTGGGTTGGTGAATTATTTCACTCAACCCAAACCGAACCACCTTTAATCGGTTTGTCAAAAAGACAAACCAACCTACCCATTTCTTATATTTGTAATCGAACCAACCCAAACTTTATGGGTTGGGTTGGGTTGGTCGGTTTGGTTCGGTTTGACGGTTTTTTACACACCCCTACTCAACATAGACCTAACCATATTCAAAAGATTTCTATTTCTCCTTTCTGCCACCCCATTTTGTTGAGGTGTGCCTGGTGCAGAAAACTGAGAAATTATCCCATTATCAATAATATATTGCTGAAACTCACCAGATAGATATTCTCCTCCATGATCAGACCTCAAGATTTTTATGCATTTTCCAAGCTGATTTTCTACTTCAGCTTTAAATGCTTTGAACATATCAAAAGCATTCAACTTATGTTTCATGAGATACACATAGCCAAATCTTGAGTGATCATCTGTGAAAGTGATGAAGTACTCATATCCACCTCCAGCTTGAATGCTCATAGGTCCATACACATCAGTGTGTATCAATCCTAAACATTCGATGGCTCTTGCACCTTTGGTCGTAAACGACCTTTTGGTCATTTTACCTTCTAAACAGGATTCACAAGTTGGTAGATCATCAACCTTTAAGTCACTTAAAGGTCCATCACATACCAATCTTTTAATCCTATTAAGGTTAATATGATCTAGGCATAACTGCCATTTGTAGGTTTCATCTTTTGATAATTTTACTCTTTTATGATTAGGTTCCGTTGATTCCATGTCTAACAAGTGAGAGATATTTCCATGCAAATAGAATAAACCATTTTTCAGTGTACCTTTGTAAATAATTTTGTCATTCTTACTAATAATAAAACCTTTACTAAAAGTAACCAAATATCCAAATTTATTTAGACAAGAGACCGAAATTAAATTTCTCTTGAATTATGGTACATAATAAATGTTTATTAAAACTAAATACCTATTAGAATCTAAATTGATTCTAATATCTCCCTCTACACTAGTAGACACCAACGCTCCATTGCCTAAATGCAAGTTGAATTCATTATTATTCAGTCTATTCCTTTAACTCTTTTCACCACAAAGGAAACACTTCCCTTTGATCTTGGTTAATTTCTTGGTCTCCTTTTAAGAAGGCCCAAGTAGCTTTTTCTTCTGTTGTTTCTTGACCTTCTAACGGGTCTTTAACAGTACCAACTTTACCAACTATATGAATCTCTTGACCCTTACCTTTCACGAGGATCTTCTCGATGCTTTGATCATCTTGTATCAGGCCTTGCAAGATGTTTTCTTTATTGTTCTAGGTGTAGTCCAACTTTAACTGATCAAAGGAATCTGAGAGTGAGTTGACAATCATGTCAGTTTTTGTCTTACCATCTATCTCAGCACCATTCAGTTCAGCAATATTGGGATGTGCTATGACTTTCATCATGTGATCTTTCACACCCTGTCCAGATTTCATCCTAAGATTCATAAAAGCAGTCACTTCCTCTCTCTTAGTCGTCCTAGACCTCATAGGAAACATCTCCTCTATAGACATCATCATATCGGCAGTAGTCTCCATTCCTTCATGTTGTTGTTGCAACATGTCGGAGATGGTAGCCATAATATCACGTACAGTTAGCCATCTCATCTGAAGACATCCACTACTAATACTCATCTTTTTGCTCCTGAGTAGATTCACTAGTTTGGTGGTTTAGGGATAGACAGAATGATCTTATGGTTTTTCAACTTACAACAACCCAATTTTCCCTTTTCCATGTGACATAATTATCATAAGTTAAAGTATTATCTTTTAGGAATTTGATTAGGGATGGGGCCATGATTTCTTTATATTAACAAAAATTATATAAGTAAATAATTATAATATAGCACTTTTGAATATTTATCTTAAATTAAATAAAATAATTCAATCGTAAAAATTCAACGATGATCCAACACCCATAAATGTCACGTCTCCTTTGGGAGTTCGCAACATTTACTAGTTGGACTATGTCCCACCTAATTGTTAACATAACAACCAACGTTTTAAATTTTAGCCTTGTGATTTTATTAACAAGAACTCTTGGGAAGATATTAATAAACTCATATTGAGTGTGTTACCAAGTTATCGACCTTCAATAAAATCCCTCACGAATATCCCTCCTTTGGGAGTAGATATCGTTTGGGCTAATTATCTAGTCTATCCTTGTAAGGAAGTATCTTGCTAAATTCCATTCATGAATACCTCCTGGGAGGTTATTATAGGAAACATAAAGCTCAACTAAACTTGGAGGCTGTAGATGTTCCAAAACACCTTCTCCCACTCAATTATTTAAGGCGTGTGATCGAATTCCAAAGAATAGTTTACTAAGTTATCTAGATGCCAATTTAGATACCTAAACCATTCTATGCATGCTCATACCAACAAATATATATGAGTGACACACCTATTCTATATGACATGTTATTAAACAATGACAAACATTGCAATATTTACAAAAAATATAAATAGCTACAATTTTGGTCCATCCTAGAAAAACAAGTAAATTACATATGTTTTGGAATACAAAAACTTCTTTCTTGGCGAACAAGTCTTCAGGGGACCTTCGTCGTCCAGACTCTCTCGGCTACCTCCCACGGGCGTGCGCACCCTTGGCCCTTACCCATTGGTGTGCGCATGCCACAAACCCATAAAGGGCTGCCATGCGCAGCCGATGGCTTTCATAGGGCTGCGGTGCGCAGCCCATGCCACAACAAATGTGGTTACGTGCTCTTCGCACACACGTTCGTTGTTACGGCTCGCACGGTCCCAAACTTGTTCTGGTTGCTCCTAATTCTTCAAACCTTCGAGTCTTCGATACTTGAATGTATTACAGAAGAATTTAAATAATAAAATACAGCAGTTTTTTTTTATTACAGCAGCAAAAATAAAAAAAACTTAGCAACTACCAAGAAGGAAATTATGGCGTGATAGACAGCCCTTCTTGTTACAATCCCAAAACAAAATACACTGAAATTCTATGACCAAAATTGAGCAATAACAAACCACATATAAAACATATATATATATATATATATCCATATATTCCAATGTAAGCATATATATATATATATATATGTGTGTGTGTGTGTGTGTGTGTGTGAATATCTAGAGTGTCCTCTCTTTCTAAAACATGCATATATACAATAAAAAGAAAAAGATTCACGAACACATACATCAATTAATCAGTGGTACAACCAGACTCTGATACCAAGTGCAGGGAAAAAAACGGTTCAAAACGCAACGGATGCGTGAGAAAAACAAAATTAAAAATTAGAGGTTGCGTATAAATAAAATTTTAACTTTTAATAACAAGAATCTTAACCCTAGATTAATTGATGTCTATAAAAGTGTCGTACATTTTTTTTTCGTGACGATTGAACAAGCGTCGAATTGAATATGTAAGATCTTCAAATCCAATCATGAACGTGCTTCACCTAGGAGTGTGGGCTCCCTTTCTTTAATTGTATACCTGAGGATGGAAACAAACAAAATCTTTTTCTTTGTTAGTTACAATTATCCTCCAGGAGAAAAATCCAAGAACGTCCGGTCACTTGTGAATTATCAATCTAATTGATTGAAACTCGTGTGAACCTGATTTGATTTTGTACACAAAACTCTTTTGATGTAAAGGATACTAGTGTACTATCAAAAACAAAAACGTTCTCTTTTTCTCTTTTCTCCTTGACCGAATTCTACACCCTTTATCTATGACTTGATCGAATTTTGTCTAAAGCAAAAACTAAATTTTTCTCCTGCAAAATTCTCTCTTGCTAGGCCAAATTATTTCTTGAAAATTACCTAGCATGACCAAAATTTTCATCATAGAATGCTTAGGGCTGACCGAAATTCACAAGGGGATATATATAGGATCACAAATCCTTTCCTAAGAAGGATTTACTTGGTGGGCAAGAATCCTTTCCTTAGGTGGATTTACTTGGTTGTTAAGAGTCATTTTCAAAGAAGAATTCTACCCTTAGGTAGATTTACTTGGTGACCAATAATCAGTTTCCAAAAAGAATTCTTTCCTAAACCAAGACTCCTAATCCAACTCATCAGTGTATTTGTAACCATATTAAAGACTTCCTAATTTGATTAGGTAAATAATTCCTTTTATTTATCTACTTATCAAATATAGTCTTTAATATTAATTATACTACTAACAATAGTATAATTTTAGGAGGCTAACTCCTACTAGGAAAAAGATTTTGACATTTAATTAAATAAATAATTAATTACCAAATTAATTAATTTTAATTTAATTAAATAATAATATAAAAATAATATAATTAAGCTATTTTAAATAGCTTTGCCGCCCAACACATATATATGGGTCATATATTATTTTTTCTATTTTATTAAATCCGTTGAACCTTAATAAAAAAATCCACATGTGAACTAGACATATTCTTACAAAAAGAAACAAGTTCACATGCCTTAATACAATCCTAGATGGACCCCTAAATTGGTCCAGTAGAATATATCAAGTGATCCATGCAAGTTCGTGTGGATTAGGGATCTTGTCGGGCTATCTAAATTTAAGCTATAATAGACACAATCCAATCACAATCAACAAATGATTCACTTAGGTCCGATCTATTTAATTTTAGTTCATTCCACTAAAGAACTAAAATTGAACTCTTAAATAAAGATAGAATAAGTTGATGTTACTCATTCATACCCTAAAAAACCTTATTGGAGAAAGTGTATCCTCGTGAAGAATACCAGTAATCGCCAAGAGCTCATAGACCGCCTATAGCTCTCCAAGTTACCATATTTACTCATATGACCACATTTTAAACTTGGATAGTTTGACTTGTCCAGAAGCCATGTTTCAATAGACACTATTGAAAACTTAACTTTAAGATTTAATATCCAATACCTCAAAACATCCATATGATGGTATTCTACTCTCATTAAATAAATGGAGCCACGATGTCCATATCCATAAATGAAGTCCTCTTTCGATTAACAAATGAATACTATCAAACTATCGAGGATAGACTATGCTCTATAATCGTACTCATTGACAGTTCAAATGATAACACTTGCTGCCATAAGTCCATCATTTATCTCTGGATTGAGATAGACTCTCCGATTGTCTTCAAATGAAAACTTTTATCCATTGACGATTCTAGATAAAGTATTTCATTGTGATCCAATTCAATGCACCCAGTGCACTAGATTCTTTTGCCCAAAGACACCATACTTTGATGATTTTAGACTCATAATAAAACATTTGATCCCACTCAAATGCTAGCAAAAGAATCTACAACTTTGACAAGATAAAGACGCCCAACCTTTTATCCTAAGTTGTGAATATTATTCAAGACTAACTAAAGAATTGTGTCTATCTCATACATATCTCGATGTATGAACAATTCTTCTTTTCTCATAGTCTTTGGACCTTACAATTATTTACTTTTGACAATTATAATAATTAAAATATAAATGCTATAATATTTGTTAAACTAAAAATCACTTTATTAATATGAAAATATTGTCAAATACATTATTACACTCTTGCTATCGAGCATAATCCCAACAGTTTAAGCCCCGAATCAACACTTAAGGTTACTACCATCTACTCCTCACAAGAAGGAGTGGATTCCATTATTATGTACAAACCTTCCCAACCATAAGCCAAACCAAAATCCCAACATACGAAGTATATTGATCAGGAACTACATCTGACCTCACCCATGGTATATCAAAGACCACGATCTAACCTGAAGAAGTCGATAAGACACTCATGATTATGATCACCCACATATAGCCATCATTAGTTGATATACATGAATCTCATCTGTAAATGGATATTGGTGAGAGATTCATATAGATCATGACCCAGTCTTTTATGATCACATCATATAAGGTGCCGGCATTTCCATCTCTCATATGAATGATTCAGGATAAAATCACCGTACATTACGAAATTGACCGTAACTATAGATTAACCATAAATAAAGTGCCCAACTTTATTTGCTATCTATAGACTCTTTAGATTGCACGTCTCTTACAGTATCCAACTGTATATAAATAGTTCAAGATTACATCTAGCAATCTTGGATGTTAAATATGTACACAAGTTATAAGATAAACAACACAACAAGAATGAATTTAACTTTTCCTTTTATTTATTTCATAAATCCATTTACAAATTAAATCTTTAGGACATAAACCTCAACAATCTCCCACTTGCATTAAAGCATGTGAGACATGTTTCGTAACCCTAGACCATCTAGATGACCCAAAACAATTTAGCCCCGTAAGGTCTTCGTAAATGGATTAACATGATTGTCTTGTGAGGCTATCTTGGTGACGATCACATCTCCTCTCTGCACTATCTCTATAATGAGATGATACTTTCTCTCTATACTTCCCTCTCTTGTGGCTTCTTGGTTTTTTAGAATTAGCCACAACACCACTGTTATCATAATAAATTGTGATGAGCTTATCCAAATCTAGAATAACTTCCATATCACTCAAGAACTTACGAAGCCAAACAGTCTCTTTAGCAGCTTCCTTAGTGGCTACATATTCGGATTCCATGGTAGAGTCAGCACTACAAGATTGCTTTATACTTTTCCACACAATGGCTCCACCACCTAGGGTGAATACTGATCCATATATGGATTTTCTAGAATCTCTGTCTGACTGAAAACCAGAATTTGTGTATCCTAATAGGATCAAGGCTCAGTTTGGCATTGCAATGCCGTGGGGAGAAGTGCTTTTGAAATTGTTGTGGGGGGAATTGCTTTTGGAATTGTTGTGGGAAGAATCAGCTGAGTGTTTGGTAAACTGATTTTTAAAAGTGTTGTGAGAACTAAAAGCAGTTTCAATGTGTTTAGTAAACTGAAATAAAAAGTGTTGTGAGTGTGTAAAATTACTAAAAGGACATAGACATCTAAATGGTACTAATGTGCTATACTTTACATTTTTCTTGTTTATTTTTGTTTAGTGTTAAGTGTTATATAATTATGGTACTTCATTGAATTAATTAGCCCCATTTTTTATTATACTTTATTTAATTAATTAGTCCAATTTATTTATTTCTTTATTTCTTTATTTTATTCTACTTTATTTTTTAATTTCATTTTTATTCTACTTTATTGAATTAATTATCCCAATTTTTTTATACAATTATGGCAACATTTTTTTTGTATAAAAATATAAGTCCAATATTTTTTGTTAAATTTCATTAAAGGTAAGGACAAAGTTGGAAAGTTAGTAAAAATTCATTTAATATCACTGTAGCGCGTTTTCCAAAAACAGAAGCCAAAATCCAAAAGCATGTATTTGTAGCTTCTCAAAAACTCAGTTGGGAGAAGCTAAAAGTGACCAAAAGCACTTCCCAGCGATTTTACCAAACACCCTGTCTTAGGTCCAGAATCACTTTTGGCCCCAAAAGCAGCTGAGGAAGCAATGCCAAACTGGGCCCAAATCCTGTCCGAAATACGCTAGCATATAGTTTTTCTTTCTCTGAAGATACTTGAGAATAGTCTTGATAGCAACCCAATGATTCAATCCTAGATTGGAATGGTATCTGCTGCTTACTCCCACTACATAGCAGATGTTCAGTCTCATGCATAACATAGTATACATGAGACTACCTACTGTCGATACATAGGATACACATCTCTTATCCTCAACTTCTTGAGGTATCTTTGGACACTGTTCCTTAGACAAGTGAACTTCATGCCTAGAAGGTAAAATACCTTTTTTGGAGTTCTGCATCCAAAATCGCACAAGAATCTTGTCGATATATGATGGCTGAGACAGTGCTATGCGTTTATTCTTACGATCCCTTATAAATTGGATCCTTAGAACATAACTCGCCTATCCTAAATCTTTCATTTGGAATTAGCTAGCTAGCCAGCCAACCCTTTACATCAGACAACACTCCCACATCATTCCCAATGTGTAGAATATCATCTACGTATAGGACTAAGAAAATTACCTTTTTATTAATGATGCACTTGTAGACACAAGGCTCATCGACGTTTTGCTCAAAGCCATAGGTTTTGATCACATCATTAAACCTGATGTTCCAGGATCTAGATGCTTGCTTGAGTCCATAGATGGACCTTTGCAGCTTGCAACCATTTTGCTCTTGATCTGGAGACACAAATCCCTGTGGTTGCATCATATAGATGCTCTCGTCAAGATTGTCATTCAAGAATACAGTCTTGACGTCCATTTGCCAAATTTCATAATCGAAATAGGCAGCAATGGATAAGAGAATCATAATAGACTTAAACATGGCCACTGGGGAGAAGATCTTTTCATAATCAACCGCCTTTTTATGGGTATAACCATTAGCCACTAGCCTTGCCTTGAAGGTCTTTATCTTCCAGTCTACTCCTTTCTTTCTCTTATAGATCCACTCACACTCTATGGGTTTGACCCCATCTGGTTAGTCTACAATATCCCAGACTGAGTTAGAGTACATGGACTCCATCTTAAGATTCGTGGCTTTAAGTCATTCCTCTTTATCAGGATCCTCCATTGCATTCAAAAATGTCAATGGATTATACATACTCTCAGCAGAGACAACACCTTGTCCCTCACCTATACCTAAATAGCCTTCAGGTTGTCTCATAACCCTCTCACTACTTCTAGATGATAGTGTATCTTGATTAAGAACCATCTAACTTTCAGATGTTTGTAGATCAACAACTCTTGTTGATGAAGTACTAGTCTCACCAGGCTCTGACTTATTTAATACAATCTTAGAACAAGGTTTATGGTCACGAATATAATTGTCCTCAAGAAACGTTACATATGTTGATACAAATACTTTGTTATCTTCGAGACTATAGAAGTGTCCACCTCTGGTATCCTTAGAGTATCCTACAAATAGGCAAACTATAGACTTGGAGTCTAGCTTTGCACATCTGTTCTTCAGCACGTGTGCTGGACACCCCATATGCTGAAATATCGTAAACTAGCTTTACTACTGTTCCACAACTCTAGGGGAGTCTTATGAACAAATTTGGATGGCACTACATTCTAAATGTATATTGGTGTTTGTAACGCATACCCTAGAAGGAATTTGGTAATGATGAGAAACTAATCATAGCTCATAATTTCCATTAGAGTTATATTTGTCCTCTCAGTAACACCATTTTACTGAGGTGTATCGGTAGCTGTGAGTTGGGAAAATATCCTATGCTCGACCATGAAGTATTCAAACTCTTGGTCAAGGTACTCACCTCCACGATCTGATCGTAGTGACTTGATATTCCTATGTAGTTGATTCTCAACTTCAGCTCGGAATTCTTTGTACTTTTCAAATGTTTTCGACTTCCGTTGTATTAGGTAGACGTATCCGTATCTTGAGTAGTCATCTATAAAGGTGACAAAATACTCATAACCATCCCTAGCCTTAACATTCATCGGTCTGCAAATATCTTTATTTATAAGCTCTAGCGGTTCTTTAGCTGTAAGCTCTTTTCCAGTAAAAGATCTCTTAGTCATCTTACCTTCCAGACAAGATTCACAGACAGGTAATGTGCCAACCTTTAACCCACTTAAATGTCCGTTTTTTACTGTCTGTCTATCAGGTCAAGGTTGATATGACCAAGCCTTAGATGCCAGAGATACGTGTCATTATCTGGAGTAATCTTATGTCGTTTAGTTTTTGGTTTTTCAACCTTAAACATTTCGGTGTTGAGCAGTATAGTATGTATTAACTTTCTTAACACATACAAATTGTTTTCATTAATTCCTGAATAAATATTCAGACAATTATTTCCAATAATAACATACTTATTACTAAAAGAAACATAATATTTTTGTTCTAACAGCTTAGAAACGGAAATTAAATTCCGTGTAAATCAAGGAATATAAAATACATTGTCCAACAATATAGAATTATTACAGAAACATAATCTAATTACGCACATTGCTAGTGTCGACATAACATCCCCTGACCCTACACGCATTGAGGTGGTTCCCTCCTCTAGCTGTGTCCAAGAATCAGTCCATTGCAAAGAATAACAACACATGGTTATTGGCCCTCGAATCAACTATCCAAGGTGAATAATCATCTTCCACTAAACATGACTCAAGAACAAGTAAATCATATTTACCTTTCTTGAACTTCTTCTTGCCCTGGGCTTTATTGGGTTTGGGCTTACCCTTCACCTTCCCAGCAGACCTTTTCCTCTTCTTATTATTGGAGGAAAATGGTTCGACAATATTTGCCTCATCGGCTTGCCCTTGTTGTCTTTAGTCAAGGACTCAAAGGTAGTAAGCTCATTGAGCAACTGTGTGAGACTGAACCTTAACTTGTTCATCTCGTAGTTACTCTTAACTGATTGACACTCTTCGGAAGAGTCATCAGTATGATGCTCATCTAAGTGGGTTCGTCAATGGCCCCACCATTGACTTCTACCATGTTGAAGTAGAACATCATGCTCAAGACATGTTCCCGAACTGATGTACCATCCTTCATGCGAGCGAGCATAGCGAAACGAACAACTTTGTGTCTTTTTTTGCTCGGGAGGGCTGCCCGAACATAGCTTGCAATGACTACATGATTTCGAATGCTGAAGTCATTGCTCCGTGCTTTGTGACAAGCATGTCTGTCATAAAAGCCAACAGATATGTTCGGGCCTTCTCATCATATGAGACCCATCGTTCGTATGCCTCACGAACAATTCGTACGGTAATGGCAGTAGGTGTTGAGGACATTCCTCTTTATGCACAAACTTGAGGTCTTTGGTGACCAATATTACATTAATGTTAAGTTTCCACTTAGTGTAGTTATCACCGGTTAATTTGTTGTTTGCGAGAATTTTAAGTAATGCAAAATACATTATTGTTGAAATAAATAAAACATTCATTTAGTCATTTATTTAAAACAAGTGCGAGTGCTTTGGTATAGATTTAAACATGATACATGAGCATGTTTAACGAACTGGAACTACCCTAAAACTAGTTACTATACCACAACAATCCAACATACCACAAAGAAGTGCCGCCTTAGGGTCGATCAAGTCTTTGCATGTTGGACTGAGACATTCTCAATCAAATGATATTCTAGAATAACTCTTATTCCATATCATTCAACCATCGTTTATTCAGTCAGGTTTTTAATTAACAAACTTAATCAAAACCTTCGTGAGTGTAACCCACCATTTCAGATCTCACAGGCTTAACTCGAGAATTGCTGCCTTAGGGTCGGTCAATCCCAAAATACCCTCAGAAATCCTATCTGTTAGGAAGTCAACCTTGGTATTGACCTTTGTGGAAACCCTCCGTAAGGAGGACGAAAGCAAAGCCGTCACAAGACCCCACTCAAATCTCACAGTGTTGAACTAATGATGGAGACTGCAGGATGTATATGTCATATATCCCTCTCCCACTCACTATTTTAAAATTAGAGTTTTCTATTATCCATTAATGCACCTAGACTCTATAGGATTAAACAGCTAACTTTAATCAAGTTATCTAGTGCATTAACTAATTCATTATTAGAAACAAGTTCAAATTGACTAATAAATTATTTATGATTTTTAACAATTAAAAATCTAATCTATTAGCGAATAATATAAGTCTTTGTAAACTATTTACTAAGGTCAGATTATTATGTTAGTGTTTACCAAGTTTTAACTATTAAAACTCTAACACTTTATTCGGTTAATTTATTATTAGGTAATTAATCATATTAATCCTAATTACAATAAATGAACATTTTAATCTAACTAATTAAACTCTTTAATAACTAGATTAATATTAATAATAATTACCGAGTTTTCTAACCATTAAAAAACTAATCTCATTATTCATAGCCATTTATATGTATTACCCATTTTAATCACATTAAAAAAATACATAAAATATTAGTCTATGATGCATGTATGACATATCAAATATATTTGTATAGGCACATATAATCTAAATGACATACGTATGCATGACAATGTTTTTATCATCACATAATATAAAGCATACATGAATTGACCAAGTACTGTGGATTATTTAACCTAAAAAATGGGAATCTAAAATTGTAAAAAAAATTCCCAAAGGCATTCCTTGGTCTTCTTGTAACTTCAGAAATCTTTCGGTCTCTTCAGGTCACTCCAAATCATCTCATGAATCCGAAATAGGAAATCCTCACGGAACGCACTAGGCAACACTTGCCAATGGAACCGTGCAAGACGATGTGAATAGTATTGTGAACAGTGTCATGAGCAGTACCGCATGAACAGTATCGTTGTCGCCGTATTTCCAGTTCTTTGTTTACAGGTTACAAATTTTTTTATTTACAATACAATAACAGTAAAAATATAAATAAAAATAATTAAATAACTAAATATTGTACAACCTATAAACCTTAAATCCATAGTATCATAAAAATTTACGATCAACCATGTTTAAATTAAACAATTTAATTATAAAAATTCATACAATCATATAGATGATGTCTACATATTCATACATACAGGAGCATCGAAAACAATTTCCTGTTTCGAAAAATAAATTGGCTCTGATGCCAATTGTTGGAATCCCCATTCACCGGTCACGCAGCGGAAGTGGGTTTTAAAATTTTTATGCAGATTGTAAACGATCTTAGACCAGTGAACTTGAGATCATAATTAAATTCAGAACTAATACACACAATATGTAAACACATGAAATTGTAATCAATAAAATCAGAAGAGAAAAAATCTTACCAACGTTTGGAGGCTCCTTCACTTTACGATATGCTCATGTCTGAACCACACGATCTTCCTCGCTATCTCCCGAAACTGGTAACTGCGTATGGAAAAATCACAATCTCAGGAACTTGAATGGAGAATGTAGATAAAAGACTTGAAGAAACTCTTTCTTCCTGATCACTATGCAACTCTTGCTTTGATATTTTCACACGTAAAAACTTGCTTGAACACTTCAAAGCAAAATATTATGGTAACCCAAAAAAAATATGCACCGATCTACTTGCAACAAAATAATTGCAATGGTATCACTTGCGTAGTTGTGCGTCTTACACACATGTCTTTTCTTTTAAACTAAAATAATTGCATGTATCAGTGTTGTTTTCATGCAACCCTAATTTGCATCCAATGCAAATTCTAAGTTGCATGCTTATCTTTCTCTTTTATTGATTCACGCACTATTGTGTTTGCATCCGATGCAAACACTTATGTTGTGTCTCACGTATACATCAAACAGTATAACATGTCAACACTCATTCAATGCATTGAGATCTGTTGTTTGTATTTATTTTATCTCAATATTTAAAACATATATAACATATATATATATATATTGATAAAACTAATCAATTTCAATCTTTTAAGATATATCATATCGTTAAAGATATTAATCTACTTGTTTTGAATTCAAACTCTTTAAATTCAAAATTAAATATTTAATTTAATAAAAATATAATAAAATTATCTTATCTTTAAAAATTAAATATCAATCAACAACCTCCAACTAATTATTACACAATTAAATAATCTAATTATTTAGTTAACATAATCAGTATCATTAATTAATTAAATAATCTCATTATTCAATTAATTCCCGAATATATAAGAGTCACTTTCATAACACAATTAATTGGACAATCAAATTAATTAACCGTGACCCTTATTACCTAAATCGATCGGGCCAACAAAGGGACCTACTGGACCCACAGTATTTTGGGCTCCAATAATCCTCTAAATCATGAATTAAACTCTTTAATTAGTATTCATTGATTATTAACTTCGGTGTTATTCCACTAAAAACCTGAAGATGCACTTTCTCAACTGCAAATGCTTTTACACAGTTCGATACAACTCGGTGTCCATTGATGTAGCTATTACATATGGTGTGATCCTCCACAGTAGTTAATAATTAGAGTTGGGTCAAAATGTTCGTTATACCCCTCTAATTACATATATCCTTTAAGTACCGTTGATTCTCTAATAAACAATAAATCATATTTCCTCACGGAATTAGGAGAGCGCTCATATTTTCCAAGCCCTGAATCAACTCTTAAGGGATTTACCATCTACTTCTCACAAGAAAGAGTGGATTCCACTATTGTGTACGAGCCTTCCCAACCACAAGCCAAACCCCAATCCCAACATTCGGAGTATATTGATCAAGAACTGCATCTGACATCACCCATGGTATATCAAAGACCATGATCTAACCTGAAGGAGTCGATAAGAAACTTAGGAATACGATCATCCACATATAGTCATCATTAGTTGATATATATGAATCTCATTAGTAAACGGATCTGGGTAAACGATTCATATAGATCATGGCCCGATTGTATATGATCACATCATACAAGGTGTCTTTATTCCCATATCTCATATGAATAATTCAGGATAGAATCACCGTACAATACAGAATGGACCGCAGCTATAGATTAACCACAAATAAAGTACCCAGCTTTATTTGCTATCTACATACTCTTTAGATTGCACGTCTTTTACTGTATCCATCTGTATATGACACTCATATACATTGTTCGAGATTACATCTGGCAATCTTGGATGTTAAATATATGGACAAGTTATAAAATAAACAACACAACAAAAATGAATTGAACTTTTCCTTTTATTTATTTCATAAATCCATTTGTAAATTACATCTTTAGGGCATAAACCTCAACAAGTTACCCCCATAACACTTCTTTTGTAACACATTCACACAGCCAGAAGCCAAAGCAATACAATCATCGTTATGTCGGTCTCAAATGAATACGAACTGATGAGGAGAAATAATCATGGCCCAAGCTAAGCAATCAGCTAAAATCTTCAATGAAATTTTAAACAGAAAGTTACTAAGCACAATCGGCCGAAACTGATCAATCAAAATCGAGTCCCTCAGCTTTGGAAGAAGAATAATGAAGCTAGAATTGAAACCCAAGAAATAACTACGGAGACAAAAAAAAGTCATGAACAGCGAGGTCCACATCACTACCTGTAACATCCTAACATCTCTGATAAAATCTACAAGAAAACCTATCTAGCCTAGGGGTAGAAGCAAGATCCATAATAGAGATCACATCATTAATATTATCTACAGATGGAATGCTAGTCCAGAAAGTGTTCTCTACAGTAGTCACCAATGAAGGAACCACATCATCTACAATAGATAAATCTTTCCCTACTTGGAGGAAAAGAGATCAGAATAATAACTAATGATACGATCCCTAATGGTAGGCCGATCTTCTAAGAGAACCCCATTAATCGAAAGGGCTGATATAGCATTACGATACTGCTTATGTCTTAAAGAGGCATAAAATAAGGATATGTTTCAATCCCTATCAAGAAGCCACCGTACTATGGACCGATCTTAAAAAAACACTCATGTCTGCGTAACAACACTTCCAGCTCAGAATGAACACTCGCTTCGGCCATAAAAGAATCATATAAAAAAACCCCGGTTAGATAGATCCAGCTGAATAAAATGAAGCTCCGTATATTTTCCAACAATGGCAGAGTTAATATCCTCAAAAACCTCCCAATTGCAATAATTTAGAGCCTTTTTCAAGCTCCTTAACTTATTGATAACAACTTAAGTAGGCCTACCTATAACAGGAGAGCTCCAAATCCTACGAACTATAGCTATGAAATCAGGATGCTCTAACCACATGCTCTTAAACCGAAATGACCTATGAGTAGAAACCTCAAAATCTAATAATCTAAACTACAAAGGACAATGATCAGAACAAATATGGGGAAGAGCCACACACAAAATTTTCTGCCAATAGGAAATGCAATGATCTAAAACCAAAAATCTATCTAGAGTCTCTCAACTCTAGTGCGGATACTGTGACCTCTAACCCAAGTGAATCGGGCGCCCTGAGAACGAGTACCAACCAAATCACAATCCTCAATCCTTACAAGAACAACGGGCTGGAAAATGAGAACCCAAAGCCTCATAAGTACCCAAAACCATATTAAAATCCCCTACAAGCAACCAGGAAGAAGAAACCAAACAAATTGTATCCCGAAGAGACTGCCAAAACGACTTATGAACCACCGTAGAAGTGCTCGCATAAACAAAAGTGTATCGGTGCACCCGACAACTGATCGAGATTGAAACACTAAGCTACTGATCATGACAGTGAACTATCTGAGCATCAGGAAATGAAGCATAAACAAAATCCCAAATAGTCAGAATCAACCCACCCTTATCGTTCATGCCCACCAGATAAAGGTCGAGCAAAACTAGAAAATTGAAAGGATATAGTAAATTTCCACTGTAGGTTCCGCAATACAAACCAAAACGGGTCTATATAAACAACATAACTCCTTAAGAAACTCCCCTACGGGCCCGCCCTAGATCTCACTAAAATTCCAAAAAAGAACATTAATCATCGGAAACCACTGGAGAAGCTCGATATCCAGACTTTAAAGAAGTCATCCTATGCTCAACCCTCAAAGCTCTCTAAGCAACATCAACACCGACTAACTCACCCTCTTCCACCTGGGAAGCCTATGAAGATTCTGCAATGAGATAAAACTCGGCCTGAGATTCTAACAACGGACCCAAGCTTCGAATCTACAACCTAGGATCCATAACCATTATATTCATAAAATTAAATATAATTTTATATCTATTATTTTAAGGTTTTAACATGATTTACATGTCAAATATGTTAGGATTTTGCTCAATAGCAAAAGTGTAATAATGTATTTGACAATCTTTTCATATTAATAAAGTGATTTCTAGTTTAACAAATCTTATAGCATTTATAGTTTAATTATTATAATTGTCAAAAGTAAATAATCATAATGTCAAAAGACTATGAGAAAGAAGAATTGTTCATACATCTAGATACGTATAAGGTAGAAATAATTCTTTAGTTAGTCTTGAATAATATTCACAACTTAAGATAAAGGTTGGGCACATTTATCTTGTCAAAGGTGTAGATTCTTTTGCTAGCATTTGAGTGGGATCAAATGTGTTATGATGAGTCTAAAATCATCAAAGTGTGATGTCTTTGGGTAAAAGAATCTAGTGTACTGGGTGCATTGAATAGGATCACAGTGAAATGCTTTATCTACAACCGTCATTGGATAAAAAAATTCACTTGAAGATAATCGGAGAGTCTATATCAATCCTAAGATAAACGATGGACTTATGTTGCAAGTGTTATCATTTGAGCTATCAGTGAGTACGATTATATAGCATAGTTTATCCTCGATAGTTTGGTGGTATTCATTTGTTAATCGATAGAGAACTTCACTTATAGATATGGACATCGTGGCTCCGTTTATTAAATGAGAGTAAAATATCATCATATGGATGTTTTAAGATATTGGATATTAAATCTTAACGTTAAGTTTTCAATACTGTCTATTGAAACATGGCTTCTGGGCAAGTCAAAATATCCAAGTTCAAAATGTGGTCATATGAGTAAATATGGTAACTTGGAGAGCTATAGGCGGTCTATGAGCTTTTGGCGATTACTGGTATTCTTCACGAGGATACACTCTCTCCAATAAGGTTGTCTAGGGTATGAATCAATAACATCAACTTATTCTATCTTTATTTAAGAGTTCAATTTTAGTTCTTTAGTGGAATGAACTAAAATTAAATAGATCGGACCTAAGTGAATCATTTGTTGATTGTGATTAGGTTATGTCTATTGGAGGTTAAATTTAGATAGCCCATCAAGATCCCCAATCCATATGAACTTGTATGGATCACTTGATATATTCTACCAGATCAATTTATGGGTCCATCTAGAATTGTATTAAGGCATGTGGACTTGTTACTTTTAGTAAGAATGGGTCTAGTTCATATGTGGACCTTTTTATTTAAGTCTATTGGATTTAATAAAATAAGAAAAACAATATTTGGCCCATGAATAGGCTTGGGCAGCAAAGGACTATTTATTAATCTTATATATTGTTTTTTATTTTATTATTTAATTTAATGGAAATTAATTATTTAATTATTTAATTAAAACTCAAAATCTTTTTCCTAAGAGGACATGGTCTCCTAGATTCATATTACTGTTGATAATGTGATAAGTATTAAATACTATATTTGATAAGTAGATAAATAATAAGAATTTTCTTATCTAGTCGAATTATGAAGTATTTGATTTTTATTAAGAAGTTTTTTTTTATTTAGTCAAGATTTAATTATATTCAATAATTGGTTATTGAATAAATACACTATTTGAGTTTAGGAGTCTTGGTGTGTAAAATAAATCCTATTTTTAAGAGGATTGAATCCAAATTTTGATAGGAGTTTTGGTGAAGTAAAAATCCTCTTTCTAGGAGGATTTTCGGCCACCTATATATACTTCTAAATAGAATTTTGACCTAGACCTAATTTTTGGTGTGAGAATATGTTTTTTATTTGTTTTTTTATAGTTATAAAAAAAAACTTTGTCCAACTCATAGATATTGTGTATTGAATTCGGCCAAGAAGAATAGACAAAATGAACATTTTGTTTTCGATAGTGCACTAGTAGCCTTTATATCAAAAGGTTTTATGTACAACATCGAATCAAGGTTCACGCGAGTTTCAATCAAATAAATTGATAATTCACAAGTGACCGGACCCTCTTGAGTTTTCTCTTGGAGGATTATTGTGACTAACAATGAAGGAGATTTTGTTTGCTTCCATCCTCACTTATACATTAAAAGAAAGGGAGCTCACACTCCTAGGTGATTCACGTTCGTGATTGGATTTGAAGATCTTGTGGATTCAATTCGATGTTAGTTCAATCGTTACAAAAAAAAGGGTACGATACTTTTAATACACGTCAATTAATATAGGGTTAAGGTTTTTTAAATTAGAGGGAGAAATTTTAAAATATACCGAACCCTAATTTTATGTTTCCGCCGCATTTTGAACCAATTTTTCTCTACAATTCGTATCAGATCCTTGTTGTACTCTTGATTAATTGATGTATATATGTGTGAATCTATTTCTTTTTATTGTAAAGATGCATGTTTTAGAAAAAGATGACACTCTAGGTATTCGCATATATATATATATGTATGTTTTATATGTGGATTGTTATTGCTCAATTTTAGTCCTAGAATTTTAATGTATTTTTGTTTTGGGATTGTAATAAGAAGGGTGACTATCATCGCCATAATTTTCTTCTTGGTAGTTGTTAAGTTTTTTATTTATTTTGCTATTGTAATAAAAAAAACTGCAGTATTTTATCATTTAAAATTCTTTTTTAATACATTCAAGCATCGAAGACTCGAAGGTTTGAAGAATTGGAAGCAACCAGAACAAGTTTGGGACCGTGCGAGCCATAGCAATAAACGTGCGTGCAAATGAGCATGCAACCATGATTGTTGTGGCATGGGCTGTGCATGGTAGCCCTATGGAAGCCATGGGTTGTGCATGGCATCCCTTTATGGGGTTGTGGGGTGCGCACGCCCATGGGGGGAAGCCAAGTTGTGCACAAACGATGGACACATGAAGACTTGTTCGCCAAGAAAAAGTTTTTTGTATTCAAAGACATGTAATTTATAAGATGGACCAAAATTGTAGCTATTAATATTTTTGTAAATATTACAATATTTGTTGTTGTATGATAAAATGTCACATAGAATAGGAGTGCCACTCATATATCTCTTTTGGTATGAATATGCATTGAATGGTTTAGGTATCTAATTGGCATCTAGATAACTTGGTAAATTATTTTATAGAATTCAATCACACACCTTAAACAATTGAGTGGGAAAAAGTGTTTTGGAACACCTACGACCTCCAAGTTTAGTTGAGTTTTATGTTTCGTGTAATAACCACCCAAGGGGTATTCATGAATGGAATTTAGCAAGATACTTCCTTACATGGATAGACTAGACAATTGGTCCAAACGATATCCGCTCCCAAAGGAGGGATATTCGCGAGGGAATAAATTGAAGGTTGATAACTTGGTAATACACTCAATGTGATTTTATTAATGTTGAGGGTGATATTTGGATCGTATTGGATTAATCACGCATCTAACAGGTTTTCGTAGATTTTTGAAGATTGTCGTATGTGAATTTTACCAAGCATACATGTCATTGACATGAAGGAGAAAATAGCTGGGTGGACGCCCAAATGGGCACTCAGGAATATCCTACGAGGCATCATTAAAGAAAAGAAAGCCCAAGTAAGCATATATTGAACGAAACCTACTCGGGATCAGTTAACAACACTCGGGACTGGTTAAACAACGCTTCCACTCGAGCTCAAACGGCGCTACTCGGGACCATCAGGTATTGCTCTTACTCGGGAATAAATACGACTCGAGTAAGAACTTGGTGCTTATTTCACACGGATTAAGTCATTAAATACGCGAAGATATCCATCAGGAAGGAATCCCAAATAAAGTGGAACATTAAGTTAGAAGAGTCCCAAATCAGGAAATAACCTGATTTCTTTACGAATAGTACATTCTTATAAGGAAACAAGTCCAAATTGAACTGCACTACTAGAATCCCACTCGATTTCCATAAGAGACTCTGAAACAGGAAAGAAGACAAATCAACCTCAAACAAGTAACCGAATCACAATTAAATACAAAGATCTCGTATTACTTGTACAAAGATCTCGTATTACTTGTACAAAGCATATTAGGGTTCGATAAGCATATAAATAGACTTATAATCTGGTTCCAAAAGATATAGGCAAAATAGCATACAGCAATCATAGCAAATACAGAGAGAAAAAAGAGAGATCGAGAGCTTGTAAACATCATATTTTTATAGTGGATTTTGGCTTGGTTGATCTTTCAACCACCCGTGGACGTTTCTCCGGTCATCGGAGTTTTACCACGTAAAACTTGTTTTCATTACTCTCTATGAATCTCTTTCTCTTTGAATCAATAGACGAAATCCAATCCTTGTTGGCTTTTCTGACATAATCCAGAAATTGACGTCAACAAAGATGTTATAAGAAAAATAGAAAAAAAAAAAAAAACATGCACACAAAGATTTACGTGAGGCGGGGGAACATCCACGGTTGCTGATTACGGTGAGAAAAAATTCACTATAATATAATAATGACACACTCAATCTCTATTTTCTTGCATATCTCTCTCTTTCTCTTTCTTTCTTGTACATTTTCTATGTCTCATTGTATATGTTTCTGTCCCCCTTCTACTATGAGATTATAGGTCTATTTATACATGCACAGAACCCTAATTCGTGTTACACAAGTAAGAAAGTTGACGTATTAGAGTCGTTTTATTCTTCTTTCTTGTTTCGCATTCTGCACGTATTAGATATCTTGCCTGATTTGGATTCTGATATCTGTAAGGAAATTTGTTTCCTTTTCAGAATATGCTTTGAGAAACCTTGTTAGAGTAAGACTTGTTCTCTATGTATTTGAATCATGATTGCATTGAATCTGATAATGTCCATGTGTCACTTCAACCGATGATCAACCAAACCCAACCAGGCCTTATTCTCCCCAACCAGTGATTCAATCCCGATCGGAGGGTTTGACCCGACCATCTCGATATTCCTGACTGGGACATCTTTATCTGATCAATTTAATCACTTTTGTTGAGTTATATCTGACCCGATCGTTAGGTATCCCCGACCGAGTTTTATGAAACCATCTTTGGTCAACTTAGGTTGATTCAAAAAAGTTGACTTTCGGTGACGTAGCATCTTTGACTCCCGTATCTTTGGATAGTTATGCTGACTTATCATTCTTCAGATTTCACCAATAACAGTACCCCCTTAAACACACAGGGTCAGATAAAAATTGTTGCAAGGAAGACACATTTGGCTGCGTGTATTTAATTTACTCTATCATTTTTGTCTTGTAGTTCATTAACACCCATTTAATGCGATATAGTTACCAACCACACACATTTCGGCTAATGAAATCATTTAGCATCTTTTTCAAATTTCAAATGGCGCGTGGTTTTAGGCTTTCGTGCACCTTCCCCCACTTTCGGCTGATGATGCATATATATCCGGCGCCGTCACTTACTTGTACATATTGTTTGAATTGTTCACTTTTATTTTTATGTTTCAATATTTTCTTTTAGCAAAAAACCCTTAACTTTCTTTTCCTTCGAAACCCTTGCTCTTCTCTGATCTCTAATTTTTTTTAAAACGCTTCATCCATCGTCACTTCTTCTTCATTGCAACTCAAGGTATGGACCCTACCCTTCACCACCAATATTTTAAACTTCTTCTTTGTGCCATTGAGGCTAGTGATAATGAGAATGTTGCTAGGCTTGAGTCCATTCTCTGGGGTCATCTTCCCTCTTCTTATCAACCCACCGTAATAAACGTGGATTATTTTATGGTTCACCCAGAGTTTACCATTTCTCTTCTAATCTTTCAAACCCCGATTCGATTGATGTTTATGTAGATTTGTCAAAACAAAGCAGCTTCAGGCAGACCACCAGAGCCTCTCCTAAGGAGTCTACACGCACAACATTGTTAGGGTTTATTCCCTAAACATGTAATTTGTAAATGGATTTATGAAGTAAATAAAAAGAAAGATTCAATTCATTATTGTTATGTTATTTATTTTATAAACTTATGCATATATTAACATCCTGGATTGTCGGATGTAATCTCGAATTGTGTATATGAGTGTCATATACAGATGGATACAGTAAGAGACGTGCAATCTAAAGAGTCCATAGATAGCAAATAAAGCTAGGTACTTTATTTGTGGTTAATCTATAGCTGCGGTTCATTCCGTAATATACAATGATTCTATCCTGATTCATTCATATGAGATATGAGAATGTAGGCACCTTGTATAATGTGATCATATAGGATTGGGTCAGGATCTATATGAATCTCACACCAAGATCCATTTACCGATGGGATTCATATATATCAACTAGTGATGGCTATATGTGGGTGATCTTGATCCTAGGTGTCTTATCGACTCCTTCAGGTTAGATCGTGGTCTTTGATATACCATGTGTGAGGTCAAATGCATTTCTTGATCAATATACTCCGTATGTTGGGATTACGGTTTGGCTTGTGGCTGGGAAGGTTTGACACAATAGTGGAATCCACTTCTTCTTGTGAGAAGTAGATGGTAGTTCTCTTAAAGGTTGATTCGGGGCTTGGACAATATGAGCGCTCTCCTAATTCCGTGAGGAAATAGGATTTATTGTCTATTAGAGAATTAATGGTACTTAAAGGATATATGTAATTATAGGGGTATAACAGACATTCTGACCCAGCTCTAATTATGAACTATTGTGGAGGATCACACCATATGCAGTAGCTATATCGATGGACACCGAGTTGTATCGGACATTATGACCCAGCTCTAATTATGAACTACTGTAGAGGATCACACCATATGTAATAGATATATCGATGGACACCGAGTTGTATCGGTCTGTGTAAAAGCGTCTGCAGTTGAGAGAGTGCAGCTTCGGATTTTTAGTGGAATAACACCGAAGTTAATAATCAAAAAATATTAATTAAAGAGTTTAATTAATGATTCTGAGGATTATTGGAGCTTAAAATACCGTGGCCATTAAGTCCCCTTGCTAGCTCAATCGATTTAGGTAACAAGGGTCATGGTTAATTAAATGGATTGTCCAATTAATTATATTACGAAAGTGACACGTAATTTATTCGGGAATTAATTGAATAATGAGATTATTTAATTAATGGATAATGGTGATTAAATAATGAGATTATTTAATTATGTTATTAATCAATAAATGGAAGGTGTATGTTGATATTTATTTTTTAATAAAATAAGATAATGTGATTATTTTATTTTATTAAATTAAATATTTTATTTCTGAATTTAAATAGCTTGAATTCAAAATTAAAATCAAATAAAAGATATATGATATTTTTTATTTGATTTCAAAAAAAAAAATCAAATATAGATTTGATCAAATATTTAAATATTATATATATGATGTAAATAATTTTAAAAAAAAAAGTTTTGTGTTGACGCGCGCGCACACACACACACACACACACACACACACACACACACACACATATATATATATATATATATATATATATATATATATATATATATATATATATATATTGACAAAATAAAAAAAGAGAGTTGTTTTTGGTATTTTTTCAAATGCATTAAAAAAATTAAACTTTTATTTTTAGTGTGTGCAAGTCGTTGCACTAAGAAAAAAAATACTATTATTATTTTTTCAACTACTAGAAGTGTTCTAAGTAGTTTTTTTTTTAAGAAGAAATAGTTTCTTCATTCGTTTTTCTCTACACCCTCCATCCTAAGTTTCCGAGTCTGTGACGAGTCCACACGCAGTTATCAGTCCCAGGATATAGTAAGGAAGATCGGTGGTACAGATCATGAGCATTACAAGAAGTGAAGGAGCCTCCAAACGTTGGTATGGTTCTTTTAATCTTCCTTTTTATTAATGATTACAATTTTCTGTATTTACATATATATTTTATTAGTGTAATAATTAGTATATGTATTTGTTCCGAAAATAAATATGATCACAAGTTCACTGGTCTCATACAGATTACGATCTTTATAAAAAAAAATTAAAACCCACTTCCACTGCGTTACCGGTGAACGGGGTTCCAACAATTGGTATCAGAGCCAATTTTATTTTCGGAACAGGAAATTGTTTTCGATGCTCCTGTATGTATGATTGTGTAGGCACGATTTAAATTGACTGTATGATGTTTTTGTATGTATATATTTTTTTTTAATTTACAAAAACATAATTTATCGTTAATTATATGGTACTGTGGATTTAGGGTTTATGGGTTGTATTATTATTATTATTATTATTGTTTATATATATTTTTTCTGTTATTGTATTGTAAAAAATAAATTAAAAAAATGTAACCTATATTGACGACCAGGAAAAATCGCGAATAAGGATTCATGAGATGAATCAGAGTGACCTGAAGAGGCTGGAAGACTCGAAAATTACAAGAAGACCAAAGAATGCCTTGGGGGTATTTTTGTATTTTTAGATTCCAATTTTTTTAGGTTAAATAATTCACAGTACTCGGTCAATTCATGTATGCTTATATTATGTGATGATAAAAGCATTGTCATGCATACGTATGTCATTTAGATTAGATGTGCCTACGCAAATATATTTGATATGTCATACATGCATCATAGCCTGATATTTTATAAAAAATTTAATGTGATTAAAATGGGTAAATACATAAATTGGCTATGAAAATGAGATTAGTTTTTTTAATGGTTAAAAAACTTGGTAATTCTCATTAATATTAACCTAGTTATTAAAGAGTTTAATAAGTTAGATTAATCGGGTCATTTTTGTAATTAGGATTAATATGATTAATTTTCTAATAATAAATAAACCGAATAATGTGTTAGAGTTTTAATAGTTAAAACTTGGTATACACAAACATAATAATCTGAGCTTAGTAAATAGTTTACAAATGCTTAGACTATTCACTAATAGATTAGATTTTTAATTGTTAAAATCATTAATAATTTATTAGTTAATTAGAATTTGTTTATAATTAGTTAATGCGCTAGATAACTTGATTAAAGTTAGCCGTTTGGTCATGTAGAGTTCAGGTGCATTAACGAATAATAGAAAACCCTAGTTTTAAAATAGTGAGTGGAAGAGGGATATATGACACGTATATCCCGAGGTCTTCATCATTAGTTCAACACCGCGAGATCCGAGTGGGGTCTCGTGATGGTTTTGTTTTCGTCCTCCCTAAGGAGGGTTTCCACAAAGGTCAATACCAATGTTGACTTCCTAACGGATAGGATTTCTAAGGGTATTTCGGGATTGACCGACCCTAAGGGGACAATTCTCGAGTTAAGCTCGTAAGATCTGAAATGGTGGATTACACTCACGAAGGTTTTGATTAAGTTTGTTAATTAAAAACTTGACTAAATAAACAATGGTTGAATGATCATGAATAAGAGTTATTCTAGAATATCATTTGATTAAGAATGTCTCGGTCCAACATACAAATATTTGAACGACCCTAAGGCAACACTTCTTTGTGGTATGTTTGATTGTCGTGGTATAGTAACTATTTTTAAGGTAGTTCTAGTTCGTTAAATGATGCTAATAATTTATTGACCATCAAGATAAATAGGTACATCACTAATAAATATACAGTCCAAGTTCTTCCGAAGACAAATTAGAGATGAGCAAGATTAAAGATATAAAACCACAAGCAACCGTGTTGAAATCACATAAACCTTTATGTTTCATTATAATCTCGAATGTCTCATGTTGGCACTTACCAATATTACTAATTTGAATGGTTCGTTTTTCTTGTACTGGTTTCATGATTCATATGAGAAAACAGAGTAAGTTGACCACAGGTATGTCTTCTTCCAGAGTTTAGCACTCTAAGTACACATTGCACATGAATGCACCGGAGACTTCAAAATTCAAGAGCAATCTACTAGTATAGCAATCTTCAAAATTCATTCAGTAATCATATAAAACAATATGATCAACTTTCAAAATTGTCTGTCACATAATAAGATCAACTTTAAACCAAAACACCTGTAACACCAGCCTAACACAAAAATCCATGTAACACCAGCCTAACACAAAAATCCAAGCAACTAAATCGTCCTCACAGTCCAGTAAATGCTTTCTTCCCAGTACCAGAAGATCCTGCAGGAATCACCTTCAGCACATTGAATCTCACTGTCTTCGACAATGGCCTAACAAGTGGAAAATACAAACAATAATAAGCTTTTATGGCGCATAAAACAGCAAGACTACCTGTCAAATTTCATTCTAACATAATACTGATATAGACAAGGGACTGTTTAGAATTTTAACCTGCATTGACCAATGGTGATATGGTCTCCTTCTTTCACACGGAAGCATGGGGATACATGTGCAGGGATGTTCGAATGCCTCTTCTCGTACCTGCACAATCAGAGTGAATATTCTTTTCTTAGACCAACAAAATCTAAAGAAAAACAAAAACTGTAAAAAGTACAAACTGAAGCTGGATCATGCCTTTGATATTTCTTCACAAAATGAAGGTAATTCCGTCGAACAACGATGGTCCTGACCATCTTGGCACTGTGGCAAGTACCAGCTAATATACGGCCTCTAATAGAAACAGTACCAGTGAATGGGCATTTCCTGTCAATGTAAGTTCCTGCATGAAACAAACTTGTGGAACTTGAATCAGCAACGAGCACATCCAGAACATAGCACATTTAAAGACAATAAGGAAATGATATACTCTTAAGTGAATATAAAACAACAAGAAACAAGCTGAGATGAATTATTATAAACTCACATCAGAAGCAGTGTTTAGAGCCTTAGACTGAGACAGCCAAGGACTGAATTGCCAACCACTAAGAGTTCCACTCTTTGATGACATTATTAGTAAAACAAGCCAGGTAACAAGTGCACTTGGAATAATTATATGTTAGTCAACAAAATGTCAAAAATCTACATGTCTAGTAGATTTTATTTCACAAAACAAACTCAAGTTTACAATAATTCATCTACAAAGTTTATTGTTGATTCAATATTTATTTTTCTCACATCCCAACAAATCCCTTTTCAAGGTCAATCCATTATCACACTTCTATAATGGCCTCACTCATGAGACAGAAACACTTGCAGCGCCATCTTTGTTATTCAACAATTGCAGTAAACATCTGACTATTAATCCATTGTAAATTCCATCATTACTATTTTGCTTACACTCTCACATTCATCAAATTAAAAAGAAACAGCTTAATAACCGAAAGGATTTAGGGGTGGAATGTGGTGTCAGTAATTAAAAAAAAAACACTGCTTTACTCCCTAACAACATTATCTATATTCTACTTCACAATAATATTGCCATAGGCTCATGACTATAATGATTAAACACACACACATCCAAATAATAGATATGTTGCTATGTAAACTTTGTATAGATTTGCTGCTATTATCTAGAGAAAACAAAAAGTGCTGCAATGCAAGGAATCAGTATTGACAGATTCATTAAAATAAAAACATTCAAATAATTATCTTAATTTAAAAGCAGTGAAAGAAGATAACCTTCGGTGGCTTCTCTTGGGGTCTTGAAACCCAACCCAATGTTCTTCCAGAAGCGGTTTCCACCCTTCCCGGGCCTCTTTCCCTTTGATGATTTATGGGAGCTGTCATTTTTTTTCAAAAACAAAAACCAAACACGAATTAGAGCATAAACTTGATAACCCAGAAGAAAATTCGTGTATTTTATCGTGAACGTTACCTCAAAAACACTTTGGGTTGCTTCAGGAACGCCTTCTCGGTCTGCAACCAAAAACACAAAGCACAAACGTACCAAGTATGAAAACAAGATCAAACGCAGAAAGAAGAGAGGGAGAGTGGATCAGAAACGAACCTGCTCGGCCATGGTTGAGGAGGTTGGAGCTAGAAACAGTGAGGTACTGGAGCGGCAAAAGAAGGCTCGAGTTTCGAGAAGTATGGCTTGTTCAGTGAGGTGTATAAGAAAACCCTAGTGAGTAGTGACTACATAACAACACAACTGCCCTATATGGGCTTCTTTTCCACCTCTTTTGGCCCTCCAAGCATTGGCCCATGTCCTCTCCATAACGAAAAACTATCCTCTTACTTAGGATAAATTACAAATATATATATATAAATACTGTATATATTTTTATATTTTTTATATTAATTTTTTTTTTTTTTAATAAATGTATATATTTTTTTTATTTGACAAAAAAATTATTATTACTTATATGAGCTATATAACAAGGCTAAATTCGACCTTTCAAAAAGTTTATGGTTAGTAGTATTGACGGATGTCCACTAACCCATGGTCAGTTTGTGCGACTTATGATATTACGTCTAAACTTAAGGTCTGTTTGATTTTTCCATTTAATATTTAATGGCACTTAATGTATTCTATTAAGTTATTTTGTTTCTTTTCTTTTAAATGACAAAATCATTTAAAGAACATTTAAAACTATTTGTTCAGAAAAGTGAAAAAAATTCACTTTTCACTTAGCAAAAGTCCACTGGAATTTAATACAATTTTTTGCTTCCACAACTATCCTTACCAATCTAACTAATTTTCAATTTTGTCTTCCATCAAAATGATATTCATATTAATAATTATTTTTTTCCTTCTCACAATAAACAACTACATCATCACAAAACTTAATTACTTTAAAACTCAAATAATTAGATATTGATTTTCCTACCATATTGCGGTTTCTAATAAGGACTCATTCTTTTTTTTTCTCATAAATTGATAATTAGTTTTACTAGTTTTATTTTTGAGTTTGATTACATCTTTTTTACTTGTTTTGAAAATTACACGGGTTTATTTTAGACCTAGCAAATTAATGACTGGAGAATGATTTTTTATGGTGATTCGTTATGAATTTTTTGTTGGGATTATACTCGATCGTAAGAGTATAATAATGTATTTGACAATCTTTTCATATTAGTAAAATGATTTCTAATTTAACAAATCTTATAGAATTTATAGTTTAATTATTATAATTGTCAAAAGTAAATAATCATAAGGTCAAAAGACTATGAGAAAAGAAGAATTGTTCATACATCTAAATATGTATGAGGTAGACACAATTCTTTAATTAGTCTTGAATAATATTCACAACTTAAAATAAAGGTTGGACGTCTTTATCTTGTCAAAGTTGTAGATTCTTTTGCTAGCATTTGAGTGGGATCAAATGGGTTATGATGAGTCTAAAATCATCAAAGTGTGGTGTCTTTGGGCAAAAGAATCTAGTGCACTAGGTGCATTGAATAGGATCACGGTGAATTACTTTATCCAAAACCGTCAATGGATAAAAAATTTCACTAGAAGACAAACAGAGAGTCTGTCTCAATTCTGAGATAAATGATGAACTTATGGTTACAAGTGTTATCATTTGAGCTATCAATGAGTACGGTTATATAGCATAGTCTATCCTCGATAGTTTGGTGGTATTCATTTGTTAATCGATAGAGGGTTTCATTTATAGATATGGACATCGTGACTCCATTTATTAAATGAGAGTAGAATATCATCATATGGATGTTTTAAGGTATTGTATATTAAATCTTAACGTTAAGTTTTCAATAGTATCTATTGAAACATGACTTTTGGACAAGTCAAAATATCTAAGTTCAAAATGTGGTTAAATGAGTAAATATGGTAACTTGGAGAGCTATAGACGGGCTATGAGCTCTTGGCGATTACTGATATTCTTCACGATGATACACTTTCTCCAATAAGGTTGTCTAGGGTATGAATAAGAAATATTAACTTATTCTATTTTTATTTAAGAACTCAATTTTAGTTCTTTAGTGGAATGAACTAAAATTAATAGATCGGACCTAAATGAATCATTTGTTGATTATGATTGGGTTGTATCTAATGGAGCTTAAATTTAGATAGCCCGCAAAGATCTTCAATCCACACGAACTTGCATGGATCACTTGATATATTCTACTAGACCAATTTATAGGTCCATTTAGAATTTTATTGAGCCATGTGGACTTGTTTCTTTTTGTAAGAATGAGTCTAGTTCGCATGTGGACTTTTTACTTAGGTCCAATGAATTTAATAAAATAAGAAAAGTAATATATATGTCCATGTGTGGTCTTGGGCAGTAAGGCAAAATATATTAGCTTAATATATTGTTTTTATTTTATTATTTAATTGAATAGAAATTAATTAATTAATTTATTATTTATTTATTTAATTAAAAGTCAAAATCTTTTTCCTAGTAGGAGTAGGTCTCATATTATCATATTATTGTTGGTAATATGATAAGTATCAAATACTATATTTGACAAGTAGATAAATAATATGTATGTATTTATATAGTCAAATTAGGAAGTATTTGATTGTTATTAAAACTCTAATTAACAATTGGTCAAATTATGAAGTTTTAATTTAGTCACAATTTAATTATATTCAATAATTGTTTATTGGATAAATACACTATTTGAGTTGGATAATGAGTCTTGGTGTAGAAAAGAATTATTTTTGGAAAAGGATTCTTGGTCACCAAGTAAACCCATCTAATGATAAGATTCTTACCTACCAAGTAAATCCTTCTTAGGGGAGTATTAGGCCTCCTACACTAAGGCCCAGTTTGGCATTGTTGTGTTGTAGGGAGAAGTGCTTTTGAAATTGTTGTGGGGGGGAATTGCTTTTGGAATTGTTATGGGAAGAATCAGCTGAGTGTTTGGTAAACTGATTTTCAAAAGTGCTGTGAGAATTAAAAGCAATTTCAATGTGTTTAGTAAACTGAAATAAAAAGTGTTGTGCGTGTGTAAAATTACTAAAAAGACAAAGACATCTACATGGTACTAATGTGCTATACTTTACATTTTTCTTGTTTATTTGTGTTTAGTGTTAAATGTTATATAATTATGGTACTTTATTGAATTAATTAGCCCCATTTTTTATTATATTTTATTTAATTAATTAGTCCAATTTCTTTATTTCTTTATTTCTTTATTTTATTCTACTTTATTTTTTAATTTCATTTTTATTTTACTTTATAGAATTAATTATCCCAAATTTTTTATACAGTTATGGCAACATTTTTTTTTTGTACAAAAATATGAGTCCAATTTTTTTTGTTAAATTTCATTAAAGGTAAGGTCAAAGTTGGAAAGTTAGTAAAATTTCATTTAATATCACTGTAGCGCGTTTTCTAAAAGCAGAAGCAAAAATCCAAAAGCATGTATTTGTAACTTCTCAAAAACTCACTCGGGAGAAGTTAAAAGTGACCAAAAGCACTTCCCAACGATTTTACCAAACACCCTGTCTTAGATCCAGAATCACTTTTGGCCCCAAAAGCAGCCGGGGAAGCAATTCCAAACTGGGCCTAAATACATTAGGAGTCTTGGTGTGTAAAAGAAATCCTCTTTTTAAGAAGATTGAATCCAAATTTTGATAAGAGTCTTGGTGAAGTAGAAATCCTCTTTCTACGAGGATTTTCTGTCACCTATATATACTAATATATATAATTTCGACCAAGCCTTAATTTTTGGTGTGAGAAGTTGTTTTTTATTGTTATAAAAGAAATAAAAATTTCGTCCAACTCATTGTGTAAAGAATTCGGCCAAGCATAGAGAAAAGATGAAACGTTTTTGTTTTCGATAGTATACTAGTATCCTTTGCATCAAAAGGGTTTTGTGTACACCATCGAATCAAGGTTCACGTGAGTTTCAATCAAATTGATTGATAATTCACAAGTGACCGGATGTTCTTAGTTTTTCTCTTAGAGGATTATTGTGACTAACAAAAAAAAAAGATTTTGTTTGTTTCCATCCTCTTGTATACAATTTAAAGAAAGGGAGTCCACACTCCTCGGTGATTCACGTTCGTGATTGGATTGAAAAATCTTACAGATTCAATTCGACACTAGTTCAATCGTCATGAAAAAAAAGGTACGACAATTTAATATACATCAATTAATCTAGGGTTAAGGTTCTTTCTTTAAAGGGAATTTTTTTTAAATATATCAAAACCTAATTTTCACGCTTCCGTTGTGCAATTTTCCCTACAATTTTTTGGGTGGTTTTTGAGATGCAAATTTTAATAAGCAAAAAAAAAAAAGTTATGTATATGGTAGATGATTTATTACGTTATATTTGACATCTTAAAGCAATAGAATTCCAATTCATTTGTATGTATGTATCTACTATATACGTGAATTGGGCTTGCTTTATTAGGCATGTTATTTATATCGGTTTGTTCTTATACTTCGATAGTTCCATTGTAACCAATTCTTCAATATAACTAAATTACGATTATGTTTGGGATATGAGGTCAAATTATTTAGTACATTTAGATTTTAGTGTCTCTTAAGAAATGTAAAAACAAAAGAAGATGGGAAATAATTGATGTTCAACTTGTCTATACATCTCATTGTTTTACATATTGTGAAAAATAGTGTTACAAATGTCAGGTAATTTTCATATAGTACATAATACGGAATTGACACTTATAACATATTATATATATATATATATATATATATATATATATATATATATTTATAAAAAGTTTTAGCATATCCAAAGCTCTTACGGGAAGTATCACACATAATGGACATCAAAGTAAGTCAAAAACTAATATTCACCGAGTGATTATCAGTTCACATTGACCAATAAAAAAATAGAAAACAACTTCTCACATAAACTAACATTTGAGAAACATAAATACAAATCATTCAAAAGAGAGCATTGACTTCTCATATATAAGAAAAGCATGCACATAGTCAACCAACATTATTATATTACAACACTTATTAAGCGTGCAAATGAGATTTCACTAAAACAAAAAATAAAATTTTATATAATTTTTTTAATTATTAATAAAAATTTAAAATATTATTAATAAATAATCAATTTTGTTTTACAATTATTAAATTACTTGTTATAGTAAATTTTAATATATTAAAATGTAAATATATAACAAATAATATTTAGAAAGGGTATATATGTAAAAATATTAATTTTCATATATTTATAACTTAAAAAAAAAAACAGTTTATCACTTACATTCAGTTTTCAGTGAAAATAACAAACACATTTTTCAATTTTCAGTCTCCAGTCACTATTCAGTCTTCAGTAACATTCAGCATTATTCAGTATTCTGACAAAAAATCAAACGATTTTATTGTCTGAAAACTGAACAGTCCTGAATTTTTTTAATGACTGAATAGGGACTCAAATCTGAACCTGAAAAACATGTTTGTTTGTTTTTTCTCATATCTGAATGTATTGTCAACACGTTTGTTTTTTTAAAGTAAAATTGTCTGAATATAAGTAATTTTATATTTATACTTTTGTTAAACAATTATACATATAATATAGAATAAAAACAATCCAAAAATAATAATTATATATGAACACATATGATCATGATCTTCATCTTTGATTACAAACAAACTTCATTTTTCTAAGAAAAGAAAATGTTTTTTTTTCAAAAAATAAAAAGAATATCAGGAAAACTCGCACAAAACATTATAATATATATATCACCATAATATCATAATAAAATATCGATATTAAACACCAATATGCACAGTGATTAGGGTTCTTTTTTATTTTTAACACTATTTAAAATAAACAATATATTAAAATAAATATTTCTATACCATATGTAATTTTGATGAAATAGGAAATATGTTATATATTGGGGGATAGTATCGGAAAAAAAGATTTTATATTGCATTTAATGCAATTCATTGATTTGCAATTAAGTTAAAAGTCAAGATTTTTTACTTTTTATTTTAAGTTGTTTTTTAGGATTTTTAAGTTGTTTGACCACTTAAAAAACAAACAAAACAACTTAATAATTATGATTCAGGCCCATTAAGTTTTAAGTGGAAAAAACAAACGACCCCTTAGTATAGTGAAAATTGTTTTCTTTGCTTAATTTAATTTTGAGTGAATTAATAATTTATCATTTATAAATTATATATATATATATATAATAAAATTGGAATGACCTAAGGGGAAAAAAGCATCACAAATAGTCATATGTTGAAAGATTCTTAGGCAGTATCCATATATATAAGAAAAGAGTAACAAAAGGCAATAAAGCACAATAACCATGGGAAAAACAACCCAAAACAAAATGAAGCACGTAGGTCACACCAAAAAGAAAAAGAAAGATTAAGAAAAACTAAAAGACTGCCGGCCCGTGCAGTAATTGCCAAATAAACAAGAATAGAACAGCACAAGAATAAACTTGAAGCTTCAAAACATGCTTAGAAAACACATTTACAACCTAATTCCCCTCCCTAAAAATATAGAAAACCTGAAAATCCATCTGCTAGATCTGGAAAATGTAGCGTTGTCACGCCTGATGAACCCTTCAAGGAACCATCGCAGAATGAGAAGAAAGAAGTTGAACCACATAAGAAGAGTTACTCTCAATGCCAGATTCGATGCCACACATACTTTCAAGCAAAATTAATGGCTAACAAGGACACCAAAAGGTCGACCTTAAACGTGAAAACCTGACTAAAAGGAATAGAAAAGCAACCATTCATAAAGGCTCTACAGTTCATAAAGATGCCACCACAACCACCAACCTCTGGAGAGCCCATAGCAGCACCATCTGTAATTACTTTGATCCAACCAGGAGCCAAAGACAACCAAATCACACTATCTATCACTAGGGCTTTAGAATTGCAACGTCGAAGACCAAATCGATGAAGAATCAAAAGGTCGTCCATACAATTACGCATACAACCAATCTCCTGGCGATTGGCCTCAGAAATCGCACAGCAAACTAGAGAGAGGACGGGTCGAAAGTCCGTCGATTTTCCTTTAAAATCCACTGATTACAGGTTGTCCATACCCCCCCAAATCACTGCATGGATAACTATCTTCCATAAAATCCTAATCTACTCACTAAAGGAAACCGACATGGCCTGTAAGAAGAATGATTGCCTAGTATGGCATAGACACGTCGCTGAAAAGCTGAGAAAAAAGTCTCCCAATGAGCAACTGTTAGGGGACAATAAATAAAAAAAATGATCAATTGATTCACTACTAACCCCATAGATACTGCAGCGAGAAGTCAACTGGAACTAGCCTGTAAAGGAGATTCTCAATAGGAAGCCTATTCAACATAAGACGATGGGTCAAAGTTGAGCAAGAGAGGGGACTAAAATGGAACCAAGCATCTCTCCACCAAACAACCTGAGGAATATCACAAAAAAACTACGAATAAGCAACCTTGAAAAAGACACCACCATCCTGAGAATTAGCCCAAACCAAACAATCCATAATAAGAGAAATCACAATCCGATCAATTCTAAAACACATATCCGAGAAGCACGCACGGAAACAATGGTCCAGCACCCATATACCCTCCTGAATAAAATTTGAGACCATTACCTAGAGCGGTTTAGTTGAATAATCTGGAATCCATAAAAGCTCTCAAATGGGAACCCCCGGCTAATTGTCATGCCAAAAGTCCCCCTGAGAGTTGACACCAATCAGCCAGATACCTTCATTAGGAAGGGAACTATAATTGGTCCGAAGAGAAGACCAAATTGAAGAGGTGACATACCCTTCATGAGGCTTCTGCAACTGCCTGAGATACCTCTCCCGAAGAAATGAGAAAGCAAAACCATCAAAGGTCATAAACTTCCAAGTGAATTTCTGCAACAACAAATCATTTAGCAACCCAAGATCTTTCAAACCAAGACTACTCTTAGAGTAAGGCCTACAACAATGATCCCAAGCGACCCGTACCAACTTAGTTTCCTATCATTTATAAATTATAATTATACTTATAACATGTTGGGAGTTAGTAAAAAATGAGTGGTGTTATTGGCACACCTACTATTGAACTATTTATACCCCATTTTTAAAATTAATTAGTATTTTTTTTCTTTATCAAATTTACTTAAAAGAGACATCATTTTTATTAAAAAAATTCTTATACAAAGTAAAACTAATAAAACCCATAGAACCTACTTTCCTTATTTCAAAACTCTAATGACGGATTTATTTCAAATCGTTGAATGTTTACTATTTTTGCTTATATTTTCTTTCAGCTCTTGATCTCATGTTTCCTTTGTTTAGTAAGAGTCCAAAAATTAAATAGTACTTTTTGGGGTTCGTTTTTCAGCACTGCAACTGTTTTAATAACTAATGTTTAAAAGACATCTATTATGGTGAATTGACAAAAATGTCCCCATAGTAACATTCTTCACCATTTTGTTTTGTTTTTTGTTTCAAAATCCTCCATCAGTGGAGGTTGAACTGACGAACACACGTTCATCGACGATAACGGTGGACACACGCACACCGACCATGACCAAACACAATAACGACTTTTGATTTCTCTGAAAAAATGAAGTATGTAACTTTCTCTGAATACGACGGGTTTCAAATTGAGGATTCGATGTTGGAGAAGATGAACATAACATAAACAGAGCATCATAGAACAACAACCCAGAAATCTCGAAAAGCAATCACAAAGTCTTGGACACAAAAACACAGATACTCATACATTATACAAAAAGTCTCGAACAATATACAAAAGTCTTGAAAAATAAACACAAAGTTTCGTACACGCAATCAGAAAGTCTCAAAACACATTCACAAAGTCTTGGACACACAATCACAAAGTCTCAAAACACATTCACAAAGTCTTGGACACATAAACTCAAAGTCTAGGATACGCAAACACAAAGTCTCGGACATACAAACTCAAAGTCTTGGTCACAGAAACACAAAGTCTAAGACACACAATCACAAAGTCTCGTACAACATACAAAAGTCTCGGAACACAAACACAAAGTCTAGGACACACAAACACAAAGTCTCAGACACACATAATCACAAAGTCTCAAAACACAATCACAAAGTCTCGGAACACAAACACAAAGTCTCGGAACACAAACACAAAGTCTTGGACACACAAACACAAAGTCTCGGACAACATACAAAGTCTCGAAAACTAAGTTAGTGTTCATCATCTTTCCCATTTGAAAATCTCAACCATCAACAACTTTAACAATGAAAGATCCAAAACCGAAACCCATGTTGAGTTTTAAATTGATAAAAAGATTTGGGGGCGCTGCCCTCTAACCCCCACATGTTGACCGGGTATCTCGACCACCGTTATGAGTTGGTTTTGTTTGAGTTAGATAATGTTATGAGTTGGTTTTGTTTGAGTTAGGAATTACTTGTTAGAACCTCGTTCACCGGTCACGCAGCGGAAGTAAGGTTTTAAATTTGTTAATACATATCATAATCTGTATCTTGGACCAGTGAACTTGGGATCGTAATTATTTTTCGAAACTAATACATATAATAAGTAAACAGAAGAAATTGAAATCGATATAATCAGAAGAAGAAAATCTTATCAACGTTTGGAGGCTCTTTCACTTTACTATATGCTCCTGTCTGAACGAATCTTGCCAACGTTTGGAGGCCCCTTCACTTTACGATGTGCTCCTGTCTAAATCACTCAATCTTCCTCGCTATCTCTCGAGATTGGTAACTGCCTGTGGGCACGTCACGGTCTCAGAACTTGAATGAAGGATGTAGAGAAAAACACTTGAAGAAACTCTTTCTTCTTGATCAATATGCAACACGTGCTTTTTTCTTTTCACGGGCACACATGCAATTGCTATTTTTTACTTGTTCATACCAACAAGCCAACAAGTAAAAAATAATAATTCTTTTTTTTTTGTGTTCTCTTATATATATATATATATCCTTGTTTCACTTATATATGTGCACACACCAATTTGCATCCAATGCAATCTCTTATGTTATAATTGATATATATCTTTTAATTATCCTTTTCAAATATATCTAATATATTAAAAGTGATAATAAGTATTTTAAATTTAAACTTAAATTCAAATACTTAGATAAATGATTTAGTAAAATAAAATAATCCTATTATTTTATCTTCACCTAAATCCATATATCAACTAACACCCTCCAATTAATAGTTAATTAATAATTCATAATTATCAATATAATTAAATAATCTAATTATTTAATTAATTTAAGTATTAACATTCATTAATTAAATAATCTCATTATTCAATTAATTCCCGAATATATATGTGTCACTTTTGTAATACAATTAATTGGACAATCCAATTAATTAACCGTGACCCTTGTTACCTAAATCGATCGGGCTAGTAAGGGGACAATACAACAAGAATGAATTGAACTTATCCTTTTATACACAGCTCGAGATTACATCCAGCAATCTTGGATGTTAAATATGTGCACAAGTTATAAAATAAACAACACAACAAGAATGAATTAAACTTTTCCGTTTATTTATTTCATAAATCCATTTACAAATTACATCTTTATGGCATAAACCCCAACAATCTCCCACTTGCACTAAAGCATGTGATGCATGTCTCGTAACCCTAGACCATCTAGGTGACCCAAAAACACTTTAGCCGGTAAGGTCTTTGTAAATGGATCAGCATGATTGTCTTATAAGGCTATCTTTGTTACGATCACATCTCCTCTTTACATTATCTCTCTAATGAGATGATACTTTCTCTCTATATGAATCCCTCTCTTGTGGCTTCTTGGTTCTTTGAAATTAGCCACAGCACCATTGTTATCACAATAAAGTATGATGGGTCTATCCAGGTCTGGAACAACTTCCAGATCACTCAAGAACTTACGGAGCCAAATAGTCTCTTTAGCAGCTTCACAAGCACCTACATATTCAGCTTCTATGGTGGAGTCAGCAATGCAAGATTTCTTGATACTTCTCCACACAATGGCTCCACCACCCGGGGTGAATACTGATCCAAAGTGGATTTTCTAGAATCCCTGTCTGACTGAAAATCAGAATCCGTGTATCCTAACGGGATCAAATCCTGCCCGGAATACACTAGCATATAACTTCTCGTTCTTCGAAGATACTTGAGAATAGTCTTGACAGCAACCCAGTGATCCAATCCTGGGTTGGATTAGTATCTGTTGACTACTCCCACTGTATAGCAAATGTTCGGTCTCGTGCATAACATAACATACATAAGACTACCTACTGCCAATGCATAGGGTACACGTCTTATATCCTTAACTTCTTGAGGTATCTTAGAACATTGTTCCTTAGACAAGTGAACTCCATGCCTGGAAAGTTACATTTCTTGGAGTTCTGTATCAAAAATCGCTTAAGAATCTTGTCGATATATGATGTTGAGACAATGTTATGAGTTTGTTCTTACGATCCCTTATAAGTTGGATCCTTAGAACATAACTTGCCTCTCCCAAATCTTTTATTTGGAATTGGCTAGCTAGCTAGCCCTTTACATCAAACAATACTCTCACATCATTACCAATGAGTAGGATATCATCTACGTACAGGATCAAGAAAACTAATTTCTTGTCAATGATGCGCTTGTAGACACAAGGCTCATTGACGTTCTGCTCGAAACCATAGGTTTTGATCACATCATCAAACCTAATGTTCTAAGATCTAAATGCTTGCTTAAGTCCATAGATGGACCTTTGCAGCTTGCAAAACTTTTGCTTTTGATCTGGAGACACGAATCCCTCTGATTGTATCATATAGATGCTTTCATCAAGATTGCCATTAAAGAATGCAGTCTTGACGTCCATTTACCAAATTTCGTAATCGAAATAAGCAGCAATGGATAAGAAAATCCTAATAGACTTAAACATGGCTAATGGCGAGAAGGTCTCTTCATAATCGATCCCCTCTTTCTAGGTATAACCCTTGGCCACTAGCCTTACCTTGAAGGTCTTTACCTTCTCATTTACTCCTCTCTTTCTCTTGTAGATCCACTTACACCCTATGGGTTTTACCCGATCTGGTAAGTCTACAAGATCCCAGACTGAGTTAGAGTACATTGACTTCATCTCGAGATTCATGGCTTTAAGTCAATCCTCTTTATCAGGATCTTCCATTGCATTCTTAAATATCAACGGATCATCGACACTATCAGCAGAGACAACACCTTGTCCCTCACCTATACCTAAATAGAGTTCAAGTTGTCTCACAACCCTCTCATTACGTCTAGGTGGTAGTGTATCCTGATCAGGAACCAACTGACTCTCAGATGTTTAAGGATCAACAACTCTTTTTGATGAAGCACTAGTCTCACCAGGCTCCAACTCATTTAATACAGTCTTGGAACGAGGTTTATGGTCACTAATGTAATTATCCTTAAGAAACATTGCATTTGTCGATACAAATACTTTATTGTCTTCGGGACTATAGAAGTGTCCACCTCTGGTCTCCTTAGAGTATCCTACAAACAGGCAGACAACAGGATTGGAGTCTAGCTTTCCAGTTCTGTTCTTCAGCACGTGTGCTGGACACCCCCCATATGCGAAAATGTCACAAACTAGCTTTACGACCATTCCACAACTCTAGGGGAGTCTTAGGAACAGATTTGGATGGCACCACATTCAAAATATATGCTGCTGTTTGTAACGCATATTCCCGGAAGGAATTTGGTAATTATGAGAAACTAATCATAGATCTCACCATTTCCATTAGGGTTCAATTTCTCCTCTCCGCTACACTATTTTACTGAGGTGTACCGGGAGCTGTGAGTTGGGAAACTATCTCATGCTCGACCATGAAGTCTTCAAGCTCTTGGTCAAGGTACTCACCTTCACGATCCAATCGTAGTGACTTGATAGTCTTACCTAATTGATTCTCAACTTCAGCTCGAAATTCTTTGAACATTTCAAATGTTTCCAACTTTCGTTGCATTAGGTAAACGTATCTGTATCTTAAGTAGTCATCTATAAAGGTGACATAATACTCATAACCACCCCTAGTTTTAACATTCATCGGTCCGTAGACGTCTGTATGTATAAGCTCTAGCGGTTCTTTAGCTCTAAGCCCTTTTCCAATAAAAGGTCTCTTAGTCATCTTACCTTCCAGACAAGATTCACAGACAGGTAAGGTGCCGACCTGTAACTTACTTAAAGGTCCGCTTTTTACTAGTCTGTCTAACCAGTCAAGGTTGATGTGACCAGGTCGTAGATGCTAGAGATACGTGTCATTATCTAGAGAAATCTTATATCGTTTAGTTTTTGGTTTTTCAACCTTAAACATTTCGGTGTTGAGCAGTGTAGTATGTGTTATCGGTCTTAACCCATACAAATTGTTTTCATTAATTCCTGAACAAATATTCAGACCATTCATTCCAATAATAACAGACTTATTATTAAATGAAACAAAATATTTTTGTTCTAACAACTTAGAAACGGAAATCAAATTCCGTGTAAATCTAGGAATATAAAATACATTGTCCAACAATATATAATTATTACAAAAAAGTAATCTGATTACGTCCACTGCTTGTACCGACACGACATCCCCTGACCACACACGTATTGAGAAGGCTTGCTCCTCTAGGTGTTTTCAAGAATCAGTCCATTGTAAAGAAGAATAAACATGGTTAGTGGCCCCTGAATCAACTATCCAGGGTGAAGAACCATCTTCCACTAAACATGACTCAAGAACAAGTAAATCATATTTACCTTTCTTGGACTTATTCTTTCTTTGGGCTTTCTTAGGTTTGGGCTTATCCTTCGCCTTCCCAGTAGATCTCTTCCTCTTTTTATCATTTGAGGAGGAAGATGGTTCAGCAACATTTGCCTCACCGGTCTTACCCTTGTTGTCTTTAATCAAGGACTCAAAGGTAGCAAGCTTATTGAGCAACTCTGTAAGACTGAACTTTAACTTGTTCATCCCGTAGTTGCTCTTAAACTGATCAAAACTCTTCGGAAGAGTCGTCAGTGAAACAAATAATATGGTGTGTAAAATTAATCTAGAGGGGGGTGAATAGATTTTAATTAACTTTTACCCAATTTTCGTTAAGAGTCAAGTTGACGAAAATACCCCTATCTAGTTGCAAAGATACCACAAGTGTAATAAATACGGAAATAGTAAAAACACTTGAGATATACGTGGAAACCCTCCAAATGGGAAAAACCATGGGCTGATGAGTGCGCCACACTAGAACCTCGAATCCACTAATGATAAAGGAATTACAACCTAATCCCGGTTTAATCCTCCACCACTACCTAATCCCGGTATAAGTGAACCTAGTTCATCATGCTTGTGCTTTAAGCTACCTACTCTCGGAAGCAACACAAGTCTTACTTCTCAATGAAGAGATAAAGTGTCCTAAGAGAATATATGATGATATTCAATGAACAAACAAGGCTAGGAAACCCTATATGCTTCTCTAGGATAATGAGATGACAATTAATGCAATCCTAGATATTAAGTGCTAAATGACATGTTCAAATAGCTTAGCTAAACATAGATCAAACAATCCTATGAAGCTATCACAATACAACACTCAATCATGGCATCACAACAATCTCTAATTTGTATCTAGAAATATTCTAAGAGAATAAAATTAATTAAAGAGAAGGTTTAGTAAGCAAAACACTTAACTTGTAAGAAGATAGTGAAGAACTTACCAAACAAGATGTGATGAAGCAACCCTATCCATAGATGCACTCTAGATGAACTTAGAAGATGCAAGATGAAGATTTAATGCTCATGAGAATGCTTTGAGTGATTAAAAATGAGTTCTTGGAAGTGTTTTTCCTTTAAAATGTGTTCTAAGGAAGAAATGTGATATTCTGAACTCATACACCGCTGGTGACGTGCACTGGTCGAGTGGCGCATCAGTAGCGCAACACAATCGCAGATCCTCTGGAAAGTTTGAGCTGGTGAGGCTGCGCTAGACGAGTAGCGCACCACCAGCGCACGCCCACATTTTTCAACTACGCGCGGGTGCAGCAGCGCAGCTCAGTGGCGCATGACTAGCGGCGGTCCACTGTGAATGTTACGCTGGTGAGGTGTGCTGGTCGAGTAGCGCACCACCAGCGTAAGGCCTATTTTTCAACACTCAAATGCACAAAAACAATAAGTTCAAGAGTGATGAAATTGCATCCTATTTTTAATGCCTAGTATGACATACAACTTTCATAGAAAAATGCAAATAGGTCAACAAGAGTCATTAAAAACTAAAATGCACACAAGAAAACACTCAACATATAAGATCAAGAGTTATGCATGAATGTGAGTGTGTGCAACTATCTCTTCAAAGTAAGTAAGCACAAGAATTTTACCTTTGATACTTCTTCTATTGAGATCTTGAGAGCCTAAGCTACCCTTACAAGAACCCCAACAATGTGGTTGTTCACGAAATAAGCCAATCAACAATTGAGGACTTTTCAATCTCCCCCTTTGGCTTTTTCGTGATATAACCACCACTCACATTGATCCTCACAAAACAAAATAGAAAAACACCGGGAAGATATTCTACATTACAAAGAGATAAATATAAAAAAAAATCTTCAAGGCTTCAATCTCTTATAGAACTATCAACCCTACACACAAGGCAAGCACAAATACTCTTTCCAAACCAAGTGCATGTGAGATTATCAAGTGAATATAAAACAAAAGCATTTGCATTTAGAAATATGAGTATGATATCATGAAATGCTCATGCAATGCTCCCCCTCGACGGGTTACTCCCCTTACATGTAATCTCCCCCTCAAACAAGTACACTCATGCAATGCTCCCCTTCAAAGCCAACACATTCTACTCCCCTAACATCACAATGCTAGGTCAATGCTACTCCCCCTTTTTATCATGATATAGGCAAAGGAGAAGTCCCCAACCGGGTCACTCAAGGCAAAGAAAGAAAAGAGCATACAAGATTGTTGCATAATTATATAAGCCACATTTATGCAACTCTATTAATAGGAGAGATGCAAGGAGATTTATTTGAAGAAAATGTGTGAATCAAAAATTGCTTTGCATACAAGACATGTTGCATTCAAGTTCAAAAAAAAATGGTATTTGGCAAAGCAAATGACAAAGGTTTCCAATATAATTCAAACCAATTTCACCATTTGTCATGAGAGAAGCAAGGATATAGAGTTCTTATAAATATCAAGTTTTAAAGGCATTATATCCAACTTTAAAAGTTAACAAGGCATGAGCAACTTTGCACCCTATTTGATTTTTCCGAGAGGATACCCGTATGATAATAGCCATGTTCAACTAATAAAGAAAGAGAGACATTGATTAAACATTTTAGTCTCACTAGTATGTTTCACACAATGTGTTGCATTTAACAATTGCAATCAACAAATCATGCTTTATCATTTTTCATTAGCATGTCATTTAAGAATCATCATGTCATGGAGATAATTATAGGTCATTCAAACATGTACTTCCAATGTATATCTCCTAGTCCAAAAATGTATGTTTGAACATAAATACGACATGGATTGTAATCAAAGCAAAGTTCACACTTATTTAAGAAAATACCATATACCATAAGTGCAACCAAGCTACTCAAGCAGTCAATAAAGAGGCATAAACTTATTTTTAAAAAACATTTGCATGCAACAAGTATACAATAGCTCTCTTTGATTGAGTTCCCCATATGGGGTCAAAGACCACAACACATCACTCCATTAAACAAATCCCAATAGATCTACTAAGAGTCTTGAAATGAATAGCATCTAAGGGTTTAGTAAATAGATCTACTAGTTGATCATTTGTACCTACATGCTCAAGTACAATGCATTTGCTCCAAATGATGACGGATGTCAATATGCTTAGTCCTAGAATGCTGAACCGGATTCTTTGAAATATTAATTGCACTCATGTTATCACAAAAGAGAGTAAGAGTACCTTGATTGAATCCATAGTCGACTAGCATTTGCTTCATCCAAAGGAGTTGTGTACATCCACTCCCAGCAGCAATGTATTCGGCCTCAGCAGTGGACAAGGAAATCGAATTTTTCTTCTTGCAAAACCAAGAGACAAGGTTGTTTCCAAGGAAAAAGCAACCGCCCAATGTACTTTTCCTATCATCACAATTTCCTGCCCAATCTGCATCACTAAAGCCTACAAGACTAGCATTAGTGCCAAAAGAGTACCAAATCCCATAGTTGGATGTCCCATTCACATATCGAATGATTCTCTTAACAGAAGAGAGATGGGACTCCTTAGGATCCGCTTGGTACCTAACACACACACTCACACTCACACTAAAGGAGATAACGGGCCTACTTACGGTCAAATAGACCAAGCTACTAATCATGCCACGATATAAAGTTTGGTCCACACTTTTACCACTAGCATCCTTGCTTAGCTTCAAAGTGGTACTCATGGGTGTATCACAATGTTTGGCACTTTCAAGGCCAAATTTCTTCACTGGGTTTTTGGCTTATTTAGCTTGAGATATGAAAATACCATCATCCATTTGCTTAATTTGTAAACCTAGAAAGTAACTCAACTCACCAACAAGACTCATCTCAAATTCATGAGACATGACATCAACAAATTGTTGGACTTTAGTGTCATTGGTGGAGCCAAAGACTATATCATCAACATAGATTTGAGCTATAAAGAGCTCATCTTTGTTTTTCTTGATGAATAGAGTCTTGTCAACACTACCCCTAGTGTAGCCATTGTTTATGAGATATTGAGTGAGATGCTCATACCAAGCCTTTGGTGCTTGTTTCAACCTATACAAAGCTTTTTTGAGGTGATAGACATGATTAGGGTGGTGAGGATTTACAAACCCTTTGGGTTGCTCAACAAACACTTCCTCTTGTAAGAAACCATTGGAAAGGCACTCTTAACACCCATTTGATATAATTTGAACTTGTCCAAACAAGAAATGGATAAAAGAAGCCTAATGGACTCAATCCTACTAACGGGAGCAAATGTCTCCTCAAAGTCAATACCCTCAATTTGAGAGTATCTTTGTGCTACAAGCCTAGCCTTGTTCCTCACAATGTTGCCATCCTCATCGGATTTATTCCTATATACCCACTTGGTGCCTATCACATTGGTGTTCTTTGGCCTAGGAACTAGAGTCCAAACCTCATTCCTTTCAAATTGGTTGAGCTCTTCTTGCATAGCAATAACCCAAAATTCATCTTTTAAGGCTTCATCAATTTTTTTAGGTTCTATTTGAGAGGTGTAGCAAGTGTAGCTAATAAGATTAGCCATTTGACGTCTAGTCCTAACACCCTCACTAACTTCACCAATAATGTCATCTTTGTCATGAAGTTTCCTAACCCATGGAGCAGGTTCTTTTGAGTCAAATTGAGGAATCCTATCACTAAGTTGTGCTATGTCATCATCAAGATTAGCCTTTTTAACATTATAGATATCAACTATTTTTCTCCAAAGGGGAGTCATCAACTAAATCTACCTCCTCCTCATGGTCATTAGTTTTAAGCCTAGTATCATCAATGACAACATTAGATGATTCCATTAAGGTCCTAGTTCTTAGATTAAAAACTATATAGACTCTACTATTCAAGGCATAGCCAATGAAGATACCCTCATCACTCTTAGCATCAAATTTGCCAAGTTGATCACGGTCATTCAAAATGTAGCATTTGCTTCCAAAAGTGTGGAAGTAGCTAACATTTGGCTTCCTACCTTTCCATAACTCATAAGAGGTTTGCCTAGTGTAGGGCCTAAGGAAGACTTTATTTCCTATGTAGCAAGCCGTATTGACTGCCTCAGCCCAAACATTCCTAGGGACATTGTTGCTAAGCAACATCACACGAGCCATTTCTTGAAGAACCCTATTTTTCCTCTCAACAACTCTATTTTGTTGAGGTATCCTAGGAGCCGAAAACTCATGAGAAATGCCAAGACTATTGCAAAAGTTTTCAGAGTGGGCATTCTCAATTCCTTCCCATGGTCACTCCTAATTCTCTTAATGCTTTTAATCTTGGAGTTCATTTCATTTTGAATTTTAGAGCAAAGCTTTTTAAACTTATCAAAAGTTTCTGATTTTTCTCTAAGAAAACAAGTCCATGTGTACCTAGAGAAGTCATCTACACATATAAAAATGTTTCTCTTTCCACTTAAAATCTCGGTTTGCATAGGACCCACAAGATCCATGTGGAGAAGCTCTAGAGGTTCCTTGGTGGTAATATATTTGCCCTTTTTGTGCATACTCTTGGTTTGCTTCCCTTGTTGGCAAGGTCCACAAAAACCATTAACCTTTTTCCCAAGCTTTGGGAGGCCTCGCACAACATTGAACTTATCTAAGATTCTTAAATCTCTAAAGTTCATGTTACCAAGTCTTTTCATGCCACAACTCTATTTTTTCATCCTTGGACACATTACAAGACACACTTCTAGCCTCAAGACAATAGCAATTGTCACTAGACCTCATACCTTTTAACAAGGTTTGTCCATTAGGCAATAGGATAGAACAATCATTTTTCCTAAACAAGACGGAGAGACCATCATCACTAAGATGTGAAATGCTTATCAAATTGACTTTTAGACCATCAACATACAAAGCATTGGACAAGGAGGGTAATCCGGGAATGAAAATGGTTCCCTTTCCTTTGACCTTCTTTTTGGATCCATCACCAAAGGTGACATTTCCTCCCTCCTCCATCACAAAAGTCTCAAAGAAACTCTTATTTCCAGTCATATGCCTAGAGCACCCACTATCCAAATACCAAAAATCACAAGAATGAGCTTTCAAAGCAATTTGTGCAACATGGCAAATGTGTTCATCCTTTCTAATCCACCTAGGTGCAGTATTTTTCTTCCTAGTGGTCAATGGTACATGGGCTCTAAATTTCCTAGGATCATGCAAAAGTGTTACACTCTTCCTAGTGACATGCATCATGGCTCTAGGTTTCTTAGGATCATGCATCATGGCTCTAGCCTTTTTCTTTTCTATCATGATTTCAATCCTACACAATTTGATATACCTAATGCAATTTCGTCTAATGTGACCATCAATACCATAAAAATGACATGTTGGTAAAAAGTTAGGAATTATACCATATCCTTGAGGATGCATTGGAGCCTTCCCATGTCTTTACGGTTGTCTTGCTTGTTGTTGAGGAGCTTTCCTTATTTGTTGTTGAGCAAGACTTGATTGCTTCCTTGGTTGAGCTTGCATGATAGGTGCCTTCCATTGTGAGCTTTTGGTTGAAGAAGGTTAACTTGAGGAGCCCTTGTAGGATGAGCTTGAGGTGGGATTCTTAGTGCCATATTCACTTGAGCACTATTTGAACATTCTCCTAGATCAAGCTTCTTCCTAGGAGTTTGATTAGGAGAGGACCCATTGAAGTTCATGCTTCTTACAAAAATGGTCTTGCTTGGAGTGGAAGACATCTTGTCATCTTCAAACTCAAGCCACTTCTTGTGACTTGGCCTCTTTCCAACATCTAGCATGTGGTCAAGTTTCTTGGTGCCATTGTTCATCTTGGCCAACAACTCTCTAGCATCTTCAAGCTCTTTCTTCAACCCTTCTTCACTCCTCTTAGATCTTTCTAACTCTTCATTTAGTTGGTCAACTTGAGTTTAGAGGTCTAGATTTTCTTCTTTTAATCTCTTAATCTCATTCTTGTTCTTTAATCTTGAGCTCTCAAACTTGGCCCTGTAGTCCTTGAGATCCATCATATCCACACTTCCATTTGTGGTTTGTGATGAAGATCCATCATCACTTGAGTAGTCTCCCTCTTGACTATCATTCTCTTCTTCACTAGTATCCTTCTCCTAAGAGAGGATGTAAATGCAATAAAGTTAGCCACGAGTTCTTCATCATCCGAAGACTCATCTCATTCATTAGAGTCATCACTTTCACTCCATGTGGCAGCCATCACTTTTCCCTTCTTCTTGTTCTTGTGATTTGCACATTCCGGGGTAAAGTGACCTATTCCACCACATTCATAGCATTGGACTCCTTTCTTCTCGGTCTTCTCTTGCCTAGGCTCAAACTTCTTGAAGGGAGCCTTTTTCTTCAAGTCTTGACCCTTGCATCCAAAGCCTTTCTTCTCGGACTTGTAGAATTTCTTAAACTTCCTCATTAGCAAGGCCATCTCATCATCCGAGTCATCACCTTCCTCCTTCTCAACTTTGGAGGATTTCAAAGCAATATCTTTTTGCTTCTTTGATGGTGTGGGGTTAGGACATTTTCTAGATTCATATGCTAGAAGCCTCCCAATTACTTCACTTGGCTTCATGTCCTTGTAACCACTATTTTCTTCCAAAGCCGTCACCTTAGACTCAAATCTATCGGGTAGAGATCTCATAATCTTCTGCTTGATCTTCCTATCTGAATAAGGATCACCAAGTTGATGACTTTGGCTCACAATATCCATCAACCTTATTTCAAAATCATTGAAGCACTCGTTCTCATCCATCTTGAGCAATTCGAATTGCGTTTGGAGAACTTGAAGCTTCAATTCTTTAACCACGTCGGTTCCCTCATGTGCAACTTCTAGGATGTCCCATGCTTCCTTAGCTATCCTAGTGTTTTGAACCAACTTGTATTGGTTATCATCCATTGCACAAAGGATGGCATGTATTGCCTTCCTATTCCACTTAGAAGCCTCAAACTCTTGTGCATTCCACTAAGCCTTTGGTTTGAGTACATAATCTCCTCCATCTGCAGGAGTCATCATGGGTGGAGTGTAGCCATCTTCTACTGTCATCCAAACCCTGTCATGAATTTGGCATATGTATGACTCCATCTTGCCTTTCTAAGAGGCATAATTCAACCCAGTGAGGAGTGGAGGTCTAGTGCTGGAAGCTCCATCATTACCATCGTTTCCACTCATTATGTTTATGAATGAATGATATGAATGCGAGTGTATGAATGGTCAACACAAACAAACAAAATGCAACACACATCAAAATGAGCAAGGATCACCTATGTATGTCTAGGAACCTGCTTTGATACCAATTGAAACAAATAATATGGTGTGTAAAATTAATCTAGAGGGGGGGTGAATAGATTTTAATTAACTTTTACCCAATTTTCGTTAAGAGTCAAGTTGACGAAAATACCCCTATCTAGTTGCAAAGATACCACAAGTGTAATAAATACGGAAATAGTAAAAACACTTGAGATATACGTGGAAACCCTCCAAATGAGAAAAATCACGGGCTGATGAGTACTTCACACTAGAACCTCGAATCCACTAATGATAAAGGAATTACAACCTAATCCCGGTTTAATCCTCCACCACTACCTAATCCCGGTATAAGTGAACCTAGCTCATCATGCTTGTGCTTTAAGCTACCTACTCCCGGAAGCAACACAAGTCTTACTTCTTAATGAAGAGATAAAGTGTCCTAAGAGAATATATGATGATATTCAATGAACAAACAAGGCTAGGAAACCCTATATGCTTATCTAGGATAATGAGATGACAATTAATGCAATCCTAGATATCAAGTGCTAAATGACATGTTCAAATAGCTTAGCTAAACATAGATCAAGCAATCCTATGAAGCTATCACAATACAACACTCAATCATGGCATCATAACAATCTCTAATTTGTATCTAGAAATATTCTAAGAGAATACAATTAATTAAAGAGAAGGTTTAGTAAGCAAAACACTTAACTTGTAAGAATATAGTGAAGAACTTACCAAACAAGATGTGATGAAGCAACCCTATCCATAGATGCACTCTAGATGAACGTAGAAGATGCAAGATGAAGATTTAATGCTCATGGGAATGCTTTGAGTGATTAAAAATGAGTTCTTGGAAGTGTTTTTCCTTTGAAATGTGTTCTAAGGAAGAAATGTGATATTCTGAACTCATACACGACCTTAAGGTATTGAGTTATATATATATAAGATCCAATCAAAGTGAGGTCGTTTTGGAAAAAACGTTCCAGCTCCTCTGTGTGCGCTGGTCGAGTAGCGCACCACCAGTGCACAGCCTATTTTTTAAAACAGGCGCTGGTCAAGTGGCACATCAGTAGCGTAACACAAGCGCAGATCCTCTGGGAAGTTTGTGCTGGTGAGGTTACGCTAGACGAGTAGCGCACCACCAACACACGCCCATATTTTTCAACTACGTGCGGGTGCAGCAGCGCAGCTTTGTGGCGCATGACTAGCAGTGGTCCACTGTGAATGTTGCGCTGGTTGAGTAGCACACCACTAGCGCAAGGCCTATTTTTCAACACTCAAATGCACAAAAACAATAAGTTCAAGAGTGATGAAATTGCATCCTATTTTTAATGCCTAGCATGACATACAACTTTCATAGCAAGATGCAAATAGGTCAACAAGAGTCATTTAAACTAAAATGCACACAAGAAAACACTCAACATATAAGATCATGAGTTATGCATGAATGTGAGTGTGTGCAACTATCTCTTCGAAGTAAGTAAGCACAAGAATTTTACCTTTGATGCTTCTCCTCTTGAGATCTTGAGAGCCTAAGATACCCTTACAAGAACCCCAACAATGTGGTTGTTCACGAAATAAGTCAATCAACAATTGAGGACTTTTCAGTCAGTATGATGCTCACTTGAATAGGTTCGTCAATGGCCTCGCCATTGACTTCTACAGTGTTGAAGTAGGACATCATACTCGGGACATGTTCCCGAACTAACGTTCCTTCCTTCGTACGAGCGAGCATAGCGAATCGAACAGCTTCGTGTCGCTTTTGCTCGGAGGGCTGCCCAAACATAGCTTACAATGACTCCATGATTTCGAATGTTGAAGTCATTGTTTCATGCTTTGTGACAAGCACGACTGTCATAGAAGCCAACAAATATGTGCGGGCCTTCTCATCAGATGAGACCCATCGCTCGTATGCCTCACGAATAGTTCGTGTGGCATTAGCAGCAGGCGCTGGGGGACATTCCTCCGTAAGCACAAACTTGAGGTCTTTGGTGACCAATATTGCATTAATGTTAAGTTTCCACTTAGTGTAGTTATCACAAGTTAATTTATCGTTTGCTAGAATTCGAAGTAATGTATAAGACATTATTGCTGAAATAAATAAAACATTCATTCAGTCATTTATTTAAAACAAGTGCGAGTTTTTTTGCATAAATTTAAACATGATGCATGAACATGTTTAACGAACTAGAACTACCCTAAAACTAGTTGCTATACCACAGAGAAGTGCCGCCTTAGGGTCGGTCAAGTCTTTGCACATTTGACCGAGACATTCTCAATCAAATGATATTCTATAATAACTCTTATTCCATATCACTTAACCATCGTTCATTCAGTCATGTTTTTAATTAACAAACTTAATCAAAACCTTCGTGAGTGTAACCCACCATTTCAGATTTTACGAGCTTAACTCGAGAATTACCGCCTTAGGTTCGTTCAATCCCGAAATACCCTTAGAAATCCTATCCGTTAGGAAGTCAACCTTGGTATTGACTTTTGTGGAAACCCTCCTTAGGGAGGACGAAAGCAAAGCCGTCACGAGGCCCCACTCGGATCTCACGATGTTGAACTAATGATGGAGACCGCGGGATATATATGTCATATATCCCTCTCCCACTCACTATTTTAAAATTAGGGTTTTCTTTTAACCATTAATGCACCTAGACTCTACAGGATTAAACGACTAACTTTAATCAAATTATCTAGCGCATTAACTAATTAGAAACTAATTCTAATTAACTAATAAATTATTAATGATTTTTAACAATTAAAAATCTAATATATTAATGAATAATCTAAGCCTTTGTAAACTATTTACTAAGGTCAAATTATTCTGTTAGTGTTTACCAAGTTTTAACTATTAAAACCCTAACACTGTATTTGGATAATTTATTATTAGGTAATTAATCATATTAATCCTAATTACAATAAATGACCCTATTAATCTAACTTATTAACCTCTTTAATAACTAGATTAATATTAATGAGAATTACTAAATTTTCTAACCATTAAAAAACTAATCTCATTATTCATAACCATTTATGTATATTGCCCATTTTAATCACAGTAAAAAAAATACAAAAAATATCAGGCTATGATGCATGTATCACATATCAAATATATTTGTGTAGGCACAGCTAATCTAAATGACATACGTATGCATGACAATGCTTTTATCATCACATAATATAAAGCATACATGAATTGACCGAATACTGTGGATTATTTAACATAAAAAAAATTGGAATCTAAAATTACAAAAATTACCCCCAAGGCATTCCTTGGTCTTCTTGTAACTTCAGATATCTTCCAGTCTATTCAGGTCACTCCGATTCATCTCATAAATCCGAAAAAAAAATCTGTATGGAACACACAAGGCAACACTTGCCAACGGAACCGTTCGTGAACAGTACCCGGTGAACAGTGCCGGTAAACAGTACTGTATGAACAGTGCGGTGAACAGTACCCGCCGTGAACAGTTATTCGTTTATAAGTTACAATTTTTTTTTATTTACAATACAATAATAGTAAAATAAAAATATAATAATAATAAAATATACAGCCCATAAACCCTAAATCCACAGTACCATAAAAAATATCGATCAATCATGTTTAAATTAAACAATTTAATTATAAACATTCATACAATCATATAGATGGTGCCTACAGGAGCATCGAAAACAATTTCCTGTTCCGAAAATAAATTGGCTCAGATACCAATTGTTGGAACCCCGTTCACCGGTCACGCAGCGGAAGTAAGGTTTTAAATTTTTTTAATACAGATCATAATCTGTATCTAGGACTAGTGAACTTGGGATCATAATTATTTTTCGAAACTAATACATATAATATGTAAACATAGGAAATTGAAATCGATATAATCAGAAGAATAAAATCTTACCAACGTTTTGAGGCTCCTTCACTTTACGATATTCTCTTATCTGAACTAATCTTGCCAACGTTTGGAGGCTCCTTCACTTTACGATGTGCTCCTGTCTAAACCACTGGATCTTTCTCGTTATCTCCCGCGATTAGTAACTGCGTGTGAACGCGTCACGGTCTCAGGAACTTGAATGGAGGATGTAGAGAAAAACACTTGAAGAAACTCTTTCTTCTTGATCAATATGCAACACTTGCTTTTTTCTTTTCACAGGCACACATGCAATTGCTATTTTTTACTTGTTCACGCCAACAAGCCAAAAATAATAATTCTTTTTTTTGTGTGTTCTCTTTTATATATATATATATATATATATATATATATATCCTCGTTTGTATCCTATACAAACACTTATATATGTGCACACACCAATTTGCATCCAATGCAATCTCTTGTGTTATAATTGATATATATCTTTTAATTATCCTTTTCAAATATATATAATAAATTAAAAGTGATAATAAGTATTTTAAATTTAAACTTAAATTCAAATACTTAGATAAATGATTTAGTAAAATAAAATAATTCTATTACTTTATCTTCACCTAAATCCATATATCAACTAACACCCTCCAATTAATAGTTAATTAATAATTCATAATTATCAATATAATTAAATAATCTAATTATTTAATTAATTTAACTATTAACATTCATTTATTAAATAATCTGATTATTCAATTAATTCCCGAATATATACGTGTCACTTTTGTAACACAATTAATTGGACAATCCAATTAATTAACCCTGATCCTTGTTACCTAAATCGATCGGACTAGCAAGGGGACCTAATGGACCCACGGTATTTTGAGCTCCAATAATCCTTGGAATCATTAATTAAACTCTTTAATTAATATTCATTGATTATTAACTCCGGTGTTATTCCACTAAAAACCCGAAACTGCACTCTCTTAACTGTAAACGCTTTTACACAAACCGATACAACTCGATGTCCATCGATATAGCTATTACATATGGTGTGATCCTCTACAATAGTTCATAATTAGAGCTGGGTCATAATGTCCGTTATACCCCCCTTAATTACATATATCCTTTAAGTATTGTTGATTCTATAATGAACAATAAATCCTGTTTCCTCACGGAATTAAGAGAGCGCTCATATTGTCCAAGTCCCGAATCAACCCTTAAGGGAACTACCATCTATTTCTCACAAGAAGGAGTGAATTCCACTATTGTGTACAAACCTTCCCAGCCACAAGCCAAACCGCAATCACAATATACTGAGTATATTAATTAGGAATGCATCTGACCTCACCCATGGTATATCAAAGACCACGATTTAACTTGAAGGAGTCGATAAGACACTCAGGATTAAGATCACCCATATATAGTCATAATTAGTTGATATATGAATCTCATCGGTAAACGGATCTTGGTGAGAGATTCATATAGATCATGACCCAGTCCTATATGATCACATCATACAATGTGCCTCTATTCTAATATCTACATATGAATGATTCAAGATAGAATCATCGTACATTACGGAATAGACCGCAACTATAAATTAACCACAAATAAAGTACCCAACTTTATTTTCTATCTATGGACTCTTTAGATCGCACGTTTCTTACTGTATCCATCCGTATATGACACTCATATACACAGTTCGAGATTACATCTGGCAATCTTGGATGTTAAATATATGCACAAGTTATTAAATAAACAACATAACAAGAATGAATTGAACTTTTCTTTTTATTTATTTCATAAATCAATTTACAAATTACATCTTTAGGACATAAACTCCAACATTACTTACAGAGAAAAGTAAGAAAGAGAAAAGTTAAATTCAAAAAAAAAAAAAATTAAAACATGTGTAAAGTAAGGGCATTTTTAGAAATCACTTACTCTGGAGTCTTTTAAACATAAATTAATAAAGTAATGTCCATAGTGCAACACCAACTCTAAAAAGTGCCATAAACCCCTATTTCATCTGTTTAGTAATTATTGATTTTATTGTTTCACATGTTTGTTAGTTTTTCTTTTTAAATTCTAGATCCATATTTGTTATTTGTTTTCCTCTCTGTTTATTTTCTTTTAGATCTTCCAAACATACTATGATTTGTATAAATTCGTTTGTACATTATATTCTGGATCTTCCAAAGTTAGTTTAATTTTATTTACAAAAAAATAACAATGAAACCGCATCAAGATTCACAACCAAGAAAACATAATCTCTGACGAAACAAAAACCATACCAAAACTCTAACTCAATCGTTCAAAAAAATCATCAGATGACTAATATCATACTCACAACCTACCACCAACAATCCCAATCAGCTATATATAAAAAAAAATCATATCTGAAAAAGATGATTTCACCATGAAATAAGAAGAAAAAGCAAGTCCTACGAATGGATTTGAGAAACTGTATATAAAGATTATAGTTTAAATGTATTTTTATTTTTATTTTTATTTTTTTGAAAAAATATGGGGTGTATTCAGTTTGTAAAATAAATAAAAGCATAATCATAGAATTAAATCAAAAAAATTAATAAAAGCACTTAATATCATACAATTAAATCAAAATTTAGAAAAGTGAAGCATGATTAGTTAAATAGTGGAGGTGCCAATAACACCACTCTAAAAAATAGAATGGAAAATTTAAACACTTATATTACCAAGGAAATAGAATTACTTGCATTAGTAAGTGAGCAGTACTCCAGTTTACTTAAATTCGATGAAATTTTTATATTAGGATCAACGACCATTTTCAATAGTTTTTTTTTTTTGTTATAGATATTACAGTTATTTTAGAATTTAGGAAAAGGGACACTGTTCGAACTCACAAGCTCAATGGTGTAAAGGGCATATCATTGACCAACCTACTTTTATCGATTGCAATTTTTTTGTTGGACAGTATCTATTATCTAAACCAGGTATTTTTTGAAGATTTTTTTTATTGGTAGAATTCAAGCCGTTGACTTGAGAGTCATTTGTCCAAACCTCAACCCTAGGATCTTTATCTATTAAGATTTGATCTCATATATTATATTACAATTTTTAATTGATAAAAGTCTAATGGTGATGCATTGGGAAATTCATGCAAAACAATAGCCGATAAAAGACAAGATAACTTATTCGAATACGTTGATTCGTGTATGAATACCGGAACAAATCATTATATTAATATATCGATCCGCCTATAGATGCCATAATAACAAGCATCAAAATTCATTGATTTTCTTAGAGATACTGAAATTTTGATAAAAGATACTCTCTCTAAATATTTCATCACTAATGCTAGATAACCCAAAAATTTAGCTCAAATTCCAATCCAAATGATGTGGCAAATGGTTTTTTCATTAACCACATCATTTCATGTTGTGTGTGGTGATGACAATTCACTTGCCACAACATTTGGATTGGAATTTGGGTTAATTATTTGAGATGTATTGCATTACTCAAATATTATTTGTTCAACTCTCGTAACTTAACTAGTACCGACTATTAAATAAGGAAAATCAACATAAAACTATTAGGATTCAATATCCCATAAAATCTTAAACAAAATAAAACAACTAAATCTCTAGGATTCAATATCTCCTAAAGCTCCTAAATAAGAGGCCTAAAACAACTATACTAAATAGTGAAAGAATCCCAAAATAAATGAAAAAAAAAACAAAAAAGCCTGTTTTTTTTTACCGCCGCACAAAGAAAAAATTTTGTTGCGAATGAACAAGATATTTCATTAGGGGTCAAAAACCGAAGAAATTAATACAAAACAATGGCTTGTGCCTTCGTTTCACTTGTATCCATGGCAAGTCCCTGATGAACGATGAGGGAACCCTAAGAGAGCCACTGACTCCAACTACCGTCCATGTATAATCCATACTAGATCCGGCGGTTTTGCACATGCCCACCTATATTAAAGTAAAAAGTACATGCCACCACCAACCGCACTTAGGTTCTTAATCTAAGGGGACGTTGACCAAATAAAGTTCTTCGTCGCGTTCTGTTTTCCCTTTTTTCGAGTATCCAGTAAAAGTAAATTAAATAATAAAACAACTGAATCTCTAGGATTCAATATCTCCTAAAACTCCTAAATAAGAGGCCTAAAACAACTATACTAAATAGCGAAAGAATCCCAAAATAAATGAAAAAAAAAAAACCAAAAAAGAATGTTTTTTGGTTTTTTTTACCACCGTACAAAGAAAATATTTTGTTACGAATGAACAAGATATTTCATCAAGGGTCAGAAAACGAAGAAATTGATACAGAACAATGGCCTGTGCCTTCGTTTCACTCGTATCCATGGCAAGTCCCTGATGAACGATGAGGGAACCCTAAGAGAGCTGCCGACTCCAACTACCGTCCATGTACAATCCATACTAGATCCGGCGGTTTTGCACATGCCCACCTATATTAAAGTAAAAAGTACATGCCACCACCAACCGCACTTAGGTTCTTAATCTAAAGGGACGTTGATCAAATAAAGTTCTTCATCGAGTTCTGTTTTTCCCTTTTTTCGAGTATCTAGTAAAAGTAAATTAAATAAAAAAAAAAGCCTTTTGTAATTTTGTAAAGAGATATTCTTTATTCTTTTCTATTTTGATTTGAGATATCTCTTTCGAGGCCATTCTTTATTTTAATTTTCTAAAAATAAAAAATGGAATTGCTGATAAAAGTTGTATCCATCTGTATAATACAATACAAAATACAATAAAAAAATATATAAGCTATATAATAAAGTTAAAGTAAAGAAAGACTCTTTTTTCAAGCATTATCTTAAATTGTAAATGAAATAGGAAACAGTCATCTTGTTACACATGTAACTAAATGGCCAAATTTGAGCCTATTACAGCTCGTTGTGGAAGACGAAGTCTTCATAAATGTAAGGCTGGTCTGGTACTTTCCTTAAACATAATATGATAGCAAATTCGACCGTGTTTACCTCCTATAGAGGCCCGCGAAGTTCAACACCATTTTGGATGCTCCAAGCGACGACCATGAATGAACTCGACACCCGATCCGAATCACTCCTAAGGCTTAAGAGAATTCGACCTTGAATTCAACAGATTATCATCCTAATACAAACGCACCATCTTTTTTTTTTTTGAAATATGGAAGGTGAATTCTTGGCATTAAGGAAGATAGTTGGTTATGGTCATTGACGTTGAGCCTAGCACAGATGTAGACTCTGTGGCTTTGATACCATATGATGCAAAATAACAAGCATATGAATACCGAAACAAATCATTTTATTAATATGTTGATCCGTACACGGATACCAGAATAACAAGCATAAAAAATCGTTGATCTTTATAAAGATACCGAAATTTGGATAAAAGATACTCTTTAAAAAATTTATTTATTCAACTCTTATAACTTAAACCCTAATACATACTATTAAATAAAGAAAAACAACCTAAAACTATTAGGATTTAATATCCCGTAAAATCCTTAACAAAGTAAAACAATCGTATCTCTATGATTCAGTATCCCCTAAAACTCCTAAATAAGAGGTCTAAAACAATTAAACTAAATCGGGAAAGAATCCCAAAATAAATGAAAAAAAAATGAATTGTAAATGAAATAGGAAAGAGTCATCTTGTTGTGCATGAAATTAAATAACTAAATTTGGGCCTATTGTAGCCCGTTACGGAAGACAAAGTCTTTATAACAAGTGTAAGGCTCGTCTGGGGCTTTTCAAAAATATGGGGTTAGTGGAAGGACGGACATAGGTCTTCACATCAATGGTTCGAATCCTACCCAGACGAAAGCGGGTTTTGATTTACCCCCTTACATCCTTATGGGGCAAGAGATGTGGCCCGAGATTTCTTATTTGTCCAACGAATCCAACATATGGACTACAGTGGTTCACGCAATTGAAGGCCGCTCCAAAGTATAGGCCATAGTGAGTCACACAGTTAGAAGACGAATAGATGTCTGGATGAAGCCCGAGATCCTTGATACTCAAAAAAAAAAAAAAAAAAAACCTAAATGACCAAAATTGGGCTTACTGTAGCCCCTTACGAAAGACAAAGTTTTCATAATAAATGTAAAGTTCGTATAGTGGTTTCCAAAAACATAATATAATAACAAATCTGATCCCGTTTACCCTCTGTAGAGGTCCACGAGGCCCACGAAGTTCTGCATCATTTAGGATGCTCCACACGACCATGAGTGACACCCGATCCGCATCAAATGGAAATTAAGAACTACTAATCCTGCCCAGTTAGATAATACTTGAGATAAGAAAGTATTAAAAAAATAATAATAATAACTATCGCTGCTGGATTGGATTGAACTCGAGTAAAACTTATCGTATTAGAAACGAAGAACGCCCAGGAAAAAAAAATCTACTTGTTATCTTAACATTTAGGACTTATTAAAGGGACTTTGAGGTGAAATTGAGTGTTATTGATCTAAGCATCAAAGCCGTACGTCAGCAACTATAACCTTCAATAACAAGTATTTTTGTAACCAAACATGGTATATAACAATGAAATGTCACAACGTTCCACTTATCATGTAAGAACAAAAAACAAAAATATACCACATTTTGTGAAAAGGAGACATGTCCCCCCATTCACCTGTAGAACAAATGCATTCATTATTCATGGTGCTCAGAATCATTGAACTTTGCTTTCAATAAACGCCAGTAGCATCTCCGAAATTCTCTGCCATATGATAAATCACTCTGTCTGCAAAAGGAAAGCCATTGTATTATTATTCTAAGACTTTATTTTAAAGAGGAAAAAGACCAATGTATATCAAAGTTGTCATATACAATGTTATATACTTGACATCTCAACAAAAACTTTAATCCAAAGCAAAAAAAGCATATTTAGATGATAGATAAATTATATAACAAGAGAGTTGGGTGAAACTGGTATTTAAAATTGCATAACATGTAGTAGATAACATAACTAAGCATATTATTGAAATTGTATGATACTCAGATAGTCTCTAACAAAGGGATAAAGGTCATACTCAAAGTGATTTAAGAAGCATAAATTATATATACGACTCGGTGTCTAAGTCTTGGTGATTTCAAAGATGTATGCCAAGCTAAATTCTCTGTAAAACTTGGGTTTATTATAAATTTTAAAACATTCAAGAGGATTAATGGATGGAAGGAGGAAAAGGTAAAGGAAAAAGTAGGATTTGTGTAGCAGCACCTACACTACATACCTTTTGACGTTTGGAATTTGGTGGCTTTGGATCAGAATCACTATGATGACGTGATGTCTCAACATTAGAGCTCTCAGCCTGCCAACAAATCAACATTTAGCATCTTTATTTGTTTGTGAACATGTAATTGTGTCTATGGTACAGGGGGGTGGGGGTTGAGACATCGTAATTGCCTTATTTCATCATGAAGCAACAAACAAAAATGACTCTTTGCAGTGTCTTTCAGCAAAAAAATCCTAAATCCTGAATTTCCTGAAACATGCTGCAAAAAGCCATTACATGGGTAATTGGTGAAGCACACTTACATGGGTAGAAGAATCTTGAGCCATTCTATGGTCAGAAGTATTTGCTTGCTCTGAAGAGGTATTATTTTGTTGTGCACTTGAAAGTTGAGATATGACGGGCATTATCTGGTGAAGCAAATTAGATAAAAATATCCCTTCATCATTAATACTTGCTTCGGCTTCCAAAGGACCACTGGATACACCTCTCTCTTGGACAGGTGTGACCGAAGGCTCAGGGACAGAACCTGAAGCCATTCCCTGTAAACCAGCATCTTCAACATGGATTTCGCCACCAGGAAAAAGACTCCTTAGCAATTGCAGAACACTGCCAGGGATCTGTTGCTCAGATTCTTGGTTGTTTTGGGTCCCACTAGCTGACAGAATGCTTATGTTGACACTGCGGGCACCAGCAGGCTCCTGTATGGAATGCAAATTTGGTAATGATCCTACATTCAAATGGGTGGTCAGACATTTTTGTCAATTCATACTTGTGTGTTCTACTGTAAGCAATGGACAATTTTAAAAGCAGAACACTGAATGATAGATGAAGAAAATCAACACGAGATAAGGAAGGAATATCTCTACACCTTAAGCACCGGTGAATACTATCCTCCTAATTATATTATTAGATGAAAAGCAATTAAATTATTAAGGTTATCAATAGTATCACAATAGAACAAATGCGAAGATCAAAGTATGAGAAATATAACAATTTATCTATCAAGAATAACCTATTCACGTCTCCTAAATTTTACAACAAAAAGTGCTCATAACAATAAATGTCTTTGTAAAAACAAGTATCCTCATTACAGTACTAGACTTGATCTTTGACATTACCATATCTTGCAGGATCTCCAGTGTTGTCTTGTGGTGCAGCAGGGTCAGGAACTGATGGCTGATCAGTTTGCACACCAGCAGAGTGATGCTCCGCAGATGCTTGATATCCTCGTTCACCATTCACAATTCCAGAAGCTACATGTTGAAATCTTCCAAGGACCGGATAGTATAACCCTAAAGAATTACCCGATGAATCTGACGGTAACCGACCAAAGGGAGCAGGAACTGCTGCCATCATGGTCCTAATAGGCACTACCCGAACTCCAGATTCTCCAGCAAACGGTGAGCCATCTGAGTTCCTTGCAGTTGTTTGGTTGCCTAGATTTTCACTAGCAGGACCTGTTGGTGAGTTCCCTTGGCCAGAGGGCCGTTCAGCATGACCACGTTCCTCTCTATTGGTGTTAGCGGTAGACATTGACGAACCTTACAAAAAAATCGGACAATAGTTAAAAATCCGTGATATTTATAGAACAGTACAAGGACACAACATTCATTTCCATCTATGTCTGACACTAGCATCTTTTTTCTTTAAAAATTACATTAAATATAAACCAAATCCCTCCCCCCTCCAATGTGAACAAGGACATGAACCCAAAACCTTTTGGACACAAACAAGAGAACTTACCAACTAAGTTAGCTAGTAGCCACGGACACTCACATCTTCAGTTACAATGAAAATGACTAGTGAATTGTTTTTTCATGAGGTGGATATTGATTATTGCATAAAACTTGAAAAGATTGCTATTTTCGTAATTGTTTCATGGTATGGGTTTTATCAAGAATATAAATAGTAAATACTCTATAATTAGTTTACTATAACTGAAATTTTAAATTCACAAGTCCCCCATATAGCAGGTCCCTGTCTCCAGTATTTGGGAGAAGCTATGCAACTCCCTGTGCTGCTGTCCACAGGTCAAAGTAAAAAACTAAAGATATATGTAAAAAGCAGTATACTGTATATAGGCCAGGCACAAAATGCACAGAATACCTCTTCGTATTTGGATATCAATCCGCCTCGGAAGAAAGCCAGCACCACGTCCATTAACTAAACCAGTGCCAGGCTGTACAGACCCCACAGGGATAGCACTAAAGTTTGCTCCTGGCTGAAAAGGAAGAGGCTGGACATACAAAATTCAGCTATCATCAGCAATTGAAAGAGAAAAAATGACGCCAATAGATTCCAGTACAGAATATTGCCTGAACCATGAGAGGATTAGGACCAGTTGGTGAAATGAAAACAGCGGGACCAGCATTGACCACAGCTTCAAACTGCATAAAAACGGGTCAGAGAAAAACATAGACAAGTGATGTCAAACTGAGAAGATGATCTAAATGTGGATGAGAAATGTCTTACCGGAGTTTGACCCAATCGCAAAGTCATGGTTGTACGACCAAGTTCAAGCAAAAAAGCACCAAGATTATGAAGTATAACTCCTGTTCTCCACGCATTAGATTGGGTGTTCATCCGCAGTGATGGATCATTCACATTCCCTTGATTATCCAGCTCTCCTGCAAGTTGCTGCCAGTATATAAAGAAAATACCAATTACTTATATCTAGCATATAAAAGATTATCAGTCTAATCTCAAAATATTTGGGAGTTGATATAGGATTCTTTGATTTTTTTTTTAAAGGGTTCACATCATGATAAATAGAAGAAAGCTTTAATAATTAACACAATTACAAAACAACTTAAATTGGAAGATAAAAACACACAAGCAAGCTCTCTCCAACTTGTTCAATGAGCATTTGCCTAGTAGACCGCATGACTTCTGCCAATGATGCAGGTGTTGGAAGCCCTTCTTGTACAGTCCCCAATTGTGAACTAGAATCTCTTTCTTCTGTCCGATGCATGGAAGCTGCTTGAGCATTATTTCCTCCACCTAAGTACAATGTTTTGCAACAAAATCAACAGAGAATTGTATGAGTATCTAACATGGAGTAATATTGTTCAATGTTGTAATCAAGAAAAACTAACCAATTCCATCAAATTCACGCCTCATATGACTCAGATATTGGGTCAAAGTAGTCAAAGAATCAGGAATCACCTAGAAAGAAATAGAAATATAGAATACTTATCATTAAACCCTATGCAATGCATGCTGCAGAATTTGTTTTATTTAGAATGATAAAAGTAAATCCACACACAAAATATGATAAGGCAAAAAGAGAATTCCAGACTTACAGGAGGCTGCAGAGCCCCCAAGGAAACTGCTGTTGGAATTCCAAAAGCACTCTGTGGTCTATTCAATTGAACCCTTGTGCCAGCTTGCTGCTGGATTGAATCTGATGTACCACTAGCAACTGATGTTCTTTCAAGTCTTTGTGATGCAAGTTCCTTCCACATCCACACCCCCAGGCAAAAGAGTATGATTAAACATGTAGATGTACATACACAGACCATATACAGATATTTAAAGATAATATTTAGAAGTTGGCAATATGTGAGCCAAACTTTTCAAGACCTCGAAACTGTCAACGTCTCCACCAATCAAGTAAATAACAAAAAAAATGAATTAATCTAAAGGATTAGCAAGTGTGTTTTGTGTGAAAGAGAGATTTTTAGTACATATCAAGACCAGCAATAATGCAGTTCACAAAAAATTTCAACTAGACAATCTACAATCACCAGTTTCTGGGAAGTGAAATTATGATTTACCCTGACATCAATCCCACTACCACCACTCCCAATATTTGAAAATCCGAAAGAGCCGAGAACAGCAGAAACAATCTGCTCAGAAGAAAGGATAAGAATTGAGAAATTATAATACTGAGATATAATTTAACCAGCTAGGGACCCAAAGACATGGTACATTCCAATCTAGTGGTGCCTTACCTGACTGATTTCAGGGGGAACTCCATCCCCTTGATCAGGAACATTGAAAGTTTCAATAACAACACTAGAGGCACCATGACTGTGGCTTGTCCCTAATGAAGTATCAGTTTTAGGCTTTTAGCAAACAATAGGGAAAATAGTATAATCAAAACAAAACAAAACAAAAACAAAAACAGAACAATTTAAAATGTAATTCCTAAAACAGAAAGAATCTATGAATTTAATAAAAGAGATGAAACACATTAGACTATTTGAAGATAACATTCAACTGCAACCCATTGCAAGAGATATAATGTAAGATATGCATCTTTGATATAATGTAGCCTTATATTAATTCGTTTTTTTAATTTATTAAAGATATCACTTATGATGTATCTTTGCAGGTTCCTTTAGCTAAATTTAGAATACATTATATTTAAAATCTAATTCCTAACTGAAAGATCCTATGAAATTAATAAAAGAGATGGAACACATTACACATTAGACGATTTGAAGAGAATATTCAACTAAACCCAATTGCAAAAGGTAATATCTAGGATATGCATAAAAGCTCAACGACCTTGACCTTGACATTGTCATTGTCATCATTTTCCCTCACAAATTGTACAATGTACACCGCATCAAACACAACAGAACAGCTCTTTGCACCGGTCCATTCCTTTGCATTTGGAACCTACCTATTCAACAAGCAAGCATATGGACCATGGAACTTGGCATTACCCAACTAACCTTAGAAGGTGAGTGGGACAAGAACTCTGTCATCCAAATCATACATAATGAAATTGTCCACAATCTCACTACTATATTTATACGTGTAACACACTGATTCACAATGAAGTTTTTCCTCGTGAAAGACAATCTACTGTTAAAGTTTTCATCTCATCATTGGGCTCTTCACTATGAGCTTAGACTTTTGCAATCCATGGTGTTTCAACAAGATATCTAAACCATTTAGCTGAATAGTAATGTGGTTGACTCTTGAGAAACTTCTGTTTTATTTAATTAGAATGTTTGTATTTGTAGCGTGTATGTATGTGTGCTTGATCCACTTGAGAACCCCACTGACTATATCCAGCCTTGCACATGGGAAACCGTAGCAAGTCTTCCTATCAGTTTTAAGTTTTAGAGATTAGTGGTTCCTTGACTAAGTACTAACTGTAACAAAATTCTCCATCTTTGCCAATGGTGCACAGTGCTCACTAACCAAAAAATGCCACCTTCAGTGGCACATCCCCATGCTAAATTCTCTTACAAGTAAACAAAAAGTGGACTCCACTCAACAGTTGATCTAAAATAGAGGCTTAACTGTAAACAGTACATCAATTTATTACAATTAAAAGAAATCACCCAGCCAATAATTATAATTAATAAGATCATTCTATAAGCAAACCAAACCTGGATGATTATGGGAACCGTCAGCTGACGGTGGAATCGGTTGCCTAACCACCATATGCAAGGTGTGCCCATCCTCAACATCTAACTCAAGTTAAGAAACCGAAGGATAGCGCTGACTTTGAAATTGATAGTGAAGATAGTAATGAATGTAATATAGTCTATATTTAGCTTGAGGGACAAAATATAAAACCTGCAAGATACATCATAAGTTTCATCTCTGATAAGCTGAAAAACGAATTAATACAAGGCTCTCTTTCACCAGTTAGATACGGATAAGAAAGGATACGATAGGCAGAGAGGAGTTGATCGTCCTTTAGAACTTTTCCACGACATATTAGACGTTGTTGCTCTGATAACACGCCAGTAACAGAAGCAATCTGTTCTTTTAAAGCAGGAACAGGTACCTATAAGACATTAAGAATTTATTCTATGGTAATGCTGGCATACTAGTCACAGGTAACATGTATAATATGCAAATCTAACAAGATAAACAACTGCTCGAAGCACAACTACTGAAACATAGTTAAGTGCAACCGGAGAAAATGTGGATAAAAAAAAAAGACATAAAAATTTAAATTTGCTGTAAGCCATCGAGCTTAGTGGGAAGTTAAAGAGCACTAGCAAATACCTGTTTGTCCACTTTTAAAGTATAGGTTTGAGAATCCAATGTTTTTATTTTAATCTCAATAGTAGTTTCCGAGCCTTCAGCCTCACTAACCCTAGGAAACTTTTCAGTGCCACTACTTTCCATTCTCCTCAGACCGTGCAGGTAACTAGTAAAGGAAGAAGAGCATCCCAAAGATTCAGTACACGTCAAAGAAAATACTACAAAAAGAAAATGTTTTCTGTATATGGAAATGCCATATAAACCACATGCATATTTACATATGATTGTATGAGAGAAAAAATGATGCACCTGGAAAAATGATGCACCTGGAAAAATGATGCATGGGAGGGAAAAATAAGAGATGCTGCAATAAATGATATTCGATAGACATCGATACTTTGCTTTCCGACAAATGAAAGGGTAGATTACATATGATTGTATAAGAAATCAAAAATGCCCTACATTCCACATTGCAGAAATTGGCCAAGCGTCAACGGACATACATTTGTAATCTTTCTTTTATTCTGAATGAGAAAACTTAGTGGAACCAAACATTCAGACCTTTCAAAACCGAACTCTGATTTCAAGCCATGTCTAAAATCAAGTAAAACATTAAATTTGATTATGAAACTTAATTCGGAATTATCAACTCTATGAAGTGAGCAGGAACAAAATAGAAAATTCAAACAAATAATAAACCAGCGCAAACAAACACTTAGATAATTGTGGACCTAAAAATATGAAACCACTAATCAGATCAACAGAGAAAGCCCTCTTCTTGAAATCACCACAACTTCAACCAAAAATGATTCACAATCCCCCAATTTTCACCACAAAGTTTCAATCTTCGATTATTGTTTGAAACTATAAAGCCTACTAAACCCAATTTCGAGTTTGCAATTGTCACAACCATAGCTCACATACATACAAACACCCAGTTCCAGAAATAAATAAAACCTCATATAAACATATTCATTTATCAGATTACATAGAAATCAGCAACTCCTAGGGTTTTATCTACCCAGAAAAAAACAAAGAACAAAAATTTCAGGTTTTGAACTTAAAGCCACATCCACAATCACTAAAACAATCAACAACAAAACCAAAAATCAAAATAAACTAATCAGAAAAACCAAACGTTACCTGAGATCAGGCACGATAGACGTAAAGAGGATAAAACGACACGACAAAGAGGTTTGAGTTCGAGCACTCAAGACAGCTTCAGCTGGGGTTTTGTGTGTTTGTGTGTTGTGACCTGTGACTTGTCAGTGTGTTCACTCTCCGTTTCTCTCTCTCTCTCCCTCACCCTTTGGTCCTCTGTCTCTCTTAGAGTACGTTTTGGTTGGGAGGAAAATAAAAGGACCGTAAAAAGATTTGGAGGGACAGGAAAATAATAATTTTTCGATAGGAAATCAGATAAAAAATCATTTTTTTTTCACTTTTATTATTTTACATTTATATTATATAAATAATATTAAATCCAATTTATTTTTTATAAAAAAAAAAATTAAACTTTGTAAATTAATATATTATGTTTTATAAAGTTATTTTAAAGAATAAATTTTAAGTAAAATAAAAAAAGAGAAATTTGTAAAAGTAGTCAAATTAAGAAATAGATTATTGTTTTTAATCAAAAATAAATAAATTATTATTTTTAACCGAATGTAAGTAGTAAAATCTAAAATACACTTTTCTTAAAATAAAAAACCAATTTTTTACATAAAATATCACATGTATGTCATGTTGGGTATGATATATCCTTGTCATGTTGGACATGAAATATCGTATGTATATCATGTATGGTATAAAATATCCTATTTATGCAGTATTTCATATAAGACATGAAATATTTCATGTATATCATGTTGTGTATGAAATATCTCAGGTATGTCATGTTGGGTATAAAATATCATATGTATGTCATGTTGGATATGAAATATCCTATTTATGCAGTATTTCATATAAAGCATGAAATATCTCATATATATCATGTTGTTTATGAAATATCTCATATATGTCATGTTGGACATGAAACATTCTATGTATGTCATGTTGAATATGAAATATCTTATTTATGCGCTATTTCATATAAGGCATGAAATATCTCATGTATATCATGTTGTACATGAAATATCTTATGTATGTCGTGTTGGATACGAAACATCCTATGTATGTCGTGTTGGGTACGAAACATCCTATGTATGTCGTGTTGGGTATGAAACATCCTCTTTATGCAGTATTTCATACAAGATATGAAATATCTCATGTATATCATGTTGTGCATGAAAAATCCTATGTATGTCATGTTGGGTAAGAAATATCCTATGTAAGTCATGTTGGGTATGAAATATCCTATTTATATAGTATTTCATATAAGGCATGAAATATCCTATGTATATCATGTTAGGCATGAAATATCTTATATATATCATATTGTACATAAAATATCTCATGTATATCATTTAGGGCATGAAATATCTCATATACCTAAAAAATATATGATTATAAAATATTAAGTGATGTGGCACGTTAAACATGAAATAACCAACTTATATCACATTTATCATGACACATTGCTTAAAATATAATTTGAAATCGAAATCGAAATCGAAATTTCTTCCATTGTCACTAAAAAACTTCAAAATTGAAACAAAATAACAAAGTTCTATCAACATCATCTAAGAAACACAATAATACCATTGAAATTAAAGATTTATAAACTTTGAAGTTCTGAAGAGAGATTCAACCACAAACTCAAAAATTTCAAAAAACTCTTCCCAAATCTTGGTTTCTTTGCGATTTCCCTTCAAAATAACTTTAATTTCTTGATAAAATTTCGTTAAAAATTAAGATTTAATAAAGATACAAGTGATAAAAAGATGGGTGATAGAGATGAGTGATAGAGAGAGATGAGTAGTGGAGAAAAAAAATAAAGGGAAAAGGAGAATAAAATGGTAGTTTTGTAATTTATTGACTAAAAACAATAATGTAGTATGATGATTGGTTACAAACAATAAAAAATTAGAATTTGGTTAGAAACAATAATCCGTTCTATGGTTTGATTATTTTTTACAATTTTCACTTTAAAAAAATGGATAAATTTATAACTTTATTTAAACCAAAAGTCAATCTCTCTCTTCATTTTTACTCACTTTTGGGATGATTAAAATGTGTGGAACCCACCAATCAATTTATCTTCCTACTTTTTCCTTCCTTCCATTTTTCTCTCTATACCAAACATATACTTCTACATTTTCTTCTCCCTTTTCCCTCCACCCTTTTCTTTCCTCTCCCTTTTTCCTTCCTACCAAGCATACTCTTAGGGATTGACATTTCCCCCATGGGATGGCAGAGGGGAAATTTTACCCCCAAATGAGATTTAGAGGTGGGGGTTGAGACAAAATTTACCCTTAAAATCTAAATGGGGGTGAGGGTGAGGGTGAGGGTGGGGGTGGGGGAACCTACCCTCACCCTCATTTCCCCATTTCTTTTAATAAGGGTGGGGGTGAAGCCCTATTTTCCCCATTTTCCCCTATATATTTATATATTTTTACTTTTATTTTCTTAAAAAGTAATAACTTTAACTCTATTACTCATTTACTTTCTACCGATTTTTCCCATTTCCCCATATTTATTTATATGTAAAACTATATTACTATTGTTATTTGTATTAATTTTTGATTAAATTAAATCAATTATATGTTTTAGATTGAATTGAATATCGAAACAGTGTGAATTGAACGATTCAAATAATCGAATTTGAACTCTCGAATTCTAAATTTCGTATTTTAAATTGAAAAATATTATGATTGAAAATAAAGAAAATTGGGGAAATAAGGGAAGGGGGTAGGGGCAGGGGAACCTCCCTTCAAACACCTCCACCCTCACTTCCCCCAAATAGGGTTTGGGGGCGAGGGCGGGGGTGGAGGGAGGTTTTAGGAATGGGGGTGGGGGTGGGGGTGGGGGTGGGGGTGGGGGTGGGGAGACCCTCCCCCGCCCCAATGGACCCGCACACTCATCCCTAGTCTCTCTCCATAAATAATCTCTCGATTCTCTTCTGTCAGCGCATCACGTGATTGTTCTGGGACAAGGAGGGAAAATGTATTGGTGGATAATGTATTTTTTAGTAATTCTATCTTGACATTTAATTTCATGGATTTCATTTGCTTATTGTCGATACTTTTCTAATTGTGGACATCCAAACCCGCCAAAACCCATCAACCCACCCAAATTCAAGCCGTTAACCCATAAACCCATCCAAATCCAAACCGAATAGATTAACCCAAATCGTTAAACAAGTTTTCTTTTTCTTTTTGACATAGTGGAGTGAGGTTTTTAGAAAATAAGGTATATAACACTCTTTCAATTTTGATTTGTGCAACTATTACCACTTTAATAATTTTTATTTTATTAACACTAAAATATATGGTGGGACCAAAATACCCCACTTATTCTTTTACTTTTATTTTTAATTTTTAATTTGCTCTATTTTTCTCTATTTTTCTCTCCCCTTTCACAACTCATATAAACTTCTCTCTATTTTTTTTTCATTTAATTCGTTCTCACTTCGTTGGTAAAATTCGAGACCAAAATCGAAATCCAAAATCGAAATCCAAAATCGAAGTCCACCCAAAATTTTTCTTTTGTATTTTTTTTTCGTAAATTTGAGACTTACTAGGTAAAATCAAGACTTATTTTACAAATTCGAGACTTATTGAAGCCAATTCAAAACGTATTGGGGTTAATTCGAGACTTACTAGGGCGAAATATGATTTTTTTTTGTCTTTCTTCTTCCTCGCGATGGTAACATACCTCCATCAATGGTGAAAATCAAGATTCAACAATGACGCCGGTTGACTTCGGAAATAGTCAGATCTGAAAGATCAGACAACACTGAGTTCGTTGGCGCCATCGGTTTCGTCGGATTTATGATGGATTGTTGCTGATCTGGCAACGAAGGTTAGAAGATGATTCAGGTTTGTCTTCGTTTTTCTCTCCACACAACTCAGAACTGAAAACAGATATTTTGTTTACAACGAGTGGTGCATGACGGACGTTTTGCCTGTGATTTTGTCGATCAACTCACTAGTGATGACATCGGAGGTGGAGCTCGAGCTCCATCAATGGAGATTTTGAAAAAAAAAGGACTAGTAAGAGAAAATTGTGGAAGAGGGAGAGTATTTTAGTCTCAATCCCATCTTTGATGCTATTTAAATTAGAGTTACTAAAGCAGTGCTAATTACGTAAATCAATCCCTAAAAAGTACTATATAATTTTTCAAGCCGAGGATTTTTAATTTGAGTTCCCAATCTTTGTAGAGGCTTAGGGGTTGTTTATTTTTTACACCTAAAACTTAATGGGTTTGAATTAAACAATTTTTCTCTCAAAATCATACAACTTTAAGCATATCTTGAGCATATTAATACACATCACCACACTTTTATTATGTCAACTGTTGACAGTGATTTTTGGATTATGTGAAATCAGCCACACGTCCAACAAGTTAATACGAATCACAATTTTTAATTATAATGAAAGAAAAAAAAATTGGTCAAGCAAAATACACGATTTTACTTGGAAAACCCGAATAGGATAAAAAACCACGGTTGACGGTGACTGTGAGGAAAAGGTTTTCACTATGCAAGAATGTCCTACAAACTCAATCTCTCTCATAATTTTGGTATATTTTTTCACATTATCCATATAATGGCGTTTGAGGATCTATTTATATATGTATAGAACACTAAGGAAAGTTGACAAGGTTTAGTAGGACTCTAACTTGTTGGAGTCGTCTTTATCTTCTTTCCAGTTTTGTATCTTCTGCGCATTGAATAAAATAGATCCTTTATCGGATTTGGACTCTAGTATCTTTAAGGAAGTTTGTTTCCTTACCAGAGAGTGTTTCATGGTTCCTTGTTTGAGTTGGTCTCTACGTATTTCAGTCGTGGTTGTTCTTATTGGGATTATACTTTTTATTTAATTAAATGGAAATTAATTAATTTGTTGTTGATTAATTATTTAATTAAAAGTCAAAAAACATTTCCTAGTAGGATATGATCTCCTAATATTATACTATTGTTGGTAGTATAAATAATATTAAAGATTATATTTGATAAGTAGATAAATAATATGAGTTATTTATATAGTCAAATTAGAAAATCTTTAATATGGTTACAAATACTCTAATGAGTTGGATTATGAGTCTTGGTATAGAGTAAAATTCTTCTTTGAAAAGAATTCTTAACTACCAAGTAAATCCACATAAGGAAAGGATTCTTGCCAACCAAGTAAATTCTTCTTAGGAGAGGATTTATGATCCTATATATACCACCTCATAATTTTCAGCCAGCCCTATGATTTTATGAGAAAAATTTTGGCCAAGCAAGGTGATTTTCTAAAAGAGAATTAGGCCAAGCAAGAGAGAATTTTGAGGGAGAAAAATTTAGTTTCTTGCTCTAGACAAAATTCGATCAACTCATAAATAAAGGGTGTAGAATTCGGCCAAGGAGAAAAGACAAAATGAGAACGTTTTTATTTTTAATAGTACACTAGTATCCTTTACATCGAAAGGGTTTTGTGTACAAAATCAAATCGGGTTCACGCGAGTTTCAATCAATTTGATTGATAATTCACAAGTGACCGGACGTTCTTGGATTTTTCTCTTGGAGGATAATTGTAACTAACAAAGTAAAAGATTTTGTTTGTTTTCATCCTCAGGTATGCAATTTAAAGAAAGGGAGCCCACACTTCTAGGTGATTCATGTTCGTAATTGGATTGGAAGATCTTACGGATTCAATTCGGCGCTAGTTCAATCATCACGAGAAAAATGTACGATACTTTTTATATACATCAATTAATCTAGGGTTAAGGTTCTTGTTATTATAAAGGGAAAATCTTTTATTTATACCGAAACCCTAATTTTCTTAAATTTTTCACGTTTTCGTTGCGTTTATTTTCCCTACAATTGGTATCAGAGTCTGGTTGTACCCTTGATTAATTGATGTATGTGTTCGTGAATCTTTTTCTTTTTATTGTATATATGCATGTTTTAGGAATAGATGACACTCTAGGTATTCACATATATATTTACATTGTAATGTATATATATATATATACATATATATATATATATATATATATATATATATATATATGTTTTATATGTGGATTGTTATTGCTCAATTTTGGTCCTAGAATTTCAATGTATTTTGTTTTGGGATTTTAACATGAAGGGTGGTCTATCATCGCAATATTTTCCTTCTTGGTAGTTGCTAAGTTTTTTATTTTTATTTTGTTGTTGTAATAAAAAAAAACTGTAGTATTTTTATTTATAATTCTTCTATAATACACTCAAGTATCGAAGACTTGAAAGTTTGATGAATTGGAAGCAACTGGAACAAGTTTGGGACTGTGTGAGCCGTATCAACAAAGGTGCTTGCGAAACGCACGCGGCCACGTTTGTTGTGCATGGGTTGTGCACGACAACCCTATAGAAGCCATGGGCTGCGCATGGCAGCCCTTTATGGGGTTGTGGCATGCGCACACCCATGGGAGGCAGTCGAGGGAGTCCAAACGATGAAGGTTGCGTGAAGACTTGTTCGCCAAGAAATGAGTTTTTTGTATTCCAAGACATGTAATTTACTTGTTTTTCTAGGATGGACCAAAATTGTAGCTATTTATATTTTTGTAAATAATGCAATGTTTGTCGTTGTTTGATAACATGTCATATAGAATAGGAGTGTCACTCATATATCTCTTTTGGTATGAACAAGCATAGTATGGTTTAGGTATCTAAATTGACATCTAGATAACTTGGTAAATCATTCTTTGGAATTCGATCACACGCCTTAAATAATTGAGTGGGAGAAGGTGTTTTGGAACACCTACGACCTCCAAGTTTAGTTGAGCTTTATGTTTCGTGTAATAACCTCCCAAGAGGTATTCATGAATGGAATTTAGCAAGATACTTCCTTACAAGGGTAGACTAGACAATTAGCCCAAACGATATCTACTCCCAAAGAAGGGATATTCGTGAGGGATTATATTGAAGGTCGATAACTTGGTAACACACTCAATGTAATTTTATTGATTTCCTCCCAAGAGTTCTTGTTAATAAAATTGCAAGGCTAAAATTGAAAACATTGGTTGTTATGTTAACAATTAGGTGGGACTTAGTCCAACTAGTAAATGGTGCGAACTCCCAAAGGAGGCGTGACATTTATGGGTGTTGGATCACCGTTGAATTTTACGATTGAATTATTTTATTTATAATTAAAGATAAATATTCAAAAGTGCTATATCATGATTATTTACTTATATAATTTTTGTTAATATAAAGAAATCATGACCCCATCCCTAATCAAAATCCTAAAAGATAATACTTTAACTGATGATAATTATGTCACATGGAAAAAGGAAAATTGGGTTGTGTTTGTAAGTTGAAAAACCATAAGTTCATTATGTTTATTCCTAAACCACCAAACTAATGAATCTACTCCGTAGCAAAGAGATGAGTATCAGTAGTGGAAGTCTTCAGATGAGATGACTAAATGTACGTTACATATGGCCATCATCTCCGACATGTTGCAACAACAACATGAAGGAATGGAGACTACTATCAATGTAATGATGTCTCTATAGAAAATGTTAGCTATGAGGTCTAGGATGACTAAGAGAAAGACAGTGACTGCTTTAATGAATCTTAAGATGAAACCTGGACTGGCTGTGAAAGATCACATGATGAAAGTCATAGCACTTCTCAATATTGTTGAATTGAATGGTGCTGAGATAGACGGTGAGACAAAAGTTGACATGATTGTCAACTCACTATCGGATTCCTTTAATTAGTTCAAGTTGGACTACACCTTGTAAGGTATGATGTAAGATGTTCAAAGCACCGAAATGATTCTTGTGAAAGGCAAGGGTCAATAGATTCATATGGTTAGTAAAGTTGCTTCTGTTAAGACTCGTAGGAAGGTTAAGAAACAACAGAAGAAAAAGAAAGTTGGGTCTAACTAGAAGGGGTTCCAGGAAAAGGAAGAGACTGAATGAGAACGAATTCAACTTGTTTTAGGCAATAGAGCGTTGGTGTCTACTAGTGTAGTGGTAGATATTATAATCTATTTAGATTCTAGTAGGCATTTAGATTTAATAAACGTTTATTATGTACCTGAATTCAAGAGGAATTTAATTTCAGTTTCTTGTTTAAATAAATTTGGTTATTCAGTTACTTTTAATAAAGTTTTTATTATTAGTAAGAATGACAAAATTATTTGTAAATGTACATTGGAAAACAGTTTATTATATTTGCATATAAATATCTTTCACTTGTTAGACATGGAATCAACGGAACCTAATCATAAAAGAGTAAAATTATCAAAAGATGAAACCTACCTATGACATTTGCGCCTAGGTCATATTAACCTTAATAGGATTAAAAGATTGGTAAGTGACAGACCTCTAAATGACTTAAAGGTTGATCATCTACCAAATTGTGAATCTTGTTTGGAAGGTAAAATGACCAAAAGGTCGTTGATGACCAAAGACACAAGAGCCATCGAATGTTTAGGATTGATACACACTAATGTTTGTGGGCTTATGAGCATTCAAGCTAGATGTGGATATGAGTATTTCATCACTTTTATGGATGATCACTCAAGATTTGGCTATATGTATCTCATGAGACATGAGTCGGATGCTTTTGACATGTTCAAAGCATTTAAATATGAAGTTGAAAATTAGCTTGAGAAATGCATAAAAATCTTGAGGTCTGATCGTGATGGAGAATATCTATCTAGTGAGTTTCAGCAATATCTTATTGATAATGAGATAATTTCTCAGTTTTCTGCACCAGATACACCTCAACAAAATGGGGTGGCATAAAGGAGAAATAGAACTCTTTTGGACATGGTTAGGTCTGTGTTGAGTTATTCAACGCTTCATAATTCTTTTTGGGGATATGCTTTACAAACTGCTATGTACATTATAAACGATGTACCATCTAAGTCGGTTCTTAAAACACCGCATGAGTTATCGACTAGGCGAAAGTCTAGTTTATAACACTTAAGAATATTTGGATTTCCTGCGCATGTGTTAAAAGGAAAGACAGAAAAGATGGAGTCCCGTTCAGAAACATGCATATTTGTAGGGTATCCAAAAGGAACAAAAAGATATTATTTCTATAGTCCTTCAGATCTTAAAGTATTTGCTTCAATAAATGTTAAATTTTTGGAAGAGGACTATATGAATAATTTTATGCATAAGAGTATAATTGTTCTGAATGAGCTTTCAGGAGATACAATTCCACAATAAGTTTCACAACCAATCCCAATTGTAAGTTCCATACCAACACAAGATCAACAATCTACCATATCTCGTCGTAGTGGGAGGGTTAGTAAACAACTCGAAAGATACATCGGTCTAAGAGAATCTATAGAGAATCTCCCGGACGACGATGATCCCTATACGTACAAGGAAGCAATAGAAGATGTTGATTGTCACCATTGGCAAAAGGCAATGCAATCCGGGATTGAATCTATATTCAAAAACAAAGTCTAGTCTCTTATAGGCTTGCCTAAAGGGAAAAATCCATTCGGTGCAAGTGGGTATACAAGAGGAAAAGAGGAATGGATGGAAAGGTGAAAACCTTTAAAGCTAGATTGGTATCTAAAGGTTATACACAGAAGGAAGGTATCGATTATGAAGAAACCTTCTCTCCTGTGGCTATGATTAAATCCATTAGAATACTCTTATCCATTGCGACATCTCTAGACTTAGAGATTTGGTAAATGGACGTCAATACCGCTTTTCTTAATAGAAGTCTTGACGAAAGCATCTATATGATGCAACCAGAAGGATTCATTGAAAATTACCAAGAGGAAAAGGTATGCAAGTTGCAAAGATCCATTTATGGATTGAAGCAAGCATCAAGATCCTGGAACATAAGGTTCGATCAAGCCGTGAAAAGTTTTGGAATTATTCAAAACCTTGATGAACCTTGTGTATACAAAAGGATTAAAGGTGACAAGTTGGTTTTCCCAGTTCTTTATGTTAATGATATACTACTTATCGGAAACGAAGTAGGTGTATTGACATCAATAAAAGAATGGTTAGCAAAACAATTTGATATGAAGGACTTAGGAGAAGCAAGTTATATTCCAAGTATCCAAGTCATAAGGAATAGAAAGAGTAGAACTATTGCATTATCCCAAGCTTCATACATAGATAAAATCTTATCAAAGTTTTCCACATAAGATTCCAAGAATGGTATGTTACCTTTCAGACATGGAATTAAACTTTCTAAGGAACAAGTTCCTATGAATGAACATGAAGAGCAATTCATGAGTAGGGTTCCATATGCATCGGCAGTTGGAAGTTTCATGTATGCAATGCTCTGTACTATACCAGATTATTGTTTTGTTGTTGGCATAATTAGCAGGTTTTAATCAAAACCTGATCCTGATCACTGGACGGCTGTCAAGCATATTTTCAAGTATATTAGGAGAACGAGAGATTATATTCTTGTATACTTTGGAAGGGATTTAATTCCCGTTGGGTATACAGATTCTGATTTTCAGTTAGATTCTGACTCCAAGAGATCAACATCAGGATCTGTGTTTACTATTAGAGGATGAGCATTCATATGGAGAAGTATCAAGCAATCTTGAATTGCTGATTCCACCATGGAAGCCGAGTATGTTGCCGCATGCGAGGCTGCTAAAGAGGCTGTCTGGCTCCACCAATTCTTGATTGACTTGGAAGTGGTTCCTGATGCGAATAAGCAAATCACTATCTATTATGGCAATAGTGGAGCAGTGGCTAGAGAGAACCAAGAAGTCATAAGAATGGGAAATACATTAAAAGAAAGTATCACCTTCTGAGGGCAATTGTGCATAAGGGTGACGTGACAATTACCAAGATCGCGTTAACAGATAATCTAGCGGATTCCTTTACAAAGGCTCTTCCACAAAAGAGTTTTGATGAACATCTAGGGAACATGAGGATGAGAGATATGACACATTTGCTGTAGAGCAAGTGGGAGATTGTTGGGATTATGCTCGATAGCAAGAGTATAATAATGTATTTGACAATATTTTCATATTAATAAAGTGATTTCTAGTTTAACAAATCTTATAGCATTTATAGTTTAATTATTATAATTGTCAAAAGTAAATAATCATAAGGTTTAAAGACTATGAGAAAAGAAGAATTGGTCATACATCTTAATATGTATTAGGTAGACACAATTATTTAGTTAGTCTTGAATAATAGTCACAACTTAAGATAAAGGTTGGGTGCCTTTATCTTGTTAAAGTTGTATATTCTTTTGCTAGAATTTGAGTGGGATCAAATATGTTATGATGAGTCTAAAATCATCAAAGTGTGGTGTCTTTGGGCAAAAGAATCTAGTGCACTGGGTGCATTGAATTGGATCAAAATGAAATACTTTATCTAGAACCGTCAATGGATACAAGTTTTCATTTGAAGACAATCGGAGAGTCTATCTCAATCCTGAGATAAATGATAGACTTATGGTTACAAGTGTTATCATTTGAGCTATCAATGAGTACGATTATATAGCATAGTCTATCCTCGATAGTTTGGTGGTATTCATTTGTTAATCGATAGAGGACCTCATTTATCGATATGGACATTGTGGCTCCATTTATTAAATGAGAGTAGAATATCATCATAAGGATGTTTTGAGGTATTGGATATTAAATCTTAACGTTAAGTTTTCAATAGTGTCTATTGAAACATGGCTTCTGGACAAGTCAAGATATCCAAGTTCAAAATACGGTCATATGAGTCAATATGGTAACTTGGAGAGCTATAGGCGGTCTATGAGCTCTTGGAGATTACTGATATTCTTCACGATGATACACTTTATCCAATAAGGTTGTCTAGGGTATGAGTAAGAAACATTAACTTTTTTTATCTTTATTTAAGAGTTCAATTTTAGTTCTTTAGTCGAATGAACTAAAATTAATAGATCGGACTTAAGTGAATCATTTGTTGATTGTGATTGGGTTGTGTCTATTCTTAAATTTTGATAGCTTGCCAAGATCCCCAATCCACACGAACTTGCATGGATCACTTGATATATTCTACCGGACCAATTTAGAGGTCCATATAGAATTGTATTAAGGCATGTGGACTTGTTTCTTTTGTAAGAATGAGTCTAGTTCACATGTGGACTTTTATTTAAGGTCCAATGGATTTAATAAAATAAGAAAAATAATATATTGGCCCATATATATATATATGTTGGATGGTAAGGCTCTATAAAATGGCTTAATATATTGTTTTTTATTTTATTATATAATTAAATGGAAATTAATTAATTTGTTGATTAATTAATTATTTAATTAAAAGTCAAAATCTTTTTCCTAGTAGGAGATGGTCTCCTAAGATTATACTATTGTTGGTAGTATAATTAATATTAAAGATTATATTTGATAAGTAGATAAATAACATGAGTTATTTATCTAGTCAAATTAGAAAATCTTTAATATGGTTACAAATACTCTAATGAGTTGGATTAGGAGTCTTGGTATAAAGTAAAATTCTTCTTTGAAAATGATTCTTAACTACAAAGTAAATCCACCTAAGAAAATGATTAATATTAAAGATTATTTTTGATAAATAGATAAATAATAGGACTTATTTATCTAGTCAAATTAGAAAATCTCTAATATGGTTACAAATACTCTAATGAGTTGGATTAGGAGTCTTGGTATAGAGTTAAATTCTTCTTTGAAAATGATTCTTAACTACTAAGTAAATCCACCTAAGGAAAGGATTCTTGCCAACCAAGTAAATCCTTCTTAGGAGAGGATTTATGATCCTATATATACCACCTCATAATTTTCAGCCAGCCCTATGATTTTATGAGCAAATTTTTGGCCAAGCAAGGTGATTTTCTAAGAGAGAATTAGGCCAAGCAAGAGAGAATTTTGGGGGAGAAAAATTTAGTTTATTGCTCTAGACAAAATTCGATCAACTCATAAATAAAGGGTGTAGAATTCGGCCAAGGAGAAAAGATAAAAAGAGAAAAAGAGAATGCTTTTGTTTTTGATAGTACACTAGTATCCTTTATATCAAAAGGGTTTTGTGTACAAAATCAAATCGGGTTCACGCGAGTTTCAATCAATTAGATTGATAATTCACAAGTAAAATATTTTGTTTGTTTCAATCATCAGGTATACAATTTAAAGAAAGGAAGCCCACATTTCTAGGTGATTCACATTCGTGATTGGTGTTAACAGGAAATTTGTTTGGGATGAGAAATCCCTATTAACACCCTCGAGACCACTACCACGGAGGTGGTGGCCGGGGTTGGTATCGTTGATACTTGACCTGATCTTGTATGAATATGGAGAATGGAGTGGTAGGTAGGAGAGGAGTCATCCCACTCGTCGGGCTTCGCGATAGGTAGGCGAGGAGTCATCCCACCTGTCAGGCTTTGTAGTAGGCAGGAGACGAGCCATCCTTTCTGTCGAGCTTCGTGGTAGGTAGGAGATGAGTCATCCCACCTGCCGGGCTTCGTAGTTGGTAGGAGACGAGTCATCCTTTCCTTCGGGCTTCGTGGTAGGTAGGAAATGAGGGAGCTCGAGGTTTCTTTACTAGTACGAAGGGGTTAATCTAAGTCCTGGTCCTGGTCCTGGTCCTCGGTCGGGGTCGAAACCGGTCAGGTACCCGGATCCCGGTTCTGGAGCCCGATTCCTTCCTGTAATTCTCCAACCTAGATAGCAAGTAAGGAGGGGAGCTTATCTAGCTCCAGTGTCGGAGAGCTCGATTTCTGCCAGAGAGATGATGCGGGAAAGCTCATCGACTTCCTTCATGCTGGTCTGGGTGGTTTCTCCTCATCTTGATGTGCGACTTTGGCATATAGATGAGAGGATAAGAGCGTTAGGTCCAGCGGGGTAGAAATCTAGCTTCATTTCCGTAGGTCTTCGTTGTTGTTTCCCGATCTCATGTAAGAAAGATTAGAGAGCTATGACTAATGAGGTCGGTTCCTAGTCCGCATACACACATGCGTAACACAATAGATAATAGGAAATACACAAGTCTTTTGTAGAGGGAGATTGACTGACCAAGGGGGAAAAAGCATCACGAATGATTACAAGCTGAAAAGTATCCGGAGAAAGGAGGAATACCCTTTCTTATATATATATCAGAGAATGCTCCGGGGAGTTACAAGAATGGTGAAGTAATACAACGTAGTTGCTCCGGAGAGCTTACAATGGTGGTCGAATGTAGACCGATACCGATATATTCTAGGTCAAGGTAATACATACATTGATGATGTCGAGAGATCTTAAAACGAAGCATGTCTGTCTTCTCCCATTGATCGGAGACCTTCTACAATTTACCTTTTACAGGCATATTTATACATGATGACCACCTTGGCATGCATGTCCGGGACTCTTCAATTAGTCTTTGTTTCCTTATCGAACACGATTCTTCCTTTAATGTAGTTGATCGGCTTGTAGCTATTACCTCAGAGAAGATATGATTGTTTCCTCTTCGAACTCTTCATTCCTTGATAGGCGGGATTTTCTGTTTATAGTTGACCCCCAATAATCGGTTGTGGAGGATATCTTGGAGGAAAAGGTATTTGTTTCCTCTTTGGACTCTCTCACTAATGATAGCCATTAAATAATTGAATATTCTTTTATTAATGGTGTTGATCATGTCATTAACTGGGTTGACTGCCTCCATTAATGCGGTTGACCTCATTCATGGTACTTTAAATGTCATGGAAGTCAATCCTCTCTTCCTACGTTGCCGAGATGAGAGCTCTAGTTCTGTATGTCACTTTGGAGAGGTACTTCATGGAGGTTACCTGAGGTGACATTTGATATTCCTTGAGGACGGGGTACCTTAGGATCCAAGACACTAGCGGGGTCCCTCGGAGACCTCTCGATTGTCACGGAGCTAGATGCTGGTCTTCCCATGGAGCTTGTGCTAACCATTTTAGAGGTGAAATATCCCATTGGATTCCAACCTTGTAGTTGGGAGCTTGGTTTAGCTACGCCAAGCTTTACAATGTAGCTTGACCTAATTATGCAGGCTTCCTAGCGGGGTAGCGGGCTTGGCTAGCAGGCCCTGGTAAGGTGTTTGCCATAAACAGACGACCTTGGCTCACTTCTGGAAGGGTGGAGAGGTACGCTCGAGTACTGCTCTTGCTACTTGATTTAACCATACTAGGATCTACAGTGGATCTTGGCACTTTTGGTGACGATGGGGCTTTACAGGCTTCTTCCTTTTATGCTCGGACAGGTCGAGATTATACCTCGACGAGGCAGGAGTGCCTTTGCAAGACAAATTCGGCACCTTGAAGGTTACCTAGTGAAAGTAGAGATAGTAGCAAGCTCTAAGAGAGTGTCAAGAGATACCTTGATGTCGGGGAACCCAGGTCCTTTCACGTCGACCTAGCTTCGGGCTTTATTCTGGTATAAGGAGCTTGATGCGGTCTCGTCGGGCTTTATTTGGTAAGCCTGGACACGTGTGAGATGCTCAGATGGTATGGGCGGCCTCGCCTTGCTCCCGTAGGATCGCGTGGTAGCTCGACCTCGGGGACCTTGACACCCCATCATATAAGCCCGAATTCGGACCCTTGCAGGAAGGCTGGGAAGTGGAAAATTCTTCTTTGGTCTCTAGCCAAATTTTGCTATTAACAATTGGATTTTTAAGATCTTACGGATTTAATTCTGCGCTAGTTCAATCGTCATGACAAAAAAGGTACGCTATTTTTTATATACATCAATTAATCTATGGTTAAAGTTTTTGTTATTATAAGGGGAGTTTTTTTTATTTATACTGGAACTCTAATTTATTAAATTTTCACGCTTCCGTTGCGCGAATTTTCCTTATAGTTCTGAACTTAATATCTTCCAAGTGTCGCTGACAAACGGCTATCTAACCCGAACGGGTCATATTAACCTGATCGGTTACTCAATGACATGTACGTTTTTATTGTTAGACAAGGTCTGTCAAAAATATGTATAAAACCACAACAATACCTCAAAATATTTACAAAACTAATAAAATGGCAAGTCGGGTATCGTCCATAGGGAAAGGGAAATTAAATGACTAAAACTAGTTAACTACTACTAAACTAAAACAAAACATGAAAAGTAAATATCAATGGTTGGGTTTTGAAAAGTTAATAGCTATAATGTAAAGCTATAATGTAAAGCTATAATGTAAAACTACAATTAGGCTAGTTAATCTAACATGTAACTAGCTTGAATGAGAATGTAGAATGAGAAGATATTAGAACTAGGGAGTCGATGGATCCCATAAGAAAACAACGGGCATGTCAATAATTCTCATGAATGTAGATTAATATATTATAACCAATTTAAAGTGTATAGTATTGGTTGTATATCCCTTTTGAGTTTCTAATCTATAGTGTATAGTATTGGTCACCCACAAGTGATTGTTCATGAATGTACATCTATCAAAATAAAGGATTAATCTCGATATAAATCACCAACCTAGAGTGTATAGTATTGGTGCTTAATCTCTCATAAGCAACGGGTATATGATTGATTACCCATTTGAGAATAGATAGAAATTGAGATTAATATGTTTGAATTTAACTTAAGGAGTGTACTCTTGTTTAATCCTTTCATTCAAATGAGCTTAAGAGAATCAAATAGAGTGTATACCCTATTCTCTACTCAAATAATTCCTCAAACGATTTACAAGGAGAAGAGTGTACAATCTAAGACAAATTATCATTGAAATCAATTAAAACCATGAATGAAACATATTTGATAGATTTAATGAAATAGATAGAGTTTAATACAAGCACAAGGTTCATAAATGAATCATATCAACCCCTTAGTGGGTGATTTGCTACTCATGACAAATACAAATAAATAACTAGTATAAGAGAGATAGAGAAGACCCATGTAGAGATTCTCTTTCCTTCAAGCTTCAATCCAATCTCTAAGTGTCCTTTGTTGAGTAGATGATGAAGATGATGCAAAGTGGTTAGGATTTAGTGAGGAATTACTTCTAGAACTAGATTAGTGGTTAGTGATGTAAGGGAGAGAGAAAAGTGTTCTTGGAAGAGGGTGGATGAGTGAATTAGTGGCTAGAAGAGTGTTCTGAAAATCAAAAGAAGATATATTTTTACTATTCCCGAAACTAGGTCTGAAAATGTTGATGTGCAAAATATGGGCACGTAGTGTGTGGGTAGTGCATAGGTATGGTAGCCGCACAATCGTCTTTTTTTTAGTTTGATATGCTTTCTAATTTGGGCATCTGCAAGGGTTGTGCACGGGTTGGTACCCGTGCACTGAGCTTTCTTTAGTGACTTGTTCTTCCGGTGTGTGGGTTGTGTACGGGTAGTGCACGAGTAGTGCACGGGTAAGGTACCTCATGCACTAGGGCCTTCAATTCTTCATTTTTCTACACCAATTGGTCCCTTTTCCCACATGAAAAACCTGATTCCTTATTCCATCAACCAGTTTGCACCAAGGGCTTACAATTGCAATAAGAGAGCCATAAGACACATAAAACACTAAAAAATGAGACAAAGGATAAGGACATAATGGCCAAAATGTATAACAATTTTGGCATGATCACTCAACCCTTACTAGTGTGTCCTTCGTCTACAGTTACCCCATTAGACTAGACTCTTTGTCTCGACAGGCTAGTTGAACCGGATCGGGCCACCTCTAAACAATCGAATTGGTAAACCTGGTCAGGTTACCATTTACCAGATCGTTTGGATAAACCTAGTCGGGTTGCGCCGAGTCTTGAGATCATTTGTTGGTTTTTTCAGGCTGACTTGGATGATGTGACATATCCAATCATCATCTTTTTGGGTAATAATGTTGCCCTGTCAACTTTTCAGATTTTACCAATTACAATACCCTCTTAAATATTTGAACCGAGTGCCTCGTTTTACTCTCAATGAAGATTCGCTCGTGAGATAAATGTAACTCTGCCTTCATTTTTGTCCTTCAATTCATTATGTTGATTTTGTGTTAACAACTAAGCATTTACTCTCATCCACAACATTCGGTTTGCTCCATTGATGAGACTTGATGATTGGATTTGCGACAACCAATTGCACTTTTTGAGTGACACCTATTCAGGCTGTTAGTGGGCACGTGGGTAGCAATCCTCGGAGAATGTGAACCAACAATCATGTTAGGGTAAGTGTCCTAAGAACAAATATTGTTAATCTTTTGCTGAAATAATAATTAGATTGACATTTCATTTTATATTTGTGTACATTTAATGTTATTATTATTGTATTAATAACATAAAATTCCATGATTATTAAATGTAATATTAAATATAGTATATAAGTTGTTATATACATGAGGATTATGTTTAATATAATAATCTTAATTGTCTGTAATTGATAAATAAAGTTGGGGTCTTTAATTAATTAAAATTACTAATACTATTCGTCCCTCTTAAAAATAGAACAGTTTTATTCGAATTGTTGATGTGGTGACAATAGAATGAAGGTACTTTGTATAATAAGATTATACAAGACGTGGACACGATAATTTAGAATCTTTAATATTCTCCATCTTGAAACAAAATATTCCCATTTATCAAACAGATGATCATATATGGAACGATCTTAATCCTGAGTATTTAACAGACTTCTACTTTTAAAGTTGTGTCTTTTGACTTACTTGGTATGGTTTGCTCATATTGTCAAACCTAAAACCTTATATCTTGGAAAAATAATGACATATTTAGCTAGGAATGATAATATGAGATGAAATCCATTCCGTCTTAATTGAAATAGACAAACAGTTCTTTCGAGTAAATGATTTTGGTCTCGGACAATAAAGCGCTCAATTTATGATAAGATCATAAATAATTGTTCATTAGAGAATCACGGGGCACTCAAGGATAAAGATGTGATTGAGAGGTCAACAAATTTGAACCTAGCTCATATTATGAACTGTTTATGGAGGATTGATCTATATGTAATAATTTTATCAATGGACTGTTCGATTCCTATTCGAGAAATTAATTCTATAATGACAAGATTGCAGTTCTAGTTTTTTAGTGAAATAAATATGGACCTAATAAATCTAATATTTAATTAAAAAATTTGATTAAATATTAAAGATTTATTGGAGCTTGAAATTATAAGTCCACGTGTCCCCATGCCATCTCTATAACACTGCATTGAATATTAATGTAATCAATACATAAACAAGTTTATGTATTGTTTTATTGATTAAATAATATTTGTTTATTTAATTATATATATAATTTATTAAATTAATTTTTTATTATATATAAAATAATTATTTGATTATTTAATTATATATATAATAATGATTAATTAATTATTTATTTTTTTATATTATATATTATATATTTTCTTTGTTAATGTTGGTGGCGCCGGTGGTGACTTTGTGCACCACCCACCAACAAGTTTTTTTTTTGTTATAAAGAGCGAACATGAAGTCTTTATGCTTTGACAATGAAAATATCTTTTATGTTGTTTTCTTTTTACACATTTAAACCAATTTGAATTGAAGCTCCTACTCTATGCTTCATTATGCCAACCACCCTAGCTCTCTCTAGTTATATAAAAACCGCAATGAAGAAAGAACAATGCGGTGTTCTTGTATTTTTTTGTGTGAGAAAGAGGAACAAAGAAGAGTTCTTGGTTCTTTGCATATATATATATATATATATATATATATATATATATATAAAGAAAATAAACTTTTTTTTTTAAATACTAGCTTCTAAAGAATATTATGAGAGAGCCTCTCGATATTTTTCTTGTTGTTTCAAGACTCAAGAGTTGAGTACACAACTTGAACAAAATTCGAGAGTCGGAATTTCTGTTGAATACCGGGACGCCCACCTGTCGGTTCTTTTGTATTGGAGATTCGGTATGAAAGAACTTGGTTCGAGGAAATCACGAAGATCCTGAAGTGGAAGAACTTGGATCAATGAAATCACGAAAAGTCTACAAGGGTAACTATTTATTTCCTTACTATTTCCAATTTAATATTAGAATCAATATAACCACAACGATCCGGCTAAAATTGTTTTTGGTTTTTATGAAATGTTTTGAAACCGGGCGGCCTACCGCCCTTCCGCTGTGCTGATGCCGTTTCCTGTTCTTGAAACCAACAATTGATATCAGAGCCTCGCTGTAATTCATATTAATTCTAATATTAGAATTGATTCCGATAGTAGGCACTTTGCATTAGATATGATTTAATGGTTATTTTTATTCATGTGATAAATGATAAATAAAAATGATTTTGGTTGTTAATTATATGGTTCCTTTATTATTATTTTTATTTGTAATATCATTTCTTCAAATTTTAGATAAAAATTTGTAAACCCGATATGGAATAGGTTTTCTATTTGTAAAGTGTAATATTGAAGAAGACAGTGTTCGACAAACCGATGAGATTGGATCGCATCAAGGAGGAATATTACAATAAGACCAAATTTGTAATTTGATTAATTTTTGGGTTGTAATTTAAATATCCAAAGGAACTCGGCCAAAGTTCATTTAGCTTTTATTTTGCTTCTTTATATTATATTTTATGTGAAAATTATATATTAATAGCCAAATTTGGCTAGGGACCAAAGGAAATTTTTTCACTTCCCAGCCTTTATGCAAGGGTCCAAATTCAGGCTTATGTAATAAGGTATCAAGGTCCTCGAGGTCGAGCTACCACGCGATCCTGCAGGAGTAAGGCGAGGCATCCCATACCATTTGAGCATCTTGCATGCATCCAGGTTCGCCAATTAAAGCACGACGTGACCACACCAAGCTCCCTGTACCAGGATAGGAACCCGAAGCTAGGTCGACATGAGAGGACTTGGGTTCCTTGAGGTCGAGGACTTGCATTAAACCATTACATGCGTGCAATTCAAGTAAGTGAAACCAAAGAGGAAACAAACTTATCTCCTACCAAGATACCTCACCTAAAGTCAACCACATTTAAATGTAACATCCCGCCTAATAAAGGGGATTCGATTCAGTGATTTAAAGTGGGAGAATAACCAGCTAAACCTAAAATCTACATTACAAATACGCCTGGACATGCTTGAAGAAAAAAAAGAGGGGAAAATGGAGGGATCGAAAATTCACCACTAGTGATCAAAGCTTTATTGTTGCCTAAATTCTATCAATAGAACATGGTACCCAATGGGAAATATTTTCCACTTATCGATAGGCACAAGGTTACCACCTTCAGTCCATTCATAAATAGAGAGAGAGAGAGAGAGAGAGAGAGAGAGAGAGAGAGAAATTGAGCTATTTACACCCTTTGTAATCAATTAGAATTAGACAATAAAACAGAGCCATTTTCATCATACATCTCCTTTAGTGTTTCGTTATCGTCTCATCTACTTTTTAACACCTAACCCGACCTCGACCTCCTAGGTTATGGTCTTGAGGGTGTTAATTGATATTCCTCACCTTGATAGAATTTTCTGTTAACACTTTTTGGCGCCGTCTGTGGAAACGATCCACACCCCTTTTTCTATTAAGTGTTTGAATCTCTATTACCTAAATAGTCACGCCATGAAAATTCGATCTTCCTAGGGGCATTCTGAGGCTTCAGGACGACAATCCATGGTATCCACCCGAAGGGCCTAGAGGAAAGGAGACCTGAATGGCTTGATGCAATAGATCCAGGTCATACATACTATCAGTAGGGCCCCCACCTTGTTAGGAACCTCCAATAACTCTAAAAAGAACCACGCTAGGAAGATACCCTCGGGATTTTCAAGGTTGTTCAAGATTCTGTGAGGATCTCCCAGTCAGCTCAGATCATATTCACTGAAGCCGATGTATACAACACCGTTCAGCCGTATGATGGTCCCATGGTGATTAAGGTACAGATCGCCAATATTCTAGTCCACTGCGTGCTGATCGACATAGGTATCAGCATGGACATCATGTTCAAGGACACCTTGGAGAAGATTAACTTGAAACAGTGGTGCTACAATAGCTGTACCACTCCCTTGTATGGCTTCACATGGGACTCCATCATGCTAGTGGGGTCAAAGATCTTACCGGTAATTGTTGGGACCTCGCCTCTACAACAAAACGTCATGACAGATTTTGTCATGGTCGACACCCCCTCGGCCTACAACGTTATCTTAGGGATGCTCTTTCTGTCAGCTCTTAAGGGGGTATTATCCATCTACCACAACGTCTTGAAGTTTCCAGTTAGGAACGAGGTAGGGGAAGTACTTGGAGATCAGCTGACCGCATATAAATGTTATGTAGTATCTAGGAACCCCACCGTGCTAGTGAAACAGTACTCGTAAGTAGTTGTGGTGCAGGAACGGGAGTTTCTAGAGACAGAATCCGAGCTCCTAGTTGCTATGAAATAATTAACAGATGAACCAGGGAATGACGTCCAAGATGAGGACAATGTAGAAAAGGAACAGGAGTGGGCCATTTGCCACCCCGTGGATGAGCTGGAAGAGATCCAAATCAGAAGTGATGACCCACCAAGATGGTCAAGATTGGGGTAACCTTATAACAAGGGGGGGGGGAGTGAAAAAAGGTCTGATCGATCTACTCCGGGAATTCAGTGACATATTCGCCTAGAGCCATGACGAGATGCCAAAAATCCACCGATCAAATAGAGAAGGCATCACTTTAACGTTGAGAGAAACACTACGGTTAAAGAGCAGGTTGACAAACTGATCAAAGCGAGGTTCATCAGGGAAGCCCGATACTCCGACTGGATTGCGAATGTGGTTATTGTCAATAAAGAAAATGAGAAGTGGTGCATGTGTGCCGACTACACTGATCTTAATCGTGTCTGCCCTAATGACAGTTTCTCACTGTCTAAAATTGACCAGATAATGGACTCCACTATAGGGAACTGACTCCTAAGCTTCATGGATGCCTTTTCAAGGTACGACCAGATCATGATGCTCCCCGTAGACCAAGACAACACTAGTTTCATCACCGAACAGAGTCTTCACTACTACAAGGTGATACCGTTAGGCCTCAAGAATGCAGGTATTACATATAAAAGCCTGGTCAACTGACTATTCTAGCCCGAGATTGAAAGGACGATGGAGGTGTATATTGATGACATGATTACCAAGTCCTAGATGGCGAAGGAACACTAAGATCACCTTTGTAGAACTTTCCAAATTTTAAGGGAAAACCAAATGTGTCTGAACCCAGCTAACTGTGCATTCAGGTTGATTGCGGGTAAGTTCCTTGGATTCATGGTCCATGAGAGGGGTATAGAAGTTAACTCGGACAAGATCCAGGCTATATTGGACCTAGAGTCCTCTTCCATGCTCAAGTAGGTTCAAATGTTGGCTGGTAGTGTGGCAGCACTCATTCATTTCATTTTGCGTTCGACAGATAAATGTTTTCCTTTAGTCAAGGTGATCAAGTAGGGAAGGAACATGAAATGGGACCAGGATAGTGAGCAGGCTTTCCAATCCCTCAAGGCTTACCTTACCAACCCAATGTTACTTGTCAAGCCAGACATCGGAGAGGAGCTATAGGTTTTGGCCATGTTTGAAACGGTTATGAGCGGGGCCATGGTCAAAGAGTGTAAAGACTAGGTCCATCGACCCATCTACTACATGAGCTATGCATTGACCAAGCCTGAGAAGAACTACATCCCTTTGGAAAAGCTCGCTTTTGCCCTAACAATCTCAGTGAGAAAACTCCGCCCTTACTTCCAGGTGTATACAGTGGCGATAGTGACAGATCAACCCCTCCGCCAGTTCTTGCAGAGACTAGACGTGTCTGAAAGGTTAGTCTTTTGGGCCATAGAGCTCACCCAGTATGATTTGAAATTTAAAGTATTTATAGCCAAATTTGGCTATGGACCAAAGATGAATTTTCCAATCTCCAAGCAAGGATCCAAATCCAGGATTGCACAGTAGGGTATCAAGGTTCCTAGGGTCGAGCTACCATACAATCCCGCAGAAGCAAGGCGATGTCTCCCACATCCTAGGAATACTTCAGGTAAAGCTCGATGTGATCAAATCAAGCTCCTTACATCGAAATAAGAGCCTGAAGCAAGGTCGATAAGGGAAGACCTAAGCTTCCCAAGGTTAAGATATCTCTCGACCACCTCAGAAGTCTTCTATCATTTCCACTTGCACAAATAGACCTTCAGGGCGTCGAATTCATCCTACAATATCTCTCCGTTTAGCCACGGGAAGAACCGACTCTATCCGAGCAGGTAGAAGGAATCCCATAAAGCTCTGTCACCACTGAAGAACACCAATACAGTCATGTCAAGCTTCAAAAGGGATCTAGGAAGGTCAGGTCAAGCTTCTAGTGCCGAGACTAGTACACAGATGAACCTCGTCATGCAAGATAGCAAGCGCCATATTCAATGACCTCTATGAGGCATCTCACCAGGGCACATATAGGATAATATTTATTCTTCAACATGCATTAAATCGTTACATATATGTAGATCATGTGATTGAGTCCAAAGAGGAAACAAACATATCTCCCTCCTAGATATCTTCAAATCCGTTAAAGTCAATGATATTTAAAACATAGAATCCCATTCGATAAGGGGGATTTGATTCAGATATTCATGGTGGGGGGATACCGATTAAAACCTAGTTGGACAATGTATAAATAGGGAGAATTGGCCAAAAAAGAACAAGTCTCCATGATCGCCTAAATTCTGTAAGGACAACATGACCATCCTTTGATCAACTTATCGATAGGCACGAAGCTGCCACTTCCATTATACCCAAGAGAGAATGATAGTTTGAGTGATTTTTATATGTTTCGTTTACATTTGTAAAACAGTGCCACCTTCTTTACATATCCTTAGTACATCGTGTTATCACTCATCTTCATCTCCATTCTCACACGTATAAACCAGGTACCAAAGGTACCATCCCCGACCTACGAGGTAGTGGTTTTAAGGGTGTTAACTGAAATTCCTCACCCCGAGTGAATTTTTGGTCAACACTCTCTGGCGCCGTCTGTGGGAAAATCAATACCCAATTCATAAAAGGCTTACGTGTTTATTATTTTACCAAAACTATGATGCTCTACTCTTCCTAGGGACAGCCCAATGCCTTGGGACAACAATCTACCGTATCAACCCTAAAGGCTCCAAAGAAGGGTAAGAAGTCAGGGTATCATAGCCAGGCTCCAGTATAACTAACCGTTACGTGGGCTTCAGGCCCTCTAGTGATAAGTCAGGCCGTGCTCGATCAACAGGCATCGACCTTCGTGGAGAACGTCCACCTTCGTTTACTAGTTGAAGGAATCACAACTCAGTCGGTAAACCACATATTTAAGGGGAAACAAACAGATCTGGAGCCCGACCATCTGCCTTTGATTGATTGGGACCCCCCCACCGGTACCAGTCGGTAATAGGGCGAGACTTCACCCTCGATCCAAGATAGGTTGGGGCCTATGCCCCTGGTTCCTTACATACAATCTTTCTACCAACCTCGGCAGGTCAAATCTGCAGCAGATTTCCCGCCATGAGATCGACATATTTCCCCTCACCCAGCAGCTTCTAGGAGAAAGGTCTGGGCTGAAGAAAGAGGCAGCTAAGGAAGCCTCTGGGTAGATCCCCCTCGATAAGAAGACAGGGTTGAAGTCTCCAGTTCATCCAAGGGACCTGACAGTGAGGGATCCGAGGTCTGTTCAAAAAAGCATATCAGCTGGCGAAGCTGCAGAAAGAGATCCAGCAGATAAAAGAGGGGAAACACAAGGAAGCCAATAAGAATCCTTTGAGTGAAACGAATTCCCCTTTCACCAGAAGGATCAGGGATGCCGAGCTCCCATCAAAATTCAAGATGCCGACAGACAAGTTCTCAGTACAGAAGACCCTCTGAGTCATTTGGAGAGAATTTTCCAACAGATGGAAGTCTAGATTACTACCAGGGCTGCCATGTGCAGGATGTTCCCTACCACCTTAACTGACTATGCAAAGACTTGGTTCAGAAAGCTGCCCGCTGGTAGCGTAATTTCTTTCACAAAGCTGTCAACCGATTTTCGTTCACAGTTCTAGGTTGTCAAACCACGCCCGAAGGATCCCATACACCTTCAATATGTGATCCAGGAATGAGGAGAAACTCTCCGATCTTATGTTGAGTGTTTTCATAAAGAAGTCATCTAGATGGGGGTCTTTACCGATAAGGAAACCCTTACCAACTTTTGTCATAACCTATGGGCGGGTAAGCTTTTCAGATTTTTCACCAAGCATCCTTCAGAGACCTACCAAGAAGCCTATGACAGGGCTCTTAAGTAGATTGAGATTAATGAACAACTCAAGGTTAAAATGGAGCATGATGATATGAGAACGGCGAAGCGCCAAAAGAAGAAGGCACCCAAACCTACACCAGTTCAGAAAACCCAGAATAAACCCCTCAATAGGTTGATGTACCATTTCCTTCCTTCCCAACATTGGCAAGAACAATATCCCACAAGGCGAACCCCTTCACAACCTTCACCTCCTCCAAGGGTCACCGCCCCGATAACACGAGATGAAATAGGGTATGAACATTATACCCACATAAATACGTCTCACGAGACGATATTCCTCTCTATTTAGGACAAGGGGCTGCTTCAGAAGCCGCCACCCATGAAAGCTCCGGTGGACAGGAGAAACCGATATAAGTATTGTGACTTCCATAAAGATGTAGGACACAATACATTAGAGTGTTATAGCTTGCGTAACCAGATTGAGGCTCTGGTAAGGGGATGCAATTTGGTAGAATTCTTACAGCAGGCCAGAGATAATATTCAAACCGAAAAGAAGGTACAAACGGAGATCTTAGACCACGACGAGTAAAGAAAGGGAAAATATAAGGACCTGATGCAACATATCCAGGTCATACATATAATTAGCGGAGGACCTACCCTTGTTAACACCTCCAACAACTCTATTAAGAACCATACAAGGGAAATTCCCGGTGTTGATGAAGGCCGGGGTGTCTTCAAGGTAGACCAGGCTCGGTTGGCCCGTCTTAGTCAACCAAGATCATCTTCACCGAGGTAGACGTTTACAACATTGTACAGCCTCACAATGATCCCATGGTGATTATAGTGCAAATAACTAACTGCGTGGTCTATCGTGTGCTTGTCGACACAGGCAGCAACCTAGATATTCTCTTCAAAGACACCCTTGAGAAACTCAACTTGAAGGAGTGGTGCTACAATAGCTGCACAGTGGAGGGCTTCCGTGGGAACTCGATCATTCCAGTAGGGTCAAAGATCCTTCCAGTGATCACGGGAACCGTACCCCTTCAACAGAACATCATGACGGATTTCATTATGGTTGACACCCTGTCAGCCTACAACGCCAATCTAGGAAGGCCATTACTGTTAGCCCTTAAGGGGGCTGTTGTCTATCTACCATAATGTCCTGAAGTTTCCAGCTGGAAACAAGGTGGGTGAGGTGCACGGAGACCAGCAAGCTGCAAGAAAATGCTATGTAGTGTCTACCAACCCAACAACATTGGTAAAACAGTTTATACAAGTTGTAGCAATTCTGGAGCACTTGGGATGAACCTGGAAGATACAGAGCCTACCGATCATCAAGAGAATGATCTCCCGATAATGGATGAGGAAAAGCAAAGCGGGGAATGGGCCAACGGACACCCAGTAGATGAGTTAGAAGAAACACCAATCAGAGACGATGACCTCTCCAAGGTAGTCAAGGTTGGAGCTATCCTGGAACCAAAAGTGAAGGAAGGTTTGATCAAGCTTATTTGAGAATTTAACGACATCTTTGATTGGAACCACGATGAGATACCAGGGATCTCGATATCTCTGGTAGCTCATTGTCTAGCAGTAGATCCTACCTTAAAACCCATCAAATAGAAGAGGCATCATTTCAATGCTGAGAGGAACACTACAGTTCAAGAAAAAATTGACCAGCTGATCGAAGCTGGTTTCATCAAAGATGCCCAGTACCCTTAGTGGATTGCCTACGTGGTCATGGTCACAAAGGCTAACGGAAAGTCATGCATGTGTGTCGACTATACCGACCTTAATCGGGTATGCCAGAAAGATAGCTTTCTTCTACCAACGATCGACTAGCTGGTGGACTCCACTGTAGAAAATAAGCTCCTAACCTTTATGGACACGTTCTTGAGGTATAATCAGATCATGATGCACCCCACCGATCAGGACAAGACTTGCTTTATCACGGGTCAGGATCTGTATTTCTAAGAGGTTATGCCTATTGTCCTCAAGAACACAGGTGCCACATACCAGTGATTGGTCAACCGGCTATTCAAGCAAAAAATACTGGGAAGTAGAGGAACACCAGGGCCACCTCTGCAGAACTTTCCTGCTAGTGCAATTGAACCCCGCCAAATGCACATTTGGGGTGACTGTGGGGAAGTTCTTGGGTTTCATGGTGAGTGAGAGAGCGAAATAAGCAAACCTATAAAAGATCCAAGCTATCTTGAACCTGGATTCTCTAACCATTCTCAAGCAAGTTCAGGTGCGTATAACAACGCTTAATCGGTTCATTTCGCGCTCCACTGATAAATGCCACCCCTTCTTTATGGCCATCAAGTGGCAATTGAAGAACATGAAATGGGACCAAGATAGCGAGCGAGCCTTCCAAGACTTAAAGAATAACCTCACCAGCCCGCTGCTGCTAGTCAAGCCCATTTTGAGGGAGGAGTAACAGATCTACTTAGCCGTGTCAGAAACGACTGTAAGTGGGGTCTTGGTCAAGGGGTAGGGGGTTGGGGTCCAATGACCTATATACTATTTCAGTCATCCATTATCCAAACCCGAGAGGAATTACCTCTTCCTTGAGAAGCTTGCATTCGCCCTAGTTTCTTTGACAAGGAAGTTTCGTTCCTATTTCAAGCCTATATAGTGGCAGTGGTGACCGATCAACTTCTCCGCCAATTCTCACAAAGGTTAGATATATCTGGATGGCTAGCCTTATGGGTCTTGGAGCTCACCCAGTTTGATCTAAAATACAAGCCTCAGACAACAATCAAGGCTTATGCCCTACCAGACTTTGTGGTAGAGTTCTACGCCCTCTCTAATGAAGAGACCCTGACGACGTTGAATTTGGCTCATATGAAGCTTTCAGAGAACGACAATTGGCCAGAAGGCTGTAATGCCCGTATCCTCTACACTGATGGAGTATTTGGACAAACAAGGGGAGGAGCTGTCATAGTCCTGACATATCTAGAAAGGATGGAATGTTGCCACTATTTTATGTTCGAGGTCAAAGCAACCAATAATGAAATGGAGTATGAAGCCCTCCTACCAGGGATGAAAGTCACCATCGAACTCGGAGCCGACTATTTACATGTTAAGAGTGACTCATTACTCATTGTTAACCAAGTAATTCGGCTCTACCTAGCACAGGGTGACAACATGGCTGCCTAACTGAAACTGGTCCAACAACTTATGGAAAGGTTCAAGGGGTTCAAGATTGAGTAGACACCCTGACAGCAAAACCATCGGGCGGATGTCTTAGCAAAGATAACAATATATAGGGGTCAAGCCTTACCTAGGGGGGGTGCCTCTCCAGGTGATCTCCTAATCAAGCATAACAGCGGGCAAGGAAACCTGCTCTGTTGAACGACTACCATGTTAGATGTACCCAATAGTTGCCTACCTCCAGGAAGAAAAGCTTCCCGGAATCAAAATCAAGCTCGAAAAATCAAGAGGATTTCAGTCCGATATTGCCTGGTGGACGAGTACCTTTACAGGAGGGGAAAATCCCTCTCTTTGCTTCGACGTCTACATCTTGACGATGCTAGCTAGCTTTAAAGAAGGTCCATTCAGAGGACTGCAGGAACCATATCGGTTGAGACACTCTAGCTTATCAGGTGCTTCACTTTGGTTATTACTGGCCAACAATTCACCAAGATACGAAGATGTTTTGTCTGATCTTGCTAACCATGCTTGAGAACCTCGAACCTGAACCACTGTCCTCCTAAACGGTTTTCCTTAATCAGTTCACCATACCCTTTCGCAATTTGGGGGTCGACTTGATTAGACCACTTCCCACCGCTCTTGGACAGGCTAAGCATGCTATAGTCGCTTTTGACTATTTCACCAGGTGGGTTAAAGAGGGACCTCTTTCCCAGATTTCAGAGGAGAATACGACCAAGTTTATCAAAATTAATGTGGTTTACAGGTTCGGCACCCCTCTCATCATAATCATCGACCTGGGCAAACAGCTTGATAATGCACGGTTTAGGGACTACTGTAAAGGTTTGGGTATTGATCTTCGGTTTGATTAAGGTAGCCCACCCGCAGACTAATGGTTTAGTTGAAGCCACCAATAAGACCATAAAGAAATTACTGAAAATGTAGTTGCAGCAGAATAAAGGAAGATGGGTCAAGGAGCTCCTAGAGGTTCTTTAGGCGTATCAAACGAAGAAAAGGATAGCAACCGGAGAAACACCCTACTTACTGGCTTTCGGGGTCAAAACAGTCCTTTCCATTGAGCACAAATTGACCTCATTTAGGGTACATCACTTTGAGACAGAGAGCAATGAGGTCAAGTTTCGACCTAGTCTAGACCTTCTAGAAGAGAAACATGATCAAGTAGCTAAGAAAGTTGCAGTTTCTCAAAGCAAGATTGCCAGATATTTCAACAGAAAGGTTAGGGTAAGAAGCTTTAAGGAAGGAGACTTGGTTATAAGGAAAGTAACTCAGAATACCCAGATAAGAGCGGATAGGGTCCTGAAAATACAAACACGGTTAAATGCTCTAGGCTAACCTAGAGGGGGGGTGAATAGGTTAGACACCTTTTTCGATTCCCTTAGAAACAAACAAAAGTTTGTCCCTCTAGATTGCTTGTATCACAATATATATATATATATTAATTAAAGACAATTAATCAATATATAAACACAAGTAAAGTGTGATACAAACAAGTAATTGTAACACATACACAATCTATATTATAGAAAGGAAGTCAACATATATAAAGAGTTCTAATCACAATACATGTATTAGAGAGATAGGGATAGAGAAAAGTCGACACAAGATATAACGTGGTAAACCTCCTAAGAGGAAACATCCACGGGCAAGCAGCCACCGGCAAACAAAATCCACTAGTATATATGACAAATACAATCTCTCAAGTGACATCTTCACCTAGAAACTACTCTCCTACCCTACTCTAGAAGTTTTCGCCCTATGCTCAACCATCCGAGGCCTTACACCTCTTGTCAAGACTTCCTCGCTCACCTTATCTGGATTCTCAGGACCCAAGTCTAGACTTCTTGCTCAACTAAGTCCTCATGACTCTAGTCAAGACTTCCTCGCTCACCTATCCGAGTCCTCCCGACTCTAGGCAAGACTTCTTGCTCGACTATCCGGATCCTCACGACCCTAGCTAAGACTTCCTTGCTTGACAATCCAAGGCCTCACTTCTCTTGTCAAGACTTCTTGCTTAACACCATAGGTCTCACACATATTGTCAAGACTTCCTTCTCACAAGGCATCTAGGTGATCATGAATGCAAAATGTAAACAAGCACGCAACATAGAATGCTATGATCAACACATCCTATGGAAAATACTATACATGAGCATGAATGCACAAATCACATATAGTCTACTAAATCATGCATGTGTAATCAATCTAGATTATGTACGATATGTTCAATATTAATCACAACCTAGATACATGCATAGATCTAAACTTGAATTACAAAATATGTTCAATAAATCACAAGATCAAGTTTAAATCACATAAACCTAAAACATGCTAAAATCATATGACCAAGTCAATTAGATTTAAGCTAAAGTTCTAGAGCATATTCCTAATCTTAGATTCAACAAATCACATGAATAGCTCAAAAGAACATAAGGACATGTATTATGTGAAAAAAATTGGCCAATAGAGCCTAATACATGTGAGGAACTATTTTTTTTTAAAATCAATCAATCAAAGATCATCAAATAGTCCTAGAATCAAAGCTAGCACAATACAATCTCAAACATGTGAAACATAGGCAAAATCAAAACCTAACTCAACATGAATGATTTCAATTGAAACTCAACCTAGCTTTGAAAGAGTTCAAAACTTAAATCAAAACACTCACAATATACAAATATATGTTAAAGAAGAAAACCCAAGGCAATTGACCAAGTTTTAAAAGAAAACTTTGAGAGAAAATCAATACCTTAGTTGATTTAGGTGCAGTCCCGTTTTTGTATGATTAGACAAAACAAATGCAGAAAAACTTACTCAAACCTTCAGAGGAAAGATGGAGAATGAATAGATGAACACTCTCAACTTTGAATCACTCAAATCGGAGTTCAAATGAAGAAGTTATGGTGTTTGGAAGGTGAGAAAATTTAGAGAGAAAATTTCTGCACACTTGTTTTAAATTTCTTCTTGGAATGAAATATGAGAGGGAAAGAGTTTATAAAGGAGAGGGAAACTTGGACATGTGAAATGACCAAGAGGGGAAAGAAGTAGCCAACCTTGCTTGCTGCCCGAGATGGCGCGTGGGTATCTCGGTGCTGCAAGCCTTCTGCCTCGAGATGGCCACGCGCCATCTCTGGAAAGAAGTGCCTTGCTTGCTTCTTTCTCCTCCGACCTTCCTTCGCGTTCTTTAACCGTTCTCCGGCCTCCGAACTCGGAATTCAAATCCGTTTACAGATTACAAACTGTAACTCTCACACAGACATGGAAATATAAGATACTCAACCCAAAAAATAATAATTCAACTCGATATATGAATACGAAGACAATGTATGCAATATGAGTTGAAAGTGTAGTATCTTTTGACTTAGAACTTGAAATCAATAGTATGAGTAACCGAAATGACCGGAACTCAATAAAGAATGATTCAAGACTAAATTCAAGTTCAATATCCATGTTATACAAACATATACACACATAAACACAATTCACACTAGAATGCAAACTACATAGAGATAGTTTCCAATCATGCATATTCCAAAACATGTTATTTCCAAACCAATGCATGAGCATTCATCTTCAAGTGTGTGAATGTGTTATACATGGTGCTCAATGATGCAGGGACATGTATGAATGCATTGTACGTGTGTGCCTATAATGATGCACAACGATGCAGGGACACATATGAATGAATTTTGTGTGTGTGCCTAAGCCTTGTAAAAGAAAGATAAGGTCTTAGTATACCTTTGTAGAATCAAATTGCATCCTTTCTCTTTGAAGACTTAGAACTTGCTTTGACTTGTTGTTTCTTCTTCCTTGAAGCTTGAATCATCATGAATCTAAACAACTAAATCATTACAAGTAAACATCATTTTGATATGGAATTAATGCCAACACAAACTAAAACCTAACAGGTCCTAGGACCCAACTGGGAGGGGCCGTATTTGGTGAAAGTAGTGGTTCGTAATGGAACATAGAAGCTCAAAGACGTGGATGGTCAGCCCATCGACCACACCTGGATTGTCAATCATTTGAGGAAATTCTATCCCTTGATAAGAGACTCTTTAGCAGACTACCTCCATTTAGGTATCTGAAAATACAAACACGGTCAAATGCTCAAGGCTAACCTAGAGGGGGAGGGGGGGGGGGGGGGGGGGGGGGTGAATAAGTTAGACACCTTTTTCGACTCCCTTAGAAACAAACAAAAGTTTGTCCCTCTAGATTGCTTGTATCACAATATATATCAATTAAAGACACTTAATCAATATAAAAAACAAGTAAAGTGTGATACAAACAAGTAATTGTAACAAATACACAATCTATATTATAGAAAGGAAGTCAACTTACATAAAGAGTTCTATCCATAGTATTCAAATAACAAATACAAATATAAGAGAGATAGGGATAGGGAAAAGTTGACACAAGATATAACGTTGTAAACCTACGAAGAGGAAATATCCATGGGTTAGCAACCATCGGCAAACAAAATCCACTAGTAGATAAGACAAGTACAATCTCTCAAGTGACCCTTTCACCTATAAACTACCCTCCTATCCTACTCATGAAGATGTCGCCCTCTTGCTTAACAATCCGAGGCCTCACACCTCTTGTCAAGACTTCCTCGCTCACCCTTCCGGATCCTCACGACCCTAGGCAAGACTTCTTGCTCAACTATCCGAGTCCTCTCGACTCTAGTCAAGACTTCCTCGCTCACCCTTCTGGATCTTCACGACCCTAGGGAAGACTTCTTGCTCGACTATCCGAGTCCTCCCGACTCTAGTCAAGACTTCCTTGCTTGACAATCCAAGGTCTCACACCTCTTGTCAAGTCTTTCTTGCTCAACAACATAGGTCTCACACCTATTGTCAAGATTTCCTTCTCACAAGGTATCTAGGTGATCATGAATGCAAAACGCAAACAAGCACGCAACATAGAATGTTATGATCAACACATCCTATGGAAAATACTAGACATGAGCATGAATGCACAAAACAAATGTAGTCTAGTCAATCATGCATGTTTAATCCATCTAGATCATGTAAGATATGTTCGACATTAATTACAACCTAGATACATGTATAGATCTAAAACTTGAATCACAAGATATGTTCAATTAACACATAATCAAGTTTAAATCTCATAAACCAAAAACATGCTAAAATCATATGACAAAGTCATTTAGATTAAAGCTAAAGTTCTAGAGCATATTCCTATACATAGATTCAACAAAACACATGAATAGCTCAAAAGAACATAAGCACATGTATTATTGTGAGAAATCGGCCAAAAAGAGTCTAATACATGTAAGGAACTATTTTTCACAAAATCAATCAATCAATCAAAGATCATCAAATAGTCCTAGAATCAAAGCTAGCACAATACAATCCCAAACATGTGAAAACATAGGCAAAATCAAAACCTAACTCAACATGTAAGATTTCAATTGAAACTCAATCTAGCTTAAATGTGTTCAAAACTTAAATCAAAACAATCACAAGACACATATACATTTTGAAGAAGAAAACTCAAGGCAATTGACCAAGTTTTAAAAGAAAACTTTGAGAAAAAATCAATACCTTAGTTGATTTAAGTGCAGTTCAGTTTTTGTGAGTTTAGACTCCAAAAACAGAAATAAAACTCACTCAAACCTTCAGAGAAAAGATGGAGGATGAATATAAAAACATTCTAAACTTTGAATCACTCAAATCGGAGTTCAAATGAAGAAGTTATGGTGTTTGGAAGGTGAGAATATGTAGAGAGAAAATTTCTGCACTCAAGTTTTAAATTTCTTCTTAGAATGAAATATGAGAGGGAAGGAATATATAAAGAAGAGGGAAAATGGGCATATGAAATGACCAAAAGGGACAAGAAGCAGCCAAGCTTGCTTGCTGCCTGAGATGGCGCGTGGCCATCTTGGGACAGAACCAAGCTTGCTTGCTTCCCAAGATGGCACGTGGGCATCTCGGGGCAGCAATCCTTCTTCCCCAAGATGGCCACGTGCCATCTCGGGAAAGAAGAGCTTTGCTGTCTTCTTTTTCCCTTGACCTCCCTTCACGTTCTTCGACCGTTCTCCGGCCTCCAAACTCGGAATTCAAATCCGTTTATGGATTACAAACTGTAACTCTCTTATGGACATGGACATATAAGATACTCAACCCAGAAAATAATAATTCGACTCAATATATGAAGATGAAGACAATGTATGCAACATGAGTTGAAAGTGTAGTATCTTTTGACTTAGAACTTGAAATCAATAGTATGAGTAACCGAAATGACCGGAACTCAATCAAGAATGATTTAAGACTAAATTCAAGTTCAATATCCATGTTATACAAACATATACACATACAAACACAATTCACACTAGAATACAAGCTACATAGAGATAGTCTCCAATCATGCATTTTCCAAAACATGTTATTTCCATACCAATGCATGAGCATTCATCTTCAAGTGTGTGAATGTGTTATTCATGGTGCACAACGATGCCAGGACACATATGAATGAATTGTATGTGTGTGCCTATAATGGTTCACAACGATGCAGGGACACAAATGTATGAATTGTGTGTGTGCCTAAGCCTTGTAAGAGAAAGATAATGTCTTAGTATACTTTTGTAGAACCATATTGCATCCTTTCTCTTTGAAGACTTTGAACTTGCTTTGAATTATTTTTCATTATTCTTTGAAGCTTGAATCATCATGAATCTAAAAAACTAATTCATTACAAGTAAAAATCATTTTGATATGGAATTAATGCCAACACAATCTAAAACCTAACAGTATCAATAAATTTCTCAATAGTAATGTACTCCATCTTGATTGTTAATAAAGTCTGCTATTAATTTCTTTGTTTCCAATTGTATTCTCCATGAGTTATTTCTCCATCTCCGATTGCATTTTCCACGAATAGATTATCCATGTTCGCCAAGAACCAAGGAGAGCTAGATAGCTTTCTTGATGCCTTGGTGGGGCACCATCCCCTGTCAAGAAGGGTCTGAGTGTAAGATCATAGTTTCCATCCAGATCTCGAGACCAGGATAGCTAGATAGCATTCTTGATGCCTTACTTGGGCTCCCACCCCCAAGAAGGGCATGAGTGTAAAATCATAGTTTCCATCCAGATCTTGAGACTATGATAGCTAGATGGCATTCCTGATGCCTTAATCAGGCTACCACCCCCAAGAAGAGCCTGAGTGTAAGAGCATAGTTGCCATCAAGATCTCGAGACCAGGATAGCTAGATAGCATTTGAAATTTCCCTTTATCTTTATAGTGTGAATATACCTAGAGGGAGGGGGGGGGGGGGGGTGAATAGGTATATGCTCCAATTTTTATATTCTTTTTAAAACAATGCAATTCTAACAATGCTTAATGAAAATTGCAAACAATGACACACAATATTTATATGGTAAACCTCCGAAGAGGAAACATCCACGGGTTGATACCACAACCACCGGCAAAAGCAAATCCATTATTTCAAATAGAGTTACACACTCAAGCAATCAACACATGCTCTCCAAGCTATCGCTATCACTCTCACTCTATCCTTGAACCTAGTGATCTACTAAGCCAACTTCCTATCCAAGACCTCCTGTCTCTAGGAAGATTCCTTGCTCACCTATCCGGATCCTCCCGACCCTAGACAAGACTTCTTGCTCAACTATCCGAGTCCTCCCGACTCTAGTCAAGACTTCTTTGCTCAACAATCCGAGGTCTCACACCTCTTGTCGAGACTTCCATTTGCTTAGCTATCCAAGTCCTCCCGACTCTACCTAAGACTTCCAATTGCTCAAATCAAAGAATCACTCTAAGATATGAGACTTTCTACCTCTTCACAAGGCATCTAAGTGATCATGAATGCAAAATGCAAACAAGCACTAGAAAATGATGATCAACAAATTCTATGGACATGCAACTAGATAACTAGATTATGCTTTCAAAGAACAATCACAAATGTATCTAGACAACCTAAGCATGTTATCAACTAAGAACATAGATATGAAGATATAGACACCAATTGAAACACAACCTAGTTCTTAGAAAATGAAATTAGATCTAGAAATAATCAATCAAGCATAAGAACAAAAGATTTCTAGAAACAATTTCATGTTTATCAAGTTTATCACAAATCATTCAATTTATCACAAATCTAGCTAAACTTGAAAATCAAATAAAAAAACCAAAAAATGATATCAAAATCATCCTAGTCATGCTTCTTAATCAAATATCATTAATCAATAAGAAGATCTAAGAAGAAAACTAAGAAGAAGATGTTTTACCAACAAGGATTAAAACCATGAACTGAAGATCTAATCACAACGAAATATCTAGACACCTTTGGGTCTAGAAATGCTTGGGATTTGTAATACTTTTCAAGACACTCGAAATCGGTTTTTGAAGAAATGAAGAGGTTATCACAAAAACAAAATTCAAAATGTTGAGAGAAAAATTTCTGCACTTGTTCTTCAAATTCAATTTTCTCAACTTGTTAATGAATGAGAGGGAAGGAGAGGTTTTAAAGAGAGAAAAACAAAATGACAAAATTGCCCCCATTCTTTAGTGCCTCCCCGAGATGGCGCGTGGGCATCTCGGGGCAGAGCACCTTTGGGTACAAGATGGCCACGCGCCATCTCGGGATGGTGCAAGGTGATGGCTTGAGCCATCGCACCTCATCCCTTGCGCTCCTCTCGCATTCTTTGGCCTCCGAACTCCGAATTCGAATCCGTTTAAAGATTACAAACCGAGACTCCCTCATGGACATAGAAATATAAGATACTCAACCCAAAAAATAATAATTCAACTAGATATATGAATACGAAGACAATGTATGCAACATGAGTTGAAAGTGTAGTATCTTTTGACTTAGAACTTGAAATCAATAGTATGAGTAACCGAAATGACTGGAAATCAATCATGAATAATCTAAGACTAAAATCAAGTTCAAGATCTATGTTATACAAACATATAAACAAATAAACACTTTTCACACACGAATGCAAACTACATAGAGATAGTCTCCAATCATGCATTTTCCAAAACATGTTACTTTCATACCAATGCATGAGCATTCAACTTCAAGTGTGTGAAATTGTTATACCAACTGATGCGCTACGATACAGGGACACATATGAATGAATTGTGTGTGTGCAGGCATTTAATGATGCATAACTAATCATGTACACATATGAATGAATTGTGTGTGTGTGCGCATTTAATGATGCACAACTAAGTAGGGACACATATGAATGAATTTTGTGTGTGTGCGCTTACGCCTTGCAAGAGGAAGAAAGATCTCGATAACTTAACATCCAAGAATAGTACCAATCCTCTTGAAGATGAATTATGCATCATGAGAAGTTGCTTTTCTTTCTTGAAGTTCTTATCATCACGAACCACTTAAGCAACTAAGGATTACAAAGAAATGAAGTTTTGTTATGGAATCAAGCCAACACAAATCTAAAACCTATCAATCTCCCCCTTTGACTATTCCATGACACAACCTCTACCTCACCATACAAAGATCACTCATAATCAATGTTGATTGCATTCTCACATTACAAGGAGATATTCCTAGACTAACATGTCTTCAAGAATCTTTAAAAATATCTTCACACATTCAAAGCACCTGTGAGACAAGAACAACCAAAAGAAATCTTCTACAAAGAAGATAGGTGAGATAAACAAACAATATACAAAACAAAACAAAAATTCCCTTATCTCTTAATATCTCATGCAAACAAGAATTCTTTCTCCCCCTTATTGAATTGTCTCCCCTTTTATATCAAAAGTAATTAACATGGTGAGGAAAACACTTTCTCCCCCTTTTTGGCAAGGAATAGACAAAAACATATTACACAACCTAGAGAGAGATAAATGCCAATTGAAAATACCTACAAGGTTATAAGGGATGCATAATGAAATCATGAGATAGTGAGCAAACAAGTTGTATAGAGAACTAAGTTTAACAAACTAAGCTCCCTCTTAACATATGCTCCACATATTAATAAGCAAGTTAACTTGTTCACAAGGGAATCACACAATCACACATTTCAAGTAATAAAAGAAAGTAAACCATTATTTTTCAAAATTAATAAGAGAATCATAGATTTCATTATTCTCTCAAAAATAATATGTCATTGCTAATGAATCAAGCACATTCAGTAAAAATGTATGTGTGTGAAAATGCTTGAAGCATATATAAAAGGAGTGATTGTGATATCAACATGTAAACCACTTTAACACCTATCCATCTAAAGGTTTTCCAATCAAGGTCAAACCGATTATCATCCGGATTTTTTCTTTAAAGAGAATAGATTTCAACATATGAGCGTGTGTGTGCATGTGGCTCATCATCCCATTTCTGTTTTTCAACTCGAGCAATCACAATTTTCAACAATACTCCATTTTAAGCCTTCCTCCATTTCTTTTTAGGCTTTGAATCAAAGATTTTTCTTTTATTGATTCTTTTTCAACACTTCTTTGATTTTGCATACATAAACATAAATTCTTCATGACGGCTTTCACTCATCACAATGGTGTAGCCCTTTCCTACATTGGGCGGCTTCACAACCAAATTGTGTAGCCCTTTCCATGAAGGTGCTCGTTAAGTTCTTGTAGTTGCCGAAGCAAAATGGATACTAACCATAGGTCATCTATCATGTACTAAGCAATAAACTTTTAGATGCATCCATAATCTACACATTTTCAAACTCAACTACTCAAACTTAAACATATAAGAGAAGCATTTCTGCACTTTTTAATAACAAGATTTACAAAGACTTAAGTGCATGATCTAGAAGCAATAAAAGCTATTTTATCAAGATCATTACTTCTCACATGTAGGGATGGCAGCGGGTCGGGTTCGGGTGGGTTTCGTAAAGTCCAAACCCTCACTCTCCAAAATTTTAGGCAATCCGGGGATTCAAATTGTTCCCTTGCCTAGAACTTGCTTTTTAGTGCCATCACCAAATGTAACCCATCCACTATCATTCATAACAAGATTCTTAAAGAATTCCTTGTTACCGGTCATATTCCTAGAGCAACTGCTATCTAGGTACCAACAATAGGATGAATTAGCTCCTAAAGCATATTGTGCAACCAAACATTGTGTTGTGTTTTTCTTAACCCAAACTTTCTTGACAAGTTTCTCATTCCTACTTTTATTAACATGCTTTGACTTGTTTTTAGGCACATTGACTCCATTAGTCACATTTTCAAACAAATCAAACAAAGCATTATCAACTTTCTCATGCATAGTAGAATAAGGTACAACACAAGATTTAACAAACAAATCATCAACACATTTATTCTCAAAATGCTTTTCCAAGGTCTTCTTAGGTCTAATTCTAGATCCATACATGGATGATTGCCTAGGACCATTCAAAGACATATCATGCAAGTCATTGGCAATTCTACATTTACGAATGTATTCATAACATCTAGGTCTTATGTGTCCTACCATGTTGCAATAATGACAAATAGGTATGAATTTGAGAAGTTTTCCATTTGCTTGAGCATTCAACTCATTTTTCCTTCTCACATTTTTACCTCTTTGGCGTGCAACACTAGATTTCTTGCCTTTTGCTTTTGATGATGATGTATATTATCTTTGGCATTGTTGAGTCTTTTCCTTGACTTTCATTGTTGATGTTAAGGCACCTCTGGTAGCATTCATGGCTTTACCATTAAAGAGTGTACCTACAATTAAATTGCTACAAGCTTTGACAAAAGTAGATTTGTTAGATAAAGGAGTTGATTTTTCATTAACATATCCTAAACCACTTTTGTCGCTTGAAGGCTTTCCAACCTTAATGAGAGCTTTCACTTTGTTAGAGCTAGATAACATCTTGTTAATCATCTCTTTAGCCTCATTAAGTTTGTCATTAATCACTTTCTCTTGATTCTCATGTTCATTAAGTTTTGCTTTAAGCACATTTTCAATTCTTCTAGCACAATCAAGAGATCCATCTCTTTGCTCAATTTCATGCTTCAAAATACTTAATCTATCATTGCTATCAAGTTTTTCTCAAGATTAAGAATTTTTTCATTAAGATCAATAACACATTTTGAGCTACAATCATGATATTCTAACTTCTTAGTGAGAGACTTATTGATCTTAGAGATCCTTTCATTTTCTTGAATAAGATCTTTGATCTTTTGATCATCTAAGTCAATAGACTCACCTTTAACAAGAGAAGCCACAAAAGAATACATTTCTTTAATCATGATGAAACAAAAGAAGATAACAAACACTACAAAGAAAATCTATCTAAGTGCGTCTAGACACCTGCTCTGATACCAACTGAAATTTGCCTTTATCTTTATAGTGTGAATATACCTAGTGGGGGGGGGGGGGGTAAATAGGTATATGCTCCAATTTTTATCTTATTTTAAAAAACAATGCAATTCTAACAATGCTTAATGAAAATTGCAAACAATGACACACAATATTTATGTGGTAAACCTCCAAAGAGGAAACATCCACGGGTTGATATCACAACCACCAGCAAAAGCAAATCCACTATTTAAAATTGAGTTACACACTCAAGCAATCAACACATGCTCTCCAAGCTATCACTCTCACTCTATTCTTGAACCTAGTGATCTACTAAGACGACTTCCTATCCAAGACCTTCTATCTCTAGGAAGATTCCTTACTCACCTATCCGGATCCTCCCACCCTAGGCAAGACTTCTTGCTCAACTATCCGAGTCCTCCTGACTCTAGTTAAGACTTCCTTGCTCAACAATCCGAGGTCTCACACCTCTTGTCGAGACTTCCACTTGCTTAGCTATCCAAGTCCTCCCGACTCTACCTAAGACTTCCAATTGCTCAAATCAAAGAATCACTCTAAGATATGAGACTTTCTACCTCTTCACAAGGCATCTAAGTGATCATGAATGCAAAATGCAAACAAGCACTAGAAAATGATGATCAACAAATTCTATGGACATGCAACTAGATAACTAGATTATTCTTTCAAAGAACAATCACAAATGTATCTAGACAACGTAAGCATGTTATCAACTAAGAACATAGATATGAAGATATAGACACCAATTGAAACACAACCTAGTTCTTAGAAAATTAAATTAGATCTAGAAATAATCAATCAAGCATAAGAACAAAAGATTTCTAGAAACAATTTCATGTTTATCAAGTTTAGCACAAATCATTCAATTTATCACAAATCTAGCTAAACTTGAAAATCAAATCAACAAACCAAAAAATGATATCAAAATCATCCTAGTCATGCTCCTTAATCAAATAGCATTAATCAATAAGAAGATCTAAGAAGAAAACTAAGAAGAAGATGATTTTACCAACAAGGATGAAAACCATGAACTGAAGATCTGATCACAACGACAACTATAGACATCCTTTGATTCCAGAAATACTTAGGATTTGTAGTACTCTTCAAGACACTCGAAATCTGTTTTTGAATCAAGTGATTCGGAGTAGAAATGAAGAAGTTATCACAAAAACAAAAATCAAAATGTTGAGAGAAAAATTTATGCACTTGTTCTTCAAATTCAATTTTCTCAACTTGTTAATGAATGAGAGGGAATGAGAGGTTTTAAAGAGAGAACAACCAAATGACGAAATTGCCCCTATTCTTTAGTGCCTACCTAAGATGTCGTGTGGGCATCTCAGGGCAGAGCACCTTTGGGGCCGAGATGGCCATGCACCATCTCGGGATGGTGCAAGGTGATGGCTTGAGCCATCGCACCTCATCCCTTGTGCTTCTCTTGCGTTCTTCGACCGTTCTTTGGCGTCCAAACTCCGAATTCAAATCCGTTTGAAGATTACAAACCGAGACTCCCTCACGGACATGGAAATATAAGATACTTAACCCAGAAAAAAATAATTCGACTCAATATATGAATACGAAGATAATGTATGCAACATGAGTTGAAAGTGTAGTATCCTTTGACTTAGAACTTGAAATCAATAGTATGAGTAACCGAAATGAACGGAACTCAAACATGAATAATCTAAGACTAAAATCAAGTTCAAGATCCATGTTATATAAACATATAAACAAACAAAAACATTTCACACACGAATACAAACTACATAGAGATAGTCTCCAATCATGCATTTTCTAAAACATGTTACTTTCATACCAATGCATGAGCATTCAACTTCAAGTGTGTGAAAGTGTTATACCAAATGATGCTTTATGATGCAGGGACACATATGAATGAATTGTGTGTGTGTGCGCATTTAATGATGCATAACTATACAGGGACAAATATGAATGAATTGTGTGTGTGCGCTTACGCCTTGCAAGAGGAAAAAGGATCTCGATACCTTAGCATCCAAAATAGTACCAATCCTCTTGAAGACGAACTTTGCATCATGAGAAGTTGCTTTTCTTTCTTGAAGTTCTTATCATCATGAACCACTTAACCAACTAAGCATTACAAAGAAATGAAGTTTTGTTATGGAATCAAGCCAACACAAATCTAAAACCTAACAACATTCCTGATGCTTTGGTGGGGCTTCCACCCACAAGAAGGTTTTGAGTATAAGAGCATAGTTGCCATCCAGATCTAGAGACTAGAAAAGTTAGATAGCATTCCTGAGTCCTCGGTTGGGCTACCACCACCAAGAAGAAGGGATGATTTGATAAGAAAAGATCCTTCTAGGATCCACTATGTACCACGATAGAATATCTTTAACAACTTGTTCTCCATGTTTGCCTAAATTTCAACTTTGCTGGAACACAATTATGGTAGCATGCTATAAAGGCTATGGGTGAAATACCATAAGTTAAAGATACAGGTAAGGTCAACAAATACCTTGCAAGGGGACTACAAGCCAAGATTGACAACACATAAAATTCTACCCCGCTTGTCAACGTAAACTTAATGGATCTAAGGTCATTAGCTACCATATTTAGTTAAGACATGATATCCTGGAAAGTTACACCTAGATCGAGGCCAGAATTATAGCAAGGAGTATTTATACAAGTTGAAGATTCACAACCTGGAATCAGTTAGTGTAAGCATGGAGGAAATCATAACCAACTCTCATTAATAACTACAAGGGAGCCTATCCCCTCTTAAGGCTTCATACATCAAACAGGGAGCCCAACCCTTAGTTTCGGGCAACATCTACAATAAGAAGTAAAAAAAAAATTTGGTCATGAATAAAGCTGGGTGCCCACCCAATTATCCGGGCGATCAACATAGGTCATAAATAGATTATGTCAAGCTCCGGCATCCTCCTGGTTCCCTCCCACTACTCATCTTTCCTGCTGGTCTCTGTCTTCCTCCCCTCCTTCTGGTGGTTGATCAACCTGGTTATACTTTATTGCCATTCCTTCTTCCTAGGGTTGCCTACCTACTTACTGTCTAGCCTGGTCCTTTTTGAAAACTTCATTAACCATGACTATAACTTCAGGGGGAATGACAACATCCTAAGAGGTAGCAATTACCCCCGTCTCCATTTGTTCACAACTTGACCCTGCTCCTGCAAGCTCTTCAATGTGATCTCCGGCTCTCTCCTAGACCACAGGTAGACCCTTCTCCAACTTTGGGATAGCAGAAAGACCTTTTGTAGGTTAGACAGACTAAGACCTTGTACCTGTAGAAGTCAGCCGGCCTCATCCAGACTGCATAGGCGGGACCCCACCAGAAGACTCTCTAGGCCCCGAGATTGGAAAACTAAAGAAGGGAGGGGAAGATTTATAGGGAAAAAATGGTTCAAAACGTAACGGAAGAATTTTTCCCTTTTATGCAACGAGAACCTTTACCTTAGATTAATTGACATATATAAAAGTATCGTATCTTTTTCTCGTGACGATTGAACAAGTGCCGAATTGATTCTGCAAGATCTTCCAATCCAATCACGAACATGAATCACCTAGGAGTGTGGGCTCCCTTTCTTTAAATTGTATACCTGAGGATGAATACAAAACAAAATCTTTTCTTTGTTAGTTACAAAATATCCTCCAAGAGAAAAAACAAAGAACGTCCGGTTACTTGTGAATTATCAATCAACTTGATTAAAACTCGCGTGAACCTTGATTCAATGTTGTACACAAAACCCTTTAGATGTAAAGGATACTAGTGTACTATTGAAAACAAAAACATTCCCCTTTTTCTCTTCTTGGCCGAATTCACACACTATTGCTTAGAGATGATAGAATTTTTTCTAGAGTAAAATTAGATTTTTCACCCTCAAAATTCCTATGATGGCTGAATTCTTCTCTTAGAAAAATAGGGCTGGCCGAAATTCTCCTCTCAATTGCCTTAGGGCTGGCCGAATTTCTTATACACATATATATTGGATCATAAATCCTCTCTTAAGAAGGATTTACTTGGTTGGAAATAATCCTTTCCTTAGGTGGATTTATTTGGTAGTTAAGAATCCTTATCTAAAAAGAAATCTATCCTCTCCTATATACACATGGGTTGGCCAAATTCTTCTCTTTGATATAGATTAGGAGAGTTTATTCTTTCCTAAGAAGGATTTACTTGATGGACAAGAATCCTATCCTTAGGTAGATTTACTTGGTGGTTAAGAATCCTTTTCAAAGAAGAATTCTACCATTAAGTAGTTTTACTTGGTGACCAAGACCCCTTTTATAAAAGGAATTCTTTCCTACACCAAGACTCCTAATCCAACTCAATAATGCATTTGTAACCATATTAAAGACTTCCTAATTTGATTAGACAAATAATTCATTTTATTTATCTACTTATCAAATATAGTCTTTAACATTAATTATACTACCAACAATAGTATAATTTTAGGAGACCATCTCCTACTAGGAAAAAGATTTTGACTTTTAATTAAATAATTAATTAATCAACAAATTAATTAATTTCCATTTAATTAAATAATAAAATAAAAAATAATATATTTACGCTATTCTTAATAGCCTTTTCCACCCATACCATATATAAGAGCCATATATTATTTTTCTTATTTTATTAAATCTATTGGACCATAATAAAAAGTCCACATGTGAACTATACCTATTCTTACAAAAAGAAACAAGTTCTCATGCCTTATTACAATTCTAGATGGACCCCTAAATTGGTCCGGTAGAATATATCAAGTGATCCATGCAAGTTCGTGTGGATTGGGGATCTTGGTGGGCTATCTAAATTTAAGCTCCAATAGACATAACCCAATCACAATCAACAAATGATTCACTTAGGTCCGATCTATTTAATTTTAGTTCATTCCACTAAAGAACTAAAATTGAACTCTTAAATAAAGATAGAATAAGTTGATGTTTACTCACTCATACCCTAGACAACCTTATTGAAGAAAGTGTATCCTCGTGAAGAATACCAGTAATCGCCAAGAGCTCATAGATCGCCTATAGCTCCCCAAGTTACCATATTTACTCATATGACCATATTTTGAACTTGAATATTTTGACTTGTCCAGAAGCCATGTTTCAATAGACACTATTGAAAAACTTAACGTTAAGATTTAATATCCAATACCTCAAAACATCCATATGATGGTATTCTACTCTCATTCAATAAATGGAGCCACGATGTCCATATCTATAAATGAAGTCCTCTATCGATTAACAAATGAATACCACCAAACTATCGAGGATAGACTATGCTATATAATCGTATTCATTGATAGCTCAAATGATAACACTTGCAACCATAAGTCCATCATTTATCTCAAGATTGAGATAGACTCTCTGATTGTCTTCAAATAAAAACTTTTATCCATTGACGGTTCTAGATTAAAGTATTTCATTTTGATCCTATTCAATGCACCTAGTGCACTAGATTCTTTTGCCCAAAGACACCACACTTTAATGATTTTAGACTCATCATAACACATTTGATCCCACTCAAATGTTAGCAAAAGAATCTACAACTTTGACAAGATAAAGGTGCCTAACCTTTTATCTTAAGTTGTGAATATTATTCAAAACTAACTAAAGAATTGTGTCTACCTTATACATATCTAGATGTATGAACAATTCTTATTTTCTCATAGCCTTTTTACCTTATGATTATTTACTTTTGACAATTATAATTATTAAACTATAAATGATATAAGATTTGTTAAAAAAGAAACCACTTTATTAATATGAAAAGATTGTTAATTACAATATCACACTCTTGCTATCGAGCATAATCCTAACAAGATTCACTTCAAATATTCGCTTCCCGACTCTAGTTGCTTTCGAAGTGCCCACTCCATCACTAGCAGAAAGAGACATCTCATCGACCTTAATCATAATCTCGGCCCTGTCCTAGCCATTGATGACAGAGAGGTTAAGGGGTGGAGACAATGCTTTAGTAACCTGGTAGGAGGCATATAAGTACCTATTCCCGAATGAGGCCTCCACCACAACCTTCAACTTGGTCACCTGAGCATACATGCTCTGGTTTTCAACATCTAGCATCTTGGCCTCTGCTTTCTAGGAATCTCTCTCTGTGGCTTGGCATTTGGACTTGAGGCTCTCTTGGTCGTAGGTCCATTTCAGCTTCTCGCGATCTCGTTGAAGTTCGGCCGGCTCCTTCTCTATCATTTTTTGGTTGGTGGTCATTTACTACACCAAAGCCTGAGCTCATGCAAGCAATCCCATTGCCCTATCAGCTTTGCCTTCAGCTTTTGCAGTGCGATCACTAAGAGAGGCCACTTGGTGGCTCATGGCAACATTGAATTTAAAAGCCTATAGGTCGCAAAGTTCAAGTTCTAAAATAATCAAACTGGCTACCTGATTACAGATGATGGAAGATAGTTACCTCGACCAAGAGAGCGGACCCCTAAGTAATCAGGATGTCGACGGGCATTGAAGCCACCAGAGAGAGGCTACCACCTGGATAAGATGTGATAAACCACTCCACGACCTTGTCTTATCCAGCGAGACTTGATTGATGTTGAAGGCGGGCATGAGGACCCTCAGTAACAGCAGTCTCGAGCCCCCCGAAGTTGGAGAAATCTGGGATGTGGGTGGAGGAGTAAGAGCATCAAGTAAGCTGACTGAGGGGATAACAACAGTGGTAGTAATGATAGAAGAGGTATCCAGAGTAGGAGTGAAGGCAGTAGTAATTGGTGGGGTGGTAGTCCCCTTACCTCATACCTGGGATTCCCGGAATACGAAGATCTCCATCAGGGACCTAAGATGGGAAGGAGGCGAGATAGGGGCAGACAGAACCCCAACTGGAGCAGATGACCCTATTTCTCTAAGGTAGCCGAAGAGGTCCCCCAGATCGATCTGGCAGAAGGAGGAGAGATGTGAGCTCGCTGTACTTCTGAGGTAGCCAGAGCAACAATATAAACTATTAAAAAAAGAAGTGAGAGAGGTCAGAATCAAAGTGAATAGTCTGAAGAAAGCGATCTAGCTCAAAGTTTCCTTTTTCTCACTGGGAGAGCCAATAGAGATACACAGGTACTGATTCACCCTACGGAGATCAAATGAGTCAATAGTGGGAAACTTCAGGTTAAGATAATTGTGGGAGACGATGGCCTTTAGAATTGCCCAGACTCAGTAGGCAGAGAATCCCTATCCCATGAAGGCTTATCATTAAAAGTTGTAGAAACGTCGAATTCATCCCTATCGATAAAAATCGAGCTTTCCCTATCACATTCCACCAAGATCTATTCTTTTTTCCAGGCAGAGTCTTTTTTGGAAGCACCAGGTACGATGAAGTTGAGCTTGTTTTTGGCTTTCGCATATGTTAACGGAGAATTTACTCAAGGTGAGAAATTTTGGTTAACACCCTCGAGACCACTACCACGCAGGTGGTGGCTGGGGTTGGTACCTTAGGTACCTAACCTGATTGAATAAAGATGGATGTGTAAATGTAAGTACAATGAGACGGAAATGTAATGGCTTTATTATCAACTGTGAGTATCGTACAAAAATACTCTTAAACACTCTTAATCTCTCTGGGATACACTAGCGTGGCAACCTCGTGCCTGTCGAATAGTTGATAATAGTGGAGGCCGTGTTTTGATTACAGAATTTAGGCCGAAGTCTCAAAAACTCTCATCTTCTCCCCATTTGTTTGCCCCATGCTGATCTCTTCCCTCTCGATCTTTCTCTATTTTCTCTGTTTATGTCGAGCATATTTATGGTTCAGGTAGTTCAAACCAGTGAATCTCCCGCTATAATTCTCTGAATCCATTCCCTTCTTATCGGGCAAGATCTCTTCTTTGAAAGTCATTGACTTCCCATTAATAACGAATTCGAGAATATCTTTGGTGGAGATAAGTTTGTTTCATTTTTGGACTCAATCTCTTGCCTTACGCGTACACAGAGTTTTAATATTCGTTGGAGTGTAGATATGATCTTATGTGTATTCATGGTATGATTCTTCATGGAGGTCATCGAGTTAGCTGTTCGTTATCTCGTAGAGCGAGGTAGACCCATGCCTTAGTTCTAGTCCCAGAAGCTTGACCCAAGCTTTCCTGGTCTTTTAGAGCTTGAGCCGGCCTTGTGGGCACTCATTGAGGGTAACATGGATTAGGCGAGCTTCCTTTTTCTCATACAGTTGGGTTTGAGTCTTCCTTAGCGAATTGGAATGTAGCTATAACATGAATATAACATCTTTAAAGGCCCCCTTCTTGTGTCTAGAAAGGATAGTGGGCTTTTGGAGAGGTTGGCAGGCTTTTGAGGAGGTTACGAGGTAATTTCATTCTCGGGAAGCCCGGATAACCATGTGTCGGGCTTTGGTCGAATTCCAGTGTTGGCATAAAGAGCTTGACTTGGTCGAGTCAGGATCCATCCCTAATGGTTCTGAAGCTCGATGACCTTTCCTCGCTTCTGCGAGGTGGTTCTATGGCTCGCCCTTAGGATCCGGGGTTCAATGTCTGGTGAACTCGGGCTTTGATTCGGGTTAGGAGAGTGGAAAATTTATCTTTGGTCCTTAGCCAAATTTTGCTATTAATAGAAGTCCCTTTTGACTTGAACACCGGTGATTGAGTTGGGGTTGGAGTCAGATTCCTCATTTTAAATGGGAAATTTTCCCTCTTTTATCGTCACCAAATCTGGGTAGAAATCTCCCCATTAATTATACCAGTGACCTGGCAGGAAAAAAACCAGTGTATTCCCTGAGATAATCTGTCTACGTTATGACCGATCCCACGATTTGAGGCAATCCCACCGAAGATTTCATCGACGTCACTGCTTCTCCCACCTCTATTTAAACCCGGCTTCTTTATCACTTTCCCCACGCTTCACTTTTAAACTTCAAAATTTCAAAAATCCCTCTCTTTTGCAAGCCTTTGAAAATCTCTTCACCGTTTTCCTTGTTCTTCCAGTCCTTCATATGAAAATGTCAAACTCCACTGACAGTATTGAGGCTATGGTAGAGGGCACTGGTGCCCCCAGCTCAGTTCCTAGGAATCAGACGTGAGAAAATTCGAGCGACGAGGATACTCTCCTGCTCCATCAGCACCACCGCTCTGGTAGGAATGTTTCGATTGGCTCCGGCTTCTCTAATCAACTTGACAACCCTCTGAACTTAGTCGATGAAGATTTTGATGGCAAATCCAAGGATGCTGCTGCTGAGAGGGGTCAGGTTACAGTCGCCGGTCCTCATTCATAGAGGCTTATTCCTTATGACTTCAGGGTTATCCCGGACTCTATCACTGACCCAAACTCGCTTGACTGTCTGTGGTCTAAATATGGCATCCCTGATGTTAGGTCTGTGAGTTTTGTTGGCATTATTCTATATCAAAAAAACATTTCCTTTGTATTGTTTAGTTGTCTAGGATTCATGATAATTCAAGCTTCAAAGAGGAAATGACAACTATTCAAGAGTTCAAGTCTTCAAAGGGAAAAGTGCTTCATGATTCTACAAAGGTATATTAAGACCTTTCTTTTCTCTTTCAAGGCTTAGGCACACACACATATCATACATTTATGTCCCTGTATAGTTGTGCACCTTTATAGGCACACACATAAATTCATTCATATGTGTCCCTGCATCATTGTGCACCTTGTATAACACATTCACACACTTGGAGATGAATGCTCATGCATTGGTTTGGAAATAACATGTTTTGGAATAAGCATGATTGGAAACTATCTCTATGTAGTTTGCATTATAGTGTGAATTGTGTTTGTGTGTTTATATGTTTGTATAACATGGATATTGAACTTGGATTTACTCTTAAATAATTCTTGATTGAGTTTCGATCATTTCAGTTACTCATACTATTGATTGCAAGTTCTAAGTCAAAAGATACTACATTTTCAAACCATGTTTAATACATTGTCTTCGTCTTCGTATATCGAGTCAAATTATTATTTTTTTTGTTGAGTATCTTATATGTCCATGTCCGTGTGAGAGTTACGGTTAGTAATCCGTAAAACAGATTCAAATTCCAAGTTTGGAGGCCGGAGAACGGTCGAAGAACGTAAAGGGAGCGTGAGAGGAAAAGATTGCATCCAAGCAATCTTTCCCGAGATGGCACATGGCCTCGGATTGTCGAGCAATGAAGTCTTGGCTAGAGGTGTGAAGCCTTGGATAGTCGAGCAAGGAAGTCTTGGCTAGAGGTGTGAAGCCTTGGATAGTCAAGCAAGAAGTCTTGCCTAGAGTTAGGAGAACTCAGATAGGTGAGCAAGGAAGTCTTGACTAGAGTTGGGAAGACTCAGATAGTTGAGCAAGAAGTATTGCCTTGGGTTGTGAAGATCCGGATAAGGTGAGCAAGGAAGTCTTGACAAGAGGTGTGAAGCCTCGGATTATTGAGCATAGGGTGACAACTTCTAGAGTAGGATAAGAGGGTAGTTTCTAGGTGAAGGGGTCACTTGAGAGATTGTACTTGTCTTATCTACTAGTGGATTTTGTTTGCCGGTGGCTGCTAGCCCGTGGATGTTTCCTCTTCGGAGGTTTACCACGTTATATCTTGTGTCAACTTTTCTCTATCCCTATCTCTTATATTGCCTATTGTTATTTGAATAATGTGGATAGAACTTTATATGTAAGTTGACTTCCTTATACAATATTGTTTGTGTATGTTAAATAACTTTGTATCTTGTGATATTTCATTCAAGTTATAAAGTATCACATTGTAATACTCTAAATACAACTTATGGAATGGTATTTACATTGAATATATTTGTTCATAAGATACATTGATTCTTGTTGTATGTTTTGTAGACTAAGAGTGGAGATTTAAGCAAACATGAATATATTGTTTTCTCATAACAATCATGTTGAATGTTAATTTGTATGCTTATCAAAGGTTTTGTCACTAGTCTCGAAAGATTTATCATAAGTGATAGACAACCTATTCACCCTCCCTCTAGGTTGTTTAGTATAACCTCGTACACATTCTTTCAATTGGTATCAGAGCGGGTCACTTAAAGTAGTTAGTGTGATTCGGGATCTAAAAGGTTATTTACTAATCATGGATATCAACCTTTAGTCTACAATTGTTTCTTTTGGTTGTCCTCCTTTGTTGGTTGTGAAAATGGTTCTTCTTGTTTTATATTTCATTTGTCTACTAACAATTTTGTTGATAAGCTGGAAAAGAAAGTTAGTGACAAAAACAAAGATTAAAAAGCTATTTCCGGAGGATGATCGACCTAGACATGATTACTTGTCTTTGCAACTTAATGAAGAGAATTGCATGTCAAAGACCACCAACTACAACTTGATGGCAAGAGTTCAAACTCTCTACAAGGAAAGAGATGAAGCGTTAAAGGAAGTTGAAGTGAAGAATGAAGTGATCAAATGTCTAGAAAAGAAGATGGTTGAAGAAGCTCGTATGGTAGATATATTAACATATGATTTTGCTAATAGTTTGCTTTTGTTTCTTGAAGGTAATGATCAAAGGCAAGGAAGAGGAGTTGGCAATCATGAAGGCCAAAGAGTTTTGGTAATCTTCATGGAGATTCAAGTTACTTAAGCATTGTAGATGAGCAAGTGGAGTCTCCTACAACTAAAGGCAAGTCACTAAGGAACAAAAGGATTTCAAAGGCCATGTCTTCCAAGGTCAAGTGCAAAATCAAGGAAATTAAGGAGTCTTCACCATCGGTACACTCTCACCTAAATAGTAACATCTCAAAATTTATTCCGGTTTGCTAATTTTGCTATATTGTCGTGAGTATATTAGATGATGCAAACTAGGGAATGTGATGCATGCTAATGAGATGTGAAAATCTTCTATGAATGTTTCTTGCATGATAACACTTTGAATTTTGTGTGTGATAATGATAATCATGTGAAGAAAATAGTTGAGAAGATTTGGGTGAAAATGAGTGTTTCACATGATCATATGTATAGTCTTGATGATATCTTTGTTGATGGCAATAATGATGTGTTTTACATGAGTAATATCTTTATAGAGAAGATAGTTGATGATTTATCTTCTAGATATATTTTTTCCATGAGAAATGATCATGATTTTTTGTGTGAAATTTTACCCAAGAACAAATGGTTCAAGGGTGAGTGCTTTTACCTCTAGTGTATGTAGCACATGTGAGTTAGCTTTAAGGCTAAGTGTCAAGTGTGTTGAGAATTCTAGCTAGCTAGCTTGGAATACTCCACGTCTAGACATGAACTTAGCTATCTCACTTAACTTTGTTTTGATAGTCAAAATCCATTGATTAACATTTGAGAAGTTACTCTTATGAAATCTATTTGGTGATTATCTTGTTAAGACTTTTGGAGAAAGTCATTTCTATGCTTGCATTGCATCATATAACATGTCATATTAGAGAACTAGTATAGTATTCATAAGGTCCTTATTGACATCTGCTCTCTAAAGATCTTTTTGTGATGTGTTCATAAAGATCTTACTTATGATGCTTGAAATGCTTGCTTGAATGATGAGTGGCATACTTTTTGAAAATATGAGCTTCATATTCTTTGAAAGCTACTCATTAGAGAAGTAATGATCTTGAATAAGTCTTTACTTGTTGCTCTTAGATCATATGCTTTTGAGCCATAAAAACTTGATTTTCAAAAATTGCACTTTGCTTCTCTTATATGTTTAAGTTTGGGTAATTGAGTTTGAAAACATGTAGATTATGGATGCATCTTGAAGTTCATTGTCTAGTACATGATAGATGACCTATGGTTAGTATCCATTTTGCTTCGACATCTACATAGAACTCAATGAGCACCTTCATGAAAAGGGCTACACACCTTGGTTGTGAAGCCGCCCAATGTAGGAAAGGGCTACACCATTGTGATGAGTGAAAGTCGTCATGAAGAGTATATGTTTATGTTAGAAAAATCAAAGAATTGTTGAAAAAGAATCAATAAAAAAAAAATTCTTTGATACAAAGCCTAAAAAGAAATGGAGGAAGGCTTAAAATGGAGTATAGTTGAAAATTATGATTGCTCGGATTGAAAAACAGAAATGGGATGACAAGCCACATGCACACACACGCTCACATGTTGAAATCTATTCTCTTTAAAGCAAAAATCCGGATGATAATCGGTTTGACCTTGATTGGAAAAGCTTTAGATGGATATGTGTTGAAATGGTTTGCATGTTGATATCACAATCACTCCTTTTATATATACTTGAAGCAAAATTCACACACACACTTTTTGCTTATAGAGTATTTTGATATTCTAGCAATCTTGCTTGAATGTGTGATATTGTGGATTTATTGTGAACATTATTCTATCTTGATCTTAGATAGAGCACTTATCAGGGGGGATCATAGTATGCTAGGCTTTGTTCTCTTTTATGATATGTTCACATGTTTCGAGTTGATATTTGTTGGCATATTCTTTGGTTGATATAATGAATCTAGTAGATGCTATTTCATGTTTCTTGATTTGCATGATGATTTTTTGTATTAACTTATGCCTTTGTATGTGTGATCACAAATAATGCATGAAACATTTTTGCAATAATTGTATGATTGTATTTGCGATCAACTTCTCCTTATTTGGGGTTGTATAGTAGTTGAGATTGCAATCAATTCCCTCATTCTTGAAATTGAAATGAGAATAGTTGCAATGAATTCTTCTTTGTTTTGGAGTCGATAGTAATTGTAATTGTAATTAATTCTATTGATTGTAGTTACAGTGAATTCCTCTTTGTTTGGGGTCGATAGTAATTATAGTTGTAATCAATCCAATTGGTTATAGTTGCATAAAATTCCTCATTGCATAGGGTGATAGTAATTGTGGTTTTAATCAATTTAATTGATTGTAATTGCAGAAAATTCCTCCTTACTTTGAATGATAGTAGTTGTGGTTGTAATCAAATCTTTTCTTGTTTGAGGTTGATATGATTGTCGTTGATACCAATTCCTTCATATTTGGGGTTAATATGATTGTTTATGCAATTGTTGAACTTGGTAGAAATGACCTATATGCTTAAGAGTAAAAATTTATGCATTTGTGATTCACTATACCTTGATGAGTTTGTTGTGGTTTATAGAATTGAATAACCTTTGATAGGTTAACATGGAAAAGCAAACTAGAATCAAGGGAGAAGATATGGGAGCTAGATGCTTGAAATAAATGAATTCTTCAAGTAAGGCATCCATCTCCGAACATTATGTGAGATCACCAATTGTTTCATTATTTGATCGCAAGATATCATTTTTTTTCTTTGGCATAATTTTATGTCAAAAAGGGGGAGAAATATGATATTGTTTTTAGCATATCTTCTTTGAATATTTCTCAAGTATTGAACTTCTTATGGCATGTAATATTGTGATTTCATTTGGTTAAGCATATCTTTGAGATAGCATGTATTAAGGGGGAGATACATGATTCATTTTGGATTTAAATGTTTAATTCTTGCCATAATTGTATATTGCCATATGTGTCTTTCTCTTGGATATGCTTTGTGCTTTAAGTTGATTTTAGGTGGCTACAAGAGAAGATCAAGAAGAAGTTCAAGAATTGTTGAAGATTAGTCTTAAGAAACTAACTCATTGTAATGTGAGGGTGTGATTTTGTGACCAATCTTTATTTTATGTGTTTTAGTATTTTGTATAGGTGTTTTGACATAGAATTTGCCAAAGGAGGAGATTGTTAGGTCTGTGAGTTTTGTTGGCATTATTCTATATCAAAACAATATTTCCTTTGTATTGTTTAGCTGCCTAGGATTCATGATGATTCAAGCTTCAAAGAGGAAATGACAACTATTCAAGAGTTCAAGTCTTCAAAGGGAAAAGTGCTTCATGATTCTACAAAGGTATATTAAGACCTTTCTTTTCTCTTTCAAAGCTAAGGCACACACATACAATTCATACATTTATGTCCCTGCATCGTTGTGCACCATTATAGGCACACACATACAATTCATTCATATGTGTCCCTGCATCATTGTGCATCATGTATAACACATTCACACACTTGAAGATGAATGTTCATGCATTGGTTTGGAAATAACATGTTTTGGAATATGCATGATTGGAAACTATCTCTATGTAGTTTGCATTCTAGTGTGAATTGTGTTTATGTGTGTATATGTTTGTATAACATGGATATTGAACTTGGATTTAGTCTTAAATCATTCTTGATTGAGTTCCGGTCATTTCGGTTACTCATACTATTGATTTCAAGTTTTAAGTCAAAAGATACTACATTTTCAACCCATGTTTCATACATTTTCTTCGTCTTCATATATCGAGTCGAATTATTATTTTCTTGGTTGAGTATCTTATATGTCCATATCCGTGTGTTACGGTTTGTAATCCCAAATGGATTCAAATTCCGAGTTCGGAGGCAGGAGAACGGTCGAAGAACGCAAAGGGAGCGCGAGAGAAAAAGATTGCATCCAAGCAATCTTTCCCGAGATGGCGCGTGGCCATCTCTGGACAGAATGCTTGCTGCCCTGAGATGCCCATGTGCCATCTCGGACAGCATGCATTCTTGGGCTCTTAAGGGTGTTTTGGTCTTTTCATAATTCATTCTCATCCCTCTCCTTTATAATCTCTTTCCCTCTTACATTTCATTCTAAGAATAAATTCAAATCAAGTGTGCAGAATTTTCTCTCTAAATTTTCTCACCTTCCAAGCACCATAACTTCTTCATTTGAAGTTTGATTTAAGTGATTCAAAGTTGAGAGTGTTCATCTATTCATTCTCCATCTTTTCTCTGAAGGTTTGAGTTAATTTTACTGCTGTTTTTGGTGTCTAATCATACAAAAACAGGATTGTACCTAGATCAACTAAGGTATTGATTTTCTCTCTAAGTTTTCTTTTAAAACTTGTTCAATTGCCTTGGGTTTTCTTCTTCTACATATATTTGTATATTGTGAGTGTATTGATTTGTGTTTTGAATACTTTCAAAGCTAGGTTGAATTTCAGTTTAAATCATTCATGTTGAGTTAGGTTTTGATTTTGCCTATGTTATCACATGTTTGGGATTGTATTGTGCTAGCTTTGATTCTAGGACTATTTTGTGATCTTTGATTGATTGATTTTGAGAAAAATAGTTCCTCACATGTATTAGGCTCTCTTGGCCAAAATTCTCACATAATACATGTGCTTATGCTCTTTTGAGCTATTCATGTGATTTGTTGAATCTATGATTAGGAATATGCTCTAGAACTTATGCTTAGATCCATTTGACATTGTCATATAATTTTAGCATGTTTTAGGTTTTTGTGATTTAAACTTGATCTTGTGATTTGTTGATCATATCTTGTGATTCAAGTTTAGATATATGCATGAATCTAGTTTGTGAGTAATGTTGATCATATCTTACATAATCTAGATTGACTACTCATGCATGATGAACTAGACTATATGTGATTTGTGCACTCATGCTCATGTCTAGTATTTTCCATAGGATGTTTTGATCATAGCATTCGATGTTGCGTGCTTGTTTGCATTTTGCATTCATGATCACCTAGATGCCTTGTGAGAAGGAAGTCTTGACAATAGGTGTGAGACCTATGGTGTTGAGCAAGAAGTCTTGGCAAGAGGTGTGAAGCCTCGGATTGTCGAGCAAGAAAGTCTTGGATGGAGGTGTGAAGCCTTGGATAGTCGAGCAAGAAGTCTTGCCTAGAGTTGGGAGAACTCGGATAGGTGAGCAAGGAAGTCTTGACTAGAGTCGGGAAGACTCGGATAGTTGAGCAAGAAGTCTTGCCTTGGGTTGTGAAGATCCGGATAAGGTGAGCAAGGAAGTCTTGACAAGAGGTGTGAATCCTCAGATTGTTGAGCATAAGGCGACAACTTCTAGAGCAGGATATGAGGGTAGTTTCTAGGTGAAGGGGTCACTTGAGAGATTGTACTTGTCTTATCTACTAGTGGATTTTATTTGCCGGTGGCTGCTAGCCCGTGGATGTTTCCTCTTCGGAGGTTTACCACGTTATATCTTGTGTCAACTTTTCTCTATCCTTATCTCTCTTATATTGCCTATTGTTATTTGAATAATGTGGATATAACTTTATATGTAAGTTGACTTCCTTATACAATATTGTTTGTGTATGTTAGATAACTTTGTATCTTGTGATATTTCATTCAAGTTATAAAGTATCACATTGTAATACTCTAATTACAACTTATGGAATGGTATCTACATTGAATATATTTGTTCATAAGATACATTGATTCATGTGGTATGTTTTGTAGACTAAGAGTGGAGATTTAAGCATACATGAATATATTGTTTTCTCATAACAATCATGTTGATTGTTAATTTGTATGCTTATTAAAGGTTTTGTCACTAGTCTCGAAAGATTTTTCATAAGTGAGAGACAACCTATTCACCCCCCCCCTATAGGTTGTTTAGTATATAACCTTGTACACATTATTTCAACCGATCGTGTATCTCTCTCAGTCCCTCACAGGAATTATAATGTTTTTAATTTGCCCAAATGTGTGCTTCTAATCCATGTGGCGGCCCTTGAAAGTGGGGTCAGGCTTTCTCTCCATCCTACCCTTCAACGGGCTCTCAGTCCCCTACAACTAGCTCTCCTTCAGCTGACTCCCAGCTTTTTAAGGCATCTGGTTGGCTTTCTCATGCTGTAAAGGGAATAATGCAAGCTAAGTAAGGTCACTAGAGAGCCTGGAGCTAAGGAGCTGGCATACATTTTTCAAATCGGGAGCCTGGATGGAGTTCCTCGAGGTCAGTTCTATGCCAAAGCAAAGAACAAGCTCAGTTTCGTCATCCCCGATGCTTCAAGGAAGGACCCATCCTAGAAGGAGGAGTGGGTACTGACAGGCGGTGACTGGGGAAGCTAGACCTTCATTGTCGGGCACGAGTTTGCAGTTTCCATGACTTTCAATGATAAACCATTATGGGGTCGGGATTCCTTACCCGTTGAGTCCGAATCTGTGTTGAAGGCTATACTTGCTAGGAATTACCTAAACCTGACATTCCAAACCACTGACCTTTTCGATTCCCACTAGGTAAACCACTATCTGTGAATATCTGATGCTCCTCCTCGTAAGTAACTTTGACCTATCATGTTTTGTTTGTTGACTAGCTCGGTTCTGATGGTTTCCATTCTCTCCATTTTTTTAATTTTTTTAACAGTTTTTATTATTGCTTCAGCATCCCGTGAAGGCCAGCAAGCTCGCACCCCTTCCCCTCTGCCAAATAGTGTCGGGAAATCCCTTTGGCTTTCTCGGAGAAAGGGGGACCAACTGTTCCAACTGAAGCTTCCCCTGCTCTTGCTCCATCCTCTTCCCAGCCTAGGTCCAAGCTGTCACTCCTCGCATCTCGGGCTACCAAGGTGCAGGGTAAGGGTGCCTCCGTTTCTCAGGCCGCTGATACAACAATGTCAACTCCTGCTCTAGTTATCCCTACTCCTGCTTTTGCTCATGTCTTCCCTGCTTCTAACTTGCTAAACACTTCTGTCTTTCCGTCTAAATTCTCAACCCCCCGAGCTTTAAAGGACCCTGATGCTGGTGTTGAAGGGGTCTTCCCTGTTTGCCTACTAAATCAATCCAGCTCTACCTCTCAAGACGAGGTCTTAGGGCAATTCGTTGTTTCCTACCCCGGGGCAGTCTTTCTATGATGGCTTCAATGCCCATAGATATTCTAATCACCAAGGGGTCTGCCTCTTGGTTGAGGTAATCATCGTCTTTTATCTTCTCCTGCAATGGTTTAGTTCGTCACTTCATAATTTGAACTCTTTTATAGGCCTTCAAATTCCACATGGATATGGGCCACTAGGTGGTTTCTCTCCATGATAGGGCAACTAAGGCTGAAGCTGAAGCTGCGTGGGCCATGAAGTTGTTGGCACGGGCTCAAGACTTAGTATAAGAGATGGCCTCCAGCCAAAGGGGGATTGAGGCGGAGCTAGCTGGACATTAAAAACCAAGGTCTGCGAAACAAAGTAGCCAAGCTTCAGGCCGAGGTGGATGCCTCCTTCAGTGATGGATACTTCTATGCTTCCTACCAGGTTGCAAGAAGCTCTTCCGCTTTTCTTCGACCTCTTCATCATAGCTGGTTGGGATGGGGAGGAGGCAATGGCCAATGCTGCGTTGATGTCTCACCCCGAGGGTGATAGAGCTGATCTTTCTAGAGGGATTATAGCCGGGAAGCAAACAGCTATGCCCGATCTTCCTTATCATACTATAAGCTTCCTAGCATAAGGTCCCAGAGAGTCCTCGAGGGGGGTTCAGCCCACAGAGCCCGTAGAAAGCCAACCAGAAACCAATGCCCCATAAAGAATCTTCTAGAAGAGAGCCGAAGGTCGGGAATAACAGGTTGGAGTCAATTGCTACCCTTCTTGATACGTTCATTCATCCTGAGGTAATGACGGTGTTCATTGAGGTACTGGAGGAGGATCCAGCTAAGCGGCATGAAATTGAAGATCCTCTAGAGGAAGGGGTAGCAGTGGTGGCAAACTAGAATCAGCAACCATCAGAAGGAGGGGCAGCTGGCTTAGACCATCATAGAGAAGAAGCAGTTGGGGGTGATCAGAAAGATGCAGGAGCTTGATGTAACCCATTTTTGACTTGCTTTGACTGCCTGGAAAAGGGGGGTGGGAACCCCACTCTATTCATTCCAGATCATTATCATTTTTTTTGTAGTAAGGAACCAGGGGATGGGCTCCCTGTTTTACAATTGTAGCTCAACAAGAGGATATGCTCCATTACCATTAATGAATATTGGCTTTAGATTTCATTCGAACTTGCTTCAATGAATTTTGATTTGGCTAACATCTCCTTGCTTTTTCCCTGATCTCAACCTAGATACGACCTCTGAAATAACTTGACTTAATCAAACTCGGTAAGAATAAAGAGATCCTAAATTTGTTTTAAGTGTATAAGCGGATAGCTTGCCCAAGCTCTCAGCTATCGGTAGAAACTTATAGCTTGATGACTTTAGTGAGTAGTCCCCATTTGTGATTATAGGCTAGTTTGCACCTATAACAACAAGCAATCTTATACACATGGAAGATTAGTAGTCAGTAATAACTGGAACATTGGAGTTTAAGTAGGTGAGCTTTCCAATCTGGGGACCTTTTGGAGGGTTATAGCCCAATCGAGGCAACATAAGGATCTATCTATTTCCTAGTCTTATGGTCTGGATGACAACTATGCTCTTGTGGGGTGGTAGCCCGACTAAGGCATCAGGAGGATTATCTAGCTATTTCATGGTCTCAAGATCTGGATGACAACTATGCTCTTACACTCAGGTCCTTCTTGGGGGTGGTAGCCCGACTAAGGCATCAAGAGGACTATCTAGCTATTTCCTGGTCTCGAGATCTGAATGGAAACTATGCTCTACACTCAGGTCCTTCTTGGGGGTGGTAGCCCGACCAAGGCATCAGGAGGGCTATCTAGCTATTTCCTAGTCTCGAGATCTGGATGGAAACTATGCTCTTATATCTAGACTCTTTTTGGAGGGGGCTGGTGCCCGGCCTAGGCATCAAGGATAGCGAGGGGGCTTCCCTGGCTAATTCTTGGTCTTGAGATGACTATGTCGAACTTACCTATGTAGACCCTAGTTTGATATGGAGAAATTATTGTAGAATATAATTGAAGATGGAGAAAGCAGACTTTATTAACAAAAAATGGAGTACATTATTGTTGGAAATTTTATTGAAACTTAAATGGAGGTAGTCTGTTCTTGAGTCCCCTGTCTAAGGGTAATATTTCCTCAGGTGATCTGCATTCCAGGTGTGATCGATGGGTCGACCATTCATGTTCTCGAGCTTATATGCCCCATTGCAGACCACTACCTTTACCAAATAAAGTCCTTCCAGTTGGGCCCTAGGACCCCGTCTGACCTCTTCTTGGTATTCAAGGTTACTTTCCTAAGAACTAGGTTCCCTTCCTTGAATTTTTGAGCTTTAACTCTCATGTTAATGTACCTAGTGATCTTGCTCTGGTAAATCGTTACTTTCTCAGCTACCCGATCTTGTTTCCCTTCCAAGAGATCTAGGCTAGCTCAGAGCTTATCCTCATTGCTTCCATGTTTAAAATTTTGAACTCTGAAGAAGGTTAATTTTATGCTCGATGAGAAGAACTGCTTCAACCCTGAAGGTTAAAGATTAGGGCATTTCTCCGGTGATTGTTTTCCTTGTAGTACTGTAAGCCTAGAGGACCTTAGAAAGCTCCTCGGTTCTCTATCCTTTCTCTACTGTAACTTCTTTTTCAACAGCTTCTTGATAGTTTTATTGATGGATTCCACCAGACATTAGTTTGAGGGTGGGCTACTGAGGCGAATCTAAGGTCGATTCCCAAGCCTTTGCAAAATTCCTTGAATCGACCATTATCAAACTGCTTTTCGAGGTCAGCTATAATGATAAGAGGGGTCCCGAACCTGCAAACTACATTGTTTTTGATGAACCTTGTTGTATTCTCTTCCGATATCTAGGAGAACGGTCCGAATTTGACCCATCTTATAAAATAGTCGATCACCACATTAGCATGCTTGGCTAGTCCCGGAGCTATTGGAAGTGGTCCGACCAGGTCGACTCCCCATATAGCAAAGGGGTAAGGCGAGCTGAGAGATGACAGACACTCTGGTGGGAGGTGGCTCAAGTTGGAGGTCTTCTGGCATGGTTCACAGGATTGAACAAAGTTCTTTGCATCTTAATGGATAGTTGGCCAGTAATACCCCATACGGAGTACCTGATATGCCAGAGCTTCACCACTAATGTGGTTCCCGCATTCCCCAAAATGAACCTCTCTTAATGCCTATTTGGCATTATTAGGATGCAAACATCGTAGCAGGGGAAGGGACTTGCCCCTCCTGTAGAGGTATCCTTCTACCAGGCATTATCTGACTGAGAGCCTCTTAATTCTTCTGGCTTGTCATTTTAATCAATTGAGTAACCTGATTACTCAATCAACTCCTGACATGTGTCACTTTCGTAACACAGTTAATTGGACAATCCAATTAATTAACTGTGACCCTTGTTACCTAAATCGATCGTGCTAGCAAAGAGACCTAATGGACCCACAGTATTTTGAGCTCCAATAATCCTCAGAATCATTAATTCAACTCATTAATTAATATTCTTTGATTATTAACTTCAGTGTTATTGCACTAAAAACCCGAAGCTGCACTCTCTCAACTGCATACACTTTTACACAGACCGATACAATTCAGTGTCCATTGATATAGCTATTACATATGGTGTGATCCTCCACAGTAGTTCATAATTATAGCTAGGTCATAATGTCCATTATACCCCTCTAATTACATATATCCTTTAAGTACCATTGATTCTCTAATGGACAATAAATCCTATTTTCTTAAGGAATTAGGAGAGCGCTCATATTATCCAAGCCCCGAATCAACCCTTAAGGGAACTTTTATCTACTTCTCACAAGAAGGAGTGGATTCCACTATTGTGTACAAACCTTCCCAGCCACATGCATAAACGCAATCCCAACATACGGAGTATATTGATCAGGAAATGCATTTGACCTCACCCATGGTATATCAAAGACCACTATCTAACCTGAAAGAGTCGATAAGACACGAAGGATTAAGATCACCCACATATATCCATCGCTAGTTGATATATATGAATCTCATCGGTAAACGGATGTTGGTGTGAGATTTATATAGATCATGACCCAGTCCTATATGATCACATCATACAATGTGCCTCCATTCCTATATCTCATATGAATGATTCAGGATAGAATCACTGTACATTACGGAATGGACCGCAACTATAGATTAACCAAAAATAAAGCACCCAGCTTTATTTGTTATCTATGGACTCTTTAGATTGCACGTCTCTTACTGTATCCATCCGTATATGATAATCATATACACAGTTCGAGATTACATCTGGCAATCCATGATGTTAATATGTGCACAAGTTTATAAAATAAATAACATAATCAGAATGAATTGAACCTTTCTTTTTATTTACTTCATAAATCCATTTACAAATTACATGTTTAGGGCATAAACCCCAACAATCTCCCACTTGCATTAAAGCATGTGAGGCATGTCTCGTAACCCTAGACCATCTAGGTGACCCGAAAACACTTTAGCCAGTAAGGTCTTCGTTAATGGATCAACATGATTGTCTTATGAGGCTATCTTGGTGATGATCACATTTCCTCTCTGCACTATCTCTCTGATGAGATGATACTTTCTCTCTATATGCTTCTCTCTCTTATGGCTTCTTTGTTCTTTGGAATTAGCCACAACACCACTATTATCTTAACAAAGTGTGATGAGCTTATCCAGATCTGGAACAACTTCCAGATCTGGAACAACTTCCAGATCTGGAACAACTTCCAGATCACAAAAGAACTTACGGAGCCAAACAGCTTTTTTAGCAGCTTCACAAGCGGCTACATATTCGACTTCCATGGTGGAGTCATCAATGCAAGATTGCTTGATACTTCTCCATACAATGGCTCCACCACCCTCGGTGAATACTGATCTAGATGTGGATTTCCTAGAATCCCTGTCTGATTGAAAATCAGAATCCGTGTATCCTAACGGGATCAAATTCTATCCGGATTACACTAGCATATAATTTCTCATTCTCTAAAGATACTTGAGAATAGTCTTGATAGCAACCCAACGATCCAATCCTGGGTTGGACTGGTATCTACTGACTACTCCCATTACATAGCAGATGTCCTGTCTCATGCATAACATAGCATACATGAGACTACCTACTACCGATGCATAATGTACACGTCTCATGTCCTCAACTTCTTGAGGTGTCTTAGGACACTGTTCCTTAGACAAGTGAATTCCATGCCTGGAAGTTAAATTACCTTTCTTGGAGTTCTGTATCGAATATCACATAAGAATCTTGTCAATATATGATGCCTGAGACAGTGGTATAAGTTTGTTCTTACGATCCCTTATAAGTTGGATCCCTAGAATATAACTTGCCTCTCCCAAATCTTTCATTTGGAATTGGCTAGCCAGCCAGCCAGCCAACCCTTTACATTAGACAACACTCCCACATCATTCCTAGTGAGTAGGATATCATCTACGTATAGGACTAAGAAAACTACTTTCTTACCAATGATGCGCTTGAAGACACAAGGCTCATCGGCGTTCTACTCGAAGCCATATGTTTTGATCACATCATCAAACCTAATGATCCAAGATCTAGATGTTTGCACAAGTCTATAGATGGACCTTTGCATATTGCAAACCTTTTGCTCTTGATCCGGAGACACGAATCCCTCTGGTTGTATGATATAAATGCTCTCATCAAGATTGCCATTCAAGAATGCAGTCTTAACGTCCATTTGCCAAATTTCATAATCGAAATAGGCAGCGATGGATAAGAGAATCTTAATAGACTTAAACATGGCTACTGGCGAGAAGGCCTCTTTATGATCGACCCCCTTTTTCTGGGTATAACCCTTGGCCACTAGCCTTGCCTTGAAGGTCTCTACTTCCCATCTACTCCTCTCTTTCTCTTGTAAATCCACTTACACCCTATGGGTTTTACCACATCCGGTAAGTCTACAAGATCCCAGACTAAGTTAGAGTACATGGACTCCATCTCGAGATTCATGGCTTTAAGCCATTCCTCTTTATTAGGATCTTCCATTGCATTCTTAAATGTCAATGAATCATCCACACTATAAACAGAGACAACACCTTGTCCCTCACCTATACCTAAATAGCGTTCGGGTTGTCACACAACCCTCTCACTACGTCAAGGTGGTAGTGTATCCTGATCAAGAACCATTTAACTCTCAGATGTTTATGGATCAACAACTCTTGTTGATGAAGCACTAGTCTCACCAGGCTCCAGCTCATTTAATAGTGTTAATAGTAAAATTTTAGCCAAGGGCCAAAGAGAAAATTTCCACTCTCCTAGCTCGAATCAAATCCAGAAATCATCAGTCATGGGACCTTGGGCAAGCCCTAGAGCTACCCCGCAGAATCGAGGAAGGATCATCAGGCTTCAAAACTATCAGGAGTAAAGCTAGGCAAGTCCAGGTCTAGATCACACGCAACCACTGGAATCCAGACTTCTCGAGATCACCTATCCCGGAACCTCGGTTCCTGGGGTATGGTTCCAAAACCACCCCGTGAAATTGAGGAAAGATCACCGAGCTCAGGAAGCACTCGAAGTGAAGCCTGACACAAACAAAAGTGAGATCCTTCCAGATCAAGGCTTACTGAGGTCAGATTTGACTAGTAGCCTAAGCTAGAAGCCGGCTGTCCCTGCCAGACTTGTAGAGAGGGCCTCTAAGTAGGTCGAATTCATGCCACAACTGATGCTCCAATTCGATAAGGGATGCTTGTAACCAACCTAGACATGAAAGAAGAATCTCACCTAATCTACACTACCCCTAGTAAGTGCCCACACGGCCGTCCCAATCTTTTGAGACCAGAACTAAAGCATGGATCTACCTCGAGCAGCCAATTCGATAACCTCTATGAAAAATCATGCCATGAATACACAGAAGATCATATCCACATTTTAACAAAGATTAAATTCGGTATAAGTGTGAGACAAGAGTTTGATTCCAAAGAGGAAACAAACTTATCTCCTCCTATGATAATCTTAAGTCCATAATCTACTCGAAGTCAACAACTTTAAAATAGGGAATCCCTCCTGATAAGGAGGGAACATATTCATAAAATCGTGGCGGACGATTCACGAGTTTAAACCTACTTGGAACAAGTATAAATAGGTCCACGCATGATATAGAAAAGATATAGGCAAAAATAAAGTGAAAAAGAAAGAGAATTATGTCGGGCCTAAATTCTGTGGTCAAAACACGGCCGTCATTGTATCTACTATTCGACAAGCACGAAGTTACCACCTTCCCATGTTCTAGAGAGATTGTGAGTGTATATGAGAGATTTCTGTATGCCACGAGTAATTAATAATAAAGCTCTCATTTGCTATTGTCATTCAAACATTCGTTTCTATCTAAGCAGGTCTGGCATCAAAGGTACTGACCACGGCCACCAACTCCGTGATAGTGGTCTCGAGGGTGTTAGTTGGAATTTCTTATCTTGAGTAAATTTCCCGTTAACAAATACAACCTTGGAACAAGGTTTATGGTCACTAACATAATTGTCCTCAAGAAATGTTTCATTTATCGATACAAATACTTTGTTATCTTCGAGACTATAGAAGTGTCCACCTCCGGTCTTATTGGAGTATCCTACAAAAAGGCAGACAACAGACTAAGAGTCTAGCTTTCTAGTTATGTTCTTCAGCACGTGTGCTGGACACCTCTATATAAATGTCACAAACTAGCTTTACGACCATTCCATAACTCTAGGGGAGTCTTATGAACAGATTTGGATGGCACTACATTCAAAATGTATGCCGCTATTTGTAACGCATATCCCCGGAAGGAATTTGGCAATGATTAGAAATCAATCATAGATCTCACCATTTTGATTAGGGTTCTATTTCACTTCTTCGCTACACCATTTTACTGAGGTGTACCAGGAGCTGTGAGTTGAGAAACTATCCCATGCTAGACCATGAAGTCTTCAAACTCTTGGTCAAGGTACTCACCTCTACGATCCGATCGTAGTAACTTGGTAGTCCTACCTAATTGATTCTTAACTTCAGCTCGAAATTCTTTGAACTTTTCAAAAGATTCTGACTTTCATTGCATCATGTAGACGTATCTGTATCTTGAGTAGTCATCTATAATGGTGACATAAAACTCATAACCACCCATAGCTTTAACATTCATCGGTCTACAAACATCTGTATGTATAAGTTCTAGCGGTTTCTTAGCTCTAAACCCTTTTCCAGTAAAAGGTCTCTTATTCATCTTACCTTTCAGACAAGATTCTTAAACAGGTAAGGTGCCAACCTTTAACTCACTTAAAGGTCCGCATTTTACTAGTCGGTCTATCCAGTCAAGGTTGATATGACCAAGCCTTAGATGCCAGAGATACGTGTCATTATCTGGAGAAAAGTTATGTTGTTTAGTTTTTGGTTTTTCAACCTTAAACATTTCGGTGTTGAGCAGTGTAGTATGTATTAACGGTCTTAACACATACAAATTGTTTTCATTAATTCCTGAACAAATAATCAAACCATTCTTTATAATAATAACAGACTTATTATTAAAAGAAACAGAATATTTTTGTTCTAACAACTTAGAAACGGAAATCAAATTCCGTGTAAATCCAAGAATATAATAAACATTGTTCAAAAATAAAAAAACTATTATTATTACAAAATTGCTAGGCATGACCAGGTCGAGCCCAAACGCTAACACTGAAGTCTGGGCTTCTCGAGGCCACTTGCCTGGGAACCTTGGTTCCTAGGGTCGGGCTCATCAACCAACCGAGCCTGACTAATGGTGGGGGTAAGAAGGGGGAATCTATGGAATACCAGTCTCAGGATCCCCTGGAGCCTGAACTACCCAGGACTCAGTTGGATCAGCAGAAGAAGGGGGTAATATAACTAGGGAAGCAGCAGTTGAAGCGGTAGCCACTGGTGAGGGGGCAGAGGTGGACGTATTAGTGGCTTGTGAAGTGAGTCCTCCTCGATTTAGAGCCTTTGCTACCCGAGATGTGAGAACAACCATCTTAGATCTCATTAGGGAAGGCGATAATGCAGAAACATGCAAAGTAGCGGCCGTAATAATTGGCCCCCCCTTTTTCCGAGGTAGCCAAGAAGGCTCCCGGGGATGACCCGGAAGGAAGGGGAGGGGTCCGAGCTTTCTAGGCTTCACGAGAAGCTGGAGCAACCATAAAAATTGTTATAAGAGGGAAATAAACGGAGGATGTCAGAGGCAAATTAGCTAATGAAAACAAAGCATGATAATTTAATATTACTCACGAGGGGAAGCATCGGAGATCCGTAGATACTTGTTCACCCTGTGGGGATTGAAAGGGTCAGTAGTTAAAAACTTCAAGTTTAGATAATTTCTGGCGAGGATACTCTTCAGCACAGCCTCAGACTCAGTGGGTAGGGAATCCTGATTCATGAGGTTTTGTCACTGAAAATAGTGGAAACCGCGAACTCATTCCCACCGATGAATATAGTGTTTCCCCAATCTCTCTCCGCTAATACCCACTATTCCTTCCAGGCGGGGTCTTTTGTCGAAGTGCCGGGGATGATAAAGTTGAGTTTGTTTTTGTCCTTCACGTAGAACTGTCCCCGGGGACCTCTAGACAAGCTCCTTATATGAAAAAGATAGGCCAACTCTTCTGCCTCTTGTTTTAGGGTGACCTTGCCCAGCTCACACTGTTCCGTCCACAGCACGAGAAAGCCAATCATATGCCTTCAGAAGCGGGGCGTCAATTGAAGAGGAGCTAGTTGAAGGATGTTAAGGGCCTGTCAAAGAGTGAGGTGAAGGGGGAGTCTGACCCCGTTCTCAAAGGCCGCCAAATGAATGGGAAGAACACCCACGAGAGGATTATAAACATCGTAGTTCCTATGGGGAACTGTGAGGGTAACACTCTTAGGAATGTCGTATTTATCCCGAATGCGGTTGATCGATTGTGGGTCAACGGTAGAATCGAGAATAACTATAGATTCTGAAGGAAGATGTGTCACTGAAGAAAGCCCATCCACCATAACTTGAACCTCTCTAGCGGTGTCGACCCTCTCTCCAGCTTTGGAATCCTCGTCAACTAAGTTTAGAGGGTTATCGGGTTGATTCGAGAAGCCGGAACTGATTGAGACGTTCCTACCAGAGCGAAGGTGCTGACGGACCGGGGAAGAGTCCTCATCGCTTGAAATTCCTCACACCCATTTCTGTGGAACCAGATTAGAGCCTCTAGTGCCCTCGACCAAGGCTTCAATACTGTCAGAGGAGTTTGATGAAAAGAGCTTGAAGGCAGGTGAAAGATAAAGATGTGGTAGGAGAAGACACGTAAATGAGAAGAAATCTGTAAGTTCGAAATTTAGAGAAAGTGTGAAGAAATGGGCAATGAGTTTGAATTTAAATAGAGGTTAGGGGTGTAATGATGTCGGTGATATCCTCAGGAAGATCACCTCGAGCCACAGAGAGAGCCGTAACACAGCCAGTTTTCCTCGAAGAACACACCAATTCAAGTTCGACACATTATTTGGGCAATTAATGAGAAAATTTCATTCGAGATTCTCAGTAATTATCTCATATCGGAAAAATTTCCTAATTAAACAGGGAATCTGACTCTAACCTCAACTCTACCTCCGATGTTCAAGTCAAAGGGGACTTCTGTTAATAGTAAAATTTGGCCAGGGGTCTTAGAGAAATTTTTCATTCTCCTAACCCAAATCGAAGCCCAAAGTCAACATTCATGAAACCCCGGATGTACCATAAAACTACCCCGTAAAAGCACGGAGGGATCGCCGAGCTTCAAAACTATTAAGGAAGAAGCTAGGCATGATCAGGTCAAGCCCCCACGTGAACACTGGAGTCCAGGCTTTTCAAGGCCACCTACCTAGGAACCTCGGTTCTTGAGGTCAGACTCCTTAACCACCCCGTGAAAGCTAAGGGGGGTTGCTAAGCTTAGGAAACATTCGAAAGAAGCCCAACAAGCAAAGCAAGCCCCCTCCCGGTTAAGGCTTTTAGTGCTCAAACATAATTCATGACCTGAACGAGAAGTCCACCAACCTCTCTAGGAGCCCGTTGTCTTCTCCATGATATAAGAAGAAAGAAGACCTCTAAATAAATCAGATCCATGTTACCTCATAGGAATGACTTCTAGGGTGTCCATTCCAAGCCTCCGAAAAAGGAACCAAAGCATAGATATACCTCGCTCTACGAAAACTATGAATGGCTAGCTCAGCAACCTCCATGAAGAATCATGCCGTAAGTACACACATAAATATATCTACGTAACAACCAGCCTTTACACGCAAGTCAAGAGTTTGAATCCAAAAAGGAAGTAAACTTTTCTTCGTCAATAGTATCATTGTTTCCACTATTTACTCGGAGTCAACAACTTTCAAATAATGGATCTCGCCCGATAAGGAGGGAGTTGGTTTAGAGAATCAAGGTGGGAGATATATCCGTTCAAAGTGATTCGACCGTATATAAATATACCAAAACATTCCTACAAGAAGAAGGGCAGGATAAGGATAGACGACAGAGAAAAAGGGAGAGAGAAGTACGTCAGACCTAAATTCTATGATCAGAACACGGCCGTCGTGACATCCACTATTCGATAAGCACGAAGTTTCCACCTTTCTACGTTATAGAGAGATAGTGAGCATAAGAGAGAGAGCCTTGTATTCCATGAGTAAGCAATACAAAAGTCTCCACTTATTATTGTTATACAAAACTCGTGTTTATCTAAAAAGGTTAGGTATCGAAGGTACCTACCCCAGCCATCACCTCCGTGGTAGTGGTCTCGAGGGTGTTAGCTGTAATTCCTCACCTTGAGTGAATTTTCAGTTAACAATTTTCCTTTGTCTTGGTCAGTGGAGGTTCCCTTCTTTTTGCTTTGGGGTTTCTTGGGTTTGGGCTTACCCTTTGCCTTTCTAGTGGACTTCTTCCTCTTTTTATTATTAGAGGAAGATGGCTTGACAACATTTGCATCACCAGTCTTGCCCTTGTTGTTCTTAATCAAGGACTCAAAGGTTGCGAGCTCATTGAGCAACTGTGTAAGACTGAACTTTAACTTGTTCATCCCGTAGTTGCTTTTAAATTGATCAAAACTCTTTAGAAGAGTCGTCAGTATGATGCTCACTTGGCTGGGTTTGTCAATGGCCCCGCCATTGACTTCTGCCATGTTAAAGTATGACATCATGCTCAAAACATGTTCCCGAACTGATGTACCTTCATTCATGCGAGCGAGCATAGCAAAACCATCAGTTTCATGTCGCTTTTGCTCGGAGGGCTGCCCAAACATAACTTGCAATGACTCCATGATTTCGAATGCTGCAGTCGTTGCATCGTGCTTTGTTACAAGCACGTTTGTCATTGAAGCCAACATATATGTTCGTGCCTTCTCATCAGATGAGACTCATCGCTGGTATGCCTCACAAACAGTTCGTGTGGCATTAACAGTAGGCGCTGGAGGGCATTCCTCCGTAAGTACAAACTTGAGGTCTTTGGTGACAAAAATTGCATTAATATTAAGTTTCCACTTAGTGTAGTTATCACCAGTTAATTTGTCGTTTGCGAGAATTTGAAGTAATGCAGAAGACGTTGCTGAAATAAATAAAACATTCATTCAATAATTTATTTAAAACAAGTGCAAGTGCTTTGGTATAAATTTAAACAAGATGCATGAACATGTTTAACGAACTAGAAGTACCCTAAAAATAGTTGCTATACCACGACAATTCAACATACCACACAGAAGTGCCGCCTTAGGGCCGGTCAATTCTTTTCTTGTTGTGTTAGGTTTCAGTTTGTGTTGGCATTAATTCCATATCAAAATGATGTTTACCTTGTAATGACTTAGTTGTTTAGGTTCATGATGATTCAAGCTTCAAGGAAGAAGAAACAACAAGTCAAAGCAAGTTCTAAGTCTTCAAAGAGAAAGGATGCAATTTGGTTCTACAAAGGTATACTAAGACCTTATCTTTCTCTTACAAGGCTAAGGCACACACACAGACATCATATATTTGTGTCCCTGCATCGTTGTGCACTTTTATAGGCACACACACATATCATACATTTGTGTCCCTATATCATTGTACACCTTTATAGGCACACACATACAATTCATTCCTATGTGTCCTTGCATCATTGTGCACTATGTATAACACATTCACATACTTTAAGATGAATGCTCATGCATTGGTTTGGAAATAACATGTTTTGGAATATGCATGATTGGAAACTATCTCTATGTAGTTTGCATTCTAGTGTGAATTGTGTTTGTGTGTGTATATGTTTGTATAACATGGATATTGAACTTGGATTTAGTCTTAAATCATTCTTGATTGAGTTTCGGTCATTTTGGTTACTCATGCTATTGATTTCAAGTTCTAAGTAAAAAGCTACTACACTTTCAACTCATGTTTCATACATTATCTTCGTCTTCGTATATCGAGTTGAATTATTATTTTTTGGGTAGAGTATCTTATATATCCATGTCCATGTGAGAGTTATGGTTTGTAATCCGCAAACAGATTTGAATTCCAAGTTGGGAGGCTAGAGAACGGTCGAAGAACGCGAAGGAGGGTCGAAGGAGAAAGAAGCAAGCATATACTTCTTTCCTGAGATGGCGCGTGGCCATCTCGGGGCAGAAGGCTTGCTGCCCCCAGATTTCCAAGTGCCATCTAGGGAAGCAAGCTTGCTTGGCTTCATTATGCCCTTCTTGGTCATTTCAATAGTCCAAGTTTCCCACTCCTTTATAAACTCTTTCCCTCTCACATTTCATTCTAAGAAGAAATTCAAATCAAGTGTGCAGAATTTTCTCTCTAAATTTTCACACCTTCCAAACACCATAACTTCTTCATTTGAACTCCAATTTGAGTGATTTGAAGTTAAGATTGTTCATCTATTCATCCTCAATCTTTTCTCTGAAGGTTTCAGTTAATTTTACTGCTAATTTTGGTGTCTAATCATACAAACACAGGACTGCACCTAAATCAACCAGGGTATTGATTTTCTCTCAAAGTTTTCTGTTAAAACTTGATAAATTGCCTTGGGTTTTTATTCTTCTACATATATTTGTATATTGTGAGTGTTTTGATTTCAAAGCTAGATTGAATTTCAATTGAAATCATACATGTTGAGTTAGGTTCTGATTTTGCCTATGTTATCACATGTTTGAGATTGTATTGTGCTAGCTTTGATTCTAGGACTATTTTGTGATCTTTGATTGATTGATTTTGTGAAAAATACTTCCTCACATGTATTAGGCTCTCTTGGCTGAAATTCTCACATAATACATGTGCTTATGTTCTTTTGAGCTATTCATGCGATTTGTCGAATCTATGATTAGGAATATGCTCTAGAACTTATGTTTAGATCTATTTGACTTTTTCATATGATTTTAGCATGTTTTAGGTTTTTGTGATTTACACTTGACACTGTGATTTGTTGATCATATCTTGTGATTCAAGTTTGGATATATGTATGAATCTAGTTTGTGATTAATGTTGATCATATCTTACATAATCTCGATTGACTACTCGTGCATGATGAACTAGACTATATGTGATTTTTGCATTCATGCTCATGTCTAGTATTTTCCATAGGATGTGTTGATCATAGCATTCTATGTTGCGTGCTTGTTTGCATTTTGCATTCATGATCACCTAGATGCATTGTGAGAAGGAAGTCTTGACAATAGGTGTGAGAACTATGGTGTTGAGCAAGATGTCTTGGCAAGAGGTGTGAAGCCTCGGATTGTCGAGCAAGGAAGTCTTGTCTAGAGGTGTGAAGCCTTGGATAGTCGAGCAAGAAGTCTTCCCTAGAGTTGTGAGAACTTGGATAGGTGAGCAATGAAGTCTTGACTAGAGTCGTGAGGACTTAGTTGACCAAGAAAACTTGCCTTCGGTCCTGAGGATCTAGATAAGGTGAGCAAGCAAGTCTTGACAAGAGGTTTGAAGCCTCAGATTGTTGAGCATAGGGTGGCAACTTCTAGAGTAAGATATGAGGGTAGTTTCTAGGTGAAGAGGTCACTTGAGTGATTTTACTTGTCTTATCTACTAGTGGATTTTGTTTGCCGATGGCTGCTAGCCCGTGGATGTTTCCTCTTCGGAGGTTTACCACGTTATATCTTGTGTCAACTTTTCTCTATCCCTATCTCTTTAATATTTGTATTGTGGATAGAACTCTTTATGTATGTTGACTTCCTTTCTATAATATAGATTGTGTATGTGTTACAATTACTTATTTGTTTCACACTTTACTTGTGTTTATATATTTATAAATTGTCTTTGATTAATATATATTTTGTGATACAAGCAATCTAGAGGGACAAACTTTTGTTTGTTTCTAAGGGAGTCAAAAAAGGTGTCTAACCTATTTACCCCACTCTAGGTTAGCCTTGAGCATTTAACCGTGATTGTATTTTCAATTGGTATCAAAGCAGGATACTAGATTGCACTTAGTATGAGTTCGGGGTGATACTTTCAAGGTTTTTGCAAGGCATTTGAAGTCATGAGTTTATAAGATGATTTAATGGCGGAAGGAGCCTTAAATACTAGGCCACCATTACTTTGTGGCACTAACTATGGGTATTGGAAGTTGAGGATGAAAGCCTACATCCGCTCTATTGATGAAAGAGCTTGGATGGTAGTGGAAGAAGGTTATAGTCCTCCCACCAAGGTTTTAGATGATGGAACCATGATACTCAAGCTAAGGAGTGAATGGACAACGAATGAATTTGAGGTTGCAAAATGGCACCATCATGCTATGAATGCCATCTTTGGAGGAGTTGATGGGCATCAATTCTCCTACATTCAAAATCTTGAATCCGTAAAGGAAGCTTGGGATACTCTCTAAGTTACTAATGAAGGAACCTTAGCGGTGAAGAAATCGAGGCTTCAAATATTGGCATCATAATTTGAAGGTTTAAGTATGGGTGAGGAAGAAAAGTTCGAAGACTTCCAATTCTGGCTTCTTAACATAGTTAATCAATGTCAAGCACTTGGAGTACCTATCTCAAAAGAGCGTTTAAATTGGAAAATCCTTAGGTCTCTTCCTAAGAGATTCAAATCAAAGGTGACGACCATTGAGGAAAGCAAAGATGTGGATAGTATGAATATTGATGAGTTGTTTGGGTCTCTCCAAACTTATAAGATGTGCTTGAAGCCAAAGATCAAGAGTAAGGGAATTGCTCTCAATGCTATTAAGGATGAGAGTGATGATGAACATGAAGAGATGGCACTCTTGGTTAGAAGGTTCAAGAAGTTTCTAAAGAAGAATGCCAAGCCTAAAGGCAAGTCTTTTAAGGAAAAAGGTGTCAAGAGAACATCATGTCCAAGAATTGTGAAGAATAGTCAAGCCATGAACAAGAAAGAAGTTCAATGCTATAATTGTCAAGGTTTTGGTCACTTTGCTAGTGAGTGTACCAAGAAGCCATCTAAGAAAGACAAGAAAGGCAAAGTGTTGGCGGCTACTTGGAGTGATGATAATTCTAGTGACAATGAGAGCTCTAGCAATGAGTCTTCAAGTGATGAAAAGTTGGTGAGCAACTATGTAGCTCTAACGGCTTCTCATTCTTCACTAGATGTTGGTATTACAATATCTTTGAACAAGAACGTTGATGCAAATCATGATGGAAGCTCTAGTTCCATTCCTACTAATCTTGAGTTGTTGAAAAAGATAGAAAAGCTTGAAGAAGATAGAGACAATGCTCAATGAGAAGTAGTTGAGAAGGATGATTATGAAGAAGTTTAGAGAACTTGAAATGATTAGCCTTGAGTAGGATAATGTGATATCTTCTTTGAAGAAGAGAGAACAAGAATTGATGGAAGAAATAGACATGGCTAAGGAGGCTATCAAGGATTTAGTGAATGATTCAGTTAGTGTGTCTAGTGTTAGGAATCTTGTTAACTCTCATAGTGGTGAATATGACTTGGTAGTTGAAGAGGAGCTCTTGGAAGCACCACTTCCTACACACTTTAATGAAGTCGTGATTGATAAGAAACCACACAAGAAGAGAATATCAAAAGCCAAGAAGAAGTTGGCAAACAAGGTGTCTTTGCAAACTCCTAGTGGAGCTAGTTCAACTCCAAAAGGTACAATCTCATCTTTTATTCCAATTTGCCATTATTTCAACACAATAGGTCACATTAAGCCTAGGTGTTATAAATATATTGAAAAATGCAAATTAGGAAATGAATCTATGGAGAAGGAGATTAAACTTCAACTTGAATATGCTAAGACCTTGAAAGTTGGGAAACATGATAATATTGCTAAGCATGAGAAAACGTTATGGAGTAGAAAGAATTCTAATCTTGTTCAACTTGACAAAGCTTGTGTTGAAAATGTTAAGGAAGAGTTTGTTAATGATATTCTTGTTAATCAAGTCATTGAAGGACTTTACTCTAGATTTAACATTGTTGTCAAGGATGATATTGGAAATGTTAGTGTAGGTACACCTAAGAACAAGTGGTTCATAGGTGAGTGCTCTTATCACTAAAATAAGAAGCATATGTGAAATATCTTTGAGGCTATATATCAATTGTATTGAGAATTCTTTCTTTCTAGCTTTGAATACTCCATGTATTGATATGAACTTGGTTATCTCACATCATGATTGTTATGATGGTCAAAACTTGTTGATTAACTTTGAAGAAGTTCTTTTGTTATATGTGTTGATTGAGTTGAGATATTATGCTTTTTATACTCTTGTTGTGAAACATCATCAACTTGGTGTCATGAGGACATTCAAGGCAAGAGTGCTCATAAAAAGAGTGGAAGTATGATATTTGGTGAATATAATGTGCAAAAAGGTATCTCTATACTCTAATGCATGTTCTCTTAGATATTCATCTTTTGACTCAATTTTTGACAAACATCTTATAGGATGTCATATTAGAGAATTTTGTATAGCATACATATGGTTCTCATTGACATTTGCTATTTTAGGATCTAATAAAGATATTGTTCACATTGATCTTAACTTTGATGATTGTTTCTGTTTGGTATATTGAGTGACATTACTTTTGAAAATATGAGCTTTAAATTCTTTGAAAGCTACTAATTAGAGAAGTAATGATCTTGAATAAGTCTATACTTATTGCTCTTAGATCATGTGCTTATGAGCCATAAAATCTTGGTTTTCTAAAATTGCGCCTTGCTTCTCTTATATGTTTTGCTAGTAGGTTGAGTTTACTAATATGTAAACATTGGATACACCTTGAAGTTTTTGTGCTCAAGTACATTTAAAATGAACTATGGTTAGTATCCATTTTGCTTCGGCAATTATATAGAACTCAACGAGCACCTTCATGGAAAGGGCTACACACATTGGTTGTGAAAGCTACCCAATGTTGGAAAGAGCTACACCATTTTGATGAGTGAAAGCCGTCATGAAGTGAATTTTGTTTATGTAAAAAAAAAATGGAAAAATCAAAGAAGTGTTGGAATGAAATCATAAAAAAAAAATCTTTGATTCAAAGCCTAAAAAGAAAAGGAGGAAGGCTTAAAAAGAAGTTTAGTTGAAAACCAAATGATCTCGGGTTGAAAAACAGAAATGGGATGACGAGCCACATGCACACACATGCTCATATGTTGAAATCTATTCTCTTAAGATATTTCAAGAGAGAGGCATTGACTTAGGTAAATGTAAAGATTCTTATGTTCTTAAATGCATTAAGAATAGAAATTGGGAATATTGGGTGAGCATGCTAGGAATAGTGAATGACACTATTGTTAGAGAACTTTACCATGAATATAGAGAGAGTGCCACCTTATTGGATGCTTTGATGGAGATTAGGGGTGTTGTGTTTAGAGTTAACCCGGTAAGCATTAACAAGTTTCTTGGGCTATCTAGTGATATTGATTCAAACTTTCTAGATGTTGATATCATTGAGAATCTTAATATCATGGGTAGAACTCTATGTGACAATACTTCTTTTGAGTGGAAAAGTAGAGCATATATTAGTCAACATGAGTTAACTACGGTAAGTGCATTTTGGCATCTTTTTATTTGCATAAATATTATCGGATCTTCGAATTCAACCGAGTTGAATAAAGGCAAGATCAAAATAGTATATGCCTTAGTGACTAATCAACCTATAAACCTTGGGGATTTGCTTATGTTTTATTTGGATAATGCGGCTTTCTCAACTATAGGAGATAAGAAGCTTGCATTACCGGGGTTTATAACATCTTTGTGTTTAGCTCGTGGTGTTCAAAGTAGTGGAGATGATATGTTGGTACAACCCTTTGAAAAGTATAGTGATAAACGTGTGTCATACATGTCATATAAGGATAAGGGTAAGACCTGTGATACTTTTGGACTATTTAGTAGTTCACAAGTTGATTGTCAAGTGACTAGCATAAACATTCTTTCGGATTGGGCTTTACATTTGAAGAAGAAGGTTGATGAGCTTAGTGCTATAGTTGAAAAACAAGATGCTAGAATAAAAGAGTTGGAGAAGTGTATTGCATCAAGTTCAAGACCACCTCTCAAGCATTATGTTAGGTCAACTACACGCACATCTTTCTTTGGTGGATCTAGTAGCTAGTATTTGAGTCTCATGGTATGTTTCTAACATTTTGGCATCATTTCATGTCAAAAAAGGGGAGAGAGTTGTTATGAGTTACTAGTTACTTTGTTTTCTTTTTATGTTGTTTATGTGAACTTTTGAACTTTCAATGGCTTGTAATAATTAGTCTTAGGATTTGATTAAGGATTTTTGTATTTGGCATGTATTGAGAGGGAGATACATGTATTTGTGGACTTAATTGTATATTCTTATCCATATTATATTTTTCCATTTGTTGTTTTTCTCTTGTATATGCATTGTGCTTTGAGATGATTTGTAGGTTGCTTCAAGAGAAGATCAAGATGAAGTTCAAGAGTTGGTGAAGATTAGTTGTAGGAATCTTACTCATTGTAATGTGAGGGAGTGATTTTGTGACCTATCTTCATTTTTGTATTTGTAGTAAATGTATAGGTGTTTCGACATGGAATTTTCCAAAGGGGGAGATTGTTAGGTTTTAGTTTGTGTTGGCATTAATTCCATATCAAAATGATGTTTACCTTGTAATGACTTAATTGTTTAGGTTTATGATGATTCAAGCTTCAAGGAAGAAGAAACAACAAGTCAAAGCAAGTTCTAAGTCTTCAAAGAGAAAGGATGCAATTTGGTTCTACAAAGGTATACTAAGACCTTATCTTTCTTACAAGGCTAAGGCACACACACACATATCAAACATTTGTGTCCCTGCATCATTGTGCACCTTTATAGGCACACACTCATATCATACATTTGTGTCCCTGCATCATTGTGCACCTTTATGGGCACACACATACAATTCATTCATATGTGTCCCTGCATCATTGTGCACCATGTATAACACATTCACACACTTTAAGATGAATGTTCATGCATTGGTTTGGAAATAACATGTTTTGGAATATGCATGATTGGAAACTATCTCTATGTAGTTTGCATTCTAGTGTTAATTGTGTGTGTATATGTTTGTATAACATGGATATTGAACTTGGATTTAGTCTTAAATCATTCTTGATTGAGTTCCGGTCATTTCGGTTACTCATACTATTGATTTCAAGTTCTAAGTCAAAAGATACTACACTTAGAAACTCATGTTTCATAGATTGTCTTCATCTTCGTATATTGAGTCGAATTATTGTTTTATGGGTTGAGTATCTTATATGTCCATGTCCATGTGAGAGTTACGGTTTTTAATCCGCAAACGGATTTGAATTCCGAGTTTGGAGGCCGGTGAACGAGCGAAGAACGCGAAGGAGGGTCGAAGGAGAAAGAAGCATGCATATACTTCTTTCCCGAGATGGCGTGTGGGCATCTCGGGGCTGCAAGCTTGCTTGGCTTGATTATGCCCCTCTTGGTCATTTCACTTGTCCAAGTTTCCCACTCCTTTATAAACTCTTTCCCTCTCACATTTCATTCTAAGAAGAAATTCAAATCAAGTGTGCAGAATTTTCTCTCTAAATTTTCTCACCTTCCAAACACCATAACTTCTTCATTAGAACTATGATTTTAGTGATTCGAAGTTGAGAGTTTTCATCTATTCATCCTCTATCATTTCTCTGAAGGTTTGAGTTAATTTGGCTGCTAATTTTGGTGTCTAATCATGCAAAAATGGGACTGCACCTAAATCAACCAGGGTATTGATTTTCTCTCAAAGTTTTCTTTTAAAACTTGTTCAATTGCCTTGGGTTTTCTTCTTCTACATAAATTTGTATATTGTGAGTGTTTTGATTTGTGTTTTTGAACACTTTCAAAGCTAGATTGAATTTCAATTGAAATCATACATGTTGAGTTAGGTTTTGATTTTGCCTATGTTATCACATGTTTGAGATTGTATTGTGCTAGCTTTGATTCTAGGACTATTTTGTGATCTTTGATTGATTGATTTTGTGAAAAATACTTCCTCACATGTATTAGGCTCTTTTGGCAAAAATTCTCACATAATACATGTGCTTATGTTCTTTTGAGCTATTCATGCGATTTGTCGAATATATGATTAGGAATATGCTCTAGAACTTATGCTTAGATCTATTTGACTTTGTCATATGATTTTAGCATGTATTAGCAAGAAGTCTTGGCAAGAGGTGTGAAGCATCGGATTGTCGAGCAAGGAAGTCTTGGCTAGAGGTGTGAAGTCTTGGATAGTCGAGCAAGAAGTCTTTCCTAGAGTTGGGAGAACTCGTATAGGTGAGCAAGAAAGTCTTGACTAGAGTCGTGAGGACTTAGTTGAGCAAGAAGACTTTCCTTGGGTCATGAGGATTCGGATAAGGTGAGCAAGGAAGTCTTGACAAGAGGTGTGAAGCCTTGGATTGTTGAGCATAGGGCGGCAACTTCTAGAGTATGATAGGAGGGTAGTTTCTAGGTGAAGAGGTCACTTGAGAGATTGTACTTGTCTTATCTACTAGTGGATTTTGTTTGCCGGTGGCTGCTAGCCCGTGAATGTTTCCTCTTCAGAGGTTTACCATGTTATATCTTGTGTCAACTTTTCTCTATCCCTATCTATTTACTATTTGTATTGTGGATAGATCTCTTTATGTATGTTGACTTCCTTCCTATAATAAAGATTGTGTATGTGTTACAATTACTTGTTTGTATCACACTTTACTTGTGTTAATATATTGTTTAATTGTCTTTAATTAATATATATATATATATTGTGATACAAGCAATCTAGAGGGACAAACTTTTGTTTGTTTCTAAGGGAGTCGAAAAAGGTGTCTAACCTATTCACCCCCCCCGTCTAGGTTAGCCTTGAGCATTTAACCGTGATGGTATTTTCATGTTGGACCGAGACATTCTCAATCAAATGATATTCTAGAATAACTCTTATTCCATATCATTCAACCATCGTTTATTCAGTCAGGTTTTTACTTAACAAACTTAATCAAAACCTTCGTGAGTGTAACCTACTATTTTAGATATCACGAGTTTAACTCGAGAATTGCCGTTTTAGGGTCGGTCAATCCCGAAATACCCTCAGAAATCTAATCAGTTAGGAAGTCACCCTTGGTATTGACCTTTGTGGAAACCCTCCTTAGGAAGAACGAAAGAAAAGTCGTCACGAGGCCCCACTTGGATGTCACGGTGTTGAACTAATGATGGAGATCGTGGTATATATATGTCATATATCCCTCTCCCACTCACTATTTTAAAACTAGGGTTTTCTATTATTCGTTAATACACCTAGACTCTACAGGATCAAACGGCTAACTTTAACCAAGTTATCTATCGCATTAACTAATTAGAACAAATTCTAATTAACTAATAAATTATTAATGATGTTTAACAATTAAAAATATAATCTATTAGTGAATAATATAAGCCTTTGTAAACTTTTTACTAAGGTCAGATTATTATGATAGTGTTTACCAAGTTTTAACTATTAAAACTCTAACACAATATTCGGTTCATTTATAATTAGGCAATTAATCAAATTAATCTTAATTACTATAAATGACCCTATTAATCTAACTTATTAAAATCTTTAATAACTAGATTAATATTAATGAGAATTACCAAGTTTTTTAACCATTAAAAAACTAATCTCAATTTCATAGCCAATTTATGTATTAACCCATTTTAATCACATTAAAAAAAATATACATAAAATATCATGCTATGATGTATATATGTCATATCAAATATATTTGTATAGGCACTTCTAATCTAAATGACATACGTATGGATGACAATGCTTTTATCATCACATAATATAAAGCATACATGAATTGACCGAGTACTGCAGATTATTTAACCTATAAAAAATTAGAATCTAAAATTACAAAAATACCCCAAGGCATTCCTTGATCTTCTTGTAATTTTCGAGTCTTCCAGTCTCTTCAGGGTCACTTCGATTCATCTCATGAATCTTTCTTCACGATTTTTCCAGGTCTTCAATATAGGTTACATATATATATATATATACTTACAATATAATAATAGTAAAACAAAATAAACAAAAAAAAATAATACAACTCATAAACCCTAAATCCACAGTACCATATAATTAACGATCAATCAAATTTTTATAAATTAAAAAAAAAATTAATATACATACATGAACATCATACAGTCAATTTAAATCGTGCCTACATAATCATACATACAGGAGCATCATAAACAATTTCCTGTTCTGAAAATAAAATTGGCTCTGATACCAATTGTTGGTTACAATTCCTAATCTCATATGTGTAGGCACGGTCCCAACTCTTGGGGTAAAACCCACAGATACCTATCAAAGCACTCCTCTATGAAGCCCCCAGGCAGAGTGCCATGCTTCGTCACACGATCAAACGTGAGAGTTCCCAGGGATTGACCAGTCGCCACTGCGTTTGCTCTGATACCAATGGTTGGAACCCCGTTCACTGGTAATGCGGCAGAAATGGTTTTTTTTTTTAAATTATATAGATCGTAATCTATACTGGGACAAGTGAACTTAGGATCGTAATTATTTTCAGAACAAATACATATAAAAATTATTACACTAATAAGATATATATGTCAATACAGGAAATTGTAATCAATAATAAGAAGAAGATTAAGAACCTTATAAACATTTGGAGGCTCATTCACTTTATGATATGCTCCTGGTCTGTACCACTGATCTTTCTCGCTATATCCTGGGACTGATAATTGCATGTGGACGCGTCACGGATTCGGGATCTTAGAATGGAGGATGAAGTAAAAATAAGACACTATTTCTTTATTTTCACTCTGCAACAGTTGCAATGTTTTCTCTTTTAAAATAAGCACTTGCACTTGCACTGATATACCTTTTATAAAAACTCACGCAACATTTGCATAAAAAAATGTATCAGGTATGTTATTTTTTTTATTAATAAAACTCATGCAACACAATGCGTTTGACTAAAAAAAATCTCTCTATTATTTTAATGCGTTTGACAAAACTAAAACAACTCCCTGTACCTTTTTTTTCTCAATATATATATATATATGTGTGTGTGTGTGTGTGTGTGTGTGTTGTGCACCTTTTTTTTTAAATAATATATATCATATGAATATTATTTAAAATTTTTAAAAAACTGATCATATCTTTATTTAAAAAAAAATCTATATTTTATTTAACAAATAAGATATTATACATATTGTTAACCAAAAATTCACACTGGGTGTAAAATCTCGATTAACACCCCTCGAGACCGCTAACACAGAGGTGGTGATTAATGTAGATACCTCGTACCTTGGTGATCTCGTATGAATATGGAGAATGAAGCGGTAAAGGGGGATGATGCAGCTGGTAGAAGACGAGGCATCCCGCCCGTCGGGCTTCATGTTTAAGGAGGAGATACGGGAGCTCGAGGTTCCCTTGCTGGTGTGAAGGGGGTTGATCTTGGTCCTTACTCCCAGGTCCTGGCTCTCAGTTGGGGTCGGAGCCTGTCCTGGCACCCATAGCCCGGTTATGGACCCTGATTTGTTAATGTAGTTCCCTGACCTATACAGCAATTAAAAAGGGGGGCTTGCCTGGTTTGTGCTAGATCCATGCCCACTTCCATAGAGAAATCGTAGAAGAGCTCCTTGACTTCATTGAAATGGGTCAGGGTGGTTTCTCCCTATCTTGACAAGCGACTTGGCAGGCAGATATAAAGAACAAGGGTGCTAGGTTCAGCGAGGTAGGAGCTAGATCCGGCTCCCTAGATCTTCGTTGTACTTTCCTGATCTAATATAAGAAGGATTAAAGAGCTAGAACCAATGGGTTCGGTACCTAGCCCGTATACACATATGCATAATATAGTAGATAATAGGAAAAATACAAGTCTTTTGTAGAGAGAGGTTTATTGACCAAGGGGGAAAAAGCATAACAAATTATCACATGCTTAAAAACCCCAAAGCAGTATCCGGAGGAAGGAGGAATGCCATTCCTTATGTATATGTCAAAGAATGCTCTGGGGAGCTTACAAGAATTGTGAAATAATACAACGTAGTCGCTCTAGAGAGCTTACAATGGTGGTCAAATGTAGATCGATACCGGTATATTCCAAGTAAAGGTAACACGTACATTGATCATGTAGAGGCGAACTATGTAGGCTCTTCTTTGGTTTATCCATTTCTGGACCAAAGGTGAGATGTGTAGTGGATCTTATATCAAGTATTTCAGGAGTTGATTTGTGCATATCATTTACCTCGTAGGCCATTTCTTGGTTGAATATCCGATCCCCCACAACCTGCGTGTTGAGGTCTATTTATACATGGTGTCATTTACTTGGAGTGCAAGATGAGGATTCTTGAATTAGTCTCCTTTCCTTATTGAATACGATTCTTCATTTAATGTACTTAACCCTAAAGAATCGGCTTGTAGATAATATCTTGGAGAAGATGTGATTGTTTCACCTTTGGACTCTTTCACTAATGGTGGTCATTAAAGAGTTGAATATTCTTTCATTAATGGCGTTGACTATATCGTTAATAGGGTTGATTGCCTCAATTAACACTGTTGACCTCATTAATAAGGTTGACTACCTCCGTTAATACGATTGAATACGTCCATAAATACGGGTTGACCTCATTAAGAAGGTTGACTACCTCCATTAATACGGTTTGACCACATTAATAGGGTTGACTACCTCTATTAATATGGTTTGACCGCATGAATGGTATCGTAAGTGTCATGAAGGTCAACCTTGTCTTTCTACGCTGTTTGGAGGAGAACTCTGGCTTTATATGTCACTTTAGAGAGGTATTTCATGATGGTTATCTGAGGTGACGCTTGATATATCTCGAGGGCGAGGTACCCCAGGTTCCTATACACTGGCTGGGTCCCTAGGCGACCTCTCGATTGTCTTGGAGCTAGATCGATCTCGATGGTCTTCCTATGGAGCTTGTGCTAACCATTCTAGGGGTGAAATATCCCATAGGGTTCCAACCTTGTAGTTAGGAGCTTGGTTCAGCTACACCGACCTTTATCAAGGAGCTCGACCTAATTATTTATTATTTCTAGTGGGGTAGTGGGATTTAATTAGAGGGTCTGAATGCATGCAAGGTGTTGAGAAGGTGTTGACTACCTTACCCTGCTTTTGCAGGGTCGTAATGTACCTCGACCTAGTGGACCTTGATACCTCTATAAGTAGACCCGGATTTAGACCTTTGCTTGAAGGCTGAATGGTGGAAAATTCTTCTTTATACCCTGGCCGTAAAAGATTGTTCGATACTTTGGGCGAAAATGATCCTGGTAGGCAACTAAGGCCACTTTCACACCAGGGCTTTTTACATAGGTGAAATGCAGGTGAATCCAGCGTACCTGTAAAATAAATGATCTGTGGTGGAACAAAGAAGGGGATATTCCCTTGGTGGAATTTTCGAGGCACTAGTCAGTGTAAATTTTGATAAGCAAGAAAGGTCACAAACCGTACAGCTTAATTATTTGGGATAAAGCTTCTGTGGCTAATCTGGGTACCTAGCGTTCCTTTTCCAGGAATCATGGTACTTTGGCGAACTGGCGAAATGATCCTGGTAGGCAACTATGCCATCCAGATCCTTCCTGGCAGGGTTGGCTCGGCCATGGCAGCAAGATGACCTTTTGGTTGTTCTGGTCTCGTGATCTAATAGGCAACCATGCTCTTACGCTCAGATCCTTCTTAAGGGAAGTCACCCGACAAGGTATCAAGAGTGCTATCTAGCTATTCCCTGGTCTCGAGGCGATCTTTATCAAAATACCATGGTGATCCTCCTGGAGGGATTAATCTGGTCCAAGGCATCAGGATGACTATCTAGCTATATCCTGGTATTTTGATCTGGATGGCAACTATGCACTTACACTCGGATCCTTCTTGGGGGAGGTCACCTGACCAAGGCATCAAGGGTGATGAGGGGGCTTCCCTGATCAATCCCTGGTCTCGAGATCTGGATAGAAACTATGCTCTTACACTTAGACTCTTCTTAGTGGGGGGTGGTGCCTGACCGAGGCATCAGGGGTAACGAAGGGGCTTCCCCGGCTAATACCTGGTCTCAAGGCTATCGTTGTCGAAATATTATGGCGATCCTCCTGGAAGGAATAATCCAGTCCAGGGCATCAGGAGTGAGGTGTAGCTCTCTTGGTCAAGGCGATCCTCCTGGATGGATTAATCCTGTCCAGGGCATCAGAACTGCTTCTAGCTCTCCTGGTTTCAATCATTGGCAAATTGTGATCACAGAAGAACTATCATGGACGCCAAAATCAAAGGAGATGCAAACTCATGGCAAGCTGTTACGAAGTTGTATCAATGGAAGGTGGTATCGGTTGATAACCATCCTCACACTAGGAGCTTTTTCACGTATAGAATCTCTTGAGATGATCTGTGTTATGGGTGTATATAGTAGAATGACTTTGCGTAAAGGACATTTTTTATTGTGAACTAGGGGAAATTATCTCACGCTGGGGTCATTACCCCTCTCACTGGAGTACTGAGAAAATGTTGAGCTTCTAGTCCCCAAGTGATGTAACCGGTTTAGAAGTCTGCTTGGGGTATATGAGAGTCCTCAACAATCGTAATGGAGCTCGAGAGCCCACTATGAACGAATCAAGACCTTTGGATGCTCCATGAACGAATCGGGACATTGATGGCTCACTAGGGCATTAGAAGGCCCAGTATAAATGGAGAGGAGCCATCAGTAGGATAATTTTCAGGAGCAAGCTGATACCGCTAAGGTCGAGCTCGTGCAAGCCAAGGAGGATGGTTACTTCTTCACAGCCTTCTAGGTAGAGCTGGCTCTACTTCCCCCATTTGACTTAAGAGTCATTGATTAACAGGAAAAGGGAGGGAATTAAGAAGAAAGCTGCTGAGATGGCTATGTATGTTCCTACCGTAGTTGGCAAGTCTTGGGTTGCTGAAGCAGACCCTAGCTCGAAATCCCATGGTGCAACAGAGGATCAATCCGAATAGAAAACTTCTCCCTCAAATAAAGGCCATAGCTGAGGTGGTTGATTATGTGGTAGGTGAGCCCTAGTTGATCCAGAATAGATGCTTCAGATGGAGAGGCTGCCCTTTCAAAGAGGTCAAACCAAGAGTACGAGGAATTGACCATAGTAGCGAACGGTGCAATCGTTCTGGATGAATCCCTGACCAAAGCTAAGGTAAACGCAAATGAGGTGCTAGTAGATAGAGAGATGACGCATATGATACAGAGAGACTCAAGTCCATATACCGTGCCTCATGAAGATTGTCTGAATAAGTAAATAAAATCTGAAGGAAGAGGTCTAAACTCTATGAAGCAACGTGGCTGCCTTGGAAGCCAAAGCGGATGCTTCCTTTGTTGAAGGATGCTTCTATGCTACTTTCTAGGTAGCTCAAGCTCTTCTTCCCTCTGACCTGATCAGTATTGGAGGATGGATACCTTGAGTAGATCATGGAGAAAACTAGGAGTTACCTGGTCCGCTCCGACTGAAGCAAGACCTTTTTGAGCTGATTGGTACACAGATGAGGAGGATGACTTGGTGCCCATTTCCACCCTCATGCCAAACTACACCGAGGTAGAACCTATCTCGAAGTCCCCTTATAGTGCAAAAGTTCACGATGCATGGTAACCTCCAAGCCCGTATACCTATCCATCTGAGCCAGGTTAAGAAGACAGAGGTCCTGATCGATCCTACCAAGGAAGAGGAGGTATGAACTGGTCAAGCATATGTGGGCTACTACAAAGGATAGGGATCTGGGTGGAGTTTCAAAGAGGTAGAGATTCATCTGACCAAGGAAGGGGAGGTTCATACTGATGCCATATTGATAGAAGAGGTCATGATCAATCTAGCTGAAGAGATAGTGGACCGAGCTGATTCAAGCTGACACGACTAAGGTGGTGGAGCTGGCTCCGAGGTAGCAGTGCTAGGGAATGATGGTTCTTCCTCTACCCAACCAGCAGGATTAGGGAGGAAGAAGCTGCCACCATCGATTAAACTAACTTGAGAGGTGGATCGGGACCATGGTGGCTCGCTAGGGCGTTGAATGGCCTGGTATAAATAGTAAGGAGTCACTGGCTTGGTACTAGATATGAGGTGGCTTTGGGCCTTACAGTGGTGCTGTTGTTATTTTAGAAGCTTGCTTAGGCACGTAGGAGGCCTTACCGAATATGGGAAACCTTTGGGCTCATTTCGAATGAACCTGGACTCCGGTGGGTTGCTAGGGCATTGAATGACCCGGTATGAATGGAGTAGAGTCACTGGTATGATGCTCTTTGGGAGCAGGTTGATGCTGCTAAAGTCGAGCTTGAGCAGACCAATGAGGAGATGATCAGGATAATGAGGGAAACGATCGTCTTGAGCAAATCCATGACCAGAGTTGAGGCAACCACAACTGAGATGCAGGTAGACAAAGAGTAGATGCAGTGTACAGATTATATAGAGAGACTCAAATCCATACTTTGTGCCTTGTAAGTACCGCTCTGAAAGAGATCATGGAAAAAACTTGTAGTTTTCGCTCTCACCAAAACCTGTCCTTCTCTAGCCGTTGGGTGCACTGATAATAATGAGGACATGGTGCCTATCTCCACCTTCATGCTAAACCGTGTTAGGGTAGAACCTATCTTGAAGTCCCCTACAAGGTAGGAGAGATCCATACTGCTGCCATAGTTGTGAGAGAGATCCTGATCGATCCAACTGAGGAGATGGCGGTCAAGGTTGATTCAAGCTAATCTAACTGAGGTGGTAGAAGCTGGCTCCAAAGTAATGGCGCTAGGGGATGGTGACCCTTCTTCTAACCAAGCAGTGGACCCAGGTAAGAAAGAGCTGTTACTGTCGAGGAGAATAACCAGAGAGATGGATTGGGACCAAGGTTGCTCGCTAGGGTGATGAATGGCCCAGTACAAATGGAGAAGAGCTACCAGTCTTGTACTGGTCTAGAGGCATGCTCGGGATCTAAGGAGTTTCCAGCAACCGAGAGAAGGTTCTGGACTTCTCCAGAATGAGTAGGAACCATAGTGACTTACTTGGGCGCTGGATGGCCGGATATAAATAGAGATGAGGCACCGGCCTAGTAACTGTCCAGATATATGCATGGGATCCTAGAAGTTTCCCGCGATTGAGAGAAGATGCTAGACCCTTCCTGAATGAGTAGGAACCATGGTGACTCACTTGAGCATTGGATGGCCCGATATAAATAGAGAGGGGCTACCTGTTTGGTACCGGTCCAGAGATATACTTGGGATCCAAAGAGCCCCCAACAACTGAGAGAAGGGGACCACACTGGAACGAAACAGGAGCTCAGCGGCTCACTTGGGCGTTGACCGACCTGATAAAAGAAGTGGGGAGCCACTGGGCCTTGCAGCAGGGCTTCTATTCCAAAGGCTTGCTAAGGCATGTAGGAAGACTTGCCAAAATGTAGGAAGCCTCTAGGCTCTCCTCGATCTGATCAGGCTTCGATGGCTTGCTAGGGCCATAAATGACCTGGTACATATGGAGAGAAGCCACCGGTCTTGTAGCGGTGCTACTGCTCTAGAAGCTTGTTTAGGCACGTAGGAGGCCTTGCCAAGATATGGGAAGCTTCGGTGGTTTGCTAGGGCGATGAATGGCTCGGTACATATAGAGTAAAGCCACCGGTATTATACTGGTCCAACAACATGCTTGGGATCTCAGAAGTCCCCAACAACTAGGAGAAGGCTCTGTACTTTACTGGAATGAAACAGGAGCGTAATGGCTCACTTGGGCGTTAACAGGCTCGGTATAAGAATTTAGGAGCCGCTAGGCCTTGCAGCGGGGATGTTACTTCAGAGGCTTGCTTAGGCATGTATGAGGCCTTACCAAAATATGGGAAGCCTCAGGGCTCTCCTCTATCAGATCAGACATCGGTGGCTTGCTAGGGCGATGAATGGCCTTATACATATGAAGCGAAGCCATCGGTCTTGTAGTGGTGCTACTGCTCTAGAGGCTTACTTAGGCATGTAGGATGCCTCAACAAATGTAGGTAGCCTCTGGGCTTTCCTCGATCAGACTGGGGCTTCGGTGGCTCACAAGTGCGTTGAGTGGCCCGGTATAAATAAAGAGGAGCCACCGGTTTGGTACTAGTCCAGAGGTATGCTCGGGATCCAAGAAGTCCCCAACAATTGAAATAAGGGTCTGGATCCTCCTAGAATAAACCGGGAGCTTAGTGACTAACTTGGGCGTTGACCAGCCTGGTACATGAAGTGAGGATCCACTAAGCCTTGTAGCGGTGTTATTGCTCCAAAAACTTGCTTTAACATATAGAAGGCTATACCAATTGTAGGAAGCCTCTGGGCTCTCATTGATCAGATTAGACTTCGATAGCTTGCTAGGGCGATGAATGGCCCGGTATATAGAGAGCGAAGCCACAGGTCTTGTAGCAGTGCTACTGCTCTAGAAGATTACTTAGGCATGTAGTAAGCCTTACCAAGATGTGGGAAGCTTCTGGGAACTCGATCAAATCGGGCTTCGGTGGCTTGCTAGGGCGAATAATTACCTGGTACATATGGAGCGAAGCCACTTGTCTGGTACTAGTCTAGAAGCATGCTTAGGATCCTAGAAGTCCCCAACAATTGAGAGAAAGCTCTGGACCATCCTGTAATGAATCGAGAGATTAGTGGCTTACTTGGGCATTGACCGTCTCGGTACAGGTTCAGAGCCACTAATCTTCTACTGGTTGTGCTACTCTAGAAACTACACAGCTGAGTTGGCTTCTTAGATTCTTAAGTCAACTTGTTACCGGTACCTAGAAGCTTCTGATGGTTGGATCCGATGACATAAAGGAACCCATATGACTAAGTACAAATCCAATGGATCTGCTGGAAGGAGGTCTACTAGTAGCAGAGTAAATCTTCTGTAAGGAAGCAATAGAGGTGCAGTTATACTGTATAGGAACTCTCGATGTATCAGATTGGTTCAGTTGTGTAGGAGACCTTCAAGTGGGGAGCTACTGTATTGGAGCTCCATGAGTATCTGAGTAGGTTCGCTTCATAGAAGCAGAATAATGAACCGGTTCCACCAGGAATCCCACGTACCATATTTGCTCCACAATGAACGAAACTCGTTAAATGACAAAATGAGCACCACACCCGATGCATAGGCGATATAGACAAGTATGGAGAAAGGACATCATAAATAGTAAATGATATTCCATGAGTAACGAATCTGTTACCTTAATAGTATAATGATGCTCATGTAGAGACATTGAAGCTTTCAAAAAGGGTATGGAAAGTCCCTACAAACGGTGATAAAAAGTGTTAACCGAAAATTCACACTGGGTGGAAAATCACGATTAACACCCTCGGGACCACTACCACGGAGGTGGCGATCGGGGTAGGTACCTCGTACCTTGGTGATCTCGTATGAATATAGAGAATGAAGCGGTAAAGGGGGATGATGCAACAGGTAGGAGACGAGGCATCCCGCCTGTCGGCCTTTACGCTTAAGGAGGAGATATAGAGAGCTCGAGGTTCCCTTGTTGGTTGATCTTGGTCCTCATTCTCTAGTCCTGGCCCTCAATCGGGGTCGGAGCCAGTCCTGGTACCTGGAGCCCGGTTATGGACCCTGATTTCTTCTTGTAGTTCCCAACCAATACGGCAATTAAAAAATAGGGCTTGCCTAGTTTTTGCCAAACCCATGCCCACCTTCATAGAGAAATCGCATGAGAGCTCCTTGACTTCCTTCAAACGGGTCAGGGTGGTTTCTCCCTATCTTGACAAGCAACTTGGCAGTAAGATATAAAGAACAAGGGTGTTAGGTCCAACAGGGTAGGAGTTTTATCCGGTTCCCTATATCTTCGTTGTAGTTTCCTGATCACATACAAGAAGGATTAGAGAGCTAGGACCAATGGGGTCGGTACCTAGCCCGCATACACACATGTATAATATAGTAGATAATTGGAAAAACACATGTCTTTCGTAGAGAAAGGTGGACTGACCAAGGGGAAAAAAGCATCACGAATGATCACATGCTGAAAAACCCTAAGACAGTATCTGGAGGAAGGAGGAATACCCTTCCTTATGTATATATCAAAGAATGCTCCGGGGAGCTTACAAGAATTATGAAATAATACAATTCAGTCGCTCCAGAGAGCTTACAATGGTGGCTGAATGTAGACCGATACCGGTATATTCCAGGTAAAGGTAACACGTACATTGATCATGTAAGGTGAATCTAGGTGAATTATGTGGGCTCTTCTCTGGTTTGTCCATTTCTGGACCAAAGGTGAGATGTGTAGTGGATCCTATATCAAGTGTCGAGTGTCTTGTATTTCGGGCGTCGATTTGTGCATATCATTTTACCTCGTAGGCCATTTCTTGGTTGAATATCCGATCCCCCTCAACGTGCGTGTTAAGGTCTATTTATACATGGTGTCATTAACTTGGCGTGCAAGGTGAGGATTCTTAAATTAGTCTCCTTTCCTTATTGAATACGATTCTTCATTTAATGTAGTTGACCATAAAGAATCGGCTTGTAGCTAATATCATGGAGAAGATGTGATTGTTTCATCTTTGGACTCTTTCACTAATGGTGGTCATTAAAGAGTTGAATATTCTCTCATTAATAGCGTTGACTATATCATTAATAGGACTGATTGCCTCCATTAATATGGTTGACCTCATTAATAGGGTTGACTACCTCCATTAATACGGTTAAATACCTCCATAAATACGGTTTAACCTAATTAATAGGGTTGACTACCTCCATTAATACGGTTTGACCTCATTAATAGGGTTGACTACCTCTATTAATACCGGTTTGACCTCATTAATGGTATCGTAAGTGTCATGAAGGTCAACCCTGTCTTCCTATGCTGTTTGGAGAAGAGCTCTGGTTTTATATGTCACTCTGAAGAGGTACTTCATGGTGGTTACCTGAGGTGACGCTTGAGGGCGAGGTACCCCAGGTTCCAGTACACTGGCGTGGTCTCTAGGTGACCTCTCGATTGTCATGGAGCTAGATCAATCTTGATTGTCTTCATATGGAGCTTATGCTAACCATTCTAGGGGTGAAATATCCCATAGGGTTCCAACCCTATAGCTGGGAGCTTGGTTCAGCTACGTCTAGCTTTATCATGGAGCTCGACCTAGTTATGCAGAATTCCTAGCGGGGTAGCGGGATTTAATTAGAGGGCCTAAATGCATGCAAGGTGTTGACTACCTCGCCCTGCTTTTGCGGGGTCGTAAGGTTCCTTGACCTAAAGGACCTCGATACCTCGCTACGTAGACCCAGATTTGGACCACTGCTTGAAGGTTGGAAGGTGGAAAATTCTTCTTTGGACCCTAGCCAAAAAGGCTGTTAACATATATATATATATATATATATATATTTAAACAATTCAAATTCAAATATATATGATTTATTTTATTTAATAAATGAGATAATCATATTATCTCATCATTCAAAAATAAATAACAATTGAAACCCTCCATTCTTGACTAATTACACTATTAAATAGTCTTTTTATTTAATTGTCATAATTGTCATTTTAATTAATTGATTAATCTAATTACTCAATCAACTCCTGACACGTGTCACTTTCGTAAGACAATTAATTGGACAGTCTAATTAATTAACCGTGACCTTGTTACCTAAATCGATCGGGCTAGCAAGGGGACCTAGTGGACCCATAGTATTTTGAGCTCCAATAATCTTCAGAATTATTAATTAAACTCTTTAATTAATATTCTTTGATTATTAAATCTGTTGTTATTGCACTAAAAACCCGAAGATACACTCTCTCAACTTTAGACGCTTTTACACAGACTGATACAACTCGGTCTCCATTGATGTAGCTATTACATATGGTGTGATCCTCCACAGTAGTTCATAATTAGAGCTGGGTCATAATGTCGGTTATACCCTTCTAATTACATATATCCCTTAAGTACCATTGATTCTCTAATGGACAATAAATCCTATTTCCTCACGGAATTAGGAGAGCGCTCATATTGTCCAAGCCCCGAATCAATATTTAAGGGAACTACTATCTACTTTCACAAGAAGGAGTGGATTCCACTATTGTGTACAAACCTTCCCAACCACAAGCCAAACCACAATCCCAACATACGGAGTATATTGATCAGGAAATGCATCTGACCTCACCCATGGTATATCGAAGACAACGATCTAACCTGAAGAAGTCGATAAGACACTCGTGATTAAGATTACCCACATATAGCCATTATTAGTTGATATATATGAATCTCATCGGTAAATTGATATTGGTGTGAGATTCATATAGATCATGGCCCAGTCCTATATGATCACATCATACAAGGTGCCTCCATTCCCATATCTCATATGAATGATTCAGGATAGAATCACTGTACATTACAGAATGGACTACAACTATAGATTAACCACAAATAAAGTACCCAACTTTATTTGCTATCTATGAACTCTTTAGATTGCACGTCTCTTACTGTATCTATCCGTATATGACAATCATATACACAGTTCGAGATTACATCAGACAATCCAGGATGCTAATATGTGCACAAGTTTATAAAATAAATAACATAACAAGAATGAATTGAACCTTTCTTTTTATTTACTTCATAAATCCATTTGCAAATTACATGTTTAGAACATAAACCCCAACAACTGCCATGTAAGTGGTGGCTGGGGTTTGTACCTTAGGTACCTAACTTGATTGAATAAAGATGGATGTGTAAATGTAATTGCAATAAAGATGGGAATGTAATGGCTTTATTATCAACTGTGTGTATCGTACAAAAAGACTCTTAAACACTCTTAATCTCTCTAAGATACTGTAGGGTGGCAACCTCATGCCTATCGAATAGTAGATAATAGTAGAGGCCGTGTTCTGATTACAGAATTTAGGTCGAAGTCTCAAAAACTCTCATCTTCTCCCCGTTTATTTGCCTCATGCCGCTCTCTTCCCTCTCGATCTTCTCCCTTTTCTCTGTTTACGTTGGGCATATTTATACATGTTCCAGGTAGTTCAAACTAATGAATCACCCGCCATGATTCTCTGAATCCGTTCCCTCCTTATCGGGTGGGATATCTTCTTTGAAAGTCATTGACTTCGCATTAATAACAGATTCGAGAATAACTTTTGTGGAGATAAGTTTGTTTCCTTTTTAGACTCAATATCTTGCCTTACGCGTATTCGAGGCATGATTCTTGATGGAGGTCGTCGAGTTAGCTGTTTGTTATTTTATAGAGCGAGGTAGACCCATGCCTTAGTTCTGGTCTAAGAAGCTTGGCCTGACCTTTCAGTGTCCTTTAGAGCTTGAGACGACCTTGTGGCCACTAATTGGGAATAGCATGGATTAGGTGAGCTTCATTTTTTTGGTCCAGTTGGGTTCGATTCTTCCTTAGCGAAATAGAACGTAGCTATAGCATGAACCTGACATCTTTAAAGGCCTGACCTCTAAGGTAATGGTCTTGAGGGTGTTAACTGAAATTCTTCACCCCGAGCTAATTTTGAGTCAACATAAGGCAAAAAACACAATTAAGGCACAAGCATTAGCGGACTTTGTGGTTGAATTCTCGGCTCTCCCTAATCAGAAGACCTCAGCCGAACCAAATCTAGCTCTCCAAGAACCCCACATCTTGATAGCTGGCCAGTTGACTGGCTTCATTGGACCCTCCACACAGATGGAACACCCGGACAAGCACGGGGATAAGCCGGTATAGTCCTAATCGATTTTGAAGAAGCAGAGTTTTGCCACTTGTTGATGGGGAAATTTGCTCGGGATGAGAAAATCCTGCTAATACCTTCGAGACCACTACCACGAAAATGGTGGCCGGGGTCTGTACCGTTGGTACCTAACCTGTTAAGAGATAGACGAGAGGCTGGATCGTAGTAATAGTAAATGGGAGCTTTTATTATTGATACTTGCTTTAAAATACAAATCACTCTCTTATATGCTCACAATCTCTCTAAGATGTAGGGTGGTGGCAACTCTGTGCCTGTTGAATACTGGAAATGGAGGTGGCCGTGTTCTGAATACATAATTTAGGCCTTCCCTTCTTTTTTTCTTTCTCTCTTCTCTCTGTTGCTATCTATCTTTTTTCTGTCTGTTGCTATCTATTTTTTTGTCTGTTGATATCTATCTTTTTTCTGTCTGTTGCTATCTATTTTTTTTGTCTGTTGCTATCTATTTTTTTTTCTGTCTCTCTCACCGTATCCTATTTTTTTTCTGTCTCTCTCAGCGTATCCTGCTTGGCCCTATTTATATATGGTCCAAGTCAATTTAAATTTGCTGATATCCCACTACGATCCTTTGAATCCGTTTCCTTTTTATCGGGCGGGATCCTTTATTCAAAAATTGTTGACCCCGAGTAAATAGCAGAAAACAATTAATGTGAATGGCTTTGTTTCCTGTTTGGAATCAAACTCTTGTCTCGCAGGTATACGGGATAATGATGGTTATTTCCTAGATATGATCTTGTATGTTATCGCGGCATGGTTGTTCATGGAGATCGCCCAACTAGCTGCCTATTGCCCCGTATAGCGAGGTAGATCCCTGTTCCGACTCTGTTTTTAGAAGTTTGAGATGGATTTTCCCTGACCCTTAGGGGCTCGAGGGGTTCCTGTAGACATTAAGGTGTGATTCCTCTTTTATACCTAATAAGGACAGCGGGCTTCTGGAGAGGTTGGCGGGCCTCTCTCGAATGTCTCTTGAGCTTTGAGACTTCTCTTGGCATTCACGAGGTGGTTGAGGAGCTCGACCTTAGAGCCGAAGTTTCCCGATAGATGGCCTGGAGAAACCTGAGTTCCTGTATTTTTATGGGGGCTCGTCATGGTCGTGCCTGGCTTGTTTTCTTGTGGTTTTAAAGCCGAGTCGACCTTCCTTGCTCCTGAGGGGTGGCTTTATGGTCTATTCTGGCTTCATGATTGTCGAATATGGGTTTCGACTTATGGTGGGAAAGTGGAAAATTTCTCTTTGACCTCTGGGCACATTTCACTATTAACAGAAGTCCCCTCCGACTTGAACACTGGTGGTAGAGTTGGGGTTTGAGTCAGATTCCCTATTTAATTGAGAAAGTTTTCCGCTATAAAGATAATTAATGAGAGCGAAATCTTCTCATTAATTACCCAATATTTGAAGTTGAAAAAGTGTTTTATTCGAAGAAAGACGGCTACAATATTGCTCCAGGTGATCTTCCTAAGGATATCGTCGATAATCCTCTATTTAAACCCAGCCTTACTGTCACTTTCCTCATACTTTCTCAAATCCCAAATTTTCAGATTTCTTCTTTCCTGCTTTCTTTATCGATTTCCCTCTATTTTCCGCTTATTTTCAAGTTCTTCTTACTCATTAATGTCGACTTCCTCAGACACTATCGACGCCTTGGTTGAAGGCACCGGAGGCCCTAACCTAGTTCCTCGTAAACGGGTGCGAGGAATTTTGAGCGATGAGGAATCTTCCGTAGTCCGCCAGCGTCGTCAATAAAGCAGGAACAGATCTATCGGCTCTGACTTCTCGAACCAACCCGATAACCCTCTAGAACTTGTTGATGAAGATTCTGATGTCGGGGAGAGAGTCGACGCGGTCGAAAGGGTTCAGGTCACATTGGCAGAGATTCTTTCAGAGGTGACCTTTCCTTTTGAACCTAGGGTCATCCCCGATTCCACCGTCGACCCATAGTCGATTAGCCGTCTTCAAGACAAATACGGTATTCCTGACACCATTTCCCTTGCTTTCCAACACTGGAATTATGACATTTTTAGCCCACCCAAAGGCGTACTCCCTATTCACGACGTAGCTTTTGAGAACGGGGTGAGGCTCTCTCTCCATCCTACCCTTCAGCGAGCTCTTAATGCCCTTCAGCTGGCTCCACTCCAGTTGACGCCCGTTTTCTAGAGGCATCTAGTCGGCTTTCTAGTGTTATAGAGGGAGCAATACGAGATAAGAGGTGTAACTAGGGAGCTTGGGGTTGAGGAACTCGCCTTCCTTTTCTAGATAGGTAGCCTGACTGAGGTTTCTCTAGGCCAATTCTACGCCAAGGACAAGAACAAGTTTAATTTTATCATCCCAGGGGCTTCAAAGAACGACCCCGCTTGGAAAGAGGAGTGGATACTGGCGGGGGGTGACTAGGGGAGCTCTGTATTCGTCGGCAGGCATGTGCTTGGGGTTCCTACCACTTTTAGTGACAAACCCTCATGGGGTCGAGATTCGTTGCCCGCTGAGTCTGAAGCCGTGCTGAAGACCATCCTGGCCTGAAATTACTTAAATTTGAAGTTTCCAACCGCTGACCCCTTCGATCCCCGCAGGGTGAACAAGTACCTGCAGATCTCCGATGCTACTCCTCGTAAGTATCTCGCTCTATCCTATTTTTAAATTGTTGGATGGTTCAGTTCTGATGATCTTGACCCCCCCTCCCCCTTTTATTTTATTTTTAACAGTGTTTGTTGTTTCTCCAGCTGCTCGCGAAGCCCGGTAAGAAAGGGCCCTTCTTCTTCCTTCCATATCATCCCCGGGAGCTCTCTCTGTCGCTTCGAAGAAGGGGTGGTCAACCATTAAGGATACTACCTTACTCCTGCTTTAACGCCTTTTCAGGTGAAGTCTAAGATGGCTATCCTTGCATCTCGGGCTGCAAAGGCTCTAAATCGAGAAGAGCCCACTTATTAAGCCGCTGATAAGTCCACCTCACCAGTAGTTTTTGCTTCAAACGATGCTTCCCAAGTTACATTATCCCTTTCTACTGATCCGGCTATATCCCGGGCAGTCCAGGTTCCTAGGGAGCCCGAAGTTACTCTTGAGGTTGGCGGGACATGAAGAGGTCCTAAAGCAATTCGTTGCATCCGGTCCAGACGGCGGGCTTTCTAGGATGACTTCGATGCCCGAGGATATCATGATTACCAAAGGGTCTGCCCTTATAGCTGAGGTAATCGTCGCTTTTACTTCTTTATTCATCAGCTTGATTTGTCATTTTCTAACATGATTCCTTTGCAGGTCTTCAAGTTTCAAGTAGCCATGGAACATCAGGTGGCCTTCCTGCGCGATAGGACAGCCAAGGCTGAGGCTGAGGCTGAGTGAGCCATGTGGTTGCTTGTGCGGGCTCAAACCCTGGTCCGAGAGATGACCTTCAGTCAACAGGGAATGGAAACAAAGCTAGCTGAGCTCTAGTGTGACCATGAGAGGTTGAAGCGGGTTTTTGATCAGGAAACTCTCTCGTTCACGTGACGAGTTAGCTTACTGAATGACTGGAAGCAAGAGCCGAAGGCTCTGGATGTCGAGCACCAAGCTTTGCAGGCTCAAAATACCCAGCTCCAGGCCGAGGTGGAAGCCTCTTTTAACGAGGGGTACTTCGTTGCCTTTTATCAGGTTGAAGTAGCCCTTCCTTTTTCATTTGATCTCTCCAGTATCGTCGGCTGGGATAGAGAAGAGGTTATGTCATGGGCTGTGGAGATGTCTCACCTAAAAAATGATGGAGCAAGTCTTTTTGGGAGGGAGCTGGGAAGTGGTTGGAATTGCCAGATCTGCCTCCTCCTGTTCCAGTCTTTCCAGCATCTGGTCCTGGCAAATCCTCGAGAGGGGTCCAAATCAAAGAGCTAGAAGGAGGCCTTGCTGAAGCCTGATATCCCCTTACAATTCTCTTAGAAGTGGAGTCAACAGAAGGCGGGTTTTTGCCTGAGTCAATGGCCAGCCTTCTTAATACAGCCGTTCCGTTTGAAGTTATGGAGGTGATCAATAAAATCATGGAAAAAGATCTTGTTGACCCCAAAGCAGTTAAGGCAGATCCTTAGGAAGAGGTGGAGACGGTAGATGCATCTGATCAGGACGAGCTATGACCAGAGAGGGGAGAAGGGGGCGAGGTCCACTCTATAGAAGAAGAGGCGGGAGGTCCTCAGGAAGATAAAGAAGTTTGAGTTCTCTCCCATTTAATTCATTTTGAATGCTTGAAAAACGGGGTGGGCATCCCATCTTTAACTGTGTTTGACCTTTTGTCATTTTATTCTCTTTTTTGTAGCCCAGAATCATGGATTGGCTCCCTGCTTGCTGTAGCCTTGTTGGGGAATAGGCTCCCCCACTTAATAATAAAGCTTCAATTTTTAGATCTAACTCTCACTCCGAATTGCATGTACTTACTTGATCTCTCTCTAGGTCCAACACTTATAGCAAAACGAACTATCTTGGGGGAACAACAGGATAAAAAAACTGTTTAAGCGTGAAAACGGACAGTTAGCATCGTGCTTCCTGACCACCGAACCTCACAGCTCAACTTCCCTAGTCGATAGTCCCCTTGTTTGATTGTAGGCCTGTTGCAGTGAGTGACCACGTATCAAGGAGGGCTAGAAACCAGAACTAACTGGTATATTTAGAATAAATCGAGCTCATTATCCATGATCTCTTTTAGGGGGTTGTAGCCCAAGCGAGGCATTAAGTAATGAACTGTCTAGTCCCCCTTTTTAAGGTAAGGATTGGGAAGGCTTCTGTGTTCTTAAATTTGAGTCTTTCCTGGGGGTGGTAGCTGGACCAAGGCATCATGAGGGCTATCTAGCTGTTTCCTGGTCTCGAGATTTGGATGGCTACGATGCTCTTACACTCAGATCTTTCTTGGGGGTAGTAGCCCGGCCAAGGCATCAGGAGGGCTATCTAGCTATTTCCTGGTCTTGAGATCTGGATGGCAACTATGCTCTTACACTCAGATCCTTCTTGGGGGTTGTAGCCCGACCAAGGCATCATGAGGGCTATCTAGCCATTTCCTGGTCTCGAGATCTGGATGGCAACTATGATCTTACACTCAGACCCTTCTTGGGGGAGGTATCCCGACCAAGGCATCATGAGGGCTATATAGCTATTTACTGGTCTTGAGATCTGGATGGAAACTATGCTATTACACTCAGACCCTTCTTGGCACGGGGTAGTGCCCGTCTAAGGCATCATGATTGGTGAAGGGGGGGTGGGGCTTCCCCGGCTTACCCCTGGTCTTGAGGTGATAATGTCAAATTTTCCATATAGACCCAAATCATTGTAGAACATAGTTGAGGAATGAGTAAACAAGAAAAGCAGGCTTTATTGATATGGAGGATGGAGTACATTATTGTCAGAGAAAAAAAAGAAACTAGTTAGAGGCCGTTTGCTTCTGAGTCCCCTGTTCAAGGGTAGAATTTTCTTAGGTGAACCGCATTCCAAGTATGGTCGATGAGTCGGCCATTCATGTTCTCGAGCTTGTACGCCCCATTACGGATCACCATCTTTATTAGGTATGTTCCTTCCCAGTTGGGCCCTAGGACTCCGTCTGACCTTTTCCTGGTATTCAACGTTACTTTCCTGAGAACTAAGTCTCCTTTGAAATTTCGGGCTTTAACCCTCCTGTTGAAGTAGCTGGCAATACTGCTTTGGTAGTTTGCTACCTTCTCAGCTATTCGATATTGTTTTTCCTCTAGGAGGTCCAAGCTAGCTCGGAGCTTACTTTTATTGCTCCCTAGTTTGAAATGTTGGACTCTAAAGGAGGTCAACTTGTGCTCAATAGGTAGGACTGCTTCAACCTTAAAGGCCAGCAAGTAGGGTATTTCCCCGGTAGCTGTTCTCCTTATAGTGCGGTAAGCCCAGAGGACCTCGGGAAGCTCTTCTACCCATCTACCTTTCTTCTGCTATAGCTTTTTCTTTAACAACTTCTTAATGGTTTTATTCGTGGATTCCACAAAACCATTGGTATGAGGGTGGGCTACCGAAGAAAACCGAAGGTCGATTCCCAAGCCTTCGTAGAAATCTCTGAATCGGCCATTATCGAACTGTTTTCCAAGGTCGGTTAAAATAGCAAGGGCCGTTTCGAACCTGCAAACTACATTGGTCTTGATGAACCTTGTTGTGATTTCTTCTGATATATGGGAGAGTAGTCCGGCTTCAACCCATCTTGTGAAATAGTCAATCGCTTTGATAGCTTGCTTGGCCTGTCCCGGAGCTACAGGAAGCGGTCCAATCAAATCGACTCCCCACATAGCAAAGGGGTATGGTGAGCTAAGGGACGACAAGCGCTCCGGAAGGAGGTGACTCAAGTTTACGGCCTTTTGGCATGCCTCGCAGGTTTTCACCAAGTTCTTCAAATCTTGATGGATGGTTGGCCAATAATACCCCATGCGGAGAACCTGATATGCCAAGGCCTCTCCAGCAATATGGTTCCCGCATTCCCCGGAATGAACCTCTCTCAAAGCTCACTCGGCATCTTCAGGGTGTAGACATCTGAGTAGGGGAAGGGATTTTCCCTTTCGGTATAAATGCCCATCCACCACACAATACCGGACCGAGAGCCTTTTAACCCTCCTAGCTTGGTCAGGCTCCCATGGGAGTTTCCCATCCTGTAGATACTTCACTATTGGATCCCTCCAGCATGGCTGTCGGTCCAAGGTATAAACTTCCTTACCTATCATAATGCTAGGTAGGGGGATTACTTGAAGAGGGACTCCGTGAGGTAGGGTTTGGCCACCATATGCAGCTATCTTGGCAAGGACGTTAGCCCGATGATTTAACTGTCGAGGTATCTACTCGATTTTGAATCCCTTAAATCTGCTTTTGAGTTGTTAAACCAATCTCAGGTACACGATCATATTATCCCCTTTTACCTGATAATCTCTGGAGACTTGGTTGACCAAGAGTGAAGAGTCGTTCTTGATATTCAGGTAATCAACCCCAAGTCCTATGGCTGCCTATATTCCAGCTGGTAGGGCTTCGTACTCCGCCTCATTGTTTGTGGCTTTAAATTCAAACCTGAAACAGTGGCAGCACTCAGTTCCTTCTGGGTCAATGAAGACTATGCCCGCTCCTCCCCTAGATTGCCCGGAAGCTCCATTAGTGAAGAGAGTCCATGACTCGCAGCCTTACGGCCAGTTGTCAGATTCTGGAATCCTCTCAAGGGTTACATCTGTTACCGGAGGGGTTACCTAGTCTTAAGGTATTGAGAGCTCGGCTATAAAGTCTGCTAGTGCCTGAGCTTTTATCGCGGTCCTAAGCTTATACTTTAAATCAAACTGGGTAAGCTCTATGGCCCATAGGACCAGCCTTCTAGAAACATCCGGCCTTTGCAAGAACTGACGGTCCGTCACCACTGCTATTGAATGAGCATGGAAGTAAGGACGGAGTTTTCTTACCGAGGTCACCAAGGCATAAGCGAAATTCTCTAACAGAGTATAGTTCTTTTTGGGCTTGGTTAGAGCGTGATTCACATAGTAGATAGGTCGCTGGATCCTATCCCCATATTCCTTGACCAAGGCCCCGCTCACAGCAGTTTTTGAAACGCCCAAGTATATTTGGAGCTCTTCTCTAGGATTTGGCTTGACCAGCAATGAAGGGCTTGTTAGGTATCTTTTCAAAGCTTGGAATGCATGTTCGCTCTCCTGATCCCACTACATGTTTCTTCCCTGTTTGATAGCTTTGAAGAATTGTAGGCATTTATCGGTAGACCGAGAGATGAACCTATTGAGCGTTGCTACCTGTCCGGTTAAGGCTTGAACCTATTTAAGAGAAATGGGGGATTCTAGATCCGGGATAGCCATGATCTTTTCCATGTTAGCCTCATTGCCTCCATCATGGACCTTGAAGCCCAGAAACTTTCCCGCAATTACCCTAAAGGTGCATTTGGAAGGGTTCAACCTCATCTGGTTTTCCCTTAGGATCATGAAGGTCCTACGAAGGTTATCCAGGTGGCCTCCCGAGGTTGAAGATTTAGTGATCTTGTTATCGATGTACACATCCATCGACCTTCTGATTTCCTGGTAAGTAGCTCCAGCATTTTTAAGCCCGAAAGGTATCACCTTGTAATAGTGCAGGCCTTGCACGGTGATAAAACTGGTCTTTTCCTGGTCCACAGGATGCATCATAATCTGATTGTAGCTGGAAAACGCATCCATGAAGCTCAAGAGCTTGTTCACGGAGCTGATCAATTTTTGGCAGAGGGAAATTGTCCTTCGGGCATGCCCGGTTGAGGTCGGTGTAGTCTACACACATGCTCCACTTCCCATTTGCCTTTGTGACCATAACCACGTTGGCGATCCACTCTAGGTAACGGGATTCTAAAATGAAGCCTTCCTGGGTTAGTTTATCCACCTCTTCTTGAACCACCACATTTTTCTCGTTGTTGAAATGGCACCTTTTTTGTTTAATAGGTGTGAAGGTCGGATCCACCGCCTGTCGATGTGCTGCTAATGTCATTGGGATCCCTGGCATCTCAACATGACTCCAAGCAAAAATGTCGTTGAACTCTGTGAGGAGCCTAATCAAACCCTCTCTTATTCCTGGCTCAAAGGTAGCTCCGATCTTGACAACCTTTGAGGGATCACTTATTCAGATAGGAATCTCTTCCAACTTATCCACTGGATGGCCGCTGGCCCATTCCCTTATTTGTTCTTTCAAGTTGGGCACCATAAGGCTGTCTTCGGGGCAATCAGTGGAACCCGTGTCTTTCAAGTTAAGTGCTGTGGTTAACCTACCTTGGATCGTCGTCACCTGGGCGAGTCTTTTTGCTAGAGCTGCTGGGTTGGCCGACACTGCGTAGTATTTCCTAACTGATTGCTGATCACCCCGAACTTCCCCCACATTGTCTCTCACCGGGAACTTCAGGACATTATGGTAAATAGAAAAGACTCCTTTCAAGGATGATAGAAATGGCCTCCCTAATATTGCACTGTAGGCCGATGGGGTATCCACTACAACGAAGTTGGTCATGATGTTTTCCTGGAGAGGGTTCGGCTCTAATGATCACCTGTAGGATTTTTGATCCTACGGGTGCGATTGAGTCCCTAGTGAACCCATTTTAATGAAGTAGTGCAACTAATATAACACCACTGGTTTAAGTTCAACTTTTCCAAGGTATCTTTAAGCAGGACGTCGACCTTTCTACCTGTGTCGGTGAGCACACGGTGCACTATGAAGTTGGCAAATTGTACCGTGATGACCATAGGGTCATCATAAGGCTGCACGGTGTTATAAACATCTGCTTTGGTAAAAATGATCTATGACAGCTGTGAGGGTTGGTCAGTCTCTGGTCAACCTTGAAGATATCCCGCCCCTCGTCCGTACGAGGGATCTTCCTCATATGGTGTTTCCTGGAACTGTTGGAGGTGCTGGCCAGAGTGGGCCCCCCCGTTGATATTATGTATTATCTGAATCTGTTGCATCAGGTCTGCCTACTCCCTTTCCTTTTCTCGACATGTTCTTGAATCTCGGCTTGCACCTCCCTTCCATTCTGAACGATCTCCCTAACTTGTTGTAAGAATTCTTTCAAGCATCCTCCCCTTATCAAAGCCTCAATCTGGTTCCGCAGGTTGTAGCATTCTGAAGTATTGTGCCCTATGTCCTCGCGAAAGTCACAATATTTATAACGATTTCTCTTATCGACCAAGGATTTCATGGGAACGGGCTTTCGTAACAAACTTTTGTCCCGAATAGAGAGGTAGACTGTTTCTCGGGAAGCATTTAAGGGATTGTAATAGTCGTACCCCCTCTTATCACGAGCTATAGTGGCCACTGTCCATGGAGGTTGTAAAGCTTGAGGAGGACCTCGTTTATCTGGATACCTTTCTGGTCTAGGTTGAGGAAGGAGGAAACCGTACCTCGGGTCTGGGAGTATCATTTTTTGTCGTTTTACGGCTCTCATGTTGTCATGTTCTATCTTAACCTTGAGTTATTCATCGACCTCAATCTGCTCTAGAGCCCGATCATAAGCTTCTTGGTAGGCTTCTGGAAGTTTCTTAGCGAAAGACCGAAAAAGCTTTCCAGCCCACAGATTCCTTTTGAAGTTGGCGAGGGTTTCTCTCTCAGTGAAGACCCCCATCTGGATGACTTCCTTATGGAAACGCTCGACATAAGCCAAGAGGGTTTCCCCTCTCTCCTGGATCACGTAATGTAGATTGATCGGGTCCTTTGATCGGGGCTTAACTCTCTAGAATTGTAAGCAGAAATCGGTTGATAATTTGGTGAAGGAATCCACGCTTACAGCGGGTAGTTTCCTAAACCAGGTTTTAGAATAATCCGTGAGTGTAGTGGGGAACATTCGACACATAGCGGCCCTGATTATTTTCAGGATCTCTATCTGTTGAACGAAGCTCTCTAAGTGGCTCATGGGATCTTCAGTTATGGAGAACCTGTAAGTTGGCATTTTGAACTTAGGCGGGAGCTCTGCCTCCCGGACCCTTCTTTTAAAAGGGGCATTCATTTCGCTTGGAGGATCTTTCTTGTCCTCCTTGTATTTTCCCTTATTCATCAATTGGACCTCCTTCTGAAGTTCTGCGAACTGGTTCTTTAGAGGTTTGCTTTCGGATTTCCTTGTGTTGATCTCATATTCCTCACCATCGGATCCTTCTGACGAACTGGCGACCTCTACCGGGTTCCTTCTTCGGAAAGGGTTCGCTCAGGTGCTTTGCTAACTTTATTCCTCTCTACCCCGGGCTTCTCTCTTTGAAGTAGTTGGGTGGAGAAAATCTTCCCTCTCCCGAGGATGGATGTCTGCTACGGATTTGACTTGCCTTGGTTGGTAGCGTGGCAGCGTTTCAGGAACATTGGGCATGGGCCCTAGCCTATCCCGGATCAAGGTTGGGATCCCTGCTCTATTACTAACTGATTCCTGAGGGGCAGGTCCTAAGCGATCGAAGGCGGGTTGCCTAACCCCAAGCTTGCTTGACTCCTCCTGATTGTAGAGACCTGCTTGTTGGATACTGATACGCTCAGCAAGTAGTCGAAGGCAGACGTTTTCTACAAAGGCCGCCGCTTGTTAGTCAAGCTCGACCTGACTTCCAGAGGGAGAGCTAAAGCCTGCACAGTGGCTGGCTGGGTGGGAACCTGGCTATGGAGCCCGGATATTCTCCCTTTTCTCGGGACCTTTCGCGTCGATGTAGCAGAAGGTTATCCCGATGTGCCCTGTTGCCTCTGTGAGGAGCGGAGCCTTATGATTATAATGAAATAAAAAACTTTTCGAATGTAAAGTTGGTGTTGTGGGAGTTTCCCACAGACGGCGCTAGAGAGTGTTGACGGGAAATTTACTCAGGATGAGAAAATCCTACTAACACCCTCGAGACCACTACCATGAAAGTGGTAGCCGGGGTCGATACTGTTGGTACCTGACCAGTTAAGAGATAGACGAGAGGCTGGATCGTAATAATAGTAAATGAGAGCTTTTATTATTGATACTTGATTTAAAATACAAATCACTCTCTTATATGCTCGCAGTTTCTCTAAGATGTAGAGTGGTGGCAAATCTGTGCCTCTTGAATAGTGGAAACGGAGGTGGCCGTATTCTGAATACAGAATTTAGGCCTTCCCCTCCTCTTTTCTTTCTCTCTTCTCTCTGTTGCTATCTATCTTTTTTCTGTCTGTTGCTATCTATCTTTTTTCCGTCTCTCTCAGCGTATCCTGATTGGCCCCGTTTATATATGGTCCAAATCGGTTTAAATTTACCGATATCTCGCTACGATCCTTTGAATACGTTTTCTCCTTATCGGGCGGGATCCTTTATTCAAAAATTGTTGACCTCGAGTAATTAGCAGAAAACAATTAACGTGAATGAGTTTGTTTCCTCTTTGAAATCAAACTCTTGTCTCGCACGTATACGGGGTTAATGATGGTTATTTCCTAGATATAATCTTATGTGTTATCGCGACATGGTTGTTCATGGAGGTAGCCCAGCTAGTTGCCTGTTTCCCCGTAGAGCGAGGTAGATCCCTGCTCCGACTCTGTTCTTAGAAGCTTGAGATGGATTTTCCCTGACCCTTAGGGGCTTGAGGTGTTCTTGTATACATTCCTAGGAGGTTGCCGGGGAAGATTTAGGCGTGATTCCTCTTTTATACCCAGCAAGGGCAGTGGTCTTCTGAAGATGTTGGCGGGCTACTCTAGAATGTCTCTTGAGCTTGGACACTTCTCTTGGCATTCACAGGGCGGTTGAGGATTTCGACCTCAGAGCCGAATTTCCCGATTGATTGCCTGGAGAAACCCAGGTTCTTGTTTTTTATGGGGACTAATCCAGGTTGCGCCTGGGTTTTTTCTTATGGTTTTGAAGCCGAGTCGGCCTTCCCTGCTCATACAGGATGGCTTTATGGTCTATCCGGGATTCTTGATTGTCGAATATGGGTTTCGACTTGTGGCGGGAAAGTAAAAAATGTCTCTTTGATCCCTGGCCACATTTCACTATTAACACAACTGTTTTAGGTTCGAATTCATGAGCCGATTACTTGAATGTCAAAAGTGATTCACAATTTATTGTTAACCAGATCACAGGGCTCTACCAGGCTAAAGACGATAACATGGTCGCCTATCTTAAGCAAGTTCAATGACACAGGAGTAGGTTTAAGGGATTCTAGGTTGAAGAAATTCCTTGACAACAAAATCACCGAACAGATGTATTGGCAAAGATGGCTGCAAAAAGGGGTCAAGTCATGCCAAGGGGAGTCCCTCTATAGGTGATATCTTAATCAAGTATAACAGCGGGCAAGAAAACCTACCCAGTTGACCGATGACCATGATGGATGGACCCAATTGCTGTCTGCCTTCAAGATTGAAAGCTTCCTGAGGGCCTTGACCATGCCCGAAAAATCAAGAGGGTTTCCATTCTGTATTGCCTGGTGGACGGGTACCTTTATAAGAGGGGTAAATCCTTTCCTCTACTTCAATGTCTGCATGCCGAAGATACCATCTAGGCATTGAGAGAGGTCCATTATGGGGACTGTGGAAATCACATTGATAATGAGGCTTTGGCTCATCAAGTACTTCGTATGGGATATTACTGGCTGACTATTCAGCAGGATGCGAGGGTGTTTGTGCAATCCTGTGAACCATGCCAGACGACCTCAAACTTGAGCCACCTTCCTCCAGAGTGGCTATCTTCAATCAGTTCACCTTACTCTTTCACCATTTGTGGGGGAATCTGATCAGTCTGCTTCCCACTGCTCTTAGATAGGTTAAGCATACTATCATTGCTATTGACTATTTTACTAGGTGGGTCAAAACAGGTTCTCTCTCCTAGATTTCATAGGAAAACAGAACCAAGTTCATCAAAACTAACGTGGTTTGTAGGTTCGATACTCCACTCATCAAAATCACTGACCTAGGTAAGCAATTCGATAATGCCCGATTCAGAGACTTTTGTGAGGGATTAGGAATTGATCTTCGGTTTGCTTTAGTAGCTCACCTGCAGACCCAATGGTCTGGTTAAGGCTACGAATAAGATCATCAAGAAATTACTGAAAAATAATTTGCACCAGAAGAATGGTAAGTTGGTCGTTGAGCTTCCCGAGATTTTTTGGGCATACCGGACCATGAGAAGGACAACCACTAGAGAAACACCCTACTCGTTGGCATTCGGGGTAGAAGCAGTCCTTCCCATTGATCACAAACTGACTTCGTTCAGAGTACAACATTTTAAGTGAAAGAGCAATGAAGTTAAGCTCCAAGCTAAACTAGACCTCCTAGAGGAAAAACAGGGTCGAGAAGTCGAGAAGGTAACAGTTTATCAAAGCAAGATCATAAGGTATTTCAACAGAAGGAGAGACCCGGTACTCAATAAGGTGACCCAGAACACCCAAGTAGGATCAGACGGGGCCTTAGGACCCAACTTGGAGGGACCATACCTGATAAAAGTAGTGGTCCACACTGGAGATTACAAGATGGAAGATATGGATGGTCGACCTAACGACCACACCTAGAATGCAGATCATTTGAAGAAATACCACCCCTAGAAAGAGGACTCCTTGGTAGACTATCTCCATTCATGAATCAATAACATTAATTATTTAAAACAATTATGTACTCCATCTTGATCATCAATTAAGTCTACTGCTAAGTTTTCTCTATCCCCGGTCACATTTCATTTTCTCCACTAGTGTATCCGCAATGGTCGCCATAAACCAAGGAATAGCTTAATAATATTCCTGATGCCTTGGCCAGGCACCAACCCCTACCGATAAGGGTTTGAGTGTAAGAGCATAGTAGCCATATAGATCTTGAGACCATAATAGCTAGATAGCATTCCTGATGCATTGGCCGGGCACCACCCCCGGCTAAGAATGGTCTGAGTGTAAGAGCATGGTTACCATCTAGATCTCGAGACCAAGATAGCTAGGAAGCGTTCTTGATGCTTTGGTTGGGCTACCACCCCCAAGAAGGGTCTAAGTGTAAAAGCATTGTTGCCGGCCAGATCTCGAGACTAGTATAGCTAGATAGCATCCCTGATGCCTTGGTCGTGCGACCACTCGCAAGAAGGGTTTGAGTATAAGAGCATAGTTTCATCCAGATCTCTAGACCAGGATATCTAGCTAGCATTCTTGATGCCTTGGTCTGGCTACTGCCCTCGAGAAGGATCTAGATGTAAGAGCATAGTTTCCTACTAGATTGAGGATGCCACGGTAAGGTACCGCCCCAATAAAAGGGGAAGAGGTATATGGGTTAATGCACCACAACTTTCGCCTAAGTGCCAAATGCCTAACATATGGAATATTGATGCTCTAATCATCCTAGAAAGGGCGATCATCTTTGAACAAATCCCATTAGGATCGGTTTGACAACTGTAAGAGAGGTATGAGAGATCTCGATTGATCCAACTGAGGAGATGGAGGTCAAGGCTGATTAAAGTTGATCCAACCAAGGTGTGGAAGCTGGCTCTGAAGTTGCAGTGTTAAGAGATGATGACTCGTCCTTCAACCAAGCAATGAGACTAAGAAGGAAGAAGCTGCTATTGTTGAGGTGACTAACCAGAGAGGTAGATCGGGACCAAGGTAGCTCGCTAGGGCCACACAAGTGGAGAGAAGGCACCGACCTAGTAACTGTCCAGAGACATGCTTGAGATCCTAGAAGTTTTCCAAGATTGAGAGAAGGATTTAGACCCCTCCAGAATAAGTAGGAACCATGGTGACTGACTTAAGCATTAGACGGCCCAATATAAATGGAGATGGGCAACCTGTCTAGTACCGGTCCAGAGGTATACTTGGGATCCAAGGAGCCCCTAGCAACTGAGCGAAGGCTCTGGACCACGTAAAATATGGGAAGCCTCTAGGCTGTCCTCGATCATATTGGGCTTCAGTGGCTTGCTAGGATGGTGAATGGCCCAGTATATATGGAGCAAAGCCACCGATTTGGTACTGGTCAAAAAGCATGCTTGGGATCATAGAAGTCCCCAGCAACTAAGAGAAAGCTTTGGACCCTCCTGAAATGAACCGAGAATTTAGTGGCTCACTTGGGCGTTGACCGACCCGGTGTAAGAAGTGAGGAGCCACTTGGCCTTACAGTGAGGTTGCTACTCCAGAGGTTTGCTTAGGCATGTAGAAGGCCTTACCAAGAGTGGGAAACCTCTGGGCACTCCTCGATCAGATCGGGCTTCGGCGACTTGCTAAGGGGATGAATAACCCGATATATAAAGAGCAAAGCCATCGGTCTTGTAGCGGTGCTACTGCTCTAGAAGCTTGCTTAGGCACGTAGGAGGCCTTACCAAATGTGGGAAGCTTCTGAGAACTCCTCTATCGGATCAGGCTTTGGTGGCTTGCTAGGGCGGTGAATGACCCGGTAGACATGGAGTGAAGCCATCGGTCTGGTACTGGTTCAGAAGCATGTTTGGGATCTTTGGAGTCCCCTGCAATTGAAATGAGGCTTAGGACCATGCTGGAACGAAACAGGAGCTCAGTGGCTCAATTGGGCATTGACCGACCCTGTATAACTAGTGAGGAGCCACTGAGCCTTGCAGCGGGGCTGCTACTCAAGAGGTTTGCTTAGGCATGTAGGAGGCCTTACCAAAATGTGGGAAACCTCTGGGCTTTCCTCGATCGGATCAGGCTTCAGTGGCTTGCTAGGGCAGTGAATGACCCAGTAAACGTGGAGTGAAGCCACCGATCTTGCAGCGTTGCCACTGCTCTAGTTGCTTGCTTAGGCATGTAGGTGGCCTTACCAAATATGGGAAGCTTCTGAGAAATCCTCGATCGGATCGGGCTTCGGTGGCTTGCTAGGGCGGTGAATAGCCCAGTAACATGGAGCAAAGCCACCGGTCTGGTACTGGTCCAGAAGCATGCTTGGGATCCTAAAAGTCCCCAGCAATTGAGAGAAAGCTCTGGACCCTCCTGGAGTGAACCGAGAGTTCAGTGGCTGACTTGGGCGTTGACTGGCCTGGTGCATGAGGCGTGGAACCACTAATCTTCTACTAGTTGTGTTGCTCTAGAAGCCACACAGCTGAGTTGGCTTTTTAGATTCATGAGTCGACCTGCTACCGCTACCTAGGAGCTTCTGAAGGGTGGATACGGTGACATGAAGGGTCCCGAATGACCAGGTCCAAGTCCCACGGATCTACTGGATAAGAGGTCTACCGGTAGCAGAGCAAATCTTCTGTAAAGAAGCATGAGAGGTACAATTCTACTGTATAGGAGCTCTCGATGTATCAGAATGGTTCAGCTATATAGGAGATCTTCAAGCGGGGAGCTACTATATTGAAGCTCCACGATTATCTAAGCAGGTTCGCTTCATAGGAGTAGCATAATGAACTGGTTACACCAGGAATCGCACGTACCATATTTTCTCTACAACGAACAAAACTCATTAAATGATAAAATGAGCACCCCATGCGATGCATAGGCGATATAGACAAGTATGGAGAAAAAACATCGTATATAGTAAATGATATTCCATGAATAATGAATTTGTTACCTCGATAGTATAATGATACTCATGTATAGACATAGAGGCTTTCAAAAGAGGTGTGGAAACTTCCCGTATATGGCGCCATAAAGTGTCAACGGAAAATTCGCTCAAGGTGAGGAACTACAGCTAACACCCTCGAGACCACAACCACGGAGGTGGTGGCCGGGGTTGGCACCTTGGTGATCTTGTATGAATATGAGTATGGAGTGGTAGGTAGGAGAGGAGTCATCCCACTTGTCGGGCTTCACGGTAGGTAAGAGAGGAGTCATCCCACCTGCCGGGCTTCGTGGTAGGTAAAAGACGAGGGGAGCTCGAGGTTCCCTTATTGGTATGAAGAGGTTGATCTTGGTCCTGGTCCTTGGTCATGGTCGAAGCCTGTCGTGGTACCCAGAGCCTGATTCCTTCCTATAGTTCCCCGACCTAGATAGCAAGTAAAAAAGGGGGTTTATCTAGATCCAGTGTCGGAGAGCTCGATTTCTTACATAGAGATAATGCAGGAGAGCTCATTGACTTCCTTCAAGCTGATCTGGGTGGTTTCTCCTCATCTTGATGTGCGACTTTGGCATGTATATGGGAGGATAAGAGCACTAGGTCCAGCGAGGTAGGAATCTAGCTTGCACTCATATACGCATGCATTACACATGACACGAGTAAGAGAAACATAAGTCTTTTGTAGAGGGAGGTAGACTGACCAAGGGGGGAAAAAGCATCACGAGTGATCACATGCTGAAAAACCCCTAGGTAGTATCCAGAGGAATGAGGAATACCCTTCCTTGTATATATATATCATGCGATGCTCCGAGGAGGTTACAAAGATGTCAAAGTAGTACAACGCATATGCTCCGGAGAGCTTACAACAATGAGTGTTTACCGATACCGGTATTTTCCTGGTTGGGGTACACATACAATGATGATATAGAGAGAACTTTTAACGAAGCATGTAGACATGCCTAGGGCTGGTCGTTTTTGGGATTCGAAATGATATGGGCGATCTCAGCCATGTGTTATCAGATCTCAGATGTCGAATATCAAGTCCGTCTTTGAGCATGTATTTTAGCGTCTTCTGTCATCGATTGGAGACCCCTTAATATGCCTTCTACTGGCATATTTATACATGGTGACTACCTTGTCGTGCAAGTCCAGGACTCTTAGTCTTCGTTTCCTTATCAAATACGATTCTTCCTTTAACGTAGTTGATTGGCTTGTAGCTAATATCTTGGAGAAGATATGATTGTTTCCTCTTCGGACTCTTCCTTCCTTGATAGGTGGGATTTTCTGTTATAGTTGACCCTCAATAATTGGTTGTGGAGGATATCTTGGAGGAAAAGGTATTTGTTTTCTCTTTGGACTCATTCACTAATGGTGGCCATTAAAGAGTTGAATATTCTCTTATTAATGGCGTTGATCATGTCATTAATTGGGTTGACTACCTCTATTAATATAGTTGACTTCTTTAATAGGGTTGACTACCTCCATTATCAGGTTGACATTATTAAGTAGGGCTAACTACCTCTATTAATACGATTGACCTCATTAATGGTTATCATGAAAGTCAACCCTCTCTCTTGGAGGAGAACTCTTGTTCAATATTCTGGTGGCGCGGTACCTTACTGGTATTATTCTTTCTACCTTACGAAGGAGGGGTACCCCGGATGGGTCCTGAAGCTAGTATCCCAGTACTTGGGTATCGATCTGAGGACGAGATACCTTAAGGTACCAGTCTGGTTGCATAGAGCTTGATTCGACCTTACAAAGCTTTCGGTGGAGCTCGATTTGACCGTGCTGGAATCCGACAGGGTAATGAAGCTTGGCTGGCAAGCCTTGGTAAGGTGTTCGCCATAAACAGGCGATCTTGGCTTAGCTTCTGGAAGAGTGGAGAGGTATGCTCGAGTACTGCTCCTGCTACTTGATTTAACCATGCTAGGATATACAGTGGATCTTGGCGCTTTTGACGACGATGAGGCTTTATAGGCATTATAGGCTTCTTCCTGTTATGCTCGCACAGGTCGAGATTATACCTCGACGAGGCAGAAGGGCCTTTTACAAGACAATTTTGGCACCTTGAAGGTCTCTTAGTGAAAGTAGAGATAGTAGCAAGCTCTAGGAGAGTGTCACGAGATACCTTGATGTCGGGGGACCCAGGTCCTTCCACGTCGACCTAGCTTCAGGCTTTTATCCTGTTATAAGGAGCTTGACGCGGTCTTGTCAGGCTTTATTTGGTAATCCTGGACACGTGCGAGATGCTCAGATGGTATGGGCGGCCTCGCCTTACTCCTGTAGGATCGTGTGTTAGCTCGACCTCGGGGACCTTGATACCCCGTCATATAAGCTTGAATTTCGACCATTGCAGGAAGGATGGGAAGTGAAAAATTCTTCTTTGGTCCCTAGTCAAATTTTGCTATTAACAACAACATATCGTGGCAACCTGGTATTGAATCATTTGTAACTAACTGTTTACTATTCATACATGTGTTGATTTCCATGTTGCCATGTTTTGTTGCATGAATACATGCTTGAGACTTGATGAAGATACGAAAAATACCTCGATCAAGGAACATTCAAAATTTAGTTAAGTCAGGATTGCATTAGAGGGTACAAATTGGCTGAAAATAAAAATTTTCCAAAGTATCAAGGGCAAGTGTTATTACCTACCCTGCCAGTAACGCATTTGAAGGAATCAATCGAAGCAAGTATAAAGGGAATCAGAACTACATTAATCATTAAGGGGATCCTATCCCCCCATTAGGCCATGTCAAACTCAGTAGGGATCCCATCCCTAGGTTCAGGGCTACACAAAAAAAAAATGAAAGAGTTAACTGCTACACGAATCAAACAGGGTGCCCACCCTCTTTTTCCCGGGCATTATAGAAAAGCTCAAACAAAATCGTATGTAAGTTTCCCTCTTATAGTTCTTTTATACTTCTCCTCCATTCCCTAGAAATTGATCATCTGTATGCTACGCAACCTGGTTACCCCCTCCAGCCATACCTTTCTCCTAGGACTGCTCTCAATTTTGCTATCCCAGAGGCCTACGTACTTGATCTTCGGCCTCATCCTCCGTCAGGACCTCGATAATGCCTTGACCTCGGGGGGATTGGGCTCGCTCGGTGAAGTAGTAGTCACCCCCTTCTCAACCCAGTTGCCTGTGGCCTATTCTTCAATGGGACCTTCAGGACGAGCTACATCAACATGGTCCTCTACCTCCTCTTGAACCCTCGAAGGATCCTGGTCAGCTTCTAGAGGAGCATGAATGCCTTTTTTGGTCTTTATGGATTGGACTCCACCAGAATCCTCACCGGGCCCCGAGCTCGGATGAATGGAAGGATGAAGGGACATTTCCTCAACTTCGGCCATGATCTCTTCCCTCTCCCAGCCATCGATGACAGAAAGGTCGAAGGGCAGAGGCAGTGCTTTAGCGACCTGGTAGGAAGCATAGAAGTATCCGCTATCAAAGGAAGATTCTACCAACGCTTGGAACTTGACTATCTGGGAATGCAGATCTAGGTTTTTTGTCTCTTGCCTTCTAGCCTCCACCTTCTAGTCAACCTTTTCCTTTTTGCGCTTCACCGACTTCAAGACATCCTGGTCGAAGGTCTGGTTTAGCCTCTTGTAGTCGCAATTGAGCTCAGCCAGCTCTTTCTCAGTCTTGTCTTGGTTAATGGTCATCTCGTGGACTAGGTCCCGAGCTTGAGTGAGCAATCTTGTGGTAGTCTCAGCTTCGACTTCAGCCTTTGCAGCATGCTCACGTAGAAAGGCCACCTGATGGCTTATAACAACACTGTATTTGAAGGCCTACAGTGGACAAAACACAAGTCAGTACATAACCAACTGATCACTTGAATCACAGATGAAGGAAAATGATTACCTCGGCCAAGAGAGAGAATCCCTTGGTAATCAGGTGGTCGGTAGGAATTGAGGCCATCAAGGAAAGGCTACCACCTGGACAAGAGGCAATGAATCAGCTTACGACCTTGTCCTGGTCAACGGATCTAGATGGAGGCCAGGGACGATCTCGGAGACCCTCTACAACAACATTTTCTAAACTCCTCCTTATCGGTATGGATGCAGGAGAAGAAATTGAAGCAACGGGTATGCCAACTGAGGGGGTAACAACAACGGTGGCCTTACTGGTACGAGGGGTAATAGAGGTGGTGGTGGTGGCAGTGGCAGAATCGGTAATGGGATTTAGGGGTGGGTGTTGATTGGACCGGTTCTGTTTTCAATAGAACCGATACAAAACTAATAAAATTCAGTTTTTGAAAAAGTGAACTGATTCAATCAAATTGACATTTGTCAACTAATAAAAAACCAACCGAATTGGACTGGTTCGGTTTTTTCTGTTTTGGGCCTATTGGGTCAAAATTCTTAATTTCATTTATTACACATTTTGTTCTTTTTTTTTTAACCTATTGGGCCAAATTTAGTTACATTAAAAACTGCAAAATACATTTCAACCAATTTCTTTGTTGATAGCTAATACAATAGTCAATACAAACAAAGTCAAATTACATTTCAAAATCCAATAAAATATACCTAATAAAATAACAAATAACAACAATCCACAACATAATACATAATAAGAGTTTATAAATCACATATTAACGATCCCAACATAATTAGAGTCCATAAACAGTCCACAAAGTCTAGATCAAATAACATAATAAAACAGTCCAAGAATAGAGTTAACAACATAATAAACAACCAATGAATAGAAATTCTTAAAATTCTTCATTGCTCCATGAAAGTATTCCACAAGAGTCCATGTCTCCTTTGATTGCTCCAACTCCACTCCAAAGTAATTAGAAACCTGTGGGAAGTGTCATTGATTTAATTACATTCATCAAACAATAAGTAAATGACAAATTAAAAAAAATTCATAATATTTTACAACTTTCATGTTACCGTTTATTGTTCACTCACTACACTTCCGCATCAAATGTTGGCATTGTCATCAATGCTTGTGTCGACTTCTCAAGCTCTATATAAAAATAAAAGTGAAGTGGGTTAGTGATTTTCAAAATGTAGCCTGAAAATACAATAAAATAGACAAGTAATCAAATTAGTTAATAACTAATTAACTACTTACTGGTTTCGGTCTGGTCATTGAATTGCAAGTTTTCTAATGATGAATCATCATTTTGAGCATGCATTATTGCATCTTCAAGTTGACTCGTATGATACTTAGCTTGCAGCCAATTTTGTGTACAAATCAAGCACTCTACCATTTTAGGATTCAATGAACTCCGAAATGAATCTAGAACTCGTCCTCCACAAGTAAATTTGGACTCAAGCCACAGTGGAAATCGGAATTGCAAACATATCTTTTGCAATTGATGACAAAATGGGATAGTGTGCACTAGAAACACTCCACCAAGTAAATGTATCAAAATTAGAACGCTTACATTCAACCGGCTCCAAAAAATACCTCTCCACCTCATTTCTACCCCTAACATTATCTTGCTTCTCCCATGTCTCCGAAAAAACAACTGAAAGGTCAAACACACTACTATTTTAACTTTCCAAATCACCAAATGAGTGGATTTCATCAACTTGATCACTACCACCATCACCAACACCACCACCACTCTACAATGCACTATAACACTCATATAACTCAACCAATACATCTTTGATGTTTCCAGTCATTGAATCACGATTGCTAGCACCATATAAAACCTCAAAACAATAAGATATATAGTGCAATTTGTATCTAGGATCCAACACAACTGCTTTAATCAAACTTACATTTCATATTGGAGGCCATTTAACACACAAGATGATTTTTATCACCACTTATTGATGTTAATTGGTTGTCAATTGTACTCCATTTATGAAAGTATAAATTTGAAGTCACACTCAATGAAGCACTAAATTGTAAAGTAACATCATAAAAGGTTTTAAAGAATTGAACAAATACCTTAGCATTCTCCCAATGCTTAAAATTTTGTGGCCCAATCCGTTTTTGCCCATTTTTAGTCCCCTTAAAGTAGTTCTGGTAGTGTCCATCTTCGTCATCCAACTGATCAAATGCTTGACAAATTGGAGTGAACTTTCCAGCATTAGATAGGTGGAATTCCACCTAGTAGGCACAACCAACACTACAAGCCCCTTATTCTGAATTTTTTCACGCTCAACACATTTCTTGAACCCATCGAACCTACTAGGAGATGATTTTACAAATTTCACAGCATTACGTATGGAAACTACTAAATCATGCATTTCTTTTAACCCATCATTTACTATTAGATTCACAATGTGTGCACAACACCATAAATGCAAATACTTCCCATCAAAAATTGCACCATCTCTATGTCAACTAGCCAACTTTCGTTTCACATAAATAATGGTCGTACTGTTGGCAGATGCATTATCAACAGTGATTGTGAAAACCCTATCAATACCTTAATCAAGTAACACTTTCTCAACACACTTCCCTATGGTTTTCCCTTTATGATCGGATGTTTGAGTAAAACTTAAAATCCTTTTTTGCAAATGCCATTGTTTATCAATGAAATAGGATGTCACAACCATGTAATTGATATTTTGGACTGAAGTCCAAGTATCTGTGGTAAGACAAACACTAACCTTACTCTCTTTAAATTGTTTCATCAAAGATGTCTTCATATCAATATACAATTGCAAAATATCCCTAACTATTGTTGTTCTGGAAGGGACATAAAACCTAGGCATACCCACACCACAGAACTTGTGAAAACCCCGTTTCTCTACAAATCTAAATGGCAACTCGTCAACTATCAACATCTCTGTTAATGCCTTCATAGTATCCTCCTTATTAAAAAAACCCAAACCTATACTACTACCACAACTCTCCTTTGATGATGTTGTATATGAAGTGATAGGGGCTTGTTTTACAAGACATTTTTGTTTTGGGCCAGCTGAAGCTAATTTGGCATGGTAATTTTTGCACTTTTGTAAGTGTTTAATCATATTGGTTGTCCCATTAGTATTGGAGTTAAAAACATAATTTTTAGGACAATATTTACATTGTGCTCTCATTCTCCCATCTTCTTGGTATTTTGTAAAAAGATTCCATGAATTAGAAGTTTGTCTACCTTTCCCATCTAGAGGTTTAACATTCCCCAGTAAAGGGGTTGTTTCTAAAGAGCCACTTTGTAATGCTTCCTCATCCAAAGAACTTGAGGAACCAACATTGGTCGGCAGAACATTATCATCATTCATTTTTCTGTCATGAAATAAAAATACAACATATAAGTTTATAACAAACTAACAATACCCTATTATCACATATTAGTTTATAACAATTAGCAAGAAACCTTATAAATTAATTAATCAATTTTTCTGTCATTGATCAGTTTTTTTTAGAAACATCAAGCTTTATTAAGCCACAAACCAAGTCACCAAACACCAAGAAAAACAGGGACAACAATAGCAAAATAGAGCAAAGCAACAACCCAACAAGTCAACAACAGACAAAACTAGCCTTGACTACACCATAAACCAAAACACAAACACACTAATAAGGAACCCCAACCAAAACACAATCACCCAAACCAAAATATATTTAAAGACAAATATGATTCTACTAAATACTAATTACTAACAATAACTCATAAGAACCAATATATTTGATTCAAAATCAACAACACAAGTACATAAATCATAATAAACAAAACCCTAATTAAAAAAAAAAAGAGGAAGATAAATTACCTGGTGCGACACTGGAAGACTTCACGAGCAGAGGATGAACGGTCAAACGAATGACTTTAGGTTGTCCGATGAAACCCATAAGTCAACAACCAGTCGACTAGAGAAAAATTAGAACCGAGATAAGAGAAATATTAATAAAATAACAAAATTGGTTGACAAAAATAAATTAAACAACTGAAATCAACCAATAAAGAAGGGAAAGTGAAATGAAATGTAGAAATACATACTGACATACCTAAAAATCTAAAAACGAATGGCGAGATGAATGATCGGAACGACTGATGACTGGACAACAATGAGCAGCGGAAGATGATGGAGCGATGACGATCAACGGAAGATGATGAGCGATAAATGAGTGATGACTGGACGAAGATGAGCGGCGGACGAGTGACTTCGATGTGGGCGTGTGGCTACAAAAGAGATGACTGAAGAAGTGTTTCAGTGAAGAGTGGAACAGTGGAAGCCTAATTAGGGTTTTTTTAATATATACTAGGGTATCGGTTTGGTTATCCTATTTTTAGAACCAAACCGGACAAAAACTTATCCAACCGGTTTTTTTTTTAAATTAGAACCGAACAGAACCGAACACCAAACCAAAACCGAAAAAAAACTGATTGGACTGGTTCGATCCACTGGTTCAGTTCCGTTCAATGGTTTTTTTCCCACCCCTAGTAGGATTGGAAGCCCCCTTACCACGCATCCTGGAGGTCCAGGATGCGAACACCTCCAACATGGACTTAGGTCGGGTAGCTGGAGGGTTAGTAGTATTCTAAGCTACTACAAGAATAGACGAATGCTCACATTCACGGATCAATGTCACTGAAAGGCTTTCCAGATCCAGACTGTTAGGGGAGGGAAGATGAGCGTGAGCCTTTTGAGGATCCTGGACAATGAGCATTACAATTAAAACTGGGAAGGCGATAAAGTGAGGTTAGTAATAAGGCAAGCAAGAGTAAAGTAAGCCAACTCATAACTTCATTCTTACTAGGGGAGGCGATAGAGATATGCAGGTACTGGCTCACCATGTGGGGATCGAAGGAGTCAAAGGTAGGGTACTTTGTGTTCAGAAATTTTGGGCAATGAAGGCCTTCAAGATTGCCTCAGATTCAGCCGACAGGTAATTCCTGTGGCAAGAGGGCTTATCATTGATGGCGGTGGAAAATTCAAACTCATGCCCACCAATATAGATCAAGCTCCCCTAATCACCATCAATTAGTACCCACTCATCATTCTAAGAAGGATCTTTCTTGGCAATGCCTGGCACTCAAAGTTGAGTTTGTTCTTGGCTTTGGCGTAGAATTGCCCTCTGTGGCTGGAAGATAGGCTACTAATCTGGAAAACATACGCCAGTTCCTCAGCCATGGGCTGCCTCGTGAGATCTCCAGTCTCACATTGCTCCCACTACATCATGAAAAAGCTCACCAGGTGTTTATAGAAGCCTGGGGTTAACTGAAGGGGAGCAAGTTGCAGGGCGTGGAGAGCCCACTAGAGGGTGGGGTGAAGAGACATTCTTACCCTATTCTCAAGAGCTGCGATATAGAGTGGAAACATATCTATAGGAGGAGTAAAGACGTCATAGTTCTTGGTAGGGATGGAGACGGAGATGCTATCGAAGATGCAAAACTTACTTCTCTACCGGTTAATCTACCCGTTTTTGACTATAGAATCAGGGATTACCCTGAAGTCTTAAGGAAGAGCAGGCTCTCCCAGAGGGACAGCAGAGACCAGGGTCGAACTTTTACTATCTATTTTACCATCGGAATTGCCACTCGAATCCTCAATGACCAACTTTTATGGGATCTCGGGTTGATTCGAAAAGTCGGACCCAATGGAAACTTTTTGGCCCGAGCGATGTCACAGAGGAGGAGGAATGTCGTCCCCACTATCTTTACTGGCCCACTTTACGTGTGCGAGATTGGAGGTCACATTGTCCTCCACCATGCCTTCGAGTGTGTCAGAGCTCGAAGTCGACAAGATTATAAGAAGTTTTGATTCGAAAAGGGAAAGAAAGACAGTGCGGTTCCTTACAGAGACGAATAAGGAAGAAGGTCTTTTTGTATTGTATTTGAAAATTAAAAAAAGGGATTTTGGAGGTGTGAGGGAAGCAAAGAGGAAGCTAGGTTTATATAGGCGTGATAGGGAAGCAAATGATGATGAGGGCGTGATCGAGGTTTTCGCCTTGATGCCCGTGCGCAGCTAAAAATATCACCTTTTTCAAAAGAGAACCACACCCTCGCTCTCCATATGTTGCTTGCATTTAATGAGAAACACCCTCACTCTCCATATGTTGCTTGCATTTAATGAGAAATCTCCTCCATGATACGGGTGACAAAAAGAGAGGGAAAATTTCCCAAATAAAACAGGAAATCTTACTCTAACTCAGACTCAATCACCGACGTTCAAGTTAGAGGGGACTTCTGTTAATAGCCAAATTTGGCTAGGGACCTATTAATAGCCAAATTTGGCTACGGACCAAAGAGAAATTTTCCACTCTCCTGGCCCGGGTCAAAGCCCAGGATTACCCACCACGGAACCTTGGGCCATAGGATCGAGCTTTGGCGCCACCCCGAAGAAGCGAAGAAAGATCACCGAGCCTAAGAAGTATCCAAGGTGAAGCCCGACACAAATGAATCAAGCTCCTTACACCAAATCAAGAACTTAGGGGAAGCCCGATGCATGGCGATCAAGGCTCCCTAAGATCGAAACTACCTTGGAACCTCCCATGAAGCTCACCATCCTTTCTAAACTTAAGTGAAAACCTACTAAGCAATGAGCCCACAGCTCGACATTGCTTCATCTAGCAGAGGGAAGATTCAAAACTATCTGGACAAGTAGCAGGAAGCTTGCCAAATCCCCGTTGCCACCAAAGGGTACCCACGGGGTAATCCCAAGCTCCATGGGACCTGGAAAGGTCAAACCAAGCTCTTAGTGCCAAAACCAGGACACTGATTTACCTTGTCCTACGAAATAGTGAACACCATACTCGACGACCTCTATAAAAATCATGCCATGAAGGCACACAGGATCATATACACACCTAATAAATATTTAATAACCACGTACTTGCAGGGTAAGAGATTGAGTCCAAAAAGGAAACAAACTTATCTCCAACAAAGATATTCTCAACTCCATAATTAGTCCAAAGTCAATGACTTTTAAATATAATATCCCAACAGTTAAGGAGTGAACGGGTTTAGAGAATCATGGCTAGAGATTCGTGAAGTTTAACCTACTTAACCATGTATAAATACGCCCAAGCATGATGAAAGAAGGAGAGAAAAAATAGTAAAAAGAGCGACAAAAAGCATACAAAAGGAGAGGTTTGACTCCGGCCTAAATTATGTGACCAGAACACGGCCATCGTTATTTTCCACTTCTCGACAGGCACACGGTTGCCACCCTTTTGTACCCTACTGAGATTGAGTATATATGAGAGGTTTTTGTACTATATTTTTGATGAATAACATAGCTACATTACTGTTCCTTTCCTCATTGCATTAACATTTGTTTTAAACACTTACCTTTACTCATGCAATCTAGGTACCAAAGATACCAAACCCCGGCCACTACCTCCGTGGTAGTTGTCTCGAGGGTGTTAATTGGAATTTCATATCTCGAGCAAGTTTTCCGTTAACACTTTCTGGCACCGTCTGTGGGAACTCTACACCACCATTTTTACATTTACAGGTTTATTGTTTTGTTATGATTATGAGGCTTCACTCCTCCCAAGGGCATCCTAAAACCTTGGGACATCAGTCTGCCCCATCGACCATGAAAGGGCAGAAGAAGGGAAAGAAATCCAAGCATCACAAGCCAGCCTCATATCAGCCAGACGTGGAGCGAGCTCTAACCCCTCAGGCAATAAACCAAACTATGATCAACCAGCATTCTGTGACCATTATGGAGAATGTCCACCTTCGTCTAGCTATAGAAGGAATTGCTCCTCGACTGGTAGATCTTGGTACCCAAAGAAAAGCGAGCAGACCCGCTGTCAAGCAACCTGCCTTCGATCTGCAGGGAACCCATCCACAGGTCCCTGCCCACAATAAAGCAAGACCGATAACTTCTATCCGGGACAGGCTATGGCCCAGGCCTCCAGTCCCAGATAGGCCGACCTACTATCAACCCTGGTAGGTCAAGTCAGTAGTCGATGCTCCACAGAGGGGCACCTTACAACCCCCTTGATCGGTGACTTTAAGAAGAGAACCTTGAGCTGAAGTTGGTGGTAGCCGGCAAACTGCGCAATCAGAGCTCACCCCTGAAGATGACAAAAGGGAAGTATCTAGCTCAATGTGGGGGATCCAACAATGAGAGCTCTAAGGTCAACTTCAAGAAGCACGAAAATAAGCGGCTGAGAGATCAGTTGGCTAAAATGCAGAAGAAGATCCAACAGTTAAAAAGAGAGAAAGGTAAGGAGGTCAAGAAGGACCCCCTGAGTGAAATGAACGCTTCTTTACTAGAAAGATTCGGGAGGCGGAGCTCCCACCGAAGTTTATGATGCCATTAGACAAATTCTTTGGAACAGAGGACCCTCTGAGCCACTTAGAGAGCTTTGTCCAACAGATGGAGGTCCGGAACACAACTAGGGCCACCATGTGCAGGATATTCCCTACCACTCTGACAGACTATGCCAAGACCTGGTTCAGAAAGTTACCAGTTGAAAGTGTGGACTCCTTCACGAAGCTATCAACGGATTTCTACTCATAATTCCAAGGTGTTAAACCCAGATCAAAGGATCCCATTCATCTGCAATACATGATTCAGGAAAGAGGAGAAACCCTCCGGCTTATGTGGAGCGGTTCCACAAGAAGGTTATTTAAATGGGAGTCTTCACAGAGAATGAGACCTTAGCCAACTTTTGTAGAAATCTGTAGGCAGGAAATCTATTCTGATCATTTGCCAAACACGCTACAGAAACCTATCAAGAAGGATACGATCGAGATCTAGAGCAGATAGAGATTGAGGAACAGCAAAAAGTCAAGCTGAAGCATGACGATATGAGAGCGACGAAGCACCAAAAGAAGGAGGTGTCTAAGCCGACACCAGTTCAGAGGAGTTAGAACAAACCCCATAATAGGTTGACATACCATCCTCCCTCGTTTCAACCTCAACGGGATCAGTTTCCAGTAAGGAAAACTCCTCCCCAGGCTTCATCTTATCCAAATAAGATAGTTCCCGTAACCCGAGATGAGAGGGGGTTCAACCATTATACCCCACTGAATTCATCCCGGGAAATAATCAACCTCGTCATCTAAGATAAAGGGTTGTTGAGGAATCTGACACCAGTCGATGCCAGGAACCGGTACAAGTACTGTGACTTATATGAAGACATCGGGCATAACACATCATAGTGTTACAGCCTGCGTAACCAGGTAAAGGCTCTGGAAACGGGAGGATGCTTGGTAGAGTTTCTACAACAAGTTAGAGACATCATCCAGATGGGGAAGAAAGTGCAAACAGATATTCGGGAAGATGAGGAGAAGCGAATAGGTAAACAAAAGGATTTGATTAAGCAAATCCAAGTCATCCATACTATTAGTGAAGGTCCCACCTTTGCTGGATCCTCTAACAATACCCGGAAGAACCATGCAAGGAAGATTCCCCACGTGGAGGAAGGTCGAAGCATTTTCAAACTGGAAAAGAGTATTGTAGGCACTTTTCAGTCGATTTAGATTATCTTCTCCGAGGCAGATGCCTACAACACTGTTTATCCCCACGATGATCCGTTAGTGGTAACAGTACATATCGCTAACTGTGAGGTCCATCGTATGCTTATCGATTCCGGCAGCAGTGTGGATGTCCTCTTCAAAGATACTTTGGAAAAACTTAACCTAAAGCAATGGTGCTATAATAGTTTCACAACTCCTTTGTATGGTTTCAAAGGCGACTCTGTCATGCTAGTGGGATCAAAGATACTCCTCATGATCGTAGGAACCGTACCCATCTAATAAAATATAATGACAAACTTCGTTGTAGTTGACATTCCAATGGCCTATAATGCAATACTAAGAAGGCAATTCCTATCAACCATCAAGGGAGTCTTGTCAGTCTACCATAACACCTTGAAGTTTTTAGTCTGGAAGCAAGTAGGCTAGGTACATGGTGACCGACTAGCTGCCAGAAAATGTTATACGGTTTCTTCTAACCCAGCAGTATTTGCAAGACAATTCTCATAAGTATCAACAATCCAAAACCAAGAAGTATCAAGGATGAAATAGGAGGATTCAGAGCCTAATGATCATAAAAAAAAGTGATTCCTAGATCACGAAAGAAAAAGACCAATGGAGAGAATGGGCTAGCGGACAACCTGTGATAAGTTGGAAAAAGTCCCGGTCAGAAAAGATGACCCGACCAAAAGGGTGAAGGTCGGGGCTGCACTCGAAGTTGGGTTAAAAGAGGGATTGATCAAGTTTCTCCAGGAGTTCAATGACATTTTTATATGGAGCCATGATGAGAAGCCAGGGATCCCCTTGTCTTTGGCATCTCACAGGTTGGAGATCGATCCCACCACCAAAACTATCAAACAAAATAGGCAACATTTCATTACGGAGAGGAACGCCGCAATCTAGAAGGAGTTTGACAAGTTGATCGATGTCGGTTTCATTAGGGAAGCCCGATATCTTGACTGTCTCACCATCGTGGTAATGGTCACTTAGGAAAATGGGAAATGGAGAATATGTGTCGACTTTACTGATCTCAATCGGGCATGCTCGAAAGATAGTTTTCCTCTCCCAAAAATTGATCAGCGTGTTGACTCCACAACAGGGAACAAGCTTCCGGGCTTTATGGATGCATTCTCGAGGTATAACCAGATCATGATGTACCCCACTGACCAGGACAAGAATAGCTGCATCACCGGGCAAGATATATACTAGTAAACAGCCTTTTTTGGCTAGGGTCCAAAGAAGAATTTTCCATCTTCTAGCCTTCAAGCAGGGGTTCAAATCCGAGTCTACGTAGCGTGGTATCGAGGTCCTCTAGAAGCAAGGCGAGGTAGTCAACACCTTCTCAACCACTAGCATGCATTCAGGCTCTCCAATTAAAGCCCATTACCCCGTAAGGAATCCTGCATAATTAGGTCGAGCTCCATGATAAAGCTCGGCGTAGCTAAACCAGGCTCCCAGCTACAAGGTTGGAAACCTATGGGAATTTCACCCCTAGAATGGTTAGCACATGCTCCATGGGAAGGCCAGCAAGATCAATCTATCTCTATGACAATCGAGAGGTCCCGTAGGGATCCCGCCAGTGTACTGGAACCTAGGGTACCTCACCCTCAAGAAATATCAAGCGTCACCACAGGTAACCTCCATGAAATACCTTTCCAATGTGACATATAAAACCAAAGCTCTCCTCCAAACAGCGTAGGAAGAGAGGATTGATCTTCATGACACTTACGATACCATTAATGAGGTCAAACCTTATTTATAGAGGTAGTCAACCGTAATAATGGAGGTAGTCAACCCTATTAATGAGGTCAACCGTATTAATGGATGTAATCAGCCGTATTAATGATATAGTCAACACCATTAATGAGAGAATATTCAACTATTTAATGACCACCATTAATGAAAGAGTCCAAAGAGGAAACAATCACATCTTCTCCAAGATATTAGTTATAAGTCGATTCCTTAGGGATCTTATTCAATAAGGAAAAAAGACTAATTCAAGGATCCTCATCTTGCACGTCAAGTTAATTACACCATGTATAAATAGACCTCAACATGCACATGCACGTTGAGGTGGATGGGAGATTCAACTAAGAAATCGCCTACGAGGCAAAATTATATGCTCCAATCAATTCCTGAAGAGGCCAAAATACATTCTCCAATACACATCTCAGATCTCATCTCACCTCTAATGGAGAAATCATCCAACCCAAGGCAAGTCAACATACTTCGTCTAAATTCTTTGTATATCACTATCGTAGTATTATCTCAACGATATGTATTACCTCTCCCAAGAATATGTCGGGATTGGTTAACTTTCTATTACTAGTGTAAGCTCTCCGGAGGATATACGTTGTACTACTCCATGACTTTTGTAAGTTCCCAAGAGCACTTCTTGACATATATATACAAGGAAGGGTCTTCCTATCTTCTGCTGGATACTGCCTTGGGGTTTTTCAGATTTGTGATCATTCATGATGCTTTTTCCCCCTTGGTCAGTCTATCTCCCTCTACAAAAGACTTGTGTTTATCTTATTTGTCTTTTGTATTATGCATGTATATATGTGTGCAAGCTAGATTCTTACCTTGCTGGACCTAGCGCTCTTATCCTCCCATCTACATGCCAAAGTCGCACATCAAGATAAGGAGGAACCACCCAGACAAGCTTGAAAGGAGTCAATGAGCACTCTTGCATCCTTTCTTTGGAAGAAATCGAGCTCTCCGAAACTGGAGCTAGATAAACCCCCATTCTTACTTGCTATCTAGGTTGGGGAACTACAGGAAGAAATTAGGCTCTAGAACCAAGCTTAGGGTACCAGGATAGGCTCCGACCTCGATCGAGGACCATGACCATGACCAAGATCAACCCCTTCATACCAGCAAGGGAACCTTGAGCTCCCCTCATCTTCTACCTACCACAAAGCCCGATGGATGGGTTGACTCATCTTCTACCTACCATGAAGCCTGACGGATGGGTTGACTCGTCTCCTACCTACCACGAAGCCCTACGTATGGGTTGACTCGTCTCTTACCTACCACGAAGCCAGATGGATGGGAAGACTAGTCTTCTACCTACCATGAATCCCGACAGGTGGGATGACTCCTCTCCTACCTACCATGAAGCCCGACGAGTGGGATGACTTATCTCCTACCAACCGCTCCATACTCTATATTTATACAAGGTCTCTACAAGGTACGAGGTACCAACCTTGGTAACCACCTTCGCGGTAGTGATCTCGAGGGTGTTAGCTGTAATTCCTTACCCTGAGTGAATTTTTAGTTAACAATACTACTACAAGGTGATGCCATTCGGGCTTAAGAATGTAAGAGCTATATACTAGCGCCAGATCAATCGACTTTTCAAGTTTGAAATTGGAAGGTCGATGGAAGTATACACCGATGACATGATCACCAAGTCACAAACCACAGAAGAGCATCATGATGATCTTCGCAGAACCTTTCTGATCTTAACGGAAAACCAGAGGCACCTGAACCCCTTCAAATGTGCATCCAGGGTAAGTGCAGGAAAGTCTTTGGGCTTTATGGTCAACAAAAGAGGTATTGAGGCTAATCCAAAAAAAATCAGAGCCTTCCTCGACTTGGATTCCCTGACTTTTCTTAAGCAGGTGCATGTTCTGACAGGGAGTATTACAGCTCTTAATCGGTTCATCTAACGTTCCACAGATAAGTGTCTCCTTTTCTTAATAATCATCAAACAAGGGAAGAACATGAAATGGTATCAGGAAAGTGAGCAGGCTTTCCGAGCTTTAAAAGAGTACCTGGTCAGCCCACCACTGTTAGTCGAACCGATACCCGGTGAGGAGCTCTAAATTTACCTGGCTATCTCTGAAACAGCAGTGAGCGGGGCTCTGGTCAAGGAGTGTCGAGATAGAGTGCAACGACCTATTTACTATGTGTGCCATGTGCTGACCAAGCCAGAAAAAAACTACACTCTCATAGAGAAGCTCGTTTTTGCCCTAGTCACCTCAACTAGGAAATTGTGGCCTTACTTCCAAGCTTACTCGGCTGCGGTGGTAACGAATCAACCCCTCTGCCGATTCCTGTATAAGTCGGATATATCCAAAAGGTTAATTTTGTGGGCCTTGGAGCTTACTTAGTTTAATTTGAAGTACAAGGCCAGAACTGCGATCAAAGCCCAAGCTTTAGCAGACTTCGTGGCAGAATTCTCAGTGCTCCCAAGTTAGGGGACTTTTGTATTATCAGATCTAGACCCAGAGAAGCTCCTAGAGCTGAACGAATTCCAAGAAGATTGCAAAGCATGGATCTGTTAGGATTATGCTCGATAGCAAGAGTGTAATATTGTAATTAACAATCTTTTCTTATGAATAAAGTGATTTCTAGTTTAACAAATATTATAGCATTTATAGTTTAATTGTTATAATTGTCAAAAGTAAATAATCATTAGGTCAAAAGACTATGAGAATAGAAGAATTGTTCATACATCTATATATGTATGAGGTAGACACAATTCTTTAGTTAGTCTTGAATAATATTCACAACTTAAGATAGAAGGTTGGGCACCATTATCTTGTCAAAGTTGTAGATTCTTTTGCTAGCATTTGAGTGGGATCAAATGTGTTATGATGAGTCTAAAATCATCAAAGTGTGGTGCCTTTGGGCAAAAGAATCTAGTGCACTGGGTACATTGAATAGGATCAAAATGAAATGCTTTATCTAGAACCGTCAATGGATAAAAGTTTTCATTAGAAGACAATCGAAGAGTCTATCTCAATATTGAGATAAATGATGGACTTATGGTTGCAAAGGTTATCATTTGAGCTATCAATGAGTACGATTATATAGCACAGTCTATCCTCGATAGTTTGGTGGTATTCATTTGTTAATCGATAGAGCATTTCATTTATAAATATGGACATCATGGCTCCATTTATTAAATAAGAGTAGAATATCATCATACGGATGTTTTGAGGTATTGGATATTAAATCTTAACGTTAAGTTTTCAATAGTGTCTATTGAAACATGGCTTCTGGACAAGTCAAAATATCTAAGTTCAAAATGTGGTCATATGAGTAAATATGGTAACTTGGAGAGCTATAGGCGGTCTATGAGCTCTTGGTGATTACTGGTATTCTTCACGAGGATACACTTTCTCCAATAAGGTTGTCTAGGGTACGAATGAGTAACATCAACTTATTCTATCTTTATTTAAGAGTTCAATTTTAGTTCATTAGTGGAATGAACTAAAATTAAATAGATCGGACCTAAGTGAATCATTTGCTGATTGTGATTGGGTTGTGTCTATTAGAGCTTAAATTTAGATAGCCCGCCAAGATCCCCAATCCACACGAACTTGCATGGATCACTTGATATATTCTACTGGACCAATTTAGGGGTCCATCTAGAATTGTATTAAGGCATGTGAACTTGTTTCTTTTTGTAAGAATAGGTCTAGTTCACATGTGGGCTTTTTATTAAGGTCTAATGGATTTAATAAAATACGAAAAATAATATATGGCCTTTATATTAAGGTATGGGAGGCAAAGGCTATTAATAATAGCTTTAATATATTATTTATTATTTTATTTTTTAATTAAATGGGAATTAATTAATTTGTTGATTAATTAATTATTTAATTAAAAGTCAAAATCTTTTCCTAGTAGGAGATGGTCTCCTAAAACTATATTATTGTTGGTAGTATAGTTAATGTTAAAGACTATATTTGATAGGTAGATAAATAAAAGGAGTTATTTATCTAATCAAATAAGGAAGTCTTTAATATGGGTTGGATTAGGAGTCTTGGTGTATGAAAGAATTCTTGGTCACCAAGTAAAACTACTTAGTGGTAGAATTCTTATTTGAAAAGGATTCATAACCACTAAGTTAATCTACCTAAGGATAGGATTCTTTTCCATCAAGTAATCCTTCTTAGGAAAGATTGAACTCTCCTAATCTATAACAAAGACATAAAATTCGGCCAACAACATATGGTTATAGGAGAAGTTAGATTTCCTTTTAGATAAGGACTCTGAACTACCAAATAAATCCACCTAAGGAAAGGATACTTGACAACCAAGTAAATCATTCTCAGGAAAGGATTTATGATCCTATATATATGTGCATGGTGAATTTCGGTCATCACTAAGGCAATTTAGAGGTGATTTCGGCCAAGCTAATTTTTCTAAGAGAAGAATTTGGTAATCATAGGAATTTTGAGGGAGAAAAATCTTATTTTACTCTAGACAAAATTCGATCATCTCTAAGCATTAGTATGGGAATTCGGCCAAGTAGAGAAAAAAGGGGAATACTTTTGTATTCGATTGTATACTAATATCCTTTACATCAAAAGGGTTTTGTGTACAACATCGAATCAAGGTTCACGCAAGTTTCAATCAAATTGATTTATAATTCACAAGTGACCGGACGTTCTTGGATTTTTCTATTGGAGGATATTTTTAACTAACAAAGAAAATATTTTTGCTTTGTCTCCATCCTCAGGAATACAATTTAAAGAAAGGGAGCCCATACTCCTAGGTGATTCACGTTCGTGATTAGATTGGAAGATCTTGCGGAATCAATTCAGCGCTTGTTCATTCATCATGCGAGAAAGGTACAATACTTTTATTTACATCAATTAATCTATGGTTAAGGTTCTCGTTGCATAAAAGGAATTTTTTTTTATTTATACGCAAACCCTAATTTTGTTTTTATCACGCTTCCGTTGCATTTTTGAACCCGTTTTTCCCTACAGTATTATAGTGAGATTTCGGAAAAAGAGAGCCTAATACATGTGAGGAACTATTTTTCACAAAATCAATCATTCAATGATCATCAAATAGTCCTAGAATCAAAGCTAGCACAATACAATTCCAAACATGTGAAAACATTGGCAAAATCAAAACCTCACTCAACATGTGAGATTTCAATTGAAGCTCAATCTAGCTTTAAATGAGTTCAAAACTCAAATCAAAACAATCACAAGACATATATATATATATATATATATATATATATATATGTTGAAAAAAGAAAACCCAAGGCAATTGACCAAGTTTTAAAGAAAACTTTGAGAGAAAATCAATACCTAAGTTGATTTGGTGCAGTCCCATTTTTGTGAGATTAGTCACCAAGAAAAGCAATAAAACTAACTCAAACTATCAGAGAAAAAATGGAGGATGTATAGACAAATACTCTCAACTTCGAATCACTCAAATTGGAGTTCAAATGAAGAAGTTATGGTGCTTGGAAGGTGAGAAAATTTGGGAGAAAATTCTGCACTCAAATTTTGAATCTCTTCTTAGAATGAAATGTGAGAGGGAAGGGATATAAAAGGAGAGGGAAAGAATAGAAGCAAAAGCACCAAAATGACCTTAAGTGCACCAAACAATCTTGCTGCCCGAGATGGCGCGTGGGCATCTCGAGGCAGCAAGCATTCTGTCCCGAGATGGCCACGTGCCATCTCGGGAAAGAGTGCTTGGTTGCACTTCTTTTCCTCGCGTTCTTCGACCGTTCTCCGGCATCCGAACTCGGAATTCGAATCCGTTTATGGATTACAAACCAAAACTCTCTCACGGACATGTACATATAAGATAATCAATCCAGAAAATAATAATTCGACTCGATATATGAAGACGAAGACAATGTATGCAACATGAGTTGAAAGTGTAGTATCTTTTGACTTAGATCTTGAAATCAATAGTATGAGTAACCGAAATGACCGGAACTCAATCAAGAATGATTTAAGACTAAATTCAAGTTCAATATCCATGATATGCAAACATATACACATACAAACACAATTCACACTAGAATGCAAACTACATATAGATAGTCTCCAATCATGCATTTTCCAAAACATGTTATTTTTCATACAAATGCATGAGCATTCATTTCCAAGTTTGTGAATGTGTTATACATGGTGCACAACGATGCAGGGACACATATGAATGAATTATATGTGTGTGCCTATAATGGTGCACAACGATGCAGGGACATATATGAATGAATTGTGTGTGTTTGCCTAAGCCTTGTACGAGAAAGATAAGGTCTTAGTATACCTTTGTAGAACCATATGGCATCCTTTCTCTTTGAAGACTTTGAACTTGCTTTGACTAGTTGTTCCTTCTTCTTTGAAGATTGAATCATCATGAATCTAAACTACTAACTCATTATAAGTAAACATCATTTTGATATGGAATTAATGCCAACACAATCTAAAACCTAACAATCTCCCCCTTTGGCAAATTCCATGTCAAAACACCTATACATTTACTACAATTATAAAAATGAAGATAGGTCACAAAATCACTCCCTCACATTACAATGAGTAATATTCCTATAACTAATCTTCATCAACTCTTGAATTTCATCTTGATCTTCTCTTGAAGCAACCCACAAATCATCTCAAATATAATGCATATACAAGAGAAAAACAACAATTGGCAACATCTAATATGGATAAGAATATACAATTAAGTCCACATGTATCTCCCCCTCAATACATGCCAAAACACAAGAATTCTTTACCAAATCTTAAGACTAATTATTACATGCTATTGAAAGTTCAAAAGCTCACAAAAACAACATAAAAATAAACTGTTAATAGTGAAATTTGGCCAGGGGTCAAAGAGAAATTTTCCAATTTCCCGCCACAAGTCGAAACCCATAATCAACAATCATGAAGCCCGAAAAGACCATAAATCCACTCCGCAGGAGCAGAAAAGGCCGGTTTGGCTTTAAAACTACCAAAAAACAAGCCTAGCGTGACCGGGATGAGCCCTAACAAGAGTACTGGAGCCCAGGCTTCTCCAGGCCATATATCGGGGAACGTCGGCTCTGAGGTCGAGCTCCTCAACCGCCACGTGAATGCTAGGAGAAGCCTCCAAGCTAGAGAGACATTCGAGAGACATTCGAGAGAAGCCAGCCAACCTCTCCAGAAGCCCGCCAACCTCTCCAGAAGCCCGTTGTCCCTACTGGGCGTAAAAGAGGAATCACCCCTAAATCTACACTACCCCGGCTACCTCTCAGGAATGTCTACAGAAACACCTTGAGCCCCTAAGGGCCAAGGAAAATCCGTCTCAAGCTTCTAAGAACAGAGTCGGAGCAGGGATCTACCTCGATCTACGGGGCAACAGACAGCTAGTCAGGCGACCTCAATAAAAAACCACGTTGCGATAACATACAAGATCATATCTAGGAGATAACCATCATTAATCCAGTTTACGTGCAAGCCAAGAGTTTGATTCCAAAGAGGAAACAAACTCATTCACGTTAATTGCTTCCGCTATTTACTCGGGGTCAACAACTTTTGAATAAAGGATTTCGCCAGATAAGGAGAAAAATGGATTCGAAGGATCACGACAGGATATCAGCAAATTCAAAACTATTAGAACCTTATATATATATAGCCAAGCAAGATAGACATAGATACAGAAAAAAATACACAGAAACATAGAGAAGAAAGAAAAGAAGAGGGGAAGGCCTAAATTATGTATTCAGAACACGGTCACCTTCATTTCCACTATTCGACAGGCATAGAGTTGCCGCCACCCTACATCTTAGAGAGACTGCGAGCATATAAGAGAGTGATTTGTATTTTTAAAGCAATATATCAATAATCAAAGCTCCCATTTGATGTTATTACGATCCAGCCTCTCATCTATCTCTTAACAGGTCAGGTACCAACGGTATCTACCCCGGCCACCACTTTCATGGTAGTGGTCTCGAGGGTGTTAGCAGAAATTTCTCATCCCGAGTTAATTTCCCGTCAACACTTTCTGGCACCGTCTATGGGAAACCTCTCACACCACCATCTTTTTACATTCAAAAAGTTTTTTATTTCATAATAATCATGAGGCTCCGCTCCTCACAGGGGCAGCAGGGCACATCGGGATAGCCTTCTGCTACATCGATGTGAAAGGTCCCGAGGAAAGAGAGAAAATCCGGGCTCCATAGCTAGGTTCTCACCTATCCAGCCACTGTGCGGGCTCTTGATCCCCTCTAGGGAAGTCAGGTCGAGCTTGACCAACAAGCAGCGGCCTTCATAGAAAACGTCCACATTCTACTACTTGCTGAAGCTATCGTTATCCAACAAGTGAGTCTCTGCAATCAGGGGGAGTCAAGCAAACCTGGGGTTAGGTAGCCCGCCTTCGATAGCCTGGGACCTGCCCCTCGGGAATTAGCTCGTAATCGAGCGGGGCTCTCAACCTTAATCCGGGATAGGCTAGGGCCCATGCCCCACATTCCGAAAGTGTTGCCATGCTTCCAACCAAGGCAAGTCAAATCCGTTGTAGATGTCCATCCTTGGGAACGGGGAGAGCTACTCCACCCAACGACATCAAGAAGAGAAGTCGGTGTTAGAGAAGAAGAAAGTTAGTAAAGCCCCTGAGCAGACCCCCTTCGAAGAAGAAATCGGGTTGAGGTCGCCAGTTCGTTAGAAGAATCGGATGGTGAGGAATCCGAGATCAACTCAAGGAAATCTGAAAGCAAGCGTCTAAGGGACAAGTTGGTAGAGCTTCAGAAAGAGGTCCAATTGATGAATAAGGCAAAGTACAAGGAGGACAAGAAAGATCCTTTAAGTGAAATGAATGCTCCTTTCACCAGGAGGATTCGGGAGGTAGAGCTCTCGCCTAAGTTCAAAATGCTAGCTGACAGATTTATTGGGATTGAAGATCCCCTGAGCCACCTCGAGAGCTTCGTTCAACAGATGGAGGTCCAGAACACAACCAGGGCCGCTATGTGTCGAATGTTCCCCACTACACTCACGGATTATTCTAAAACTTGGTTTAGGAAACTACCCGCCAGTAGTGTGGATTCCTTCACCAAGTTATCAACCGATTTCTGCTTATAATTCCAGGGAGTTAAGCTCAGATTGAAGGACCCGATACATCTTCAGTACGTGATCCAGGAAATAGGGGAAACCCTCCGGGCTTATGTCAAGTACTTCCATAAGAAAGTCATCTAGATGGGGGTCTTCACCGAGAAAGAAACACTCGCCAACTTAGAAGGAACCTGTGGGCGGGAAAACTTTTCCGGTCTTTTGCTAAGAAACCTCCAGAAACTTACCAAGAAGCCTATGATCGGGCTCTGGAGAAGATTGAGGTCGACGAACAGCTCGAGGTCAAGATGGAACATGACGACATAAGATCCATAAAGTGACAAAAGAAGGAAGTTCTTAGACCCGAGCAAGCTAAGAAAAATGACAAAAGAAGGACGTTCTCAGCCTAGACCGGAAAGGTACCCAGATAAACGAGCTCCTCCTCAAGCTTTACCGCCTCCAAGGACAATGGCCCTTATAGCTCGCGATGAGAGAGGGTACGACCATTACACTCCTTTAAATGCATCCCAAGAAACAGTCTACCTCGCCATTTGGGACAAGAGTTTGTTACAGAAACCCGCTCCCATGAAAGCCCTGGTCGATAAAAGAAATCGTTATAAATATTACGACTTTCACGAGGACATAGGGCACAACACTTTAGAATCCTACAACCTGTGGAACTAGATTGAGGATTTGATAAGGGGAGGATGCTTGATAGAATTCTTACAACAAGTCAGGGAGAACATTCAGACTGGAAGGAAGGTACAAGCCGAGATCCGAGAACATACCGAGAAAAGGAAGGGGAAGTAGGCGGACCTAATGCAACAGATTAAGATAATACATACTCTCACCGGGGGCCCACTCTGGCCGGCACACCAATAGTTCTAGGAAAAACCATGTGAGGAAGGTCCCTTGTACTGACGAGGGGCGGGATATCCTCAAGGTCGATCAGAGACTGACCAACCTCTCCCAGCTGTCACGGATCATTTTCACCGAAGCAGATGTTTATAACACCGGACAGCCTCATGATGACCATATGGGCATCACAGTACAAATTGCCAACTTCATAGTGCACCGTGTGCTCATCAACACAGGTAACAACGTCGACGTACTGTTCAAAGATACCTTGGAAAAGCTGAACTTGAAGCAATGGTGTTACAATAGTTGCACTACTCCATTATATGGGTTCACTGGGGACTCAATCACACCTATAGGATCAAAAATTCTACCAGTGATTATTGGAGCTGCACCTCTCCAGCAAAACATCATGACCGACTTCGTGGTGGTGGATACTCCATCGGCCTGCAATGCAATATTCAGGAGGCCATTTCTATCATCCTTGAAAGGGGTCCTTTCTATTTACCACAACGTCCTGAAGTTTCCGGTGGGAGACAAGGTGGGGGATTTTCAGGGTGACCAGCAAGCAACTAGGAAATGATACGCAATGTCGGCCAACCCAGCAGCTCTAGCAAAACAACTTACCCAAGTGACGACGATCCAAGGTAGGATAACCCCTGTACTAGACCTGGAAGACACTGGTTCCATCAATTGCCCCAAAGACGGCCTCGTGGTGCCCGACATGGAAGAAAAGATAGGGGAATGGGCCAATGGCCATCCAGTGGATAATTTAGAAGAGATTCCTATACGAATAAGTGATCCCTCGAAGGTCATCAAGATCAAAGCTACCCTTGAGCCGGGTATGAGAGAAGGTTTGATTAGGGTTCTCACAAAGTTCAACGACATTTTTGCTTAGAGTCATGCTGAGATGCCGGGGATCCCAATGACATTAGCAGCACATCGTCTAGCGGTGGATCTGACCTTCAAACCTATTAAACAGAAAAGGCACCACTTCAACACTAAAAGAAACGTGGCGATTCAGGAAGAGGTAGATAAACTAACCCAGGTAGGCTTCATTCGAGAAGCCCGTTACCCCGAATGGATAGCCAATGTGGTCATGGTCACAAAGGCAAATAGGAAGTGGCACATGTGTGTAGACAACACCTACATCAACCGGGCATGCCCAAAGGACAGTTTCCCTATTTAAAAAATTGATCAACTGGTCGATTCCACCTTCGGGAACAAGCTCCTGAGCTACATAGATGCGTTTTTCGGCTGCAATCAGATTATGATACATCCTGTGAACCAGGAAAAAACCAGTTTCATCACCGCACAAGGCCTGTACTGCTACAAGGTGATGCCTTTCGGGCTCAAAAACACTAGAGCTACTTACCAACAGTTAGTCAATCGATTGTTCAAGCCCAAAATCGGAAGGTCGATGGAGGTGTACATCGATGACATGATCACTAAATATTCAACCTCAGGAGGCCACCTGGACGACCTTCGTAGGACCTTCATAATCCTAAGGGAAAACTAAATGAGGTTTAACCCTTCCAAATGAGCCTTTGGGGTAACTGCGGGGAAGTATCTAGGCTTCATGGTCCATGAGAGAGTAATAGAGGCTAACCTATAAAAGATCATGGCTATCCTGGATCAAAAATCCCCACATCTCTTAACCGGACAGGTAGCAGCGCTCAACAGGTTCATCTCCCGATCTACCGATAAGTGCCTACCATTCTTCAAAGCTATCAAGCCAGGAAGAAACATGAAATGGGATCAGGAAAGCGAATAAGCTTTCCAAGCTTTGAAAGCAACCTAACAAGCCCTCCACTGTTGGTCAAGCCAAATATACTTGGTCGTTTCAGAGACCGCCGTAAGCAGAGCTTTGGTCAAGGAATGAGGGGATAGGATCCAGCGACCTATTTACTATGTGAGTCACGCTCTAACCAAGCCCGAGAAGAACTATACTCTATTAGAGAAGCTCGCTTACTCCTTGGTGACCTCGCTAAAGAAACTTCATCCCTACTTTCATGCCCATTCAATAGCAGTGGAGACGGATCAACCTCAATGTCAATTCCTATAAAGATCGGATGTTTCTGGAAGGCTGGTTTGATTTAAGGTATAAGCCTAGGACCGCGATAAAATCTCAGGCGCTAGTAGACTTTGTAGCCGAGCTCTCAATACCTTCAGATTAGACAACCCCAATGGTAACAGATGTAACCCATGAGAGGACTCCAGAACCTGACAACTGGCCGGAGGGCTGCGAGTAATGGACTCTCTACACTGATGGAGCTTTCGAGCAATCTGGAGGAGGAGCGGGCATAGCCCTCATCGACCCAGAAGGAACTGAGTGCTGCCACTGTTTCAGGTTTGAATTTAAAGCCATAAATAATGTGGCAGAGTACAAAGCCCTGCTAGCTGGAATAAAGGCAGCCATAGAACTTAGGGTTGATTACCTGAATATCAAGAGCGACTCTTCACTCACGGTCAACCAAGTCTCTAGAGATTATCAGGCAAAAGGGGATAATATTATCGCATACCTAAGATTGGTTCAACAACTCAAATGCAGGTTTAAGGGATTCAGAATCGAGCAGATACCTCGATAACTGAATCATCGAGCTAACGTCCTCGCAATGATAGTTGCATATGGAGGCCAAACCTTACCTCACGGAGTCCTTCTTCAAGTAATCCCCCTACCTAGCATTATGACAGGTGAGAAAACCTATATCTTGGACCGACAACTGTGCTGGATGGATCCAATAGTGGAGTATCTACAGGACGAAAAACTCCCCGGGGAGCCCGACCAAGCTAGAAGGGTTAAAAGGCTCTCGATCCGGTATTGTATGGTGGATGGGCATTTATACCGAAGAGGAAAGTCCCTTCCCCTGCCCCGATGTCTACACCCTGAAGACGCCAAGTGGGCTTTGAAAGAGGTTTATTCCGGGGAGTGCAAGAACCATATCAGCGTGGAGGCTTTGGCATATCAGGTCCTCCGCATGGGGTATTACTAGCCAACAATCCACCAAGATGCAAAGAAATTAGTGCAAATCTGCAAAGCATGCCAGAAGACCTCAAACTTGAGTCACCTCCCTTTGAATCAGTTGACATCCCTTAGCTTACCATACCCCTTTATGGGGAGTCGACTTGATTGGACCGCTCCCTACAACTCCGGGTGAGGCCAAGCATGCTATCGTGGCAATTGACTATTTCACTAGATAGGTTGAAGCTGGACCACTATCCCAGATATCAGAAGTAAACACAACAAGGTTCATGAAGACCAATGTAGTTTGCAGGTTCAGAACACCTCTTGCCATATAACTGACCTCGAAAAACAATTCGATAATGGCTGATTCAGAGATTTCTACGAAGGCTTGGGAATCAACCTTCGGTTTGCTTCTATACCCCACCCTCAGACCAATGGTCTGGTGGAATCCACGAATAAAACCATTAAGAAATTGCTGAAGAAAAAGCTACAATAGAAGAAAGGCAGATGGGTAGAGGAGTTTCCCGAGGTCCTCTGGGCTTACTGAATTACAAAGAGAATAGCTACCGGGGAAACACCTTACTCGTTGGCTTTCGGGGTTGAAGTAGTACTACCTATCGAGCATAAATTAACCTCCTTTAAAGTCCAGCATTTCGAATCAGGAAGCAATGAAAGTAAGCTCCGAGCTAGCTTTGACCTTCTAAAGGAGAAGCAAGATCGAATAGCTGAGAAGGTAGCGATCTACCAAAGCAAGATTGCCAGGTACTTCAACAAGAGGGTTAAAGCCCGAAGCTTCAAAGAAGGGGATCTAGTCCTCAGGAAAGTAAAGTTGAACACCAAAAAGAGGTCAGATGGGGTCCTAAGGCCCGACTGGGAAGGACCATACCTAATAAAAATGGTGATCCGTAATGGAGCGTACAAGCTCGAGGATATGAATGGCAGACTCATCGACCATACTTGGAATGCAGATCACCAAAAAAAAATCTACCCTTGAACAGGGGACTCAGGAGCAGGAGGTATCCGACTAGTTTCTTTTTTTCGACAATAATGTACTACATCCTCCATATCAATAAAGCTTTCTTTTCTTGTTTACTCCTTCTTCAAACATGTCCTACAATGATTTGGGTCTACATGAAAAAATCGACATTATCACCTCAAGACTAGGGGTAAGACGGGGAAGCCCTCCCCCCCCCCCCCCCCCCGCTACTCCTGATATCTCGACCGGGCACTACCCCTGGCCAAGAAGGGTCTGAGTGTAAGAGCAGAGCTGTCATCCAGATCTCGAGACTAGGAAATAGCTAGATAGACATCTTGATTCCTTGGTCGAGCTACCACCCCAAAGAAGGGTCTGAGTGTAAGAACATAGCTGTCATCCAGATCTCGAGACCAGGAAATAGTTAGATAGCCCTCCTGATGCCTTGGTCGGGCTACCACCACCAAGAAGGGTCTAAGTGTAAGAGCATAGTTGCCATCAAGATCTCGAGACCATTAAATAGCTAGATAGCCCTCATGATGCCTTGGTCAGGCTACCACCACTAAGAAGGGTCTGAGTGTAAGAGCATAGCTGCCATACAGATCTCGAGACCAGTAAATAGCTAGATAGCTCTCATGATGCCTTGGTCGGGCTACCACCCCTAAGAAGGGTCTGAGTGTAAAAGCATAGCTGCCATCCAGATCTAGAGACCGGGAAATAGCTAGATAGCCCTCATGATGTATTGGTCGGGCTACTACCCCTAAGAAGGGTTTGAGTGTAAGAGCATAGCTGCCATCTAGATCTCGAGACCAAGAAATTGCTAGATAGCCCACTTGATGCCTTGGTCAGGCTACCACCCCCAAGAAGGGTCTGAGTGTAAGAGCATAGCTGCCATCCAGATCTCGAGACCAGGAAATAGCTAGATATCCCTTTTGATGCCTTGGTCGGACTACCACCCCCAAGATGGGTCTGAGTGTAAGAGCGTAACTGCCATCCAGATCTTGAGACCAGGAAATAGCTAGATAGCTCTCTTGATGCCTTGGTCGGGCTACCACCTCCTAGAATGGACGGAGTGTAAAAGAATAACTGCCATCCAGATCTCTAGATCAGGAAATAGCTAGATAGCCCTCATGATGCTTTGGTCGGGCTACAACTCCCCCAAGAAGGAATCAAGGTTGAATGCACGAAAGCCCTCCTGATCCCGAGCCTAAGAAGGGGCTAAACAGTTCTTTACTTATTGTTCTACTTGGGATACATCCACCAAAAGGGCTCGGGGATGGAAGGCTCGATTTACTTAAACTCTAAATATTCCAGTTATTGTTGTTCACTATTTTTTCCTTGATACGTGGTCACTCACTATAACTGGCCTACAATCTAACAAGAAGACTATCGACTAAGGAAATTGAGCTACGAAACTCGATGGTCAGGAAGCCCAATGTTAACTGTCCATTTTCATGATTAAACAGTTTCACTATCCTGTTGTTCCCCCAAGATAGTTTGTTTCGCTATAAATGCTGGACCTAGCGGGAGATCAAGTAAGTACATGCAAGTCGGAAAGAAAGGTAGATCTAAAATTGAAACTTTATTATTATGTAGGGGAGCCTATTCCACATCAAGGCTACAGCAAACAGAAAGCCCTATCCCTGATTCAGGGATGCAAAAAAAAAGGGATAAAATGACAAAAAGTCAAACACAGTTAAAGATAGGATGCCTACCCTTTTTTCGGGCATTCAAAATGGATTATGTGGGAGAGAACTCAAGCTTCTTCGTCTTCCTGGGGACCTCCCGCCTCCTCTTCTATAGAGTGAACCTCGCCCCCTGCTCCCCTCTCCAATCGTAGCTCTTCCTGGTCAGCTGCATCTACCGCCTCAGACGGTGTGGCAGCATCAAGAAGGCTGGCCACTGACTCAAGCATGTTCCCACCTTCTGTTGACTCCACTCATGAGAGCACTGCGGGGGGTCTCGGACTTCAGCAAGACCTCCTTCTAGCTCCACGGTTTGGACCCTCTACGAGGATTCACCAGGACCAGATACTGGGAAGGCTGGAACAGGAGAATGCAGATCTGGCACCTTAAACCGCTTCCCAGCACCCTTCCCAAAAGTACGAACTCCTTCATTTTCGGGGTGAGACATCTCCACAGCCTGAGACCTGATCTCTTCTCTATCCCAATCGGCGATGCTGGAGAGATCGAATGGGGGAGGAAGAGTCTTTGCAACATGATAGAAGGTATAGAAGTACCCCTCGTTAAAATAGGCATCCACTTCGGCCTGGAACTGGGTAATTTAAGCCTGCAAAGTCTTGTTCTCGACATCCAGAGCTTTCGCCTCTCCCTTCCAGTCATCCTACTGGCTAGCTCGCCGCTTCGACAAGAGAGTTTCCTGATCAAAAGCCCACTTCAACCTCTTATGGTCGAACTGAAGCTCAGCCTGCTGTGTCTCCATTTCCTGTTGGCTGCAGGTCATCTCCTAGACCAGGGTTTGAGCCTGCGTAAGTAACCCTATGACTTGCTCAGCCTCAGCCTCAACCTTAACCTTGACTACCCAATCATGGAGGAAGGCCACCTGATGCCCCATGGATACCTGAAACTTGAAAGCCTACAAAGAAAATTCATGTTAGAAAATGATAAATCAAGCTGCTGAATGAGGAAGTAAAAGCGACGATTACTTCGGTTAGAAGAGCAGACCCTTTGGTAATCATGATGTCCACGGGCATCGAGGTTATCCTATTAAGCCCGCTGCTTGGACAGGATGCAAATAATTGCTTCAGAACTTCGTCCTCACCCGACGAGCTCGATTGCTGGTAATGGCGAGAAGGGGCGAACTCAAGAGTATCAGCATTAGGCTACCTGGGAACCTCGACTGCCCGGGATACAACTTGATCAGCAGAGAGGGATAATGTGACTCAAGGAGCTTCAATTGAAGCAGAGACTACTGGTGATGGGGTATGAGCGAACTTATTGGCGACCTAGGAGGAAGACCCTCTTTGGCTTAGAGCCTTTGGCTCTCGAGATGCAAGAAGAGCCATCTTGGACTTCACCTGGGAAGATAAAGGGGAAGGAACGAGCGAGGCAACTACCTTAGTGGTTGACCAACCCCCCCTCCCCCTTCTTCATCGGAATAGCGGAGAGAGCTCCCGGGGACGATCTTGAATGAGAAGGAGGGATCTCAGCTTGCCCAGCTTCACGAGAAGCTGGAGCAACAACAAACACTGTTATGAAAGGGATTAATAACATCAGAGCTAAACCATCAAACAATCAAAAAGCATGATTAAGCCAGATACTTACAAGGAACAACATCAGAGATTCGCAGGTACTTGTTTACCCTATTGGGGTCGAAGGGGTCAGCGGTTGGGAACTTCAAATTAAGATAATTTCTGGCCAGGATGGTCTTTAACACAGCTTCAGACTCAGCGGGCATGGAATCCCAACCCCACGAGGGTTTGTCGCTAAAAGAGGTGGGAACCTTGATCTCATGCCCACCGATGAAAACAGAGCTCCCCCAGTCTTCCCCTGCCTGTACCCACTCCTGCTTCCAAGCGGGGTCTTTCTTTGAAGCCCCGGGGATGATAAAGTTGAGCCTATTCTTGGCCTTGGCATAGAATTAGGCTCTTGGAACCCCAACCAGGCTACCAATCTAGAAAAAGAAGGCGAGCTCCTCAGCCCTAGGCTCCCTAGTTACATTGCTCATCTCGTATTGCTCCCTCCGTAATATAAGGAAGCCGACTAGATACCTCCAGTAGTCGGGCGTCAGTTGAAGCGGAGCCAGCTAGAGGGCATTGATAGCCCACCAAAAGGTATGGTGAAAAAGGAGCCTCACCCAACTCTCGAAAGCTACGACATGGATAAGAAGTACGCCTATGGGCGAGTTAAAAACGTCATAATTTCTATGGAGGACAGTGAGGGAAACGGTGTCACAAATGCCGTATTTGTCCCAAAGATGGCTAATTGACTGAGGTTCGATGGTGGAATCGGGTATGACCTTGGGTTTGAAAGGAGGGATCACCACTGAAGGAAGCTCTGGCACTGTGACCTGAACCCTCCTGACTACATCGACTCTCTCCCAGACATCAGAATCTTTGTCAACTAGGTTTAGAGGATTGTCGGGGTAGTTCGAGAAGCCAGAGCTGATAGAGACAATCCTGCTAGAACGACGATGCTGACGGATCGGGGAAAATTCTTCATCGCTTGAAATTCCTCACACCTGTTTATGAGCAGCTAGGTTAGGGCCTCCAGTGCCTCCAGTGCCTTCAACCATGGTATCAATACTGTCTATGGAAGTCGACATTAATGGGTAAGAACGGTTTGAAAGGAAGCGGAAGATAGAGGGAAATCGACAGAGAAAGCAGGAAAGAAGAAATTTGGAAATTTGGAAATTTAGAAATTTGAGATTTGAGAAAGTATGAAGAAAGTGATGGTAAGGCCGGGTTTAAATAGAGGATTATCGGCGATATCCTCGGGAAGATCTCCTGTAGCCGTATTGCAACCATCTTTCTTTGAATAATGCACAGTTTCAAATTCAAATATTGGGTAATTAATGAGAAGATTTCACTCTCATTAATTATCTTTATGGTGGAAAAATTTCTCAATTAAACAAGGAATCTGACTCCAAGACCAACTCTACCACCGGTGTTCAAGTCAGAGAGGACTTCTGTTAATAGTGAAATTTGGCCAGGGGTCAAAGAGAAATTTTCCACTTTCCCGCCACTAGTCGAAACCTTTAATCAACAATCATGAAGCCCAGAAGACCATAAATCCACTCCGCAGGAGCAGGAAAGGCCGGTTTGGCTTCAAATTTACCCGAAAACAAGCCTAGCGTGACCGGGACGAGCCTCCACAAGAGAATTGGAACCCGGGCTTCTCCAGGCCATCTATCGGGGAACCTTGGCTCTAAGGTCAAGCTCTTCAACCGTCCTTTTGAATGCCAGGGGAAGCCTTTAAGCTCGAGAGACATTCGAGAGAAGCTCGCCAACCTCTCTAGAAGCCTGCTATCCCAGCTGGGCATAAAAGAGGAATCATACCTAAATCTACACTACCCCGGCTACCTTCCAGGAATGTTTATAGAAACACCTCGAGCCCTTAAGGGCCAGGGAAAATCCATCTTAAGTTTCTAAGAACAGAGTCGGAGCAGGGATCTACCTCGATCTACAGGGCAACAAACAGCTAGCTGGGCGACCTCCATGAAAAACCATATAGCGATAACATACAAGATCATATCTAGGAGATAACCATCATTATTCCCGTTTACGTGCGAGCCAAGAGTTTGATTCCAAAGAGGAAACAAACTGATTCACGTTAATTGCTTACGCTATTTACTCAGGGGTCAACAACTTTTGAATAAAGGATCCCGCCCGATAAGGAGAAAACATATTCGAAGGATCACAGTGGGATATCAGCAAATTCAAACCTATTAGAACCTTATGGTGGCCGGGGTCGATACCTTTAGTTCCCAACCTAGTTAAGGGAGAGACGAGTGGCTGAAATGTAGTAACAGTAAATTGGAGCTTTATTATTGATATATTGCTTTAAGAAACAAATAACTCTCTTGTTTGCTCACAGTCTCTCGGAGGTGTAGGGTGGTGGTAACTCGGTGCCTGTCGAATAGTGGAGATGAAGGTGACCGAGTTCTGGATCCAAAATTTTGACCCTCCTTCTACGTATATATCTCTTGCTGTATTTTTGTATGTGTATTGCTCTCTGATTCTTGTATATGTCTTTTTTTTTCTGCGTTTCTGTGCATGTGTCCCCACTTTTTACCATGCTTGGCCTCTCCTATATATATTTTCCAAATAGGTTTTTAGTTCGCGAATACTCTACCGTGATCTCATGAACCCATTCCCTCCTTATCGGGATTCGTTATTCAAATTTGAATTGTTTTCGGATTCGATGATATCATTAACGAAGATAAGTTTGTTCCCTTATTTGAATTAAACTCTTGACGTGCATGTAAATATTACGTGGAGATGATCATGTGTGCACTCGTGCCATGGATCTTCATGGAGGTCACCCTGCCAGCTGTCTATTGCCCCGTAGAGAGAGGTAGACCCCTGCTCTGGCTCTGTTCTTAGAAGCTCATGATGGACTTTCCCTGACCCATAGAGGCTTGAGGTTCCCTTGTAGACCTTCCCCGGAGGTAGCTGGGGTAGTGTAGATTTAGGCGTGACTCTTCCTTTATGTCCAGCAAGGACATCGGGCTTCTGGAGAGGTTGGCGGGCTTCTTTCAAATGTCTCTTGAGCTTGGAGACTTCCACTAGCATCTACGGGGCGGTTATGGAGCTCGACCTTAAAGCCGAGGTTCCCCGATAGATGGCCTAGAGAAGCTCAGCTTCCAGTACTCTTTTGGGGGCTTGTCTCGATTTGGCTGGTTTGTCTTCTAGTAGCTTTGAAGCCGAACCGGCCCTCCCTGCTCCTGCGGGATGGATTTAAGGTCTTTCCGGGCTTCATGATTGTCGATTATGGGTGGAAAATTTCTCTTTAACCCCTGGCCAAATTTCACTATTAACAGAAGTCCCCTCTGACTTGAACACCGGAGGTAGAGTTGGGGTTTGAGTCAGATTCCTTATTTAATTGAGAAAGTTTTTCGCCTTAAAGATAATTAATGAGAGCGAAAATTTCTCATGAATTACTTAATATTTTGAATTTGAAACTGAGTGTGATTCGAAGAAAAACAGCTGCAATACGGCTCTTGGTGATCTTCCCGAGGATATCAACCATAAACCTCTATTTAAGCCCGGCCTGACCATCCCTTTCTTCAAACTTCCTTAGATTTTCAAACTTTCAAATTTCTTCTTCCCTGTTTTCTCTGCCTCTATCTTTCTCTTGCTTTCTCATCTCTCTGATCCATCAATGTCGACTTCCACATATAGTGTTGATGCCTTGGTGGAGGGCACCGGGGGCCCTACCTAGCTCCTCTTATACGGGCGAGAGAAATTTCAAGCGACGAGTAATCTTTCCCGTTTCACCAGCGCCGTCGTTCTAACTGAAATGCTTCTATCGGCTCTAGCTTTTTGAACCGACCTCATAATCCTTAGAACCTAGTCGATAAAGACTCTGACGTCAGGGAGAGATTAGATACGGTCAGAAGGGCTCAAGTCACAGTGGCAGAGCTTTCTCCAGTGATGACCCTTCCTTTTGAACCCATGATCATCCCCGACTCTACTGTCGACCCTCAGTCGATCGGCCGCCTACGGGACAAGTATGGTATTCCTGACACTGTTTCGTTAACTGTCTCCCATCGGAACTACGATGTTTTTAGCCAGCCCAAAGGCATGCTTCCTATCCACATCACAGCTTTTGAGAGCGGGGTAAGACTCCCTCTTCACCCCACCCTTCGGAAGGCTCTCAATGCCCTTCAGCTAGCTCCGCTTCAACTGACGCCTAGCTTCAGGAGGCATCTAATCGACTTCCTGGTATTGTGGAGGGAGCAATGCGAGATGAGTAGCATAACCAGGGAGCTTGGGGCTGAGGAACTCGCCTTCATTTTTCAGATCGATAGCTTGGCAGGAGTCCCACGAGGCCAATTCTATGCCAAGGCCAATAATAGGCTCAATTTTATCATCCCCGGGGCTTCAAAGAAGGAACCCGTCTGGAAAGAAGACTGGGTATTGGCGGGGGTAGACTGAGGGAGCTCCGTCTTCATCGACAGACATAAGCTCGAGGTTCTCACTGCTTTTAGTGACAAACCCACCTGGGGTCGGGATTCCTTTCCCGCTGAGTCTGAAGCCATGCTAAAGACCATCCTAGCTCGAAACTACCTAAATCTGAAGTTTCCAACCGTTGACTCCTTTGATCCCCGCAGGGTAAACAGGTACCTGCGGATATTCGGTGCTACCCCTTGTAAGTATCTCGATCTATCTTGTTGTTGTTTTTTTTTGGATGGTTCAGTTTTGATGATCTTGATTCTTTTCTCTAATAGTGTTTGTTGTTGCTCTAGCTTCTCGTGAAGCCCGACAAGCTGGGATACCTCCTTCTTCTTCCAGGTTATCCCCGAGAGCTCTCCCAGCTGTTCTGAAGAATGGGGGTCAACCTTTAAGGTAGCTGCCCCTTTCATTCCTTCCCTCTTTCCTTCCCAAGTGAAGTCCAAGATGGCTCTTCTGGCATCTCGGACTACGAAGGCTCTAAACCGAAGAGGGTCTGCCTCCCAAGTTGTCAATAAGTCTGTTCCTGCCCCTCCTCCAGTAGTTACTACTCCAAACAATGCTCCCAAAGTCATGTTACCCTTCTCTACAGATATGGTTGTATCCTGGGTAGTCGAGGTTCCCAAGGAGCTCGATGCAGATACTTCTGAGGTCGCCCCTTCCCGCCCTCACCGGCAATCAAGCTCTGTGGGTCAAAAAGAGGTTCTGCAGCAATTTGTCGCATCTTGTCCAGATGGAAGTCTTTCTAGGATGACCGCAATGCCCGTGAACATCTTGATCACCAAAGGGTCTGCTCTTCTAGCCGAGGTAATTATCTCTTTTACTTCTTCATTCAGCTGCTTGACTTGTCATTTTCTAACATGATTTTCCTTTGCAGCCTTTCAAGTTTCAGGTAGCCATGGGGCATCAGGTGGCCTTCCTCCGTGATCATGCAGCCAAGGCTGAGGCTGAGGCTGAAGCTGAGTGAGCCATGAGGTTGCTTGCTTGGGCTCAGACCCTGGTCCAAGAGATAACCTCAAGCCAACAAAGAATGGTGACGCAGCTAGCTAAGCTTCAATGCGATCATGAGGGGATGAAGCGGGCCTTTGATCAGAAGACTCTCCTATCGAAGCGGCGGGCTAGCCAACGAGATGACTGGATAGGAGAGGCGAAGACCCTAGATGCTGAGAACCAAACCTTACAGGCTCGAATCGCCCAGCTCCAAGCCTAAGTGGAAGCCTCTTTTACCAAGGGGTATTTCTATGCCTCTTATTAGGTTATAGAGGCTCTTTCTCCCCCATTCGATCTCTCCAGCATCACTGGCTGGGATAGAGAAGAGGACATGTCACGGGCTGCGGAGATGTCTCGCCCCAAAACTGATAGAGCAGGTCCTTTCGGGGAGGGAGCTGAGAAGCAGTTGGAGGTGCCAGATATACCTCCTTCTGTTATAGTCTTTCCAACATCTGGTCCCGACAAATCCTCAAATGGGGGTTCATAATGAGGAGCCAGAAGAAGGCCTTGCTGAAGCCAGATATCCCTCAGCAGTGCTCTCAAAATGGAGTCAACAGTGAGTCGGTGTCAAGCCTTCTTGATACAGCTATACCTCCTGAAGTTATGGTCGTGATCAATGAAATCGTGGAGGAGGATCCTGTTGACCCCAAGGTAGTCGGGGTTGATCCCCAGGAGGAGGTGGTGGCGGAGACGGCTGATGCAGCTGACCAAGACGAGCCGAGACCGGGGAGGGGAGCAGAGGGTGAGGTTCATCCTGTGGATAAGGAGGCTGGAGGTCCTCAGGAAGACGAATTAGTTTGAGTTTTTTCTCATGTAATCTATTTTGAATGCCCAGAAAAGGGGGTGGGCATCCTATCTTTAACTGTGTTTGATCTTTTATTAATTTTCTTTTGTAGCCCGGAACCAGGGATTGGGCCCCCCTTGCTTGTTGTAGCCTTGTTGGGGTATAAGCTCCCTTACTTGATAATAAAATTTTAATCTCAGGTCTAACTCTGGCTTGCATGTACTTGCTTGGTCTTCCTCTAGGTCCAGCTTTTATATCGAAATGAGCTATCTTTGGGGGAAATAACAAGATGAGCAAAAAGGTTATTAGTATTGAGTCCCCATACTAATAAAACTCCTAGCTCAACTTCTTCAGCTGACAGCCCTCTTGTTTGATTGTGGGTCTGATGTAGTAAGTAGCCCTGTATCAAGGAGAACTAGTGAAATAACAAGAGCATTTAGAATTTAAGTAAATCGAGCCCTCTATCCCTGAGCTCCTTTGGGGGGCTGTAGCCTAAGTAGAACATTAAGTAAAGACCTGTTTAGCCCTCTTCTTAGGCTCGGGATTAGGAGGGCTTCCGCGCTTTCATGTTTGATTCCTTCTTGAGGGGAACGGTAGCCCGACCAAGGCATCAAGAGGGCTATCTAGCTATTTCCTGGTCTTGAGATCTGGATGGCAACTATGCTCTTACACTCAGATCCTTCTTGGGGGTGGTAGTCCGACCAAGGCATTAGGAGCATTATCTAGCTATTTCCTGGTCTTAAGATCTGGATGGCAACTATGCTCTTACACTCAGATCTTTCTCGGGATGGTTGCCCGACCAAGGTATCAGGAGGGCTATCTAGCTATTTTCTGGTCTCGAGATCTGGATGGCAACTATGCTCTTACACTTAGACCCTTCTTAGCGGGGGGTGGTGCGTGGCCGAGGCATCGGGAGTAGCGATGGGGCTTCCCCGGCTTACCCCTGGTCTTGAGGCGATAATGTCAAAACATTCCATGTAGACCCAAATCATTGTAAGACATAGTTGAAGAAGGAGTAAACAGGAAAAGGCAAGCTTTATTGATATGGAAGATGGAGTACAATACTGTCAAAAGAAAAAATAAAAGAATCTAGTCAGAGGTTGCCTGCTCCTGAGTCTCCTGTTCAACGGTAGAATTTCCTTAGGTGATCTGCATTCCAAGTATGGTCGATGAGTTGACCATCCATATCCTCGAGCTTGTACTGCCCATTACGGATCACCATCTTTATTAGGTAAGGTCCTTCCTAGTTGGGCCCTAGAACCCCGTCTGACCTCTTCTTAGTGTTCAACATCACTTTCCTGAGGACCAGATCCCCTTCTTTGAAGCTTCAGGTATTAACCCTCTTGTTGAAGTACCCGGCAATCCTGCCTTGGTAGATTGCTACCTTTTCAGCTATTCGATCTTGCTTTTTCTCCAGGAGGTCCAAACTAGCTCGGAGCTTGCTTTCATTGCTTCCCGGTTCAAATCGTTGGACTCTAAAAGAGGTTAACTTGTGCTCTATAGGTAGGACTGCTTCAACCCCGAAGGCCAGCGAGTAGGGCGTTTCCTCTGTAGCTGCTCTTCTTATAGTGCGATAAGCCCAGAAGACCTCGGAAAACTCCTCTACCTATCTACCTTTCTTTTGTTGTAGCTTTTTCTTTAACAACTTCTTAATGGTTTTGTTCGTGGATTCCGCCAAACTATTGGTCTGAGAGTGGGCTACTGAAGCGAACCGAAGGTCGATTCCCAAACCTTGATAGAAATCTCTAAATCAGGCATTGTTGAATTGTTTTCCGAGGTCGGTTATGATGACCAGAGGGGTTCCAAACCTATAAACTACATTGGTCTTGATGAACCTTGTTGTGTTTTCTTCTGATATCTGGGATAGTGGTCCGGCTTCAACCCATCTTGTAAAGTAATCAATCACTACGATAACGTGCTTGGCCTGTCCCAGAGCTACAGGAAGCGGTCCAATCAAATTGACTCCCCGCATAGCAAAGGGGTATGGCGAGCTAAGAGATGACAAACGCTCCGGGGGGAGGTGACTCAAGTTTACGGCCTTTTGGCATGCTTCACAGGTTTGCACCAAGTTCTTTAGCATCTTGATGGATGGTCGGCCAATAATACCCCATGCGGAGAACTTGATATGCCAAGGCAGTCTCCACTAATATAGTTCCCGCATTCCCTGGAATGGACCTCTCTCTGAGCCCACTTGGCATCTTAAGGGTGTAGACATCGGAGCAGGGGAAGGGATTTTCCCTTTCAGTATAAATTCCCATCCACCATACAATATCAGACTGAGAGCCTTTTAACCCTCCTAGCTTGGTCGAGCTCCCCGGGGAGTTTCTCGTCCTGTAGATATTCTGTAATTGGATCCATCTAGCATGGCTGTCGGTCTAAGGTATAAGATTCCTTACCAGTCATAATGATAGTTAGAGGGGTTACTTGAAGAGGGACTCCGTGAGGTAGGGTCTGGCCACCATAGGCAGCTATCTTGGCTAGGACGTCAGCCCGATGATTTAGCTGTCGAGGTATCTGCTAGATTCTGAATCCCCTAAATTTGGTCCTGAGTTGTTGCACTAGTTTCAGATAAGCGGTCATGTTATCCCCTTTGGCCTGATAATCCCCGAAAACATGGTTGACCATGAGTGAAGAGTCGCTCTTGATATTCAGGTAATCAACCCCGAGCTCTATGGCAGCTTTTATCCCAGCTAGCAGGGCTTCGTATTCTGCTTCATTGTTCATAGCTTTAAATTCAAACCTGAAACAATGGCAGCACTCAGTTCCTTCTGGGTCGATAAGGACTATGCCCGCTCCTCTCCCAGACAACCCGAAAGCTCCGTCAATGTAGAGAGTCCATGACTCACAGCCCTCCGGCCAGTTGTCAGATTCTAGAATCCTCTCAAGGGTGACATCTGTTACCGCGAGGGTGGCCTAATCTGAAGATACTGAAAGCTCGGCTACAAAGTCCGCTAGTGCTTGAGCTTTTATCGTGGTCCTATGCTTGTACTTTAAATCGAACTGTGTAAGCTATAGGGCCCGTAGAACCAGCCTTCCAGAAACGTCTGGCCTTTGCAAGAACTGACGAAGGGGTTGGTCCATCACCACTACTATTGATTGAGCATGAAAGTAAGGACAGAGTTTCCTTGCCAAAGTCACCAAGGCATAAGCGAGCTTCTCCAGCAGAGTATAGTTCTTTTCGGGCTTGGTTAGAGTGCGACTCACATAGTAGATAGGTCGCTGGATCATATCCCCGTATTCCTTGACCAAAGCCCCAATCACAGCGGTTTCTGAAACGGTCAAGTATATTTGGAGCTGTTCTCAAGGATTTGGCTTGACCAGCAGTGGAGGGCTTGTTAGGTATCTTTTCAAAGCTTGGAAAGCCTGTTCGCTCTCTTGATCCCACTTCGTGTTTCTTCCCTACTTGATAGCTTTGAAGAATGGTAAGCACATATCGGTAGACCGGGAGATGAACCTGTTGAGCGTTGCTACCTGTCCGATCAAGGCTTGAACCTGCTTAAGAGATATGGGAGATTCCAGATCCAGGATAGCCATAATTTTTTCTGGGTTAGCCTCTATGCCTCTCTCATGGACCATAAAGCCAGAAAATTCCCCGCAGTTACACCAAATGCGCATTTGTAAAGGTTCAACCTCATCAGGTTTTCCCTTAAGATCATGAAGGTCCAACGAAGGTAGTCCATGTGGCCTTCCGAGGTCAAAGATTTAGCGATCATATCATCGATATACACCTCCATCGACCTTCCAATTTTGAGCTTGAACAAACGGCTGACTAACCGCTGGTAAGTAGATCTACCATTTTTGAGCCCGAAAGGCATCACCTTGTAGCAGTATAAGCCTTGCGCGGTGATGAAGCTGGTCTTTTCTTGATCCGCGGGATGCATCACAATCTTATTATAGCCGAAAAACGCATCCATGAAGTTCAAGAGCTTGTTCCGGGAGGTGGAATAGACCAATTGATCAATTTTTGGCAAAGGAAAACTGTTTTTCAGGCATGCCCGGTTGAGGTCAATGTAGTCCATGCATATGCGCCACTTCCCATTCACCTTCATGACCATGACCACGACCACGTTGGCGAGCCATTCTGGGTAGTGGACTTCTCGAATGAAGCCTGCTTGGGTGAGTTTATCCACCTCTTCTTGAACTGCTACATTTCTTTCTGTGTTGAAGTGGCACCTTTTCTGTTTGACGGGCTTGAAGGTCAGATCCACCTCTAGTTGATGTGCAGCTAATGTCAGCAGGATCCCCGGCATCTCCGTATGACTCCAGTCAAAAATACCGTTGAATTCCGTGAGGAGCCTAATCAAGCCCTCTTTCATTCCTCGCTCAAAAGTAGCTTCAATCTTGACGACCTTCGAGAGATAGCTTAGTCGAATAGGAATCTCCTCTAACTTATCGACCAGGTGGCCACTGGCCCATTCCCTTCTCTATTCTTTCATGTCACGAACCACAAGGCCTTCTTCGGGACAATCGGTGAAGCCCGTGTCTTCCATGTTTAGTGTCGGGGTTATCCCGCCTTGGATAGTCATTAGTTGGGTGAGTTGTTTAGATAGACCCGCTGGGTTAGCTGACACTACGTAGCATTTCCTAGCTGCTTGGTGATCACCCGGAACCTCTCCCACCTTGTCTCCTACCGGGAACTTCAGGACATTGTGGTAAATAGAAAGGACCCCTTTCAGGGATGATAGGAATGGCCTCCCTAATATTGCGTTGTAGGCCGACGGGGTATCCACCACCACGAAGTCAGTCATGATATTTTGCTAGAGAGGTGCGGCTCTGATGATCACCGGTAGGATTTTTTATCCTACGGGTGTGATGGAGTCCCCAGTGAACCCATATAATGGAGTAGTACAACTGTTGTAGCACCATTGCTTCAAGTTTAGTTTTTCCAAAGTGTCGTTGAACAGAACTTCGACGCTGCTACCTGTGTCGATGAGCACGCCGTGCACTATGAAGTTGGCAATTTGTACTGTAATAACCATGGGGTCATCATGTGGTTGCACGGTGTTAAAGGCATCTGCTTCGGTGAAGATGATCTGAGATAGCTGGGAGGGGTTAGTTAGTCTCTAGTAGACCTTGAAGATATCCCGCCCCTAGTCCGTACGAGGGACCTTCCTCGCATGATTTTTCTTGGAATTGTTAGAGGTGCCGGCTAGAGTGGGACCTCTATTAATAGTATGTATTACCTGAATCTGTTGCATCAGGTCCGCCTGCTCTCCCTTCCACTTCTCAGCAAGTTCCTGGATCTCCGCTTGTAACTCCCTTCCACTTTGAATGTTCTCCTGACTTGTTGTAAAAACTCTATCAAGCATCTTCTCCTTATCAAAGCCTCAATCTGGTTCCGCAGGTTGTAGCATTCTGAAGTATTGTGCCCTACATCATCGTGAAAGTCATAATATTTGTAGCGATTTCTTTTATCTATCGGGGTTTTCATAAGAGCAGGCTTCTGTAACAAACCCTTATCCCGAATGGCAAGGTAGACTGTTTCTCAGGATGCATTCAAGGGAGTGTAATGGTAGTACCCCCTCACATCGCGGGCTGTAGAGGCCATTGTCCTGGATGGTGGTAAAGCTAAAGGAGAAGCCCGTTTGTCTGGATACCTTTCTGATCTAGGCTAAGGAAGAGGGAAACCGTATGTTGACTTATTAGAGGGTTTGTTCCGGCTTTTCTGATCTTGCTCAAATCAAGGAGCTTCCTTCTTTTGTCGCTTTTCGGCTCTTATGTCGTCATGCTCCATCTTGACCTTGAGTTGTTCATCGACCTCGATTTGTTCCAGAGCCAGATCATAGGCTACCTGGTAGGTTTCTGGAGGTCTCTTGGTAAAAGGCCGGTATAGTTTTCTTGCTCATAAGTTTCTCTTTCAGTGAAGACTCCCATCTGGATGACTTTCTTATAGAACCGTTTGACATAAGCCTGGAGAGTTTCCCCTCTCTCCTGGATCACGTATTGTAGATGAATCGAGTTCTTCAGTCGGGGCTTAACCCCCTGGAACTGTGAGCAAAAATAAGTTGATAATTTAGTGAAGGAGTCCACGCTCCCAACAAGTAGTTCCTAAACCAGGTCTTAGCATAATCAGTGAGTTAAGTGAGGAACATCCGACACATAGCGGTACTGGTTATGTTCTAGACCTCCATTTGTTGAACGAAGCTCTCTAAGTGGCTCAGCGGATCTTCAGTCCAGGAGAATCTGTCAGCTGGCATTTTGAACTTAAACGGGAGTTCTGCCTCCCGGATCCTTCTGGTGAAGGGGGCGTTCATTTTACTTAGAGGATCTTTCTTATCCTCCTTGTAGCTCTACCAACTGGTCCCTTAGTCGCTTGCTTTCGGACTTCCTTAGGTCGATCTCGGATTCCTCACGATCAGATCCTTCTGATGATCTGGTGACCTCTACCCGGTTTCTTCTTTGGAGGGGGCTCACTCGAGGGCTTTGCTGACTTTCTTCTTCTCTACCCCATGCTTCCCTCCTTGTAGTCGTTGGGTGGAGGATCTTCCAATCCCCAGGGAAGGATATCTATCGCGGATCTGACTTGTCGTGGTTGGTAGCATGGCAGCGCTTCGGGAACATAGGGCATGGGTCCTAGCCTATCCCGGATCGAGGTCAGGAGCCCTGCTCTGTTACGAGTTCATTCCCGAGGGGCAGGTCCCAAGCGATCAAAGACGGGTTGCCTAGCCCCAGGCCTGCTTGATTACCCCTGATTGTAGAGACCCGTTTGTTGAAAAGTGATACCCTCAGCGAGTAATCGAAGGTGGACGTTCTCTATAAAGGCCGCCGCTTGTTGGTCAAGCTCAACCTGGCTTCCCAGAGAAGGATCTAGAGCCCGCACAGTAGCTGGCTGGGTAGGAATCTTGCTATGGAGCCCCTATTTTCTCCTTTTCCTCGGGACCTTTCGTTTCGATGTAGCAGAAGGTTGCCCCGAGGTGCCCTGCTGCCCTTGTGAGGAGCGGAGCTTTATGGTGACTTTGAAATAACAAACTTTTTTAATGTAAAAAGATGGTAATGTGAGAGGTTTCCCACAAACTACGCCAGAAAGTGTTAAAGGGAAATCTGCTCGAGATGAGAAATTCCTGTTAACACCATCAAGACCATTACCGCGAAAGTGGTGGCCGGGGTCGGTACCGTTGGCTGAAATGTAATAACAATAAATGGGAGCTTTATTATTGATATATTGCTTTAAGATACAAATAACTCTCTTATTTGCTCACAGTCTCTGGAAGGTGTAGGGTGGTGGCAACTCGGTGCCTGTCGAATAGTGGAGATGAAGGTGACCGTATTTTGGATCCAGAATTTAGGCCCTCCTTCTACGTATATATCTCTTGCTGTATTTTTGTATATGTATTGCTCTCTGATTCTTGTATATGTCTTTATTTTTATGTCTTTCTGTGTGTGTGTCCCCAATTTCTACCATGCTTGGCCTCTCCTATATATATCGTCCAAGTAGGTTTTTAGTTCGTGAATACTCTACCGTGATCTCATGAATCCGTTCTCTCCTTATCAGGCAGGATTCGTTATTTAAATTTGAATTGTTTCTGGATTCGATGATATCGTTGACGAAGATAAGTTTGTTCCCTTATTTGAATTAAACTCTTGATGTGCTTGTAAATATTACGTGGAGATTATCCTGTGTGCACTTGTGCCACGAATCTTTATGGAGGTTACCCTGCCAGCTGCCTATTGCCCCGTAGAGCGAGGTAGACCCCTACTCTGGGTCTGTTCTTAGAAGCTCAAGATGGATTTTCCCTGACCCATGGGGGCTTGAGGTTCCCTTGTAGACCTTCCCGGGAGATAGCTAGGGTAGTGTAGATTTAGGCATGACTCTTCCTTTATGTCCAGCAAGGACAGCGGGCTTCTAGAGAGGTTGGCGGGCTTCTTTCAAATATCTCTTGAGCTTAGAGACTTCCACTGGCATCTACGGGGCGGTTATGGAGCTCGACCTCAGAGCCAAGGTTCCCCGATAGATGGCATGGAGAAGCCCGACTTCCAGAACTCTTGTAGGGGCTTGTCCCGGTATAGGGAAAAAACGGTTTAGAAACGCAACGGAAAAGTGATAAAAACAAAAATTAGGGTTTGCGTATAAATTTTTGAACATAGATTCAATTTCGGATTGCATTACCTTTTGCCAATGGTGACAATCAACATCTTCCATTGCTTTCTTGTACGTATAGGGATCATCGTCGTCTGGAAGATTCTCTATAGATTCTTCTAGACCGATGTATCTTTTAGGTTGTCTAACAACCCTCCCACTACGACGAGGTATGGTGGATTGTTGATCTTGTGTTGGTACGGAATTTACAATTGGGCTTGGTTGTGAAACCTCTTGTGGAATTGTATCTCCTAAAAGCTCATTAAGGACAATTCTACTTTTAGGAACAAAATTATTCATATAGTCCTCTTTAGAAATTTAGCATTTGTCGAAACAAATACTTTAAGATCTGAAGGACTATAAAAATAATATCCTTTTGTTCCTTTTGGATACCCTACAAATATGCATGTTTCTGAACGGGACTCCATCTTATCTGTCTTTCCTTTTAACACGTGCGCAGAACATCCAAATATCCTTAAGTGTTGTAAGCTAGGCTTTCGCCCAGTCCACAACTCATGCGGTGTTTTAGGAACCGACTTAGATGGTACATCGTTTAGAATATACATGGCAGTTTGTAAAGCATATCCCAAAAAAAAAAAACTATGGAGCGTTGAATAACTCAACATAGACCTAACCATATCCAAAAGAGTTCTATTTCTCCTTTCTGCCTCCCCATTTTGTTGAGGTGTGCCTGGTGTAGAAAACTGAGAAATTATTCCATTATCAATACGATATTGCTCAAGCTCACCAGATAGATATTCTCCACCACGATCGGACCTCAAGATTTTTATGCGTTTCTCAAACTGATTTTCTACTTCAGCTTTTAAATGCTTTGAACATATCAAAAGTATCCGACTTATGTCTCATGAGATACACATAGCCAAATCTTGAGTGATCATCCATGAAAGTGATGAAGTACTCATATCCACCTCTAGCTTGAATGCTCATAGGTCCACACACATCAGTGTGTATCAATCCTAAACATTCAATGGCTCTTGCGCCTTTGGTCGTAAACTACCTTTTGGTCATTTTACCTTCCAAATAAGATTCACAAGTTGGTAGATCATCAACCTTTAAGTCACTTAGAGGTCCGTCACATACCAATCTTTTAATCCTATTAAGGTTAATATGACCTAGGCGCAAATGCAATAGGTAGGTTTCATCTTTTGATAATTTTACTCTTTTATGATTGGGTTCCGTTGATTCCGTGTCTAACAAGTGAGAGATATTTCCATGCAAATAGAATAAACCATTTTCCAATGTACCTTTGCTAACAAATTTGTTATTCTTACTAATAATAAAACCTTTATTAAAAGTACCTGAGTATCCAAATTTATTTAGGCAAGAGACCGAAATTAAATTCCTCTTGAATTGTGGTACATAATAAATGCTTATTAAAACTAAATGCCTATAAGAATCAAAATTGACTCTAATGTCTCCCACTACACTAGTAGACACCAACGCTCCATTGCCTAAATGCAAGTTGAAGTCATTCTTATCCAGTCTATTCCTTTGACCCTTTTCACAACAAAAGAAACACTTTCCTTTGATCTTGGTTACTTTCTTGGTCTCCTTCTAAGAAGGCTCAAGTTGCTTTTTCTTTTATTATCTCTTGACCTTCTAACGGGTCTTAATAGTAGCAACTTTACCAACCACATGAATCCTTGTCTAGAGACATCATAATATCGGCAGCAATCTCAATTCCTTCATGTTGTTGTTGCAACACGTTGGAGATGATGGCCACAATATAACATACATTTAGCCATCTCTTCTAAAGACTTCCACTACTGATACTCATCTCTTTGCTCCTAAGTAGATTCATTAGTTTGGTGGTTAAGGAATATACAGAATGAACTTATACTTTTCAATTTGCAACAACAACCCAATATTCCTTTTCCATGTGACATAATTATCATCAGTTAAAGTATTATCTTTTAGGATATTGATTAGGGATGGGGTCATGATTTATTTTTAATAACAAAAATCATATAAGTAAATAATCATGATTAAGCACTTTGGAATATTTATCTTGAATAAAATAAAATAATTCAATCGTAAAAATTCAACGGTGATCCAACACCCATAAATGTCACGCCTCCTTTGGGAGTTCGCAATATTTACTAGTTGGACTAGGTCCCACCTAATTGTTAACATAACAACCAACGTTTTCAATTTTAGCCTTGTGATTTTACTAACAATAACTCTTGGGAGGACATTAATAAACTCACATTGAGTGTGTTACTAAGTTATCGACCTTCAATAGAATCCCTCACGAATATCCCTCATTTGGGAGTAGATATCGTTTGGGCTAATTGTCTAGTCTATCCTTGTAAGGAAGTATCTTGCTAAATTCCATTCATGAATACCTCTTGGGAGGTTATTCATGAAACATAAAGCTCAACTAAACTTGGAGGCCGTAGGTGTTCCAAAACACCTTCTCCCACTCAATTGTTTAAGGCGTGTGATCGAATTCCAAAGAATGATTTACCAAGTTATCTAGATGCCAATTTAGATACTTAAACCATTCAATGCATGTTCATACCAAAAGAGATATATGAGTGGCACTCTTATTCTATATGACATGTTATCAAACAATGACAAACATTGAAATATTTACAAAAATATAAATAGCTACAATTTTGGTCCATCCTAGAAAAACAAGTAAATTACATATATCGTGGAATACAAGAACTTCTTTCTTGGCGAACAAATCTTCACGCGACCTTCGTCATTCGGACTCCCTCGACTACCTTCCATGGGCACCCCTTGCCCTTACCAATGGGCGTGCGCATGTCACAAGTCCATAAAAGGCTGCCATGCGCAGCCCATGGCTACCACAAGGGCTGCCGTACGCAGCCCATGCCATAACAAACGTGGCTGCACGCTTTTCGCACGCATGTTCGTTGTTACGGCTCGCACGGTCCCAAACTTGTTTCGGTTACTCCTGATTCTTCAAACCTTCGAGTCTTCAAAACTTGAATGTATTACAGAAGAATTTACATAACAAAATACTGCAGTTTTTTATTTATTACAACAACAAAATAAAAAAAAAACTTAGCAACTACCAAGAAGGAAATTATGGCGATAATAGACCACCCTTCTTGTTACAATCACAAAACAAAATTACATTGAAATTCTAGGACCAAAATTGAGCAAAAACAATCCACATATAAAACATATATATATATCCATACATTCCAATGTAAATATATATGCGAATACCTAGAGTGCCATCTCTTTCTAAAACATGCATATATACAATAAAAGAAAAAGATTCAAGAACACAAACATCAATTAATCAAGGGTACAACCAGGCTTTGATACCAATTGTAGGGAAAAAACGGTTTAGAAACGCAAAAGAAACGTGATAAAAACAAAAATTATGGTTTGCGTATAAATAAAAAAAATTCCCTTTTATGCAACGAGAACCTTAACCCTAGATTAATTTATGTATATAAAAGTATCGTACCTTTATCGTGTGACGATTGAACAAGCGCCGAATTAATTCCGCAAGATCTTCCAATCCAATCATGAATGTGAATCACCTAGGAGTGTGGGCTCCCTTTCTTTAAATTGTATTCCTGAGGAAGGAGAAAAAGCAAATATCTTTTCTTTGTTAGTTACAAATATCCTCCAAGAGAAAAATCCAAGAACGTCCGGTCACTTGTGAATTATCAATCAATTTGATTGAAACTCATGTGAACCTTGATTCAATGTTGTACACAAAACCCTTTTGATGTAAAGGATATTAGTATACTATCGAATACAAAAACGTTCCCCTTTTTTCTCTTCTGGGCCGAATTCACACACACCCTTTATCTTTGAGTTGATCGAATTTTGTCTAGAGCAAAAACTAATTTTTCTCCCTCAAAATTCTCTCTTGCTATGCCAAATTCTCTATTGAAAATTACCTAGGCATGGCCAAAATTTTCATCATAGAATTCATTAGGGCTGGCCGAAAATCACACACACATATATATAGGATCATAAATCCTTTCCTAAGAAGGATTTACTTGGTTGGCAAGAATCCTTATCTTAAAGAAATTCTATCCTTTTGTATATATATATGGGCTGGCCGAATTTTATATGATATAGATTAGGATCACAAATCCTTTCCTAAGAAGGAATACTTGGTAGTTAAGAATCCTTTCCTTAGGTAGATTTACTTGGTGGTTAAGAATCTTTTTCAAAAAGGAATTCTATCCTAACACCAAGACTCCTAATCCAACTCAAAAATGTGTTTGTAACCATATTAAAGACTTCCTAATTTGATTAGATAAATAACTCCTTTTATTTATCTACTTATCAAATATAGTCTTTAACATTAACTATACTACCAACAATAGTATAGTTTTTAGGAGACCATCTCCTAATAGGAAAAGATTTTGACTTTTAATTAAATAATTAATTAATCAACAAATTAATTAATTTCCATTTAATTAAATAATTATAAAATAAAAATAATATATTTAAGCTATTCACCATAGCCATTGCCGCCCATACCTAGTATAAAGGCCATATATTATTTTTCTTATTTTATTAAATCCATTGGACTTTAATAAAAAGTCCACATGCCTTATTACAATTCTAGATGGACCCCTAAATTGGTCCGGTAGAATATATCAAGTGATCCATCCAAGTTCTTGTGGATTGAGGATCTTGGCAGGATATCTAAATTTAAGCTCTAATAGACACAACCCAATCACAATCAACAAATGATTCACTTAGGTCCAATCTATTTAATTTTAGTTCATTCCACTAAAGAACTAAAATTGAACTCTTAAATAAAGATAGAATAAGTTGATGTTACTCATTCGTACCCTAGACAACCTTATTGGAGAAAGTGTATCCTCGTGAAGAATACCAGTAATCGCCAAGAGCTCATTGACCGCCTATAGCTCTCCAAGTTACCATATTTACTCATATGACCATATTTTGAACTTGGATATTTTGACTTGTCCAGAAGCCATGTTTCAATAGACACTATTATATTGGACTTGAATTTGATGTTATATTGTTCCTTATTGAGTTCGGGTCATTTCGGTTACTCATACACATGATTTCAAGTTCCGAGTAAAAAGTTATGAAACTTTCCAATCATGTTACATGCATTGTCTTCGTATTCGTATATCGATTCAAATTTTTATTTTATCGGTTGAGTTTCATAGTCATCCATGTTCGTGAGAGAGTTCCGTTTTGTAATCTGCAAACGGATTCGAATTCGAGTTCGAGACCGGAGACCGGAGACCGGAGAACGGTCGAAGAATACGATAGGTATATAAAAAAAATGGCAAATTGCCATTTGCTCCCCTTGGCCGAATTGGCGCGTGACGTATTCACGTGAAACCTATCGAGTTGTGCTTCTTTTGCTGCAATGGGTCGTCGTTTTGAGCCTCTTAGTGTCTCTTCCGGGAGCTCACTGCATGTGATAATTTTCTTTGGAAAATTAAAAAAAAAACCCCGTAACCGGATTGGTTGTTGGCGCGGCATTTTTTGTAAGGTCCCTTATATATTTTGATATATTCATTTTTGACCTGCATATTTTTGAATCAACTTTTCAATTTTTGTTTTGGTGATATATCTCTCATTATAACTTAGATTGACTTGATTCAAAAACCGATTTCGAGTGTCTTGAAGAGATCTACAAACCCCAAGCATTTCCAGGACCAAAGGATGTCTAAATATTTCGTTGTGATCAGATCTTCAGTTCGTGATTTTCATCCTTGTTGGTAAAATCATCTTCTTCTTAGTTTTCTTCTTAGATCTTCTTCTTAGATCTTCTTATTGATTGATTCCTTTTGATTAAGAAGCATGACTAAGATGATTATGATATCATTTTGTGGTTTTTTTATTTGATTTTCAAGTTTACCTATATTTGTGATAAGTTGATTGATTTGTGCGAAACTTGATAAACATGAAATTGTTTCTAGAAATCTTTTGTTCTTATGCTTGATTGACTATTTCTAGATTTAATTTCATTTTCTAAGAACTAGGTCTACATCAATTGGTATATTCATTTCATTGATTTGGTTCTTAGTTGATAACATGCTTAGGTTGCCTAGATACATTTGTGATTGGTCTTTGAAAGCTTAATCTAGCTATCTAGTTGCATTTCCATAGAATTTGTTTATCATCATTTTCTATGTTGAGTGCTTGTTTGCGTTTTGCATTCATGATCACTTAGAAGCCTTGTGAAGAGGTAGAAAGCCTCATATCTTAGAGTGATTCTTTGATTTGAGCAATTGTAAGTCTTAGCTAGAGTCGGGAGGACTTGGATAGCTAAGCAAGTGGAAGTCTCGACAAGAGGTGTGAAACCTCAGTTTGTTGAGCAAGGAAGTCTTGGAAAGAGGTGTGAAGCCTCGGATTGTCAAGCAAGGAAGTCTTGGCTAAAGGTGTGAAGCCTTGGATAGTCAAGCAAGAAGTCTTGCCTAGGGTCTGGAGGATCCGGATAGGTGAGCAAGAAATCTTCCTAGAGACAGGGGGTCTTGGATAGGAAGTCGGCTTAGCAGATCACTAAGTTCAAGATAGAGTGAGAATGAGAGCTTGTAGAGCATGTGTGATTGCTTGAGAGTGTAACTCTATTTGAAATAGTGGATTTGCTTTTGCTGGTGGTTGTGGTATCAACCCGCGGATGGCAACTATGCACTTACACTCAGATCCTTCTTAGAGGCAATAGCCCAACCATGGCATCATGAGGGCTATCTAGTTATTTCCTGATCCTGTGATTTGGATGGAAGCTATGCTCTTACACTCTGATCCTTCTTGGGGGTTGTAGCCCGACCAAGGCATCAGAAGGGCTATCCAACTATATCCCGGTCTAGAGATCTGGATGGCAACTATGCTCTTACACTCAGATCCTTATTGGGGGTGGTAGCCCGACCAAGGCATCATGAGGGCTATCTAGCTATATCCTGGTCTCGATATCTGGATGGTAACTATGCTCTTACACTCAAATCCTTCTTAGGGGTGGTAGCCCGACCAAGGCATTAGGAGGGCTATCTAGCTATATTCTGGTCTCGAGATCTTGATGGCTACTATGCTCTTACACTCAGACCCTTCTTAGAGGTGGCAGCCTGACCAAGGCATTAGGAGGGCTAACTAGCTATATCCTCGTCTCGAGATTTGGATGACAACTATTCTCTTACACTCAGATCCTTCTTTAGGATGGTAGCCCGACCAAGGCATTAGGAGGGCTATCTAGCTATATCCTGATCTCGAGATCTGGATGGTAACTATGCTCTTACACTCAGACCCTTCATAGGGATGGTAGCCTGACCAATGCATCAGGAGGGCTATATAGCTATATCTCGGTCTCGAGATCTGGATGGAAACTATGCTCTTACACTCAGGCCAAGGCATCATGGGTAGCGAGGGGCTTCCCCGGCTAATCCTTGGTCTCGAGATCTGGATGGCTTTTATGCTTTTATACTCAAACCCTTCATAGCGGGGGGTAGTGCCCGTCCATGGCATCATGGGTAACGAGGTGGCTTCCCCGACTAACTCTTGGTCTCGAAACGATCATTATCGAAATACCATAGCAATCCTCCTAGAGAGATTAATCAAGTCCAGGGTAACAAGAGTGCTATGTAGCTCTCCTGGTCAAAGCGATCTTCCTGGATGGATTTGATTCGATCCAGGGTATCTAGATCATAGGCGAACAATGATTGTAAGAGAACTATTACGGAGATCAAAATCAAAGGTGATGTAAAACTCATGGTGTTACCATTACGAAGTTGTATCAACGTGAGGAGGTACCGGTTGGTAACCAGCCCCGCTCTAGGAGTTTTTTCACGAGTAGAATATTTTGAAACGATCTGAGTTATGGGTGTAGATGATAGAGTGACCTTCCAGAAAAGACACTTTTCATTGTAAACTTGTCACTAGGAGAAATCGTCTCACGTCGGGGTCACCGCCCCTTCTATAAGGGTACTAGAGAGAATATTGAGCTCCTAGTCCCCAAGTGATGTGATTGATTTTAAGGCCTACTTGGGGTAGATAAGAGTCTTCAACAATCGCAATGGAGCTTGAGACCCCACTATGAACGAATCAGGACCTCTGGGTGTTCCCTGAACGGATCGGGATATCGATGGCTCACTAGGGCATTGAAAGACCCTAGTATAAATGGAGATGAGCCATCAGTGTGATAATCTTCGGGAAAAAGTTGATGTTGTCGATGTCGAGCTTGGGCAGGTCAAGGAGGATGTCTACTTCTTTACAGCTTTCTAGGTAGAGCTGGCTCGACCTCCCATCCTTTACTGTCAACGATGGATAGAAAATGAAGGAGATTAGAAAGTTGTAGAGGTGGCTGTGTATGCTTCCACTTTGGCTGGCTAGTCTTGAGGATGCTGATGCAGACCCTGGAGTAAAATCCTATATCACAGTAGATGATATATCCAAATGAGAAGCTTCAGACCATTCTGCCTCTCTACCTCCACTAAGGAAGTACTGGACCAAACTGAACTACCAATGAGGGGGAGGTTCAGACTGGTTTGGTTAAGAAGGGAGATACTCGGGTTGATCCTACCCTGAGGAGGGTGGTGGTCCAGGATGACATAGCTGAGGTGGTGGACATTCTTATTGGTTCCGCTCAAATAAAAGACATATGTGAGCCCCTAGCTGATCTAGAGGTAGGTGCTTCGGATAGAGAAGCTGTCATTTCAAAGGAGGTCAAACTATGAGTAAGAAGAATTGACCAACTTAGCGGATGATGCAGTCGTTATGGATGAAGCGCTTACCAAAGCTAGGGTAAAAGCGGCTGAGGCGCAGATAGAGAGCTAATGCATATGATACGAAGAGACACAAGTCAATATATCGTGCCTCACAAGGAGTGCTCTGATGGAGAACATAAAATCTAGAGGAAGAGGTCTAAACTATGTGCAGTAATATGGTTGCCTTGGAAGCCAAAGCGGACGCTTCCTTTGCTGAAGGATGTCACTTACCAGATGGCTCAAGCTCTTCTTCCTCTATCTAACCTGATCGTCTTTGAAGGATAGAACCGGGAGGTGACCATGAAGCAAGCTATAGAGTTAGCTCGGTCCGCCCCTACTGAATCAATCCTTCTTGAGCCGCTAGGTTCGTAGGTGATGATGTGGACTTGGTGCCCATCTTTGCTTTCAGGACTAGTCATGATGGGGTCGGAATTACCTCGAATTACCTAGCTAATGCAGAAGCTTAGGATATAGGATGAGCTTTAAACCCGCCTACCTCTCCATTCAAACCCAATCAAAGAGTTAGAGGTCCAGATTGATCCTACCAAGGAAGGTAAGGTCCAAACTGATATGGCAGATGCAGGCTATAATAGAAGTTTGGGATGTAGGTCGAGATTCAAACCTACATATCTTTCCATCTTAATTTTTCAAGTAGGTAAAGATCTAGACCGATCTTACTAAGGAAAGGGAGGTACAAGTTAAAGCCATACTAATGGAAGAGCAACCGATCAATTCAACGGTAGAGACAGTGGACCGGCCCGAATCAGGCTATCATGACTAAAGTGGTGAAGTTGGCTCTGAGGTAGCAGTACTAGGGGATGGTGGTTCTTCCTCTACCCAAGCAGCAAGACCAGGGAGGAATGAGCTACCACAGTAAATGAAACTAACCTGGGAGGTGGATTGGGATCACGGTGGCTAGCTTAGGCATTGAACGATCCGATATAAATGGAGAGGTACTATCGACCTGGTACTATATATGAGGAGGCTTCGGGCATTGCATCAATACTGTTGTTACTCTAGAGACTTACTCAGTCACGTAAGAGGCCTTACCGATTGTGGAAAACCTCTGGGCTCATCTCGAATGAACCGAGACTTTGATAACTTGCTAGGGCATTGAATGGCCCGGTAAGATTGGAGCAGAGCCGCCGGTATGATGCTTTTTGGAAGCAGGTTGATGTTGCTAAAGTCGAGCTTGAGTAGACCAAGGATAATATGATTAAGATAATGAGGGGAGCGATCGTCCTGAGCAAAGCCATGACTAGAGCTGAGGTAACCGCGGCTGAGATGCTGGTAGACAGGGAGCGGATGCAATGTGCATATGATATGAAGAAACTTATATCCATGCTCTGTGCCTTGTAAGGACCTCTCTGAACGATATCATGGAGAAAACTGGCAGTTTATTAGGTCCGCTCTCATCGAAGCGAATCCTCCTCGAGCAGCAGGATGCACTGATGACGAGGAGGACGTGGTGCCCATCTCCACCTTCATGCCAAACCATGCTAGGGTAGAACATATCACGAAATCCCTGCTGCAAGGTAGGGAATGCATGAGGGGCTTCAAGCTTGCCTACCTTTCTATCTGAATTAGTCAAGGTAGAGGTCCATTTTGATCTCACCAAAGAAGGGGAGGTCCGTACTGATTCCATAGTTGTGGTAGTGGTTCCGATCGATCCTGCTGGAAAGAATATGGTCTAGGCTAACTCAAGCTGATCCAACCAAGGTGGTAAAAGCTGGCTCTAAAGTAGCGGTGTTAGGGGATGATGACCCGTCCTTCAACCAAGCAATGGGACTAGGGAGGAAGAGCTGCTACTGTTGAGGAGTCTAACCAAAGAAATGGATTGGGACCCGGTAGCTCACTAGGGCGATGAATGGCCCCATACAAATGGATATGAGGCACCGACCTAGTAACTGTCCAGAGACATGTTTGGGATCCTAGAAGTTTCCCACAACTGAGAGAAGGCTTTGGACCCCTCCGGAATGAGTATGAACCATGAAGACTCACTTGAGCATTGGATGGCTCAATATAAATGGAGAGGGGCAATATGTCTGGTACTAGTCCAGATGCATACTTGGGATTTAATTAGCCCCCAGTAACTGAGTGAAGGCTCTAGACAACGCTAGAATGAAGTAAGAGCTCAATGGCTCACTTGGGCGTTGATCGACCTGGCATAAAAAGTGATGAACCACGGGGCCTTGGAGCGGGGCTAGTACTCTAGAGGATTGCTTAGGCATATAGGAAGCCTTACCAAAATTGGAGAAGCCTCTAAGCTCTCCTGGATCAAATCAGGCTTCAGTGGCTTGCTAGGGCGATGAACGACACGGTACATATGGAGCGAAGCCACCGGTCTGGTATTGGTTCAGAAGCATGCTCGGGATCCTAGAAGTCCCCAGTAAAAGAGAGGGTATAGGACCCTGCTAGAATGAACTGGGAGCTAGTGGCTCACTTGGGCGTTGATCAGCACGGTATAAGAAGTGAGAAGCCAATAGGCCTTACAACGGGGCTGCTACTCAAGAGGTTTTTTTAGGCAAGTAAGAGGCCTTAAAATTATGTGGGAAACCTCTAGGCTCTTATCGATCTGATCGGGTTTTGGTGGCTTGCTAGAACGATGAATGACCTAGTATATATGGAGCGAAGCCACCGGACTTGTAGCTGTGCTACTGATCTAGAAGCTTACTTAGGTATGTATGTGGCCATACCAAATGTGGGAAGCTTCTGGGAATTTCTCGATCAGATCGGGCTTCAGTGGCTTGCTAGGGCGATGAATGCCCCTGTACATATGGAGCGAAGCCACCAGTCTGGTATAAATAGAGTTGAGCTACCAGTATGGTAACTGTCCAAAGACACGATTGGGATCCAAGGAGTCCCCAGCAACTGAGAGAAGGCTCTGGACCCTGCTGGAACGAACCAGGAGCTCAGTGGCTCACTTAGCTGTTGACCGACCCGGTATAAGAAGTGAAGAGCCTCTGAGTCTTGCTACTTGTTATGCTGCTACAGAGGCTACACAGCTGAGTTGGATTTATAGATACATGAGTTGACCTGCTACCGCTACCTTGGAGCTTTTGAAGAACCGATATGGTGATATGAAACGGTACGAGTTCAATGGATCTGCTAGATAAGTGATACATTGGTAACAGAGCGAATCTGCTGTAAGAAAGTAGAAGAGGTGCAACTCTACTATGTAGAAGCTGTCATTGTATTAGAGTGGTTCAGTTGTGTAAGAGTCCTTCAAGCGTGAGGCAGCATAACGGATCTTGTGTATAGGAGAAACACTGATACGGAGCAATCTACAGTAAAGAAACATGAGATGTGTAACTCTGCTGTATAGAAGCTCTAGAGGTACTGAGCAAGTCTGCTATACATGAGCTAGATAGCTGAGGCTTTATTGTACTGAAGCTCTAACGGTACCGGAGTAGGTCTGTTTTGGAAGAGCTAGATAGGTACGGCTTTGCTGTACTGGAGCTCTAACGGTGCCGGAGCAGGTCTGCTGTGGAAGAGCCCTCCAGGTGCGAAGCTGCTGTAGAGAAGCTCTACCAATAAATGAGCATCTTTACTACCTATAGGTAGTGTAGTAGACTAGTTCCACCAAGAATCCCAAGTACCATATTTGTTCCACAACAAACAAAACTTGTCAAATAGCAAAATGAGCACCACACGCGGTACTAAGGCGATATAAACAAGTATAGAGAATGGACATCGTAAATAGTAAATGACATTCCATGAATAACGAATCTATTACCTTGATAGCATAAGGATGTTGAGGTAGAGACATTGAAGCTTTCAAAAAGGGGTTGGAAACATCCCATAGATAGTGCCAAAAACTGTTAACCGAATATTTGCTCGGGGTGAGGAATTTCAATTAACACCCTCGAGACCGCTACCACCGAGGTGGAGGCCGGGGTAGGTACCTCGTACCTTGGCGATCTCGTATGAATATTGAGAACTATATAGTAAAGAAGGATGATAGAGCAGGTAAGAGTGAAGGCATCCCGCCCTTCGGGCTTCATGCTTAAAGAGGAGATACAGGGAGTTTGAGGTTCCCTTGTTGGTGTGAATGGGCTGATCTTGGTCCATGTTGCCTAGTCATGGCCCTCGGTCGGGGTTAAAGCCAGTCCTGCTACCTGGAGCCCTGTTATGGACCCTGATTTCTTCTTGTAGTTCCTTAAACTATACGAAAATTAAGGAGGGGGGCTTGCCTGGCTTCTGTGTCGTATCCATGCCCGCTTTCATAGAGAAATCGTAGGAGAGCTCTTTAACTTCCTTTAAACGGTTCATGGTGGTTTCTCCCTAACTCAACATGCGACTTGGCAGGCATATATAAATAACAAGGGTGTTAGGTCTAGCGGGGTAAGAGCTAGATCTGGTTCCCTTGATATTGGTTGTAGTTTCCCGATCTCATATAAGAAGGATTAGAGAGCTAAGACCAATGGGGTCGGTACCTAGCCCGCATACACACACACATAATATAGTAGATAATAGGAAAAACAAAAGTCTTTTGTAGAGGGAGATGGATTGACCAAGGGGGAAAAAGAAACGTGAATGATCACGTGCTAAAAAACCCCAAGGCAATATCCTGAGGAAGGAGGAATACCCTTCCTTATGTATATATCAAAGAATGCTCCGGGTAACTTACAAGAATGGTGAAATAATGCAATGTAGTCGCTCCGAAGAGCTTACCATGGTAGTCGGATGTAGACCGATACCGGTATATTCTAGTTATAGGTAACACATACAATGATCATGTAGGTTAAATCTAGGCAAATTATGTAGGCTTCTCTTTGGTTCATCCATTTCTGGACTAGAGGTAGAATGCATAGTAGATCGTATATCAAGTGTCGAATATCTCTTATTTTGGGAGTCGATTTGTGCGTATCATTTTGCATATCCCCCAGACTATGGATTGATCCTCCTTCCTTATTAGGCGGGATTTTCTATTGTAGTTGACCCTAAAGAATCGGATGTGGAGGATATCTTGGAGGTAAAGGTATTTGTTTCCTCTTTGGTCTCTTTCATTAATAGTGGCCAATATAGAGTTGAATATTCTCTTATTAATGACGTTGATCATGTCATTAATAGGATTGAATACCTCCATTAATATGGTTGATCTTATTAAATTGGGTTTACTACCTCTATTAATACTGTTAACAGTAAAATTTGGCCATGGGTCAATGATAAATTTTCCATTCTCCCAGCCTAAATCGAAGCCCAAAGTCGACATTCATGAAACCTCGAATGTACCATAAAACTACCCCGCAGAAGCACGGAGGGATCGCCGGGCTTCAAAACTATAAGGGAAGAAGCTGGGCACGACTAGGTCGAGCCCCCACGTGAACACTGAAGTCCGGGCTTCTCGAGGCCACCTACTTGGGAACCTCGGTTCTTAAGGTCGGGCTCCTCAACCACCCCGTGAAAGCCAGGGGGGTCGCCAAGCTCAGGAAACATTCGAAAGATTCCCAACAACCAAAGCAAGCCCCCTTCTGGTTAAGGGTTTTAGAGGTCAAACATAATTCATGGCCTGAACCAAAAGTCCACCAACCTCTCCAAGAGCCGGCTGTCTCCTCCACGATATAAGAAGGAAGAAGACCTCTAAATAAAACAGATCCATGTTACCTCATAGGAATGACTTCTAGGGTGTCCATTCCAAGCCTCCGAAAAAGGAACCAAAGCATAGATCTACCTCGCTCTACGAAAACTACAAATGGCTAGCTCAGCAACCTCTGTGAAGAATCATGTTGTAAGTATGCACAGGAATATATCTACGTAACAACCAGCCTTTACACGCAAGTCAAGAGTTTGATTCCAAAAGGAAGTAAACTTATCTTCTTCAACAGTATCATTGTTTCCGCTATTTACTCGGAGTCAACAACTTTTAAATAATGGATCTCGCTCGATAAGGAGGGAGTAGGTTCAGAGAATCAAGATGGGAGATACATCCGTTCAAAGTGATTCGACCACATATAAATATACCAAAACATTCCTACAGGAAGAAGTGCAAGATAAGGATAGACGATAGAGAAAAGGGGAGAGAGAAGTACGTCGGACCTAAATTCTATTATCAGAACACGGCCATCGTGACATCCACTATTCGACAAGCACGAAGTTGCCACCTTCCTACATTCTAGAGAGATAGTGAACATATGAGAGAGAACCTTGTATTCCATGAGTAATCAATACTAAAGTCTCCACTTATTATTGTTATACAAACACTTGTGTTTATCTAAGCAGGTTAGGTATCAAAGGTACCAACCCCGGCCATCACCTCCGAGGTAGTGGTCTTGAGGGCGTTAGCTGTAATTCCTCACCCTGAGTGAATTTTCGGTTAACACTTTCTAGCACCGACTGTGGGAAGCTCCCATACCACCATCATTATATTCATAAGTTTATTGTTTTATAGGAGTCATGAGGCTTCGCTCCTCCCAAGGACAGTCAGGAGCATCAGGACAACCTTCTGCTGCGTCGACAAGAAAGGTCTCGAAGAATGCAAGAAAATCAGGGCTCCATAGCCAGGTCCCAAACAAGCCAGCCAATGTGCGGGCTTTGGATCCCTCTCTGGGAAACCAGGTCGAGCTTGACCAGTAAGCGGTGGTCTTCGTGGATGACGTCCGCCTTCGACTGCTCGCTGAGGGTATTACTATCCATCAAGCAACCCTCTTCAATCGAGAAGAGTCAAGAAGGCCCCGGGCTAGACAACCAGCCTTTGATCACCTGGGACCTACCTTTTCTAAGCCAGCTCGTAACAGAACGGGACTCCCACTCTAGCGCTACCACCCCATGCAAGTCAAGTCCACGGTTGATATCCTTCCTTGAGAGCGGGGAGATTTTTTTCACCCAACGACTTCAAGGAGGGAAGCTCGAGTTAGGGAAGAAGAAATTCAGGAAAGTCCCCAAGCAGACCCCCTCCGAAGAAGGGATCAGGTAGAGGCCGCTAGTTCGTCAAAAAGGTCTGATAGTGAGGAGACTGAGATTAAATCAAGAAAGAACAAACGCTTAAGATACCAGTTAGCAGAGCTTTAGAAAAAGGTCCAACTGATGAAGAAAGAGAGGTATAAGAAGGACAAGAAGGATAAGAAGGATCCGCTAAGTGAGATGAATGCTCCCTTCACCAGAAGGATCCGGGAGGTAGAGCTTACGCCAAAATTCAAAATGCCGATCGAAAGATTCTCCGGGACTAAGGATCCTAAAAGCCACTTGGAGAGCTTCGTTCAACAGATAGAGGTCCAGAACACGACTAGGGCCGCTATGTGTCGAATGTTCCTAACTACACTCACGGATTACGTTAAGACCTGGTTTAGAAAGTTACCTGCTGGCAGTGTGGATTCCTTCACGAAACTATTCACCAATTTTTGCTCACAATTCCAGGGAGTTAAGCCCTGATTGAAGGACCTAATCAATCTACAGTACGTTATCCAGGAGAGAGGGGAAACCCTCCGGGCTTATATCGAGCATTTCCATAAGGAAGTAATCAATATAGGGTTCTTCACCGAGAAAGAAACCCACACCAACTTCAGATAGAACTTGTGGGAAGGCAAACTTTTCTGTTCTTTTGCCAAGAGACCCTAGAGATCTGACAAGAAGCCTATGATCAGACTCTGGAGCAAATTGAGGTCGACGAACAACTCAAGGTCAAAATGGAACACGATGACATGTGAGCCATAAAACAACAAAAGAAGGAAGCTCCTAAACCTAAGTTAGCTCAGAAAAGCCAGAACAAACCCCTGAATAAGTCGACGTATCGCTTTCCCATCTCTCAACATAGATCGTAAAAATATCCTGCAAAACAAACTCCTCTACGAGGTTCACCTCCTCCCATGACAGTAGCCCCAATAGTTCGAGATGAGAGAGGGTATGATCGTTACACCCCTTTAAATGCATCTCGTGAGACAATCTATCTTGCCATTCGGGTCAAGAGGTTGCTACAGAAGCCCGCATCTATAAAAGCCCTTGTTGATAAGAGGAATCGTTATAAGTATTGTGACTTTCATGAAGACGTGGGACACAACACTTCAGAGTTCTACAACCTGCGAAATCAGATCGAGGATTTGATAAGGGGAGGAAGTTTGGTAGAATTCTTATAGCAAATAAGGGATAACATTCAGACTGGATGGGAAGTACAAGCCGAGATCTTTGAGCGTGCTGAGAAAAGAAAATGGGAGCAGGCGGATCTGATGCAACAAATCCAGATAATACATACCATCAGCGGAGGGCCTACTCTTGCCAGGACATCCAACAATTCCAAAAAAAATCACCTAAAAAAAGTCTCTCGTTTGGACGAAGGGCAGGGTATCTTTAAGGTCGACCAGAGTCCGACCAACTTCTCCCAGTTGTCACGAATCATTTTCACCGAAGCAGATGTCTACAACACCGTGCAACCTCATGATGATCCTATAGTGATCACGGTACAAATTTCCAACTGTATGGTACACCGTGTGCTCGTCAACATAGGCAACATCGTCGATGATCTATTAAAAGACACCTTGGAAAATCTGAACTTGAAACAATGGTGTTACAATAGTTGCACTACCCTGCTATATGGGTTTACTGGGACTCAATCATACCTATGGGATCAAAAATCCTACCAGTGATCATTGGAGTCACACCTCTCCAGCAGAATATCATGACAGACTTCGTGGTGGTGGATACCCCATCGGCCTACAATGCAATATTAGGGAGACCGTTTTTATAATCCTTGAAATGGGTCCTATCCATTTACCATAACGTCCTGAAGTTCTCAGTAAAAGACAATATGGGGAAAGTTTGGGGTAATCAGCAAGCAGCCATGAGATGCTACGCAGTGTCTGTCAACCCTACAGCTCTAGCAAAACAACTGGCCCAGGTGACAACAATCCAAGATGAGGCAACCTCTGTATTAAGCCTAGAAGATGTAGGGCCCACAAATCACCCTAAGGATGACCCCGAGGTGCTCGACGAGGAAGAGCAGAGAAGGGAATGGGCCAACGGCCATCCAGTGGATAAAATATAAGAGATTCCTGTCTAAATGGACGATCCCTTGAAGTTTATCAGAATCGAAGCCACCCTTGAGCTGGGAGTAAAGGAGGGCTTGATTGGGCTCTTTATAGAGTTCAATGACTTTTTTCCATGGAGTCACAACGAGATGCCTCGGATCCCAATGACTTTGGCTACTCAACGACTAGTGGTGGATCCGACCTTCAAACCCATCAAACAAAATAGACGGCACTTCAACGCTGAAATAAATGCGACAGTCCAGGAAGAAGTGGACAAATTGACTCGAGCAGGCTTCATCAGAGAGGCACGTTACCCCGAATAGATCACCAACATGGTCATGGTCATGAAGGCAAGTGAGTAGTGGCGTATGTGCGTCGATTATACTGACCTCAACCGGGCATGCCAGAAAGATAGTTTCCCTCTACCAAAAATTGATCAGTTAGTTTACTCTACCTCTGGAAACAAGCTCTTAAACTTCATGTATGCATTTTCAGGATACAATCAAATTATGATACACCTCATCTATAAAGAAAATACCAGTTTCATCACCGGATGGGGTATGTATTGCTATAAAGTGATGCCTTTCGGGCTTAAAAATGCAGAAGCTAAGTACCAACAGTTAGTCAACCGGCTGTTCAAGCCCGAAATTGGAAGATCAATGGAGGTATACATCGATGATATGATCACCAAGTCATCAACTTTCGAAGGGCATCTGGATGACCTCCGTAGAACCTTCATGATCTTAAGGGGGAACCAAATGAGATTGCACCCCTCCAAATGCGCCTTTAGGGTGACCGCGGGGAAGTTTTTGGGCTTCATGGTCCATGAGAGGGGCATAGAGGCTAACCCGGAAAATATTAAGGCCATCCTTGATCTGGAGTCCCCCACATCACTTAAACATGTTCAAGTCTTGACTGGGTAGGTAGCAACGCTCAACAGGTTAATTTCTCAGTCAACTGACAAGTGTCTTCTATTCTTTAAAGCCATTAAGCAGGGAAGAAACAAGAAATGGGATAAGGAGAGTGAACAAGCTTTTCAAGCCTTGAAAAAAATACATGTCAAGCCCTCCACTTCTGGTTAAACCAAGCCCTGGAGAAGAGCTACAAATTTACTTGTCCGTTTCAGAAACTGCGGTAAGTGGGGCCTTGGTCAAGGAATGTGGAGATAGGGTCCAACGGCCTATCTACTACGTGAGTCATGCTCTAACCAATCCCGAGAAGAACTATACCCTTTTAAAGAAGCTCGCTTATGCCTTGGTAACCTCGGCAAGGATGCATAGGTACAATGATAATTCTACAAAGAGATTGAAGATATTGAAGATTTAGATTGTAGGATCTTTTTTGTAATGTATAATTAATCTCTTGGACAATAGCTTTATTTTTGTTTTGTGAGGATTTATTTGTGAGTGGTTGTTTTGTCATGAAATAGCCAAAGGGGTAGATTGTGAGGACCTTGATTTTATGATTGGCTTATTTCATGACAAACCACACCACATTGGGGAGATTGTGTAATGGGTAGCTTAGGTCCTCATAGACAAGCTTCCAAGCATATCCATGACTTCCAGAGCAAAAGGTATATTCACTTGAATTTGCCTCTTGAAGAGCTTAGGTGCACACATACACCTCATGCATGCTTTGTTGATCTTGCATTTGTGTTGATATTGTTTATATGTGTGCATTTCTTCACAATCATACTTGCACTTCATTTATAGATTTAAGTGTGGTATTGTATTGTGTTCGCGCTTGCACGATGGTGTGCTTATTTTAGCGCATTGAGTGACCATATGAGAAGGTCTCATTCCTCTCTTGGTTTGGTTATATGGAGTAAGGTGTCTAGTTTCAAAAGAGTGTATTTCAATGATTTAAATGTTTTTCAAAACTGACCTTTGTATGGTCTTGTGACCATATCCTTTTATACAATGATTCAAACTGAGTTTTGAAATATTGTATACAAACTAGACACCCATACCTTTCCAACAGTATATTATTCGTAATATTTCATGACCGTTTGGATTGTTTTTGAAATCTCCAAAGTGACAATAAAAAGAGGGCAACTCTGTTGTTGTTCGTTTCTAACCTTAGGTCATTTAAATGACCATAACTCTTTCTATAGATATCCAAATCATGTTTTGTAAATTTAAGTAGAAAGTAGATTTCCATACCTTTCTAACGATATATTATATGAAAGGTTTGGATATCGTTTGGTCGTGTTTTGGGTCGCTCGAATCTCAAGCTTTTGTGTTGTCGCGGCTGCGCCGGTCCACAAGCACACCTCACCAGCGGCCTTGGACAGTAGGTGTGCGCTGATATGGTGCTTGTCGACTAGCGCACTGATTAAAATTCTAGGCATTTTCAAAATGATGTAGTTTTGTTCTAGGGCTCATATTTATATGCCATCTTCTTCCTCGCTCATTTTTTTGAGCTTCCAAACCATCTTTTAGTGTTAGAATGTATTTCTTTGAGAGAGAAGCTCCAAGAGTGGTTCCTTAACTCTCCAAACCCAAAACCCATGCATCCATTTCATTAATCACACATAAGTCTTCATCAATATTGACTTCGTAAGTAAGAACAAACATCTCATCTTTATTTATTGTTCTTATTGTTCAAGAATTCATTTTTATGCATATGATTTGTTAAAATCTTGTGTTGAATGCATTTATTGATAAGTTATAACATGATTGGGTTTGTTTGTTGATAGCTTGAATTTAGGACATATTTTCCCTTCTTGCTAAGTCTCTATGCATTGCATTTAAACATTATTAATTAAGACTCATTGATTGCATTTTGTGATTGCATTATAGTCCTTGCAATGATTAATGACAACTTGTGTTGTTATGGCTATTGTGATAGCTAGCATTTAGGACATATTTGACATCTAGCTAATTAGGTCATGTTGATTGCATTTATTGACCGTTCCATGTTTTTTGACAACTTTTGTTGAAGTGGCTTTGTTTGATAACTAGATTGTAATATTGCATATCCATATCTAGTTAAGTCTTTATGCATTGCATTTAGACATTATTGTTTATGCCTCATTGATTGTATTTATTGATTGCAAAATATTGCCTTTAATTATATGTTGTGACAACTTGTGTTAGTTGGACTTTTATTGACAATTAGTTTGCTAGAATCCTTTTGCATCTAATTGAGTTCTTATGTATGGGCATGTAGGCATTGTTTGATAACTAGGTTGTTGTATTGCATTATCTACACCTAGCTAAGCATTGTATGTTTGGTCTAACATATTTTGCATTAAGCATTCATTGATTATTACACATAGACCATATACTCTTCATAGAGTCAAAGTCTTGTGGCTTAAAGGTGAAGTTGCACAAGCAAGTCAAGTCTTGCAACCATGGGTAGGTTGGCAAGCAATTGGTCGGGTATCCACTGTAAAAGGCCCGAGGGGTAGAGTAGGAGGTGATCATGCCAAGAGTAGTGTATCAGGGGATATAACTAGGGATTGAACCAAGAGTAGTGAGTGGTAATGGCCATAGCCTGAAGTTGTCGGGAGTGAGAGTCTGAGTATCACTTGTGGGTGTAACTTCTTACTCATATAGTGGATTTCTGCGATCGAGTGTGGTGCACTTAACAGCCTGTGGTTTTTTCCATTTGGAGGATTTCCACGTATACAACTTGTGTTGTTTATATTTCCGCACTTTACACTTGATGTTGTATGTTTGTTTTATTTGGTGAATTTTAAATATTGACTAATCAAGAAAAATTGGTAATTGACTTTATTAAAACCTATTCACCATCTCTTTAGGTTATCAGACACACACTTCTTAGGGAACTTTCAACATGCATGAATGGTTATTTTCAATTGGTATCAACATGGGTTCTTATACATACGTAGGTGATCCAAGCTCTTGTTTGTGTGTCTTGCATTTGTGTGTATTTTGATATTTGCATTTAATTTGCACTCATTCATTCACTAAAGACCATATGTGAGAGTGAAACCCTTAGGGTGGGATTTGCCTTGGTGACCTCTAATGTTGAGAGGGAGACATATGACTCCGATAGGGAGATGACTCTAATGGTTGAGATATTTAAGAGATTTTCAAAATATTAAAAGAAGAGTATGACCTCCGATGTGAAGGAGGAGAAAAAAATGAACTCCAGAGTGAAGGAGGTATACAAGAAAACCATGTTCAAGAAAAGTGAAGAGTATATGCTTAACTTCATAGCTTTTGGGGATTCATATAAAGAAGGTGAAGAAGGAAACAAGGTCGTAAATGTTGATCTTAAAGAAGAGGAAAATGTTGGTGTGGCAAATAGTGACCAAGGCAAATTCCTTGATGAGGAAATTGACTCAATTAAAGAGTGTCTAGTGACTCTTCTCAAAGTTTTGAAGCAAAATGAAGAGCTCTCAAAGGAAAATGTGGAAGATTTCTGATAACCAAAAATTCGCTCGGGGTAAGGAATTATAGCTAACACCCTCGAGACCACTATCATGTAGGCGGTGGTCGGGGTTGGTACCTTGGATACCTAACCTTGGAAAGATCCTGTATGAAAATAGAGAATGAAGCGGAAAATGAGGATGATACAGCAGGTAGGAGATGAGGCATCTCGTCCGTCGGGCTTCTTGCTTAGGGAAGAGATATAGAGAGCTCGAGGTTCCCTTGTTGGTGTGAAGGGGCTAATCCTGATCCTTGCTTCCTAGTCCCGGTACTAGTCCTCGGTCGGGGTCGGAGCCCGTCTTGGTAGCTAGAGCCCGGTTCTGGCCCCTGATTTTTTTTCTGTAGTTTTCCGACCTCTATGGGGATTAAGAAGAGGGGCTTGCCTGGCTTCTGTGCTGGATCCACGCCCGTTTCCATAGAGAAATTGCAAGAGAGCTCATTGACTTCCTTTAAACGAGTCAGGGTGATTTCTCCCTATCTCGACATGCGACTTGGCATGTATATAAAAAGAACAAGGATGCTAGGTCCATGGGGGGTAGGAACTAGATCCGGTTCCTTAAACCTTCGTCGTGGTTTCCCGATCTCATATAAGAGGGATTAGAGTGCTAGGACTAATGGGGTCGGTACTTAGCCCGCATACACACATGCATATTACAGTAGATAATTTGAAAAACACAAGTCTTTTATAGAGGGAGGTGGACTGACCAAAAGGGAAAAAGCATCACAAATGATCACATGCTGAAAAACCGCAAGGCAGTATCCGGAGGAAGGAGGAATACCCTTCCTTATGTATATATCAAAGAATGCTTCATGGAGCTTACAAACATGGTGGAATAATACAACGTAGTTGCTCCGGAGAGCTTACAATGAAGGTCGAATGTAGACTGATACCGATATATTCCAGATAAAGGTAAAACATACATTGATCATGTAGGGTAATTCTAGGCAAACTATGTAAGCTTTTCCCCGGTTTGTCCATTTCTGGACTAAATATGAGATGCGTAGTGGATTGTATATCAAGTGTCGAATATCTCATATCTCATATTTTGGGAATCGATTTGTGAGTATCATTTTTTCTCTTACTTCTTGGAGAGAGTTCTGTCATATTTATAGGTTCTAATTGCTTGTCGCCCACTCCGCAGATTATGGATTGATCCTCCTTCCTTATTAGGCGGGATTTTCTGTTGTAGTTGACCCCAAAGAATTGGATATGGAGGATATCTTGGAGGTAAAGGTATTTGTTTCCTCTTGGACTCTTTCACTAATGGTGGCCATTAAAAAGTTAAATATTCTCTTATTAATGGCGTTGATCATGTCATTAATAGGGTTGACTACCTCTATTACTATGGTTGACCTCATTAATAGGGTTGACTGCCCTCATTAATACGGTTGACTTCATTAAATAGGGTTGACGACCTATAATAATACGGTTGGCCTCATTAATGGTAATCATGAAAGTCAACCCTCTCTTTTGGAGGAGAACTCTGGTTCTATATTCTGGTGGCACAATACCTTACTGATATCATTCTTCTTACCTTACGGAGGAGGCAAACACCGGATGGGTCCCGAAACTAGTATCTTAGTACTTGGGTATCGATCTGAGGGCAAGATACCTTAAGGTACCAGTTTGGTTGTATGGAACTTGATTCGACCTTACAAGGCTTTGGGTGAAGCTCGATTTGACAGTGCTGGAATCCGACGGGGTAGCGAAGCTTGGCTGGGAAGCCCTGGTAAGGTGTTCGCCATAAACAGGTGGCCTTGGCTTGCTTCTGGAAGGGTGGAGAGGTACGCTCGAGTACTGCTCTTTCTACTTGATTTAACCGTTACAGGATCTACAATTGATCTTGGCACTTTTGGTAACGATGGGGCTTTACGAGCTTTTTCCTTTTCTACTCGGATAGATCGAGATTATACCTCGACGAGGTAGGAGGGCATTTGTAAGACAAGTTCAACACCCTGAAGGTCTCTTGGTGAAAGTAGAGATGGTAGTATGTTTCAGGAAACTTTCGTGAGATACCTCGACCTTAGGGAACCCAGGTTCTCCCAAGTCGACCTGGCTTCAGGCTTCTATCCTGGTATAGAGAGCTTGACGTGGTCACATAGGGCTTTATTTTATGACCCTGGATGCGTGTGAGATGCTAAGAGGTTATGGATGGCCTAGCCTTGCTCCTGTAGGATCGTGTGGTAGCTCGATCTCAAGGACCTTGATGCCCCGTTACATGAGCCAGAATTTGGACCCTTGCATGAGGGCTGGGAAGTGGAAAATTCTTCTTTGGTCCCTAGCCAAATTTTGCTATTAACAGAATTCCCCTCTGACTTGAACACCGGTATGTAGTTGGGGTTGGTCTCAGAATCATGTACTACATAAAGAATTTTACTTGTCGCTTTTTACTGGTAACCAGAATCGTTCATAGTGCCTGGCTTAGTGAACCGGTGTAATAGTCATTCTTGCTTTAGGAATCTTCGTAAATTAGGCGAAGAAGAACTTGGTAGGCATTTAAGGCCATTTTCTCACCAGGTTTTTATACATAGGTGAAACAAAGGCAAATTCGGCATACTTGCAAAATAAATGAACGATGGCGGACCGTAGAAGGGGATATTCCCTTTGTGGAATTTCAAACGCTTTAGTTAGTGTAAAATTTTATAAGTGAAAAAGGTCACAAACCGTATAGCTCGATCATGTCGGATGAAGCTCCAGTGGCTAATCTGAGAGCCTGAAATTTCTATTCTTGGAATTTGTAGGCAACTATGCCACCCAGACCTTTTCTAGCGGGGTTAGTTCGGCCAAGGCAACAAGATTACAATTTGGTTATCCTGTTCTCGTGACCTAGCAGGCAACTATGCGCTTACACTTAGGTTCTTCCTAGGGGTGGTAGCCTGACCAGGGCATCATGAGAGCTATCTAGCTATATCCTGGTCTTAGGATCTTGATGGCAACTATGCTCTTACACTCAGACTCTTCTTAGGGGTGGTAGCCTGACCAAGGCATCATGAGGGCTATCTAGCTATATCCTGGTCTCGAGATTTTGATGGCAACTATGCTCTTACACTCAGACCCTTCTTGGGGGTGCTAGCCTGATCAAGACATCAGGAGGGCTATCTAGCTATATCCTGGTCTCGAGATCTGGAGGGAAACTATGCTTTTACGCTCAGACCCTTCTTATAGGTTGTAGCCAGACCAAGGCATCAGGGGTAGCGATAGGGTTTCCCCAGCTAATCACTGGTCTCGAGATCTGGATAGCAACTATGCTCTTACGCGCAGACCCTTCTCGGCAGGGGGTGGTACCCAGCCGAGGCATCAATGGTATTAAGGGGGCTTCCCTGACCAGTCTTTGGTCTTGAGGTGATCATTGTTGAAATACCATGGCGATCCTCCTAAAGGGATTTATCCAGTCCAGGGCATCAAGACGGCCATCTAGCTCTCCTAGTCAACGTGATCATCCTAGAGGGATTTGATCCGGTCCAGGTCATTAGGAGTGCGATGTAGCTCTCATGGTAATGGCGATCCTCCTGGAGGGATTTGATTCTGTCTAGGGCATCATGAGTGCGGTATAACTCTCCTAGTAATGGTGATCCTTCTAGAGGGATTTGATTCTGTCCAGGATATCTCGATCATGAGTGAATGGTGATCATAGGAGAACTATGATGTAGACCGAAATCGAAGGAGATGCAAACTCATGGCGAGCCGATACGAAGTTGTCTCAATAGAAGGTGGTATCGGTTGATAACCAGCTTTGCTCTAGGAGCCTTTTCACTAGTAGAATCTCTTGAGATGATCTACGTTATGGGTGTAAATAGTAGAATGACTTTCTGCAAATGATGCTTTTTATTGCGAACTAGGGGAAATTATCTCACACTGGGGTCATCGCCCCTCTCAATGAAGTACAGAGAAAATATTGAGCTTCTAGTCCTCAAGTGATGTAACCAGTTTGGAAATCCGCTTGGGGTAGATGAGAGTCTTCAAAAATAGAAATGGAGCTTGAGACCCTACTGCGAACAAACCAGGAGAGCTTCTGGGCTCTTCCAAAATGGATCGGGGCACCGGTGGCTCACTAAGGGGTTGAATGGCCCGGTGTAGATGATGAGGAGCCACCAGTATGATACTCTTTAAGAACAAGTTGTCACTTTTGATGTTGAGCTTAGGCAGGCCAAGGAGGATGTCTGCTTCTTTATAGTCTTCCACGTAGAGCTGGGTCGACCTCCCCCCTTCATTGTTAATGACAGATGGGAAAGGGGGGAGATCAAGAAGAAAGTTGTCGAGATGGCTGTGTACGCTTCCACTGTGGCTAGCCAGTCTTGGGGCTGCTGATGCAAACCCTAGTTCAAAGTCTTATGTTACAGCAGAGGATCTATCCAAAGAAGAAACTTCAGACCATCCTACCCCTCCACCTCCACAAAGGCTGTACTGGACCAGACCGATACTACCAGTAAGGGGGAGGCTCGGACTGGTTTAGTTATGGAGGGAGATACCCGGGTTAATCCAACCCAAAAGAAGGGTGGTGGTCAAGGCTGACATAACCGAGGTGGTGGACACTCTTATTGGTCCTGCTCAAATAAATGCCACAGATGAGGTGGTTGCATAGGTGGCAGGTGAGCCCGCAGCTGATCTAAAGGTTGGTGCTTCGGATATGGAAGCTGCCCTTTCAAAGGATGTCAAACTAAGACTAGGAGAAATTGACCAAGGTAGCGGAGGGTAGAGTCGTTCTGGACGAAGCCCTGACCAAAGTTGGGGTAAACGTGGCTGAGGCATAGGTAGATAAAGAGCTGATGCATATGATATGAAAAGACTCAAGTCCATATACCGTTCCTCACAAGGATTGCTCTGAAGGAGGAAATAAAATCTGAAGGTAGAGGTCTAAACTCTGTGCAACAACATGGCTGTCTTGGAGGCCAAAGCAAATGATTTCTTTACTAAAGAATGCCACTTACCAGTCGGCTCAAGCTCTTCTTCCCCCGTTTAACTTGAGCACCATTGAAGGATGGAACTGAGAGGTGACCATAAAGCAAGCTGTAGAGTTAACTCGGTCTGCCTTTATTGAAATCGGTCATTCTTGAGTTGCTAGGTTCGTAGGTGATGAGGAGGACTTGGCACTCATCTCTGCTTTCATGTATAGTCGTGCTGGGGTAGGAACTACCTCGAAGTACCCAGCTAACGCAAAAGCTTATGATGTAGGATGAGTTTTAAACCCACCTACCTCTATATCTGAACCTGGTCAAAGAGTTAGAGGTCCAGATCGATCCTATCAAGGAAGGCGAGGTCTAAACTGATCTGGCAGATGCAAGCTGCTACAGAAGTTCAAAATGCAGGTTGAGCTTCAAATCTACATATCTTTCCTTTTGAATCTTTCAAGGAGGTAAATATCTAGACCTATCTTACCAAGGAAAGGGAGGTCTGTACTGAAGCCATAGTGATGGAAGAGGCCCCGATCAATCCAGCTGAAGAGATAGTGGACCGAGCTAATTTAGGATGACATGACCAAGATGGTGAGGCTGGATCCGTGGCAGCAGTGCTAGGGGATGGTAGTTCTTCCTCTACCCAAGCAGTTGGACTAGGAAGGAAGGAGCTACCACTGTCAATGAAACTAACCCGGGAGGTGGATCGAGACCATGGTGGCTTGCTAGGGCATTGAATGGCCCAGTACAAATGGGGAGGAACCATCGGCCTGGTACTAGATACAATGAGGCTCCAAGACTTACAGCGGTGCTGTTGTTGCTCCAAAGGCTTGCACAGGCACATAGAAGGCCTTACTAAATATAGGAAGCCTCCGAGTTTATCTCGAATGAACTAGGATTCTGGTAGCTTGCAAGAGCACTGAATGACCTGATATGAATGGAGCAGAGCCACCGATATGATGTTCTTAAGGAGTAGGTTGTTGCTGCTAAAGTCAAGCTTGAGCAGATTGAGGAGGAGATGATCAAGATAATGAGGGGAGCGATTGTCTTGAGCAAAGCTATGACCAGAGCTGAGGCAACCGCGACTGAGATGCAGGTAGACAATGAGCGGACGTAGTGTGCATATGATATGAAGAGACTCAAATCCATGTTTCGTACCTTATAAGGACCTCTCTGAACGAGATCATGGGAAAAACTGGGAATTTGTTAGGCCCGCTCTCACCGAAGCTGGTCCTTCTCGAGTCGCTAGATGCACTGATTACGAGGAGGACATGGTGCCCATCCCCATTTTTATGCCAAACCGCACTAGGGTAGAACCTATCTCGAAATCCCCTGCTGTAAGGTAGAGAATGCATGAGGGGCCTGCCTACCTCTCTATCTGAATCTGTCAAAGTAGAGGTTTATATCAATCTCATTAAAGAATGAAGGTCCGTATTGATGCCATAGTGGTGGAAGTGGTCACGATCGATCCTGCTGGAGAGAATGTGGTCATGGCTAGCTCAAGCTGAACAAACCAAGGAGGTGGAAGCTGGCTCCGAAGTAGTAATGTTAGATGATGATGACCCATCCTTCAACCAAGTTATGGGGCTAGGAAGGAAGGAGCTGCTACTATTGAGGAGTCTAACCAGATAGGGGGATCGAGACCCTAGTAGCTCACTAGGGCGATGAAAGGCTTGGTACAAGTGGTGTAGAACTACTGGTATGGTAATTGTCTAGAGACATGCTAGAATTTTCCTGTAACTTAGAGAAGGCCGTGGACCTCTCCAGATTGAGTAGGAACCATAGTGATTCATTTGGGCATTGGATGGCCTAATACATATAGAGTGGAGCCACTTGACTAGTACAGGTCCAGAGGCATGCTAAAGAGTCTCGGACAACTGAAAGGAGCCTCTAGACCTTGGTGGAACAAAACATGAGCTTAATGGCTCATATGGGCGTTGACCGGCCTGGTATAAGAAGTGAAGAGCCACTGGGCCTTGCAGCGGGGCTACTACTCTAGAGGTTTGCTTAGGCACGTAGGAGGCCTTACCAAAATGTGGGAAACCTCTAGGCTCTCCTCGATCATATCGGGCTTCGGTGGCTTGTTAGGGCAATGAATAGCCCGGTACATATGTGAAAATACAATAACGGTTAAATGCTCAAGGCTAACCAAGAGATGGGGTGAATAGGTTAGGCACCTTTTTCGACTCCCTTAGAAACAAACAGAAGTTTGTCCCTCTAGATTGCTTGTATCACAATATATATATATTAATTAAAGACAATTAATCAATATATAAACACAAGTAAAGTGCGATATAAAAAGTAATTGTAACACATACACAATCTATATTATAAAGAGGAAGTCAACATATATAAAGAGTTCTATCCATAATACAAATATTAGAGAGATAGGGATAGAGAAAAGTTGACACAAGCTATAACGTGGTAAACCTCCGAAGAGGAAACATCCACGGGCTAGCAGCCACCGGCAAACAAAATCCACTAGTAGATAAGACAAGTACAATCTCTCAAGTGACCTCTGCATCTAGAAACTACCCTCCTATCCTACTCTAGAAGTTGTCACCCTATGCTCAACAATCTGATGCTTCACACCTCTTGTCAATACTTCCTTGCTCACCTTATCCGGATCTTCACAACCTAAGGCAAGACTTCTTGCTCAACTATCCTAGTCTTCCCGACTCTAGTCAAGACTTCCTCGCTCACCTATCTGAGTTCTCCCAACTCTAGGCAAGACTTCTTGCTCAACTATCCAAGGCTTCACACCTCTAGCCAAGAATTCCTTTCTCGACAATCTGAGGCTTCACACCTCTAGCCAAGACTTCCTTGCTCTATAATCCGAGGCTTACACCTCTTGCCAAGACTTCTTACTCAACACCATAGGTCTCACACCTATTGTCAAGACTTCCATCTCACAAGGCATCTAGGTGATCATGAATGCAAAACGCAAAAAAGCACACAACATAGAATGCTATGATCAAAATATCCTATGGAAAATACTAGATATGAGCATGAATGCACAAATCACATATAGTCTAGTTTATCATGCATGAGTAGTCGATTATGTAAGATATGATCAACATTAATCACAAACTAGATTCATGCATATATCTAAACTTGAATCACAAGATATGATCAACAAATCACAAGATCAAGTTTAAATCACAAAAACCTAAAACATGCTAAAATCATATGACAATGTCAAATAGATCTAAGCATAAGTTCTAGAGCATATTCCTAATCATAGATTCAACAAATCACATGAATAGCTCAAAAGAACATAAGCACATGTATTATGTGAGAATTTCAGCCAAGAGAGCCTAATACACGTGAGGAACTATGTTTCTCAAAATCAAACAATCAAAGATCACAAAATAGTCCTAGAATCAAAGCTAGCACAATACAATCCCAAACATGTGATAACATAGGCAAAATCAAAACCTAACTCAACATAAATGATTTCAATTGAAACTCAACCTAGCTTTGAAAGTGTTCAAAGCACAAATCAAAACACTCACAATATACAAATATATGTAGAAGAAGAAAACCCAAGGCAATTGACCAAGTTTTGAAAGAAAACTTAGAGAGAAAATCAATACCTTGGTTGATCTAGGTGCAGTCCCGATTTTGTATGATTAGACAATAAAAAAAGTGGTAAAATTAACTCAAACCTTTAGAGAAAAGATGGAAGATGAATATATGAACACTCTTAACTTCGAATCACTCAAATCAGAGTTCAAATGAAGAAGTTATGGTATTTGGAAGGTGAGAATATTTAGAGAGAAAATTCTTCACACTTGATTTGAATTTCTTCTTAGAATGAAATGTGAGAGGGAAAAAGTTTATAAAGGAGTGGGAAATAAAGGAGCTAAAAGATCAAAATAGCCCTCTTTGTTATTGCTTCCCTGAGATAGCATGTGGGCATCTCGAGGCAGCAAGGTTGTGTGGCCGAGATGGCAACGCGCCATCTCTGGCTTGCACACCTCCATGGCCTTTGGCCATGGTGCAATCCCCTCTCGCTTCCCTCGCGTTCTTCAACCATTCTCCAGCCTCCAAACTCATAATTCAAATCTGTTTGTGGATTACAAACCATAACTCTCGTATGGACATGGACATATAAGATACTCAACCCAAAAAATAATAATTCGACTCAGTATACGAAGACGAAGACAATGTATGAAAGATGAGTTGAAAGTGTAGTATCTTTTGACTTTGAACTTGAAATCAATAGTATGAGTAACCGAAATGTCTGGAACTCAATCAAGAATGATTTAAGACTAAATCCAAGTTCAATATCCAAGTTATACAAACATATACACACACAAACACAATTCACACTAGAATGCAAACTACATAGAGATATCTTCCAATCATGCATATTCCAAAACATGTTATTTCCAAACCAATGCATGAGCATTCATCTCCAAGTGTGTGAATGTGTTATACATGGTGCACAATGATGCAGGGACACACATGAATGAATTGTATGTGTGTGCCTATAATGGTGCACAACTATACAGGGACACAAATGTATGATATGTGTGTGTGTGCCTAAGCCTTGTAAGAGAAAGATAAGGTATTAGTATACCCTTGTAGAACCAAATTGCATCCTTTCTCTTTGAAGACTTAAAACTTGCTTTGACTTGTTGTTTCTTCTTCCATGAAGCTTGAATCATCATGAATCTAAACAACTAAGTCATTACAAGTAAACATCATTTTGATATGGAATTCATGCCAACACAAACTAAAACCTAACAATATGGAACGATGCCACCAGTCTTGTAGCAGTGTGACTACTCCAGTAGGTTGCTTAGGCACGTAGGAGGCCTTACCATGATGTGGGAAACTTATGGGAACTCCTCCATCGGATCAGCTTCGGTGGCTTGCTAGGTATATGAATGGCCTAGTACACATGGAACGAAGCCACCGGTTTGGTACTGGTCTAGAAGCACGCTTGGGATCTTAGGAGTCCCCAAAAAATGAAATGAGGCTCTGGACCATGGTAGAATGGATCGGGGCTAGAGTGGCTCACTCGGGCGTTGACTGGCCTGATACAAAAAGTGAGGAGCCAATAGACCTTACAACGGGGATGCAACTATAGAGGCTTGCTTAGGCATGAAGAAGGCATTATCAAAATATGGGAAGCCTCTAGGCTCTCTTCGATCAGATCGAGCTTCGGTAGCTTGTTAGGGCGATGAGTTGCCTGGTACATATGGAGCAAAGTCATCAGTCTTGTAGCGGTGCTACTTTTCCAGAAGCTTTTAGGAACTCCTCAATCAGATCGGGCTTCGGTGGCTTGCTAGGGCGGTGAATGGCCCGGTATACAGGGAGCGAAGCCACCGATTTGGTAATGGTCAAGAAGCATGCTTGGGATCTTTTAAAGTTTTTCGCAAATGAGAGAAGGATCTGGACCTCTCCGGAATGAGTGGTGACTCACTTGAGCATTGGATTACTCAATATGAGGGGAGAGGGGCTACCTATCTGGTATCAGTCTAGAGGCATACTTGGGATTCAATGAGCTCCTAGAAACTGAGCGAAAGCTCTGGACCACGTTGGAACGAAACAGGAGCTCAATAGCTCACTTGGGCGATGACCGGCCCTGTATAATAAGTGAGGAACCACTGGGCCTTGCAGCGGGGCTGCTACTCTAGAGGCTTACTTAGGCATGTATGAGGCCTTACCAAATGTGGAAAGCCTCTGGGCTATCTTCGATCAGATCGGGCTTCGATGGCTTGTTAGGGCTATGAATGACCCGGTATACATTGAGCAAAGTCATCGATCTTGTAGTGTTGCTACTGTTCCAGAAGCTTGCTTAGGCATGTAGGTGGCCTTACCAAATGTGGGAAGCTTCTGGGAACTCCTCAATCAGATCGGGCTTCAGTAGCTTGCTAGGGCGGTGAATGGCCCGGTACACATGGAGTGAAGCCACCGGTTTGGTTTTGGCCCAAAAGCGGGATCTTTAGAGTCCCCAACAATTGAAATTAGGCTCTGGACCATTCTGGAATGGATCAGGGTCATACTGGCTCACTTGGGCATTGACCGACCCGGTACAAAAAGTGAGGAGCCACTAGGCCTTGCAGCGGGGCTGCTACTCCAGCGGCTTACTCAGGCATGTAGGAGGCCTTACCAAAATGTGGGAAGCCTCTGGGCTGTCCTCGATCTGATTGGCCTTCGATGGCTTGCTAGGGCGATGTATTGCCTGGTATACATTAATCAAAGCCACCGATATTGTACTGTTGCTACTGCTCTATAAGCTTGCTTAGGCATGTAGGTGGCCTTATCAAATGTAGGAAGCTTCTGAAAACTCCTCGATTGGATAAGGCCTCGGTGGCTTGCTAGGGCAGCGAATGGCCCGTTACACATGGAGTGAAGCCACCGGTCTTGTAGTGGTCCAAAGGTACGCTTGGGATCCTAGAAGTCCCCAACAACTGAGGGAATACTCTGGACTTCTCCGGAATGAGTAGGAACAATAATGACTTATCTAGGCATTGATGGCCCAATACGAATAGAGGGGAGCCATCTGCCTGGTACCAGTCTAGAAGCCAGCTCGGGATCTAGGGAGTCCCCAACAACCGAGAGAAGGCTCTGGAACCTGCTAGAACAAATCGAGAGCTCAGTGGCTCACTTGGGCGTTGACTGGCCCGTTATGCAAAATTAGGGGCCACTAAGCTCCTACCGGTTGTACTACGTCTACAATCATATAACTGAGTTAGTTCCCTGGAATCATGAGTTGATCTGTTGCAGCTACCTAAGGGCTTATGAAGGCCGGATCCCCAGGTATGAAGGGATCTGTATGAACAGGTTGAAGCCTAGTGGATTTTCTGGATAGGTGATACACTGGTGCCAGAGCAAATCTGCTGTAAAAGAGTAGGAGAGGTGCAATTCCATTGTACACAAGCTCTAGAGGTATCGAAGCAAATCTGCTAATGAGGAGCTAGACATGTGCGGCTCTACTGCATTGGAGCTATAACGGTACCGGGGCATGTCTATTGTTGAAGAGCCCTCCAGGGTCAAAGCTACTGTAGAGAAGCTCTAACGGTACTAGATCAGGTCTGTTGTGGAAGAGCCTCTCAGGCATAGAGCTATTGTAGAGGAGATCTAATTGTACTGAAGTAGGTCTGTTGTGGAAAAGCCCTCCAGGCACGGAGATACTGTATATTGGCTTTACCAGTAAATGAGCAGCATTGCTTCATTGGGATGATGTAATAGGCCGGTTACACCATCCATCCCATATACCATACTCATTCCATAATAAACAAAACCCGCTAATTGACAAAATGAGCACCACATGTGATGCGTAAGCGATATAGACAAACATGGAGAAAGGACATCGTAAATAGTAAATGATATTCCATGAATAACAAATATGTTACCTCGATAGTATAATGATACTCATGTAGAGACATGGAGGCTTTCAAAAGGGGTGTGGAAACTTCCCATTGACAGTGCCAGAAAGTGTTAACCGAAAATTCACTCTAGATGAGGAATTACAGCTAACACCCTCGAGACCACTACCAAGTAGACAGTGGCCGAGGTTGGTACCTTAGATACCTAACCTTGGAAAGATCTTGTTTGAATATAGAAAATGAAGCGAAAAAGAATGATGATACAGCAGATAAGAGATGAGGTATCCCACCCGATGGGCTTCTTGCTTAAGGAAGAGATATGGGGAGTTCAAGGTTCCCCTGCTGGTATGAAGGGGATGATCCTGGTCCTTGGTCAGGGTCAGAGACCGTTCTAGTACCTGGAGCCCAGTTCTGGACCCTGATTTCTTTCTGTAGTTCCCCGACCTGTACGACGATTAAGAAGGGGGGCTTTCCTGGCTTCTGTGCCAGATCCATACCCGCTTCCATAGAGAAATTACAAGAGAGCTCCTTGACTTCATTCAAACGAGTCAGGGTGATTTCTCCCTATCTCGACATGTGACTTGGCATATAGATAAAAAGAACAATGATGCTAGGTCTAGCGGGGTTAGTGCTAGATCTGATTCCCTAAATCATCGTCATTGTTTCCCGATCTCATATAAGAGGTATAAGAGTGCTAGGACCAATGGGGTCGGTACCTAACCCGTATACACACATGTATAATACAGTAGATAACAGGAAAAACACAAGTCTTTTGTAGAGGGAGGTGGACTGACCAATGGCGAAAAAGCATCACGAATGATCACATGGAAGGTAGTATCCGGAGTAAGGAGGAATACCCTTCCTTATGTATCAAAGAATGCTCTGGGAGCTTACAAAAATGGTGGAATAATACAACGTAGTCACTCCAGAGAGCTTACAATGGTGGTCGAATGTAGACCGATACCGGTATATTCTAGGTAAAGGTAACACATAAATTGATCATGTAGGGTGAATCTAGGCAAACTATGTAAGCTTTTCTCTGGTTTGTCCATTTCTGGTTCAAATATGAGATGCGTAGTGGATCGTATATCAAGTGTCGAATATCTCGTATTTTGGGAGTCGATTTGTGTGTATCATTTTTTCTCCTGCCTCTTCGAGAGAGTTGTGTCATATTTATGTTAGGATCATGCTCGATAGCTAGAGTGTAATATTGTAATTAACAATCTTTTGATATGAATAAAGTGATTTCTAGTTTAACAAATCTTATAGCATTTATAGTTTAATTATTATAATTGTCTAAAGTAATTAATAATAAGGTCAAAAGACTATGAGAAAAGAATAATTGTTCATACATCTAGATATGTATGAGGTAGAAACAATTCTTTACTTAGTCTTGAATAATATTCACAACTTAAGACAGAAGGTTGGGCATCTTTATCTTGTCAAAGTTGTAGATTCTTTTGCTAGCATTTGTGTGGGATCAAATGTGTTATGATGAGTCTAAAATCATCAAAGTGTGGTGTCTTTGGGCAAAAGAATCTAGTTCACTGGGTGCATTGAATTGGATCATAATGAAATACTTTATCTAGAACCGTCAATGGATAAAGGTTTTCATTTGAAGACAATCGAAGAGTCTATCTCAATCCTGATATAAATGGACTTATGGTTGCAAGTGCTATCATTTGAGGGGAACGTTTTTGTATTCGATAGTATACTAATATCCTTTACATAAAAAGGGTTTTGTGTACAACATCGAATCAAGGTTCACACGAGTTTCAATTAAATTGATTGATAATTCACAAGTGACCGGGCATTCTTGGTTTTTTCTCTTGGAGGATATCTGTAGCTAACAAAGAAAAGATTTTGTTTGTCTCCATCCTTAGGTATACAATTTAAAGAAAGGGAGACCACACTCCTAAGTGATTCACGTTCATGATTGGACTGGAAGATCTTGCTTATTCAATTCAATGCTAGTTCAATCGTCACGAAAAAAAAGGGTACGATACTTTTATATATGTCAATTAATCTAGGGTTAAGGTTCTCGTTGCATAAAAGGGAAATTTTTTATTTATACGCAAACCCTAATTTCGATTTTCACACGTTTCCGTTGCGTTTTGAACCGTTCTTTTCCCTACAATTTATAGGTTCGAATTTCTTGTTGCCCACTCTGCAGATTATGGATAGATCTTTATTCCTGATTAGGCGGGATTTTATGTTGTAATTGACCCTAAAGAATTGGATGTGGAGGATATCTTGAGGTAAATGTATTTTTTTCCTCTTTGGACTCTTTCACTAATGATAGCCATTAAAGAATTAAATATTATCATATTAATGGCATTAATCATGTCATTAATATGGTTGACTACCTCTATTAATATGGTTGACCTCATTAGTAGGGTTGACTGCCCTCATTAATACGGTTGACTTCATTCAATAGGGTTGACTACCTCTATTAATACGGTTGACCTCATTAATGGTAATTATGAAAGTCAACCCTCTCTCTTGAAGGTGAACTATGGTTCTATATTCTGGTGGTGCGGTACCTTACTGATATCATTCTTCCTACCTTGCGGAGGAGTGTACCCCGAATGGGTCCCGAAACTGGTATCCCAGTACTCGGGTATCGATCTAAGGTGAGATACCTTAAGGTACTAGTTTGGTTGTATGGAGCTTGATTCGACCTTAAAAGGCTTTCGGTGGAGCTCAATTTGATCGCACTGGAATCCGACAGGGTTGTGAAGCTTGGCTGGCAAGCCCTGGAAAGGTGTTTGCCATAAACAGGTGGCCTTGGCTTGCTTCTGAAAGGGTGGAGAGGTACGCTCGAGCACTGCTCTTTCTACTTGATTTAACCGTGATAGGATCTACAGTGGATCTTGGCACTTTTGGTGACGATGGGGCTTTACGGGCTTATTCCTTTTCTGCTCGAATAGGTCGAGATTATACCATGACGAGGTAGGAGAGCATTTGTAAGACAAGTTTGGCACCCTGAAGGTCTCTTGGTAAAAGTAGAGATGGTAGTATGTTTCAGGAAAGTGTCGCGAGATACCCCGACCTCAGGGAACCTAGGTTCTCCCAAGTTGACCTGGTTTCAGACTTCTATCCTGTATAAAGAGCTTGACGTGGTCACGTCGGGCTTTATTTGGTGACCCTGGATGCATGTGAGATGCTAAGAGTTTATAGGCGGCATAGCCTTGCTCCTGTAGGATCGTGTGACAGCTCGAACTCGGGGACCTTGATACCCTGTTACATAAGCTAGAATTTGGACCCTTGCATGAGGGCTGGGAAGTGGAAAATTCTTCTTTGGTCCCTAGCCAAAATTTTCTATTCAAAATTTTCTCCAAGGAAAAGACCCGTACCCTTGACGAAAGCAAGCAAAATTGTAAAAATCAACTTCATTGGTACAAAGAGATCGTGGATGAGCAAATGGAAGACATATCCATTTTTTTCTCCAAATTTATGACCATTAAGAAAGTGACCTCCATTGATGACTCCTTGATGATGGACAAACTTGATGTGTCCAAGTATGAGAAGGAGATTAAAGATTGCCACCAACAGATGAAGGTAATGATGGATGAGCTTGCCAATAAAGAAAACTCCTTGAAGATTGTCAAGGAAAGAGAGATGAGGTGCCTTGAAGAATTAAAGATGGCTAAGGTCAAACAATCTCAAGCTCAAGGTAAAAGGAAAGCTTCACCTATACAACATCCAAGAAGGAAGTTTGATCTTGGAGAGTCATCCAAGAGAAGATGCCAATATATAATTGAGCTAATTCTCAACAACCATAATCTCCAACTTTAACCTTTTGTCAACCAAGGAGGCAAGCCAAGCAAACTCAATCAATGAAGCGTGCTAATCTAGTTCAACAACTGTTAATAGGAAAATTTGGCTAGAGACCAAAACAGAATTTTTCAACCCAACACTCAAGCAAGGGTCCAAATTCTGGCTCATGTAACGAGGCATCAAGGTCCCTGACATCAAGCTACCACACAATCCTACAAGAGCAAGGCGAGGCCGTCCATACCCTTTGAGCATCTCACATGGATCCAGGATCACCAAATAAAGCTCGATGTGACCACACCAAGCTCTTTATATCAGACTAGAAGCCAGAAGCTAGGTCGACGTGGGAGAACATGGGTTCCCCGAGGTTGAGGTATCTCGTGAAACTTTCTTGGAGCATACCACCATCTCTACTTTCACCAAGAGACCTTCAGGGTGCCGAACTTGTCTTGCAAATGCCCTTCTACCTCATCGAGGTATAATCTCGACCTATCCGAGCAAAAAAGGAAGAATCCTGTAAAGCCCCATTATCACCAAAAAACGCTAAGATCCATTGTAGATCCTGGCATGGTTAAATCAAGTAGCAAGAGCAGTACTCGAGTGTACATCTCCTCCCTTCAAGAAGTAAGCCAAGGCCACCTATTTATGACGAACACCTTACCCGGGCTTGCCAACCAAGCTTTGCTTCCCCGTCAGATTCTAGCGCGGCCAAATCGAGCTCCACCGAAAACCTTGTAAGGTCGAATCAAGCTTTATCCAACCAGACTGGTACCTTAAGGTATCTCACCCTCAGGTCGATACCCGAGTACTGGGATAACAGTTTTGAGACCCATCCGAGGTATGCCTCCTCAACAACGTAGGAATAATGATATCAGTAAGGTACTGTGCCACCAGAATATAGAATCAGAGTTCTCCTCCAACAGAAATTGTCAACTTTCATGATTACAATTAATGAGGTCAACTATATTAATCGACTTAGTCAACCTTGTTTAATGAGGTTAATCATATTTGTTAATAGAAAATTCTTTTAAGGTGAGGAATTAAAGCAAACGCCCTTGAGACCACTACCTCGGAGGTGGTGACCGGGGTTGGTACCTTTGATACCTAACCTGCTTAGATAAACACAAGTGTTTGTATAACAATAATAAGTTGAGACTTTAGTATTAATTACTCATGGAATACAAGGTTCTCTCTCATATGCTCACTATCTCTATAGAATGTAAGAAGGTGGCAACTTCGTGCTTGTCGAAGAGTGGATGTCACGATGGCCGTGTTCTGGTCACAGAATTTAGGTCCGACGTACTTCTCTCTCCCCTTTTTCTCTGTTGTCTATCCTTATCCTGCCCTTCTTCCTGTAGGAATGTTTTGGTATATTTATATACGGTCGAATCACTTTTAACGGATGTATATCCTGCTTTGATTCTCTGAACCGACTCCTTCCTTATCGGGCGGGATCTATTATTTGAAAGTTGTTGACTCCGAGTAAATAGCGAAAACGATAATACTGTTGATAAAGATAAGTTTACTTCCTTTTTGGAATCAAACTCTTGACTTACGTGTAAAGGCTGGTTGTTACGTAGATATATTCATGTGCGTACTTACGACATGATTATTCATGGAGGTTGCTGAGCTAGCCATTCGTAGTTTTCATAGAGCGAGGTAGATCTATGCTTTAGTTCTTTTTTCGGAGGCTTGGAATGGACACCCTAGTAGTCATTCCTATGAGGTAACATGGATCTGATTAATTTAGAGGTCTTCTTTCTTCTTATATGGTGAAGGAGACAGCGGGCTCCTGGAGAGGTTGGTGGACTTCTTGTTCAGGCCTTGAATTATATTTAACCTTTAAAAGCCTTAACCCGGAGGGGGCTTGCTTCACTTGTTGGCTTCTTTCAAAAGATTCATGAGCTTGGTGACCCCCCTGGCTTTCACGGGGTGGTTGAGGAGCCCGATCCCAGGAATCGAGGTTCCTAAGTAGGTGGCCTCGAGAATCCCAGACTCTAGTGTTCGAGTGGGGGCTCGACCTTGTCGTGCCTAGCTTTTTCCCTGATAGTTTTGAAGCCCGACAATCCCTCTGTGCTTCTGCAGGGTTGTTTTATGGTACATCCGGGGTTTCATGAATGTCGACTTTTGGCTTTGATTAGGGCTGGGAGAGTGGAAAATTTCTTTTTGACCCCTGGCCAAATTTTACTATTAACAGAAGTCCCCTCTGATAAGAACACTGGAGGTAGAGTTGGAATTGGAGTCAGATTCCCTATTTAATTGGGAAATTTTTCCGTTATGAGATAATTACTGAGAATCTCGAATGAAATATTCTCGTTAATTGCCTAAATGATGTGTCGAAATTGAATTGGTGTGTTTTTCGAGGAAAACTGGTTACGTTACGGCTCTCTCCGTTGCTCGAGGTGATCTTCTTGAGGATATCGCCGACGTCATTACACCCCTAGCCTCTATTTAAATTCAAACTCATTGCTCGTTTCTTCACACTTTCTCTCAATTTCTAACCTACATATTTCATCTCCTCTACTTGTCTTCTCCGACAACATCTTCATCTTTCACCTACCTTCAAGCTCTTTTCATTCAACAATGTCAAACTCCTCTGATAGCATTGAAACCTTGGTCGATGGCATATAAGGACTCTTCCCCGGTCCGTCAGCATCGTCACTCTAGTAAGAACTTTTTAATCGGTTTTGGCTTCTCGAATTAACCCGACAACCCTCTAAACTTAGTTGACGAGGATTCTGATGCTTGAGAGAGGGTCGACGCCGCTACGGAGGTTCAGCGACCCCTCTTCCTTCAAAATCTAGGGTTATTCCCGATTCTACCTTTGACCTAAAATTGATCAACCGCATTCAGGATAAGTACAACATTCCTGAGGGCGTTACCCTCACATTTCCCCATAGGAACTACGATGTTTATAATTCTCTCGTGGGCGTGCTTCCCATTCATTTGGTGGCCTTTGAGAATAGGGTTAGACTCCCCCTTCATCCCACTCCTTGACAGGCCTTTACCGCCCTTCTACTTGCTCTCTTCAACTGACGCTCGGTTCTTAGAGGAATCTGATTGGCTTTCTCATGCTGTGGAGGGAACAGTGCGAGCTGGGCAAGGTCACCAGGGAACCAGGGGCAGAAGAGTTGGCCTACCTTTTTCAGATCGGGAGCTTGTCTGAAGATCCTTAGAAACAGTTCTACGTGAAAGCCAGAAACAAACTAAACTTTACATCCCCGACGCTTCGATAAAAGACCCCGTCTGGAAGGAAGAGTGGGTATTAACGGGAGGAGAGTGGGGAAACTTTATATTCATTGGTGGGTATGAGTTCGCGATTCCCACTGCTTTCAGTGACAAACCCTCATGGGATCGAGATTCTCTACCCCCTGAGTCTGAGGCTTTGCTGAAGACTATTCTTACCAGAAATTATCTGAACTTGAAGTTTCCAACTGCTGACCCCTTCGATCCCAGCAGGGTGGAAAAGTATCTGCGGATCTCCGATGTTTCCCCTCGTGAGTAATATTAAGTTATCGTGCTTTGCTTTCATTAGCTGATTTGCCTCTGACATCCTCTGCTTCTTACCTTTTTTTAACAATTTTTATGGTTGCTCCAGCGTCTCGTGAAGCCCAGAAAGCTCGGACCCCTCCCTCTCTTTCCAGGTCATCGCCGAGAGCCTTCTTGGCTACCTCAAAAAAAGGGGGGCCAGTCATTATGGCTGCTGCTTCGCATGTTCCTGCTTCATCGCGTTCTAAGATGAGATCTAAGATGGCGTTTTTCCATCTCGGGTAGTAAAGGCTCTAAATCGAGGAGGGCCCATTTCCCAAGCCACTGATACGTCAACCTCCACCCCCTCACCAGTGGCTCCCGCTTCAGCTGCTGCTTCCCTAGTTACATTACCCCCTCATTCCACTGATCCAGCTATGTCATGGGTAGTTCAGGCTCCAAGGGATCCCGATTATGGTATTCCTAAGATTCCTCCTTTTCGCCCCTACCATCAGCCGAGCTTGGTTGGCCAGGATAAGGTTTTGAAGCAGTTCATTGAATAATGCCCAGGTTACGGGCTCTCTAGAATGGCTTCCATGCCCGTGGATTTTCTGGTTACCAAGGGGTCTGCCCCTTCTGGCCGAGGTAGTCATTGCCTTTATTTCTTGTGATTGTGAGATTTGATTGCATTCTAGCCTTTGTTTCATGCTTTGTAGGCTTTCAAGTTCAATGTAGCAATGGGCCACCAAGAATCATTTCTCTGAGATCGGGAAGCTAGGGTTGAAGCTAAGGCTGAGCGGGCCATGGGATTGCTTGCGCATGCTCAATTCTTGGTCCGGGAGATAATTTCCAGCCAGAGAAAAATTGAAACACAACTGGCTAAGATTCAGTGTGACCATGAAAGGCTGAAGGGTTCTTTTGACCAAGAAACTCTTCGGTCTAAGCGACGAGCCAGCCAGAGGGATGATTGGAAGGAAGAAGCAAAACCGTTAGATGCTGAGAATCATGTTCTTCAAGCTCAGGTTGCCAAGCTTCAGGCTAAGGTAGACTCCTCCTTCAGTGAGGGATACTTCTACGCCTCCTACCAAGTCCCTGAGGCCCTCCCCTCCCCCTTCGACCTGTAGAATATTGCTAACTGGGATAAGGAAGAGATAATGGACAAGGTCGTAAAGATGTCTCGTCCCTTATGTGATGACCTGGATTCCTCTAATGTGGCCGAAGCCGGGAAGCATCCAGCTGGGTCAGACCTTCTTCCTCTTCTTTCTATCTTCCCAACATCAGGTCCAGGAGAATCCTCAATGAGGGTTCTACCCATGGAGCCAGAAGAAGATCTTACAGAAGCCCGAGGTCCCTTTAAGGTGTCTTCAAGCGAGGAGCCAGCAGGAGGGGAAATTATGCCAGAGTCAATGGCCAACTTTTTTGATGCAGCCATACCTCGTAAGGTCATGGCGGTGGTCAATGAGGTCATGAAGGAGGACCCTGCTGAGCATCAGGCAATTGAGAGGCATCTTCAGGAAGAGGTGGCAGAGACGGCTATCCGGGATGAGCGAGAACCTGAAAAAGAAGCAGAATGCGAGGTCTATCTGGAAGGAGGGGAAGCTAAAGGAGACCGAAAGGATGCAGAAGCTTGAGTACACCTTTTTGTAGCTTGCTCTGAATGCCCGGAATGGGGGGTGGGCAAACCATATTTACTCAAGCTTGATCATTATCATTTTTCTTGCTTGTAGCCCTGAACCAGGGGTTGGGCTCCATGTTCAATTTCTGTAGCCTTACTGGGGATAGGCTCACCAATTCTTTAATGAAATTTAGCTTTTAGACATGGTTCAAATTTTGATTTGCATGTACTTTTTTCATTTTTGATTTAAATCTAGGTTCAGCCCTGGATCAACCTGATTTAGCTCAAGAAATTAACAAGATAAGAAAACTGCTTAAGCGTGAACGTAGATAGCTAGCGAGCTTGAGCTTTTGACTCTCAAAAGAAACTTGCAGCTATGTGACTTTAGTTGACAGTCCTCTTGTTTGATAGTAGACCTAGATCTTCTTTAGGGGTTATAGCTCGAATGTGGTATCAAGGAGAACTGTCTAGCCCTCTTTTAGGTTGGGAGGGCTACCACGCTCCTAAACTTAAGTCCTTCTTGGTGTTGGGGTTTATGCCCTAAGCATGTAATTTGTAAATGGATATATGAAACAAATAAAAGGAAAGGTTCAATTCATTCTGTTATGTTATTTACTGTATAAACTTGTGTAGATATGAGATATTTTTTATTTGAAAGTTTTTAAAAATCAAATTAGCTTTGACTAGATATTTTTTTAAAAAAATTATATATGAGATATAGATTGTTTTGAAAAAAAAATTATAATAATAATTGGTGCTGTGTGTTTTCACGCACAGCTCTCTCTCTCACACACACACACATATATATATATTTTTTACATTAGCAAAACATGGTGAAATAAAAAAAAAAGCATATAAGACAAAAAAAAAGGTGTTTTTTTGTGGTTTTTGAAAACAGTAACGTGGGATAAAAAAAACCATACACTTGATATATGCAATAGCTTTGATATATTCAAATAAGTGTGTGTGAGTTATTGTGTGCAAGTGTGTGCATAAAATACACCAAAAAGAGAGAAAAGTGTGCAAGTGTTGTATACTTATATAAAAAGAAAGAGTTTTTTTTTTCTTCTCGTTTTGACATCTTCCATTCTAGTTCCTGAGTTCGTGAAGCGCCCACACGCAGTTGCTAGTCCAGGGGTATAGCGAGGAAGATCTATGGTACAGACCAGGAGCAAATCGAAAAGTGAAGGAGCCTTTAAACGTTGGTATGGTTCTATCTTTTAATCTTCCTTTTTATTATTGATTACAATTTCCTGTATTTACATATATATTTTATTAATGTACTAATTAGTATATGTATTTGTTACGAAAATAAATAAGATGAAAAGTTCACCGGTCCCAGATACAAATTACGATATGTATAAAAAATTTTAAAAACCAGTTTCCGTTGCGCGACCGGTGAATTTGGTTCCAACAATTGGTATCATAGCCCAATTTTATTTTCGGAACAGGAAATTATTTTCGATGCTCCTGTATGTATGATTGTGTAGGCACAATTTAAATTGACTGTATGATGTTTTTGTATGTATATTTTTTTTTAATTTACCAAAACATGATTGATCGTTAATTATATGGTACTGTGGATTAGGGTTTATGGGTTGTATAATTTCTTTTATTATTATATTTTTTTAACTATTATTTGATTGTAAAAAAAAAATGTAACCTATGTTAAAGACCTGGAAAAATCATGAAGAAAGATGAATCGAGGTAACCTGAAGAGACTAGAAGACTTGAAAATTACAAGAAGACCAAGGAATGCCTTGGGGGTATTTTTGTAATTTTAGATTCCAATTTTTTTTAGGTTAAATAATCCACAGTACTCGATCAATTCATGTATGCTTTATATTATGTGATGATAAAAAGCATTGTTATGCATACGTATGGCATTTAGATTAGAAGTGCCTACACAAATATATTTGATATGTCATACATGCATCATAGCCTATATTTTATGTATTTTTTTTAATGTGATTAAAATGGATAAATACATAAATTGGCTATGAAAATGGGATTAGTTTTTTAACTGTTAAAAAACTTGGTTATTCTCATTAATATTAATCAAGTTATTAAAGAAATTAATAAGTTAGATTAATAGGGTCATTTATAGTAATTAGGATTAATTTGATTAATTGTCTAATTATAAATGAACCGAATATTGTGTTAGAGTTTTAATAGTTAAAACTTGGTAAACACTTTCATAATAATCTGAGCTTAGTAAATAGTTTATAAAGACTTAGATTATTCTCTAATAGATTAGATTTTTAATTGTTAAAAATCATTAATAATTTATTAGTTAATTAGAAATTGTTTCTAATCATGAATTAGTTAATGCACTAGATAACTTGATTAAAGTTAGCCGTTTGATCCTATAGAGTCTAGGTGCATTAATGGATAATAGAAAACCCTAGTTTTAAAATAGTGAGTGGGAGAGGGATATATGACATATATATCCCGCGGTCTCCATCATTAGTTCAACACCGTGAGATCCGAGTGGGGCCTCGTGACGGCTTTGCTTTCGTCCTCCCTAAGGAGGGTTTCCACAAAGGTCAATACCAAGGTTGACTTCCTAACGGATAGGATTTCTGAGGGTATTTTGGGATTGATCAACCCTAAGGCGGCAATTCTCGAGTTAAGCTCATGAGATCTGAAATGGTGGGTTACACTCATAAAGGTTTTGATTAAGTTTGTTAATTAAAAACCTAACTAAATAAACGATGGTTGAGTGATATGGAATAAGAGTTATTCTAGAATATCATTTGATTGAGAATGTCTCGGTCCAACATGCAAAGATTTGACCGACCCTAAGGCGGCACTTTTTTGTGGTATGTTGGATTGTCATGGTATAGTAACTATTTTTAGGGTAGTTCTAGTTCGTTAAACATGTTCATGCATCATGTTTAAATTTATACCAAAGCACCCGCACTTGTTTTAAATAAATGACTGAATGAATATTTTATTTATTTCAGCAATGTCTTCTGCATTACTTCAAATTCTCGTAATTGACAAATTAACTGGTGATAACTACACAAAGTGGAAACTTAATATTAATGCAATTTTGGTCACCAAAGACCTCAAATTTGTGCTTACAGAGGAATGTCCTCCAGTGCCTACTGCCAATGCCACACGAACTGTTCGTGAGGCATACCAGCTATGGGTCTCACATGATGAGAAGGCCCGAACATATCTGTTGGCATCTATGACAGATGTGTTTGTCACTAAGCACGAAGCAATGACTTCAGCATTCAAAATCATGGAGTCATTGCAAGCTATGTTCAGGCAGCCCTCCGAGCAAAAGTGACATGAAGCTGTTCGTTCCGCTATGCTCGCTCGCATGAAGGAAGGAATGTCAGTTCGACAACATGTCCTGAGCATGATGTCCTACTTCAACACGACAGAAGTCAATGGCGGGGCCATTGACGAACCCAGTCAGGTGAACATCATACTGACGACTCTTCCAAAGAGTTTCGATCAGTTTAAAAGCAACTACGGGATGAACAAGTTAAAGTTCAGTCTTACACAGTTGCTCATTGAGCTAGGTACCTTTGAGTCCTTGATTAAGGACAACAAAGGCAAGACCGGTGAGGCAAATGTTGTCGAACCATTTTCCTCTAATAATAAGAAGAGGAAAAGGTCCGCTGGGAAGGCAAAAGGAAAGCCCAAACCCATGAAAGCCCAAAGCAAAAAGAAGGGCACCTCCACTGACCAAGAAAAGGAAAATGTTTCCATTGTAACAAGGTCGGGCACTAGAAAAGAAACTGTCCTTAGTATCTGGAGGAGGTAGCCAAGAGGAAAAAGATGAAAGGTAAATATAATTTACATGTTCTTGAATCTTGTTTAGTGGAAGAAGATTCTTCATCCTGGATAGTTGATTCGGGGGCCACTAATCATGTTTGTTCTTCTTTACAGTGGACTGAATCTTGGACACAGTTAGAAGAGGGAACCTTCTCAATACGTGTGGGGTTGGGGGATGTCGTATCGGCCAAAGCAGTGGGAGCAATAAGATTGCAATTCTGTAATAATAATAGTTTTTTATTATTAAACAATGTTTTTTATATTCCTGGATTTACACGGAATTTGATTTCTGCTTCTAAGTTGTTAGAACAAAAATATTATGTTTCTTTTAATAATAAGTATGTTATTATAGGAAAGAATGGTCTGAATATTTGTTCAGGAATTAATGAAAACAATTTGTATGTGTTAAGACCGTTAATACATACTACACTGCTTAACATCGAAATATTTAAGGTTGAAAAACCAAAAACTAAACGACATAAGATTTCTCCAGATAATGACACGTTTCTCTAGCATCTAAGGCTTGGTCATATCAGCCTTGACCGGATAGACAGATTAGTAAAAAGCAGACCCTTAAGTGAGTTAAAGGTTGGCACCTTATCTGTCTGCGAATCTTGTCTGGAAGGTAAGATGACTAAGAGACCTTTTACTGGAAAAGGGCTTAGAGCTAAAGAACCGCTAAAGCTTATACATACAGACTTCTGCAGACCGATGAATGTTAAAGCTAGGGGTGGTTATAAGTATTATGCACCTTTATAGATGACTACTCAAGATACGAATACGTCTACTTGATGCAACGAAAGTCGGAAACATTTGAAATTTCAAAGAATTCTGAGCTGAAGTTGAGAATCAATTAGGTAAGACTATCAAGTCACTACGATCGGATCGTGGAGGTGAGTACCTTGACCAAGAGTTTGAAGACTTCATGGTTGAGCATGGGATAGTTTCCCAACTCACAGCTTCTGGTACACCTCAGCAAAATGGTGTAGCGGAGAGAAGAAATAGAACCCTAATGGAAATGGTGAGATCTATGATTAGTTTCTTATCATTACCAAATTCCTTCTGGGGATATGCGTTACAAACAGCGGCACACATTTTGAATGTAGTGCTATCCAAATCTATTCCTAAGACTCCCCTTGAGTTATGGAATGGTCGTAAAGCTAGTTTACGACATTTTCACATATGGGGGTGTCCAACACATGTGTTAAAGAACAGATCTGGAAAGCTAGACTCCAAGTCTGTTGTCTGTCAGTTTGTAGAATACTCCAAGGAGACCAGAGGTGGACACTTCTATAGTCCCGAAGATAACAAAGTATTTGTATCGACAAATGCAACGTTTCTTGAGGATAATTACATTAGTGACCATAAACCTCGTTCCAAGATTGTATTAAATGAGTCAGAGCCTGGTGAGACTAGTGCTTCATCAACAAGAGTTGTTGATCCACAAACATCTGAGAGTCAAATGGTTCCATTCAGGATACACTACCACCTAGACGTAGTGAGAGGGTTGTGAGAAAACCTGAACGCTATTTAGCTACAGGTGAGGGACAATGTGTTATCTCTGCTGATAGTATGGATGATCCATTGACATTTAAGAATGCAATGGAAGATCCTGATAAAGAGGAATGGCTTAAAGCCATGAATCTCGAGATAGAGTCCATGTACTCTAACTCAGTCTGGGATCTTGTAGACTTACCGGATGGAGTAAAACCACCCATTGGATGTAAGTGGATCTACAAGAGAAAGAGAGGAGTAGACGAGAAGGTAGAGACCTTCAAGGTAAGGCTAGTGGCCAAGGGTTATACCCAGAAAGAGGGGGTCGATTATGAAGAGACCTTCTCGCCAGTAGCCATGTTTAAGTCTATTAGGATTCTCTTATCCATTGCTGCCTATTTTGATTTTGAAATTTGGCAAATAGACGTCAAGATTGCATTCTTGAATGGAAATCTTGATGAAAGCATCTATATGATGCAACTATAGGGATTCGTGTCTCCAGATCAAGAGCAAAAGGTTTGCAAGCTGCAAAGGTCCATCTATGGACTTAAGCAATCGTCTAGATCCTGGAACATTAGGTTTGATGATGTGATCAAAACCTATGGCTTCAAGCAAAACGTCGATGAGCCTTATGTCTACAAGCTCATCATTGATAAAAAAATAGTTTTCTTGGTCCTATACGTAGATGATATCCTACTCATAGGGAATGATATGGGAGTGTTGTCTAATGTAAAGGGCTGGCTGGCTAGCCAATTCCAAATGAAAGATTTGAGAGAGGCAAGTTATGTTCTAAGGATCCAACTTATAAGGGATTGTAAGAACAAACTTATAGCACTGTCTCAGGCATCATATATCGATAAGATTCTTGTACGATTTTCGATGCAAAACTCCAAGAAAGGTAATTTACCTTCCAGGTATGGAGTTCACTTGTCTAAGGAACAGTGTCCTAAGACACCTCAAGAAGTTGTGTTAGGACCCACCCCGACTCCTCTCTTGAGTACGGGGGAGACCCTGTGGGCTGAGCTTTTACTAGCATGATAAAAGATCTTTCTACTAAAATTTCCATAGGAAATACTTGCTTTTAAAACATAAATAAATGCAAAGAAAATATTGGAGAGTACAAAATGTGCATAATTGCAATTTCTTTTCATATTTTCGTTTCTTACAAAAAGTTTGTTAAAAATGACCGATCTGACCAAAAATCGACCACTTAAATAACTAACTAACCAATCCAACCGAATGGGAAACCGAACAGGTCGAGTAAGAAACGCGAGTAGGCCGGGTAGACAGAATAGGCCATGTGGGCCAAGTAGGTCAAGTGGGCCGAGTAGGTCAAGTGGACCGAGTAGGCTAAACAGACCGAGTAGAAATCTGACCATGCCTACCATCCCAACCATGCCTACTGTCCCGACCATGCCTACCATCCCAACCATGCCTACTGTCCCGACCATGCCTACTGTCCCGACCATGCCTACCGTCCCGACCATGCTGACCTCATAATTCTAAATATGTACATGAAAATTTAAAATGCATGACTTTTATGCTTCATGATGTCATTGAGTGGCCCACCTCAAAACTTCTGAGTCCGCATAACCGAGCAGCTACCTAGATAAATATTTAAGAGTGAAAGGATGAGCGCTAACGCCCAGTGAGTGAACGAAAACTTTTAAAAACACTTTTCTAAACCACTTTACAATAAGCATTCAGTAATACATGGTATAAGATAATATATCTACTTTCATACTTAATAAACTGAATGCATCACTTTTCTGAACAAGAATAAGATACTTTATAAAATCTTAATCTGCACCAAATTCGTACAGGGGATATCCTCAATACGTAAGCCAAAATACTTCGGGCAAACGCCGAGTCATGAAAAACTTCTGGTCATACCAGTGCAGAGCGACTCAATTACTCTTTCTCTGGTCATGCACTTGCAGAGCGACTCATGACATACACATGTGTAGAACGACCCCAAAAGCCAACCATAATCATAATTGGGGATGGTACATACATGGTGCTTTTATAGAAATCATAATCTCTTCTTGATAATTCATAAAAATAATATACCGATTGTGAATGCTAATATAAGCATAAAATATATACTTTCGGTTCTCTGTATACTCACCGTCAATCATAAAAAGCAATAAAATGCTAAAAATGATTTGGAGCAATTAAAGCATAAAACTATAAACTTGAGTTAAAAACAAAACTGAAACTTAATTCATTCACAACTTAGAAGTCAAGCTTAATTCAGACTGAGTATGCTAGATTCCCTTCGTCTTCTTTCCCTAACAATCACAAGATCCAATTAGAAACTTGAACCAACGAATAATCAACTGAAATCTATAATCTCGAGAGAGAGCTTCACTGACTTCTCCTTCTCTTTTCTTTCTTCTCTTTCCTTTCTTCCGCTGGATTCTACTGCTTTCTAGCTCTCAACATTTATCCTCCAATATATATACTTGTGGAAGGACACAACTGAAGTTGTGAGCTAATTAACCAAGCTCACAGCTGCCTGTCATCCATACAATTCATTTAGGCTTACTCACCTGATGCCTTTTCTGCTTTACGCTTATCCAATTTTTTTTTATTGGGCCTTTCAATTGGGACTGAAAGACATAGGTGTTACAATTCACCCCTCCATATAAGAATTTCATCCTTGAAATTTACTCACTTAGCCAAAACAGATGGAGATACCGAGTCCGCATCTGATCTTCATGTTCCCAAGTCGCCTCTTCCACTTCATGATTTCTCCACAACACTTTTACAAGAGGAATGACCTTTGTACGTAATACTTGTTCCCTTATATCTAGAATCTCAATAGGTTCCTCTTCATAAGTTAAATCTTCTCTTGACTTTACTAGTTGCTTGGTTAAAACATGCGTAGGGTCGATTATATATTTTCGAAGCATAGAAACATAAAATACATCATGAATTCTTCAAAGCTCGGAAGGTAAAGCTAAACGGTATGCCACTGCTCCTACTCGGGCAATGATCTCATACGGACCAATGTATCGTGGACTTAATTGACCACGTCTTCCAAATCGAAGTATACCTTTCCACGGTAAAATTCATAGGAATACATAGTCACCTACTTTAAATTTAAGTTACTTTCTCCGCTTTTCTGTATAGCTTTTCTGCCTATCTTGAGCAACCTTTAGTCTGTCTCTGATTATTTTAATCTTTTCTGTTGTGACTTGAACAAGTTCTGGACCTAACAACTTTCTCTCGCCTACTTCATCCTAACACACCGGTGTTCTACATTTTCTCCCATACAGAGCTTCATAAGGTGCCATTTCGATGCTAGCTTGATAACTGTTATTGTAGGCAAATTCTATCAAAGGTATATTCACATCCCAACTACCTTTGAAATCCATCACACAAGCTCGAAGCATATCCTCTAATGTCTGAATAGTAAGCTCCGATCGACCGTCACTTTGTGGGTGAAAAACAGTACTAAAATGCAATCTAGTTCCCAAAGCTTCTTGTAAACTGGGCCAAAATCTAGATGTAAACCGAGGATCTCTATCTGACACTATGGATACTGGTGCGCCATGAAGACGAACTATTTCATCAACATAAATTCTGGCTAATCTGTCAAGAGAGTATGTAATACCGATTGGCAGAAAATGTGCAGACTTTGTAAGTCGATCAACGATCACCCATACACTATCGTGACCACTCTGACTACGAGGGAGTCCTACCAAAAAATCCATGGTAACATGTTCCCATTTCCATTCGGGAATAGGAAGTGGTTGTGATAGTCCTGCTGGTTTCTGATGTTCTGCCTTGACTTGTTGACAAATCAAACATTTAGAGACGAATTTTGCTATCTCTCTTTTCATACCTTTCCACCAGTAATGCTCTTTCAAAGTACGATACAACTTAGTACTTCCTTGATGCATTGCATAAGCTGAAGAGTGAGCTTCCTCTAAAATTTCATCCTTGAGTTCCTTAATGTTTGGTACACACAGTCTGTTACTTAGAACCAATGTACCATCACTTCTCACTACAAAATCAGCTCGTAAGCTTTTCTGTACTTCCCCCTTCAATTTAACTTAATAAGAATCTTGAGTTTGCAATTCCCCGTATACGATCAATCAAAATAGGTCTAACCTGAAAGGTAGCCAGTAATGCTCCATAATCTCGTGCTTCTAGCTTAACTCTCAACATTCTTAATTCAGCTAATAATGGAAGCTGAAGATGATTTACCTTCAATTCATCCTCAAATGAGCCATAGAACTTGAAGACTTTCTACTGAGTGCATCTGCCACCACATTTGCCTTACCAGGATGATATTCAATCGTACAGTCATAATCTTTAATCAACTCAATCCATCTTCTTTGTCTCAGATCCAGTTCTTTCTTAGTGAAAAGATATTGTAAGCTTTTATGATCTGTATAAATCTGACAGGTAACTCCATATAAGTAATACCTCCAAATTTTGAGTGCAAACACCACTGCAGCAAGCTCTAGATCATGGGTTGGGTAATTCTTTTCATGCTTCTTTAATTGTCTTGATGCATAAGCTATCACTTTCCCATGTTGCATGAAAATGCAACCCAAACCATGTTCAGATGCATCACTGTAAACAACAAATCCATCACTTCCGGTTGGAAGAGCAAGTATTGGAGCAGAAGTCAATCTCTCCTTGAGTTTTTGAAAACTCTTTTCACAAGCTTCTGACCACTCAAACTTTACATCCTTTTGAGTCAATCTTGTTAATGGTGAAGCTATTTTAGAAAATCCCTTTACAAATCTTCGATAGTAACTTGCTAAACCCAAGAAACTTCTAATTTTCGTCACACTGATTGGTCGTTCCCAATTCACTATAGCTTCAACCTTTTAAGGATCAACATAAATACCATCACCAAAAATCACATGGCCCAAAAATGTAACTCTATCGAGCCAGAATTGACACTTACTAAATTTGGCATAAAGTTGATTCTCTCTCAAGACTTGTAGAATAATCTCTAAATGTTCTGTATGCTCCACATCATCCATAGAATAAATCAAAATGTCATCAATGAACACGATAACAAATTTGTCTAGATAAGGATGAAATACCCTATTCATCAAATCCATAAAAGCTGTTGGAGCATTTGTTAATCCAAATGGCATAACTAGAAACTTATAATGCCCATAACGAGTTCTGAAAGCCGTCTTTGGTATATCACAGTTTCTAATCCTTAATTGGTGATAACCTGTTCGCAAATCTATTTTGGAGAATACCTTTGCTCCCAGAAGCTGATCGAATAAGTCATCAATATGTGGGAGTGAGTATTTATTACGCACCGTTGCTTTATTCAATTGCCGGTAAGCGATGCATAAACGTAACGTTCCATCTTTCTTCTTAACAAACAGAACTAGCGCTTCACATGGTGACACACTAGGTTTAATAAAATTCTTGTTCACCAATTCTTGTAATTGAATCTTCAACTCTTTCAATTCGGTTAGAGCCATTATATAAGGTGGAATAGAAATTGGAGTTGTGCCTGGGACCAAATATATCACAAACTTAATGTCTCTATCTGGTGGTAATCCATGAAGATCTTCAGGAAATACATCTAGAAATTTTCTTACCACCGATATATCTTCTAATCTTACCTCACTATCCTGAGTATCAATTACATAAGCTATATAAGCTAAACATTGTTTCCTAATCAACCGCCGGACAGTAATAGCTGAAATAACACAAGAAGGAAGAATCCGACGTTCGCCACAGAAAATAACATCCGACTCTCCTTGAAGTGTAAATTTTACCTCTTTTCGAAAACAATCTACAGTAGCATGGTGTATAGCCAGCCAATCCATTCCCAAACTAACATCAAAATCATGTATATCAAGCGGGATCAAATCAACATGTAGCTCATGCTTACCAACTATGACTTTACTGTTTATATATATATTATCAGCCAATAAAGATTCACCAGTAGGTGTAGCCCTTACCATCCTAGAATCTAATGGTCTTAATTCTACATCCGCATACACCATAAAAGAACGAGATACAAAAGAATAAATAGATCCAGGATCAATGAGAACATGAACATCGCGTCCAAAAATTGTTAACATACCTGTAACGACATCTGGAGTGGTCTCGGCATCTTGCTGAGTCATAGGAAAAACCCTTGCCTAAGTACGAGGTCTACCCGACTGACCTCTCTGTTGGTTGCCTCCAACCCCTACTGTACTAACTTGGGTTTTCCCTGTTGTTATACATCCTCCTACTCGGGATCCCCTTTGTCCTTAAATCTGACCAGTACCACTTTGCATCTTTATTGCCTTCCTGAACTAACTCAGGGCAATCCCTTTTTAAATGTCTAGGCTGCCCACATTGATAACAACCTGATCTCCCTAAATAACACTCACCATCATGGTGTTTTCCACAAGCCTTACATAGAGGATGCCAACCTCTACCCATACTAACACTCTGTTGACAACTACTCATTGGTTGTTGGAGTGAGGCTTGGCTAGAACCAGGTCCATGACTATATTGATAATTACTAGTCTGACCTGAAAAACTGCCTATTACCTTAGGCATTTTACTATAAGAGCCCCATACTGACCAGTTACTACGCTTTTGCTTATGTTGTTCAAATCTGCGAGAGTCACTAAGGCCTCTCTCCACTCTCAATGCAGCTTCAAACAACTTACCAAACTCAACATGTCCAGAAGAAGTCACTATTGTCTTAATTTCCGATCGAAGTCCATCTTCAAATTTTCTACACATATTTTCTTCATCAGCGACTACATACGGAGCAACCCTCAAAAGTTCTGTAAATTTCTTCTCATACTCTTCTACTGTCATAGATCCCTGTACTAGTTTGAAAAATTCAGTTCTTTTTAAATCTTGATAGAAACGGAGATAATAATGATCATTAAACTGCTTCTTAAAATCCTCCCAAGTAATTCCTTCATTAGTTCTTCGTTGAACTGAGGCCCACCAATCATATGCTTTTTCTTTTAGCAAAAACGTAGCAAAAGAAACCGTATGTTCATCGGTGCACCTCATAACTTCAAATACACGTTCTAGTTCATTCAACCAAGAACTAGCACTATCTGGATCTCCAATTCCATCAAAATTCGTAGCTCCCAACTTTCGTACATGCTCAATTGAATTTTCAAGCACTTGTGTTTGGTACTGGACCATCGCAGTCAACAGTTATGCAATCCTATCCATTGGTTCTTCCCTAGGTTATGGTACACAAGGTTGAGCTATACGTGGTTAAGGGTGTGATTCTATCTCGTTTTCACCTTGGTTACCACTCCTCTCTCCAAGGTCAGCTACAGGTCTTGTGCATGGGCGGCCAACTCGATGCATGATGCTATTACAAAATCAAAGTTATGCTTAAATGCATGAAACTAAATGCAAACAATTACACTATGGTTTAAAGAATTATAAAACGTGGCTCTGATACCAAGTTGACAGGACCCACCCCGACTCCTCTCTTGAGTACGGAGGAGACCCTATCGGCTGAGCTTTTACTAGCATGATAAAAGATCTTTCTGCTAAAATTTCCATAGGAAATACTTGCTTTTAAAATATAAATAAATGCAAAGAAAATATTGGAGAGTACAAAATGTACATAATTGCAATTTCTTTTCATATTTTCGTTCGTTACAAAAAGTTTGTCAAAAATGACCGATCGGACCAAAAACCGACCACTTTAAAAACTAACTAACCAGTCCATCTTGAGTGGGAAACCGAACAGGCCGAGTAAGAAACCCGAGTAGGCCGAGTAGGTCAAGTGTGCCTAGTAGGCTGAACAGACCGAGTAGAAATCCGACCATTTTCTAACCATGCCTACCATCACGACCATGTCTACCGTCCCGACCATGCCTACCGTCCTGACCATGCCGACCTCATATTTCTAAATATGTACATGAAAATTTAAAACGCATGACTTTTATGCTTCATGATGTCATCGAACGACCCACCTCAAAACTTCTGAGTCCTCACAACCGAGCAGCTACCTAGATAAATATTTAAGAGTGAAAGGATGAGCGCTAACGCCCAGTGAGTGAATGAAAACTTTAAAAAACACTTTTCTAAACCACTTTACAATAAGCATTCAGTAATACATGGTATAATATAATATATCTACTTTCAGACTTAATAAACTGAATAAACTGAATGCATCACTTTTCTGAACAAGAATAAGATACTTTATAAAATCTTAATCTGCACCAAATTCGTACCGGGGATATCCTCAATACGTAAGCCGAAATACTTCGGGCAAACGCTGAGTCATGAATAACTTCTGGTCATACCTGTGCAAAGAGACTCAATTACTCTTTCTCTGGTCATACTCAGGCAGAGCGACTCTCTGGTCATACAAGTGCAGAGCGACTCAATTACTCTTTCTCTGGTCATGCACTTGCAGAGCGACTCATGACATACACATTTGTAGAACGACCCCAAAATCCAACCATAATCATAATGGGAAGGTACATACATGGTGCTTTTATAGAAATCATAATCTCTTCTTGATAATTCATAAAAATAATATACTGATTCTGAATGCTAATATAAGCATAAAATATATACTTTCTGTTCTCTGTATACTCGCCGTCAATCATAAAAAGCAATAAAAAGCTTAAAATGATTTGCAGCAATTAAAGCATAAAACTGTAAACTTGAGTTAAAAACAAAACTGAAACTTAATTCACTCACAACATAGAAGTCAAGCTTAATTCAGACTGAGTATGCTAGGTTCCCTTCATCTTCTGTCACTAACAATCACAAGATCCAATTAGAAACTGGAACCAAAGAATAATCAACTGAAATCTATAATCACGAGAGAGAGCTTTACTGACTTCTCCTTCTCTTTTATTTCTTCTCTTTCCTTTCTTCGGCTGGATATTACTGCTTTCTAGCTATCAACGTTTATCCTCCAATATATATACTTATGGAAGGATACAGTGGAAGGACACAGCTAAAGTTGTGAGCTAATTAACCAAGCTCACAGCTGCCTGTCAGCCATACAATTCATTTAGGCTTACTCACCTGATGCCTTTTCTGCTTTACGCTTATCCAATTTTTTTTATTGGGCCTTTCAATTGGGCCTGAAAGACATGGGTGTTACAAGTTGAGGATATAAGACGTGTTCCCTATGCATCAGCAGTATGTAGTCTCATGTATGTTATGTTATGCACGAGATCGGACATCTGCTCTTCAGTGGGAGTAGTTAGCAGATACCAGTCCAACCCATGATTGGATCATTGGGTTGCTGTCAAGACTATTCTCAAGTATCTTCGTATAACGAGAAATTATATGCTAGTGTATTCCGAACAGGATTTGATCTCCTTAGGATACACGAATTCTGATTTGCAGTCAGACAGGGATTCTAGAAAATCCACATCTTGATCAGTATTCACCCTGGGTGGTGAAGCCATTGTGTGGAGAAGTATCAAGCAATCTTGCATTGCTGACTCCACCATGGAAACCGAATATGTAGCTGCTTGTGAATGCTAAAGAGGCTGTTTGGCTCTGTAAGTTCTTGAGTGATCTGGAAGTTGTTCCAGACCTGGATAAGCCCATCACACTTTATTGTGATAACAGCGGTGCTGTGGCTAATTCCAAATAACCAAAAAGCCACAAGAGAGGAAAGCATATAGAGAGAAAGTATCATCTCATCAGAGAGATAGTGTAGAGAGGAGATATGATCGTCACCAAGATAGCCTCACAAGACAATCATGTTGATCCATTTACGAAGACCTTACCGGCTAAAGTGTTTACGGGTCACCTAGATGGTCTAGGGTTACGAGGCATGCCTCACATGCTTTAGTGCAAGTGGGAGATTGTTGGGGTTTACACCCTAAGCATGTAATTTGTAAATGGATTTATTAAGTAAATAAAAGGAAAGGTTCAATTCATTCTGTTATGTTATTTATTTTATAAACTTTTGTACATATTAACATCCTGGATTGCCAGATGTAATCTCGAACTGTGTATATGAGTGTTATATACGGATGGATACAGTAAGAGACGTTCAATTTAAAGAGTCCATAGATAGCAAATAAAGGTGGGTACTTTATTTGTGGTTAATCTATAGCTGTGGTCCATTCCGTAATGTACAGTGATTCTATCCTGAATCATTCATATAAGATATGAGAATGAAGGCACCTTGTATGATGTAATCATATAGGACTGGGCCATGATATATATGAATCTCACACAAAGATCCGTTTTCCGATGAGATTCATATATATCAACTAATGATGGCTATATATGGGTGATCTTACTCCTGAGTGTCTTATCGACTCCTTCAGGTTAGATTGTGGTCTTTGATATACCATGGGTGAGGTCAGATATATTTCCTGATCAATATACTCCGTATTTTGGGATTACGGTTTGGCTTGTGGCTGGGAAGGTTTGTACACAATAGTGGAATCCACTTCTTCTTGTGAGAAGTAGATGGTAGTTCCTTTAAGGGTTGATACGGGGCTTGGACAATATGAGCGCTCTTCTAATTCCGTGAGAAAGTAGGATTTATTGTCCATTAGAGAATCAATGGTACTTAAAGGATATATGTAATTAGAGGGGTATAACGGACATTATGACCCAGTTCTAATTATGAACTAATGTGGAGGATCACACCATATGTAATAGCTATATCGATGGACACCGAGTTGTATCAGTCTGAGTAAAAACGTCTGCAGTTGAGAGAGTGTAGCTTCGGGTTTTTAGTGGAATAACACCGGAGTTAATAATCAAGGAATATTAATTAAAGAGTTTAATTAATGATTCTGAGGATTATTGGAGCTGAAAATACTGTGGGTCCATTAGGTCCCGTTGCTAGCCCGATCAATTTAGGTAACAACGGTCACAGTTAATTAATTGGATTGTCCAGTTAATTATGTTACAAAAGTGACACGTATTTATTCGGGAATTAATTGAATAATGAGATTATTTAATTAATGGATAATGGTGATTAAATAACTTAAATAATGAGATTATTTAATTATGTTATTAATCACTAAATGGAGGGTGTATGTTGATATTTATTTTTGAATAAAATAAGATAATGTGATTATTTTATTTTATTAAATTAAATATTTAATTTTTGAATTTAAATAGTTTGAATTTAAAATTAAAATCAAGTAAAAGATATTAGACATTTTTTATTTGAAAGTTTTTTTTAAAAAATAAAAATATATGAGATATTTTTTATTTGAAAGTTTTTAAAAATCAAATTAGATTTGATTAGAATTTTTTTTAAAAAATTTAAATATGATATATATATTGTTTTGAAAAAAAATAATAATAATAATTGGTGCTGTGCGTTTTCACGCACAGCTCACACACACACACACACACACACACACACACACACACATATATATATATATATATATATATTTTTTACATTGGAAAAACATGGTGAAATAAAAAAAAAGGCATATAAGACCAAAAAAAAAGGTCTTTTGTTTTTTTTTTTTGTGGTTTTTGAAAACAGTAACATGAGATATAAAAAACCATACACTTGATATATGCAATAGCTTTGAATATTCAAATAAGTGTGTGTGAGTTATTGTGTGCAAGTGTGTGCATGAAATACACCAAAAAGAGAGAAAAGTGTGCAAGTGTTGTATACTTATATCAAAATAAAGAGTTTTTTTTATCCCTTTTTGACATCCTCCATTCTAGTTCCTGAGTTCGTGACGCGCCCACACGAAGTTTCCAGTCCAGGGATATAGCGAGGAAGATCTGTGGTACATACCAGGAGCAAATCAAAAAGTGAAGGAGCCTCCAAACGTTAGTATGATTTTATCTTTTAATCTTCCTTTTTATTATTAATTACAATTTCCTGTATTTACATATATATTTTATTAAAGTAATAATTAGTATATGTATTTGTTCTGAAAATAAATCAGATGAAAAGTTAACCGGTCCTAGATAAAAATTACGATCTGTATAAAAAAAAATTAAAAACCAGTTTCCGTTGCGAGACCGGTGAATTTGGTTCCAACACTTGGGGGGTTGTAACCCGACTAAGGCATCATGAGCGCTATCTAGCTATTTTCTAGTCTCGAGATCTTGATGGCAACTATGCTCTTACACTCAGACCCTTCTTGAGGTGGTAGCCCGACCAAGGCATCAGGAGGGCTATCTAGCTTCCCGGTCTCGAGATCTGGATGACGATTGTGCTCTTACACTCAGACCCTTCTTGGGGGTGGTAGCCCGACCAAGGCATCAAGAGGGCTATCTAGCTATTTCCTGGCCTCGAGATCTGGATGATAACTATGCTCTTACACTCAGACCCTTATTGGAGGGGGGTAGTGCTCGGCTGAGGCATCAGGGATAGCGAGGCGGCTTCCCTGGCTAATCCCTGGTCTTAGGATGATAATGTCGAATTTTCCCTTGTAGACCCAAATCATTATAGAACATAACTGAAGATGGAGAGGAAAAAAAAGGCTTTATTGATAAAAAGAAAATAGTACATTATTACTAGAGTTTAAGATCTAGGTGGAGGTAGCCTGCTCATGAGTCCCCTGTTCAGGGGTAGAATTTCATAAGTGATCTGCATTCCAGGTATGATCGATGAGTCGTCCATTCATGTCTTCGAGTTTGTAAGCCTCCTTACTGGCCACCACCTTTACCAAGTATAGCCCTTCCCAGTTTGGCCCTTGGACACCGTCTGACCTTTTCCTGGTATTCAACGTTACTTTTCTGAGAACTAGGCCCCTCTCCTTAAAGTTTCGGGCTTTAACCTTCCGGTTAAAGTATCTAGCAGTCCTTCTCTAGTAAACTGCTACCTTCTCAGCTACTCGATATTGTTTCTTTTCCAAGAGATCCAAGCTAGCGCGAAGCTTATCCTCATTGGTCCCCGGTTTGAAATATTGGACTTTAAAGGCGGTCAGTTTGTGTTCAATGGGAAGCACTGCTTTAACCCCGAAGGCTGGTGAGTAGGGCGTTTCCCCGGTAGCTATTCTCCTTATAGTGCGGTAAGCCCAGAGGACATCGGGAATGTCCTCAGCCCATCTGCCCATTTTATACTGTAATTTCTTTTTCAATAGCTTCTTTATAGTCTTATCGGTGGATTCCACCAGCCCATTAGTCTAAGGGTGGGCTACTGAAGCGAACCTAAGGTAAATTCCCAAGCCTTCGTAAAAGTTTTTGAAGCTGTTATTATCAAACTGCTTGTCGAGGTCAACTATAATGGCAAAAGGGGTTCCAAACCTGTAAACCACGTTATTTTTGATGAATCTAGTTGTATTTTCTTCTGATATCTGGGAGAGTGGTCCAACTTTAACCCATCTTGTGAAGTAGTCGATTCCCATGATAGCATGCTTTGTATGATTGTACCAAGATCTTTCCATCTTGATGGATGGTTGGCCAGTAGTACCCCATACGGAGTACCTGATATGCGAATGCCTCCCCACCAATATGGTTCCCGCATTCCTCTGAGTGAACCTCTTTTAATGCCCATTTGGTATCCTCAGGGTGTAAACATCAGAGTAAAGGAAGGGATCTGCCCCCCCTGTATAAGTACCCATCCACCAAGCAATACCAGACCGAGAGCCTCTTGACTTTTATATCTTGGTCAAGCTCCCCGGGAAGTCTCCCTTCTTATAGATAATCTACTATCGGGTCCATCCATCATGGTTGCCAATCCATGGCATAAATCTCCTTACCTGCCATTATGCTTGGTAGAGGAATCACTTGAAGAGGAACCCCCTAGGGTAAGGTCTGGCCACCATTTGCAGCTATCTTGGCTAGGAGGCCAGCTCGATGATTCTGTTGTCGAGGTACTTGGTCAATCTTGAAACGTTTAAATTTGCTCCTAAGCTGTTGAACTAGCTTCAGGTAGGAAATCATGTTATCCCCTTTTGCCTGATAATCCCCAGAGACTTGGTTGACTATGAGCAATGATTCACTCCTAACCTGCAGGTAATCAACCCCGAGCTCTGCGGCTGCCCTTATTCCGGCTAAAAGGGCTTCATACTCTACCTCATTGTTAGTGGCTTTAAATTCAACTCAGAAGCAGTGGTAGCACTCAATTCCTTATAGATCGATTAGAACTATGCCCGCTCGTCCCCCAGCTTATCCGTAAGCTCCATCAATGTAGAGGATCCAGACTTGCAACTCTTCGGCCAACTGCCTGATTCTTGAATCTTCTCAGGGGTTATATTTGTTGCTGTGGAGGTCGCTTGGCCTTGGGGTATTGAGAGCTCTGCTACAAAGTTTGCTAGAGCCTAGGCTTTAATTGCGGTCCTAGGCTTATACCTTAAATCAAATTGGGTAAGCTCCAGATCCCAAAAAACTAGCCTTCTAGAAACATCCGGCCATTGTAAAAATTGACGGAGGGGTTGATCTGTCACTACTGCTATCGAAAAGTGCATGTGAGGTGAAAACATATAAAAAGTAATTACACTCAATAAAGCAATATAAAAAAATGCATATGCAGTGCTCCCTCTAAATGGGTTACTCTCTCTCATGATCTCTCCCCAAAGCATAATCAATGCTCCCCCTATATTTTTCAACTCTTCTCCCCATTTTTGTCATGAGATAAACAAATGAGCTCCCCCTACCAGGTTGCTTTAGCAAAGAGAGCTAGTAGCACAATTTCATTGCATAATCATATACACAAACTTTATGCAACTTATATAATTGAGAGAGAATCAAGGAGTTCTATTTAAAGAAAAATGGGTGACAGATGCTTTACAAGCAAGACATGTTGTATTCAAATCCAAAACAAAAGGTATTTGGCAAAGCAAACATCAAAAGGGTTTCCAAGAGAATTCAAACTAATTTGTACCCTTTTGTCATAAGCAAACAAGATATAGTTTAAAAAATTTGAAAATAAAGCAACTATATCAATCCTTAAAGGCAAATCAAGACATGAGCGACTATTGCACCCTTTTTGTTTTTTTTTTCCGGATAATTATCCATATGATAGTAGTCTTGTTTCACCATTAAGAAAAGAGAGAAGACTAATTTGGATATAAAATCCTTATTAATTGCATGGATCTCATGGATACAAGATCCTTTTTTATTATTCTTCTCATTTGCACTCACACACATTCGCATTTCAAGCAATCAAACTCAATTCATGCATATCATTTTAAAGCATGTCATTAAAAGCAAGTTCACATGTCATGGAGATAAATTATAGGTCATTCAAATGTACTTTCCCAATTAAATCTCTTAGTCCAAAAATCATGTTTGAAAATAAATATGTCATGGATTGCAAACAAAGCAATGTTGCACACTTATTAAAAAAAAATATATAAGCATATATGTGCAACCAAGAATCTCAAGCAATTAATAAAATAGCATAAAATTAATCAACTTTTTACATATAACAAATTATGCAAGTTCGCTCGCTTTGCTTGAGCTCCCCAAATGGGGTCAAATCCAACCAAGTCAATGGAAGGCATGAGCGCATATAAACTTACCAAGTCCAAAGGACTTAGTTACATCTACGGGTGTCTCATGGGCACTAAGGCAAGCGGGTTCATTCTTTCTAACCCACCTAGGTTCCACCTTTTCATTTTTAGTGGTAATAAGAAAATTTCTAAACTCCCTAGGTTCATGCAAACTTGCCCCCTTTTTCCACCGTTTTACTTTCATGCTTTCTAATCTACATTTCTTAATGTATTTAAAGCAATTTGGCCTTAAGTGACCAATCGTACTGTAGGGGAAAATGGGTTCAAAACGCAACGGAAGTGTGATAAAAAATGAAATTAGGGTTTGCGTATATAAAAAAAATCCCTTTATGCAACGAGAACCTTAACCCTAGATTAATTTACATATATAAAAGTATCGTACCTTTTATTTGTGACAATTGAACAAATGCCGAAATTATTCCTCAAGATCTTCCAATCCAATCACGAACGTGAATCACCTTGGAGTGTGAGATCCTTTTCTTTAAATTGTATTCCTAAGGATGGAGACAAAGCAAAAATCTTTTCTTAGTTAGTTACAAATATCCTCCAAGAGAAAAATCCAAGAACGTCCGGTCACTTGTGAATTATCAATCAATTTGATTGAAACTCAAGTGAACCTTGATTCGATGTTGTACACAAAACCCTTTATATGTAAACGATATTAGTATACTATCGAATACAAAAACGTTCCCCTCTTTTCTCTACTTGGCCAAATTCCCACACTAATGCTTAGAAATGATCGAATTTTGTCTAGATGAAAATCAGAATTTTCTCCCATAAAATTCCTATGATGACAAAATTCTTCTCTTAGAAAAATTAGTTTAGCCAAAATTCACCTCTAGCTGCCTTAGTCATGACTGAAATTCTCTTGCACATATATATAGGATGATAAATCCTTTCCTAAGAAGGATTTGCTTGGTTGTCAAGAATCCTTTCCTTAGGTGGATTTATTTGGTAGTTAAGAGTCCTTATCTAAAAGAAAATCTAACTTCTCCTATAACCATATGTTGTTGGCCGAATTTTACTCTTTGATTTAGATTAGGAGAGTTTATTCTTTCCTAAGAAGGATTACTTGATGGAAAAGAATCCTATCCTTAGGTAGATTAACTTGGTGGTTATGAATCCTTTTCAAAGAAGAATTCTACCACTAAGTAGTTTTACTTGGCGACCAAGAATCCTTTTCCAATAAGAATTCTTTCCTACACCAAGACTCCTAATCCAAATCAATAATGTATTTGTAACCATATTAAAGACTTCCTAATTTGATTAGATAAATAATTCCTTTTATTTATCTACTTATCAAATATAGTCTTTAACATTAACTATACTACCAACAATGCTCCCCCTTGATAAATTCCATGACTAAGATTCATGATAGCATACGGTTCACAAGGAAGTTCACACAATCACACATTCAAGCAATTTGAAGAAATATCAACAAAATAAGCTTCATATGCTAAGAGAGATACACAAAGATTTTTCAAGTTCTCTCATAATTCTTCAACAATTGCAAAGATATCATTATACTTATAAACAAGGTGTGTGTGAGAGAGATATGCTTTAAATATATATCAAGAAGTAGTTTGATAATCAACATGCAAACAATTTCCAATAACTATTCATCTTAAGCTTTTTCCATAAAAAGTCAAACCGATTATCAACCAAAATTTTTTTCTTTTAAGAGAATAGATTTTCAACATATAAGCGTGTGTGTGCATGTGGCGCGTCATCCCATTTCTGTTTTTCAACCTGAGCTCATTTAATTTTCAACTAATCTCCTTTTTAAGCCTTCCTCCTTTTCTTTTTAGGTTTTGAATCAAAGATTTTTTTTTATTGATTTCATTTCAACACTTCTTTGATTTTTCCATTTTTTTTACTTAAACAAAAATTCACTTCATGACGGCTCTCACTCATCACAATGGTGTAGCTCTTTCCAACATTGGGTAGATTTCACAACCAATGTGTGTAGCCCTTTTCATGAAGGTGCTCGTTGAGTTCTATGTAATTGCCGAAGCAAAATGGATACTAACCATAGGTCATTTTAAATGTACTTAAGCACAAAAACTTCAAGATGTATCCAATGTTTACATATTAGTAAACTCAATCTATTAGCAAAACATATAAGAGAAGCAAGGTGCAATTTTTAGAAAACCAAGATTTTATGGCTCATAAGCACATGATCTAAGAGCAATAAGTATAGACTTATTCAAGATCATTACTTCTCTAATGAGTAGCTTTCAAAGAATATGAAGCTCATATTTTCAAAAGTAATGCCACTCAATATACCATACACAAATAATCATCAAAGTTAAGATCAATGTGAACAATATAACTATTAGATCCTAAAATAGCAAATGTCAATGAGAACCATATGTATACTATACAAAATTCTCTAATATGACATGCTATGAGATGTATGTCAAAAATTGAGTCAAAAGATGAATATCTAAGAGAATATGCATTAGAGTATAGAGATACCTTTTTGCATATTATATTCACCAAAAATCATACTTCCACCCTTTTTATAAGCACTCTTGCATTGAATGTCCTCATGACACTAAGTTGACGATGTTTCACAACAAGAGTATAAAAAGCATAATATCTCAACTCAATCAACATATATAACAAGAGAACTTCTTCAAAGTTAATCAATAAATTTTGACCATCATAACAATCATGATGTGATATAACCAAGTTCATATCAATACAAGGAGTATTCAAAGCTAGCAAGCAAGAATTCTTAACACAATTTATATATAGCCTCAAAGCTATCTCACATGTGCTTCTTATATTAGTGATAAGAGCACTCACCCTTGAACCACTTGTTCTTGGGTGTACCTACACAAACATTTCCAATATCATCCTTGACAACAATGTTAAATCTAGAGTAAAGTCCTTCAATGACTTGATTAACAAGAATATCATTAACATACTCTTCCTTAACATTTTCAACACAAGCTTTGTCAAGTTGAACAAGATTAGAATTCTTTCTACTCCACAACTTTTTCTCATGCTTAGCAAAATTATCATGTTTCTTAACTTTCAAGGCCTTAGCATGTTCAAGTTGAAGTTTAATCTCCTTATCCCTAAATTCATTTCCTAATTTTCATTTTTCAATATATTTATAACACCTAGGCTTAATGTGACCTATTGTGTTGCAATAATGGCAAATTGGAATAAAAGATGAGATTGTACCTTTTGGAGTTGAACTAGCTTCACTAGGAGTTTGCAAAGATACCTTGTTCGCCAACTTCTTCTTGGTTTTTGATCTTCTCTTCTTGTGTGGTTTCTTATCAATCACGACTCCATCAAAGTGTGTAGGAAGTGGTGCTTCCAAGAGCTCCTCTTCAACTACCAAGTCGACTTCACCACTATAAGAATTAACAAGATTCCTAACACTAGACACACTAATCGAATCATTCACTAAATCCTTGATAGATTCCTTAGCCGTGTCTATCTCTTCCATCAATTCTTGTTCTCTCTTCTTCAAAGAAGATATCACATTATCCTTCTCAAGGTTAATCATTTTAAGTTCTCTAAACTTCTTCATAATATCACCTTTTTCACCAAGAAGTCTACGAATAACAACCACAAACTCATCTAGTTGCTTCTTGATCAAATCATCCTTCTCAACTACTTCTCTTTGAGCATTGTCTCTATCTTCTTCAAGATTTTCTATCTTTTTCAACAACTCAAGATTAGTAGGAATGGAACAAAAGCATCCATCATGATTTGCATCAAGGTTCTTGTTCAAAGATATTGTACTACCAACATCTAGTGAAGAATGAGAAGCCGTTAGAGGTATAAAGTTGCTCACCAACTCTTCATCACTTGAAGACTCACTACTAGAGCTGTCATTGTCTATTGTCTTTCTTAGATGGCATCTTGGTGCACTTACTAGCAAAGTGACCAAAACCTTGACAGTTATAGCATTGAACCTCTTTCTTGTTCATGGCTTGACTATTCTTCACAATCCTTGGAGATGATGTTCTTTTGACTCCTTTTTCCTTAGAAGACTTGCCTTTAGTTTTGGCATTCTTCTTTAGAAACTTCTTGAACCTTCTAACCAAGAGTGCCATTTCTTCATTTTCATCATCACTCTCCTTCTCAATAGTATTGAGAGCAATTCCCTTACTTTTGATCTTTGGCTTCAATCACATCTCATAAGTTTGGAGAGACACAAGAAACCATCGATGTTCATACTATCCACATCCTTGCTTTCCTCAATGTCTGTCACCTTTGATTTTAATCTCTTAGAAAGAGACCTAAGGATTTTCCAATTTAAACGCTCTTTTAAGATAGGTACTCCAAGTGCTTGACATTGGTTAGCTATGTTAAGAAGCTGGAATTGGAAGTCTTCGAACTTTTCTTCCTCACCCATACTTAAACCTTCAAATTGTGATGCCAACATTTGAAGCCTCGATTTCTTCACCGCTAAGGTTCCTTCATTAGTAACTTGAAGAGTATCCCAAACTTCCTTTGTGGATTCAAGATTTCGGATGTAAGAGAATTGATGCCCATCAACTCCTCCAAAGATGGCATTCATAGCATGATGGTGCAATTTTGCAACCTCAAACTCATTTGTTGTCCATTCACTCCTTGGCTTGAGTATCATGGTTCCATCCTCTAAAACATTGGTAGGAGGACTATAACCTTTTTCCACTACCATCCAATCCCTTTCATCAATAGAGCGGATGTAGGCTTTCATCCTAACCTTCCAATACCCATAGTTAGTGCCACGAAGTAATGGTGGCCTAGTATTTGAGGCTCATTCTGCCATTACATCATCTTGTAAACCCATGACTTCAAACGCCTTACAAAAACCGTGAAAGTATCACCCCAGACTCACACTAAGTGCAATCTAGTGTCCTGCTCTGATACAAATTGAAAATAAAATCACGGTTAAATGCTCAATGCTAACCTAGAGAGGGGGGGGGGGGGTGAATAGGTTAGACACCTTTTTCGACTCCCTTAGAAACAAACAAAAGTTTGTCCCTCTAGATTGCTTGTATCACAATATATATATTAATTAAAGACAATTAATCAATATATAAACACAAGTAAAGTGTGATACAAACAAGTAATTGTAACACATACACAATCTATATTATAAAGAGGAAGTCAACATACATAAAGAGTTCTATCCACAATACAAATATTAGAGAGATAGGGATAGAGAAAAGTTGACACAAGAAATAACGTGGTAAACCTACGAAAAGGAAACATCCAAGGGCTAGCAGCCACCGGCAAACAAAATCCACTAGTAGATAAGGCAAGTACAATCTCTCAAATGACCTATTCACCTACAAACTACCCTCATATCCTACTCTATAAGTTATCGCCCTATGCTCAACAATCCGAGGCTTCACAACTTTTGTCAAGACTTCCTTGCTCACCTTATCCGGATCTTCACAACCCAAGGCAAGACTTCTTGCTCAATTATCCGAGTCTTCCCGACTCTAGTCAAGACTTCCTTGCTCACCTATCCGAGTTCTCCCAACTCTAGGCAAGACTTCTTGCTCGACTATCCAAGGCTTCACACCTCTAGCCAAGACTTCCTTGCTCGACAATCCGAGGCTTCACACCTCTTGCCAAGACTTCTTGCTCAACACCATAGGTCTCACACCTATTGTCAAGACCTCCTTCTCATAAGGCATCTAGGTGATCATGAATGTAAAACGCAAACAAGCACGGAACATAGAATGCTATGATCAAAACATCCTATGGAAAATACTAGACATGAGCATGAATGCACAAATCACATATAGTCTAGTTTATCATGCATGAGTACTCAATCTAGATTATGAAAGATGTGATCAACATTATTCACAAAATAGATTCATGCATATATCTAAACTTGAATCACAAGATATGATCAACAAATCACAAGATCAAGTTTAAATCACAAAAACATAAAACATGCTAAAATCATATGATAATAAATAGATCTAAGCATAAGTTCTAGAGTATATTCCTAATCATAGATTCAACAAATCACATGAATAGCTCAAAAGAACATACGCACATGAATTATGTTAGAATTTTAGCCAAGAGAGCCTAATACATGTGATGAACTATTTTTCACAAAATCAACCAATCAAATATCACAAAATAGTCCTAGAATCAAAGCTAGCACAATACAATCCCAAACATGTGATAACATAGGCAAAATCAAAACCTAACTCAACATGAATGATTTCAATTGAAATTCAACCTAGCTTTGAAAGTGTTCAAAAAATAAATAAAAACACTCACAATATACAAATATATGTAGAAGAAGAAAACCCAAGGCAATTGACCAAGTTTTAAAAGAAAACTTAGAGAGAAAATCAATAACTTAGTTGATCTAGGTTTAGTCCCGTTTTTGTATGATTAGCTCAAACCTTCAGACAAAAGATGATGGATGGATAGATGAACACTCTCAAATTCGAATCACTCAAATCGGAGTTCAAATGAAGAAGTTATGGTGTTTGGAAGGTGAGAAAATTTAGTGAGAAAATTCTGCACACTTGATTTGAATTTCTTCTTAGAATGAAATGTGAGAGGGAAAAAGATTATGAAGAAGAGGGATAAGAATGAATTATGAAAAGCCCAAAACACCCTTAAGAGTCCAAGAATGCATGCTGCCTGAGATGGCGCGTGGGCATCTCGGGGCAGCAAGCATTCTGTCCCGAGATGGCCACGCGCCATCTCGGGAAAGATTGATTGGATGCAATCTTTTCCTCTCGCACTACCTTTGCGTTCTTCGACCGTTCTCCAGCCTCCGAACTCGGAATTCGAATCCATTTGCGGATTAAGAACCATAACTCTCACACAGACATGGAAATATAAGATACTCAACCCAGAAAATAATAATTCAACTCGATATACGAAAACGAAGACAATGTATGAAACATGGGTTGAAAATATAGTATCTTTTGACTTAGAACTTGAAATCAATAGTATGAGTAACCGAAATGACCGGAACTCAATCAAGAATGATTAAAGACTAAATTCAAGTTCAATATCCATGTTATACTTACATATACACACACAAACACAATTCACACTAGAATGTAAAGTACATAGAGATAGTTTCCAATCATGCATATTCCAAAACATGTTATTTCCAAACCAATGCATGGGCATTCATCTCCAAGTGTGTGAATGTGTTATACATGGTGCAAAATGATGTAGGGACACATATGAATGAATTCTATGTGTGTGCCTATAAAGGTGCACAAGGATGCAGGGACACAAATGTATGATATGTGTGTGTGCCTAAGCCTTGTAAGAGAAAGATAAGATCTTAGTATACCATTGTAGAAACAAATTGCATCCTTTCTCTTTGAAGATTTAGAACTTGCTTTGACTTGTTGTCTCTTCTTCCTTTAAGCTTGAATCATCATGAACCTAAACAACTAAGTCATTACAAGGTAAACATCATTTTGATATGGAATTAAAGCCAACACAAACTAAAACCTAACATAAAGAACTAAAATTGAACTCTTTTATAAAGATAGAATAAGTTGATGTTACTCATTCGTACCCTAGACAACCTTATTGGAAAAAGTGTATCCTCATGAAGAATACCAGTAATCTCCAAGAGCTCATAGACCGCCTATAGCTCTCCAAGTTACCATATTTACTCATATGACCACATTTTGAACTTGGATATTTTGACTTGTCCAAAAGCCATGTTTCAATAGACACTATTGAAAACATAACGTTAAGATTCAATATCCAATACCTCAAAACATCCATATGATGGTATTCTACTCTCATTCAATAAATGGAGCCACGATGTCCATATCTATAAATTAAGTCATCTATCGATTAACAAATGAATACCATCAAACTATCGAGGATAGACTATGCTATATAATCGTACTCATTGATAGCTCAAATGATAACACTTGTAACCAGAAGTCCATCATTTATCTCAGGATTAAGATAGACTCTCCGATTGTCTTCAAATGAAAACTTTTATCCATTGACGATTCTAGACAAAGTATTTCATTTTGATCCTATTCAATGCACCCAGTGCACTAGATTCTTTTGCCCAAAGACACCACACTTTGATGATTTTAGACTCATCATAACACATTTGATCCCACTCAAATGCTAGCAAAAGAATCTACAACTTTAAAAAGATAAAAGCGCCCAACCTTCTATCTTTAGTTGTGAATATTATTCAAGAAAAACTAAAGAATTGTGTCTACCTCATACATATGTAGATGTATGAACAATTCTTCTTTTCTCATAGTCTTTTGACCTTATGATTATTTACTTTTGACAATTATAATAATTAAACTATAAATGCATAAGATTTGTTAAACTAGAAATCACTTTATTCATACGAAAAGATTGTTAATTACAATATTACACTCTTGCTATCGAGCATAATCCTAACAATCTCCCACTTGCTCTATAGTAAATGTGTCATATCTCTCATCCCCATGTTCTATAGATGCCTATCAAAACTCTTTTGAGGAAGAGCCTTTGTAAAGGGATCCGCTAGATTTTCTGCTGACGCGATCTTGGAAATCTGAAGTTTCCAACCGCCGACCCCTTCGATCCCCGCAGGGTAAACAGGTACCTACGGATATCTGGTGCTACCCCTCGTAAGTATCTCGATCTATCTTGTTTTTTTTATTGGATGGTTCAGTTCTGATGATCTTGATTATTCTCCCTAATAGTGTTTATTGTTGCTCCAACTTCTCGTGAAGCCTGACAAGCTGGGATACCTCCTCCTCCTTCCAGATCTTCCCTGGGAGCTCTCTCAGCTGTTCCAAAAAAGAGGGCGTCAACCACTAAGGTAGCTGCCCCATTTGTTCCTTCCCTTTCTCCTTCCCAAGTGAAGTCCAAGATGGCTCTTCTTGCATCTCGGGCTGCGAAGGCTCTACACCGAGGAGGGTCTGCCTCCCAAGTCATCAATAATTCCTTTCGTGCCCCCTCACCAGTAGTTACTACTCCAAACGATGCTCCTCGAGTCACACTACCCCTCTCTGTATATCCGGTTGTATCCTGGGTAGTCAAGGTTCCAGGGAGCCTGATGCTGATATTCCTAAGGTCGCCCCTTCTCGCCCTCACCAGCAATCAAGTTTGGCCGGTCAAGATGAGGTCCTAAAGCAATTTGTCACATCCTGTCCAGGTGGCGGGCTTTCTAAGATGACTGTGATGCCCGTGGACATCATGATCACCAAAGGGTCTGCCGTTCTGGCCGAGGTAATTGTCACTTTTACTTCTTCATTCAGCTGCTTGACTTGTCATTTTCTAACATGATTTTTCTTTACAGGTTTTCAAGTTTCAGGTGGCCACGGGGCATCAGGTAGCCTTCCTCTATGATCGGGCAGCCAAGGCTGAGACTGAAGCTGAGCTAGCCATGGGGTTGCTTGAGCATCCTCAGACCCGGTCCAAGAGATGACCTCCAGCAAACAAGGAATTAAGACATAACTAGCTGAGCTTCAATGCGATCATGAGAGGCTCAAGCAGGCTTTTGATCAGGAGACTCTCCGGTCGAAGCAGCGGGCTAGCCAGCGGGATGACTGGAGGGGAGAGGCGAATGCCCTGGATGTTGAAAACCAAACCTTGCAGGCTCAAATTACCCAGCTCCAAGCCGAAGTGGAAACCTCTTTTAGCGAGGGGTACTTCTATGCCTCCTATCAGGTTGCAGAGGCTCTTCCTCCCCCATTTGATCTCTCCAGTATCGCTGGCTGGGATAGAGAAGAGGTCATATCTCTGGCTGTGAAGATGTCTCACCTAGAAACTGATGGAGCTGGTTCTTTCTGGGAGAGAGCTGAGAAACAGTTGGTAGTGCCAGATCTGCCTCCTCCTGTTCTAGCCTTTCCAACATCTGGTCCCGGTAAATCCTCGAAGAGAGTTCATAAGGAGGAGCTAGAAAGTGGCATTACTGAAGCCCAAAATCTCCCCGCAGTGCTTTCAGGAATGGAGTCAACAGAAGGCAGGGAACATGCCTAAGTCGGTGACTAGCCTTCTTGATGCAGCTATACAGCTTGAAGTTATGGCGGTGATCAATGAAATCGTGGAGGAGGATCCTGTTGACCCGGAGGCAGCAGAGGCTGATCCCAAAGAGGAGGTGGCGGAGACAGTAGATGCAGCTGACTAGGATGAGCCGCGACTGGAGAGGGGAACAGAGGGCAAGGTACAATCTGTGGAGGAGGAGGCTGGACATCCTCGGTAAGATGAAGAAGCTTGAGTTCTCTCTCATGTAATCTATTTTGAATGCCCTTGCTTGTTGTAGCATTGTTGGGGGATATGTTCCCTTACTTGATAATAAAATTTTAATCTCAGATCTAACTCTGGCTTGCATGTACTTGCTTGGTCTTCCTCTAGGTCCTACTTTTATATCGAAACGAGCTATCTTTGGGGGAAAAAACAAGATAAGAAAAAACTGCTGGCATTTAGTCCCCATACTAATGAAACTGCTGGCACTGTAATGCCAAGTGGCTCCTCACTTCTTATACAGGGTCAGTCAACGCACAATTGAGCCACTGAGCTCCTGTTTCATTCCAGCATGGTCCAGAGCCTCATTTCAATTTAAGGGGACTCCAAATATCCCAAACATGCTTCTGGACTAGTACCAGATCGATGGCTTCATGGTTACCTGGCCATTCACCACCCTAGCAAGCCACTGAAGCCCGATCCGATCAAGGAGGTCTCAGAAGCTTCCCACATTTGGTAAGGCCACCTACGTGCCTAAGTAAGCTTCTAGAGCAGTAGAACCGCTACAAGACCAATGGCTTTGCTCTATATGTACCGGGTCATTCATCGCCCTAGCAAGCCACTGAAGCCCGATCTGATTGAGGAGAGCCTAGAGGTTTCCCACTCTTGGTAAGGCCTCCTACATGCCTAAGCTAACCTCTAGAGCAGTAGCCTCACTGTAAGGCAAAGTGGCTCCTCACTTCTTATACCGGGGCGGTCAACTCCCAAGTGAGCCATTAAATTCTTGGTTCATTCCAGGAGGGTCCAGAGCTTTCTCTCAGTTGTTGGGGGCTCCTTGAAATCCCAAGTATGCCTCTGGACCGGTACCAGACAGGTTGCCCATCTCCATTCATATAGGGTCATCCAATGCTCAAGTGAGTCACCACTTATCCCAGAGGGGTCCATAGTCTTCTCTTTGTCACGGGAAACTTCTAGAATCCTGAGCATGTCTCCAGACAGTTACTGGGCTGGTGTATCCTCTCCACCTGTAAAGGGCCATTGATCGCCCTAGCGAGCTACCTTGGTCCCGATCTACCTCTCTGGTTAGTCTTCTCAACAGTAGCAGCTTCTTCCTCCTTAGTATCATTTCTTGGTTGAAGGGCGGGTCATCATCCCTTAACACTGCTACTTCAGAGCTAGCATCCACCGCCTTGGTTGGATCAACTTCAATCAGCCTTGACCTCCATCTCCTCAGTTGGATCAATCGAGATCTCTCCTACCTCTCTTACCTCTCCTACCTTGGTAAAACCAATCTGGACATCTACTTTGACAGATTCAAAGGTAGGCAGACTTGAAGCCCCCCATGCATCAATAACAGCAGAGGACTTCAAGGTAGTTCCTACCTCAACATTACTAAACATGAAAGCAGAAATGGGAACCAAGTCCTCTCATCATCTGCGCATCCATCATCTTAATAATTTCTGGCTTCAGTCAGAGCGGACCTAGGTAACTCTCAACTTTCTCTATGATCTATTCAAGGTATCCATCCACCAATGATGATCAGGTCAGAGGGAAGAAGAGCTCGAGCTGCCTAGCAAGCAACACAGAAGCGTCCTTCAGCAAATGAAGCATCCACCTTGGCTCTCAAGGTAGCCACACTGCCATGCAGAGTTTAAACCACTCCCACCATGTGGTCGTGGGTTGAAGAAGTAACCATCCTTCTTGGCTGGCACAAGCTCGAACTTAGTAAACACCAGCTTGCTCTCGGAGATTATCATACTAATTGCTTCTCTTCATTTGTACTGGGCCTTCCAATGCCCTATTGAGCCATCGAGGTCTCGATCTGTTCGGGGAGCACCCAAAGGTCCTGATTCGTTCACAATGGGGTCTTGAGCTTGATTACGATTGTTGAAAACTCTTATCTACCCCAAGCGGACTTCTAAACTGGTTACATCACTTAGGGACTAGAAGCTCAATATTTTCTCAGTATTCCAGTATGAAGGGTGATGACCCTAGCGTGAGACAATTTCCTCTAGTTCGCAATAAAAAGCATCTTTTGTGGAGAGCCATTCTATTATCTACACTCATAATGCAGATAATCTCAAGAGATTATACTCGTTAAAAAACTCCTAGAGTGAGACTGGTTATTAACCGATACCATAATGCATTGATACAACTTCATATTAGCCCGCCATGAGTTTGCATCTCTATCGATTTCGGTATCCGCGGTAGATCTTATGTGATCACCATCACCAGGAGAGCTACACCTCACTCTCGATGCCCTAGACCAAATCAAATCCTTCCAGGAGGATCGCCATTACCAGGAGAGCTACACCGCACTCCTGATGCCCTGGAACGGATCGAATCCCTTTAAGAGGATCACCTTGACTAGGAGAGCTAGATAGTCCTCCTAATGCTTTAGATTGGATTAATACCTGAAGAGGATCGCCAAAGTATTTCGACAGTGATCTCCTTATGACCAGAGACTAGTCGGGGAAGCCTCCTCACTACTTCTGATGCCTCGGCCGGGTACCACCCCGCACCAAGAAAGGTCTGAGTGTAAGAGCATAGTTGTCATCCAGATCTCGAGACCAGGGATTGATCAGGGAAGCCCCCTCATTACCCCTAATGCCTTGGTGGGGTGACCTCTCCCAAGAAGGATCTGAGTGTAAGAGAATAGTTTCCATCCGAATCAAAATACTAGGATATAGCTAGATAGAGTTCTTGATGCCTTGGTCGGGCTACGACCCCCAAGAAGGATCCGATTATAAGAGCATAGTTGCCATCCGGATCAAAATACCAGGATATAGCTAGATAGTGCTTCTGATGCCTTGGTATGGCTACGACCTCCAAGAAGGGTCTAAGTATAAGAGCATTGTTGCCATCCAGATCTCTATGCCAGAAAATAGCTAGATAGCGCTCCTAATTTCTTAGTCGGGCTACGACCCCCAAGAATGGTCTGAGTGTAAGAACATAGTTGCCATCCGGATCAAAAGACCAGGAAATAGCTAGATAGCGCTCCTGATGCCTTGGTCAGGCTACAACCCCTAAGAAGGGTCTGAGTATAAGAGCATTGTTGCCATCCAGATCTCGATACCAGGATATAGCTAGATAGCGCTCCTGATGCCTTGGTCAGGCTACGACCCCCAAGAAGGATCTGAGTGTAAGAGCATAGTTTCCATCCGAATCAAAAGACCAGGAAATAGCTAGATAGTGCTCCTAACGCCTTGGTCGGGCTACGTCCCCCAAGAAAGGTCTGAGTATATAAGCATTGTTGCCATCCAGATCTCGATACCAAGATATAGCTAGATAGCGCTCCTGATGCCTTGGTCGGGCTACAACCCCCAAGAAGGGTCTGAGTGTAAGAGCATAGTTGCCATCCGGATCAAAAGACCAGAAAATAGCTAGATAACGCTCTTGATGCCTTGGTCGGGCTACGACCCTTATGAAAGGTCTAAGTATAAAAGAATTATTGTCATCCAGATCTCGATACCAGGATATAGCTAGACAGCGCTCCTGATGCCTTGGTCGGGCTACGACCCCAAGAAGGATCTGAGCATAGGAGCATAGTTACCTGCTAGATCATGAGATTAGAACAACCAAAAGGTCATCCTGTGGCCTTGGCCGGGCCAACCCTGCTAGGAAGGATCTTAATGGCATAGATACCTACCAGAATCCTTTCACCAGCTCATCTAAGTTCTGTGATTCCTGGAAAAGGAACTCTAGGTACCCATATTAACCGTAAAAGCTTCATCCGACATGATCGAGCAATACGCTCATTTAGTTTGTAAGAATAAATAGTACCCCGGTTCTCTAAGCCAATCACTGGGAACGATACTGGTTACCAATAAAAAGGGTCAAGCAAAATTCTTCATGTAGTACAAGATCTAGACTCCAACCCCAAATACTTACTGGTGTTCAAGTCAAAGGGGACTTCTGTTAATAGCAAAATTTGGCTATGGACCAAAGATGAATTTTCCACTTCCCAGCCTTCCCGTAAGGGTCCAAATTCGAGCTTATACGATGGGGTATCAAGGTCTCTGAGGTCGAGCTACCACGTGATCCTATGGGAGCAAGGCAAGGCAGCCTATACCATCTTAGCATCTTAGCATCTCGCACGTGTCCAGGCTTACCAAATAAAGTTTGACGAAACCGCGTCAAGCTCCTTATACCTAGATAAAGCCCGAAGCTAGGTCGACGTGAAAAGACCTAGGTCTCCCGACATCAAGGTATCTCATGAAACTTTCCTAGAGCTTGCTACTATTACTACTTTCAGTAAGAGACCTTTAAGGTGCCGAACTTGTCTTACAAAGGCCCTCCTACCTCGTTGAGGTATAATCTCGACCTGTCCGAGCATTAAAAGAAGAAGCCCATAAAGCCTCATCGTCACCAAAAGTGCCAAGATCAACTGTAGATCCTGGCATGGTTAAATCAAGTAGCAAGAGCAGTACTCGAGCGTACCTCTCAACCCTTCCAGATGAGAGCCAAGGTCGTCTGTTTATGGCAAACACCTTATCAGGGCCTGCTAGCTAAACCCACTACCCCGCTAGGAAGCATGCATAATTAGGTCAAGCTCCATGATAAAGCTCGGGGTAGCTAAACCAAGCTCCCAACTACAAGGTTGGAACCCAATGGGATATTTTGCCTCTAAAATGGTTAGCACAAACTCCATGAGAAGACCAGCATCTAGCTTCGTGACAATCAAGAGGTCCCCATACGACCCCGCCATTGTACTGGATCCTAGGGTACCCCGCCCTCAAGGAATATCAATTGTCACCTCAGGTAACCTCCATGAAGTACCTCTCCAAAGTTACATGTAGAACTAGAGCTCTCCTCTCGATAATGTAGGAAGAGAGGGTTGACTTTAATGACATTTTAAGTACCATTAATGAGGTCAATCGTATTAATGGAGGCAGTCAACCCAATTAATGACATGATCAACACCATTAATAAAGAGAATATTCAACTCTTTAATGGCCATAATTAGTGAAAGAGTCCAAAAAGGAAACAAATACCTTTTCCTCCAAGATATCCTCCACAACCTATTCTATCGGATCAACTATAACAGAAAATCCCGCCTATCAAGGAAGGAAGAGTCCGAAGAGGAAACAATCATGTCTTCTCCAAGATAATAGCTATAAGCCAATCAACTACATTAAAGGAAGGATCGTATTCGATAAGGAAACAAAGACTAATAGAAGAGTCCCGAACTTACATGCCAAGATGGCCATCATGTATAAATATGCCTGTAAAAGGCATATTTTGGGGCTCCGATCAACGACAGAAGACACATGCTTCGTTAAAAGTTCTCTCTACATCATCATTGTGTACCTTGACCAGGAAAATATCGGTCTACATTCGACCACCATTGTAAGCTCTCTGGAGCAACTACGTTGTATTACTTCACCATCCTTGTAAGGTCCCCGGAGCATTCTTTGATATATACATAAGGAAGGGTATTCCTCCTTCCTCCGAATACTGCCTTGGGGTTTTTCAGCTTGTGATCACTCGTGATGCTTTTTCCCCCCTTGGTCAGTCCATCTCCATCTACTTATGACTTATGTATTTCCTATTATCTACTATGTTACGCATGCGTGTATGCGGGCTAGGAACCGACCTCATTGAACCTAGCTCTCTAATCTTTCTTACATGAGATCGAGAAACAATAATGAAGACCTAAGAAACTGAATCTAGATTCCTACCCCGCTGGACCTAACGCTCTTATCCTCTCATCAATATGTCAAAGTCACACATCAAGATGAGGAGAAACCACCCAGACCAGCTGGAAGTAAGTCGATGAGCTCTCCTGCATCATTTTTATTGCATAAATTGAGCTGTCCGACACTTGAGCTAGATAAGCCCCCCTCCTTACTTGCTATCTAGGTCGGGGAATTATAGGAATGAATCGGGCTCCAGAACCGGGCTCCGGGTACCATAACAGGCTCCGAACCCGATCGAGGACCAGGATCAGGAAAGGAACCTCGAGCTCCCTCGTTTTCTACCTACTACAAAGCCAGACATATGGAATTACTCCTCTCCTACCTATCGCGAAGCCCGACAAGTGGGATGACTCCTCTCTTACCTACCACTCCATACTCCATATTCATACAAGATCAAGTAAGGTACCAAAGGTACCAACCCCGGCTACCACCTCCGTGGTAGTGGTCTCTAGGGTGTTAATAGGGATTTCTCATCCTAAGCAAATTTCCCGTTAATAACTTGTAACCATATGTCCATCATTTATCTCAGGATTAAGATAGACTCTCTGATTGTATTCAAATGAAAACTTTTATCCATTGACGGTTCTAGATAAAGTATTTCATTTTGATCCTATTCAATGCACCCAGTGCACTAGATTCTTTTGCCTAAAGACACCACACTTTGATGATTTTAGACTCATCATAACACATTTGATCCCACTCAAATGCTAGCATAAGAATCTACAACTTTGACAAGATAAAGGCGTCAAACCTTCTATCTTAAGTTGTGAATATTATTCAAGACTAACTAAAGAATTGTGTCTACCTCATACATATCTAGATGTATGAACAATTCTTCTTTTCTCATAGTCTTTTGACCTTATGATTATTTACTTTTGACAATTATAATAATTAAACTATAAATGCTATAAGATTTGTTAACCTAGAAATCACTTTATTCATAGAAAAGATTGTTAATTACAATATTACACTTTTGCTATCGAGCATAATCCTAACACGTACCACAAAAATGACAAGTAGGTAGAAAGTAAGAATTTATACTATTGTATTATGTTCTCATCGAGGCATCGCCATGTTGATGAGGTTGTTTTTGATGATGCACAGGTTGGCTTCTCCTTTGAACTTGAGCCGATCGGTGGCATCTTTGTGGTCTAGCTTCTTGAGGTGGTTGAGCCGGTTGATCTTGACTCCTTGGTTTGTCATGCTTCTTGTGATCACCTCTTTTCCTCATCATTGGTTTGTTGGAGAAGGTGATTGACTTCTCAAGGACTTGTCCATTCTTCTTGAATTGCCTAGGCTTTGGTTGAGTGGCCAAGGCTTGTGTGGACTTTTCTTGAGTTGAAGGTTGCTTGGATGATGCCTTACTTTTATCTTGAGCTTAAGGTTGTTTGACCTTAGCCTACTTTAATTCTTCAATGCACCTCATCTCTCTTTCCTTGACAATCTTCAAGGAGTTTTCTTTGTTGGCAAGTTCATCCTTCATTGCCTTCATCCTTTGATGGCAATCTTCAATCTCCTTCTCATACTTGGACACATCAATATTGTCCATCATCAATGAGTCATCAATGGAGGTCACTTTCTCCATGGTCTTCGATTTGGAGACAAGAATGGAGATGTCTTCCATTTGATCATCCATGATCTATTTGTACTGATGAAGTTGAAATTGACAATTTTGCTTGGTTTCTTCAAGGGTACGTATCTTTTCCTCCGAGGAAATCTTCCACATTCTCAAGGTCTCATTTTTCTTGGAGAGCTCTTTATTTTGCTTCAAGACTTTGAGAAAGGTCACTTGACATTCCTTAGTTGAGTCAACTCCCTCAATAAGACCTTTGCCTTGGTCACTTGTTACCATACCAAAATCTTCCACATAGGAAGCACCCGAGGCCATGAAGTTAAGCACATGCTCTTCACTATTCTTGAGCAAGGTCTTCTTGTTTGCCTCCTTCACTTTGGAGTTCATCCTTTTCTCCTCTTTCACATGGAGGTCATACTTTTCTTGTGATATTTTATGAATCTCCTAAATCTATCAACCATGAGAGTCATCTCCTCATCGGAGTCATATTCCTCCCTCTCAATTTTGGAGGTCAAATCTCTCTCTAATATCTCAATGCCACTCATGGTGTTTAATGAATGAGATGAATGCAAATGAATGCAACAATCAAATGCAAACAAATTCAAGACACACAAACAAGAGCTTGGATAACCTAAGTATGTCTAAGAATCCGCTCTGATAGCAATTGAAAGTTCCCAAAGAAGTGTGTGTCTAATAACCTAAAAGAAGGGTGAATAGGTTTTAATCAAGTCAATTACCAATTTTTCTTGACTAGTCAATATTTAAAATTCACCAAATAATACAAACATACAACATCAAGTGTAAAGTACGAAAATATAAACAACAAAAGATGTATACGTGGAAACCCTCCAAATGGGAAAAACCACGGGTTGTTAAGTGTGTCACACTCGATCGTAGAAATCCACTATATGAGTAAAAAGTTACACCCTCAAGGTATCCAGTTAAGCAAGCCCTGCCGCCAGCTTCCACCCAGACAAAAAACATGAGCAAATTCCAACTTCAATTATTATTCCCTATTACAAAAATTTATGGACATATATCAAGGAACTCTCACTCTCGACAACCTCAAGCTATGGCCACTACTACTCACCACTCTTGGTTCAATCCCTAGTGATATCCCCTGATATAGTATTCTTGGATGAGCCCCTCCTACTCTACCCCTCGGGCCTTTTACAGTGGATACCCGACCAATTGCTTGCCAGCCTACCCTTGGTTGCAAGACTTGACTTGCTTGTGCAACTTCACCTAGAAGCCACAAGACTTTGACTCTATGAAGAAAATATGGTCTGAGTGAAATAATTAATGAATGCTCAATGCAAAATATGTTAGACCAACATAAAATGCTTAACTAGGTGTAGATAATGCAATATAACAACCTAGTTATCAAACAATGCCTACATGCCCATACATAAGGACTCAATTAGATGCAAAAGGATTCTAGCAACCAAATTGTCAATAAAAGTCCAACCAACACAAGTAGTCACAACATATAATCAAGGGCAATATTTTGCAATTAATAAATGCAATCAATGAGGCATAAACAATAATGTCTAAATGCAATGCATAAAGACTTAACTAGATATGGATATGCAATATTACAATCTAGTTATCAAACAAAGCCACTTCAACAAAAGTTGTCAATAAACATGGCATGGTCAATAAATGCAATCATGAAATGCAATCAACATGACCTAATTAGCTAAATGGCAAATATGTCCTAAATGCTAGCTATCACAATAGCCATATCAACACAAGTTGTCATCAAGCATGGCAAGGACTATAATGCAATCACAAAATGCAATCAATGAGTCTTAATTAATAATGTCTAAATGCAATGCATAGAGACTTAGCAAGACGGGCAAATATGTCCTAAATTCAAGCTATCAACAAACAAACCCAATCATGTTATAACTCATCAATAAATGCATTCAACACCAGATTTTAACAAATCATGTGCATAAAAATGAATTCTTGAACAATAAGAACAATAAATGAAGATGAGATGTTTGTTCTTACTTACCAAGTCAAGATTGATGAAGACTCATGTGTGATTAATGCAATGGATGCATGGGTTTTGGGTTTGGAGAGTTAGGAACCACTCTTGGACCTTTTCTCTCAAAGAAAATACATTCTCACACTAAAAAAAGGTTTGAAAGCTCAAAAAAATGAGTGAGGTAGAAGATGGCATGTAAGTATGAGCCCTAGAACAAAACTACATTGCTTTGAAAATGCCCAAAATTTTACTTAGTGCCCTGGTGAGCTGCGCTGATCAACAGGAGCCACACCAGTGCACACGTACTGTCCAGGGGCGCTGGTGAGGTGCGCTTGTGGACCGGCGCATCCGTGACAGCACAAAAGCTCGAGATTCGAGCGACCTAAAACATGACCAAACGATATCCAAACCTTTTGTATAATATATTGTTGGAAAGGTATGGAAGCTTAATTTCTACTCCAACTTAAAAAACATGATTTGGATATCTGAAGAAAGAGTTATGGTAATTGAAGTGACCAAAGGTCAGAAACGGACAACAACAGAGTTGCCCTGTTTCTGTGGTCACTTTGGAGATAGCAAAACCAATCCAAACGGTCATGAAATATTACGAATAATATACCGTTGGAAAGGTATGGGTGTCTAGTTTGTACAAACAATTTCAAAACTCATTTTGAATCATTATATAAAAAGATATGGTCACAAGACCATACAAAGGTCAGTTTTGAAAAACATTTAAATCATTGAAATACACTCTTTTGAAACTAGACACCATACTCTATATAACCAAACCAAGAGAAGAATGAGACCTTCTCATATGGTCACTCAATGTGCTAAAATAAGCACAACATCATACAAGCGCGAACACAATATAATACCACACTTAAATCTATAAATGAAGTGCAATTGTGATTGTGAAGAGATGCACACATATAAACAATATCAACACAAATGCAAGATAAACAAAGCATGCATGAGGTGTATGTGTGCACCTAAACTCTTCAATAGGCAAAGTCAAGTGAATATACCTTTTGCTGTTGAAGTCATGGAGATGCTTGGAAGCTTGTCAATGAGGACCTAAGCTACCCATTACACAATCTCCCCAATGTGGTGTGGTTTGTCATGAAATAAGCCAATCATAAAATAAAGGTCCTTACACGTGTGTCTATCCTAACCTAGAGGGGTGGGGGTCAATAGGTTTTAATCAAGTTAATTACCATATGCTAGCCTCACACGATCATAGAAATCCATTATATGAGAAAAAGGCTACACCCCTCAAGTGATTCTCGGACTCTCACTCTCGACAACCTTAGGCTATGGACACCGCCACTCACCACTCTTGGTTCAATCCGTAGAGATATCCTCTAATACAATACTCTTGGTGTGAATGCCTCCTACTCTACCCCTTTGGCCTTTTATAGTGGCACCCGACCAATTGCTTGACCCTTGGTTGCAAGACTTGAATTGCTTGTGCAACTTCATACCGAAGCCACAAGACTTTGACTCAGTGAAGAGTTCAACAACCTATGTGAATATGTGAATATGTGAAATATTATAAATGCAAATAATGCTAGGAAAAACACTAAATTCTTACCTAGGAATTTAAGAATGTCACCAAGTACAATTCCTAGATATCAAAGTCTATATAAATGCTCATAAAGAATTAACTAGATATGGATATGCAATATTACAATCTAGTTATCAAACAAAGCCAATCATCAAATACAATCAATATGAACTAATTAGTTGTTAACCAGAAACTTGCTCGGGGTGAGAAATTTCAGTTAACACCCTCGAGACCATTACCACGGAGGTGGTGGCTGGGGTTTGGTATCTAGAGTACCAAGGATCGTTTTGAACAAGAGTGATGGTGGGTGTAGGAATAAGGTGCATGCGAATGTTGTAGACAATGATAACTCTATTTTATTACAGAGATTAGGATTACAACACTCTAATGAGTAACACTAAATCCCTGGCAAACTAGTGGAGATGGTGATTTCGTTCATGTTGAGAAGTAGAAAATAACGATGGTCGTGTTCTGATTATAGAATTTAGACCGGAGTCCTCCATCTTCATTCACGTTGGGAGTATTTATACATGGACAAATAGGTTAAACTTGTGAATCTCCTGCCATGATTCTCTGAATCAGTTCCCTTCCTATCAAGTGGGATATTTTATTTAAAAGTGATTGACTTCGAATTAATAATGAATTGAAGAATATATTTGGTGGAGATAAGTTTGTTTCCTCTTTGGACTCAATCTCTTGCCTTACACGTATGCAGAATGTAATGTGTTAATTTTCTTTGGAGTGTAGATATGATCTCGTGTGTATTCATGGCATGATTCTTCATGGAGGTCGTCGAGTATGGTGTTCGCTGTTTCATATGGTGTGGTAGATCCATGCCCCGGTCTTGGTACCAGGAGCTAGGTTGAACCTTTCCAGGTCTCTTGGAGTTAGGGATAGCTTCATGGGCACCCTTTGGTGGTAGGGGTGCTTAGATAGGCTCCTTCCTTCTTGTCCATATAGGTTTGAAACTTCCTTTAGTGAAGTGGAGCAACTCTGTAACCTGAACCTAATGTCTTTTTAAGTCTAAAGAGGATGGCGGGCTTTCAAGGAGGTTCTGAGATAGTTTTGATCTCGGAGAGCCCCAGATAGCCATGTGTCGGACTTTCCCTACATTCTAGCTTTGGTGTAAAGAACTCAATCTGATCGTGTCGGGCTCCACCCCTGATGGTTCTGAAGCTCTATGGCCTCTTCTTGCTTTTGATGGGCGGCTTCATTGCTCGCCCTTAGAAACCGAGGTTCAATTATGGGTAAACTCAGGCTTGGATCCGGGCTAGGAGAGCGAAAAATTTCTCTTTGGTCCCTAGACAAATTTAGCTATTAACAGAAGTCCCCTCTGACTTGAACATCGGTGATTGAGTTAGGGTTGGAGTCAGATTTCCTATTTTAATTAGGAAACTTTCCCTCTTTTATCATGACCTAAGATCTCGAAGAAAATCTTCTAATTAATTGCACAAATGACATGGCGAGCATTGACCGATTTACTCCCCGAGATAATCTGGCTACGTTATAGCTATTCTCACTATTCGAGGTAATCCTACCGAAGATTTCATCAATGTCACTGCTCCCTTTGCTTCTATTTATACCCAATTGCTTCACCGTCTTCCTCACGTTTTATTACCCTTTTTTTTGCAACCTTTCTCAGCCACACCTATGCCTCTAATTTATCTGCCTCTAAAACTTATTCCATTATGTCGAAAGTCAGTCATGACTTTGTCGATTCCCTGTTCGATAGTGAATAAGTTTCCAGGATTGCCCTTGGGAAACGAGCTCGAAGAGACTTCGACGGTGACGATTCTTCCCCAAACCCGTAACGTCGCCGGTCAAATAGAAACGTGGTCATTTGAAGTAAATTCCTAGTTAAGGTGATTAGGGCGAAAGTAAGCTTCTCTAAGGGTGTAGTTTATCTCTGGCTTGGTTAGCACATGGCTCACATAGTAAATGGGTCGTTGCACTCTATCTCCACACTCCTTGACCAAAGCCTCGCTTACTGATGTTTCAGAGATAGCTAGGTAAATCTGGAGCTGCTATCTGAGGATCGGTTTAACTAACAACGGTGGGCTAGCCAGATACTCCTTTAAAGCTAGGAAATTCTGCTCACTTTCCTGGTCCCATTTCATGTTCTTCCCTTGTTAGATAATTCTGAAGAAAGGGATACACTTATCTGTGGAACGAGAGATGAACCGATTGAGAGTTGTAATACTTCCTGTTAGGACCTGCACCTACTTTAGTGAAGTCGGGGATTTTAGGTCCATGATGGCTCTAATTTTTTATGGATTAGCCTCAATACCTCTCTCATTGACCATAAAGCCCAAGAACTTTCCCCCAGTTACCCCTAATGCACATTTGGAGGGGTTTAGGTGCATCTGGTTTTCCCTCTAGATCAAAAAGGTTCTATAAAGGTCTTCATGTGCTCTTCTGCTGTATGTGATTTGGTGATCATGTCGTCGATATATACTTCCATCGACTTACTAATTTTGGGCTTAAACAGTCGATTGACTAGTCATTGATATGTAGCTCCCGCATTCTTAAGCCCCGAACGGTATCACCCTGTAGCAGTATAAACCTTGCCCGGTGATGAAGTTGGTATTGTCCTAGTCGGTGGGGTACATCATGATCTGGTTATACCCTAAGAATGCATCCATAAAGCTTCGAAATTTCTTCACTGTTATAGAGTCAACCAGTTGATCAATTTTGGGAAAGGAAAACTAGCCTTCGGGCATGCCCGATTGAGATCAGTATAATCGACACACATTTGCCATTTCCCATTTGCCTTAGTTACTATTACCAAGTTGGTTAGCCAGTTGGGATATCAGGCTTCCCTAATGAAACTGACCTTGATCAACTTGTTAACCTCCTCCTAGATTGCGGCATTCCTCTCCGCATTGAAATGTGGCCACTTTTGTTTGACAGGTTTGATGGTGGGATCGATCGCCAACCTGTGGGATACCAATGACAAGGTAATCCCTGGCATTTCATCATGGCTCCATATAAAAGTATCGTTAAACTTCCAGAGCAACTTGATCAATCCCTCTTTTAATCCTGTTTCGAGTGTAGCCCTAACCTTCACTACTTTGGTCTGGTCATCTTCTCTTACCGGGACTTCTTCCAACTTGTCAACAGGTTGTCCGTTGGCCTATTCTCTCCATTGTTCTTCTTCTTCTGTGACATGAGAATCACTTTCTAGATGCTCAGTAGGCTGAGGGGATTGGCTCCCTCATCCTCTATGTGAGTTGGCTCCCTTTTTTTTTGCTTTGATTTATTGTTGATCATGAATTTATACGAAGGTTGGGTTCTCCTTGCTTTACTTTTGACCTTGACCTGAAACGCAACCCTCAATGTAATCTTAACTTAATTAAGCTTGGCAATTAACGACCTCCAATCTGTTGAGTCTAAGTTGGCTATTGTCGACCTTGTCTGCCCCTTAAACTGGATGTGTTTTAACCAAGCTTTCACAGCGGGCTACCATAACTGTGTCCCTGTAAAGTTAAAAAGGAAATATGGAGAACAAGTAGAGTAATGATATTCCACTGTGGTATATGTTGGACCCTAGAAGGATCTTTCTGTGTCAGATGTCTAGCTCTGATACTTTAGGAAAAATTCATACTATATTTTTTTAGGTGCCTCTCTACCTCATATCGGAGATATGAGGGACCATTTTATAGAGACCTTGGTTTGGTAGGCTTGTGCGTATCTGGGCTTTGATTCCCGCGTGATGGGTGGTAGCCCGACCAAGGCATTGGGAAGGCTATTTGCTATCCTGGTCTCGAGATTTGGATGACAGCTATACTCTTACACTCAGACCCTTCTTGGAGGTGGTAGCCTAACTAAGGCATCATGTAAGCTATCTAGTTGTCCTAGTTTCGAGATCTGGACGGTAATTATGCACTTACACTCATACCTTTCTTGGCAAGGGGAGGTGCCCGGCCAAGGCAACAAGGAAGCTATCTAGCTTTCCTTGGTTCATGGTGATAATGGAAAATTTATTCATGGAGAACACAATCGGAGAGGGATAAATTAATGGCAAACTTTATTGATTATCAAAATGGAGTACATTGTTGTTTGAAAAACCTTATTATAACATAAATGGAGGTAGTTTGCTAAGGAGTCCCCTGCCTAGGGATAAAAACCCCTCAAATGCTCAGTTTTATAGGTGTGTTTGATGGATCGACCATCATGTATTCAAGCTTGTATGCTCCATTGTGGATGTAAGTACCTCGATTTTATGATTGGCTTATTTCATGACAAACCACACCACATTGGGGATGATTTTTATGTAAAGGGTAGCTTAGGTCCTCATTGGCAAGCTTCCAAGCATCTCCATGACATCAAAAGCAAAAATCATATTCACTTGACTTTGCCTCTTGAATAGTTTAGGTGCACACACACACTTCATGCATGCTTTGTTTTATCTTGCATTTGTGTTGTCTATTGTTTATTTGTGTGCATCTTTTCACAGCACACTTACATGTATTTGTGTTGTTGCATGTGTCTTCATGCACTTCAATCTTAGTTTTAAGTGTGGTTTTATGCGTTGTTTGCACTTGCATGATGGTTTGCTTGTCTTAGCGCATGAAGTGACCATTGAGAAAGTCCTATTCTTCTCTTGGTTTGGTTATATGGAGTAAGGTGTCTAGTTTCAAAACAGTAGATTTCAATGATTTAAATATTTTTCAAAACTGACCTTCGTATGGTCTTATGACCATATCATTTTAGTCAATGCTTCAAAATAAGTTTTGAAAGTTTCTGTACAAACTAGACACCCATACCTTTCCAACGGTATATTATTCATAATATTTCATGGCAGTTTGGATTAGTTTTAAAATCTCCAAAGTGACCACAAAAACAGGGCAACTTTGTTGTTGCCCATTTTTGACCTTTAGTCACTCAAATGACCATACCTTTTTCTATAGATATCCAAATAATGTTTTGTAACTTTAAGTAGAAAGTAGACTTCCATACCTTTCCAACGGTATATTATACAAAAATTTTGGATGTCGTTTGGTCATGTTTTTGATCGCTAAAAGATCAAGCTATTGAGCTGTCAGGCGTGTACTGCGGTCTAGACCGCTTTTGGTGCACATGCCTAGCCAGCATTCTAGGAAGCAATCTTTTCTAGCTGTGCCATATGGCCTGGACAGCTGCCTAGACACTTGCCTAGCCAGCGGTATGCCGAGCGATCATGATGAGACTTCGTTTCCCAAGTCCAAAACGATGCCGTTTTGTCTAGGGCTTATATATATATGTTCTCTTCTTCTTCCTTGCCTCTTTAGAGTTCAAAGAACATATTTTTAGAGAAAGAGAACCTCCCTTAGAGAGAGAAAGCTTCAAGCTTTGTTTTTAACTGTCCAAACCCTAACCCATCTTCATCTTGCATTTCAAGCATCCTCTAAAGCGTGGGTTTTCATTGATTGTTAAGTGGAATCTTCATTATTGTTCGTTTATTGTTCTAGCTTACCAAAACATGCCGTTTATTGCTTAAGTTGGAAAATCTTCATATTTATTGTTTATCTTTTGAAGTTATGAAATGTTTGGGATTTGTATTGTGATAGCTTGCATTATTAGGTCATATTTGCCTAAATAGCTAATGTTAATAGCCAAATTTGGCTAGGGCCGAAAGAGAAATTTTCCACTCTCCTAGCCCAGATCCAAGCCCGAGTTTACCCATCATTGAACCCCGGGTTCTGGGGGCGAGCCACGAAGCCACCCAACAGAAGCGAGAAAAGGTTATTGAGCCTTAGAACCGTCAGGGGTGGAGCTCGACACCATCAGATCGAGCTCCTTACACCAAAGCTAGAATTTAAAGAAAGCCCGATGCATGGCTATTCAGGCTCCCCAAGATCGAAACTATCTCGCAACCTGCTCGGATGTCCGCCATCCTCTTCAGATGTAAAACGACATCAGGTTCAGACTACAGCGTTGCTCCATTTCACTAAAAGAAGTTTCTAACCTATCTAGACGAGAAGGAAGGAGCCCGTCTGAGCCCCGCTACCACCAAAGGCTACCCACGAAGCTATCCCCAACTCCAAGAGACTTGGAAAGGTTCGACCAAGCTCCTAGTACACCGGGGGCATAGATATACCAAACTATATGAAACAACGAACACCGTACTTGATGACTTCCAAGAAGAATCATGCCATGGTTTCACAGGAGACTCAGGCATGCCATTGGGATCGAAGATACTCCCCGTGATTAAAGGAACCGCAGCCCTCAAACAAAACATAATGGCAGATTTCATTGTAGTTGACCTTCCAACGGCTTACAATGCAATACTAGGAAGGCCATTCCTATCAACCATCAAGGGAGTCTTGTCAGTCTACTATAACACCTTGAAGTTTCCAGTCTGGAACCAAGTAGGCGAGGTACGTGGTGACCAGCTAGCTACTAGAAAATGTTATGTGGTCTATTCTAACCCGACAGTATTGGTAAGACAATTCTCATAAGTGTCAAGCAGGGTGCCCAACCACTGGTTCTAGACTACATCAATAATAATAATAATAATAATAGTAATTACAGAGAAAATTGATGAAACTAGTCATGAATAAGGCAAGGTGCCCACCCCCTTTTTCGGGCAATCGAGATAGATGGTTAAACAGATCTCATCTAACTTCAACCTCCTTCTAGTTTCTTCCCTCCGTTCCTCCATATTATTGGTTTGTACCTACCTCCCCTTCGTTTGGTGGTTGATCAACCTGGTTATTTCCTCCAACTGGTTCTTTTTCCTAAGGTTGCTCATCTGCCTACTGCTCAGCTAGGTCCTCCTCTAGGACTGCACTTACCACAACCACAACTACAGAAGGAATGACCACATTTTAGAAAGTACCAGCTGCCTCCGTTCCCATATGTTCAACCCTCGATTATGCTCTGGAAAGCTCTTTAGAGCAGTCTCCGGTGTTCTCCCGTGTTTCAGGATGATCCCTTTTGGGCTGCATAGGTTGGACCTCATCAGAGGTCTCCCCTGGTCCAAAATGTTATGAGACTGGAGGATGGAGAGGAAGATCTGCTTCAATCATCTATTTCCCAGCTCCAACCATGCTCAAAGGACTTGCTCCATCATCAGTGGGAAGGGACATCTCTACGACCTTGGCCATAATCTTCTCTCTATCCTAGTTGGCAATGACAGACAGATCAAAGAGAGGAGGGAGAGCTTCTACGGCCTGTTAGGAGGAATAATAGTACCCATCACTGAAAGAGGCATCCACATCGGCCTGTAGCTTGGCCACTTGAGCATACAAATCCTAGTTTTTGATATCCAGCGCCTTGGCCTATGCTTTCCAGGTAACCCTCTGCTTAGCCCAATGTTTAGATTTGAGGGTCTCTTGGTCGAAAGACCACTTCAGCCTCTCGTAGTTGCACTAAGCTCGGCCAACACTTTCTCTATATTCTTTTGGTTGGAGGTCATCTCCTGCACTAGAGTTTGAGGCCACACAAGTAAACCCATATCCCTTTTAGCTTCAGCCTTAGCCTTTATAACATGATCATGAAGAGAAGCCACCTGATGGCCCAGAGCCTGCAGGTGTTAGGTTTTAGTTTTTGTTGGCTTGAATTCCATATCAAAATGGTGTTTACTAGTAATGACTTAGTTGTTTAGGTTCATGATGATTCAAGCTTCAAGGAAGAAGAAACAATAAGTCAAAGCAAGTTCTAAGTCTTCAAAGAGAAAGGATGCAATTTGGTTCTACAAAGGTATACTAAGACCTTATCTTTCTCTTACAAGGCTAAGGCACACACACACATATCATACATTTGTGTCCCTGCATAGTTGTGCACCATTATAGGCACACACACACATATCATACATTTGTGTCCCTGCATCGTTGTGCACCTTTATAGGCACACATATACAATTCATTCATATGTGTCCCTGCATCGTTGTGCACCATGTATAACACATTCACACACTTGGAGATGAATGCTCATGCATTGTTTTGGAAATAACATGTTTTGGAATATGCATGATTGGAAACTATCTCTATGTAGTTTGCATTCTAGTGTGAATTGTGTTTGTGTGTGTATATGTTTGTATAACATGGATATTGAATTTGGATTTAGTCTTAAATCATTCTTGATTGAGTTCCAGTCATTTCGGTTACTCATACTATTGATTTCAAGTTCAAAGTCAAAAGATACTACACTTTCAACTCATGTTTCATACATTGTCTTCGTCTTCGTATATCTAGTTGAATTATTATATTCTGGGTTGAGTATCTTATATTTTCATGTCCATGTGAGAGTTACAGTTTGCAATCCACAAACAGATTCAAATTCCGAGTTCAGAGGCCGGAGAACGGTCAAAGAACGCGAAGGAGGGTCGAAGGAGAAAGAAGCAAGCAAACACTTCTTTCCCGAGATGGAGCGTGGCCATCTCGGGGCAGAAGGCTTGCTGCACTGAGATGCCCACGTGCCATCTTGGGCAGCAAGCTTGCTGGCTTCATTTTTTCCCTCTTGGTCATTTCACATGTCCAAGTCTCCCACTCCTTCATAAACTCTTTCCCTCTCACATTTCATTCTAAGAAGAAATTCAAATCAAGTGTGCAGAATTTTCTCTCTAAATTTTCTCACATTCAAAACACCATAACTTCTTCATTTAAAATCCGATTTGAGTGACTCAAAGTTTAGAGTGTTCATCTATTCATCCTCCATCTTTTCTCTGAAGGTTTGAGTTAATTGTGTTTCTGTTTTTGGTGTCTAATCATACAAAAACGGGACTGCACCTAGATCAACTAAGGTATTGATTTTCTCTCTAAGTTTTCTTTTAAAACTTGGTCAATTGCCTTGGGTGTTCTTCTTCTACATATATTTGTATATTTGTGAGTGTTTTGATTTGTGTTTTGAACACTTTCAAAGCTAGGTTGAATTTCAATTGAAATCATTCATGTTGAGTTAAGTTTTGATTTTGCCTATGTTATCACATGTTTGGGATTGTATTGTGCTAGCTTTGATTCTATGACTATTTTGTGATCTTTGATTGATTGATTTTGTGAAAAATAGTTCATCACATGTATTAGGCTCTCTTGGCCAAAATTCTCACGTAATACATGTGCTTATGTTCTTTTGAGCTATTCATGTGATTTGTTGAATCTGTTATTAGGAATATGCTCTAGAACTTATGCTTAGATCTATTTGACATTGTCATATGATTTTAGCATGTTTTAGGTTCTTGTGATTTAAACTTGATCTTGTGATTTGTTGATCATATATTGTGATTCAAGTTTTGATATATGCATGAATCTAGTTTGTGATTAATGTTGATCATATCTTACATAATCTAGATTGATTACTCATGCATGATTAACTAGAGACTATATGTGATTTGTGCATTCATGCTCATGTCAAGTATTTTCCATAGGATGTTTTGATCATAGCATTCTATGTTGCATGCTTGTTTGCGTTTTGCATTCATGATCACCTAGATGCCTTGTGAGAAGGAAGTCTTGACAATAGGTGTGAGACCTATGGTGTTGAGCAAGAAGTCTTGGCAAGAGGTGTGAAGCCTCGGATTGTAGAGCAAGGAAGTCTTGACTAGAGTCGGGAAGACTCGGATAGTTGAGCAAGAAGTCTTGCCTTGGGTTGCGAAGATCCGGATAAGGTGAGCAAGGAAGTCTTGACAAGAGGTGTGAAGCCTCGGATTGTTGAGCATAGGGCGCCAACTTCTAGAGTAGGATAGGAGGGTAGTTTCTAGGTGAAGAGGTCATTTGAGAGATTGTACTTGTCTTATCTACTAGTGGATTTTGTTTGCCGGTGGCTGCTAGCCCGTGGATGTTTCCTTTTTGGAGGTTTACCACGTTATATCTTGTGTCAACTTTTCTCTATGCCTATCTCTTTAATATTTGTATTGTGGATAGAACTCTTTATGTATGTTGACTTCCTCTTTATAATATAGATTGTGTATGTATTACAATTACCTATTTGTATCACACTTTACTTGTGTTTATATATTGATTAATTTTCTTTATTTAATATATATATTGTGATACAAGCAATCTAGAGGGACAAACTTTTGTTTGTTTCTAAGGGAGTCGAAAAAGGTGTCTAACCTATTCACCCCCCCCCCCCCCCTCTAGGTTAGCATTGAGCATTTAACCGTGATTGTATTTTCAGCAGGATGCAAAGCTTAAGTTAGAAACCGATCAAGATGCATATCCATTGGTAAGTAGAATGTCGACGGGCATCGAAGCCATCCGAGGGAGACCACCACATAGGCAAGATGCAACAAACTGCTCTAAGACTTCGTCTTGCCCGGTAGAGCTCAGCTGTTGTTGAAAGCGAGCAGGAGGAACCTCTGAAACACCAGTCTCAGAGACTCTAATTCTTCAAACCTTCGAGTCTTCGAAACTTGAGTGTATTACAGAATAATTATAAATAAAAATATTGCAGTTTTTTTTTATATTAATACAAAAAAAAAAAACTTAGCAACTACCAAGAAGGAAATTATGGCGATGATAGACCACCCTTCTTGTTACAATCCCAAAACAAAAATACATTGAAATTCTAGGACCAAAATTGAGCAATAACAATCCACATATAAAACACACACACACACACACACACACACACACACACACACACACATATATATATATATATCCATACATTCCAATGTAAATATATATGTGAATACTTAGAGTGTCATCTCTTTCTAAAACATGCATATTTACAATAAAAAGAAAAAGATTCACGAACACATACATCAATTAATCAAGGTTACAACCAGGCTCTGATACCAATTGTGGGGAAAATATAACACACGCAACGAAAGCGCGAGAAAATTTATTAAAATTTAGGATTTGCATATAAATAAAAAAAATTCCCTTTTAAATAACAAGAACCTTAACCCTAGATTAATTGATGTATATAAAAAAGTAGCGTACCTTTTTCTCATGAAGATTGAAGAAGCACTGGATTGATTCCGTAAGATCTTCCAATCCAATCACGAACGTGAATCACCTAGAAGTGTGGGCTCCCTTTTTTTAATCGTATAGATGAGGATGGAAACAAACAAAATCTTCTTCTTTGTTAGTTACAATAATCCTCTAAGAAGAAAACAAATAACGCTAGGTTACTTGTGAATTATCAATCAATTTGATTGAAACTCACGTGAACCTTGATTCGATGTTGTACACAAAACCTTTTGATGTAAAGGCTACTAGTGTATTATTGAAAACTAAAAGTTCTTTTCTTCCTATTTCTTCTTTCCCGAATCACACTTTTTCTTAGAGTTGATCGAATTTTGTCTTGAGTAAAATCTGATTTTTCTCCATCAAAATTCCTATGATGGCCGAATTCTTCTCTCTTGGAAAAACTAGGCTAGCCGAAATCTCCTCTAGAAATTATGCTAGGGCTGGCTGAAATTCACTCTTAGAATGCATAAGGGCTGGCCGAAAATCACAAGGGATATATATAGGATTATAAATCCTCTCCTAAGAAGGATTTACTTGGTTGGCAAGAATCCTTTCTGTTAACGGGAAATTTGCTCAAGATGAGAAATTCTAACTACACCCTCGAGACCACTACCACGGAGGTGGTGGCCGGGGTCGGTACCTTTGATACCTGACCTGCTTGGATTGAAACGAATGTTTAAATGACCCTAGCAAATGAGAGCTTTATTATAGAACACTTGTGATACACAGCAATCTCTCATATATCCTCACAATCTCTCTAGTACATAGGAAGGTGACAATTTCATGCTTGTCGAATAGTGGATACCATGATGGTCGTGTTCTGATCACAGAATTTTGGCCCGACATCCCTCTCTCTCCTTTTTTTTTATTTTCTTTGTCTCTGCTTAGCCTTATTTATATCCAGTCCAAGTAAGTTTAAACTCATAAATATCCTGCCACAATCTTATGAATTCGTTCCCCCCTTATCAGACGGGATTCGTTACTTTACAAGTTGTTGATTTTGAATTGATAATGTATTGGATGATATCTTTGACGAGGATAAGTTTGTTTCCTTTTTGGAATCAAACTCTTGACTTACACGCACGCGAAATTAATGTTGGTTATAACGTAGATAAAATCTTATGTGTATTCATGGCATGATTCTTCATGGAGGTTATTGAGTTAGCTGCGAGTTGTCCTGTAGAGTGAGGTAAACCCATGCTTTGGTTCTGTTTCCAGAAGCTCGGGAATGGACTCATGGACACTTACTAGGGGTAGTGTAGTTCATGCAAGATTCTTCTTTCATGCCTAGCAGGGACAACGGGCTTCTGAAGAGGTTGGTGGGATTCTGGACAAGGCTACGAGTCGAACCTAACCTCGGGAAGCATTGGTCTAGAAGGAGCTCACTTTTGTTTATTTCGGGGCTTTGTTTTGAGTGCTTCTTAAGCTCGGGCGATCTTTTCTCGCTTTCACGGGGTGGTTTTGAAGCCCAACCCCAGGAATCGAGATTTCGAGATGGGTGATCTCGAGAAGCCCGGATTCTAGTGTTCACGTGTGGGCTCGACCTGGACTTTCCTAGCTTCACTTTTTATAGCTCTGATGCCTGATGATCCTTCCTCGATTCTGCGGGGTAGCTCTAGGGCTTGCCTGAGGTCCTATGAATAACGATTTCTTGTTTTAATTCTAGCTTGGAGAGTAGAAAATTTCTCTTTGACCTCTAGCCAAATTTTACTATTAATAGAAGTCACTTCTGACTTGAACACTAGAGATAGAGTTGGGGTTAGGGTCAGATTCCCTACTTAATTGGGAAATTTTTAGTTACAAGATAATTACTATGAATCTCGAATGAAATCTTCTTATTAATTGCTTAGGTGACGTGTCAAACTTGGATTGGCGTGCTCCTTGAAGTAAACCGGCTGCGTTACAGCCCTCTCTGTGGCTCGAGGCGATCTGTCCAAGGAAATCGCCATCGTCATTACAACCCTAACCTCTATTTTACTTCAAGTTAACTGCCGTTTTCTCACCCTTTCTTTCGATTTTAAATTTTCAAATTTCCTCTCTCTTGCTACTTTCTATCGATTTTCCTTTTTCTTCAACCCTCAAAACATGTTCAACCATGTCGAAGACCAGTCATGACTCTATTGACTCCCTTGTTGAAGGCACAAAGGTCTCCAGTCTCTCCCAAGGAAAGCGGGCTCGACGAGACCTAGGCGAGGACCACTCTCCTCTGTCCCCACAACGTCGTCGATTGAACCAGAATGTAGCCATCGGGACTGGGGTTTTTAACCAACTGGATAACCCCCTAAATTTGGTTGATACGGACTCCCGTGAAGAGAATAGGGTTGGCATTGCTGGAAAGGTGTCCTTCTCTAAAGAGGCGTCCTCCATATGATTTCTGGGTCATTCCAGATTTTCTGTTATCCCAAAGTCGATCAACCGCTAGAGGTCTTAATATGGTATTCCTGACAGCACCTTCTTAACAGTCCCTCATAGAAACTTCATCCGACATGATCGAGTAGTACGGTTTGTGACCTATCTCGCTTACCAAATTTTACACTGACAATTGCATCAAAAATTCCACCAGTGAAATATCCCCTTCTGTGGTCCGCCACCGCTCATTTATTTTCCAGGTACACCGGATTCACCTACGTTTCGCCTATGTATAAAGACCTGGTGAGAAAGTGGCCTTAGTTTCCTACATGTATCCTTTTTGCCTATGTACCAGGATTCCTAAAGTGGGAATAATATGTACCTTGATTCTCTTGAGCCAAGTATGCTGAGAACGATTTTTGCTTCAACTTATGGCTGCATGTAAGAAGAGATAGGAAAATTCTTCAAGTGTTACCTATCCTGACTCCAATGCCAATTATGTACCGGTGATAAAGTCAGATGGCACATCTGTTTATAGCAACATTTGGCTAGAGACCAAAGAAGAATTTTCCATTTCCCGCCTTGGTGCAAGTGTTCAAATTCAAGCTTATGTGACAGGGTGTCAAGGTCCCCGAGGTCGAGCTATGCGATCTTGCAAGAGCAAGGCTAGGCCGTCTATACAATCTGAGCAGCTTAAATGCATCCAAGCTCATTAAATAAAGCCCGATGTGACCACATCAAGCTCCCTATGTCAGGATAAAAGCTCAAAGCTAGGTCATTGTGAGAGGACCTGGGTTCCCCGATGTTGAGGTATCTTACGACACTTTCCTAGAGCTTGCTACTATTTCTACTTTCACCAAGAGACCTTGAGGTGGCCAAACTAGTTTTGTAAAGGCCCTCCTACCTTGTCGAGGTATAATCTCAACCTGTTCAAACTGAAAAGGAGGAAGCCCATAAATCTCCATCATCACCAAAAAGGTCCAACACGAGTAGAGCAAGATCCACTATAGATCCCGGCATGGTTAAATCAAGCCTCTAGTAGCAAGAACAGTACTTGAGCATACCTCGACACTAGCATCACCCCTGGTAACCTCCATAAAGTACCTCACCAAAGTGACATACAAAACCAGAATTCCCCTCCAAACAGTGTAGGAAGAGAGGGTTGACATTCATTACATTTATGATGCCATTAAAGAGGTCAACCGTATTAATGGTTGTAGTCAACCCTATTTAATGATTTCAACTGTATTAATGGAGATAGTCAACCTTATTAATGAGGTCAGCCATATTAATAGAGGTAGTCAACCCTATTAATGACATGATCAACGTCATTAATAAGAGAATATTCAACTCTTTGATGGCCACCATTAGTTATAGAGTCTAAAGAGGAAACAAATACCTTTACTTCCAAAATATCCTCCACATCCGATTCTTTGGGGTAAACTACAACAGAAAATCCAGCCTAATAAGGAAGGAGGATCAATCCATAATCTGAGAAGTGGACAACAAGCAATTGGAACCTATAAATGTGACAAAACTCTCTCCAAGAAGGATATGCAAAATGATATTCACAAATCGACTCCTGAAATACTAGATATTTGACACTTGATATACAATCTACTACACATCTCATCTCTGGTCCAAAAATGGACAAACCAAAGAGAAGCCTTCATAGTTCACCTAGATTCACTATACATGATCATTGTATGTGTTACCTTTGCCCAGAATATACCGGTATTGGTCTACATTCACAACCATTGTAAGCTATTTAGAGCAACTACGTTGTATTATTTCACCATTTTTGTAAGCTCCTCGGAGCATTCTTTGATATATATATATATATATATATATATATATATATGTAAGGAAGGGTATTCCTCATTTTTTGGGATACTGCCTTCGGGTTTTTCAACATGTGATCATTCATGATGCTTTTTCCCTCTTGGTTAGCCCACCTCTCTCTGCAAAAGACTTGTATTTTTCTTATTATCTACTGTATTATACATGTGTGTATATGGGCTAGGTACCGACCCCATTGGTCCTAGCTCTCTAATCCTTCTTATATGAGATCGGGAAGCTACAACGAACATCTAGGTAACCAGATCTAGCTCATACCCCGCCAGACCTAACACCTTATTTTATATATCTTCTTGCCAAGTCGCATGTCGAGATAAGGAGAACCAATCTGACCCATTTGAAGGAAGTCAATGAGCTCTCCTGTGATTTCTCTATAGAAGCTAGCATGGATCTGGTACAAAAGCCAAGAAAGCCCCCCTCCTTAATCACCGTATAGGTCGACAAACTACAAAAAGAAATCAGGGTCTATAACCGGACTCCGGATACCAGGATGGGCTCTTACCCCGATCGAGGACCTGGACTAGGACCAATATTAGGGAGAAAGGACCAAGATCACCCTCTTTATACCGGCAAGGGAACCTCTAGCTCCCCTCATCTTCTAACTAACACGAAGCTTGGCAGGTGGGATGACTACTCTCATACCTACCGTGAAGCCTGGCGAGTGGGATGACTCCTCTCCTACCTACCATTTCCTTCATATTCATGCAAGATCTCTCCAAGGTATAAGGTACCTTCCCTGACCGTGACCTCCGAGGTAACGGTCTCGAGGGTATTAATTGAGATTTTTCACCCAGTGAGAATTTTCGGTTAACAATATGTTTTCCTGGATAGTTGATATAGGAGTGACTAACCATTTTTGTTGTTCTATGCAGATGTTTGATTCTGCAACAAATCTATTTGATGGGGACTATTCGATGAGAGTAGGTAATCAGGCTATGGTATCAGTTAAAGCAGTGGGAGAAGAATGACTTCTCTTTATTAATGAAGTTCTTTTTTTGAATAATGTTTATTATATTTCTGGTTTTAGTAGAAATTTGATTTCTTTTTCAAGATTGTATGAACAATTATTTAAGGTTTCTTTTAATAATAAAGTTTTTAACGGGAAATTTGCTCAAGATGAGAAATTCCAACTAACACCATCAAGACCACTACCACGGAGGTGGTTCGAGGTTGGTACCTTTGATACCTAACCTGTTTAGATAGGAATGAATGCTTGAAAGACAACGACGAATGAGAACTTTATTATTGATCACTCATGGTATACAGAAATCTCTCACGTACACTCATCATCTTTCTAGGACAAAAGAAGGTGGTAACTTCATGCTTGTCGAATAATAGATATGATGATGGCCATGTTCTGATCACAAAATTTAGGCCCTAAGTAATTCTCTCCATTTTTTACTCTGTTTTTGCCTTTCCCCTTTCTTGAGAATGCTTAGGAATATTTATATATGGCCGAATTAATTTGAATAGGGTGTATCTCCCGTCTTGATTATTTGAACATGTTCCCTCCTTATCGGGCGTGATCCTCTACTTGAAAGTCGTTGACTTCGAGTAAATAACAGACTCAAGATTATCGTTAGTGGAGATAAGTTTGTTTCTTCTTTGGAAACAAACTCTTGTCTTACACGTATGCAGAATTTAATGTTCATTATAGCATAGATATGATCTTGTATGTATTCATGGCATGATTCTTTATGGCAGTCATCGAGTTAGCTGCTTGTTGTTTCGTAGAGCGAGGTATATCTACACTTAGGTTCTATCCTCAGGAGCTTGGGATTGACGCCCCTGTAGACATTCCTAGGAGGTAGCACGAGTCTAATTCACTTAGAGGTCCTCTTTCTCCTCGTATCGTAGAGGGGGCAGCTGGATCCTTAAGAGGATGGTGGGTTTCCAGTTTTAAGCTACTAGTTAAGCTTGACCTCTGGGAGCCTTAACTTGGTGAGAGATTGCTTTGCTTGTCGGGCTTCACTTCGAGTGTTTCCGAAGCCCAGTGATCCTTCCATGCTTCTGCGGGGTAGTTTTATGGTCCGCTCCGGGTCTCATGAATGTCGAATTTGGGCTACCATTCGGGCTAGGAGAGTGGAAAATTTCTCTTTGACCTCTAGCCAAATTTTACTATTAACAAAAGTCCCATTTGACTTGAACACCAAGGGGAGTTGGGTTGGAGTCAGATTCCATATTTAAATGGGAAATTTTCCGTTATAAGATAATTAATAAGAATCTCGAATGAAATCTTCTAATTTATTGCTTAGGTGACGTGTCGAACTTGGATTTGTGTGCTCCTCGAAGTAAATCATCTGCGTTACAGCCCTCTTCTTGGCTCGGGGTGATCTTCCCGAGGATATCGCCGTCGTCATTACGACCCTAATCTCTATTTAACCCCAAACCCATTGCTGTTTCCTCACGCATTCCTCCAATTTCAAATTTTCAGACTTCCTCTCACTCGCTATCTTTTCTAACCACATCATTGTCTTTCATCTACCTTCAAGCTCTTCTCATTTAGCAATGTCAAACTCTTCTGATCGCATTAAAGCTCTGGTCGAGGGCATTGGTGGCTCTAAATTGGTTCCTCGGAAACGGGTGTGAGGAATCTTGAGCAACTAGGACTCTTCCCTGGTCTGTCTACGCCATCGCTCTAGTAGGAATGTCTCAATCAACTAAAGCTTCTCGAATCAACCCGACAACTCTTTGAACTTGGTTAATGAAGATTTTGACGTAGAAGAGAGGAACGACGTCGTTAGGAGGGGTCAAGTCACGGTAGTCGGTCCTCTTCTAGTTAAGCTTCTGCCGTATGACTTTAGGGTCATCCCCAATTTCATAGTTGATCCGGACTCCCTCAATCTTAAAAGATCCAAGTATGGTATTAATGACAATGTTTCCCTCGCCATCCCTTACATAGAATACTACATCTTTAACCCTCCCAAGGGAGTCCTTCAAATTCATGTGGTGGCTTTCGAGAGTGGGATCAGGCTTCCTCTCCATCCTACCCTACGACAGGTCCTCAATGCCCTTCAACTAGCTCCTCTCCAGTTGACGCCTGGCTTCTGGAGGCACCTAATCAGCTTCCTCGTGCTGTGGAGAAAGCAGTGCGAGCTCAGTAAGATAACCAGGGATCTAGAGCAGAGGAGTTGGCTTTCCTATTCAAAATCAGGAGTCTGGCCGGGGTCCTCTAAGGTCAATTCTACGCCAAGGACAAGAACAAGCTTAGCTTCATCATCTCTGGAGCTTTATGGAAGGACCCAACCTGGAAGGAGAAGTGGATACTAGCCGGTGATGGTTGGGGGAGCTCGATCTTCATAGGTGTGCACGAGTTCACGGCTTCCACGGCTTTCAATGACAAACCAACATGGGATCGGGACTCCTTGCCCGCTAAATCTAAAGTGGTGTTGTGGACAATCCTCACCAGGAACTATCTAAACTTGAAGTATCCCACCGCTTATCCCTTCGATTCCCACAGGGTGAATCAATATCTGTGGATCTTTGATGCTACCCCTAGTAAGTAATCCCAAGTCATTATGCTTCGTTCTGTTAGCTGGCTTGCTTCTCACATCTCTTTTTTTAAAACAGTTTTTGTTGTTGATTTAGCTTCCTAGGAAGCCCAGCAAGCTCGCTCCCCCTCTTTCTAGATTGTCCTGGGGGTTCTTCTCGATTACCGCAGAGAAACGGGGTCTACTATTCCAGTTGCTGTTTCACTTGCTCTAGCTCCATCTCCTACCAAGCTAGGTCCATGATGGCTATTCTTACGTCACGGGATTCCAAGGCGCTAACCAAAGGAGGTCCTACTTCCCAGGCTGCTAATACAACTGCTTCTGCCTCTTTATCGGTGGTCCCTACTACAGTTATTGCTTCTTCAGTTACATTACCCACTTTTTGAACTGACCCATCCGTGCCCCAATCAGTTCAAGCTACAGGGGATCCTGATGCTGGTATTCCTCAGATTCCCTCTTCTCACCCCCACCATCAGTCGGGTTCGATTGGTCAGGATGAGGTTCTAAAGCAGTTTGTAATGTCTTGCCCGGGTGGCAGGCTTTCTAGGATGGCTTTAATACCCGTGGATATCATGCTTACCAAGGGGTCTGCCCTCCTAGCCGAGGTAGTCAATGCCTTTATTTTCTGTGATTACGTTCTTTGATCGCACTTTAACCTTTGTTTCAAACTTTACATGCTTACAAGTTTAATATAGCAATGGGTCACCAGGTATCCTTTCTTCGTGATTGAGCTACCCATTCTGAAACTGAAATTGAAAAGGTCATGGGGCTTCTTGCACAAGCTCGGTCTCTTGTAGAGAAGATAACTTCCAATCAGAAGGAGTTGGATGCTGAACTAAGCGAGCTTCGTTGTGACCATGAGAGGATAAAGTGATCAATTGACCAAGAAACCCTCAAGTCAAAGCGACAGGCTAGATGTTGGCTAGGGCCGCAGAAATGTCTCATCCCTTAGGTGATGAATCGGGTCCATCTAATATGGCTGAAGCTGGAAAGCAGTCGAACATGTCAGACATTCCACCTCCTTCTTTTGTATTCTCCTCGTCAGGTCCCGGATAATCCTCAAGAGAGGTTCAACCCCTGGGAACTGAATGAGTCCTTATAGGAGCCGGAGACCCTTCTAGAGTGGCTTCAATAGAAAAACCAGCGGTAGGAGAGAGCATACCGGGGTCAACAGCCAACCTTTTTGATGAAGTCATACCTCCTGAAGTCATGGTTGTGGTCAACGAGGTCTTAGAGGAGGACCCCTCATAGCAACAGGTAATAGAGGGGCATCCTCAATGAGAGATGGTAGAGGCAGTTAACTAAGATGAGCAACCATCAAAAAGAAAAGTAGGGGGTGAGGTTCGTCCTGAGGGAGGGGAAGCCTGAGGACATCAGGAGGATGCAGAAGTTTGAATTCATCTTCTAGTATCTTGTTTTGAATGCCCAGAAAAAGGGGGTAGGCATCCCATCTCTACTTATGCTTGATCATCATCATCATTTTTTTTATAGCCCGGAACAAAGGGTTGGGCTCCCTGATCGATTGATGTAGCCTTGCCGGGGGATAGGCTCCCCATTTCATTAATGGAATTTAACTTTAAATCTTGTTCGAATTTTGATTAGCATGTACTTGCTTTATTTCTGATCTCCGTCTAGGTACAACCTCTATATCAACCTGGCTTAGCTTAGGAAAAGTAACAAGATAGGAAAATTGCTTAAGTGTGAAAGTAGATATCTAGCTCGAGCATTTCGACTTGAGACAAACTTGTAGCTCAATGAAGTTTTTGAATAGTCCCCTTGTTTGATTGTAAGCTAGTCCGCACCTGTCTCAGTAAGCAACTATATATACATGGAGAATTAGCGACCAGTAGTGATTGGGACATTGGAGTTTAAGTAAAAGAGCTTTCCATTCTCAAGCCCCTCTAGGGGGTTAAAACCCAAGTGAGGTATCAATGAGAGGTATCTAGCTCTCTCCTAGTCTGGAGATCGAGATGGCTATCGCACTCTTAAGCTCAAGTCCTTCTTAGAGGTTGTAGCCCGACCAAGACATTAAGAGGGCTATCCAGCTATTTCATGGTCTTGAGATCTGGATGGCAGCTATGCTCTTACAATCAGATTCGTCTTGGGGGTTGTAGCCTAACTAACGCAACATGAGGGCTATCTAGCTATTTCCTGGTCTCGAGATCTTGATGACAACTATGCTCTTACACTTAGACCCTTCTTAAGAGTGGTTGCCCGACCAAGGCATCATGAGGGCTATCTAGCTTTTTCCTGGTCTCGAGATCTAGATGGCAACTAAGCTCTTACACTCAGCCCCTTCTTGGTGGGGGGTAGTGGCCAGTCGAGGCATCAGGGATAGCGAGGGGGCTTCCCTGGCTAATCTCTGGTCTTCGAATGATAATTTCGAATTTCCCATTAAGATCCAAATCTTTGTAGAACATATTTGAAGATGGAGAAAAAACAGGCTCAATTGATAAAAATAAAGGAGTACATTATTGCTGGAGATTAAAATCTAGTTGGAGGTAGCCTACTCATTAGTCCCTTTTTCAGGGGTAGAATTTTCTCAAGTGATCTGCATTCCAAGCATGATCGATGAGTCAGCCATTCATGTCTTCGAGCTTGTATGCTCCATTATGGATCACCACCTTAACCAAGTATGGCCCTTCCCTGTTTGGCCCCAAGACCCTCCTTAACCCCTTCCTGGTATTCAATGTCACTTTCCTGAGAACTAGGTCCTCTTCCTTAAAGTTTCGGGCTTTAACCCTCTGGTTAAAGTATCTAGCAGTCCTGCTCTGCTAAACTGCTACCTTCTCAGCTACTCGATCTTGTTTTTCTTCGAAGAGATCCAAGCTAGCTCAGAGCTTGCCCATATTGCTCCCTGGTTAAAAATGTTGGACTCTAAAAGAGATCAATTTATGCTCAATGGGAAGCACTGTTTCAACCTCAATGGCTAGGGAGTAAGGCATTTCCCCGGTGGTCGTTCTCCTCGTAATGCGGTAAGCCTAGAGAACCTCGAGAAGATCCTCAGCCCATCTACCCTTTTTCTGTTGTAGTTTCTTTTTCAATAGCTTATTAATAGTCTGATTGGTGGATTCCATCAGCCCGTTAGTCTGGGGGTAAGCTACTGAAGTGAACCTAAGGTCGATTCCCAAGCCCTCACAAAAGTCTTTGAATCGGCCAATATCAAACTGCTTGCCGAGGTCAGCTATAATGGCAAGAGGGGTTCCGAACCTGCAAACTACATTATTTTTCATGAATCTTGTTGTATTCTCATCTGATATCTGGGAGAGTGGCCCAACTTCAACCTATCTTGTAAAATAGTCGATTCGCACGATAGTATGCTTGGCTTGATCAGGAGCAGTTGGAAGCGGTCTGATCAAGTCGAGTCCCCACATAGCAAGGGGGTATGGTGAGCTAAGGGATGACAATCGCTCCGGCGGTATGTGACTGAAGTTTGTGGTCTTCTGGCGAGCTTCGCATTATCGTACCAAGATCTTTGCATAATGATGGATGGTTGGCAAGTAATACCCCATGCGGAGTAACTGATATGCCAGAGCTTTCCCACCATTGTGGTTCCCGCATTCCCTAGAGTGAACCTCTTAGTGCCCATTTGGCATCTTCAGGATGTAAACATTGAAGCAAAGGATGTGAGCTGCCCCTCCTGTACAAGTACCCATCCACCAAACAATATTGAACTGAGAGTCTCTTGATCCTTCTAGCTTAGTCAGGCTCCCTTGGGAGCCTTCGTTCTTTGAGATAATCCTTTATTGGGTCCATCCAATATGGCCGCCGATCTAGGGTATAAGTCTCGTTACCTGCTGCGGTGCTTGGCAGGGGGATCACTTAGAGAGGTACTTCATGTGGTAAGGTCTGGTCACCATTTTTGCAGCTATCTTGGCTAAGATGTCTGCTCAACTATTCTGTTGTTGAGATCTGTTCAGTCATAAAACCTTTGAATTTGCTCCTAAGTTGTTGAACTAGCTTTAGGTAGGCAATCATGTTATCCCCTTTTGCCTGATATTCCCCAGAGACTTGGTTTACTATAAGCAACGAGTCACTCCTGACTTGTAGGTAATCGACCCCGAGCTCTGCATCTGCTCTTATTCCGGCTAAGAAGGCTTCACACTCCGCTTCAATGTTAGTGGCTTTAAATTCAAAACGAAAGTTGTGGCAACACTCAGTCCCTTCTGGGTCAATTAGTACTATGCCCGCTCCTCCCCCAGCTTTCTCGGAAGATCCATCAGTATAGAGGATCCATGACTTGCAGCTTTCTGGCCAGTTGTCAGATTCTGGAATCTTTTCAGGGGCTACATTTGTTGCATCAGAGGTCGCTTGGCCTAGGGGCATTGAGTGCTTTACTACAAAGTCTGCCAGCTTTTGGGCTTTCATTACTGTCTTGGGTTTTTACCTTAAACCAAATTGGGTGATCTCCAGGGCCCATAAAACCAAACTTCCAGAAACATCCAGCCTTTGCAAGAATTGACAGAGGGGTTGGTCCGTCACTACTGCTATTGAATGAGCATGGAAGTAAGGACGAAGCTTCCTTGCTGAGGTTACCAAGGTATAAGCGAGCTTATCCAAAATGGTATAGTTCTTCTCGGGCTTGGTTAGAGCATGGCTCACGTAGTAGATAGGCCGTTGGATCCTATCTCCACATTCCTTGACCAAGGCATCGCTTATCGTAGTTTATTTAACGGTAAAGTAGATTTGCAACTCTTCTCCAGGGCTTGGCTTAACCAGTAGCAGAGGGCTTGACAGGTATTTTTTCAAGGCTTAAAAAGCTTGTTCACTCTCCTATTCCCTTTTCATGGTTTTTCCTTGCTTAATGGCTTTGAAGAATGGGAGACAATTATCGATAGACCGACAAATGAACCCGTTGAGTGCTGCTACCTGCCTAGTCAAGACTTGAACCTATTTAAGTGACGTGGGGGACTTTAGATCTAGGATAGCCTTAATCTTTTCCAGGTCTGCTTTTATGCCTCCCTCATGGACCATGAAGCTGATAATTCCCATTTCTACACTCGATGTGGCCTCTATATCCTGTCATTTTCACTCGTTCCTGAGTAAAAATCAAGTGTTAAATGGTGTATTAAGCTTGTGTAGGTGCCTCCAGGGTAACAGTTCAAATTTGAGAAAAGTTGGGGCCAAAACTGAAAAACCAGAGTCATAGGCCACGGTTGGCACAGGTGAGGCACCACTCGACCAGCGCCAGCCTCACTAGCACAGAAATATCAGTGGTGTTGCGCTGGTGAAGTGCCACTCGACCAGCGCAACCCACACCAGTGCACAAATATTAGTGGTGTTGCGCTGGTGAGGCGCCACTCGACCAGTGCAACCCACAACAACGCAAAAATATCAGTGTGTTGCGCTGGTGAGGCGCTACTCTACCAGCGCCACACCAGCACAGCAGTACAACTCAGCATGACTTCTAGGGTTTTGTGCCTCATTCCTAAACCTATAAATACCCATTCTTAAGTTATTTGGAGGGGCTCTTGGACGACTTTAAGCTCAAAATCCTCTCTTTACAATCCAAAACCCCAAAAACACTACCTTTCAACCAATCCCTCACCTTCCACTCAAGTCCTTCACCAAATCACTTCATCAAACCTCTAATCCATCATCCAAGCTTCAAATCCACTCTACCAAACACTAAATACCTAACCTTCTCATCATTTTCCACTACAAAAACACAATCTTGGAGCAAGAGGGGAGTATCAAGAGAATGGGCAAGTCAAGCATATTCCACCAACCAAGAGAGAGGACATCTACACTTAGTTTATCCTTAATCTTTCTCACTTTCATTTAGCACTTATATTTGCTTATGGCTTGTATAAAAATCATATCTTTTGTAGCCAATCCCTACATTATGAACTAAATTCATCTTGGCTAAGGCCAAGATAAAGCCTTTACTATGATTTACTAATGAAGACCACCACTTTATTCATAATGCTTGTGTTTATGTATATGCATTTCATGATTTAATTTACATTGAGTGTCTAGCAAGTATTTAATGTATGTTTGGTTGGTGTGTGATGTACTGAGAGGGGAAGCACACAACGTGCTCGATGAAATACATGATAGAAGTCTAGCAAGGTAGAAATACTCGAGGCTAGTCTCTAGGACTCACTTAGTGAACCACTAAGCTTAATGAATTTGTGTGCATTTTGGATGACCATCGAGAGATAGGTTTTTGGTGCACATAAGTGTTGTCTCTATTACTCGAGAGAGAGTAGAGACTAAGAGAGGGTATCTCGAGTCTACATTCACATTTGCATAATTTATTCATAATGGTGTGTCTATAAATGGGTGATGATTAGTTAGGTGGATTCAAGGTCTTAGCCTAAGTTCCTAATAGCAATACAAACTTTTGTTCGTGTGTGATTTTGTCTTGTTTTCTTGTTGGTTAAGTTTCACTAGTAGCATTCTAGGAGTAGTTTATAGTTAATTAGTGTTAGTAGTATAATTGAATCATCAAATATTTGCTTGTCTAAATAGTAGTCTAATCAATCAATTGTGGTAATCAATTCATCAATCCTCGTGGACGAATCTTATTTATCATTGTACTACTCCCATTGCTCCATACTATTGCGGGTACTCATTTAGGAGAGGTCAATTTTTGGTGCCGCTGCCGGGGATTGAGCGGTTTATTGATATCACTACTAGTTGATTCATTACTAATTTAGACTTTTTACTTTGTGTTCATTTTCTTGTGATTGTAGGCGGTTGCTCTTGTATACATCATAGTACAAGGAGTAACAATTTACAGGATTTGAGGTTCGATCCGAATATTGAGGGAACGGCCCGGAGAAATAGAAGAATTCGAAGGCTAGCAATGGAAGACGGAGTGGGGGATCAAGATCCAATACTAGATGCAGCCCAAGGAGGGGAAAATGAGCCAAATAGAGAAGATGAGAGGGCTATAAGAGATTATGTGATGCCAAGGGTTGATTCAAATGTATCGACAATTCAACTCCCAACGATAGCCATTAACAACTTTGAGATCAAATCCCATGTCTTTCAAATGGTTACAATGATGGGACAATTTAGGGGTTTACCAAGTGAAGACCCCAATGGGCATTTGAGGAACTTTGATCAAATTTGCTCAACATTCAAGATCAACGGGGCTACGAACAATTCAATTCGTTTGAGGATCTTCCCTTTTTCATTGAAGGACCGAGCTAAGGTTTGGTATGATTCATTGGCACCAGGATCAATTACTACTTGGGATGAGTTGGCTCAATCATTCTTAAGCAAGTACTTCCCTCACAGAAAGGCGGCACAATTGATGAATGAAATTCATGAATTCTCCCAATTCGAATCGGAATATTTGTATGAAGCATGGGAGAGATAGAAGGAGTTGTTAAGAAAATGTTCATGTCATGGGAGACCGAAATGGTCAATTGTAGAGAAATTCTACCGGGGTATGAACTTGTCCACTAGTCAATTTATGGATGCTTCGGCAGGTGGTTCTTTGATGAACAAGTCAATAGATGCAGCTTATGACTTAATTGAAGAAATGTCAATTGCAAATAGCTATTGGGAGGATGACCAAAAGGTACCAAGGATTGCACCCCGCGTGGTGGCAGTTGATCAAATGACCGCAATGCAAGCTCAAATAGAGGCTTTGTCCAACAAATTGAGCAAATTGGCAAGCTCTCGTACAGCCCAAGTGAATATGGTGAGTTGTGATTGGTGTTCGGGGCCTCATGCAAATGGATCCACAGAACAAGTTTCCTTTGTGAACTACAACAAAAAGTTTCCCTACCACAACTCCAACAACCAAAACCCTAACCCAAACAATAACCCTTATTCCAACACCTATAATCCCGGGTGGAGAAATCACCTTAACTTCTCATGGAAAGACAACCTACAACCCCAACAACACCAATCAACTTTCAAACCACCCGGATTTACCATACCACAACAAGCCCCTCCTAATCAACAACCCCACTTCCAAACTCAATATCAAGCCGAGAGAAAGCCGACAATTGAAGACTTGTTGTCCAAGTACATGATTAAGCTTGACAATCAGATGGAGACCCAAGACTTGGCATTGAAGAAACTCAATACCAAAGTTGATCACATTGCACAACATTCACAAGCCGCAATTCAAAATCTCGAAGAACAAATTGGGCAATTGGCTAGAGAGTATCAAGTTCGTCAATAAGGAACCTTGCCAAGCGACACGGTGATTAATCCCAATAAGCAATACAAGGCAATCAATTTGAGAAGTGGTAAGAAAGTTGAGCTTCTTAAGAACTTTGGGAAAGGACAAGAAGTTGTGGTTGAAGACGAGGAGACGTTTGAAGACCCATCGGTGGAGGAGACCCAAATGAATATGCTCCCAAATACTTCTCTTGATTTACCTCCACCACCACAAATGAAGGCGTATGTTCCTCCCATTCCCTACCCACAACGTTTAAGGAATCATAAAAATGCCCAACATTTTGCCAAATTCTTGGAAATTTTCAAGAAGCTACACATGAATATCCCATTCACCAAAGCCTTGGCACAAATGCCTAAGTATACCAAGTATTTGAAGGAGGTCTTGGCGAACAAGAAAAAATTGGAGGATTGTGAAATTGTGCCTCTAAATGAAGAGTGTAATGCAATACTACAAAACAAGTTGCCTAAAAAATTGCAAGATCCAGGGAAATTCACCATTCCATGCACCATTGGCACATCGGAATTCGGAAAGGCATTGATCGACTCTGGAGCAAGTATCAATTTGATGCCCTTTTTCGGTGTTTGGAAACTTAAATGTTGGAGAGGTGAAACCTACACACATGACACTTCAATTGGCGGATTGGTCACTCAATTACCCAAGAGGGGTCTTGGAAGATGTACTAGTGAAAGTGGAGAGTTTGTACTTCTCTGTAGACTTTGTTATCCTTGAGATGGAGGAAGATGTTAAAATTTCGTTGCTTTTGGGAAGACCATTCTTAAAAATGGAGGGTGCTTTGATTGATTTGAAGGATGACAAAATGACTTTGCGGGTTGGGGAAGACAAGGTTGAATTTGATATGAGGAAAGCCATGAAAATGCCTAGAGAGGCCGACAATTGTTCAAAAATTGAGGTGGTGGATTCCAAAATTCGAGAGTATTTGCAAAAGAAGAATCCTAAGGAGCCACTAGAGGCTTGCATTATGCACGGTGAAAGTGAAGATGATACGGATGCGGACATAACACAGTGTGCCTTGCACTTGAGCTCTCTACCCTTGAAGAGTTTAAGAAATAGGAACAATTTTGAAGAACTCGGAGTTGGGAAGCCAAAGCTACCCCCATCCATTGAGAAACCGCCTCAACTTGAGTTAAAGCAACTACCGTCTCACTTGAGGTATGCCTTTTTAAGGGAATCCCCATCACTTCCGGTTATCATCTCGGATTCTTTGACAAGACTCGAAGATGAGAAGTTGCTAAGAGTCTTAAGAGATCACAAGAGGGCAATTGGATGGTCCATCTCAGATATAAGAGGTATTAGTTCGACTTTGTGCATACATAAAATACTAATGGAAGTAGATCACAAGCCATCGGTAGAGCATCAAAGGAGGCTAAATCCCAACATACAAGAAGTAGTTAGAGTAGAGGTCTTGAAACTACTAGATACGGGTATCATTTATCCAATTTCAGATAGTAAATGGGTTAGTCCGATGCAAGTAGTCCCAAAGAAGGGAGGAATGACGGTGGTTCCAAATGACAACAATGAATTGATTCCTCAAAGAACCATCACCGGGTGGAGAGTATGTATAGACTATCGAAAGTTGAACAATGCCACTCGGAAGGACCATTTCCCACTCCCGTTCATAGATCAAATGTTGGAGAGTTTGGCCGGTCATTACTACTATTGTTTCCTTGATGGGTATTCCGGCTACAACCAAATCCCTATTGCTCCTGAAGACCAAGAGAAGACCACATTTACTTGTCCCTACGACACATTTGCATATAGAAGAATGCCATTTAGGTTATGCAATACACCGGCCACTTTCCAACGGTGCATGATTGCAATATTCTCGAACATGGTGGAGAGATTTATAGAAGTGTTCATGGACGACTTCTCGGTTTTTGGATTCTCCTTTGATAATTGTTTGAAGAACTTGGGATTAGTTTTGCAACGGTGTTAAGAATGCAATTTGGTACTAAATTGGGAGAAGTACCATTTCATGGTTAAAGAGGGTATTGTGTTAGGCCATCGGATCTCTTCTAAGGGGATTGAAGTAGATAGAGCCTATGACACATATGCAAGTAAGGTAGAAATATCGATCTCCCTACGACACATTTTCTAGTAAGGTAGAAATACTCGAGGCTAGTCTCTATGACTCACTTAGTGAACCACTAAGCTTAATGAATTTGTGTGCATTTCGGATGACCATCGAGAGATAGGTTATTGGTGCACATAAGTGTTGTCTATGTTACTCAAGAGAGAGTAGAGACTTAGAGAGGGTATCACGAGTCTACATTCACATTTGCATAATTTATTAGTAGTATAATTGAATCATCAAATATTTGCTTGTCTAAATAGTAGTCTAATCAATCAATTGTGGTAATCAATTAGTCAATCCTCGTGGACGGATCTTATTTATCATTGTACTACTCCCACGGCTCCGTACTATTGCGGGTGCTTATTTAGGATAGGTCAGAAGTCCAGAAACTTTCCCGCAGTCACCCCAAAAACGTATTTGGAAGGGTTCAATTTCATCTGGTTCTCCCTTAGGATCATGAAGATCCTGTGAAGGTCGCCCAGATGGCCTTCAGAGGTTGATGGCTTGGTTATCATGTTGTCGATGTACACCTCCATTGATCTTCCAATTTTGGGATTGAACAACCGATTGACTAACCGTTGGTATGTAGCTCCTGTGTTCTTAAGCCTGAATGGCATCATCTTGTAGCAGTACAGACCTTGTCCGGTGATGAAACTGGTATTTTCCTGGTAGGCGGGGTGTATCATAATTTACCTATGATCGGTCTCTGGACAAAATTGAAGTCGACAAATAACTCAAGGTCAAGATGGAACCCGATGATATAAGAGCCATAACGCGGCAGAATAAGAATGCTCCTAAACCAGATCAAGCTTAAAAATGCCAGAACAAACCCCCAATAGGTCGACGTATCGCTTCCTTATTTCTCAACCTAGGCCGGAAAGGTATCCAGGAAAATGAACTCCTCTACGGGCTTCACCTCTTCCCAGAACAGTGACCCCAATAGCTTAAGATGAGAGAGGATATAATCATTACACCTCCTTAAAACGTCCTAAAATTCCCGATGGAGAACAAGGTAGGGGAGGTGTGTGGCGACCAACAAACAGCCAGGAAAAGCTATGCAGTATCTGCCAACCCTACAGTTTTAGCAAACAGTTTGCACAAGTTACAACAATACAAGTCGGGGTATCCCTTCGGTTGACCTTGGAGAATGTAGAGCCCATAAATAATCTAGAGGAAGACCCCGTGATGCCAGATAGAGAAGAGAACAACAGGAAAAGGGCCAGCGGGCATCTAGTGGATGATCTAGAAGAAGTATCCATCTGGATAAATGATCCCTTAAAGTTTGTCAGGGTCGAAGCCACCGTTGAACCGGGAGTGAAGGAGGGTCTGCTTGGGCTTTTCAAAGAATTCAGTGACATCTTCGCTTGGAGTCATGATGAGATGTCTATGATCCTTATGTCATTGGCTGCTCATTGATTGGCAGTCGATCCGACCTTCAAGCCTATCAAACAAAAAAGGTGCTACTTTAACACCGAAAGAAATGTCGCAGTTCAGGAGTAAGTAGACAAATTAATTAAAACGGCTTCATCATAGAAGCATGCTACCCCGAATGGATCGCCAACATGGTCATAGTCTCGAAGGCAAATGGGAAGTGGCAAATGTGTGTTGACTACACCGACCTCAACCTGGCGTGTCCAAAAGACAACTTTCCTTTACCCAAGATCGACCAACTGGTTTACTCGATGTCCAGAAACAAGCTCTTAAGCTTTATGGATGCATTCTTAGGGTGTAATCAGATCATGATGCACCCCACCGACCAGGATAAGACTAGCTTCAACACAGGAAAGGGTGCCGTTCGGGCTTAAGAATGCGAAAGCTACATATTTGTAGTTGGTAAATTGATTGTTCAAGCCTGTGATTGGGAGATCGATACAGGTATACATTGATGACATGTCACCAAGTCACCAACCGCGGAAGGACATCAGGATGACCTTCGCAGAACTTTCATGATCCTAAGGGAAAACTAAATGAAATTGAACCCCTCCAAATGTGTTTTTGGGGTAACTGTGGGGAATTTTTTAGGCATCATGGTTCATGATAGAGGTATAGAGGCTAACCCAGAAAAGATCAAGGTTATCCTGGGCCTAGAGTTTCCGGCCTCACTTAAATAGGTTCAAGTCTTAACCGAAATGATAGCAGCGCTAACCAGGTTTGTTTATTGCTCCACAAATAAATGTCTCCCTTTCTTCAAAGCTATTAAGCATGGAAGAAACATGAAATGGGACAAAGAGAGCGAGCAGGCTTTTCAAGCCTCGAAGATTTATCTGATGCCCTTCGTTGCTAGTCAAGCCAAGTCTGGGAGAGGAGTTGCAAATCTACTTGGCTATTTCAGAAACTACAGTGAGTGGGGCCTTAGTCAAGGAATGTGAAGATAGGATCCAGCAACCTATCTACTACGTAAGTGATCGGTCTATTTCTATACATGTTTTAGGTCCCCATTTCCTATTATTTATGCTTTGTTCTTGGGTAAAATTAGGTATTTTATGTTTTTGTTGAGCATGTATAGGTCACAATCCATTCAAGTGGTATAAGATGTTATTTTGGAGAAAAAGAGCAAAAAGGTTGAATTTTGGAGCAGTGCAGAGCAGCAAGATTGTAGGGCCTATATTTGTCAGCTCAGATCGAAATATGTGTCCCACTACATATGGATTGAAATCTCTAGAAGTCTAGTTTCCGATACACTTTATAGATCACAATTTCGAAGGTCAATGCTGAATAGTCAACCGCGGCCTAGACTACAGTCCAGGCCCAAGACCTAGCCAGCGGTCTACAGAGCGGTACATGGTAGAGGAATTCTACGGTCTGGACCGTGGTGACCTCTGGAGCGACCCAGGCCGCAGCTTGACTGATTTTTGGTGAAAAACCACTCCGGATTGGTCCAGAATTGTTACAAAACTTCCCAAATCAAATTCAAATGATTTTAGAAAACCAAACATGTTTGGGAAACTTCCAAAGCTCAAATTATGAGTCAAACATCAAAAGAGGAAATTCAATTTAGGAAAGAATTCTCATTCCTTGTTTCATTCTACTTTCCCACTTAATGGATTTCCTAAACCTAAGAAGAATTGAAGGGTTCACAAGGAAAAATCACCTATAAATACTTCATATTCTTTGTAATTCTAATAGGAGAGAGAGAAGTCAAGGGAGGTTCTAAGCCACCAAGGGGGCCGTCGCCCACCACTCCATCACCATACACCTTCCATTCATCTTTACATATCGAATATTCAAAGACGAAGAAGAATTCATCATTGAAGACTTGAAGAACTCATTGAAGGCCAAGATGGGTTTTATCTTTTCGTTCTCTTCTCTTATTTTGGTCATGTGTAAGGGTAGTTTAGGCCATCATTGCTCAAGACCCAACTCAAGCTTCAAAAGGTAAATCATTTGCTTAACCTTGTTTGAAGAGTTTTTAATACACATACACACTCTCATGCATGTCTTTGATCATCTTGCATGAATGCTTAATTGCCTTAATTGTGTGCTTCTTTGCCATATATCTTGCTTGGGTGTTTGTTGCATTTAGTTTGCCCTTAGAAGAGGATTTTCCCCTTGACCTCGGCTGGGACTGCTTCCTGTGCATTGCCTCCGCCGTGGTTTGCATAGTGGTGTTCTCTAGGTGTTGCACGCTACTGCTACCGTGGCCTGTGCAAGTTGCATGCACAGCGGTCTCTCAAGTGGAGTTTCCCAGGTGATGCACCGCTTGCTCTACCGCGGTCTGGACAATGCCTGTACCACGGTCCAGACAGCGACAATTTCCAAGTGATGCACCTCTTGCTCTACCAGGGTCTGGACACTTGCCTAGGCCACGGCACGTACATCGGTCATGACGGGAGTCACTTGCCCTTTATCCAAAAAAGATGCCATTTCGTGTAACGCACATTATTTATATGTTCTCTTCTCTTCTCTTTGGTTTAGGGAGTCTAAGAAACCATTTTTGAGAGACCAAGTTTTTCTTGAGAGAGAAATTGACTCCAAGAGGGAGAGAGAGAGAGAGCTCCTAAGATCTCATTTTGACTTAACCAAATTCCAATCCATGAGCATCTAGCATCTTCTAACATCTTCTAGCATCTTTCAAGCTTGGATTTTCTTGTTTGTCATTGACTAGGTAATCTCTACATGCCCTAGAATTTCTTGTTCCATTCTTATGACATATATGACTAGGTTTAGCAATTATTGTTCATTAAATGTATGTTATTAAGTTTAATTGCATTTATAACATGCTTGGGTTATCGATTGTTGGTTGAGATTTATATTTTGTGATAGCTAGGGTTTGTGACCATTTTGCCCTTCTAGCTAAATCTCTATGCTTTACATTTAGATATTGTTTAAGACTCATTGATTGCATTTTGTGATTGCATTATAGTCCTTGCCATGCTTAATGACAACTTGTGTTGATTAGCCCTTTGTTTGATAACTAGGATATATTGTTGCATAACTATATCTAGTTAAGTCTTTATGAACATTCATTTAGACATTGATATCTAGGAATTGTACTTAGTGACATTCTTAAATTCCTAGATAAACATTTAGTGTTGCCTAGCATTACTTGTATGTTTGAATATTTTATCATATTCAATTTGGTTGTGTTTGACTCTTTATTGAGGTTAAGTCTTGTGACTAAGTGGTTAGTGCACAAGAAAATAGATCAAGAATCACTATTAAGGCCCGTTGGGTTGAGTGAAAGGGTTAGTAACTGAAGGGTGCGACAGGAGGTCAACCTAGGTTGTAAACTTTCATTCAATAGTGGATTTGAGGATCTAGTGTGGCGCACATATCAGCCCCATGGTTTTTCCCATTTTGAGGGTTTCCACGTAAATATTGTGTGTTGTTATTGTTTTAAGCATAATTGATTTTATTTAATGCTTGTTTATTCGGGGTAATTTGTGTCAATATCGATTAATTGAAAAATTGATAATTGATTCGATTAAAACCTATTCACCCCCCCCCCCCTTCTAGGTTATAGGCACTCACGTTTATAGGGAACTTTCAACCTTTATGAATGCTCTTTATTAGAATTGACGATATTTTCATTAATTCGAGTTTTGATTCATTCAATTAATCCTATGTCTTAATTCTTTATTCTTGTTAATGCATGATCATACATTGGCTTGAATTTAGGGTTTTGATAATTTAATGATCGAGGTTGGAGTATTGATCTATACGTAATTTTAATTAATATTCAATTGAATGGATAAAACTAATCTTAGCATTGATCTATGCAAGTAGGTTTTGGTTCATTGTTTTTGCACTAAATGGGTTCTCGATTGTAATTTACACCATTGATCTATGGGTAAATTGTAATTGAGAACACTTGATTCATCACAGGATCATACTGTAACAATCATACTTAAGATAAGAACTAACCCTTAACTTGATTAATATCTTTCACAGTCAATTCGAAACATTGAGTAGACATAGTAAGGTAGCATTGATGACCTAGTTTTTAATCTCTTGATAGCAACACCAATTCTTTGTTAAATTGCTTTCATAGGATAATTTAGTTATAGATTTAATTCTATCTTCAAACAATCTCTTCACAACAAATCTCTCAGTTACTTTTGATTTAATTAGAATTAAAATTAGTTATAATCATTAATTCACTTTTCCTCGTGGGAACGATCCTTACTTGCCGATGTGCTTATCTTCACGATTCGTGCACTTGGGAACATTATTTTTGTTAACGAGAAATTTGTTTAGGATGAGAAATCCCTGTTATGACCCTAGAGACAACTACCACGGAGGTGGTGGCCGGGGTTGGTATTGTTGATAACTGACTTGATCTTGTATGAATATGGAATATGGAGTATGGAGTGGTAGATAGGACAAGAGTCATCCCACTCGTCGGATTTCGCGGTAGGTAAGAGAGGAGTTATCCCACCTGTCGGGGCTTCGTGGTAGGTAGGAGACGAGTTAGCCCTCTCGTTGGGCTTTGTGGTAGGTAGGAGATGAAGGGAGCTCGATGTTTCCTTACGGGTATGAAGGGGTTGATCTTGGTTCTGGTCCTGGTCCTCGGTGGGGGTTGGAGCCCGTCATGGTTCCCGAAACCCGGTTCTGGAGATCGATTCCTTCCTGTAATTCCCCTACCTAAATAGCAAGTAAGGAGGTGGGCTTATCTAGCTCTAGTGTCGGAGAGCTTGATTTATTCAACAGAGATGATGTAGGAGAGCTCATCTACTTCATTCAAGCTGGTCTGAGTGGTTTCTCCTCATCTTGATGTGCGACTTTGGCATGTAGATGGAGGATAAGAGCGCTAGGTCCAACGAGGTAGGAATCTAGCTTGCACTCTCATACGCATGCATTACACAGGACACAAGTAAGAGAAACACAAGTCTTTTGTAGAGGGGGGTGGACTGACCAAGGGGGAAATAGCATCATGAATGATCACATGCTGAAAAACCCCAAGGTAGTATCCGGAGGAAGAAGGAATACCCATCCTTATGTATATATCAAAGAATGCTCCGGGGAACTTACTTGTATGGTGAAATAATACAACGCAGTTGCTCCGGAGAGCTTATAATGGTGGTCGAATGTAGACCAATACCAGTATATTCTAGGTAAAGGTAACACATACATTGATAATGTCGAGAGAAATTTAACGAACCTTGTAGACATTCCTATATATTAGATGACATCGAATGTTGAATATCGAGTCTGTCTTGGAGTATGTATTTTAGTGTCTTCTGCATCCATTGGAGTCCGATTACTATGCCTTTTACAGGCATATTTATACATGGTGACTACCTTGGCGTGCAAGTCCAGGACTCTTCAATTAGTCTTCGTTTCCTTATCGAATACGATTCTTCCTTTCATGTAGTTGATCGGCTTGTAGCTATTATCTTGGAGAAGATACGATTGTTTCCTTTTCGGACTCTTCCTTTCTTGATAGGAGGGATTTTCTATTATAGTTGACCCCCAATAATCGGTTTTGGAGGATATCTTGAAGGAAAAGGTATTTGTTTCCTCTTTGGACTCTTTCACTAATGATGCCCATTAAAGAGTTGAATATTCTCTTTATTAATGGTGTTGATCATGTCATTAATTGGGTTGACTGCCTCCATTAATACGGTTGGCCTCATTAATGGTACTTTAAATTTCCTAAAAGTCAACCCTCTCTTCCAACGTTGCCGAGAGGAGAGCTCTAGTTCCTCATGTCACTTTGGAGAGGTACTTCATGGAGGTTACCTGAGGTGACATTTGATATTCTTTGAGGGCGGGGTACCCAAGGATTCAGTACACTGGCGGGGTCCCCCGGGGACCTCTCGATTGTCACAGAGCTAGATGTTGGTCTTCCCATGGAGCTTGTGCTAACCATTTTAGGGGCGAAATATCCTATTGGGTTCCAACATTGTAGTTGGGAGCTTGGTTTAGCATTGCCAAGCTTTATCATGGAGCTTGACTTAATTATACAGGTGGCTTCCTAGTGGGGTAGCGGGCTTGGCTAGCAGGCCCTGGTAAGGTGTTTGCCATAAACAGACGACCTTGGTTCACTTTTGGAAGGGTGGAGAGGTACGCTCGAGTACTACTCTTGCTACTTGATTTAACCATACTAGGATCTACAGTGGATCTTTGCGCTTTTGGTGACGATGAGGCTTTACGGGCTTTTTCCTTTAATGTTCGGACAGGTCGAGATTATACCTCAATGAGGCAGGAGGGCCTTTGCAAGACAAGTTCGGCACCTTGAAGGTCTCTTAGTGAAAGTAGAGATAGTATCAAGCTCTAGGAGAGTGTCTCGAGATACCTTGATGTCATGGGACCCAGGTCTTTTCACATCGACCTATCTTCAGGCTTTATCTGGGTATAAGGAGCTTGACGCGGTTTCGTTAGGCTTTATTTGGTAAGCCTGGACACGTGTGAGATGCTCAGATGGTATGGGCGACCTCGCCTTACTCCTGTAGGATTGAGTGGTAGCTCGACCTCTGGACTTTGATACCCCGTAATATAAGCCCAAATTTGGACCCTTGCGGGAAGGCTTGGAAGTGGAAAATTCTTCTTTGGTCCCTAACCAAATTTTGCTATTAACAGAAGTCCCCTCTGACTTGAACACTAGTAAGTATTTGGGGTTGTAGTCTAGATCTTGTACTACATAAAGAATTTTGTTTGTAGCTTCTTACTTGTAACACGAATTGTTCACAATGATTGGCTTAGAGAATCGGGGTACTATTTATTCCTGTAAAAAAAATGTGCGTATTGCTCGATCATGTCGGATGAAGCTTCTATGGTTAATATGGGTACTTAGAGTTTTTTTTCCAGGAATCATCGTACTTAGATGAGCTGGTGAAATGATTATGGTAAGCATCTATGCCATCTAGATCCTTCCTAACAGGGTTGGCCCAGCCATGGCAACATGATGACCTTTTGTTCTGATCTCGTGGTCTAGCAGGTAACTATGTTCTTACGCTCAGATCCTTCATAGGGAGGTAGCCCGACCAAGGCATCAAGAGAGCTATCTAGCTATTTGCTGGTCTCGAGATCTGGATGGCAACAATGCTCATACACTCAGATTCTTCTTGGGGGTCGTAGCCCGATCAAGGCATCATGAGCACTATCTAGCTGTATCCTAGTATCGAGATCTAAATGGAAACAATGCTCTTACACTCAGACCCTTCTTGGGGGGGGGGGGGGGGGAAGCCCTACCAAGGCATCAGGAGCGCTATCTAGCTATTTCCTGGTCTTTTGATCCGGAGGGCAACTATGGTCTTACACTCAGACCCTTCTTGGGGGTCACAGCCCGACCAAGGCATCAAGAGCGCTATCTAGCTATATCCTGGTATATTGATTTGGATGGCAACAAAGCTCTTACACTCAGATTCTTCTTGGGGGTTGTAGCCCGACCAAGGCATCAGGAGCGCTATCTAGCTATATCCTGGTATTTTGATCTGGATGGCAACTATGCTCATACACTCAGATTCTTCTTGAGGGTCGTACTCAACCAAGGCATCAGGAGTGCTATCTAGCTATATCCTGGTATTTTGATCTGGAAGGCAACTATGCTCTTACACTCAAACCCCTCTTGGGGGTCGTAGCAAGACTAAGGCATCATGAGCGCTATCTAGCTTCAACCTGGTATTTTGATCTGGATGGCAACTATGCTCTAACATTGAGACCCTTCTTGGGGGTCGTAGCCTGACCAAGGCATCATGAACTCTATCTAGCTATATCCTGATATCGAGATCTGGATGGCAACAATGCTCTTACACTCAGACCCTTCTTGGGCGTCGTACGGAGCGCTATCTAGCTATTTTCTGGCTTTTTGATCCGGATGGCAACTATGCTCTTACACTCGGATCCTTATTGGGGGTCGTAGCCTGACCAAGGCATCAGGAGCACTATCCAGCTATATCTTGGTATTTTGATCAAGATGGCAACTATGCTGTTACAGTCAGATCCTTCTTGGCTGAGGTCACCCGACCTAGGCATCAGAGGTGATGATGGGGCTTCCCCGATCAATCTCTGGTCTCGAGATCTGGATGGCAACTATGCTCTTACACTCAGACCCTTCTTGGCGGCGAGGGGTGCCCAGTAGAGTCATCAGAGATAGTTAGGGGGCTTCCCCGACAAGTCTTTGGTCATAATGAGATCACTTTCGAAATACTATGGCGATCCTTCTAGAGGGATTAATCCTAGTCCAGGGCATTAGGATGGCTATCTAGCTCTCATAGTCAAGGTGATCCTCTTGGAGGGATTCGATCTGGTCCAGGGCATCATGATTGCGGTGTAGCTCTCCTGGTAATGATGATCACATGAAATCTACTACGGATACTGAAATAGAAAAAGATGCAAACTCATGGCGAAGTTGTATCAATGCATGGTGGTATCGGATGATAACCAGTCTCGCTCTAGGAGTTTTTTAACGATTATAATCTCTTAAGATGATCTGCATTATGAGTGTATACAGTAGAATGGCTCTCTATAAAAGACGCTTTTTATTGCGAACTAGAGGAAATTGTCTCACGCTAGGGTTATCGCCCCTCTCACTGAAGTACTGAGAAAATATTGATCTTCTAGTCCTCAAGTGATGTAACCGGTTTGGAAGTCCGCTTGGGGTAGAAGAGAGTTTTCAACAATCGTAATGGAGCTCGAGACCCCACTTTAAACAAATCTGGACCTTTGGGGGCTCCCCAAACGGATCGAGACCTCGATGCCTCACTAGGGCATTGGAAGCCCCAGTACAAGTGGAGAGGAGCCATCGGTATGATAATCTTCGAGAGCAAGCTGGTGTTTGTTAAGGTCGAGCTCGTGCAAGCCAAGGAGGATGGTTACTTCTTCACAACCTTCCAGGTAGAGTTGGCTCTACTTCCCTCATTTGACTTAAGAGTCATTGATGGACGGAAAAGGGAGGGGATTAAGAAGAAAGCCGTTGAGATGGTTGTGCATGTTCCCATCATAACTGGCAAGTCTTGGGTTGCTGAAGCAGACCCGGGCTCAAATTCCCATGGTGCTATAGATGATCAATCCGAAGAGGGAGCTTCTCCCTTAAATAAAGACCACAACTGAGGTGGTTGTTTATATGGCAGGTGAGCCTTGGTTGATCCAGAAGTAGATGTTTAGGATGGAGAAAACTACTCTCTTAGGTGATGTCAAACCAAAAGGAGGAGGAGTTGACCACAATAGTGAGGGCCGCAGTTTTTTTGAATAAAGACATGACCAGAATTGAGGCAACCATGGCTATTGTGTAGGTAACCCGGGAATGGATCCAACATGCATATGATCTGGAGAGACTCGGGTCCATGTGTCGTGACATTCAAGGATTGCTCTGAAGAAGGAGGTAAACTCTTGAGGGAGTGGTTTAAACTTTACATGGTAGTGTGGCTGCCTTGGAAGCCAATGTGGGTGCTTCATTTGCTGAGGGACGCTTCTGTGTTGCTTGCTAGATAGCTCGAGCTCTTCTTCCCTCTAACCTTATCATCGTTGGAGGGTTGATACCGTAAGTAGATCAAAGAGAAAGCTGAGAGTTACCTGGGTCCGCTCTGACTGAAACAGGACTTTATTGAGATGATGGATGCACAACTGATGAGGAGGACTTGGTTCTCATTTCTGCTTTCATATCTAGTCATGTTGAGGTAGGAACTACCTTGAAGTCCTTTGTTGATGTAGATGCATGGGGGGGCTTCAAGTCTGCCTACCTTTCTATCTGAATCTGTCAAAGTAGAGGTCCAGATTGGTGTTACCAAGGTAGGAGAGGTAAGAGAGGTCCAGGCAGGTTAAAGTTGATCCAACCAAGGTGGTAGAAGCTGGCTTAGAGAGGTAGATCGGGATCAAGTAGCTCGCTAGGGCGATGAAAGACCCTATACAAGCGGAGATGAGACATCGGCCTAGTAACTGTCTTGAGACATGCTCAGGATTATAGAAGTTTCCCGCTACTGAGAGAAGACTTTGGACCCTTCTGGGATGAGTGGTGACTCACTTGAGCATTGGATGACCATATATGAATAGAGATAGGCAATCTGTCTGGTACCGATCCAGAGGCATACTTGGGAATTCAAGGAGCCCCCAAGAACTGAGTGAAGGCTCTGGACCACGTAAAATATGGGAAGCCTCTAGGTTGTCCTTGATCAGATCAGGCTTCGGTGGCTTGCTAGGGCAATGAATGACCAGGCATATATAGAGTGAAGCCACTGGTCTTATAGTGGTGCTACTGATCTAGAAGCTTGCTTAGGCACGTTGGTGGTCTTACCAACTATGGGAAGCTTCTGAGACCTCCTCGATCGGATCTGGCTTCGGTGGCTTGCTAGAGCGGTGAATGGCCCTGTAAACATGGAGCGAAGCCATCAGTCTGGTACTGGTCCAGAAGCATGCTTGAGAACTTTGGAGTCCCCAACATTCGAAAAGTTTGTTATCTCATAATAATCATGAGGCTCTTCTCCTCACAAGGGAAGTAGGGTACATCAGGACAACATTCTGTTACATAGACACAAAAGGCCCCGAGGAAAGGGTGAAAATCCGGGCTCCACAGCCAGGTTCCTACCCAGCCAGCCAATGTGCGGGCTCTGGATCCCCCCCTAGGAAGTCAGGTTGAGCTTGACCAACAAGCGGCAGCCTTTGTAGAAAACGTTTGCCTTTGACTACTCGCTGAGGGTATCGCTATCCAATAAGCGGGTCTCTGCAATCAAGGGTAGTCAAGTAGGCCTGGGGTTAGGCAACCCGCCTTTGATCGCTTGGGACCTACCCCTTGGGAATCAGCTTGTAATAAAGCAAGGCTCCCAACCTCGATCTGAGATAGGTTAGGGCCCATGCCCTATGTTCTCGAAACGCTGCCACGCTACCAACCAAGGCAAGCCAAATCCGCAGCGGACATCCTTCCCTAGGAGAGGGAAGAGTTTCTCCACAAAACGAATTCAAAAAGAGAAGCTTGGGGTAGAGAGGAAGAAAGTCAGCAAAGCCCCCGAGCGGACCCCCTCCGAATAAGGAATCGGGTGGAGGTCGCTAGTTCGTCAGAAGGATCCGATGGTGAGGAATCCGAGATCAACTCAAGGAAATCCGAAAGCAAACGTCTAAAGGTCCAGTAAGCAGAACTTCAGAAGGAGGTCAAATTGATGAAGATTGGAAAATACAAGAAGACAAGAAAGATCCACTAAGTGAAATGAATGCCCCTTTTACTAGAAGGGTTTAGGAGGTAGAGTTCCCCCATAAGTTCAAAATGCCAACTAACAGGTTCTCCGGGACTAAAGATCCCTTGAGTCACTTAAAGAGCTTTGTTCAACAGATGGAGGTCATGAACACAACTAGGGCCGCTATGTATCGAATGTTTCCCACTAAACTCACGGATTATGCTAAAACCTGGTTTAAAAAACTACCGATTGGAAGCGTGGATTCCTTCACCAAGTTATCAACCGATTTCTGCTCACAATTCTACGGAGTTAAGCCCCGATTGAAGGACCCGATCTATCTACAATACGTGATCCAGGAGAGAGAGGAAACCCTTGGGGTTTATGTCGAGCGTTTCCACAAGAAACTCATCCAGATGGGGGTCTTCACCTAGAAAGAAACCCTTGCTAACTTCAAAAGGAACCTGTGGGAGGGAAATCTTTTTCGGTCTTTCGCTAAGAGGCCTCCAGAAACCTACCAATAAGCTTATGATCGGGCTTTAGAGCAGATTGAGGTTGACGAACAGCTCAAGGTCAAGATGGAACATGATGACATGAAAGCCTTAAAACAAGAAAAAAAAGGATGCTCCTAGACCCATGCAAGCTCAGAAAAGCCAGAACAAACCGCCTAATAAATTAACATATGGTTTCCCCCTCCTCAACCCAGATCGAAAAGGTATCCAGATAAACGAGCTCCTCCTCAAGCTTTACCTCCTCCCATGACAATGGCCCTATAGCTTGCGATGAGAGGGGGTACGACCATTACACTCCTTTAAATGCATCCCAAGAAACAGTCTACCTCACCATTCGGGACAAGGGTTTGTTACAGAAGCCCGCTCCCATGAAAGCCCTGGTCGATAAGAGAAATTGTTATAAATATTGCGACTTTCGCGAGGATGTAGGGCACAACACTTCAGAATGCTACAATTTGTGGAACCAAATTGAGGCTTTAATAAGGGGAGGATGCTTGATAGAATTCTTACAACAAGTTAAGGAGAACATTCAGACTAGAACAGAGGTGAAAGCCGAGATCCGAGAACATGTCGAAAAGGTAAGGGGAGTAGGCATACCGGATGCAACAGATTTAGATAATACATATTATCAGCGGGGGGCCCACTCTGGCCGGCACCTCCAACAGTTCAAGGAAAAACCATGCGAGGAAGGTCCCTCGTACAGACGAAGGGCATGATATCTTCAAGGTTGACCAGAGACCTACCAACCCCTCCCTGTTGTCACAGATCATTTTCCTTGAAGTAGATGTTTATAAAACTGTACAGCCTCATGATGACCCTATGGTCATCACGGTACAAATTGCCAATTTCATGGTGCACCATGTGCTCGACGACATAGGTAGCAGCGTTGACGTTCTGTTCAAAGATACCGTGGAAAAGCTAAACTTGAAGCAGTGGTGTTACAATAGTTGCACTACTCTATTATATGGGTTCACTAGGGACTCAATCATACCAGTAGAATCAAAAATCCTACCAGTGATCATTGGAGCCGCACCACTCCAACAAAATATCATGACCGACTTCGTGGTGGTAGATACCCGATCGGCCTATAAAGCAAAATTTAGGAGGCCATTTCTATCATCCTTGAACGAGGTCATTTCTATTTACCACAACGTCCTGAAGTTCCCGATAGGAGACAAGGTGGGGGAAGTTCGGGGTGATCAGCAAGTAGTTAGGAGATGCTATGCAGTGTCGGCCAACCTAGCAGCTCTAGCAAAAAAACTCGCCTAGGTGACGACGATCCAAGATAGGATAACCCCTACACTAAACCTGGAAGACACGGGTTTAACCAATTACCCTGAAGACAGCCTCATGGTGCCCGACATGGAAGACCATAGAAGGAAATGGGCCTGCGGCCATCTAATGGATAGGTTAGAAGAGATTCATATCCGAATAAGCAACCCCTCGAAGATCGTCAAGATCGGAGCAACCCTTGAGCCATAAATGAAAGAGGGTCTGATTAGGCTCCTCACAGAGTTCAATGACATTTTAGCTTGGAGTCATGATGAGTTGCTGGGGATCCTGATAACATTAGTTACACATCGACTGGCAGTGGATCCGACCATCAAGCCCATCAAACAGAAAAGGCACCACTTCAACACCGAAAGAAATATGTCGGTTCAGGAAGAGGTGGATAAACTAGCCCAGGCAAGCTTCATTCGAGAAGCCCGTTACCCCGAATGGATCGCCAACATGGTCATGGTTACAAAGGAAAATGAGAAGTGGCGCATGTGTGTAGACTACACCGACCTAAATCGGGCATGCCCGAAGGACAGTTTCTCTTTGCCAAAAATTGATCAATTGGTCGATTCCACCTCCGGGAACAAGCTCCTAAACTTCATGGACATTTTTTCCGGCTGCAATCAGATTATGATGCATCCCACGGACCAGGAAAAAACTAGTTTCGTCATCGTACAAGGCCTGTATTGCTACAAGGTGATGCCTTTCTGGTTAAAAAATGTTGGAGCTAATTACCAGCGGTTAGTCATTCGGTTGTTTAAGCCCGAAATCGGAAGGTCGATGGAGGTGTACATCGATGACATGATCACTAAATCTTCAACCTCAGGAGGCCACCTGGATGACCTTCGTAGGAACTTCATGATCCTAAGAGAAAACTAGATGAGGTTGCACCCTTCTAAAAATGCCTTTAGGGTAACTGCGGGAAAGTTTTTGGGCTTCATGGTCCATGAGAGAGGCATAGAGGCTAACCCTGAAAAGATCATGGCTATCCTTAATCTAGAATTCCTTAGCTCTCTTAAATAGATTCAAGCCTTGACCAGACAGGTAGCAGCGCTCAATGGGTTCATCTCTCGGTCTACCGATAAGTGCCTACCGTTCTTCAAAGCTATCAAGCCGGAAAGAAATATGAAATGGGATCAGGAGAGCGAACAAGATTTCCAAGCTTTGAAAAGATACCTAACATGCCCTCCACTGCTGGTCAAGCCAAATCCTAGAGAAGAGCTCCAAATATACTTGGGCGTTTTGGAGACCGCTGTAAGCAGGGCTTTAGTCAAGGAATGCGGGGATAGGATCCAGCGACCTATTTACTATGTGAGTTACCCTCTAACAAACCCCGAGAAGAACTGTACTCTATTGGAGAAGCTCGTTTATGCCTTGGTGACCTCGGTAAGGAAACTTCGTCCCTACTTCCATGCTCATTCAATAACAGTGGTGACGGGCTAACCCCTCCGTCAATTCTAACAATGGCCGGATGTTTCTGGAAGGCTGGTCCTATGGGCCCTAGAGCTTACCCCGTTTGATTTAAAGTATAAGCCTAGGACCGTGACAAAATCTTAGGCACTGGTAGACTTTGTAGCCGAGCTATCAATACCTTCAGGCCAGGCAACCCCCATGGTAACAGATGTAAACCTTGTGAGGATTTCAGAATCTGACAATTGGCCGGAAGGCTGCAATTCGTGGACTCTCTACACTGACCGAGCTTTTGGGAAATCTAGGGGAGGAGCGGGCATAGTTCTTATCGACCCAGAAGGAACTGAGTGCTGCCATTGTTTCAGTTTTGAATTTAAAGCCACAAACAATGAGGCAGAGTACGAAGACCTACTAGCTTGAAGAAAGGCGGCAATAGAACTCGAGGTCGATTACCTAAGTATCAAGAGTAACTCTTCACTCGTGGTCAACCAAGTCTCTGGAGATTATCAGACAAAAGGGGATAATATGATAGCGTACCTAAAATTGATTCAGCAACTCAAGAGCGGATTCAAAGGATTCAGAATAGAGCAGATACCTCGACAATTGAATCATCGAGCTGACATCCTCTCCAAGATAGCTGCATATGGTGGCCAGACCTTACCTTACGGAGTCCCTCTTCAAGTAATCCCTCTACCTAGCATTATGACAGGTGAGGAAGCTTATACCTTGGATCGACACCCGTGCTACATGGATCCAATAGTGGAGTATCTACAGGACGGGAAACTCCCCGGGGAGTCCAACCAAGCGAGGCGGGTTAAAAGGCTCTCGGTCAGGTATTGTATGGCAGATGGGCATTTATACCGAAAGGGAAAATCTCTTCCCCTGCTCCGATGTCTACACCCTGAAGACGCCAAGTGGGTTTTGAGAGAGGTTGATTCCGAGGAATGTGGAAACCATATTGGTGGAGAAGCCTTGGCATAACAAGTTCTCCGCATTGCGTATTTTTGGCCGACCATCCATCAAGAAATGAAGAACTTGGTGCAGACCTGCGAGGCATGCCAAAAGGCCACAAACTTGAGTCACCTCCCTCCAGAGCGCTTATCGTCACTTAACTAGCCATATCCCTTTTCGATGTGTGGAGTCGATTTAATTTGACCGCTTCCTACAGCTCCGGGACAGGCCAAGCATGCTATCGTAGCGATTGACTATTTCACAAGATGGGTCGAAGCCAGACCACTCTCGTAGATATCAAAAGAAAACACAACAAGGTTCATCAAAACCAATGTAGTTTGCAGTTTCAGAACCCCCTTGCCATTATAACTGACCTCAAAAACAATTCGATAATGGCTGATTCAGAGATTTCTGTAAAGGCTTGGGAACCGACCTTCGGTTTGCTTTAGTACTCCACCCTCAGACCAATGGTCTGGTGAAATCCCCGAACAAAACCATTACGAAATTGTTGAAGAAAAAGCTACAGTTGAAGAAAGGCATATGGGTAGAGGAGCTTCCCGAGGTCCTCTGGGCTTACCGTGTTATAAGGAGAACAGCTACCGGTGAAATGACCTACTCGCTGGATTCGCGGTTGAAGCAGTCCTACATATCAAGCACAAGTTGACCTCTTTAGAGTCCAACATTTCGAACCATGGAGCAATGAAAGTAAGCTCCGAGCTAGCTTGGACCTCTTGGAGGAAAAACAAGATCGAATAGCTGAGAAGGTAGTAATATGCCAAAGCAGGATTGCTAAGTACTTCAGCAGGAGGGTTGAAGCCCAAAACTTCAAAGAAGAAGACCTAGTTCACAGGAAAGTAATGTTGAATACCAGGAAGAGGTTAGACGGGGTCCTAGGGCCCAACAGGGAAGGACCATATCTAATAAATATGGTGATCCGTAATGGGGCGTACAAGCTCGAGGATATGAATGGTCGACCTATCGGCCATACTTGGAATGCGGATCACCTAAGGAAATTCTACCCTTGAACAGGGGACTCAGAAGCAGGCTACCTCTGACTAGTTTCTTTTTTCCGATAATAATGTACTCCATCCTCCATATCAATAAAGATTGTTTTTTCTTGTTTACTCCTTCTTCAACTATGTCCTAAAATGATTTGGGTCTACAAGGAAAAAATGACATTATCACAAGAGGTAAGCAAAAAAAGCCCCTCCGCCACTCCTAATGCCTCGGTCGGGCACTACCCCCCGTCAAGAAGGGTCTGAGTGTAAGAGCATAGTTACCATCCAGATCTCGAGACTAGAAAATAGCTAGATAGCCCTCCTGATGCCTTGGTCGGGCTACCACCCTCAAGAAGGGTCTGAGTGTAAGAGCATAGCTGCCATTAAGATATCGAGACCAGGAGATAACTAGATAGCCCACCTGATGCCTTGGTCGGGCTACCACCCCCAAGAAGGATCTGAGTGTAAGAGCATAGCTTCCATCCAGATCTTAAGACTAGGAAATAGCTAGATAGCCCTCCTAATGCCTTGGTCGGGCTACCACCCCTAAGAAGGGTCTGAGTGTAAGAGCATAGCTGCCATCCAGATCTCGAGACCAGGAAATAACTGGATAGCCCTCCTGATGCCTTGGTCGGGCTACCAACCCAAAAAAGGGTTTGAGTGTAAGAGCATAGCTGCCATCCAGATCTCCAGACCAGGAAATATCTAGATAGCCCTCCAGATGTCTTTGTCGGGCTACCACCCCACGGAAAGACTAAAATTTAAGAACACGGAAGCCTTTCCGATCCCTAGCTTAAAAAGGGGGATTAGACAGTTTCTTACTTAATGCCTCGCTTGGGCTATAACACTCTAAAAGGGTTCGGGGATAGAGGGCTCGATTTACTCTAAATATACCAGTAAGATCTGGTTACTAGCGTTCCTTGGTACATGGTCACTCACTATAACAGGCCTACAATCAAACAAGGGGACTATCGACTAAAGGAATTGAGCAGCGAGACTCGGGGGTCAGGAAGCCCGATGCTAACTGCCCATTTTCACGATGAAATAGTCTCTTTATCCTGTTGTTCCCCCAAGATAGTTCGTTTCGCTATAAATGCTAGACCTAGAGGGAGATCAAGTAAGTACATGCAAGTCAGAGAGAGAGATAGATCTAAAATTGAAGCTTTATTATTAAGTGGGGGAGCCTCTTCCCCAACAAGGCTACGGCAAGCAAGGAGCCTAATCCCTGATTCCTGGCTACAAAAAAGCGAATAAAATGACAAAAGGTCAAAAACGGTTAAAGATGGGATGCCCACCCCCCTTTTTAGGCATTCAAAATGGATTACAAGGGAGAGAACTCAAGCTTTATCATCTTCCTGAGGACCTCCCACCTCTTCTTCTACAGAGTGAACCTCGCCCTGCTCCCATCTCAGGTCGTAGATCATCATGGTCAGCTGCATCTACCGCCTCCGCACTTCCTCCTGGGAATAGCCTCGGCTGCATCGGGGTCAACAAGATCCTCCTAACTTCAAGCGGTATGGCTGCATAAAGAAGGCTGGCTACTGACTCAAGTATATTTTCGCCTTCTGTTGACTTCACTCTTGAGAGCATTGTAGGGGGATCTCGAGCTTCAGCAAGGCCTCTTTCTAGCTCTTCGATTTAAACCCCCTTGGAGGATTCGCCAGGACTAGATGCTGGGAAGGTTGGAACATGAGGAGGCAGATCTGGCACCTCCAACCGCTTCCCAGCTCCCTCCCTAGAAGGACCAGATCCATCATTTTCGGGGCGAGATATCTCTGCAGCCCATGTCATAACCTCCTTTTTATCCCGGTCAGTGATGCTAGAGAGATTAAATGGGGAAGGGAGGGCTACTGTAACCTGATAGGAGGTATAGAAGTACCCCTCGTTAAAAGAGGTTTCCACCTCAGCCTGGAGCTGGGTAATTAGAGCCTGCAAAGCTTGGTTCTTGACATCCAGAGCCTTCACCTCTTTTTTTCAGTCATCCCATTGGCTAGCTCGTTACTTTGACCGGAGAGTTTCCTGATCAAAAGCCCACTTCAACCTCTCATGGTCGCACTAGAGCTTAACTAGCTGTGTTTCCATTCCCTGTTGGCTGGAGGTCATCTCCAGGACCAGGGTTTGAGCCTGCGTAAGCAACCCTATGGCTCGCTCAGCCTCAGCCTCAGCCTTGGCTACCTGATTGCAGGAAAGAGTACTTGATGTCCCATGGCTACCTAAAACTTAAAGGCCTGCAAAGGAAATTCATGTTAGAAAATGACAAATCAAGCTGCTGAATGAAGAAGTAAAAGCGACGATTACCTCAGCTAGTAGGGCAGACCCTTTAGTAATCATGATATCCACGGGAATCGAGGTCATCCTAGAAATCCCGCAGCCTGGACAGGATGCAATGAATTGCTTCAGGACCTTATCCTAACCCACCGAGCTTGATTGTTGATAGGGGCGAGAAGGAGCAACCTTAGGAGTAACTTCGGGCTCCCTAAGAACCAGGGCTGCCAGGGATACAGCCGGATCAATAGAAAGGGATAATGTGACTGAGGAAATATCGTTTGAAGCAAAAAATACTGGTGAGGGTGCAATAGTGGACTTATCAATGGCTTGGGAAGCGGACAAACATTGTTTAGAGCTTTTGCCGCCATAGACGCAAGGATAGCCATGTTAGACTTCATCGGAGCAGGCGTTGGAGCATGAGTAAGCAAGGTAGTAGCCTTAATGGTTGACCAACGACAAACACTGTTAAAAAAAAAGGGGTCAAGGTCATCAGAACTGAACCATCCAACAATTTTATTGGTGGGAAATTTGCTCGAGATGAGAAATTACTATTAACACTCTCGAGACCACTACCACGAAAGTGGTGGGCGGGGTCAAAGCTGTTGGTTCCCGACCTGGTTAAGAGATAGACGAGAGGCTGGACAATAAATGAGAGCTTTATTACTGATATATTGCTTTAAAGTACAAATCGCTCTTTTGTATGCTCACAATCTCTCGAAGGTGTAGGAGGGTGGCAACTTTATGCCTGTCGAATAGTAGAGATGAAGGTGACCGTGTTCTGAATCAAGAATTTAGGCCTTCCCCTCTTTTTTCTATCTTATGTTGTTGTATTTTTGTATCTGTCGTTGTCCCTATTTTTCCTCTCATTTCTTCTCTGCTTGGCTTCTTATATTTATATCGTCCAAGTAGGTTTTAAATTTGCAAATACTTTACCGTGATCCCATGAACCCGTTCCCTCCATATCGGGCGGGATTCGTTATTTGATTGATGGGAAATTTGCTCGAGATGAGAAATTTCTGTTAACAACCTCGAGACCACTACAACAAAAGCAGTGACCGGGGTCGGTACCATTGGTTCCTAACCTGTTTAAGAGAAAGACGAGTGGTAATAATAGTAAATGGGAGCTCTATTATTGATATATCGCTTTAAGATACAAATAACTCTCTTGTTTGCTCACAATCTCTAGGAGGTGTAAGGTGGTAGCAACACGGTGCCTGTCGAATAGTGGAAAAGAAGGTGACCGTGTTCTAAAATCAGAATTTAGGCCCTCCTTCTATGTGTATATCTGTTGTTTATGATTTTCTTTCTCTGTCGTTCATTGTCTTTTTTACCATGATTGGCTTCATATATATATATCGTCCAAGTAGGTTTTTAGTTCGCGAATACTTTACCGTAATCTTATGAATCCGTTCCCTCCTTATCGGGCGGGATTCGTTATTTAAATTTGAATTATTTTCGAATTCGATGATATCGTTGACGAAGATAAGTTTGTTCCCTTATTTGAATTTAAACTCTTGATGTGCATGTAAATATTATATGGAGATGATCATGTGTGTACTCGTGCCATGGATCTTCATGGAGGTCACCCTGCCAGCTGCCTATTGCTCCGTAGAGCAGAGTATATCCCTGCTCTGGCTCTATTCTTAGAAGCTAAAGATGGATTTTCCCTGACCCTTGGGGGCTTGAGGTGCTCTTGTAGACCCTCCTAGGAGGTAGCTGGGGTAGTGATGATTTAGGCGTAATTCTTCCTCTATGTCTAGCAAGAACAATGGGCTTCTGGATAGGTTGGCAGGCTTCTTTCGAAGCTCTCTTGGGCTTGGAGACTTCCCCTGGCATCTACAAGGCGGTTAGGGAGCTCGACCTCAGAGCCGAGGTTCCCCGATAAATGGCCTGGAGAAGCCCCGCTTCTAGTACTCTTGAAAGGGCTCATCCCGGTCGCGCCTGGCTTGTCTTCTGGTAGCTTTAATGCCAACCGGCCTTCCCTGCTACTACGTGGTGGCTTTACGGTATTTTCGGGCTTCATGATTGTCGATTATGGGTGGAAAAATTCTTTTTGATCCCTGGTCAAATTTCCTTATTAACAGAAGTCCCCTCTGACTTGAACACTGGTGGTAGAGTTAGGGTTGGAGTCAGATTCCTTGTTTAGTTAAGAAAGTTTTTTTTTCTTGCCATCACAACAATTAATGAGAGCAAAATCTTCTTATTAACTACCCAACATTTTGAATTTGAAAATGAGTGTTATTCAAAGAAAACCGGCTGTAATATGGCTCCAGGTGGTCTTCCCGAAGAAATCGACAATAAACCTCTATTTAAGCCCGGCCTGACCGTCACTTTCTTCATACTTCCTTAAATCTTCAAACTTTCAAATTTCTTCTTCCCTGCTTTCTCTGCCTTTATCTTCTGCTTGTTTTCTCATCTCTCTTGCCCATCAATGTCGACTTCCACAAATACTGTTGATGCCTTGGTGAAGGGCTCCGGGGGACTGAACCTAGCTCCTCTCATGCGGGTGCGAGGGATTTCAAGCTACAAGGAATCTTCCCCCCTCCGCCAGCGCCGTAGTTCTAACAGGAAAGCTTTTATCGGCTTTGGCTTTTCAAACCGGCCTGACAATCCTCTGAACTTAGTCGACGAAGACTCTTACGTTAGGGAAAGATTAGATGCGGTCGGGAGAGCTCAAGTCACAGTGGAGGAGCTTCCTCCAGTGATAACTCTTCCTTTCGAACCCAGGGTCATCCCTGACTCTACTGTCGACCCTCAGTCGATCGGCCGTCTACGGGACAAGTATGGTATTCCTGATACCGTTTCTCTAACTGTCCCCCATCGGAACAACGATGTTTTTAGCCCGTCCAAAGGAGTGCTTCCTATCCACGTCTTGGCTTTTGTAAGCAGGGTAAGGCTCCCTCTTCACCCCACACTAGGGCGGGCTCTCAATGCCATTCAGCTGGCTCTGCTTCAACTGACGACCGGCTTCTTGAGGCATCTAATCGGATTCCTGGTATTATGAAGGGATCAATGCGAGCTGAGGAGCTCACTTTCCTTTTCCAGATCGGTAGCCTGGCAGCAGTCCCACGAGGCCAATTTTATGCCAAGGCTAAGAATAGGCTCAAATTTATCATCCCCGGGGCTTCAAAGAAGGACCCTGCTTGGAAAGAAGAATAGGTATTAGCTGGGGAGACTGGAGGAGCTCCATCTTCGTCGGCGGGCATGAGCTCGAGATTCCCACCGCCTTTTGTGACAAACCCATCTGGGGTGGGGATTCCTTGCCCAATGAGTCTGAAGCCGAGCTGAAGACAATCCTAGCTAGGAACTTTTTGAATCTGAAGTTTTCGATCGCTGACCTCTTCGATCCTGAAATTCCCTAGAAAGTGTGTATCTATAACCTAGAGGGGAGGTGAATAGGTTTTAATTCGATAGATTACCAATTTTTCGAATTAATCAATATTAACAATTTTACCCCATTCTACTTAAATGCTCAATTAAAAGACAACAAACATAGAACAATAACAACGCAGAAGATATACGTTGAAACCCTCCAAATGGGAAAAACCACGGGCTATTTAGAGCGCCACCCTCAATCCTCAAAATCCACTATTCTAACCCTCCAGTTACTAACCCTTTCACTCTACCCAACGGGCCTTAATAGCGATTTTTGATCACTAGCCTTGTGCACTAACCACTTAGCCACAAGCTTAAACAACAATGAAGAGATAATGGTAACCTAAGTGAATATGCAAGAATATTCAATATGCAAATGCTAGGTCAAGACATTCATGTTTATCTAGGATTAATAATGACCATTAAAGCAAATCCTAGATATCAATGTTCTAAATGCAAAGGCAAGAAGAATTAGCTAGAAGGACAAAATCGTCCTAAATGATAACTATCACAAATTAATGCATCTCAACATGGAAGTTTTATTGATTAAAACATGTGCGAAAGATTTCCTTGAATGAAGTAAATGCTACATCAACTTCCAAAAGCATGGTATTTGGCAAAGGAAAATAGCACATGAGGTTCCAAAAGAAGTCAAACCAATTTGCACCAAATTAACAATGGAAAACAAGATATAGTTCAACCAAAAACCTAAGAGCAACTATCAAACTTTACAAGTTGAACAAGACATGAGCGACCATTTCACCCTATTAGATTTTTCCAGGCAAGATGCCCAAATGATAGTAGCCTTGGTTAATAAGTAAGGAGAGAGAGAGAGAGACTATAGGAATGTGAAAATCCTTGAAATGGATACAATATCCTCATTGAATGAAGTCTCAAAAGACACTTGCACACATATTTGCAATCATTTTGTAAGCATTCAATAAATTCATCATGCATAACACTATAAGCATGTCAATATCAAGTTTTCACAAGCATAGAGATAAACTTTGGGTCAATCTAATGTACTTCCCAATCAAGTTTCCTATTCCAAAAATACATGTGTGAACACAAATGAGACATGCATTTCAAAAAAGGCAAAAATGCACTTATTGAATAAAAAGACATATAATAAGATATGCAACCAAGATACTCAAGCAATTAATTAAAGAGCATAAATTTGAACAATTATTTGCTTATTAAAATGCAAGTTCGCTCTCTTTGCTTGAGCTCCCATATGCGGTCAACTACCAAAACCCATCAATGCATATGAAAAATGCCAATAGACCGACTAAGAGATTTAAACTTAGTTGAATCTAATGGTTTAGTAAATAAATCCGCTAATTGATCATTTGTGCCAACATGTTCAAGTGCAATGCATTTGCTCTCAACTAGCTCCCTAATGAAATGATGTCTAATGTCAATATGCTTGGTTCTAGAGTGTTGGACAGGATTTTTTGAAATATTGATGGCACTCATGTTATCACAATAAAGGGTTAGAGTACCTTGCTCAAAGCCATAATCCACAAGCATTTGTTTCATCCAAAGGAGTTGTGTGCAAGCACTTTCTGCTGCTATATACTCGGCCTCGGCTGTAGATAATGAGATGGAGTTTTGCTCCTTGCAAAACCAAGACACAAGATTGTTCCCTAGGAAGAAGCAACCGCCCGATGTACTCTTCCTATCATCACAATTACCTGCCCAATCTGCATCACTAAAGCCAACTAAACTAGCATTAGTGACAAAAGAGTACCATATCCCATAGTTGAATGTCCTATTAACATATCGAATGATTCTCTTCACGGAGGAGAGATGGGATTCCTTGGGATTGGCTTGGTACCTAGCACATACACCAACACTAAAAGCTATATCGGGCCTACTAGCAGTCAAGTATAACAAGCTCCCTATCATGCCATGATATAGACTTTGATCCACAATTTTTCCACTAGCATCCTTGCTAAGTTTTAAAGTGGTACTCATTGTTGTGTCATAATGTTTGGCATTCTCAAGGCCAAACTTCTTCACTAGGTTCTTGGCATACTTAGCTTGGGATATAAAGATCCCATCATGCATTTGTTTAATTTGCAAGCCTAGGAAGAAATTGAGTTCACCAACTATGCTCATTTCAAACTCATGAGTCATGACATCAACAAATTGTTGAACTTTCAAGTTGTAGGTGAAACAAAAAACTATGTCATCAACATAAATTTGAGCTATGAATAGCTCATCTTTAGTGCACTTGATGAACAAAGCATTGTCAACACTACCTCTAGAGTAGTCATAGTCAACAAGATAAAGAGTGAGACGCTCATACCAAGCCCTTTGTGCTTGTTTCAACCCCTATAGCCCCTTCTTGAGGCGATAAACATGATTGGGATGGTGAAGATCCACAAACCCCTTAGGTTGCTCAATAAACACTTCCTCTTACAAGAAGCTATTTAGGAAGGCACTCTTAACATTCATTTGATACAATTTAAATTTGTGAACACACGATATGGATAAGAGAAGCCTAATGTACTCTAAAAAGGCAACGGGAGCAAAAGTATCCTCAAAGTCGATACCCTAAATTTGAGAGTATCCTTGTGTAACAAGTCTAGCTTTATTCCACACAATGTTGCCATCCTCATCTGATTTGTTCCTATAGACCCACTTAGTGCCTATTACATTAGTGTTCTTAGGCCTAGGAACTAGAGTCCGAACCTCATTTCTTTCAAATTGATTTAACTCTTCTTGCATAGCAAGAACCCAAAACTCATCACTTAAAGCTTCATCTACCTTTTTGGGTTATATTTGAGAGGTGTAGCAAGAGTAACTCATTTGATTTGCAAATTGATGTCTAGTCCTCACACCCTCATTCACATTTCCAAGAATGTGTCTCTTCTTATGGAGATGCCTAACCCACGGAGCAGGTTCCTTAGAGTCCAAAGTAGAGTCTCTATCAAGAGATTGAGTGATCTCTTTGTCAAGCTTAGATTTTTCATCGCTAGAAATCTCATCAATCCTCACCAAGGGAGTATCATCAATCACACTAATCTCCTCATCATGGTTACTAACCTTAGGCCTACAATCATCTATGACCACATTAGATGATTCCATAACACTTCTAGTTTTCAAATTAAAAACTCTATTGGCCTTACTATTTAGGGCATAGCCAATGAAAATCCCCTCATCACTCTTAGCATCAAACTTGCCAAGTTAATCACAGTCATTTAGAATGTAGCACTTGCTTCCAAATGAGTGGAAGTAGCTCACATTTGGCTTCCTACCCTTCCATAATTCATAGGAGGTTTGCCTAGTCCCGGGCCTAAGAAACACCCTATTGCCTATATAACAAGTTGTATTGACAGCTTCAGCCCAAAGATTCCTAGACACATTGTTGCTATGCAACATCACACGGGCCATCTCTTGGAGGACTCTAATCTTTCTCTCTACTACCCCATTTTGTTGAGGAGTTCGAGGAGCCGAGAACTCATGAGAGATTCCAAGATTATCAAAAAAAAAATTAAAGCAACCATTTTCAAATTCCCTCCCTTGATCACTCCTAATTCTCTTAATGCATTTTATGTGTTAATCCTTTTCATTTTGAATTTTAGTGCAAAGCATTTTAAATGTTTTAAATGTTTCAGATTTTTCTCGAAGGAACTATGTCCAAGTGAATCTAGAAAATCATCCACACATATAAAAATGTACCTCTTACCACCGAGACTCTCGGTTTGCATGGGACCCATAAGGTCCATATGAAGAAGCTCTAAAGGCTCCTTAGTGGCAAGGTACTTGCCCTTCTTGTGCACACTCTTAGTTTGCTTTCCTTGTTGACAAGGTCCACAAACTCTCTCAATCCTACTTCCAAACTTAGGAAGGCCACTCACTATTTTCAACCTCTAAAGAACTTTCTAGTATTTGAAATTAATATGGCCTAACCTTTGATGCCACAATTCAATTTGATCACAACTAGACAAATTGCAAGAGATGCCATTAGAATCAAGACAATAATAATTGTCACTTGATCTCTTGCCTTTCAATAGCAGTTGACTATCTTCTCTTAGAATAGAGCAATCAACTTTTCCAAACAAAACCGAAAGCCCTTCATCACTTAAGTGTGATATGCTAATGAGATTGGCTTGCAAGCCATCTACATAAAGAGCATTAGGAAATGAGGGCAAACCAGGGATGGTGATTTTTCCTTTTCCTAGAACTTTCTTACGTGACCCATCACCAATGGTGACAAATCCACCATCCTCCATCACAAGAGTTTCAAAGAAACTCTTGTTTCTGGTCATGTGCCTAGAACATCCACTTTTAAGGTACCAAGTGTTAGAAGCTTTCGCCTTCAATGCCACTTGGGCCACATGGAAAACTTACTCATTTGTCCTAATCCACCTAGTAGCAACATTGTCATTTCTAGGAGCCTTGGATTCATTGGCTCTAAACTTCCTAGGTGCATGCATTTTGGCTCTTCTAAGCATTTTCTTTTCAATTAGACTTTCAAAATGACACAACTTAATGAATTTAAAACAGTTCGGCCTTATGTGACCTTCAACACCACAATAATGACAAATGGGAGTAAAATAAGAATTCATACCATGTCCTTGTGCAAGCTTGGAAGACTTCCTTTTCCTTTGAGTTGTCCTTTGGTGTTGAGCCGAATCTCTTCTTTTAAACATCCTTTGTTGTTGAACCACATTAGCTTCTCTTCTTGGTTGTGGGTGAAAACTTCTTTGTTGAATTTGAGGGCTCCTTGGAAGTTGAGGTCTTGTATGATGTGTTCTAGCTCTTGATGGATGAGCTTTTGCTTGAAAATTTGTTTGAGCCTTCATTTTAGCTTGCTTTGAAGATTCTCCAACTTCATTAGATCTCATTTATTGGTGTGAACCTTGAGTCTCTTTGACCTCTTGACTTTTGACAAAGATGGTCTTCTTCAAGGACGTGGCATCCTTGCCTTCCACATATCCTAGGCCCGTTTTATCACTAGGACTCTTCCCTTACAATAGCAACTTGTCAAGTCTCTCGGTTCCGGATGTCATCTAGGCAACCAATTCTTTTGCTTCCTTGAGCTTAATCTTCAAGTCTTCTTCACTTTTCTTAGTGATCACAAGCTCCAATTTTAAACTCTCCTCTAACTCTTTTCCACTTTTTACTTTCTCACTCAAGTGAGTAATCTTGAGAGTCAACTCTAGATTCTTCTTTTTCAAATCTTGAACCTCCTTCTTCTTTTTCAATCTAGACTTTTCAAAAAACTTTATGAAGTCTACATTGTCCATTTCCTCATCAATCTCAAATCTAGAATTAGAAGATGTACTCTCATCACTAGAGTCATCTACTTATTCTTTGTCACTCACAACTTCCTTGCCATTATGAGATATTGTGAAGGCAATGAAGTTTGCAACTCTATCTTCATCATCCGAAGATTTTTCTTTCTCTTATAAGTCTTCACTATCACTCCAAGTGGCCGCCATTGCCTTCCCCTTTTTCTTTTTCTTCAAATATGCACATTCTGGAGCAATGTGACCAAAACCGCTGCATTCATAGCATTGAATACCCTTCATAGAGTAACTTTCTTGAAACTTTTTAATCTTCTTGAAGTGAGTTTTCTTCTTAACTTCCTTTCCCTTAAAACCAAAACCTTTCCTCTCAAACTTCATGAATTTCTTGAATCTTTTAACCATGAGGGCCATTTCTTCATCCGAGTCCTCCTCCACTTCTTCAACCTTAGTGGTCTTCAAGGCAATGCTCTTTTGCTTCTTTTGAGGTGTGGGTGAGGTGTTCCATCTAGACTCATAAGCTAGAAGTCTTCCAATGACTTCACTCGGCTTTATATTCTTGTACTCACTATTCTCTTCAAGTGCCGTCACTTTTGATTCAAACCTTGACGGAAGTGACCTCATAATTTATTGCTTGACTCTCCTGTCAGAATAGGGGTCACCAAGTTGATGGCTTTGGTTGACAATATCCATCAACTTAACTTGGAATTCATTGAAGCATTCATGATCCTCTAACCTAATCATCTCAAATTGCCTTTGGAGGACTTAGAGCTTTGAGTCCTTGACTACCTCGGTTCTCTCATGTGCCGTTTGAAGAATGACCCAAGCCTCCTTTGCAATCCTAGTGTTTTGGACCAACTTGTATTGATTATCGTCCACGACACATAGGATGGCATGCATAGCCTTGATGTTCCACTTAGATGCTTCAAACTCTTGAGTACTCCAACTAGACTTGGGCTTGAGAGCATCTACACCATCGTCGGTGATCATTGTAGGAGGAGTATAACCGTCTTCAACAGCCATCCAAGCATGGTCATCTATTTGGCAAAGATATGCTTCCATCTTGCCCTTCCAAGTAGCATAATTCACCCCATTGAGCAAAAGAGGCCTTGTGCTTGAGGCTCCCTCATGACTATTTCTGTTTTCACTCATAGTGTTTGAGGGTAATTAATGATATGAAGATGCAAATGAAATGCAAAACACAAAAATGCAAACAACCAAAATGCACAAGATAAGACACACACCATGCACGGATCACCTAAGTATATCAAGGCACCGGCTTTGATACCAATTGAAATTCCCTAGAAACTGTGTATATATAACCTAGATGGGGGGGTGAAAAGGTTTTAATTCGATAGATTACCAATTTTGTGAATTAATCAATATTAACAATTTTACCCCATTCTACTTAAATGCTCAATTAAAAGACAACAAATATAGAACAATAACAACACGGAAGATATACGTGGAAACCCTCCAAATGGGAAAAACCAAGGGCTATTTAGAGCGCCGCCCTCGATCCTCAAAATCCACTATTGAATAAAAGTTTACAACCTAGGTTGACCTCCCGTCTAACCCTCAAGTTACTAACACTTTCACTCTACCCAACGGGCCTTAATAGCGATTTTGGATCACTAGCCTTGTGCACTAACCACTTAGCCACAAGCTAAAACAACAATGAAGAGATAATGGCGAACTAAGTGAATATGCAAGAATATTCAATATGCAAAAATGCTAGGTCAAGACATTCATGCTTATCTAGGATTAATAATGACAATTAAAGCAAATCCTAGATATCAATGTTCTAAATGCAAATGCAAGAAGAATTAGCTAGAAGGGTAAAATCGTCCTAAATGATAACTATCATAAATTAATGCATCTCAACCAACAATCAATATGCAAGCATGTCATAAAAGCAATTAAACATTCAAACAAGCATTTAATATTCAATAAAGACTAAGACTCTAGGCATACATGTCTTTTTAATGAAACTATAAAATCTAGAGCATGTAGAAGTTACCTAGTCAAGAAGAAGATGATGCTTCATGCTTGAATGATCCTAGGATAAAGCTAGATGATCATGAGATGAAGTTAGGCTGAGTAAAAATGACTTCTTGGAGCTTCTGTCTCTAAAGAACAATTTCTCTCTCAAAAAATAGGTTTTGAAGCTTTAAAAACTGAATTGGGAAGAAGATGGTGAATATATATGAAGACCAATTTAAACTGCATCGTTTTGGGTAAAGGTAACCAAAACGTGTCAGGATCGCTGTCTGTACCGCGGTCCAGGCAAGTGTCCAGACCGCGGCACAGAGAGCGGTGCATCGTCTGGACAACGCCGCTCTGCAGGCAGCTGTTCATGCAGCGTGCATAGACCGCGGTCTGGACATCATGCATCCTCTATGAAACTCCGCTCAGGAGGCCGCGGCGTAGGCAACACGCACAGACAGCGGTAGACACAGCGAGCAGCCTCTGTCAAACACCGTTGTACAGGCCGCGTCGGGGGCACTGCACGTAGAACGGTCTAGACTGCGGTAAAGAGGAAAAAATCCTCTTTCTAAGACACAAACATACATTCACACTCAAATAAAAAATTAGACACACAAGACACTTAAAATGGCAAATAAGCATACAAACAAAATAATTAAAAAAAAATGCATGAGTGTGAGTGTGTGCACTAAATCTCTTCAATGAAGTTAAGCAAGTGATTTTACCTTTGATGCTTGAGCTTTGTAACGAACAATGAAGCCCTAAACTACCCTTACAATATTGATCCCAAAATGTGGTTGTCAACAAAATAAGCCAATCAAAAAACCTAGGACCTTACAGATCCCCGCAGGGTAAACAAGTACCTGCGGATATCCAGTGCTACCCCTCGTAAGTGTCTCGATCTATTTTCTTTTTTCTTTTTATCTTTTTTTTTATTGGAGTGTTTAGTTCTGATGATCTTGATTCTTTTCTGTAACAGTGTTTGTTGTTGCTCTAGCTTCTCGTGAAGCACGACAAGCTGGGATACCTTCTCCTCCTTTCAGATCGTCCCCGGGAGCTCTCCCGACTGTTTCGAAGAAGGGGGTCAACCACTAAGGTAGCTGCCCCATTCGTTCCTTCCCTCTCTCCTTCCCAGGTGAAGTCCAAGATGGCTCTTCTGGCATCTCGGGCTGCGAAGGCTCTAAATCGAGGAGGGTCTGCTTCCCAAGTCATCAATAAGTCTGTTCCTTCCCCTCTTCCAAAAGTTACTGCTCAAAACGATGCTCTCGAGTCCCGCTACCCCTCTCTGCAGATCCGGTTGTATCCTGGGTAGTCGAGGTTCCTAAAGAGCCCGATATCGATTTTTTTAAAGTCGCCCCTTCTAGCCCCCACCAGCAATCGAGCTCGGTGGGTCAGGACGAGGTCCTGAAGAAATTTGTAGCATCTTATCCAGGTGGCGGGCTTTCTAGGATGACCGCGATGCCCATGGACATCTTGATCACCAAAGGGTCTGCCCTTTTAGCCGAGGCAAATTTCGCTTTTACTTCTTCATTGAGCTGCTTGACTTGTCATTTTCTAACATGATTTTCATTTGCAGGCTTTCAAGTTTCAGGTGGCCATGGGGCATCAGGTAGCCTTCCTCCAGGATCGGGCAGCCAAGGCTGAGGCTGAAGCTGAGCGAGCCATGGGGTTACTTGCTGGGCTTAGACCCTAGTCCAGGAGATGACCTCCAGCCAACAAGGAATGGAGACGCAGCTAGCTGAGCTTCAATACGATCATAAGAGGCTGAAGCAGGCTTTTGATTAGGAGACTCTTCGATCGAAGCAGTGGGCTAGCCAGCGGGATGACTGGAGGGGAGAGGCGAAAGCCCTAGATGTTGAAAACCAAACCTTACAGGCTCGAATTACCAAGCTCCAAGCATAAGTGGAAGGCTCTTTTAGTGAGGGGTATTTCTATGCCTCCTATCAGGTTACAGAGGCTCTCCCTCCCCCATTCGATCTTTCCAGCATTACAGACAAGGATAGAGCGAAGGTCATGTCACAGGCTGCGGAGAAGTCTTACCCAGAAACTTATGGAGCTAGCCCTTCTAAGAGGGTGCTGGGAAGCTGTTAGAGCTGCTGGATCTTCCTTTTCCTTTTCCAACCTTTCCAGTATCTGGTCTTGTTGAATCCTCAAAAGAGGTTCACAATGAGAAGCTAGAAAGAGGCCTTGCTGAAGTCCGAGATCCCCCCGCAGTGCTCTCAATAATGGAGTCAATAGAAAGCGGGAACATGCCTAAGTTGGTGATCAGCCTTCCTGATGCATCTATACCATCTGAAGTTGTGGTGGTGATCGATGAAATCGTGGAGGAAGACCCTGTTGACCCCGAGGCAACCAGGGATGATCCCTTTGAGAAAGTGGCGGAAGCAGTAGATGCAGCTGATCAGGATGAGCAGCGATTGGAGATGGGAGCAAGGGGCGAGGTCTATTCTGTGGAGGAGGAAGCTGAAGGCCCTCTTGAAGATGAAAAAGCTTGAGTTCTCTTCCATGTGATCTATTTTGAATGCCTAGAAAAGGGGTGGGCATCCCATTTTCAATTGAGTTTAATCTTTTATTATTTTTCTTTTGTAGCCCGGAACCAGGGATTAGGCCCCTCTTGCATGTTGTAGCCTTGTTAGGGGATAGGCTCCCTTACTTGATAATAAAATTTTAATCTCAGGTCTAACTCTTGCTTGCATATACTTGCTTGGTCATCCAACTTTTCTATCAAAATGAGCTATCTTTGGGGGAAATAACAATATAAGCAAAAAGGTTATTAGTATTGGGTCCCCATACTAAGGAAACTCCTAGCTCAATTTCTCCAGCTGATAGTCCCCTTATTTGAATGTAGATCTGCTATAGTAAGTAACCCTGTATCAAGGAGAACTAGTGAAATAACAAGAGCATTTAGAGTTTAATTAAATCGAGCCCTCTATCCCCGAGCTTCTTTAGGGGGCTATAGCCTAAGTAGAACATTAAGTAAAAACCTGTTTAGCCCCCTTCTTAGGCTCGGGATCAGGAAGGCTTCCGCGCTTTCAAGCTCGATCCCTTCTTGGGGGGAACGGTAGCCCGACCAAGGCATCAAGAGAGCTATCTAGCTATTTCCTGGTCTTGAGATCTGGATGGCAACTATGCTTTTACACTCAGATCCTTCTTGGGGGTGGTAGCCCGGCCAAGGCATCAGGAGCTCTATCTAGCTATTTCCTTATCTTGAGATCTGGATGGCAACTATGCTCTTACACTCAGATCCTTCTAGGGGGTGGTAGCCCGACCAAGGCATCAGGACGGCTATCTAGCTATTTCCTGGTCTTGAGATCTAGATGGCAACTATACTCTTACACTCAAATCCTTCCTGGGGGTGGTAGCCCGACTAAGGCATCAGGACGGCTATCTAGCTATTTCCTGGTCTCGAGATCTGAACGGCAACTATGCTCTTACACTCAGACCCTTCTTCATGGGGGGTGGTGCCCTGTCGAGGCATTAAGAGTAGTGAGAGGGCTTCCCCGGCTTACCCCTGGTCTTGAGGCGATAATGTCGAAACTTTCCATGTATACCCAAATCATTGTAAGACATAGTTGAAGAATGAGTAAACAGGAAAAGGCAAGCTTTATTGATATGGAAGATGGAGTACCATACTGTAAGAAGAAAAAATAAAATAAGCTAGTCGGAGGTTGCCTGCTCCTGAGTCCCCTTTTCAATGGTAGAATTTTCTTAGGTGATCCGCATTCCAAGTATGGTCGATGAGTCGGCCATCCATATCCTCGAGCTTGTACGCCTCATTACGGATCACCATTTTTATTAGGTAGGGTCCTTCCCAGTTGTGCCTTAGGACCCTGTCTGACCTCTTATTGGTGTTCAACATCACTTTCATGTGGACCAGATCCCCTTCTTTGAAGCTTTAGGTTTTAACCCTCTTGTTGAAGTACCTGGCAATCCTGCCTTGGTAGATTACTACCTTTTCAGCCATTCAATCTTGCTTTTCCTCTAGGAGGTCCAAACTAGCTTGGAGCTTGCTTTCACTGCTTCCTGGTTCAAATAGTTTGACTCTAAAGGAGGTCAACTTGTGCTTTATAGGTAGGACTGCTTCAACCCCGAAGGCCAACGAGTAAGGCGTTTCCCCGATAGCTATTCTCCTTATAGTGCAGTAAGCCCAGAAGACCTCGAGAAGCTCCTCTACCTATCTGCCTTTCTTTTGTTGTAGCTTTTTCTTCAACAAATTCTTGATGGTTTTATTCGCGGATTTCGCCAAGCCATTGGTCTGAGTGTGGGCTACCGAAGCAAACCAAAGGTTGATTCCCAAACCTTGACAGAAATCTCTGAATCGGGCATTGTTGAACTATTTTCCTAGGTCGGTTATGATGACCAGAGGGGTTCCGAACTTGTAAACTACATTGGTTTTGATGAACCTTGTTGTGTTTTCTTCTGATATCTGGGACAGTGGTCCGGCTTCAACCCATCTTGTAAAGTAATCAATCTCTACGATAGCATGCTTAGCTTGTGCCGGAGCTGTAGGAAGCGGTCTAATCAAATCGAATTTCTACATAGCAAAGAGGTATGGATAGCTAAAAGATGACAAACGCTCTAGGGGGAGGTGACTCAAGTTTACGATCTTCTAGCATGCCTCATAAGTTTGCACCAAGTCCTTAGCATCTTGATGGATTGTCGGCCAATAATACCCCATGCAGAGAACCTGATATGCCAAGGCTTGTCCATAAATATTATTGCCGCATTCCCCGAAATGGACCTCTCTCAGAGCCTACTTGGCATTTTCAGAGTGTAGACATCGGATTAGGAGAAGGGATTTTCCCTTTCGGTATAAATGCCCATCCACCATACAATTCCGGATCGAGAGCCTTTTAACCCTTCTAGCATGGTCAGCCTCCTAGGGGAGTTTCCCGTCCTGTAGATATTTTGCTATTGGATCAATCCAGCATGGCTGTCGGTCCAAGATATAAGCTTTCTTACCAGTCATAATGCTAGGTAGGGGGATTACTTGAAGAGGGACTTCGTGAGGTAGGGTCTGGCCACCATAGGCAGCTATCTTGGCTAGGATGTTAGCCCGATGATTTAGGTGTCAAGGTATCTGCTCGATTCTGAATCCCCTAAATTTGGTCCTGAGTTGTTGCACCAGTTTCATGTAAGCGATCATGTTATCCTCTTTGGCCTGATAATCCCTGAAAACTTGGTTGACCACGAGTGAAGAGTCGCTCTTGATATTAAGATAATCAACCCCGATCTCTATGGCAGTTTTTATCCTAGCTAGCAGGGGTTCGTATTCCGTTTCATTGTTCGTAGCTTTAAATTCAAACCTAAAATAATAGCAGCACTCAGTTCCTTATGGGTCGATGAGGATTATGCCCACTCCTCCCCTGGACTGCCCGAAAGCTCCGTCAGTGTAGAGAGTCCATGACTCGCAGCCCTCCGGGCAGTTGTCAGATTCTGGAGTCCTCTCAAGGGTTACATCTGTTACCGCGGGGGTTGCCTGATCTGAAGATATTGAAAGCTCGGCTACAAAGTCCGCTAAGGCTTGAGCTTTTATCGTGGTTCTAGGCTTATACTTTAAATCGAACTGGGTAAACTCTATGGCCCATAGAACCAGCCTTTTAGAAATATCCGGCCTTTACAACAACTGACGGAGGGATTGGTCCGTCACCACTGCTATTGAATGAGCATGAAAGTAAGGACGGAGTTTCCTTGCCGAGGTCACCAAGCCATTAGCGAGCTTCTCCAGCAGAGTATAGTTTCAGGATTGGTTAGAGGATGACTCACATAGTAGATAAGTCACTGGATCCTATCCCCACATTCCTTGACCAAGACCCCACTCACAACGGTTTCTGAAACTGCCAAGTATTTTTGGAGCTCTTCTCCAGGATTTGTCTTGAACAGTAATGGAGGGCTTGTTAGGTATCTTTTCAAAGCTTGGAAAGCCTATTCGCTCTCCTGATCCCACTTCATGTTTCTTCCCTGCTTGATAACTTTGAAGAATGGTAGGCACTTATCGGTAGACCAGGAGATGAACCTGTTAAGCGCTGTTACCTGTCCGATCAAGGCTTGAACCTACTTAAGAGAAGTGGGAGATTCCAGATCAAGGATAGCCATGATTTTTTTTGGGTTAGCCTTTATGCCTCTCTCATGGACCATGGAGCTCAGAAACTTCCCTACTGTTACACCAAAGGTGCATTTGGAAGGGTTCAACCACATCTGGTTTTTCCTTAGGATCAAGAAGGTCCTACGAAAGTCGTCCAGGTGGCCTTTTGAGGTCGAAGATTTAGTGATCATATCGTCGATATACACCTCCATCGATCTTCCAATTTCAAGATGAAACAAACGGTTAACTAACCGTTGGTAAGTAGCTCCAGTGTTTTTGAGCACGAAAGGCATCACATGTAGCAGTATAAGCCTTGTACGGTGATGAAGCAGATCTTTTCTTGGTCCGCGGGATGCATCATAATCTGATTGTAGCTAAAAAATACATCCATATAGCTCAGGAGCTTGTTCACGGAGGTGGAATCGACCAATTGATCAATTTTTGGTAGAGCAAAACTGTCCTTCGGGCATGCCTGATTGAGGTCAGTCTAGTCCACGCACATGTGACACTTCCCATTCGCCTTTAAGACCATGGCCACGTTTGCGAGCCATTCAGGGTAGCAGGCTTCTCGATTGAAGCCTGCCTGGGTGAGTTTATCCACCTCTTCTTAAACCGCCACATTTCTTTCAGTGTTAAAGTGGCACATTTTCAGTTTGACAGGCTTGAAGGTGGGATCCACCACCAGTCGATGTGCAGCTAATGTCATCGGGATTCCTGGCATCTCCATATGACTCGAGGTAAAAATATCATTGAATTCCATGAAGAGCCTAATCAAGCCCTCTTTCATTCCTGGGTCAAGGGTAGCTCCGATCAAGATGACCTTTGAGGGATCGCTTAGTCGAACAGGAATCTCCTCTAACTTATCGACCGGGTGGCCGCTGGCCCATTCCCTTCTCCGTTCTTCCACGTTAGGCACCACAAGGCCTTCCTCGAGACAATCGGTAAAGCCTGCATCTTCCATGTTTAGTGTCGAGGTTATCCCGCCTTGGATAATCGTTACTTTGGTGAGCTGTTTAGCTAGAGCTGCTGGGTTAGCTGACACTGTGTAGCATTTCCTAGCTGCTTGCTGATCACCCCGAACCTCTCCCACCTTGTCTCCTACAGAGAACTTTAGGACATTGTGGTAAATAGATAGGAATGGCCTCCCTAATATTAAGTTGTAGGCCGACGGGGTATCCACCACCCCGAAGTCAGTCATGCTATTTTGCTGGAGAGGTAGGGCTTCGATGATCACAGGTAGGATTTTTGATCCTATGGGTGTGATAAAGTCCCAGTAAACCCATAAAATTGAGTAGTACAACTGTTGTAGCACCATTGCTTCAAGTTTAGTTTTTCCAGAGTGTCTTTGAACAGAATGTCGACTCTGCTACCTGTGTCGAGGAGCACGCGGTGCACCATGAAATTGGCAATTTGTACTGTAATGACCATGGGGTCATCATGTTGCTGCACGGTGTTAAAGACATCTGCTTCGGTGAAGATTATCTGAGACAGCTGGGAGGGGTTAGTCGGTCTTTGGTCGACCTTAAAGATATCCCGCCCCTCGTTTGTACGAGGGACCTTCCTGGCATGGTTTTTCCAGGAATTGTTGGAGGTGCCGGCCAGAGTGGGACCTCCACTGATAATATGTATCACCTGAATCTATTGCATCGAGTCTGCCTGCTCTTTTTTCCTCTTCTCAACATGTTCCCGGATCTCAGCTTGCACCTTCTTCCCAGTTTGAATGTTCTCCCTAACTTGTTGTAAAAACTTTATCAAGCATTCTCCCCTTACCAAAGCCTTAATATGGCTCCGTAGGTTGTAGCATTCTGAAGTATTATGCCCTACGTCCTCGTGAAAGTCACAATATTTGTAACGATTTATTTTATCGACCGGGGCTTTCATATGAGCAGGCTTCTGTAACAAACCCTTATCCCGAATAACAAGGTAGATTGTTTCTCATGATGCATTCAAGGGAGTGTAATGGTCATATCCTCTCTCATCGTGGGCTATAGGGGCCACTGTCCTAGGAGGTGGTAAAGCTTGAGGAGGAGCCCGTTTGTTTGGATACCTTTCTGATCTGGACTGAAGAAGAGGGAAATAGTATGTTGACTTAATAGAGGGTTTGTTCTGGCTTTTTTTATCTTGCTTAGGTCTGGGAGCTTCCTTTTTTTATCACTTTTCAGCTCTCATGTCGTCATGCTCTATCTTGACCTTGAACTGTTCGTCGACCTCGATCTGTTCCAAAGCCCTATCATAGGCTTCTTGGAGGTCTCTTAGCAAAAGACAGGAATAGTTTTCCTGCCCACAAGTTTCTTCTGAAGTTTGCAAGGGTTTCTCTCTATGTGAGGACTCCTATCTGGATGACTTCCTTATGAAACCGCTCGAAATAAGCCCGGAGCGTTTCCCCTCTCTCCTAGATCATGTATTGTAGATAAATCGGGTTCTTCATTCGCGGCTTAACCCTCTGGAACTGTGAGCAGAAATAAATTGATAATTTGGTAAAGGAATCTAAGCTCCTGGTGGGTAGTTTCCTAAACCACGTCTTAGCATAATCAGTGAGTGTAGTGGTGAACATCTGACACATAGCGGCCTGTGTTATGTTCTGAACCTCCATCTATTTAACGAAGCTTTCTAAGTGTCTCAGCGGATCTTCAGTTCCGGAGAATCTGTTAGCTGGCATTTTGAACTTAGGCTGGAGCTCTGCCTCCCGGATCCTTCTGGTAAAGGGGGCGTTCATTTCACTTAAAGGATCTTTCTTGTCCTCCTTATACTTCCCCTTCTTCATCAACTGGACTTCTTTCTGTAGCTCTGCCAACTGGTCCCTTAGTCGCTTGCTTTTGGATTTCCTTGAGTCGATCTCGGATTCCTTACCATCAGATCAGTCTGATGAACTGGTGACCTCTACCATGTTCCTTCTTTGGAGGGGGCTTGCTCGGGTGCTTTGTTGACTTTCTTCTTCTCTACCTCGGGCTTCCCTTCTTGTAGTCGTTGGGTGGAGGAGCTCTTCCCGTTCCTAGGGAAGGACATCTACTGCGGATCTGACTTGTCATGGTTGGTAGCATGGTAGCGCTTCGGGAATATAGGGCACGGGCCCTAGCCTATCCTGGATCGATTTCGAGAGCCCCGCTCTGATAAGAGTTGATTCCCGAGGGGCAGGTCCCAAGCGATCAAAGGCCGGTTGCCTAGCCCCAGGCCTGCTTGATTCCCTTTGATTGCAGAGACCTGTTTGTTGAATAGCGATATCCTCGACAAGTAATCAAAGGCGGACGTTCTCTACAAAGGCCGCCGCTTGTTGGTCAAGCTCGACCTGGCTTCCCAGAGGGGGATCCAGAGCCCGCACAGAGGCTGGCTTGGTGGGAATTTGGCTATGGAGCCCGGAATTTTTCCCTTTCCTCGGGACCTTTCGTTTCGATGTAGCAGAAGGTTACCCCGAGGTGCCTTGCTGCCCTTGTGAGGAGGGGAGCTTCATGATGACTTTGAAATAATGAATTTTTTGAATGTAAAAAGATGGTGGTGTGAGAGGTTTCCCACAGACGGCGCCAGAAAGTGTTGTGGGGAAATTTGCTCGAGATGAGAAATTTCTGTTAACACCCTCGAGACCTTTACCATGAAAGCTGTTGTCGGGGTCGATATGATTGGTTCCCGACCTGTTTAAGAGTGAGACGAGTGGTAATAACAGTAAATGGGAGCTCTATTATTGATATATCGCTTAAAGATACAAATAACTCTCTTGTTTGCTCACAATCTCTAAGAGGTGTAAGGTGGTGGCAACTCGGTGCCTATCGAATAGTAGAGATGAAGGTGACCGTGTTCTGAAATCAGAATTTAGATCCTCCTTCTATATGTATATCTATTGTTTATGATTTTCTGTCTCTGTCGTTCGTTGTCTTTTTCACCATGCTTGGCTTCACATATATACATCGTCCAAGTAGGTTTTTAGTTCGTGAATACTCTGCAGTAATTTCATGAATCCGTTCCCTTATTATCGGGCGGGATTCGTTATTTAAATTTGAATTGTTTCCGGATTCGATGATATCTTTGAGGAAGATAAGTTTGTTCCCTTATTTGAATTTAAACTCTTGACGTGCATGTAAATATTATGTGGAGATGATCTTGTGTGTACTCGTGTCATGGATCTTCATGGAGGTCTTCCTGCCAGCTGCCTGTTGCTCCATAGAGCGAGGTTAATCCCTGCTCTAGCTCTGTTCTTAAAAGCTTAAGATGGATTTTCCCTGACCCTTGGGGGCTTGAGGTGCTCTTGTAGACCCTCCTAGGAGGTAGCTAGGGTAGTGCAGATTTAGGCGTGATTCTTCCTTTAAGTCCAGCAAGGACAACGGGCCTTTGGAGAGGTTGGCGGGCTTCTTTCGAAGCTCTCTTAAGCTTGGAGACTTCCCCTGGCAGCTACGGGCCGGTTATGAAGCTCGACCTCAGAGCCAATGTTCCCCGATAAATGGCCTGGAGAAGCCCGGCTTCCTGATGGTGACACGTGGATGCAGTGTCATCAAATATAAACATTTACGTTCGGCCTCGCAAGGGCGCAAGTCACAGAGACTAGCACAGCGGCAAGCAAGGGATCAATCCACAGGGAGGTAGGATTCACCAATCGTCTCTAGTTCTAGCTATTATTACAACACTCCAAGCGGACTCGTGTGTTTCGTGTGTGGAAAAGTGAAGAATAATATAACTACATAACTTATATAAAAGATATATGCAATGACAGATGGAATGGAGATATGCATGCAATGTGGTTACACTAGGGAAACAACTCAACCGTGACAATCCTTCTAATTACGTTCTAGACTCACCTAATCCTAAAATGTGCAAGTATACATAGGCTTGTATCGCCTTAATTAATCTCTAATCTCTCTCGATGTCTTAGAGATAGTATCCATATATACCCGAAATCTCTCTCTAGCAATCCGGACAATATATATGAACCCATTAAGCACGTGGAATACAAATCGAACCCTATACGCTAGCATAGTGGTTCTAGAACTTTCTAGTCAAGCATAGTGAATGTTTATCGAAGCATTGTCAAATGCGTCTTCTCTCGGTACATAGCATCTAACCATGGATCAATTACAAAGTGATCAATTAAGCAAAGGCTTTAAGCACTCAAAACATCCATATAACAGCACAAGCACAAAAGAAATGTCGGTGGTCATTACTTCTAGGTCAAAGATTCGGTTTAGTCAACTCCCTAAGATGGCTAAACATGGGAAACAAGTTTACCTAACAACTACATGCAACAATGTGATTGTTATTTCATTAAGAACATTCAATTTAGGTTAAAGGTTCATCCTCTTGATTATGGAATTTTCCCACAATCAATTCATCACCCAATCCTGTCACGTGGATGGATAATCGTGTCTTAATACAAAGACCCACTAAGAACGAGGATATGAACCAAGGTCAATTTAGCAACTAAAAGCCTGAACTGAAACCTTTTCTACTCTTTGGGGCTAAAATCCATATTACTCAAATTACTCAATACATGGAATTTCAAGTCATCGATCAATTAATCAACAATCATGGGTATCTAATTTCTACTTTAAATTACAACTACTCCTAAACCTAATCATGGACACATATTTATTTCTTACAATTCATACATATACATATCATATTAAGAGCATAAAAACACATATATCAAAGAGCAAAACAAAACCCAAATGAATTTAAGAACAATCAATACATTTATTACACAAGTGTAGGTTTACAATATCCCCAAATTGGTGGAATACATCAAAGAATACAAGAAATACAAAAAAAATGAGTAAATAAGAGCAAACCCTTGAAGAAAAGTCCTTCAAAGATGCTCCTAGCCTTCCTAGCTCGGTTTTGGCTCCTAATTCCTTTGCAATCTACTCTAAGATGGATGAAGGAAGTGTATAATGGTGAGGCGGAGGTGTATGGTGATCTCCCATGGAGGAAAAACCTCCATGTGAGTAAAAGATGAAAGAAAATGGAAGAAGAAGAGAAGAGGTGTGAGAAGGGGAAAAGAGGGGAAGAGAGGTCTGAAAAGAGGAGATAAGGGTTATTTATAAGCTTGGAAGTTAGGGTAAGATATTAAGGTGAAAAGACAAGAATACCCTTCAAAAAATGGCCAAAAAATGGCCAAAAAATGCATTTCCACCCATATATGCGGTACGTCACGCGGTACGCATCAACAGGCGTACCACACATCACTTTTGGAACCTACTGCCAAAAAATGTGGTACGAAGTGCGGTACACAAATTGGTCTCGCGCGGTTGCGTACCGCACCTCTGTGCATCATTACGAAAACAATCATAACCTTCTCTACAAACCTCAGAATCACTATCTGTAAAGTGAGTTGGAAAGAAGACCTCCGGGGCTTTCCGAAAAGTGGAAATGGGAGACCTAGTTTGATCGGAGGAGAGAGATATGATTTTTCAAATTTGGGGTGTCTGTATAAGCTATTCCAAATTCTGCCCTTTAACCTCAAAAACTCTTCAATTAAGCTCAAATACCTTCCGTAGGGAACATGTACCTACACAAGGCTCAAAAACACATCAAATACCAAAATATACTAAAAAACAAGAATAAAAGCGAGATAATGGGGACCTCAAATAGGTATATAAATCGTTCCGATCAATACCCCCAAACCTATCTTTTGCTCGTCCTCGAGCAAAAAACTAAAACGAAAAACATTCAAACAAAATGAACATAATTAAAAACTAAGCTAGGCTAGTCCACTTTCGTAGGAAACACGATGACACTTAGCACGTGCCATAAGCCTTTCAACAACTAGGCGATCTCTAGATGGAGAAGTTTTGTCTTCTGAGGGTTTACATATACGAACACCCACAAACGTATTCCTCTGCAAGAAAGCTGAGATGCAATCCAAAAATACCATATAAAAACAACACACGCATGCTAGTATCTCAAATATACCAATCAATAACAATGCTTCACACAATGCAAGTATGCCAATACTTAGGATGTTTTCGGTTTACAAATCAACAACACTCAAATGCTCAAGATAAAATTCGCCTCGACTCTAATCCTCACTGGATTTCAGTCTGATTTTTTCACTCAGAACCTAGGCGATCACTCTCTTGCAAACACATGCGATTTGGAAGTTATGTTCATGGAATCTAATATATCGCATATGAGTATATTCAATGAAGCACATTTTTTAGTGATAGATCTCATGGAAAGAATTGAAATGTCATGAACGTGGAAAGAGCATGCATTGAGTCATATTCCCAATATAGACTTTCTAAGAGATCAAATGGACTTTCCCTCACTTGTATTAGGGCCAAGGTGATTGGTGGTGGTGTATGGGATGGAAGATATGGTAAGAGTGGGAATGATAAAGTTACTAATCATGCCAAAGTGTTTATACATATTATAATACTTTAGTTAGCTCTAAAACACATTACATCACAAGTGACTAGGCACTAAACTTTGCATTGCACATTTGTGCTACACTTGTACTCATTGGTAAGTAACTTTTTAGTTGAAGAACTTGAAGGCTTAAGTGTTTATAATTCACACATATTTTCTCTTCTTTTTTTTTAGCCCTTTCCTTTGCACATTTACACATAATTGCCTAAGTACACACATACAAAATTTAGAGCAAATATAACTTCTCTAAAGCTATACACCTTAACATGATCAATAACTAGGGTATGACTTGTGTTTGGGTTATGTTGGTGTATGGAGGTTTAGTGTTTTGGCTCAATTTTTGTAATGAAAACACACATAGGGACGTGAGAGTTTATGGGCTATTTATGGAGTTTAAGAACACACTCAAATCCAAAATCATTTCTAAAAGTCCATCTAAAAAGGGAATATAAATCTCAACAAACAGTCCACATGATAAAGTTCTATCGCAATCAATGCAAATTTGAAGTACAATGAGATCACAGTTAAGAACAAAATCGGAAAGTGTTTAAAGAATAGAAACAAAACCCACAAATTTCGCTTTTTAGGCGTAAGTGTAGCTCACAGGTAGTCTCCACTATTTTCCTAAGCTAAACAAGCAAAGAGTTCTATCAACCTCAACATCAAAAGATTGGCACTGTACAAGCAAATTTAAGTGATGCATGGAGCTAAAATCATACTATGCATATCTCTACCGGCACACAAAAGAAAGCAACTCAACATGGAGGTAAAAAATTTCAAAAACTGTCGAAATTCAAGTTAGTCTATTGTCCACTCTTTGGTGTGTACCTTTAAAAGTACTTAACATTATTTGACAAAATTTTAAAAACATCAATTACACATATAAATACACATTTTACATTTAGAAAATATTTCAAAAATCGAATTATAAAAGTGTGAAAATGGATGATGAAAACAGTGTATGTGCAGTTTCGAAAAACAGGACATCACCCTTGACCTTTGATCGAAGAAACGATCATAACTTTTAAACCACCACCCATAATTTTTTGTTCTTTATATTCAGAATCGTAACGAAAAGTTAAAGAACACAGCGTGGGCGGAAAAATTAATTTCTTCATCAATTAGTACATTTTTAAAGAAACATTTGCCTCAAGAATATTCAAAACAGGGCACTTTTTTCAGAGATTTGAAAATTGTCTAAAACAAACACCTTAAGATCTAAGTACAAAACAAATCCACTCTTAGATCTAAACATAAATGTAAATAAAAGAAAATAAGTATAGCATTCCTAACATTAAACGCATGGGTGGTTCCCGCCCAAGTCGACAACTACTCTACAAGCACTCAAATTAAAGCTCAAAATAAGGAGGAAACCTCTTATGGCTGCAGCCACATGGCCTTTGTGGCGTTGCCGTTTCACGTGGAGAGTTGTTGCGGTACGATAGATGCACACATAGCTCTCAAGAGTCGTGTGGTCTTTCCAACCTGATAGTTTCAATTCCTTGCACAAGCACAACTCAAAAAGCAATCAAATGCATATGTTATAAATAAAATAACAAAACACGACTAACAACTCCTTAACCTAGCCTAAACATTGTCGTGCACACAATGAAAGACATGAGTAAAAGAGATGCTTATTTTTAACATAAAATCTACTACGTAAAGCAATAAAAATCAGTAAAATGGAAGCTAAAACTATCAACAATCAATGAATGCGCTACCTCCCCGGCAACGACGCCAATTTGGCGGTGACATGTCGTTGCAGTGTCATCAAATATAAACATTTTAGTTCAGCCTCGCAAGGGCGCAAGTCACAGAGACTAGCACAGTGGCAAGCAAGGGATCAATCTACAGGGAGGTAGGATTCACCAATCGTCTCTAGTTCTAGCTATTATTACAACACTCCAAGCAGACTCGTGTGTTTCGTGTGCGGAAAAGTGAATAATAATATAACTAAATAACTTTTATAAATGATATATACAATGATAGATGGAATGGAGATATGCATGAAATGTGGTTACACTAGGGAAACAACTCATCCGTGACAATCCTTCTAATTACGTTCTAGACTCACCTAATCCTCACATGTGCAAGTATACATAGGCTCGTATCCCCTTAATTAATCTCTAATCTCTCTCGATGTCTTAGAGATAGTATCCATATATACCCGAAATCTCTCTCAAGCAATCCAGACAATATATATGAACCCATTAAGCATGTGGAATACAAATCGAACCCTATACTCTAGCCTAGTGGTTCTAGCACTTTCTAGTCAAGCATAGTGAATGTTTATCTAAGCATTGTCAAATGCGTCTCCTCTCGGTACATAGCATCTAACCATGTATCAATTACAAAGTGATCAATTAAGCAAAGGCTTTAAGCACTCAAAACATCCATATAACAACACAAGCAAAAAAGAAATGTCGGTGGTCATTACTTCTAGGTTAAAGATTCGGTTTGGTCAACTCCCTAGGATGGCTAAACATGGGAAACAAGTTTACCTAACAACTACATGCAACAATGTGATTGTTATATCATTAAGAACATTCAATTTAGGTTAAAGGTTCATCCTCTTGATTATGGAATTTTCCCACAATCAATTCATCACCCAATCCTGTCACGTGGATGGATAATCGTGTCCTAATACAAAGACCTATTAAGAACAAGGATATGATCCAAGGTCAATTTAGCAACTAAAACCCTGAACTGAAAAATTTTCTACTCTTTGGGGCTAAAATCCATATTACACAAATTACTCAATACATGGAATTTCAAGTCATCCATCTATCAATCAACAATCATGGGTATCTAATTTCTACTTTAAATTACAACTACTCCTAAACCCAATCATGGACACATATTGATTTCTAACAATTCATACACATACATATCATATTAAGAGCATAAAAACACATATATCAAAGAGCAAAACAAAACCCAAATGAATTTAAGAACAATCAATACATTTATTACACAAGTGTAGGTTTCAATATCCCCAAATTGGTGGAATACATCAAAGAATACAAGAAATACAAAGAAACGAGTAAATAAGAGCAAACCCTTGAAGACAAGACCTCCAAAGATGCTCCTAGCCTTCCTAGCTCGGTTTTGGCTCCTAATTCCTTTGTAATCTACTCTAAGATGGGTGAAGGAAGTGTACAATGGTGAGGTGGATGTGTATGGTGAGCTCCCATGGAGGAAAAATCTCAATGGGAGCAAAAAATGAAAGAAAATGGAAGAAGAAGAGAAGAGGTGTGAGAAGGGGAAAAGAGGGGAAGAGAGGTCTGAAAAGAGGAGAGAAAGTGGGTTATTTATAGGCTTGGAAGTTAGGGTAAGATATTGGGGTGAAAAGACAAGAATACCCTTCAAAAAATGGCCAAAAAATGCATTTCCGTCCATATATGCAGTACGTCACGCGGTACGCATCACCAGGCGTACCGCACATCACTTTTGGAACCTACTGCCAAAAAATACAGTACGAAGTGCGGTACGCAAATTGGTCTCGCGAGGTTGCGTACTGCACCTCTATGCAACATTACGAAAACGATCATAAATTTCTCTACAAACCTCGGAATCGCAATCTGTAAAGTGCTTTGGAAAGAAGACCTCTGGGGATTTCTGAAGAGTTGTTATGGGAGACCTAGTTCGATCGGAGGAGAGAGATATGACCTTTTAAAGTTGGTGTGTCTGTATAAGCTATTCAAAATTCTGCCCTTTAACCTCAAAAACTCTTCAATTAATCTCAACTACCTTCCGTAGGGAACATGTACCTACACAAGGCTCTAAAACACCTCAAATACCAAAATATACTTAAAAACAAAAACAAAAGCGAGATAATGGGGACCTCAAATAGGTATATAAATCGTTCCGATCACTTCCAGTACTCTTGTGGGCTCATCTCGGTAGCACCTGGCTTGTCTTCTGGTAGCTTTTAAGCCGAACCGGCTTTCCCTACTTCTACAGGGTGGCTTTACGATCTTTCTGGGCTTCATGATTGTCGATTATGGGTAGAAAATTTCTCTTTGATCCCTGGCCAAATTTCACAATTAACAGAAATGTTACTGGATTTTAAGATATCGTTGACGGAGATAAGTTTAATCCCTTATTTAAATCAAACTCTTGACGTGCATGTAAATATTACGTGGAGACAATCCTGTGTGCACTCGCGCCATGAATCTTCATGGAGGTTTGCCCCATAGAGCGAGTTAGATCCCTGCTCTGGCTTTATTCTTAGAAGCTTAAGATGGATTTTCCCTGACCCTTGGGGCCTTGAGGTGCTCTTGTAGACCCTCCTGGAGGTAGCAGGGGTAGTGTTGATTTAGGCGTGATTCTTCCTTTATGTCTAGAAAGGGCAGCGGGCTTCTTTCAAATGTCTCTTAAGCTTGGAGACTTCCCCTGGCATTTACAGGGCGGTTGTGGAGCTCGACCTCAATGCCGAAGTTACCCGATAGATGACCTGGAGAATCGACCTCAGACTCTTCCTTCCTTGATAGGCAGGATTTTTTGTTATAGTTGACCCCTAATAATCGGTTGTGGAGGATATCTTGGAGGAAAAGGTATCTTGTAGTTGATGGCCATTAAAGAGTTGAATATTCTCTTATTAATGGTGTTGATCATGTCATTAACTGGGTTGCCTGCCTCCATTAATACGGTTGACCTCATTAATGGTACTTTAAATGTCATGGAAGTCAATCCTCTCTTCATATGTTGCCGAGAGGAGAGCTCTAGTTCTGCATGTCACTTTGGAGAGGTACTTCATGGAGGTTACCTGAGGTGACATTTGATATTCCTTGAGGGCAGGGCACCCTAGGATCCAGTACTTGTCTTCCTATAAAGCTCTCGATTGTCACGGAGCTAGATGTTGGTCTTCCTTTGGAGCTTGTGCTAACCATTTTAGAGGGAAAATATCCCATTGGGTTCCAACCTTGTAGTTGGGAGCTTGGTTCAGCTATGTCGAGCTTTATCATGGAGCTTGACCTAATTATGCAGGCTTCCTGGCGGGGTAGCGGGCTTGACTAGCAGTTCCTGGTAAGGTGTTTGCCATAAGCAGGTGACCTTGGCTCGCTTTTGGAAGGGTGGAGAGGTACGATCAAGTACTGCTCTTGCTACTTGATTTAACCATACCAGGATCTACAGTGGATCTTGGCACTTTTGGTGACGATGGGGCTTTACGAGCTTCTTCCTTTTATGCTCCGACAGGTCGTGATTATACCTCAACGAGGCAGGAGTGCCTTTGCAAGACAAGTTTGGCACCTTGAAGGTCTCTTAGTGAAAGTAGAGATAGTAGCAAGCTCTATGAGAGTGTCACGAGATACCTTGATGTCTGGGGACCCAGGTCCTTTCACGTCGACCTAGCTTCGGGATTTATCCTGGTACAAGGAGCTTGATGAGGTCTCATCGGGATTTATTTGGTAAGCCTGGACAAGGAGTATGGGCTGCCTCTTCTTGCTTCTGTAGAATCACGTGGTAGCTCGACATCGGGGACCTTGATGCCCTGTCATATAAGCTCGAATTTGGACCCTTGCAGGAAGGCTGGGAAGTGGAAAATTCTTCTCTGGTCCCTAGCCAAATTTTGCTACTAACAGCTTTCAAGAATGGTAGGCATTTATCGGTAGACTGGGAGATGAACCTGTTAAGCGCTGCTACCTGACCTGTCAAGGCTTGAACCTGTTTAAGAGATGTGAGAGATTCTAGATCCATGATAGCCATGATTTTTTCTAGGTTAGCCTCTATGCCTCTGTCGTGGACCATGAAGCCCAGAAACTTCCCCGCAGTTACCCCAAATGCGCATTTGGAAGGGTTCAACCTCATCTGGTTTTCACTTAGGATCATAAAGGTCCTACGAATGCCATCCAGGTGGCCTTCCAAGGTTGAAGATTTAGTGATCATGTCATCGATGTACACCTCCATTGACCTTCCAATTTTGATCTTGAACAAATGGTTAACTAACCGCTGGTAAGTAGCCCGAAGGGCATCACATTGTAGCAGTACAGGCCTTACGCGGTTATGAAGCTGGTCTTTTCTTGGTCTGCGGGATGCATCATAATTTGACTGTAGCCGAAAAAATGCAACCATGAAGCTCAGGAGATTGTTCCCGAAGGTGGAATCGACCAATTGATCAATTTTTGGCATAGGGAAACTATCATTTGGGCATGCCCGTTTGAGGTCGGTGTAGTCCACGTACATGCGCCATTTCCCATTTGCCTTCGTGACCATGACCACGTTGGTTAGCCATTCGGGGTAGCGGGCTTCTCGAATGAAGCCTGCCTGGGTGAGTTTATCCACCTCTTCTTGAACTGCCACATTTATTTCAGTGTTGAAGTGGCTCCTTTTGATGTGTGTAAATCGTGTTATAAAAACAATACTCGTAAGTGCACGAATCGTGAAGATAAGTACAGTGGCAAGTAAGGATCGTTCCCACGAGGAAAGGTTATTTATTTGGTTAGATCTAATTCTAATTAAAGTTAAACTAAAAACAACCAAAAATTGATGATGAATTGATTTAAACTAAAAACTAAATCAAATTAATCTAATGAAAGCAATTGAAGAGATTTGGTTGTGATCAAGGGTGAGAAAACACTAGGTCATCAATGACCCCCAATTATAAATACTCAATGCATGGATTAATTTGTAAAAAGACTCAATCAATTCGAGGGTTCATTCTTTATCTTTAATATTACTATTACCGTATGTTCGCGGGATGAGTCAAGTATTCCCAACACCTATTCACCCTTAGTCTATGGTGTGAACAATGATCGGAAACCCGTTAAGCGTAAGAAATAAGAACCAAATTCTATACTTTGCTTGGTATATGATAAAGATAAAATTCATTCATTCAAAAGAGCATTAATCAAGGTTAGGTTTGGTCTATACTCTAACCCTAATTCTCATATAGTCTTAACCTTAAAATAATGCCAAATAATTATTCACCCTTGGTCTATGGTGTGATTAAATATTAAAACTAATGAGAGTCAAGCAATTATGAATAATGAACAAATCAAGAATTGAGTTGATGAAATAATATTATTAATCAAAACATGAGCATTCACAAAAGTTCACATTGATTCCCTAGTTATGGATTTAGTTACACATTATGAAAATAGAAGGAAAAGAGAAAGAAAAGATAAAACCAATCGAGGCCTCAAACGGATTCTTCAAATCTTCAATGATAAATTCTTCTTCGTCTTCGAATCTTCGAATGTGTGAATATGAATGGAAGGTACGTGAGGTGATGTATAATGATGGAGTGGTGGGGAATGGCCCCCTTTGTGGCTTGGGACCTCCCTTGGCTTCTCTCCCACGAAATTAGGGTTCAGATGGTGTTTAAATAGATGTAGATGCTATGTCATGTTCTTAAACAACAAGGAAATCAATTCCAATATAGAACTCTACCTTTTTGGGACTTTATTTCTTTACTAATCCAATAAAAAGACTACTTATTTGATGTAGGACAACTAGCCTTGGAGTTTGAAGATGAGTTGGATAGAAAATTTCCAAAGAAAGAAATAGGCACGACTAAAAGAACTGATTCGAAGAAACAAGCATAACTTTTAGCTCGGTTATCCGATTGCCTGTTATAATATGTTTTCGGAAAGGGATTTTGACGATCTACATCATGGCAACCTGGGTTCCCAAGTTGAGGTCATTTTCACCCTCAAAATAGCTGATTAAGGCAGGCTGTCGGGCATTTGAAGTTTTATTTTATTTTTTTAGTTTTTTCGTTTTAACTTTTATTTGTTTATTGAATGTCCAATTTGGTCTTTTTGCTTTTAGTTAGGGTTTTCAGAGGCTATTAAAAACTCTTGTTCTTTGTTTTGAGAAATAGAATTTATAATTTTTAGTCGAATTTTGAGTTCTTTCTGGTGGTTTCTAGTTTTGCTCGAGTTCTTTCTGGTGGATTCCAGTTTTGCGTTCTTAGGGCTTACGTTGGTAATCCCTTTTATTTCTGTTATGCGTCATTATTGCAGGAAGATTAGGATTAGGTTTCAACTTGCTTGCACAAGACTCCCAAACAATTCCAAGAAGGAAATATTTCCCATTCCAACAACTTGGACAATAAATCCCGTCATTATTCAAGGAATTATAACTGATCTGACCATCATGTACTAAAACGGGCATAACTTCTTCTAGAAATATCGGAATTGTGATCCGTAAATTGGAACGGAAACTATACTTCCGGGGATTTCAATCCACATTTAGTAGGACACACAATTACATCAGATCTCAAAGATATAGGCCCCACAATATGATTGTTCTGCACTGGCCAAAAATCGACTTTTTGCTCTTTTCCTCCAAAATAACATCTAACACCTCTTGAATGGAATGTAACATGCACATGCTCAACAAACACATAAAATACCTAATTTAACCTAAGAAAAAAGAACAAATAATAGGAAATTGGGACCTAAAACATTTGCAGAAATAGACCGATCACCTTTTCTGTTTGACGGGCTTGAAGGTAGGATCCACCGCCAGTCGATGCGAGCTAATGTCATCGGTATCCTCAGTATCTCCGCATGAGTCCAGGTGAAAATATTGTTACAAGATTTTATGATATCATTGATAGAGATAAGTTTAATCCCTTATTTGAATCAAACTCTTGACGTGCATGTAAATATTACGTGGAGACGGTCTTGTGTGCACTCGTACCATGAATCTTCATGGTGGTCACCCTGCCAGCTGCCTGTTGCCCCACGGAGCGAGGTAGATCCATGCTATAGCTCTATTCTTAGAAGCTTAATATGGATTTTCCCTGACCTTTGAGGGCTTGAGGTGCTCTTGTAGACCCTCCTGAGAAGTAGCTGAGGTAGTGTAGATTTAGTCGTGATTCTTCCTTTATGTCCAGCAAGGACATCGGGCTTCTGAAGAGGTTGGCGGGCTTCTTTCGAATGTCTCTTAAGCTTGGAGGCTTCCCCTGGCATTTACTGGGCGGTTGTGGAGCTTAACCTCAGAGCCAAGGTTCCCCGATAGATAGCTTGGAGAAGCCCGAGTTCCAGTACTCTTGTGGGGGCTCGTCCCGGTCGCGTCTAGCTTGTCTTTTGGTAGCTTCGACAACGAATCGACGAATCGATGAATCGTTATCCATCCTCCAATGATGATCAGGTCAGAGGGAAAAAGAGCTCGAGCTGCCTACCAAGCAACACAGAAGCGTCCTTCTACAAATGAAGCACCCACCTTGGCTACCAAGGTAGTTACGCTGTCATGCAGAGTTTAAACCACTCCCTCAAGAGTTTACCTCCTTCTTCGGAGCAATCCTTGCATGGCACCAAGCATGGACCTAAGTCTCTCCACATCATTTGCATGTTGGATCCACTCCCGGGTTACCTGCATATTAGCAATGGTTGCCTCAATTCTGGTAATGTCTTCAGTTAGAACTACTGCGCCCCTCACTACTGTAGTCACCTCCTTCTCCTTTTGGTTTGATGTCAGCTGAGAGAGAAGTTTTCTCCATCCGAAACATCTACTTTTGGATAAACCAGGGCTCACCTGCTATATAAACAACCACCTCAGTTGTGGTCTTTATTTGATGGAGAAGCTAGCTCTTCGGATTGATCATCTACTGCACCATGGGATTTTGAGCCAAGTCTGCTTCAGCAACCCAAGACTTACCAGCTACGATAGGAACATACACAACCATCTCAGTAGCTTTCTTCTTAATCCCCTCCCATTTCCGTCCATCAATGACTCTTAAGTCAAATGGGAGAAGTAGAGCCAGCTCTACCTGGAAGGTTGTGAAGAAGTAACCATCCTCTTTGGCTAGCATGCAATCGACCTTAGCAAACACCAGCTTGCTCTCAAAGGTTATAATACGGATGGCTCCTCTCCATTTGTACTGGGCCTTCCAATGCCGTAGTGAGCCATCACGGTCTTGATTCGTTCTTGGAGCACCCAAAGGTCCTGATTCGTTCATAGTGGGGTCTCGAGCTCGATTACGATTGTTGAAGACTCTCATCTACCCCAAGCAGACTTCCAAACCGGTTACATAACTTGGGGACTAGAACCTCAATATTTTCTCAGTACTCTAGTGTGAGGGGCGATGACCCCAGCCTGAGACAATTTCCTTAAGTTCGCAATAAAAAACATCTTTTACGGAAAGCCATTCTACTATCTAAACTCATAATGCATATCATCTTAAGAGATTCTACTCGTTAAAAAACTCCTAGAGTAAGACTGGTTATAAACAGATACCACTATGCATTGATACAACTTCGTATTAGCTCACCATGAGTTTGCATCACTTTCGATTTCAGTATCCATAGTAGATCTCATGTGATCACCATCACCAGGAAAGCTACACCGCACTTCCGATGCCCTAGACCGAATCAAAACCTTCCACGAGGATCACCATTACCAGGAGAGCTACACCGCACTCCTGATGCCCTGGACCGGATCGAATCTCTCTAGGAGAATCACCTTGACTATGAGAGCTAGATAACCTTCCTAATTCCCTGGACTGGATTATTCCCTCTAGGAGGATCGCCATAGTATTTCAAAAGTGATCTCATTATGACCAGAGACTAGTCGAGGAAGCCCCCTCACTACCTCCGATGCCTCGGTCGGGCACCACCCCCCGCCAAGAAGGGTCTAAGTGTAAGAGCATAGTTGCCATCCAGATCTCGAGACCAAGAATTGATCAGGGAAGCCCCCTCATCACCCCTAATGCCTTGATCGGGTGATCTCCCCCAAGAAGAATCCGAGTGTAAGAGCATAGTTACCATCCAGATTAAAATACCATGATATAGCTAGATAGCGCTCCTAATGCCTTGGTCGGGCTATGACCACCAAGAAGGGTTTGAGTGTAAGAGCATTGTTTCCATCCGGATCAAAATACCAAGATATAGCTAGATAGCGCTCCTGATGCCTTGGTCGGGCTACGACCCCCAAGAAGGATCTGAGTGTAAGAGCATAGTTGCCATCTAGATCAAAATACCATGATATAGCAAGATAGCGCTCCTGATGCCTTGGTCGGGCTACGACCCTCAAGAAGAGTCTGAGTGTAAGAGTATAGTTGCAATCCGGATCAAAATACCAGGATATAGCTAGATAGCGCTCATAATACCTTGGTCGGGCTACATCCCCCAAGAAGGGTCTGAGTGTAAGAGCATAGTTTCCATCCGGATCAAAATACCAGGATATAGCTAGATAGCGCTCCTGATGCCTTGGTCGGGCTACGACCCCCAAGAAGGGTCTGAGTGTAAGAGCATAGTTTCCATCCAGATCAAAATACTAGGATATAACTAGATATCTCATCAAATGCCTTGGTCGGGATACGACCCCCAAGAAGGACGTGAGTGTAAGAGCATAGTTGTCATCCAGATCAGTACTCGAGCGTACCTCTCCACCCTTCCAGAAGCAAGCCAAAGTCGCCTGTTTATGGTGAACACCTTACTAGAGCCTGCCAACCAGGCCCGCTACCCCGCTAGGAAGCCTGCATAATTAGTTCATGCTTCATGATAAAGCTCGACGTAGCTAAACCAAGCTCCCAACTATAAGGTTGGAACTCTATGGGATATTTCGCCCCTAAAATGGTTAGCACAAGCTCTATGGGAAGACCAGCATGATCGATATAGCTCCGTGACAATCGAGAGGTCCCCGGGTGACCCCGCCAGTGTACTGGATCCTAGTGTACCTCACCCTCAAGGAATATCAAATGTCACCTCAGGTAACCTCCATGAAGTACCTCTCCAAAGTGACATGTAGAACTAGAGCTCTCCTCTTGGCAACGTAGGACGAGAGGGTTGACGTTCATGACATTTAAAGTACCATTAATGAGGTCAACCGTATTAATAGAGGTAGTCAACCCTATTAATAAGGTCAATTATATAAGTAGAGGCAGTCAACCCAATTAATAACATGATCAACACCATTAATATGAGAATATTCAACTCTTTAATGCCCATCATTAGTGAAAGAGTCCAAAGAGGAAACAAATACCTTTTCCTCCAGAATATCCTACACAACTGATTATTGGGGGTCAACTATAACAGAAAATCCCGTCTATCAAGGAAGGAAGAGTCCGAAGAGGAAACAATCATATCTTCTCCAAGATAATAGCTACAAGCCGATCAACTACATTAAAAGAAGAATCGTATTCGATAAGGAAACAAAGACAAATTGAAGAGTCCTGGACTTGCACGCCACGGTAGTCATCATGTATAAACATGCCTATAAAAGGCATATTGTAGGTCTCCGATCAATGACAGAAGACACATACTTCGTTAAAAGTTCTCTTTACATCATCTTTGAATGTGTACCCTGATAGGGAAAATATCAGTCTACATTCGACCACTATTGTAAGCTCTCCGGAGCAACTACGTTGTATTACTTCAACATTCTTGTAAGCTCCCCGGAGCATTCTTTGATATATACATAAGAAAGGGTATTCCTCCTTCCTCCGGATACTGCCTTAGGGTTTTTCAGCATGTGATCACTCGTGATGCTTTTTCCTCTCTTGGTCAGTCCACCTTCATCTACTTAAGACTTGTGTATTTCCTATTATCTACTGTGTTACGCATGTGTGTATGCGGGCCTGGAATCGACCTCATTGAACCTAGCTCTCTAATCTTTCTTGCATGAGATCGGGAAACAACAACGAAGACCTAAGAAACTGAATCTAGATTCCTACCCCTTTGGACCTAACGCTCTTATCCTCTCATCTATATGCCAAAGTCGCACATCAAGATCGAGAGAAACCGCCCAGATCAGTTCGAAATTCAAAATGTTGGGTAGTTAATTAGAAGATTGCACTCTTATTAATTATCTTGATGGCGAAAAACTTTCTCAACTAAGTAAGAAATCTGACTCCGACTCCGACTCCGACTCCGACTCCAACCCCAACTCTACCACCAGTGTTCAAGCCAGATGGGACTTCTGCTAATAGTGAAATTTGGCCAGGGGTCAAAGAGAAATTTTCCACCCATAATCGATAAACATGAAGCCCAAAAAGACCGTAAAGCCACCCCGCAGGAACAGAGAAGGCCGATTCGGCTTTAAAGCTACCAGAAGACAAGCCAGACGTGACTGGACGAGTCCTTACAAGAGTACTGGAAGCTGAGTTTCTCCGGACCATCTATCGCGGAACCTCGGCTCTGATGTCAGGCTTCACAGCCACCCCGTGAATGCCAAGGGAAGTCTCTAAGCTCAAGAGACATTCAAAAGAAGCCCGCCAACCTCTCCAGAAGCCCGCTGCTCTTGCTGGACATAAAGGAAGAGTCACGCCTAAATCTACACTGCCCCAACTACCTCCCAGAAAGGTCTACAAGGGCATCTCAAGCCCTCATGGGCCAGGGAAAATCCAACTTAAGTTTCTAAGAACAGAGCCAGAGTAGGGGTCTACCTCGCTCTACGGGGCAACATGCAGTTGGCATGGTGACCTCTATGAAGATCCATGGAACAAGTGCACACAGGATCATCTACACGTAATATTTACATGCACGTCAAGAGTTTAAATTCAAATAAGGGAACAAACTTATCTTCGTCAATGATATCATCGAATCCGAAAACAATTCAAATTTAAATAACGAATCTCCCCCTATAAGGAGGGTAACGTATTCGCGAACTAAAAACCTACTTGGACGATATATATATATATATATATATATATATATATATATATATATATATATATATGTGTGAAGCCAAGGATGGTAAAGAGGAGAAAGAAAAGGATGAACGACAGATACAAGAATCAGAGATAGAAAATCATAAACAACAAATATACACATAGAAGAAGGGCCTAAATTCTGGATTCAGAATACAGTCACCTTCATCTCCACCATTCGACAGGCACCGAGTTGCCACAACCTTACACCTCCGAGAGACTGTGAGCAAACAAGAGAGCTATTTGTATCTTAAAGCAATATATCAATAAAAAAGCTCCCATTTACTGTTATTACGTTTCAGCCTCTTGTCTCTCTCTTAACTTGGTCGGGAACCAACGGTACTGACCCCGGCCACCACTTTCACGGTAGTGTTCTCGAGTGTGTAAACAGGAATTTCTCATCTCGATCAAATTTCCCGTCAATAGATTTATTTAGAAGCAAGCTGCAGATATATTGGTAAGGAAGCAGCCTAATATTTATATATATGAGAAGCAAGCAAAATAACATATTTGATATAAATAAAAAGAAAAAGAAGCAGTGGTATAAGATACATATATTGTTTTTCTTCATGCGCAAAGCAGAGGCGTGCAACTGATATATATAAAGTCAAATTGAGAGCAACAGAGATATATATATTAGTGCAAAAAATGAGAGCAACAGAACAGTTATATTTATTTGTGCAAATATTGTGAGCAGTAGTGACTTGATAGTCCTACCTAATTGATTCTCAACTTCAGCTCGGAGTTCTTTGAACTTTTCAAATGTTTTTAACTTTCGTTGCATCAAGTAGACGTATCCGTATCTTGAGTAGTCATCTATAAAGGTGACATAATACTCATAACCACCCCTAGCTTTAACATTCATCGATCCGCAGACGTCTGTATGTATAAGCTCTAGCGGTTCTTTAGCTCTAAGCCCTTTTTCCAGTAAAAGGTCTCTTAGTCATCTTACCTTCCAGACAAGATTCGCAGACAGGTAAGGTGCCAACCTTTAACTCACTCAAAGGTCTGCTTTTTACTAATCTATCTATCCGGTCAAGGTTGATATGACCAAGCCTTAGATGCCAGAGATACGTGTCATTATCTGAAGAAATCTTATGTCGTTTAGTTTTTGGTTTTTCAACCTTACACATTTTGGTGTTGAGCAGTGTAGTATGTATTAACGATCCTAACACATACAAATTATTTTCATTAATTCCTGAACAAATATTCAGACCATTCTTTCCAATAATAATAGACTTATTATTAAAAGAAATAGAATATTTTTGTTCTAACAACTTAGAAACGGTAATCAAATTCCACATAAATTCAGGAATATAAAATACATTGTCCAACAATATATAATTATTACAAAAACGTAATCTAATTACTCCCACTGCTCATGCCGACACGACATCCCCTGACCCCACACGCATTGAGAAGGCTTGCTCCTCTAGGTGTGTCCAAGAATCAGTCCATTGTAAAGAAGAACAAACATGGTTAGTGGCCCCCGAATCAAATATTCAGGGTGAAGAATCAACTTCTACTAAACACGACTCAAGAACAAGAAAATCATATTTACTTTTCTTGGACTTCTTCTTGCTTTGGGATTTCTTGGGTTTGGGCTTACCCCGCTTTCCCAGTAGACCTCTTTCTCTTCTTATTATTTTAGTAGGAAGATGGTTCGACAACATTTGCCTCACTGGTCTTACCCTTGTTGTCCTTAGTTAAGGACTCAAAGGTAGTGAGCTCATTAAGCAACTTTGTGAGATTGAACCTTAAATTGTTCATCATGTAGTTGTTCTAAAACTGATCGAAACTCTTCGAAAGAGTCGTCAGTATGATGCTCACTTGACAGGGTTCATCAATGGCCCCGCCATTGACTTCTACCTTGTTTAAGTAGGACATCATGCTCATGACATTTTCCCAAACTGACAAACCTTTCTTCATACGAGTGAACATAGCGGAACGAACAACTTCATGTCGCTTTTGCTCGAATGGCTGCCCAAACATAGCTTGCAATGACTCCATGATTTCGAATGCTGAAGTCATTGCTTCATGCTTTGTGACAAGCACGTCTGTTATAGAAGCCAACAGATATGTTTGGGCCTTCTCATCAAATGAGACCCATCGCTCGTATGCCTCACGAACAGTTCGTGTGGGATTGGCAGTAGTCTCTGGAGGACATTTCTCCGTAAGCACAAACTTGAGGTCTTTGGTGACCAATATTGCATTAATGTTAGGTTTCCACTTAATGTAGTTATCACCAGTTAATTTGTCGTTTGCGAGAATATGAAGTAATGCAGAAGACATTATTGCTGAAATAAATAAAACATTCATTCAGTCATTTATTTAAAACAAGTGCAAGTGTTTTGGCATAAATTTAAACATGATGCATGAACATGTTTAACGAACTATAACTACCCTAAAACTAGTTGCTATACCACGACAATCCAACATACCATAAAGAAGTACCGCCTTAGGGTCGGTCAAGTCTTTCCATGTTAGACCGAGACATTCTCAATCAAATGATATTCTAGAATAACTCTTATTCCATATCATTCAACCATCGTTCATTCAGTCAGGTTTTTAATTAACAAATCTAATCAAAACCTTCGTAAGTGTAACCCACCATTTTAGATCTCACAGCTTAACTCGAGAATTGCCGCCTTAGGGTCGGTCAATCCCAAAATACCCTCAGAAATCCTATATGTTAGGAAGTCAACCTTGGTATTGACCTTTGTGGAAACCCTCCTTAGGAAGGACGAAAGCAAAGCCGTCACGAGGCCCGACTCAGATCTCACGGTGTTGAACTAATGATGAAGACCGCGGGATATAAATGTCATATATCCCTCTCCCACTCACTATTTTAAAATTAGGGTTTTCTATTAACTATTAATGCACCTAGATTCTACATGATAAAACGACTAACTTTAATCAAGTTATCTAGCGCATTAACTAATTAGAACCAAATTCTAATTAACTAATAAATTATTAATGATTTTTAACAATTAAAAATCTAATCTATTAGTGAACAATCTAAGATTCAGTAAACTATTTACTAAGGTTAGATTATTATGATAGTGTTTACCAAGTTTTAACAATTAAAACTCTAACACTTTATTCGGTTCATTTATTATTAGGTAATTAATCATATTAATCCTAATTACAAAAAATGACCCTATTAATCTAACTTATTAAACTCTTTAATAACTAGATTAATATTAATGAGAATTACCAAGTTTTCTAACCATTAAAAACTAATCTCGTTATTCATAGCCAATTATGTACATTGCCCATTTTAATCACATTAAAATATACATAAAATATCAGGCTATGATGCATATATGACACATCAAATATATTTGTGTAGGCACATCTAATCTAAATGACATACTTATGCATGACAATGCTTTTATCATCACATAATATAAAGCATACATGAACTGACCGAGTACTAAGGATTATTTAACCTAAAAAATTGGAATCTAAACTTACAAAAAAAATCCCAAGGCATTCCTTGGTCTTCTTGTAATTTCCGAGTCTTCCAGCCTCTTCAGGTCTCTCCGATTCATCTCATGTATTCAAAACGGGAAATCCGCACGGAACGCACTAGGCAACACTTGCCAACGAACCGTACGTGAACAGCATAGCGTGAACAGTACCCCCGTAAATAGTGTCGGTGAACAGTACTGCCCCCGCTGTGAACAGTACCGACGTCACGCGCATTTCTAGTTCTTCGTTTACAGGTTACAATTTTTTTTATTATTATTTACAATTCTATAACAGTAAAATAAATAAAATAAAAATTATACAACCTATAAACCCTAAATCCACAATACCATAAAAAATTACAATCGACCATGTTTAAATTAAACAATTTAATTATAAACATTCATACAATCATAAAGATGGTGCTTACACATTCATACATAAAGGATCATCGAAAACAATTTCCAGTTCCTAAAAATAAATTGCCTCTAATACCAATTGTTAGCTCCAATTCCCATCTCATGGGTGTGGGTCCGGTCCCAACTCTTTAGGGTGACACCCACAGATACCTATCAGAGCATTCCTTTAAGAAGCTCCCAGGCGGAGAGCCACGCTTCGTCACACGATCACGTGTGAGAGTTCCCGGGGATCGGCCAATCGCCGCTGCCTTTGCTCTGATACCAATTGTTGGAACCATATTCACCGGTCACGTAGCGAAACTAGGTTTTAAAATTTTTATACAGATCATATCTATATCTGGGACCAGTGAACTTTGGATCGTAATTATTTTTCGAAACTAATACATACAATATGTAAATACAGGAATTTGTAATCAACGAAAATCAGAAGAAGAAAATCGTACCAACGTTTAAATACTCATTCACTTTTTGATATGGTCATGTCTGAACCACTTGATCTTCCTTGCTATCTCTCGGGACTGGTAACTGCGTGTGGATGCGTCACGGTCTTAGGAACTTGAATGGAGGATGCAGAGAAAATTGAAGAAACTCTTTCTTCTATGTGTTTAAAAAACACACAAAACATGAAACAATATATATATATATATATCACTGCTGCTCCTACACAAATATATATATAACTCTGCTGCTCTCAATATTTGCACATATATATATCTGTTCTGCTGCTCTCGTTTTTTGCACTAATATATATATCTCTGCTGCTCTCAATTTGACTTTATATATATAAATCAGTTGCACGCCTCTGCTTTGCGCCTGAAGAACAACAATATATGTATCTTATACCACTGCTCCTTTTTTTTCATGTATATCAAATATGTTATTTTGCTTGCTTCTCAAATTTATCTACATATATTAGGCTGCTTCCTTACCAATATGTCCGCAGCTTGCTTCTAAATATATATATATATATATATATATATATATATATATATATATATATATATATATTAAGTATTTGCATCCTATGTAAATTCTTATTTTGACTATTGTTTCATGTATATACCAATTTGTATCCAATGCAATCTCTTGTATTATTAATTGATATATATCTTTTAATTATCATTTTCAAATATATCTAATATATTAAAAGTGATAATAAGTATTTTAAATTAAACTTAAATTCAAATACTTAGATAAACGATTTAGTAAAATAAAATAATCATATTATTTTATCTTCACCTAAATCCATATATCAACTAACACCCTCCAATTAATAGTTAATTAATAATTTATAATTATCAATATAATTAAATAATCTAATTATTTAATTAATTTAACTATTAACATTTATTAACTAAATAATCTCATTATTCAACTAATTCCCGAATAAATATGTGTCACTTTTGTAACACAATTAATTGGACAATCCAATTAATTAACAGTGACCCTTGTTACCTAAATCAATCGGGCAAGCAAGGGGACCTAATGGACCCACAGTATTTTGAGCTCCAATAATTCTCGGAATCATTAATTAAACTCTTTAATTAATATTCCTTGATTATTAACTCCGGTGTTATTCCACTAAAAACTTGAAGCTGTACTCTCTCGACTGTAGACGCTTTTACACAGACCGATACAACCCGGTGTCCATCGATATAGCTATTACATATGGAGTGATCCTCCACAGTAGTTCATAATTAGAGCTAGGTCATAATGCCCGTTATACCCCTCTAATTACATATATCCTTTAAGTACCGTTGATTCTATAATGAACAATAAATCCTATTTCCTTACCGAATTAAGAGAGCGCTCATATTGTCCAAGCCCCGAATCAATCCTTAAGGGAACTACCATCTACTTCTCACAAGAAGGAGTGGATTCCACTATTGTGTAAAACATTTTCAGCCACAAGCCAACCCGTAATCCTGACATACAGAGCATATTGATCGGGAACAGCATCCGTCCTCACCCATGGTATATCAAATACCACGATCTAACCTGAAGAAGTCGATAAGACACTCATGATTAAGATCACCCACATATAGCCATCGTTTGTTGATATATATGAATCTCTTGGGTAAACGGATCGTGGTGAGAGATTCATATAGATCATGGCCCAGTCCTATATGATCACATCATACAAGGTGCCTCCATTCCCATATCTCATATGAATAATTCAGGATATAATCATCGTACATTACGGAATGGACCGCATATATAGATTCACCACAAATAAAATACCCAACTTTATTTGCTATCTATGGACTCTTTAGATTGCACGTCTCTTACTGTATCCATCTGTATATGACACTCATATACACAGTTTGAGATTACATCCGGCAATCTTGGATGTTAAATATATGTACAAGTCATAAAATAAACAACACAACATGAATGAATTGAAAATTTTCTTTTATTTATTTCATAAATCCATTTACAAATTACATCTTTAGGGCATAAACCCCAAAATAAATGTTCCCCTTCGACTTCTCGCTGAGGGTATCATTGTCCAGCAAGCAAACCTCTGCAATTGGGGAGAACCACGCAGACCCGGGACTTTGTAACCCGCCTTTGATCGCCTGGGACATTTCCTTCTTGAGCTAGTTCGTAATAGAACTGAACCCCAACCCTTGATCCCGGATAGGTTAGGGCCATGCCCCCCGTTCCTGAAGCACCGCCATGTTACCAACCCAAGTAAGTTAAGTCTGTGACAGACTTCCTTCCCCGAGAGTAGCGAGAGTTTCTTCTCCCAACGACTTTAAGGAGGGAAGGCCTAGCTAGACGGGAAGAAAACAAGGTAGGATTCTGAGATTAATTCAAGGAAACACAAGCGCCTGAGAGACCAGTTGGCAGAGCTTCAGAAAGAGATCCAGTAATGAAGAAGGGGAAGTACAATGAGGACAAGAAAGATCCTCTAAGTGAGATGAATGCTCATTTCACCAGAAGCATCTGGGAGGCAAAGCTCCCACCAAAATTCAAAATCCCGACTGATAGATTCTCCGGGACAGAGGATCCCTTGAGCCAATTGGAAAGCTTCATCCAATAGATAGAGGTCCAGAACACAACAAGGGTCGCCATGTGCCAGATGTTCCTAACTACACTGACAGATTATGCTAAGACCTGGTTCAGAAAGCTACATGCTGGCGGTGTGGATTCCTTCATGAAGTTGTCAACTGATTTCTGTTCATAATTCCAGAGAGTTAAACCCTGATTTAAGGATCCAATCCATCTACAGTATGTGATCCAAGAGAGAGGGGAAACTCTCTGGGCTTATGTCGAGCGTTTCCACAAGGAAGTTATCTAGATGGGAATCTTCACTAAGAAAGAAACCCTTGCCAATTTCATGAGGAACCTGTGGTTAGGCAAGCTTTTTTGGTCTTTTTTCAAGCGGCCTTCAGATACCTACCAAGAAGCCCATGATCGGGTTCTGGAGCAAATTAAAGTCGATGAATAGGTCAAGGTCAAGATGGAACACGACGAATTGAGAGCCGTAAAGCGGCAAAAGAAGAAAGGTCCAAAACCAGACCAAGCTCAGAAAAGCCAGAACAAACCCCCCCCCCCAATATGTCGACCAATCGCTTCCTCATTTCTTAACCCAAATCGGAAAGGTATCCAGCAAAATGAACTCGTCTGCAGGCTTTACCTCCTCCCAGGACAGTGGCCATTATAGCTAGAGATGAGAGAGGATATGATCATTACACCCATTTACACGTATCCCGTGAAACAATCTATCTCGCCATTCGGGTGAATAGGTTACCATAGATGCCCTCACCAATGAAAGCACCTGTCGATAAGAGGAACCGTTATAAGTATTGTGACTTTCACGAAGACGTGGGACACAACACTTCAGAGTGCTATGACCTACGAAACCATATCGAGGCTTTGATAAGAAGAGGATGTTTGGTAGAATTCTTACAGCAGGTCAGGGATAACATCCAGACTGGAAGGGAAGTGCAATCCGACAGCCGTGAGCATAATGATAAGAGAAAGGGGGAGCATACAGATCTAATGCAGCAAATCCAAGTAATACATACCATCAGCAGAGGGCCTACTCTGGCTGGCACCTCCAATAATTCTAGGGAAAACCACGTGAGGAAAATCCCTCGTGTGGATGAAGGGCGAGGTATCTTCAAGGTCGACCAGAGCAGGACCAACCCTTCCCAGTTGTCACAGAACAGTTTCAGCGAAGTGGATGTTTACAACACCGTACAGCCTCATGATGATCCCATGGTTATCATGGTACAGATTGCCAACTATGTGGTACAACGTGTGCTCGTCGACACAGGCAGCATCGTTAATGTCTTTTGTAAAGATACTTTAGATCAGCTGAATTTTAAACAATGGTGCTATAATAGCTGCACTACCCCACTGTATGGGTTCACTGGGACTCAGTCATACCCATGGGATCAAAGATCCTGCCAGCAATCATTGGAGCCACACCTCTCCAGCAGAATGTTATGACAGACTTCGTGGTGGTGGATACCCTATCGGCCTACAATAAGATATTAGGAAGACCATTCTTATCGTCCTTGTTATGGGTACTCTCTATTTACCATAACGTCCAAAAATTCCCATTGAGGAACAAGGTAGGGGAGGTGCGAGATGACCAGAAGCTGCTAGGAAATGCTACGTATTATTCGTTAACCCGACCTATTTAGAGATAGGTAAGAGACTAGATCGTAATGACAGTAGAATGAGAGCTTTTATTATTGATATATTACTGTAAAATACAAATAGCTCTCCTATGTACTCACAGTCTCTCTAAGATGGGGGGTGGTGGCAACTCTGTGCATGTCGAATAGTGGAAATGAAGGTAGCCGTGTTCTGAATACAAAATTTAGGCTTTCCCCACTGCTTCTATATTTTTTGTACGTATATATGTTCTTGTATATTTTTCTCTGTTGTTGTCTATCTTCTACCATGCTTGGCCTCACATATATATATATATCGTCCTGGTAGGTTTTTTGTTCACAAATACTTTATCGTGATCCCATGAATCTGTTCCGTTATTATCGGGCAGGATTCGTCATTTGAATTTGAATTGTTACTGGATTCCATGATATCGTTGATGAATATAAGTTTGTTCCCTTAGTTGAAGCAAACACTTGACGTGCATGTAAATATTACGTGGAGATGATCCTGTGTGCACTCGTGCCATGAATCTCTATAGAGGTCACCCTGCCAAATGCCTGTTGCCTCGTAAAGCGAGGTAGATCCCTGCTCTGGCTCTGTTCTTAGAAGCTGAAGGTGGATTTTCCCTGACCCTTGAGGGCTTGAGGTGCTCTTGTAGATCTTTTTGAGAGGTAGCTGAGGCAGTGTAGATTTAGGCATGATTCTTTCTTTATGTCCAGCAAGGACAGCGGGCTTCTGGAGAGGTTGGCGGTCTTCTTTCGAATGTCTTTTGAGTTTGGAGACTCCACTTGGCATTCACGGGGCAGTTGTGGAGCTTAACCTTAGTGCCGAGGTTCCCCGATAGATGGCCTGGAGAAGCTTGGGTTCCAGTACTCTTGTGGGGGGCTTGTCCTGATCGCATCTGGCTTGTTTTCTGGTAGTTTTCAAGCCTAGCCGGCCTTCCCTACTCATGTGGGGTGGCATTATTGTCTTTTCGGGCTTCATGATTGTCGATTATGGGTGGAAAATTTCTCTTTGACCCCTGGCCAAATTTCACTATTAACAGAAGTCCCCTCTGACTTGAACACCGGTGGTAGAGTTGGGATTGGAGTTATATTCCTTGTTTAATTGAGAAAGTTCTTAGCCATAAAGATAAATAATGAGAGTGAAATCTTCTCATTAATTACCCAATATTTGAATTTGAAACTGTGTGTTATTAGAAGAAAGACGACTGTAATACCGCTCCAGGTTATCTTTCTGAAGATATCGCCGATAATCCTCTATTTAAACCCTGCCTTATCGTCACTTTCTTCATTTTTTCTCAAATCTCGAATTTTCAAAATTTTCCTTTCCTGCTTTCTTTGCCTCTATCTTCCGCTTACTTTCACACCTCTCTTACCCATTAATGTCGACTGCAACAGATAGTGTTGATGCCTTGGTTGAGTGGCGCGGAATTTAGAGTGATAAGGCATCTTTCCCTCTCCGCCAGCGCCGTTGTTCTAGTAGGAACGTCTCTATCGGCTCTGGCTTTTCGAACCAGCCTGACAATCCTCTGAACCTAGTTGAAAAAGATTTTGATATCAGGGAGAGAGTCAATACGGTCGAGAGAACTCAAATCACAGTGGTGGAGCTTCCTTTAGTGGTGACCCTTCCTTTCGAATTAAGGGTCATCCTTGACTCCACTGTCGACCGTCAGTCGATTGGCCATCTTTGGGATAAGTACAGTATTCCTGAAACTATTTCCCTCACTGTCCCCTACCGGAATTACAAAATTTTTAGCCCGCCCAGAGGCGTACTCACTATCCATGTCCCAACTTTTGAGAGAAGGGTGAAGCTCCCTTTTCACCGTACCCTTCGGCGCGCTCACAATGCTCTTCAGCTGGCTCCGTTTCAACTGACGCCCGACTTTTGGAGGCATCTAGTCGGCTTCCTTGTATTATGAAGGGAGTAATACTAGCTGAGCAGCATAACTAGGGAGCCTGAGGCTGAGGAGCTTGCCTTCCTTTTCCAGATAGGTTCCACGAGGCCAATTCTATGCCAAGGCCAAGAATAGGCTCAACTTTATCATCCCCGGGGTTTCAAAGAAGGACACTGCTTGGAAAGAATAATAGGTTCTGGCAGGGGGAGATTAGGGGAGCTCCGTATTCATTAGCGGGCATGAGCTCAAGGTTCCCACCGCCTTTAGTGACAAACCCTCATGGGGTCGGGATTCCTTGCCCACTAAATCTGGAGCCGTGTTGAAGACCGTTCTGGCTCGGAATTTCTTTGATCTAAAGTTTCCAACCACTGAACCTTTCCATCGCCGCAGGGTAAATAAGTACCTACGAATATCCGACGCTACTCCTCGTAAGTATCTTGATCTGTCTTGTCTTTAAATTGTTGGATGATTTAGTAATGATGATCTTGATTCCTCTTTTTTTTTTAACAGTGTTTGTTATTCGTCCAGCTTCTCACGAGGCCCAGCAAGCTGAGATCCCCTATTCTCCTTCCAGATCATCCCCGGGAGCTCTCTCGGCTATTCTAAATGAGGAGGGGTCAACCACTAAGGTAACTGCCCTGCTTGTTCATTCCCCCTCACCTTCCCAGGTGAAGTTCAAGATGGTTTTTCTTGCATCTCGGGCGGTGAAAGCTCTAAACCATGGAGGGTTTGCCTTCCAAGTAGTCAATAAGTCCATTCTTGCCCCCTTACCAGTAGTCTCCGCTTCAACTAACGCTCTCCGAGTCACATTATCCCTCTCTACTGATCCGATTGTATCTCGAGCAATCGAGGTTCCCAAAGAGCCCGATGTCAATATTCCTGAGGTCAGGACGAGGTTCTTTGACAATTTGTTGCATCCTATCCAGGCGGCAGGCTTTCTAGGATGATCGCGATGCCCGTGGACATCATGATCACCAAAGAATCCGCCCTTCTAGCCGAGGTAATCGTCGCTTTTATTTTTTCATTCAGCTTCTTGATTTGTCATTTTCTAACCTGATTTTCCTTTGCAGGCTTTCAAGTTTCAGGTGACCATAGGGCATCAGGTAGCCTTCCTCCGTGATCAGGCAGCCAAAGATGAGGCTAAAGTTGAGCGAGCCAAGAGGTTGCTTGCGCGGGATCAAACCCTAGTCCATGAGATAACCTCCAGCCAACAGGGAATGGAAACATAGCTGGCTGAGCTTCAGTGCGACCATGAGAGGTTGAAGCAGGCATTTAATCAGGAAAATCTCAGGTTGAAATGGTAGGTTAGCCAGTGGGATGATTGGAAAGGAGAGGTGAAGGCTCTGGATGTCGAGAACCAGACTTTGCAGTCTCAAATTATCCAGCTCCAGGCCGAGGTGGAAGCCTCTTTTAACGAGGGGTACTTCTATGCCTCTTATCAGGTTGCAGAGACTCTTTCTCCCCCATTCAATCTCTCCAGCATCACCAGCTGGGATATAGCGGAGGTCATGTCACGGGTTGTAGAGATGTCTCACCCCAAAAATGATGGAGTTAGTCCTTGTGAGGAGATAGCTGGGAAGCAATTGGAGGTGCCCGATCTGCCTTCTTCCATTTCTGCCTTCCTAGCATCTGGTCCAGGAGAATCCACGAACAAGGGCCAAACAGAGGAGCTAGAAGAAGGCCTTACTGAAGCCTGAGACCCCTACAGTGCCCTTAGGAGTGGAGTCAATAGAAGGCGGGAACATGCCTGAGTTAGTGGCTTGCCTTCTTGATTCAACTATACCACCTAAAGTTATGGCAGTGTTTAACAAAATCATGGATAAGGATCTTGTTGACCCCGAAACAGCCAAGGCGGATCCCTAAGAGAAGGCGGAGGCTGTTGATGCAGCTGATCAGGATGAGCTGTGACCGGAGAGGAGTGCAGGGAGCGGGGTTCATTCTGTGGAGGATGAAGTGGTTGGAGGTCCTTTAGAAGACATAGAAGCTTGAGTTCTGTCCAATGTAATCTATTTTGAATGCCCGGAACAGGGAGTGGGCATCTCATCTTCAACTGTATTTGATCTTTTGAACTTTTGTTCTTTTTTTTAGCCAAGAATCAGGGTTTGGGCTCCCTGCCTGATGTAGCCTTACCGGGAAATAGGCTCCCCCATTTAATAATAAAGTTTTAATTTTAGATCTACCTCTCTTTTCGGCTTGCATGTACTTACTTGATCTCTTTCCAGGTCCAACATTTATAGCGAAACAGACTATCTTGGGGGAACAACAGGATAAGGAAACTTTTTAACCGTGAAAATGGGCAGTTAGTGTCGGGCTTTCGAAACATTGAGTTTCACAGCTCAATTTCCTTAGTCGATAGTCCCCATGTTGGATTGTAGACCTGTTATAGTGAGTGACCTCATATCCAGGAAAAAATAGTGAACAACAAAAACCGGAATATTTAGAGTTTAAGTAAATCGAGCCCTCCATCCCCGAACCCCTTTGGGGTGCTGTAGCCCGAGCAGAACATTAAGTAAATAATTGTTTAGCCCCTTTTAGGCTCGGGATCAAGAGGGCCTCCGTGCTTTCAAGCTCGATTCCTTCTTGGGGGTGTGGTATCCCTACCAAGGCATCAAGAGGGCTGTCTAGCTATTTCCTAGTATCGAGATCTGGATGGCAACTATGCTCTTACACTCAGATCCTTCTTGCGGGTGGTAGCTCGACCATGGCATCATGAGGGCTATCTAGCTATTTCCTTGTTTCGAGATCTGGCTGGCAACTATGCTCTTACACTCAGATCCTTCTTAAGGGTGGTAGCCCGACCCAGGCATCAGGAGGGCTATCTAGCTATTTCTTGGTCTTGAGATCTGGATGAAAACTATGCTATTACACTCAGATCCTTCTTGGTGGTGGTAGCCCGACCAAGGAATCATGAGGTCTATCTAGCTATTTCCTGGTCTCAAGATCTGGATGGCAACTATGCTCTTACACTCAGATCCTTCTTGGGGGTGATAGCCCGACTAAGGCATTAGGAGGGGTATCTAGCTATTTCTTGGTCTTGAGATCTGGATGGCAACTATGCTCTTACACTCAAACCCTTCTTAGCGGGGGGTAGTGCCCGGCCGAGGCATCAGGAGTGGCGGAGGGGCTTCCCCGGCTTACCCCTGGTCTTAAGACAATAAAGTCGATTTTTCTCTGTAGACCCAAATCATTGTAGGACATAGCTGGAGATGGAGCAAACAATAAAAGCGAGCTTTATTGATATGGAGAATGGAGTACATTATTGTCGAAAAAAAGAAAGAAACTAGTCAGAGGTCGCCTGCTCCTGAGTCTCATGTTCAAGGTTAGAATTTCCTTAAGTGATCCACATTCCAAGTATGGTCGATAAGTCGGCCATTCATATCCTTAAGCTTATACACCCCATTATGGATCACCGTCTTTATTATGTATGGTCCTTCCCAGTTGGGCCCTAAAACCTTGTCTGACCTCTTCCTAGTGGTCAACATTATTTTCCTGAGGACTAGATCACATTCTTTGAAGCTTTAGGCTTTAACCCTCTTGTTGAAGTACCTAGCAATCCTACTTTGGTAGATTGCTACCTTCTCAGCTATTCGATCTTGCTTCTCCTCCAGGAGGTCCAAACTAGCTCGAAGCTTACTTTCATTGCTCATCGGTTCTAATTGTTAGACTCTAAAGGAGGTCAACTTGTGCTCTATAGGTAGGATTGTTTCAACCTCGAAGGCCAGCGAGTAGGGTGTTTACCAGGTAGTTGTTCTCCTTGTAATGCGGTAAGCCCATAGGACCTCGGGAAGTTCCTCTACCAATCTACCTTTCTTCTGCTGTAGCTTTTTCTTCAAAAATTTCTTAATAGTTTTCTTCATGGATTCCACTAGACCATTGATCTGAGGGCGGGCTTTAGAAGCAAACCGAAGGTCGATTCCCAAACCTTCGTATAAATCTCTGAATCGGTTATTATCGAACTGTTTTTCGACGTCAGTTATGATGGCAAGAGGGGTTTCGAACCTACAAACTACATTGGTCTTGATTAACCTTGTTGTATTCTCTTCTGATATCTGGGAGAATGGTCCGACTTCAACCCATCTTGTGAAGTACTCAATCGCTATGATAGGGTGCTTGGCCTATTCCGGAGCTGTAAGAAGCGGTCCAATCAAATCGACTCCCCACATATCAAAAGGGTATGGTGAGCTAAGGGATGATAAGCGCTCCGGAGGGAGGTGACTCAAGTTTACGGCCTTCTGGCATGCCTCGCAGGTTTGTACCAAGTTCTTAGCATCTTGATGGATGGTCGGCCAAAAATACCCCATGCGGAGAACCTGATATGCCAAGGCTTCTCCACCAATATGATTCCCGCATTCCCCGGAATGAACCTCTCTCAAGGCTTACTTGGCATCTTCAGGCTGTAGACATCGGAGCATGGGAAGGGATTTCCCCCTTCGGTATAAATGCACATCCACAATACAATACCGGATCGAGATCCTTTTAACCCTCCTAGCTTGGTCGGGGTCCCCCGGATAGATGCCTGTCCTGTAGATACTCCACTATTAGATCCATCCAGCACGACAACCGGTCCAAGGTACAAGCTTCCTTACCTGTCGTAATGCTAGGTAGAGGGATTATTTGAAGAGGGACTTCATGAGGTAGGGTTTAGCCACCATATACAGATATCTTGGCAAGGACGTCAGCCTGGTGATTTAGCTGTCATGGTATCTGCTCGATTCTGAATCCCTTAAATCTACTTGTGAGTTGTTGCACCAATTTCTGGTAGGCGATCATGTTATCCCCTTTAATCTGATAATCCCAGAAAATTGGTTGACCACGAGTGAAGAGTCGCTCTTGGCTGATAGGTAATCATCCCTAAGCTCTATGGCAGCCTTTATTCCAGCTAGCAGGGCTTCGTACTCCGCCTCATTGTTCGTGGCTTTAAATTCAAACCTGAAACAATGGCAGCACTCAGTTCCTTCTGGGTCGATGAGGACTATTCTCGCTTTTCCCCCAGTTTGTTTAAAAGCTCTGTCAGTGTAGATAGTCCATGACTCGCAGCCCTCCGGCCAGTTGTCAGATTCTGGAGTCCTCTCAAGAGTTACATCTGTAACCGTGGGGGTTGCCTGATCTGTAGGTACTGAGATCTCGGCTAGAAAGTCTGCTAGTGCCTAAGATTTTATCGCGGTCCTATACTTATACTTTAAATCGAACTGGGTAAGCTCTAGGACCCATATAACCAGTCTTCCAGAAACATCTGGCCTTTGTAAAAACTGACAGAGGGGTTGATTCGTCACCACTGCTATTGAATGAGCATGGAAGTAAGGACGAAGTTTCCTTACCGACGTCACCAAGGCGTATAGAGTATAATTCTTTCGGGGCTTGGTTAGAGCGTAGCTCACATAGTAGATAGGTCGCTGGACCCTATCCCCGTATTCCTCAACCAAGGCCCCGCTCATGGCGGTTTCTGAAACAGCGAAATATATTTGGAGCTCCTCTCTAGGATTTGGCTAGAACAGCAGTTGAGGGCTTGTTAGGTATCTTTTTAAAGCTTGGAAAGCTTGTTCGCTCCTCTGATCCCATTTTATGTTTCTTCCCTGCTTGATAGCCTTAAAGAATGGTAGGCACTTATCGGTAGACCGAGAGATGAACCTGTTGAGCGCAGCTGCCTGTTCAGTCAAGGCTTGAACCTGTTTAAGAGATGTGGGGGATTCTAGATCCAGGATAGCCTCCAAATGACGCTTCTGTGTTGTTTGCTAGGTAGTTCGAGCTCTTCTTCCCTCTGACCTGATCATCATTGGAGGATGGATACCTTGAATAGATCATAGAGAAAGTTAAGAGTTACCAGGGTCTGCTCTGACTGAAGCTAGAAATTATTGAGATGATGGATGCGCAGATGATGAGGAGGACTTGGTTCCCATTTCTGCTTTCCTGTTTAGTCGTGTTGAGGTAGGAACTACCTTGAAGTCCGATGCTGCTGTAGATGCATGGGGGGCTTCAAGTCTGCCTACCTTTCTATCTGAATCTGTCAAAGTAGAGGTCCATATTGGTGTTACCAAGGTAGGAGAGGTAAGAGAGGTAGGAGAGATCTCGATTAATCCAACTGATGAGATAGAGGTTAAGGCTGATAGAAGTTGATCCAACCAAGGTGGTGGAAGCTGGCTGAGAGAGTTAGATCGGGACTAAGGTAGCTCGCTAGGGCGATGAATGGCCCCCATACAAGTGGAGAGGAGACACTGACCTAGTAACTTTCTAGAGACATGCTCAGGATTCAAGAAGTTTTCCGCCACGTAGAGAAGACTTTGGATACCTCCGGGATGAGTGGTGACTCCCGTGAGCATTGGATGACCCCATATGAATGGAGATGGGCTACATGTCTAGTACCGGTCCAAAGGCATAATTGGGATTTCAAGGAGTCCCTATCAACTGATAGAAAGATCTGGACCATGCTGGAATGAATCAGAAGCTCATTGGCTCACTTGGGCATTGACCGGCCCTGTACAATAAGTGAGGAGCCACTTGGCCTTACAGTGAGGTTGCTATTCTAGAGGTTTGGTTAGGTATGTAAAAGGCCTTACCAAGAGTGGGAAACCTCTGGGCTCTCCTCGATCAGATTGGGCTTCGGTGGCTTGCTAGGGCAATGAATGACCCAATACATATAGAGCAAAGACACCGGTCATGTAGCTGTGCTACCGCTCTAGAAACTTGCTTAGGCACGTAGGAAGCCTTACCAAATGTGGGAAGCTTCTAGGTTGTCCTCGATCAGATTGAGCTTCGATGGATTGCTAGGGCTGTGAATGGCCCGGTAAACATGAAGCCACCGGTCTAGTACTGATCCAGAAGCTTGCTTGGACCTTTGGAGTCCCCTGCAATTGAGAGAAAGCTCTGGACCCTCCTAGAGTGAACCGACAGTTCAGTGGCTCCCTTGGGTGTTGACTAGCCCGGTGCATGAGGCGTGGAACCATTAATCTTCAACTGGTCGTGCTTTTTTTAAAAGCTACATAGCTGAGTTGGCTTCTTAGATTCATGAGTCTACCTGCTACCTCTACTTATAAGCTTCTGAAGGGTGGATACGGTGACATGAAGTGTCCCATATTACCAGCTCCAAGTCCCACGAATCTACTGGATAAGAGGTCTACCGGGATCAGAGCAAATCTTCTGTAAAGAAGCAGGAGATGTGCAGTTCTACTATATATGAGCTCTTGATGTATCAAAATGGTTCAGCTATATAGGAGATCTTCAAGCCGGGAGCTACGGTATTGGAGCTCCATGATTATCTAAGCAGGTTCACTTCATACGAGTAGCATAATGAACTGGTTCAAACAGGAATCCAACATACCATATTTGCTCCACAATGAACGAAACTTGTTAAATGATAAAATGAGCACCACATACGATGCATAAGCGATATAGACAAGTATGGAGAAAAGACATCGTATATAGTAAATGATATTCCATGAATAATGAATTTGTTACCTCGATAGTATAATGATACTCATATAGAGACATAGAGGCTTTCAAAAGGGGTGTGGAAGTTTCCCACAGACAGCGCCACAAAATGTTAAAGGGAAATTTGTTTAGGAAGAGAAATCCCTATTAACACCCTCGAAACCACTACCACGGAGGTGGTGGTCGGGGTTGGTATCATTAATATCTGACCTGATCTTGTATGAATATGGAGTACGAAGTGGTAGGTAGAAAAGGAGTCATCCCGCTGGTCGGGCTTTGCGATAGGTAGGAGAGGAGTCATCCCACATGCCTAGCTACGTAGTAGGTAGGAGACGAGTCATCCTTTACGTTGAGCTTCGTGGTAGGTAGGAGATGAGTCATCCCACTTGCCGGGCTTTGTAGTAGGTAGAAGACGAGGGAGCTCGAGGTTCCCTTACGGTTATAAAGGGGTTGATCTTGGTCCTGGTCCTGGTCTTGGTCCTGGTCCTCTTTCAGGGTCAGAGCCCGATTTCTCCTGTAATTCCCCGACCTAGATAGCAAGTAAGATGGGGGCTTATCTAGCTCCAGTTTCAGAGAGCTCGATTTCTGCCATAGAGATGATGCATAAGAGCTCATCGACTTCCATCAAACAAGTCTGGGTGGTTTCTCCTCATCTTGATGTGCAACTTTAGCATGTAGATGGGAGGATAAGAGCGCTAGGTCCAACGAGGTAGGAATCTAGCTTGCACTCATATACACATGCATTACACAGGACACAAGTAAGAGAAACACAAATCTTTTGTAGAAGGAGGTGGATTGACCAAGGGAGAAAAAGCATCACGAATGATCACATGCTGAAAAACCCCAAGGCAGTATCCGGAGGAAGGAGGAATACCCTTCCTTATGTATATATCAAAGAATGCTTCTGGGAGCTTACAAGAATGGTGAAGTAATACAACGTAGTCTCTCTGGAGAGCTTACAATGGTGGTCAAATGTAGACCGATACCGGTATATTCTAGGTAAAGGTAACACATACATTGATGTTGTTAAGAGATCTCTAAACGAAGCATGTATCTTCTGTCCTTGATTGGAGACCGATCACTATACCTTTTACAGGCATATTTATACTTGGTAACTACCTTGGCGTTCAAGTCCAGAACTCTTCAATCAGTCTTCGTTTCCTTATCGAATACGATCCTTCCTTTAATGTAGTTGATTGGCTTATAGCTATTATCTTGGAGAAGACATGATCGTTTTCTCTTCGGACTCTTCCTTCCTTGATAGGTGGGATTTTCTGTTATAGTTAACCCCAAAGAAGAGGTTGTGGAGGATATCTTGGAGGAAAAGGTATTTGTTTCCTCTGTGAACTCTTTCACTAATGATGGCCAGTAAAGAGTTGAATATTCTCTTTATTAATGGTATTGATCATGTCATTAATTGAGTTGACTGCCTCTATTAATACGATTGACCTTATTAATGGTGCTTTAAATGTCATGAAAGTCAACCCTCTCTTCTTACGTTGCCGAGAGAAGAGCTTTAGTTATGCATGTCACTTTGGAGAGGTACTCCATTGAGGTTACCTGAGGTGACATTTGATATTCCTTGAAGGCGGGGTACCCTAGGATCCAGTAAACTGGCGGGGTCCCTCGGGGACCTCTCGATTGCCACGTAGCTAGATTCTGGTATTCCCATAGAGCTTGTGCTAACCATTTTAGAGGCGAAATATTCCATTGGGTTCCAACCTTGTAGTTAGGAGCTTGGTTTAGCTACGTCGAGCTTTATCATGGAGTTTGACCTAATTATGCAGGCTTCCTAACGGGGTAGCGGGCTTGGCTAGCAGGCCCTGGTAAGATGTTTGCCTTAAACAGACGACCTTGTCTCGCTTCTGGAAGGGTGGAGTGGTACGCTCAAGTACTGCTCTTGCTACTTGATTTAACCATGTAAGGATCTACTATGGGTCTTGGCGCGTTTGGTAACGATGAGGCTTTACGAGCTTCTTCCTTTAATGCCCTGACAGGTCGAGATTATACCTCGACGAGGCAGGAGGGCCTTTGCAAGACAAGTTTGGCACCTTGAAGGTCTCCTAGTGAAAGTAGAGATAGTAGCAAGCTCTAAGAGAGTGTCACGAGATACCTTGATGTCGGGGGACCCATGTCCTTTCATGTTGACCCAACTTCGGGCTTTATCCTGGTATAAGGAGCTTGATGCGATCTCGTCGGGCTTTATTTGGTAAGCCTTGACACATACGAGATGCTCAGATGGTATGGGCGGCCTTGCCTTGCTCCTGTAGGATCGTGTGGTAGCTCGACCTCTGGGACCTTAACACCCCGTCATATAAGCCCGAATTTGGACCCTTGTAGGAAGGCTGGGAAGTGGAAAATTTTTCTTTGGTCCCTAGGCAAATTTTGCTACTAACAGATATATATATATATATATATATATATATATATATTGTGATACAAGCAATCTAGAGGGACAAACTTTTGTTTGTTTCTAAGGGAGTCGAAAAAGGTGTATAACCTATTCACCGCCCTTCTAGGTTAGCCTTGAGCATTTAACCGTATTTGTATTTTCAATTGGTATCAAAGCAAGACACTAGATTGTACTTAGTGAGAGTCCCAGTGATACATTCACGGTTTTTGCAAAGTTTTTTAAGTCATGGGTTTATAAGATGATGTAATGGCGGAAGGAGCCTCAAGTACTAGGTCACCATTACTTTGAGGCATTAACTATGAGTATTGAAAGTTGAGGATGAAAGCCTACATCCACTCTATTGATGAAAGGGCTTGGATGGTAGTTGAAGAAGGTTATAGTCCTCCTACCAAGGTGGAAGAGGATGGAACCATGATACTTAAGCCAAGATGTGAATGGACAATGAATGAGTTTGAGGTTGTTAAATGGCACCATCGTGCTATAAATGCCATCTTTGGAGGAGTTCATGGGCATCAATTCTCCTACATTCTGTTAATAGCAAAATTTGGCTAGGGACCAAAAAAGAATTTTCCACCTTCCAGCCGTCAAGCAGGGGTCCAAATCCGGGTCTACGTAGTGAGGTATCGATGTCCTCTAGGTCGAGGTACCTTATGACCCCGCAGAAGCAGGGTGAGGTAATCAACACCTTCTCAAACACCTTGCATGCATTAAGACTCTCTAATTAAAGCCCGCTACCCCGCTAGGAAGCCTTTATAATTAGGTCGAGCTCCATGATAAAGCTCAGCGTAGCTAAATCAAGCTCCCATATACAAGGTTGGAAACCTATGGGATATTTCGCCCCTAAAATACCCTTGGGTACCTCGCCCTCAAGTAATATCAAATGTCACCTCAGGTAACCTCCATGAAGTACCTCTTCAAAGTGACATGCAGAACTAGAGCTCTTCTCTCGGCAACGTAGGAAGAGAGGGTTGACTTTCATGCCATTTAAAGTACCATTAATGAGGTCAACCGTATTAATTGAGGTAGTCAACACTATTAATGAGGTCAACCATATTTGTAGAGGTAGTCAACCCTATTAATTACATGATCAATGCCATAAATATGAGAATATTCAACTCTTTAATGGCCACCATTAGTGAAAGAATCCAAAGAGGAAACAAACACATCTTCTCCGAGATATTAGCTACGATCCGATCGACTACATTAAATGAAGAATCGTGTTCAATAAGGAAGAAGAACAATTCAAGAGTCATGGACTTGCACGGCAAGGTAGTTACACCATGTATAAATACACCTGTAATAGCATCGATAAAGGAGATCGAAGAACACACAGTGTAGATCACACATATCATTTCCAATCCCAAAAACGACCATCCCTAGGAATGTCAACATGCTTCATTTACAGTTCTCTCGACATCAAATACCGGTATCGGTGTACATTCGACCACCATTGTCAGCTCTCCTGAGCAACTTTGTTGTATTATTTCACCATTCTTGTAAGCTCCCCAGATCATTCTTTGATATATACATAAGGAAGGGTATTCCTCCTTCTTCCGGATACTGCCATGGGTTTTCAGCATGTGATCATTCTTGATGCTTGTTAATAGCGAAATTTGGCTAGAGACCAAAGACAAATTTTCCACGTCCCAGCCTTCCCGCAAGGGTCCAAATTCAGGCTTGTTTGACGGGGTATCGAGGTCCCCGAGGTCGAGCTACCACACGATCCTCAAGAGCAAGGTGAGGCCGCCCATACCATCTGAGCATCTCGCACGTGTCCAGGCTTACCAAATAAAGCACGATAAGACCACGTCAAGCTCCTTATACTAGGATAAAGCCTGTAGCTAGGTCGACGTGAAAGGACCTGGGTCCCCCCACATCGAGGTATCTAGTGAAACTCTAATAGAGCTTGCTACTATTTCTACTTTCACTACGAAAGCTTCAAGGTGCCGAACTTGTCTTGCAAAGGCCCTCCTGCCATGTCGAGGTATAATCTCGACCTGTCTGAGCATTAAAGGAAGGAGCCCTTAAAGCCTCATCGTCACCAAAAAGTGCCAAGATCTAACGTAGATCTTGGCATGGTTAAATCAAGTAGCAAGAGCAGTACTCGAACGTACCTCTCCACCCTTCCAGAAGCGAGCCAAGGTTGTCTGTTTATGGCAAACACCTTACCAGGGCCTGCTAGCCAAGCCCGCTACGCCGTTAGGAAGCCTGCATAATTAGGTTTAACTCCATCATAAAGCTCGGCGTAGCTAAACCAATCTCTCAACTACAAGGTTGGAACCCAATGGAATATTTTGCCTCTAAAATGGTTAGCACAAGCTCCATGGGAAGACCAACATCTAGCTCCGTGACAATCGAGAGGTTCCCGGGGGACCCACTAGTGTACTGGATCCTAGGGTACCCAGCATTCAAGAAATATCAAATGTCACCTTGGGTAACCTCCATGAAGTACCTCTCCAAAGTGACAAGCAGAACTAGAACTCTCATCTCGGCAACGTAGGAAGAGAGGATTGACTTCCATGACATTTAAAGTACCATTAATGAGGTCAACCGTATTAATGGAGGCAATCAACCCAATTAATGACACGATCAACACCATTAATAAAGAGAATATTCAACTCTTTAATGGCCATCATTAGTAAAAGAGTTCAAAGAGGAAACAAATACCTTTTCCTCCAAGATATCCTCCACAACCTATTCTTTGGGGTCAACTATAACAGAAAATCCCGCCTATCTAGGAAAGAAGAGTCCGAATAGGAAACAATCACATCCCCTCCGAGATATTAGCCACGATCCGATCAACTACGTTAAAGAACGAATCATACTAAATAAGGAGGGGAATATTGAAGAATCCTGGACTTGCACGCCAAGGTAGTCACCATTAATAAATATGCCTGTAAAAGGCATAGAAGATAGATCCAACCAATGATAGAAAACAGACATGCTTACCTAAAAAGATATCTCGACATCATCAATATATGTGTTACCTTTACATAGAATATACCGGTATCGATCTACATTCGACCACCATTGTAAGCTCTCCGGAGCAACTACGTTGTATTACTTCACCATTCTTGTAAGCTCCCCGGAGCATTCTTTGACATATACATAAGGAAGGGTATTCCCCATTTCTCTTGATACTGCCTTGAGGTTTTTCAGCATGTGATCATTCGTGATGTTTTTTCCCCCTTGGTGAGTCCACCTCCCTTTACAAAAGATTTGTGTTTCTCTTACATGTGTCTTGTGTAATGCATACGTATATGAGTGCGAGCTAGTTTCCTACCTCTCTGGACCTAGCGCTATTATCTTCCCATCTACATGCTAAAGTCGCATATCAAGATGAGGAAAAACCACCCAGACTAGTTTGAAGGAAGTTGATCGGCATTCATGCATCATCCCTATGGCAAAAATCGATCTCTCCGACATTGGAGCTAGATAAGCCCCCCTCCTTACTTGCTATCTAGGTCGGGGAATTACAGGAAGGAACCGGGCTCCAAAACAGGGCTCTAGAACCGGGCTCTAGGTACCATGACAGGCTTTGGCCCAGACCGAGGACCAGGACCAGGACCAAGATCAACCCCTTCACACCAACAAGAGAATCTCAAGCTCCCTAGATCTACTTCATAAGCACGAATCCTGACGGGCAGGATGGCTTGTCTCCTCGAGCTTCCCAAATCTACTACATAAGCACGAAGCCCGACGGGCGGGATGGCTTGTTTCCTACCTCCGATTTCATCCTTCTTCATATTCATACAAGATCAGGTTAGGTATCAACGGTAACGACCTCGGCCACCACTTTCCCCGAAGTGGTCACGAGGGCGTTAATAGGGATTTCTCATCCTAAACAAATTTCCCGTTAACACTGTCTGGCACTGTCTGTAGGGAATTTCCACACCCCTTTTGAAAGCCTCTATGTCTCTACATGAGTATCATTATACTATCGAGGTAACGTATTCATTATTCATGAATATCATTTACTATATACGATGTATTTTCTCCATACTTGTCTACATCGCCTATGTATCGCATGTGGTGCTCATTTTATCATTTAACGAGTTTTGTTCATTATGGTGCAAATATGGTACGTGGGATTCTTGGTGTAACCAGTTCATTATGCTACTCGTATGAAGTGAACCTGCTAAGATAATCGTGGAGCTCCAATACAGTAGCTCCCCGCTTAAAGATCTCCTATATAGTTAAACCATTCTGATAAATCGAGAGCTCCTATACAGTAGAACTGCAGCTCTCCTGCTCTTCTACAGCAGATTCACTTCGTAATCAGTGTATCACCTGTCCAACAGATCCACTGGGCTTTGACCTGTTCATACGGACCCTCTCATGCCTCTAGGTCCGCCCTTCGTAAGCTCCTAGGTAGAGGTAGCAGGTCGACCTATGAATCTAAGAAGCCAACTCAGCTATATAGCTTCTAGAGCAGCACGACCAGTAGAAGATTAGTGGTTCCACACCTCACGCACCGGGCTAGTCAATGCCCAAGTGAGCCATTGAACTCTCGATTCATTCCAGGAGGGTCTAGGATCCCGAGCAAGCATCTGGATTAGTACCTCCAGTGGCTTCGCTTCATGTTTACTGGGCCATTCACCGCTCTAGCAAGCCACCGAAGCCCGATCCGATCGAGGAGCTCTCAGAAGTTTCCCATATTTGGTAAGGCCACCTACGAGCTTAAGCAAGCTTCTAGAGCGGTAGCATCGCTACAAGACCGGTGGCTTCGTTCTATATGTATCGGGTCATTTATCACCCTAGTAAGCCACTGAAGCCCGATCTGATCGAGGAGAGCCCTAAGGTTTTCCACTCTTGGTAAGGCCTCTTACATGCCTAAGCTAACCTCTGGAGCAGCAACCTCACTGTAAGGCCAAGTGTCTCCTCGCTACTTATACAGGGCCTATCAACGTCCAAGTGAGCCATTGAACTCTCGATTCATTTCAGAAGGGTCCAAAGCCTTCTCTCAGTAGCTGATAAATTTTAGGATCCTGAGCAAGCTTCTGGACCAGTACCTCCGGTGGCTTCGCTCTATGTTTACCTCACTATTCACCGCCATAGCATGCCACCGAAGCCCGATCCGATCCGATCGAGGAGCTCTCAGAAGTTTCCCATATTTGGTAAGGCCGCCTACGTGCCTAAGCAAGCTTCTAGACCGGTAGCACCCTACAAGACTGGTGACTTTACTCTATATGTTCTGGGTCATTCATCGCCCTAGCAAGCCACCGAAGTCCGATCAGATCGAGGAAAGCCCAGAGGTTTCCCACTCTTGGTAAGGCTTCCTACATGCCTAAGCTAAGCTCTGGACCAGCAGCCTCACTGTAAGGCCAAGTGGCTCCTCACTTCTTATACAGGGTCAATCAACGCCCAAGTGAACCACAAAATTCTTGGTTCATTCCACCGAAGCCTGATTCGATCGAGGAGGTCTCAGAAGCTTTCGACATTTGGTAAGGCCACCTACGTGCCTAAGCAAGCTTCTAGAGCGGTAGCATCGCTACAAGATCGGTGGCTTCGTTCCATGTTTACCGGGCCATTCACCACCCTAGCAAGCCATCAAAGCCTGATCAGATCGAGGATGTATCTGAATCTTCCCATATTTTGTAAGGCCATCTACGTACCTAAGAAAGCATCTAGAGTAGTGGAACCGCTACAAGACCGATGGCTTGGATCTATATGTACCGGGTCATTCATCGCCCTAGCAAGCCACTGAAGCCCGATATGATCAAGGAGAGCCCAGAGGTTTCCCACTCTTGGTACGGCCTACTACATGCCTAAGCTAACCTTTGGAGCAACAGTCTCACTGTAAGGCCAAGTGGCTCCTCACTTCTTATACAGGGCCGGACAATGCCTAATTGAGCCACTAAGCTCCTGTTTCGTTCCTGCATAGTCCAATGCTTCCTCTTAGTTGTTGGGGGCTCCTTGAAATCCCAAGTATACCTCTAGAGGTAGCCTATCTCCATTCATATAGGGTCATCCAATGCTCAAGTGAGTCACCGCTCATCCCGGAGGGGTCCAAAGTCTTCTCTCCGTCACGGGAAACTTCTAAAATCCTGAGCATGTCTCCAAACAGTTACCAGGCCAGTGTCTCGTTTCCACTTGTATGGGGCCATTCATCGCCCTAGCGAGCTACCTTAGTCCAGATCTACCTCTCTGGTCCAGCTTTCACTACCTTGGTTTGATCAACTTTAATCAGCCTTGACCTCCATCTGCTCAGTTAGATCAATCAAGATCTCTCCTACCTCTCTTACCTCTCCTACCTTGGTAACACCAATCTGAACCTTTACTTTGCCAGATTCAAAGGTAGGCAGACTCGAAGCCCTCCATGCATGTACAACAGCAGATGACTTCAAGGTAGTTCCTACGTCAACACGACTAGACATGAAAGCAGAAATGGGAACCAAGTCATCCTCATCATCTGCGCATCCATCATCTCAATAATTTTTTGCTTCAGTCAGAGCGGATCCAAGTAACTCTCAACTTTCTCTGTGATATATTCAAGGTATCCATCCTCAAATGATGATCAGGTCAGAGGGAAAAAGAGCTCGAGCTGCCTAGCAAGCAACACAGAAGCGTCCTTCAGCAAATGAAGCACCCACCTTGGTTCCAAAGGTAGCCACGCTGCCATGCAGAGTTTAAACCACTCCTACCAAGTGGTCGTGGGTTGAAGAAGTAACCATCCTTCTTGGCTGGCATGAGCTCGACCTAAGCAAGCACCAACTTGCTCTCGGAGATTATCATGCTTCTCTCCATTTGTACGGGGACTTTCAATGCCCTAGTGAGCCATAAAGGTCTCGATCCGTTCGGGGAGCACCCAAAGGTCCTGATTCGTTCACAGTGGGGTCTCGAACTCGATTACGATTGTAGAAGGCTCTCATCAACCCCAAGCGGGCTTCAAAAACAATTACATCACTTGGAGACTTGAAGCTTGTTATTCTCTCCAGTAACCATATGAAAGGGGTAGTGACCCCAACGTGGGGCAATCTCTCATAGTGATTGGTTTACAATAAAAAACGTCTTTTGCGGAAAGTCAGTCTACAATCTGCCCATAACGCAATCGTCTCAAGAGATTCTACTCATGAAAAAGATCTTAGAGCGAGACTGGCTATCAATAGATACCACCTTGCATTGATACAACTCTGTATCGACTCACCATGAGTTTGCATCTCCTTTGATTTCGGTCTCCGTCATAGTTCTCCTATGATCACCATTCGCTCACGATCGAGATACCCTAGACATGATCAAATCCCTTTAGAAGGATTGCCATTACCAGGAGAGCTACATCGCACTTCTAATGCCCTAGACAGAATAAAATCCCTCCAGGGGGATAGTAATCACCAGGAGAGCTCCATAGCCCTCCTGATGCCCTGGACTGGATAAATCCCTCCAGGAGGAACATCATGGTATTTCAACAATGATCGCCACGAGACCAGGAAATAGCTAGATAGCACTTCTGATGCCTCGGCCGGGCACCACCCCCCGCTAAGAAGGGTCTGAGTATAAGAGCATAGTTTCCATCCAGATCTCGAGACTAGAGATTGAACAGGGAAGCCCCCCATCACCCTTGATGCCTTGGTCGGGTGACCTCCCCCAAAAAGGATCCGAGTATAAGTGCATACTTGCAATCCGGATCAAAATACCAAGATTTAGCTAAATAGCCCGCTTGATGCCCTAGACTGGATAAATCCCTCTAGGAGGAACGCCAAGGTATTTCAACAATAATCGCTTCAAGACCAGGAAATAGCTAGATAGCGCTCCTAATGCCTCGGCCAGGCACCACCCCCCGCTAAGAAGGGTCTGAGTATAAAAGCATAGTTGCCATCCAGATCTCGAGACTAGGGACTGATTGGGGAAGCCCCCTCATTACCCCTGATGCCTTGGTCGGGTGACCTCCCCCAAGAAGGATCTGAGTATAAGTGCATAGTTGCCATCCAGATCAAAATACTAGGATATAGCTAGATAGCCCTTCTGATGCCCTAGACTTGATAAATCCCTCCAGGAGGAACGCTATGGTATTTTGATAATGATCGCTTTGAGACCAGGAAATAGCTAGATAGCGCTCCTGATGCCTCGGCTGGGCACCACCCCTCGCCAAGAAGGGTCAAAGTGTAAGAGCATAGTTGCCATCCAGATCTCGAGACTATGGATTTATCGGGGAAGCCCCCTCATCACTTCTGATGCCTTGGTCGGGTGACCTCCTCCAAGAAGGATCCGAGTGTAGGTGCATAGTTGCCATATAGATCGAAACACCAGGATATAGCTAGATAGCCCTCCTGATGCCTTTGACCGGATTAATCCTTCCAGGAGGAACGCCATGGTATTTCGACAACGAAAACCTTGAGACCAAGACAGCTCGCTAGCGTTCCTGATGCCTTAGTCGGGCTACCACGCCCAAGAGGGATCTAAGTATAAGTGCATAGTTGCCATCAGGATCCCAAGAACAGGGTAGCTAGCATTCATGATACCTTGGTCGGGTGACCTCCCCTAAGAAGGATCTGAGCATAAGAGCATAGTTATCTGTTATATGACGAGATCAGAAAAACCAAAAAGGTCATCCTGCTACCTTGGTCGGGCCAACTCTGCTAGGAAGGATCTAGATGGCATAGATGCCTACAGGGATCATTTCGCCAGCTTGTCTAAGTACCAAGATTCCTGGAAAAAGAATTCTAGGTACCCATGTTAACCACAAAAGCTTCATCCGACATGATCGAGCAATACACTCATTTATTTTACAGGAATGAATAGTACCCCGGTTCTCTAAGCCTGGGGGCAATTCTGGCTACAAGAAAAAAGTGACAAGCGAAATTCTTCATGTAGTACAAGATTCAGACACCAACCCTAAATACTTACCAGCGTTCAAGTAAGAGAGGACTTCTGTTAATAGCAAAAATTGGCTAGGGACTAAAGAAGAATTTTCCACTTCTCAGCCTTCCCGCTAGGGTCTTAATTTAGGCTTGTTTGACAGGGTATAAAGGTCCCCGAGGCCGAGCTACCATGCGATCCTATAGGAGCAAGGCGAGGCCGTCCAAACCATCTAAGCATCTCACACGTGTCCAGACTTACCAACTAAAGCCCGACGAGACCGCATCAAGCTTCTTATACCAGGATAAAGTTCGAAGCTAGGTCGACTTGAAAAGACCTGGGTCTCCCGACATCGAGGTATCTCGTGATATTCTCCTAGAGCTTGCAATTATCTCTAATTTCACTACGAAACGTTCAAGGTGCCGAACTTGTCTTGCAAAGGCCCTCCTGCCTCGTCGAGGTATAATCTCGACTTGTCCGAGCATTAAAAGAAGGAGCCCGTAAAGCTTCATCGTCACCATAAAGCGCCAAGATCCACTATAGATCTTGGCATGGTTAAATCAAGTAGCAAGAGCAGTACTCGAACGTAGCTCTCCAACCTTTCAGAAGCGAGCCAAGGTCACCTGTTTATGGCAATCACCTTACCAGGGCCTGCTAGCCAAGCCAGCTACCCCGCTAGAAAGCCTGCATAATTAGGTCAAGCTCCATGATAAAGCTCGGTGTAGCTAAACCAAGCTCCCAGCTACAAGGTTGGAACCCTATGGGATATTTTGCCCCTAAAATGGTTAGCACAAGCTCCATGGGAAGACCAGCATCTAGCTCCGTGACAATTGAGAGGTTCTAAGGGGACCCCGCTAGTGTACTGGATCCTAGGGTACCTCGCCCTCAAGAAATATCAAATGTCACCTCGAATAACCTCCATGAAGTACCTCTCCAAAGTGACAAGCAGAACTAGAACTCTCATCTCGGTAACGTAGGAAGAGAGGATTGACTTCCATGACATTTAAAGTACCATTAATGAGGTCAAACGTATTAATGGAGGCAGTCAACCCAATTAAAGACATGAGCAACACCATTAATAAAGAGAATATTCAACTCTTTAATGCCCATCATTAGTGAAAGAGTCCAAAGAGGAAACAAATACCTTTTCCTCCAAGATATCCTCCACAACCTATTATTTGGGGTCAACTATAACAGAAAATCCCGCCTATCGAGGAAGGAAGAGTCTGAAGAGGAAATAATCACATCCCCTCTGAGATATTAGCCACGATCTGATCAACTACATTAAAGGATGAATCGTACTCAATAAGTAAGGGAAGGTTGAAGAATCCTGGACTTACACGCTAAGGTAGTCACCATTTATAAATATGCCTGTAAAAGGCATAGAAGATAGATCCAATCAATGACAGAAGACAGATATGCTTCGCTAAAAATATCTCTCGACATCATCAATATATGTGTTAGCTTTACCTAGAATATACCGGTATCGGTCTACATTCGACCACCATTGTAAGCTCTCCGGAGCAACTACGTTGTATTACTTCACCATTCTTGTAAGCTCCCCGGAGTATGTTTTGATATATACATAAGGAAGGGTATTCTCCCTTTCTCTGGATACTGCCTTGGGGTTTTTCTGCATGTGATCATTCGTGATGCTTTTTACCCCTTGGTCAGTCCACCTCCTTCTACAAAAATTTATGTTTCTCTTACTTGTGTCCTGTGTAATGCATGCGTATATGAGGGCGAGCTGGTTTCCTACCTCGCTGGACCTAGAGCTCTTATCTTCTTATCTACATGCTAAAGTCGCGTATCAAGATGTGTAGAAACCACCAAGACCAGCTTGAAGGAAGTCGATGGGCTTTCATGTATCATCTCTATGGCAAAAATCGAGCTCTCCGACATTAAAGCTAGATAAGCCCCCCTCTTTACTTGCTATCGAGGTCGAATAATTACTGGAAGGAACCTAGCTCCAGAACCAGGCTCTAGGTACCATGACTGGATCAGGCCCCGACCCAGGACCAGGACCAGGACAAGGATAGGAACCAGGACAAAGATCAACCCTTTCACACCAACAAGAGAATCTCAAGCTCCCCAGATCTACTTCATAAGCACGAAGCCTGACGGGCAGGATGGCTTGTCTCCTCGAGCTCTCCAGATCTACTACATAAGCACGAAGCCCGACGGGCTGGATGGCTTGTTTCCTACCTCCGATTTCATCCTCCTTCATATTCATACAAGATTAGGTCAGGTATTAATGGTACCGACCCCGGCCACCATTTTCGCGGTAGTGGTCTCGATTGCGGTAATAGGGATTTCTCATCCTTAACAAATTTCCTATTAACAATACTTTTTCTCCCTTGGTCAGTCCACCTCCCTCTACAAAAGACTTGTGTTTCTCTTACTTGTGTCCTGTGTAATGCATGCGTATATGAGTGTAAGCTAGATTCCTACCTCGCTGGACCTAGCGCTCTTATCCTCCCATCTACATGCCAAAGTCGCACATCAAAATGAGGATAAACCACCCAGACTAGCTTGAAGGAAGTCGAAGAGCTCTCCTGCATTATCTCTATGGAAAAAATCGAGCTCTCTGACACTGGAGCTAGATAAGTTGCCCTCTTTACTTGCTATCTAGGTCTGGGAATTATAGGAAGGAATCAGGCTCTAGAATCGGGCTCTACAACAGGGCTCCTGGTACCAAGACGGGGCTCCGACCCTGACCGAGGACCAGGACCAGGACCAGGACCAGAACCAGGACTTGGACCAAGATCAATCCCTTATACCAGTAAGGGAACATCGAGCTCCCTTCGTCTCCGACCTATCATAAAGCCTGACAGATGGGTTGACTCATCTCATACCTACCACGAAGCCCGACAGAAAGGATGACTCGTCTTCTGTCTACCACGAAGCCTGACAGATGGGTTGACTCATCTCCTACCTACCTTGAAGCGCGACAGGAGGGAAGACTTGTCTCCTACGTACTATGAAGCCCGACGGATGGGTTAACTCGTCTCCTACCAACCACAAAGCCTGACAGATGGGTTGACTTGTCTCCTACCTACCACAAAGCTCAACGAGAGGGATGAATCGTCTCCTACCTACCATGAAGCTCAATGGATAAGTTGAATCGTTCCTTACCTACGATGAAGTCCGATGGATGGGATGACTTGTATCCTACCTACCACGAAGCCCGACAGGTGGAATGACTCATTTCCTACCTACCGCGAAGCCCGATGAGTGGGATGAATCCTCTCCTACCTACCACTCTATACTCCATATTCATACAAGATCACCAAGGTACCAAAGGTACCAACCCCGGCCACCACCTTCGTGGTAGTGGTCTCGAGGGTGTTAGCTGTAATTCCTCACCTTGAGCGAATTTTCTGTTAACACATTTAAAATCTTGAATCTCTAAAGGAAGCTTGGGATACTCTCCAAGTTACTAATAAAAGAACCTTAGCTGTGAAGAAATCAAGGCTTCAAATGTTGGCATCATAATTTGAAGGTTTTAGTATAGGTGAAGAAGAAAAGTTTGAAGACTTCCAATTCCGGCTTCTCAACATTGCTAACTAATGTCAAGCACTTGGAGTACCTATCTGAAGAGAGCGTTTAAATTGGAAAATTCTTAGGTCTCTTCCTAAGAGATTTAAGTCAAAGGTGGCGGCTATTAAGGAAAGCAAGGATGTGGATAACATGAACATTGATGAGTTGCTTGGGTCTCTCCAAACTTATAAGATGTGCTTGAAACTAAAGATTAAGAGTAAGGGAATCGCTCTCAATGTTAATGAGGAGAGTGATGATGAAAATGAAGAGATGGCTCTTTTGGTTAGAAAGTTCAAGAAGTTTCTAAAGAAGAATGCCAAGCCTAGGGGCAAGTCTTCTAAGGAAAAGGGAGTTAAGAAAACATCATCTCTAAGGAATGAGAAGAATATTCAAGCCATGAACAAGAAAGATGTTCAATGCTATACATGTCATGGTTTCGGTCACTTTGCTAGTGAGTGCACCAAGAACCCATCTAAGAAAGACAAGAAAGGCAAAGTGTTGGCGGCTACTTGGAGTGATGATAATTCTAGTGATAATAAGAGCTCAAGTAGTGAGTCTTCAAGTGATGAAGAGTTGGTGAGCAACTTTGTAGCTCTAACGGCTTCTCATTCTCCACTAGATGTTGATAGTACAATATCTTTGAACAAGAAGTTTGATACAAATCATCATGGAAGCTCTAGTTCCATTCCTACTAATCTTGAGTTGTTGGCCAAGATAGAGAAGCTTGAAGAAGATAGGGATAATGCTCCAAGAGAGGTAGTTGAGAAGGATGATTTGATCAAGAACAACTAGATAAGTTTGTGATTGTCACTCGTAGAATTCTTGGTGAGAAAGGTGATATTATGAAGAAGTTTAGAGAACTTGAAAAGATAAACCTTGAGAAGGATAATGTGATATTTCTTTGAAAAAGAGAGAACAAGAATTAATGAAAGAGATAGACATAGCTAAGGAGGCTATTAAGGACTTAGTGAATGATTTGGTAAGTGTGTCTAGTGTTAGGAATCTTGTTAACTCTCATAGTGGTGAAGATAACTTGGTAGTTGAAAAGGAGCCCTTGGAAGCACCACTTCCTACTCACTTGGATAAAGTCGTGATTGGTAAGAAACAACACAAGAAGAGAATATCAAAAGCCAAGAAGAAGTTGGCGAACAAGGTATCTTTGCAAACTCCTAGTGAAGCTAGTTCAACACCAAAAGGTACAATCTCATCTTTTATCCCAATTTGCCACTATTGCAACACAATAGGTCACATTAATCCTAGGTGTTATAAATATATTGAAAAATACATATTAGGAAATGAATCTAGAGATAAGGAGATTAAACTTCAACTTGAACATGCTAAGGATTTGAAAGTTGAAAAACATGATAATCTTGCTAAGCATGAGAGGAAGTTCTGGAGTAGAAAGAATACTAATCTTGTTCAACCTTACAAAGCTTGTATTGAAAATGTTAGGGAAGAGTGTGTTAATGATATTCTTATTAATCAAGTCATTGAAGGACTTTACTCTAGATTTAACATTGTTGTCAAGGATGATATTGGAAATGTTTGTGTAGGTACACCTAAGAACAAGTATTGTGATAAACGTGTGTCATACATGTCATATAAGAATAAGGGTAAGACTTGTGATACTTTTGGACTATTTAGTAGTTCTCAAGTTGATAGTCATGTGATTAGCACAAACATTCTTTCGGATTGGGCTATACAATTGAAGAAGAAGGTTGATGAACTTAGTGTTATAGTTTTTCAACAAGATGCTAGGATAAAAGAGTTGGAGGAGTGCATTGCTTCAAGTTCAAGACCACCTCTCACGTATTATGTTAGATCAACTACTCGTACAACTTTCTTTGGTGGAACAAGTAGCTAGTATTTGAGTCTTGAGGTTTATTTCATAACTTTTGGCATCATTTCATGTCAAAAAGAGGGAGAAAGAGATGCTAGTTACTTAGTTTCTTTTTATTTGTTTTTGTGAACTTTTGAACTTTCAATGGCATGTAATAATTAGTCTTAAGATTTGGCTAAGAATTCTTGTGTTTTGGCATGTATTGAGGGAGAGATACATGTATTTGTGGACTTAATTGTATATTCTTATCCATATTCTATTTTGCCATTTGTTTTTTTTCTCTTGTATATGCATTGTGCTTTGAGATGATTTGTAGGTTGCTTCAAGAGAAGATCAAGATGAAGATCAAAAGTTGATAAAGATTAGTTATAGGAATCTTACTCATTGTAATGTGAGGGAGTGATTTTGTGACCTATCTTCATTTTTATATTTGTATTAAATGTGTAGGTGTTTTGACATGGAATTTGCCAAAGGGGGAGATTGTTAGGTTTTAGATTGTGTTGGCATTAATTCCATATCAAAAATGATGTTTACTTGTAATGATTTTGTTGTTTAGATTCATGATGATTGAAGCTTCAAAGAAGAAGGAACAACTAGTCAAAGCAAGTTCAAAGTCTTCAAAGAGAAATGATGCAATATGGTTCTACAAAGGTATACTAAAACCTTATCTTTCTCTTACAAGGCTTAGGCACACACACACACAATTCATACATTTGTGTCCCTGCATCGTTGTTCACCATTATAGGCACACACACATAATTCATACAATTGTGTCCCTGCATCGTTGTGCACCATGTATAACACATTCACACACTTGAAGATGATCGCTCATGCATTAGTATGGAAATAACATGTTTTGGAAAATGCATGATTGGAGACTATTTCTATGTAGTTTGCATTCTAGTGTGAATTGTGTTTGTATGTGTATATGTTTGTATAACATGGATATGGAACTTGATTATATTCTTAAATCAATCCTTATTGAGTTCCATCATTTCAGTTACTCATACTATTGATTTCAAGTTCTAAGTCAAAAGATACTACACTTTCAACTCATGTTGCATACATTGTCTTTGTCTTCATATATCGAGTCAAATTATTATTTTATGGGTTGAGTATCTAATATGTCTATGTCCGTGAGAGAGTTATAGTTCATAATCCGTAAACAGATTCAAATTATGAGTTCGGAGGCCAATAAACGGTCCAAGAATGCGAGAGGAGTGCAAGGGAGTTGCACTATGGCCAAAGGCCATCAATTGGTGCAAGCTCGAGATGGTGCGTGGGCATCTCGGCCTCAAATCCTTGCTGCCCTGAGATGCCCACGTGAAATCTAGGGGAAGCATTTTCAAAGGAGGGAATTTTGTTCCTTTTGATTCTATTCTTTCCCTCTTCTTATATTTCCCTTCCCTCTCACATTTCATTCTAAGAAGAAATTTAAAACTGGAGTGCAGAATTTTCTCTCTACATTTTCTCACCTTCCAAACACCATAACTTCTTCATTTGAACTTCGATTTGAGTGATTCAAAGTTTTGAGTGTTTTTCTATTTATCCTCCAACTTTTCTCTGAAGGTTTGAGTTAGTTTTATTGTTGTATTTGGAGTCTAATCTCACAAAAATGGGACTGCACCAAAATCAACTAAGGTATTGATTTTCTCTCAAAGTTTTCTTTTAAAACTTGGTCAATTGCCTTGGGTTTTCTGCTTCAACATATATATGTGTCTTATGATTGTTTTGATTTGAGTTTTGAACTTATTTAAAGCTATATTGAGTTTCAATTGAAATCTCACATGTTGAGTTAGGTTTTGATTTTGCCTATGTTTTCACATGTTTGGGATTGTATTGTGCTAGCTTTGATTCTAGGACTATTTGATGATCTTTGATTGATTGATTTTGTGAAAAATAGTTCCTCACATGTTTTAGGCCCTCTTTGGCCGAAATCTCACAATGATACATGTGCTTGTGTTCTTTTGAGCTATTCATGTGCTTTGTTGAATCTATGAATAGGAATATGCTTTAGAACTTTAGCCTTAATCTAAATGACTTTGTCACATGATTTTAGCATGTTTTTGGTTTATGATATTTAAACTTGATTATGTGTTAATTAAACATATCTTTTGATTCAAGTTTTAGATCTATGCATGTATCTAGGTTGCAATTAATATTGAACATATCTTATATGATCTAGATGAATTAAACATGCATGATTGACTAGACTACATTTGTTTTGTGCATTCATGTTCATGTCTAGTATTTTCCATAGGATGTGTTGATCATAACATTCTATGTTGCGTGCTTGTTTGCATTTTGCATTCATGATCACCTAGATCCCTTGTGAGAAGGAAGTCTTGACAATAGGTGTGAGACCTATGTTGTTGAGCAAGAAAGTCTTGGCAAGAGGTGGGAGACCTTGGATTGTCAAGCAAGAAAGTCTTTACTAGAGTCGGGAGGACTCGGATAGTTGAGCAAGAAGTCTTGCCTAGGGTCAAGAGGATCCGAAAGGGTGAGTGAGGAAGTCTTGACTAGAGTCGGGAGGACGTAAATAGTTGAGCAAGAAGTCTTGCCTAGGATCGTGAGGATCTAGAAAGGTGAGCGAGGAAGTCTTGACAAGAGGTGTGAGGCCTCGAATTATTGAGCAAGTGGGCAACATCTTTATGAGTAGGATAAGAGGGTAGTTTCTAGGTGAAGGGGTCACTTGAGAGATTGTACTTGTCTTATCTACTAGTGGATTTTGTTTGCCGGTGGTTGCTAACCCATAGATGTTTCCTGTTCGGAGGTTTACCACGTTATATCTTGTGTCAACTTTTCTCTATCCCTATCTCCCTTATATTTGTATTTGTTATTTGAATACTGTGGATAGAACTCTATATGTAAGTTGACTTCCTTTCTATAATATATAAATTGTGTATGTGTTATGATTACTATTTTGTATCATACTTTGCTTGTTTTATATATTGATTAAGTGTCTTTAATTGATATATATATATATATATATATATATATATATATATATATATTGTGATACAAGCAATCTAGAGGGACACACTTTTGTTTGTTTCTAAGGGAGTCGAAAAAGGTGTCTAACCTATTCACCTCCTCTAGGTTAGCCTTGAGCATTTAACCGTGTTTATATTTTCAGAAGCTACAACAGAAAAAGGGCTGATGGGCCGAGGAGCTTCCCGTGGTCCTCTGGGCTTACCGCACTATGAGGAGAATGGCCACAGGAGAAATGCCTTATTCTTTGGCCTTCTAAGTTGAAGCAGTTCTTCCCATTAAGCATAAACTAACCTCCATCAAAGTTAACATTTTGAACAGGGAAGCAATGAGGTTAAGCTTCGAGCTAGCTTGGATCTATTGAAAGAAAAACAAGATCCGGTAGCTGAGAAGGTAGCAATTTACTAGAGCAAGATTGCTAGATACTTTAACAGGAAGTTTAAAACCCGGAACTTTAAGGAAGGGGACCTAGTTCTCAGGAAAATGACATTGAATACCAGAGGAGGTCAGACGGGGTCCGGGGACCTAACTGGGAAGAACCATACTTAGTAAAGGTGGTGGTCCGCAACAAGGCGTACAAGCTCGAGGACATGAATGGCTGATTCATCGATCATACTTAGAATGCAGATCACTTGAGAAAATTCTACCCCTAAATAGGGGACTTGTGAGCAGGCTACCTCCACCTAGTTTTTAATCCCCAACAATAATGTACTCCATTCTTTTTTATCAATAAAACTTGTTTTCTCCATCTTCAACTATGTTCTACAGTGATTTCGGTTTACATGGGAAAATTCGACATTATTATCCCAAGACTAGGGATTAGCTGGGGAAGCCCTCTCGCTATCTCTAATGCCTCGGCTGGGCACTACCCCCCGCCAAGAAAGGTCTGAGTGTAAAAGCATAATTTCCATCCAAATCTCGAGACTAGGAAATAGCTAGACAGCCCTCCTAATGCCTTGGTCGGGCTACCACCCCCAAGAAAAGTCTGAATAAAAGAGCATAGTTTCCATCCAGATCTCAAGACCAGAAAATAGCTAGATGGCCCTCCTGATACCTTGGTAGGATTACTACCCCTAAAATGAATTTGAGTGTAAGAGCATAGTTGCCATCAACTTCTCAAGACCATAAAATAGCTAGATAGCCCCTCCTGATTCCTCGATCGGGCTATAACCCCCTAGAGGGGTCTAGGATTGGAAAGCCCGCGTACTTGAACGACCCAGTTACTACAGATCATTATTCTTCCATGAGAACATGGTCCCTTGTTGAGATAAGTGCAAACTAGATAAAAATTATTCATAGGGGATGTCCATTAAAGTCATCGAGCTACAAGTTTCTACCGAGAGTTGGGAGCTCGAGCTATCTGTCTACTTTCATAGTTAGACAAAACCTTATTATATCTGCCAAGATTCGAGTAAGTCGAGCTATTTCAGATCTCGCATCTAGGTCGGGATCAGGAATGAAGTAAGAGGATGTCAGTCAAATCAAAATTCGTTGAAGCAAGTTCGAATGAAATCTAAAGCCAATATTCATTAATGACAAGGGAGCCTATCCCCTTGTAAGGTTACAATTGTCAAACAGGAAGCCAAACCCTTAATTCCGAGCTAAAAAAAAAAGGGTGATGGATGATGATATTCTGGCTTAAATAGAGTGGGGATCCAACCCCCATTTTTTGGGCATTCAGAAAAAGTTATTAGAAGATGGATTCAAACTTCTGCATCCTCCTGATATGCTCCAGTTTCCCCTCCCTCAGAATGGCCATCGCCCTCTACCCGTCTTTCTGGTAGTTGCTCATCCGGGTTAGCTGCCTCTGCCACGTCTTCTTGTTGATGCACCTCAATTGCTTGCTGCTCTGCTGGGTCCTCTTACAAGACCTCATTGACCACCGCTATAACCTTAGGTGGTATGGCCGAAGTAAGAAGGGTGGCTATAGACTTCACTTCAGTTTCTCCTCTAAAAGGTTCTTCTGGTTGATCCCGGGTTCTCGACTGGCCTTCTTCGGGCTCTGTTAATTGAACTCTCCTCGAGGATTCTCCAGGACCTGATTCTGGGGAGGTCGGAATAGGTGGAGGAAGATCTAGTATGTCAGATCGTTTCCCAGCTACATCCCTAGTAGAAAGACCCACTTCGTCATCTTTGGGGTGAGACATCTCTTCAGCCCGAGATATAATTTCCTCTTTATCCTAGTCGGTGATACTAGAGAGGTCAAATGGAAGGGGGACGACTTCAGCGACCTGGAAAAAGGCATAGAAATACCCCTCTCTAAAAGAGTCATCCACCTCGGCTTCCAGCTTCACCTTTTGAGCACGAAGATCCTGTACTCCACCTTCAACCCTAGGCCTCTGCTTTTCAGGAATTCCACTGTATAGCTCAACGTTTCAAGCAAATGGCCCCATTTTTGAAGGACTGTTTCATCCTCTCATGATCACAATGAAGCTCTGCCAGCTCTGCTTCCATTCTATTCTGACAGGAAGTCATCTTCTGCGCTAAAGTCTTTGCTTGCCCAAGTATCCCCATGGCTCTTTCGGTCTCGGCCTCAGCTGGTGCAGCTTGGTCGCGGATGGCGGCTACCAGGTGGCCCATCGCTACATTGAATTTGAAAGCCTGTAAGGTGTAAGGGCAAAGTTAGGAATGATTAAAACATGCAATCATAGGAAAAAGTGTGAAAGAAAGATAATTCCCTCTGCCAGAAGAGAAGACCCTTTGGTGAGCAGAACATCAACTGCATTGAAGCCATCCTAGAGAACCTACCACTGGGACAAGATACAATGAACTGCTCTAATACCTCGTCCTGTCCCATCAACCTTGATTGGCATTGGGGTGGGCATGAGAAACTTCTAGAACACCGGTTTCTGGATCACTTGAAGGTCGGGGGGCTTGGGGCTTAGGGCTTAGGGCTTAGGGCTTAAGCAGAGTGGTAGAGACCTCGGATATGGTTGTCGAAGGAGTAGCAGCAGTAGCAGGAAAGACTAATAATGGGGTGGAAGGAAGGGCAGAGACTTTCCTATTTAACTTCTTGGAAGCTCGCGACGCAAAAATGGCCATAATGGACCTCACTAGGGCAGGAGATGAGGCAGGAACAGGGGGCAGTTCAAACAATAGGTCGCCTTTTCTCTGAGCCAATCTAGAGAGCTCCCCTGGGTAATCTGGTAAGCTGGAGCAACAACAAAGATTGTAAAAAAAAGATGAGGGAGGTATCATAACCCACTTCTTTAACAAGACAGAACAAAAGGAATCGACACTACTTACGAGGTACAACACTTGAAATTCATAGGCACTGATTCACCCTACGATAGCAGAAAGAATCAACGGTTGGAATCTTCAAGTTTAATTAATTCCTAGCAAGAATGGCCTTCAACATAGCTTTATATTCAACGGGTAAGGAATCCCAGTCCCAAGATGGTTTGTCGTTAAAAGCTGTAGGGACTTCAAACTCGTGCTCGTCGATAAAGATTGAGCTCCCCCAATCACCCTCTACTAGGATCCACTTATCCTTCCAAGTCGAATCCTTTTTTGAAGCACCATAGATGGTGAAATTGAGCTTGTTTTTGTCCTTGGCATAGAACTGACCCCGATGAGCTCCAAACAGACTACCGATTTGAAAGAGGTAGGCCAGCTACTCTGCTCTGGGCTCCTTATTTATCTTGTCTAGCTCATATTTTTCCCTCCACAACATGAGAAAGCCAATCAGATGCCTCCAAAAGCAGGGCGTCAACTGGAGGGGAGCTAACTGAAAGGGGCTAAGAGCCCGCCGAAGGGTAGGATGGAGGGGAAGCCTGACTCCATTCTCGATGGCAGTTTTATGAATGGGAAGCGTTCCTTTTGGGGGGATTATAGACAACATAATCTCTGTGAGGGATCGTGAGGGAGACACTGTCAGGGATTCCATACTTGGACCTCAGAGGGTCGATCGAGTTTGGGTCAACAATGAAGTCAAGAACGACCTTGAAGTCATAGGGAAGAGACCTAACCAGAGGAGGACCAGCAACTGTGACTTGACCCCTCCCAGCAGTATCGACTTTGTCCTCTTTATTGGAGCCTTTATCAACCAAGTTCAAGGGGCAATCGGGTTGGTTAGAAAACCCAGTCCCAATGGTCACGGTTCTGTTCAATCGACGACGCTGCGGAGTCAGGGGAGAGTCATCGCCATCGAAATCCCTTCGTGCCCTCTTTCCATAGGCAAGGTTCGAAACTTCTTCAGTATCAACCAGGGAATCGATTGACTCATGGCTAACTTCGACACGACGAATAGAGCTTGAAGGTGGAGGAAAAAAGTTTGAAGATGGATAAAAAATAATGACGTAACTGGAGAAGATAGTGAAAGATAGGGAGTTTGAAAATTTGTAATTGAAAGAATGCGTGAGAAAGCGGCAATGAATTTGAATTTAAATAGAAGTTATGACGGTAGTGACATCGATGAAATCTTCCAAAGGATTACCTTAAACCACGGGGAGGGTCGTAACACAGCCGGATTTCTTCAAGGAGTACACCAGCCCGTGCTTGCCGCGTCACTTGGGCAATTAATGAGAAGATTTCCTTCTAGATCCTCGGTAATGATAAGAAAGGAAACTTTCCCAATCAAGGAAATCCGACTCCAACCCCAACTCAATCACCAGTGTTCAAGTTAGAGAGGACTTCAATTAATAGCAAAATTTGGCTAGGGACCAAAGAAAAAATTTCCACTCTCCTAACACGAATCAAAGCCCAAATTTCCATAGGGAGAGCCATAGAACTACCCCGCAGAGCGAGGAAAGGTCACCGAGCTTCAAAACCATCAGGGATGGAGCTCAAGAGGACCATTTCAAGCTTCTTACGCCGATATATGGCTGTCTTGGCTTCCTAAAAGCCTACTAATCTTTCCAGAAGTCCGCCAATCTGACCAGAAGTTCACTATCCTCTCTTAGAACAAGAGAGGCATTTAAAGATACCAGGTCCTTGCTATAGCTACATTTCAATTCGCTAAGAAAGACTCGAACCTATTTGGACGAGAAAGAGGAAGCTCGATCCACGCTGCCGCCAACAAATTCCCTCTAGGCCGTCTCAAACTCTAAAAAAGAACCATGGGAAGTTTGGCCAAGACTACTGGGATCAGAACTAAGGAGAGGGTCTACCTCGCTCTACGAACAACTAACATCTAACTCGACGACCTCCATGGAGAATCATGCCATGATTATTCACAAGATCATATCTACATTATAACGAACATTAAACTCTGCATACATGTACGACAAGAGTTTGATTCCAAACAGGAAACAAACTTATCTTCGTCTTCGTCAAAGATATCCTCGAATCTGTTATCAATTTGAAGTCAATAACTTTTAAATATGGATCCCGCTTGATAAAGAGGGAACGGATTCGTAGGATCATGGGGGGATATTTACAAGTGTAAACCTACTTGGACCAGGTATAAATAGGGCCAAGCATGGAAGAAATAGGTTGGAAAAAAACAAAACAAAAAAATGAAGAGAGTAGAATATTTACAAAGAGAAAGAGAGAGCTCTCGGTCTAAATTCTTTAATCAGAACACAACCACATTTGTTGTTCCACTATTCGACTAGCACTGGCTTACTACCTCGTGACGTCCAAGTGAGGTTGAGATTATTGAAGATATACCATTTTGAGTTTTTCCTGTGTAACTTATATAGCCAATAATAAAAATTCTCATTCTCGTTCTTACAATATCCACCATTGTTTAATAGGTTTGGTGCTTAAGGTATCAACCCGGGCCACAACCTCCATGATAGTGGCCTTGAGGGTGTTATCGGAAATTTCCCACCCCAGACAAATTTTCGGTTAACATAATTTTTTTAAAAAACTTCATCTAACTCATAGATATTGTGTATTGAATTCTGCCAAGGAGAAGAGAAAAGAGGAATGTTTTGTTTTCGATAGTACACTAGTAGCCGTTAAATAAGAAGGTTTAGTGTACAACATTGAATCAAGGTTCACGCGAGTTTCAATCAAATAGATTGATAATTCACAAGTGATCGGACATTCTTGGATTTTCTCTTGGAAGATTATTATGACTAACAAACAAGAAGATTTTGTTTGTTTCCATCCTCAAGTAGACAATTAAAAGAAAGGGAACACACACTTCTTAGTGATTCACTTTCGTGATTGCATTGGAATATCTAACGGATTCAATTCGACGGTAGTTTAATCATCATGAAAAAAAAGGTACAATAAGTTTAATGTATGTCAACTAATCTAGGGTTAAGGTTCTTTCTATTAAAAGGGATTTTTTCTTAAAATATACCAAACTCTAATTTTATGCTTCCGCCGTGTTTTGAACCGATTTTTTCCTACACCATCGTCGCTAACATGGATATTTCAAGTTCCAAAAGAGACCTGGATAGGTTGGATCGATCTCTTAATATGATGACAAGAGTACGGATCTACCTCGCCTTTTGAAACAGTGAGCGCCATATTCGGTGACCTCTATGACGTATCTCTCTAGGGTAATACACAAGATCACCTTCACTCTCCAAATTACATTGAAACACAGCGTACGTGTAGGGCAAGTGATTGAGTCCAAAGTGGAAACAAACTTATCTCCATTTAAGATATTCTCTAATCCCTTATTAACCCAAAGTCAATGATATTTAAAAGGCATATCCTGCCCGATAAGGAGGAATTTGATTTAGAAAATAATGGTGGGAGAGTCACGAGTTTAACCTAGTTGGAATGGGTATAAAAAAGCCCGAGCATGCACGAGTAAGGGAGTTCAACAACATATAGAGCCATAGACATATAGAAGAGAGGTTTGACTCGACCTAAATTTTATGATCAAAACACGGCCACCATAGCTATCTACTTCTTGACAAGCACAAAGCCACCACACCCATTGTACTCATGAATGACTAGGAGAATTTGAACGACTATTGTATACACCATATGATTCAATAATAAATTAGTGTCATTTTCCCTTACATGTTTTAGTATTTTGTGTTGTCATCATTTTCACCATTAAATATACGAACAAGGTAAGGCCGCCACCTCCATGGTAGTGGTCTCGAGGGTGCTATTTGAAATTCCTCAACCCGAGTAAATTTTTGGTTAACATCTTTATCTACTTATTGTTTTATAGGAACCATGAGACTTCGATCTCCTCGGGGATAGCCCAAGGCCTCAGGGTAACAATCCACCATTTCAACACGATAGGCTCTATGGAAGGGCAAAAAGTCCATGCATCATAACCCGGCTCCGGTCCAACCAACCACAACGCGGGCCTCACGTCCTCCGGTTGTAAGCCAGACCATTCTCGATCAGCAAACAGTGACCTTTATGGAAAATGTCCGCCTTTGCTTGCTCATTGAGGTATTACAACCCAGTTGGCAAATCCCAATACCCAAGGAGAAGCGAGTAGGCTAGGAGCCAGGCAACCCACCTTTGACCAGTTGGGACCTCTCCTGCCGGAACCAACCAATTATAGAATTGAGCTTCAACCCTCGGCTCGAGATAGGTTGGGACCCATGTTCCGAGTTCCTTACAGACCAACTTTCTACCAACCTCGGTAGGTCAAATTTGAAGCAGATATCCCACTGTGATAACACGTGATCTCCCTTACTCGGCAGCCTCTAGGGGAGAACCCCAGGCAGGAGCGGGAGACAGCCACTGAAACACTCAGGTAGATCCCCTTTGAGAAGAAGGAAAGGTTGAAGTTTCCAGCATATCTGAGGGGTTAGATAGTGAGGGATCTGAGGTTGATTCCAAAAGATATGGGAACAAGCGCTTGAGAGACTAACTGGCAAGAATGTAGAAACAGATCCAACAATTGAAGAAAGAAAAGCATCAGGAAGTAAAAAAAGATCCGCTGAGTGAAATGATTGCTCCATTCATAAGAAGGATGAGGGAAGCGGAGCTCCCACCTAAATTTAAGATTCCAGCAGATAAGTTTTTCAACGTTGAAGATCCGTTAAGTCACCTGGAAATCTTCATCCAGCAGGTGGAGGTCTAGAAGACTACCAGAGCAGCCATGTGATGGATGTTCCCTACTACATTGATAGACTATGCAAAGACCGGGTTTAAAAAGCTGTCTGAATGAAGCGTGGATTCCCTCACAAAGCTATCAACCAATTTTTGTTCACTTTTCCAGGGTGTTAAACCACGCCCGAAAGACCCCACCAACCTTTAATATGTGATCCAGGAGTGAGGGAAAACCCTCCAAAATTAGTTGGAACAATTTCACAGAGAAGTTATTCAGATGGGAGTCTTTGCCGAAAATAAGACCCTCACCAACTTTTGTAGGAACCTATGGGCGGGAAAGCTATTCTAGTCCTTTAGTAAGTGTCCACCAAAAACCTATCAAGAGGCATACGATCATGTTGTTGAGTAGGTCGAGGTCGACGAGCAGCTTAAGGTTAAAATCGAGCATTAAGATATGAGATCGATAAAGTGCCAGAAGAAAAAGGCTCTCAAACCTGCGCTGGCTCAGAATGTACATAACAGGCCTTCCAATAGGTCAACGTATCAACCCCTCCATCCAAACCTCAACAGAAGTTGTATCCTATCAGGCGAACCCCTCCACGAGCTTCTCCTCCTCGGAGGATAGTCACCCCTGTAGGCCGAGACGAAAGAGGGTACGAGCACTATACACCCCCCCTAAATACATCTCGTGAGACAATCTACCTTGGCATCTAGGATAAAAGGCTGATTCAAAAGACGGTACCTATGAAAGCTTTGGTAGATACCATGAATTGATATAAATAGTGTGACTTCCATGAAGATGTTGGACACAACACATTAGAGAGTTACAGCATACACAACCAGGTTAAAGCTCTAGTGAGAGAAGGTTGCCTGGTGGAATTCCTGCAGTAAGTTAGGGACAATATCAAAACCAGATAGGAAGTACAAGCCGAGATCTAGGGTGATGAGGAGAACCAAAGGGGTAAGCAAAAGGATTTGATGCAGCAAATCCACGTTGTCCACGCCATTAGTGGAGGACCCACCCTTACAGGAATTTCCAATAGTGCCAGGAAAATTCCCCATACTGAAGAAAGGCAGGGTGTCTTCAAGATAGACCAAAGCTCGTGAAGCCCTTCCCAGTCGACCCAGATCATTTTTACAGAGGTTGACGTCTAAAACATTGTTCAACCGCACGATGACCCCATGATAATCACAGTGCAGATCGCCAATTGTTTAGCCCATAACGTGCTCGTCAATAAAGGCAGCAACGTGGATATTCCTTTTAAAGGCACCACTGAGAAGCTCAACTTGAAGTAGTGGTGCTACAATAGTTGTACTAACCCCATGAATGGCTTCAAAGGGGACTCCATCGTACCAGTAAGGTCAAAGATCTTACCGGTAATGGTAGGAACTTCTCATTTACAACAAAACATCATGATTGACTTTATCGTTGTCGATACGCACTCAGTCTACAATGCCATCTTAGGGAGACCCTTCCTGTCAACCCTCAAAAGGGTTATGTCCATCTACAACAATGTTTTAAAATTTCCAGTAGGTAATGATGTGGGAGAGATATGTGGAGATCAATAAGTAGCCCATAAATGTTATGCCGTCTCTGCCAATCCTGTAAAATTGCAAAATATTTTATGTTGGTAGCTATGATACAAGGTCAGGATTCTTCTGAGGGTAGATCCCGAGGTCCCTGGTACCATAGAAGATCTAAAGGAATATCAGGTAAATGATGACCAAGATAGAGATAAGATTGGGGAAGACAGAGGATGGTCTGATGGACATCCCTTTAATGAATTGGAAGAAATACCGATCAAAGGCAATAACCCAACTAAGGTAGTCAAGGTTGGGGCCACTCTGGAGTCGGAAGTGAAGGAAGGATTGATCGAGTTGTTCAGAGAATTTAACGACAAATTTTCTTGGAACCAGAATGAGATTCCAAGAATCGCTCTAACCTTGGCTTCTCATATGTTGACTGTTGATCCCACGGTTAAGTCGATCAAATAGAAAAGGCATCATTTCAACACCAAAAGAAGTGTAGTGGTACAAGTGGAAGGCGACAAGTTGATCAAGGCAGGGTTCATCTAGGAAGTGCAATACCCCGATTGGATCACCAATGTTGTCATGGTCAGTAAGTCAATCGGGAAGTGGCGCATGTGCATCGAATACACCGACCTCAACTGACAGTATCCAAAAGATAGCTTCACGCTCCCGAGGATCAACTACCTGGTAGACTCCTCCGTAGGAAACAAGCTTCTGAGTTTCATAGATTTGTTCTCTGGTAGAATCAAATCAGGATGCACCTCGTAGACCTGGACAAGAATAGCTTCGTCATCAGGCATGTTTGTATTGCTACAAGGTGATATCATTTGGCCTTAAGAATGTAGAGGATATGTACCAGCTTTTGGTCAATCGATTATTCAAGTTAGAAATTAGGAGGTCAATGGAAGTTTACAATGATGATATGATCACCAAGTCCCAGACCACGAAAGAACATCAGGACGACCTTCGCAAGACTTTATTAAATCTAAGAGAAAATCAGATGCGATTAAACCCGGCCAAGTGTGCCTTCGTGGTAACCGTGGGGAAATTTTTAGGTTTTAAGGTTCATGAATGGGGTATAGAGGCCAATCCAAAAAATATCCAGGCTATCTTGGATCTCGAGTCTCTAACCTTGCATAAGCAAGTCCAGATCTTAACGGTTTGAATAGTCGTGATCACCCCGTTTGTTTCCCAGTCAACCGATAAATGCCTTTCCTTCTTCTAGGTGATAAAACAAGGAAGAAATATGAAATGGGACTAGGATAGTGAGCAATCTTTCCAACCCCTAAAGAGGTATCTGACCAGAACGCCATTGCACTTCAAGCCAGTTCCCGGGGAAGTGCTGAAGATTTACTTAGCCGTATCAAAAATAGCAGTTAGTGGTGCCTTAGTCAAGGATTACGGAGATAGGGTCTAATGACCTGTTTATTACATCAGTCATGCATTATCCAAGCCCGAGAAGAACCACCTCCTCCTTAAAAAGCTTGCCCTTACACTGGTTACCTCGGTAAGGAAGCTTTGCCCTTATTTTCAAGATCATACTGTGGAGGTAGTTACTGACCACCCTCTCCACCAATTTTTATAAACTCCAGACATATTATGGAGGTAAGTCTTGAAGGCCTTGGAGCTCACTCAATTTGATTTGAAATTCAAGGCTTGAATGATGATCAAGGCTTAAGCGTTAGCTGACTTTGCTGTCAAACTTTTGGCATTCCCTAGGCAAGAGGAGGAAGCATTGACAAAGCCAGAGATAACTTACCAGAAGCCTCCGGAGCCTGATGATTGGCTAAAATATTGTAATACCTAGATTATCTACACTGATATGGCTTCCAAGCAAGTAGGCCGAGGAGCTGGCATAGTCCTAACTGACCCAAAAGGACAGTATACTGCCACTGTTTTAGGTTTGAGTTCAAGGCTACCAACAATGAGGCATAGTACGAAGCTTTTCTGGCAGGAATGAGGGTTGCCCTCGAACTCGGAGCCTATTACTTACATGTCAAAAGTGATTCATTACTCATCGTTAACCAGGTTATAGGGCTCTACCAAGCCAATGGTGATAACATGGTTTCCTACCTAGAGCAGGTTCAACAACTCAGGAATAGGTTCAAGGGGTTTAGGATCAAGCATATTCCTCGGCATCAAAATCACTAGGTAGATGTCCTAGCAAAGATTGCCATAAATGGGCCAAGCCTTACCAAGAGGAGTCCCCCTCCAGGTGATCTCCAAATGAAACATATCAGCAGGCAAGGAAATCTACCCAGTTGATCGACTACCATGCTGGATGGACCAGATCGCTGCCTACCTCTTAAAAAGAAAACTTTCTGAGGTCCCTGACAAAGCCTGAAAAATCAAGAGGGTTTCCATCTGATATAGCCTAGTGGACGGGTACCTCTACAGAAGGGGTAGATACTTTCTGTTAATGAAAAATTTGCTTGGGGTGAGGAATTCAAGTTAACACCCTTGAGACCACTACCACAGAGGTAGTGGCCAGGGATGGTATCTTTGGTACCTAATTTAATCAAACAACGGTGGAAGTTTAAAGAATATGTTAATACAATGAGTAAGAGAATATAGAGCTTTTATATCAATTATGTATATCATAAAAAAAGTCCCTCAAATGCTCTCAATCTGCTTAGTGGGGTGGTGGCTTCGTGCTTGTCAAAAAGTAGATAACAACGGTGGTCGTGCTCTAATAAAAGAATTTCGGCTTAAAAGTCCTCTTCCCTTTTTCATGATCGGGCCTATTTATACACAGTCCCATTACGTTAAACTCATGGTACTCCCGCCATTATTCTTAGAATCAAATTCCCCCTTATCGGGCGAGATCTTCTATTAAAAATGTCATTGACTTTGATTAATAACGGATTTGAGAATATCTTGGGTGGGGATAAGTTTATTTCCTCTTTGGACTCAATCACTTGCCCTGGACGTACGCGATGTTTTAATGTTCGTTAGAGTATGGATATGATTAAGTACGCCTTTATGGTGTGATGCCTCATAGAGGTCGTTGAGTATGGCTTTCGTTTCCTCAAAGATAGAGCTATATCTTTGTTCTATTTTTGGTACTAGAAGCTTGGTCTGGCATTTCTATGTCCCTCGGAGCTTAAGATGCCCTTGTGGGCACTTTTTGGTGGTAGCGGAGTTTCGGTGAGCTTCCTTCTACCTGTCTAGATAGGTTCGAATATTCCTTTGGTGAAGTTGAACGATAGTACAATTTGAACTTGATGTTGTTAGAGGTCCCTTTTTACATCTGGAGAGGACGGCATGCATCTGGGGGGTTGTGAGGTAACTTCGACCGTGAAAAGCTTGGATCGTCATGTATCAGGCGTGCTCCAGGCTCCAGCTTCGGTGTAAGGAGCTCAATCTGATTGTGTCAGGCTTCACTTGGGGTGTTCCTAAGGTGTGATAGCTCGACCCTTGGAACTGTGGTACCATGGTAGGTAATCCTGGATTTAGACCCATGCTAGGAGAGAGGAAACTTTCCCTTTGGTCCCCTCTGACTTGAACACCGGTATTGAGTTGGGGTTAGAGTCAGACTTTCATTTTTAATTGGGAAACGTTTCCCTCTATTGTTGCTACCAGAATCTTTGTGGAAATCCTCTCATTAAATGCATGAGTGACATGGTGAGCAAAGACTGATGCGTTTCCCTAGATAATGCAATTCCATTACGCTAGCCTGTGAGATTTGAGGCAATCTCGTTAAAGATTTTTCTTTCTTTCAAATTTCAAAAATTTTCAACGAGGAAAAACAAATCTTTCTCATGCTAACTTCTTGAGCAACACCTTCATCTTTCCTTTTGTCTAACTCTGAACCTTCCCTCACCTTATCAAAAGCTAGCCGTGATTCTGTTGACTCCAGTGTAGAGGGCTAGGAAGTTTCCAATCTCGCTCATGGAAAACTGGCATGAAGGAACTTCGACAACGATGACTCTTCTCTGAACCAGTAACATCGTCGATCGAACATGAATATAGCTATCGTGACCGGGTTCTCTAACAGACTAGATAACCTTCTTAGATTGGTCGAGAAGACTCTGATAGAGAAAACAGGGACGACAATATTGGGAAGGGTCAAGTCACAGTTGGTGGTCCTCTTCTGAAGAGGCTTCCTCTCTACTACTTCAGGATCATCCCGAGTTCTACCACTGATCCGAATTCGATTGTCCATCTAAAGTCCAAGTGTGGCATCCCTGACAACGTTTCCATCTCTGTTCCTCCCAAGAATTATGACATCTTTAATCCTCTAACAAGCATGCTTCCAATTCACGTGACGGCCTTCAAGAGTGGGGCCAGGCTTTCCCATTCATCCCACCCCTTCAACGAGCTCTTAGTGCCCTACAGCTAGCACATCTCTAACTGGTGCTCGACTTCTGGAGGCATTTGATCAGCGTTCTCGTGCGGTAGAGGGAACAATGCGAGCTAAGCAAGGTTACTAGGGATCTCAGAAAAGAGGAGCAGGCTTAAATCTTTTAGACTAGAAGCCTGTCTGTTGCCCACCGAGGTCACTTCTATGCGAAAGATAAGAACAAGCTCAATTTCATTATTCCCAGCACATCAAAGAAAGATCCCGCCTGGAAGGAGGAATGGATTCTGGCAAGGGATGACTGGGGCAACTCGATCTTCATTGGTGGGCACGATTTCGAGGTCTCTACAGCTTTCAATGACAAACCATCGTGGAACCGATATTCTCTGCACACTGAATCTGAAGAAATCTTAAAAGCCATCCTCATAATAAATTATTTAAACCTGAGGTTCCTGACCCCTAATCCTTTCGATTCTCGCATGGTGCATCAATACCTGTGAACTTTTACCGCTACTCCTTATAAATAAAGTAATGCTAGGCCATTTTGTTCTGTTTCATTGGCTAGCTCATTATGACATTTTTTTTGTAACAGTTTCTATTATTGCTCCTGCTTCCCATGAATCCCAGCAAGCTCGCACCCATCCCCCTCTTGCCAGATTAACCTGGGGAGTCCCTTTGACTACCTCGGAGAAAGATGGGATAACTACTAAAGTTGGGGCTTTGCCTACTCCTGCTTCGTCCCCTTTCCAGCTTAAGTCGAAGACGGCGCTCCTCGCATCGTGGGCGACCAAGGTGTGGGGCAAAGAGGCCTCTGTTTCTCAACCTGCTGATGCAGCTACTACTGTTCATTCTTTAGCTGCCCCCGTTGTTGCTGTTACTTCTATTTCCCCACGATTAACTTGCCAGATGTTGATGCCTTTCCATCTTCGCTCCCAACTCCTCGAGCTTCGAATGACCCCGAGGCTAGTGTTGATGAGGTCTCTCCCGCAGGCCCACACCATCAATTGAGCTCTACCAAGTTTGACGAAGTCTTGGGGCAATTTGTCGCATCCTGCCAGGTGGCAGTCATCACCAAGGTGTCTGCCCTTTTAGCCGAGGTAACTATCATCTTTTATCTTTTCTTCTAATTGCTAGCTTGACTATTTTTTAACTTGGGCTTTTTTCAATCTGTAGGTTTTCAAGTTCAACATGTTGGAACCCTGTTAACCGGTCATGCAGCAGAACTAGGTTTTAATTTTTTTATACAAATCATAATATGTATTTGGGACCAGTGAACTTTGGATCGTAATTATTTTTCAAAACTAATACATATAATATGTATACACAGGAAATTGTAATCAATAAAATCAGAAGAACATAACAACGTTTAAGGCTCTTTCACTTTACGTTATGCTCCTGTCTGAACCCTCTTACAAATGTTTTGAAGCTCCCTCACTTTACAATGTGCTCCTGTCAGAACCACTCGATCTTCCTCGCTATATCCCAAGATTGGTAACTACGTATGGGCGCGTCACGATCTCAAGAACTTGAATGGAGGATGTAGAGAAATACTTAAAGAAACTCTTTCTTCTTAATTTGGTGTATTGATTTCATGCACACAAGAATAGCATCTGATGCAAAAAATATATATTGATAATTTTTTTTTTGTGTCACAAGTACAACAAAAAAAAAACAAAAACAACTTTTTCATCTTAAAATAAATAAAAACACGCCTGCATCACAAATATATGATATATATCACTTCTACTTGTGTTGTGCATTTGATATATCAATAATCTGAAAGAGTCGATAAGACACTCAGGATTAAGATCACCCACATATAGCCATCATTAGTTAATATATATGAATCTCATCGGTAAATGGATCTTGGTGATAGATTCATATAGATTATGGCCCAGTCCTATATGATCACATCATATAAGGTGCCTCCATTCCTATATCTTAAATGAATGATTCAGAATAGAATCATCGTACATTACAAAATGGACCGCAGCTATAGATTAACTACAAATAAAGTACTCAACTTTATTTGCTATCTGTGAACTCTTTAGTTTGTACGTCTCTTATTGTATCCATCTGTATATGACACTCATATACACAGTTCGAGATTACATCTGGTAATCTTGGATGTTAAATATATGCACAAGTTATAAAATAAACAACACAACATGAATGAATTGAACTTTTCCTTTTATTTATTTCATAAATCCATTTACAAATTACATCTTTATGGCATAAACCCCAACAATCTCCCACTTGCACAAAAGCATGTGAGGCATGTCTCGTAACCCTAGACCGTCTAGGTGACCTGAAAACACTTTATCCTGTAAGGTCTTTGTAAATGGATCAGCATGATTATCTTGTGAGGCAATCTTTGTGACGATCACATCTCCTCTATACATTATCTCTCTAATGAGATGATACTTTCTCTCTAATGAGATGATACTTTCTCTCTATATGCTTCCCTCTCTTGTGGCTTCTTGGTTCTTTGGAATTCCATAGCACCACTGTTTTCATAATAAAGTGTGATGGGCCTATTCAGATCTGGAACATCTTCCAGATCACTCAAGAACTTACGGAGTCAAACAACCTCTTTACAAACTTTACAAATGGCTACATATTTGGCTTCAATGGTGGAGTCAGCAGTGCAATATTGCTTAATACTTCTTAACACAATGGCTCCAACATCTACGGTGAATACTGATCCAGACGTAGATTTTCTAGAATCCCAGTCTGACTAAAAAACAGAATCCGTGTATCCTAACGGAATCAAATATTGCCCAAAATACACTAGCATAAAGTCTCTCGTTCTCTGAAGATACTTGAGAATTGTCTTGACAGCGACCCAATGATCAAATCCTGGGTTGGACTGGTATCTGCTGACTACTCCCACTGTATAGCAGATGTCCGGTCTCGTACATAACATAGCATACATGAGCCTACCTACTGTCGATGCATAGGGTAGATGTCTCATATCTTCAACTTCTTAAGGTGTCTTAGGACACTGTTCCTTAGAAAAGTGAACTCCGTCCATAATAGGTAAATTACTTTTCTTAGAGTTTTGCATTGAAAATCGAACAAGAATCTTTTCGATATATTATGTCTGAGACAGTAATATGAGTTTGTTCTTACGATCCCTTATAAGTTGGATCCCTAGAACATAACTTGCCTCTCCCAAATCTTTCAATTGGAATTGGCTAGCCAGCCAGCCCTTTACATCAGACAACACTCCCACATCATTCCCAGTGAGTAAGATATCATCTACCTATAGGACCAAGAAAACTACTTTTTTATCAATGATGCGCTTGTAGACGTAAGGATCATCGACGTTCTACTTGAAGCCGTAGGTTTTGATCACATCATCAAACCTAATGTTCCAAGATCTAGATGCTTGCTTAAGTCCATAGATGGACCTTTGCAGCTTGCAAACCTTTTGCTCTTGATCTGGAGACACGAATCCCTCTGGTTGCATTATATAGATGCTCTTATCAAGATTGACATTCAAGAATGCAGTCTTGAAGTCCATTTGCCAAATTTCGTAATCGAAATAGGCATCAATGGATAAGAGAATCCTAAAAGACTTAAACATGGCTACTGGTAAGAAGGTCTCTTCATAATCTACCCCCTCTTTCTGGGTATAACCCTTGGCCACTAGCCTTGCTTTGAAGGTCTCTACCTTCCCGTCTACTCCTCTGTTTCTCTTGTATATCCACTTACACCCTATGGGTTTTACACCATCCAGTAAGTCTATAAGATCCCATACTGAGTAGAGTACATGGACTCCATCTCGAGAATCATGGAATTAAGCCATTCCTCTTTATCAGGATTTTCCATTGAATTCTTAAATGTCAGTAGATCATCCACACTATTAGAAAAGACAACTCCTTGTCCCTCACTTATACCTAAATAGCGTTCAGGTTGTCTCACAACCCTCTCACTACATCTAGTTGGTAGTGTATCCTGATCAGGAACCATCTGACTCTCAGATGTTTGTGGATCAACAACTCTTGTTGATGAAGCACTAGTCTTACTAGGCTCCAACTCATTCAATGCAATCTTAGAACAAGGTTTATGATCACCAATGTAATTGTCCTCAAGAAATGTTGCATTTGTCGATACAAATAATTTGTTTTCTTCAAGGACTATAGAAAAGTCCACCTCTGGTCTTCTTGGAGTATACTACAAACAGGCAAACAACAGACTTGGAGTCTAGCTTTCCAGTTTTGTTCTTCAGCACGTGTGCTAGACACCCCTATATGCAAAAATTTCGTAAACTAGCTTTACGACCATTCCACAACTTTAGGGGAGTCTTAGGAACATATTTTGATGGCACTACATTCAAAATGTATGCCGCTGTTTGTAACGCATATCCCTAAAAAGAATTTTGTAATGATGAGAAACTAATCATGGATTTCACCATTTCTATCAGGGTTCTATTTCTCCTCTCCGCTACACCATTTTGTTGAGGTGTACAGGGAGTTGTGAGTTGAGAAACTATCCCGAAACTATCCCATGCTCAACCAAGAAGTCTTCAAACTCTTGGTCAAGGTACTCACCTCCACGATCCGATCGTAGTGACTTGATAGTCCTATCTAATTGATTCTCAACTTCAACTCAGAATTCTTTGAACATTTCAAATGTTTCCGATTTCCATTACAATAGGTAGACATATCCGTATCTTGAGTAGTCATCTATAAAGGTGACATAATACTCATAATCACCCCTAGCTTTAACATTCATCGGTCCGCATACGTCTGTATGTATAAACTCTAGTTGTTCTTTAGCTCTAAGCGCTTTTCGAGTAAAAGGTCTCGTAGTCATCTTACCTTCCAAACAAGATTCGCGGACAGGTAAGGTGCCAACCTTTAACTCACTTAAAGGTTCGCTTTTTACTAGTTTGTCTATCCGGTCAAGATTGATATGACCAAGCCTTAGATGCCAGAGATACGTGTCATTATCTGGAGAAATCTTATGTCGTTTAGTTTTTGGTTTTTCAACCTTAAACATTTCGGCGTTTAGCAGTGTAGTATGTATTAACCGTCTTAACACAAATAAATTGTTTTCATTCATTCTTGAAGAAATATTTAGACCATTTTTCCGATAATGACAGACTTATTTTTAAAAGAAACAGAATATTTTTGTTCTAACAACTTAGAAACGGAAATCAAATTCCGTGTAAATTCAGGAATATAAAATAAATTGTCCAACAATATATAATTATTACAAAAACGTAATCTAATTATGCCTACTGCTCGTGCCGACACGACATCCCCTGACCCCACACGCATTAAGAAGGCTTACTTCTCTAGCTGTGTCCAAGAATCACTCCATTGTAAAGAAGAACAAACATGGTTAGTGGCCCCCGAATCAACTATCCAAGGTGAAGAATCATCTTCCACTAAAAACGACTCAAGAACAAGTAAATCATATTTACTTTTCTTGGATATCTTCTTGCTTTGGGCTTTCTTGGGTTTGGGCTTACCCTTCGCTTGTATGCCTCTCGAACAGATCGTGTGGCATTTGCAGCAGGAGCTGGAGGACATTCCTCCGTAAGCACAAACTTGAGGTCTTTGGTGACCAATATTGCATTAATGTTAAGTTTACACTTAGTGTAGTTATCACCAGTTAATTTGTCGTTTAAGAGAAATTGAAGTAATGCAGAAGACATTATTACTGAAATAAATAAAAAAATTATTCGGTCATCTATTTAAAACAAGTGTGAGTGCTTTGGCATAAATTTAAACATGATACATGAACATGTTTAACGAACTAGAACTACCCTAAAACTAGTTGCTATACCACGACAATCCAACATACCACAAAGAAGTGCCACCTTAGGGTCAGTCAAGTCTTTGCATGTTGGACCGAGACATTCTCAATCAAAAGATATTCTAGAATAAATCTTATTCCATACCATTCAACCATCGTTCATTCAGTCAGATTTTTAGTTAACAAACTTAATCAAAACCTTCGTGAGTGTAACCCACCATTTCAAATCTCACGAGCTTAACTTGAGAATTGCCGCCTTAGGGTCGGTCAATCCCGAAATACCCTCAGAAATCTATCCGTTAGGAAGTCAACCTTGGTATTGACCTTTGTGGAAACCCTCCTTAGGGAGGACAAAAACAAAGCCATCACGAGGCCCCACTCGGATCTCACGGTGCTGAACTAATGATGGAGACCGCGGGATATATATGTCATATATCCCTCTCTCACTCACTATTTTATAATTAGGGTTTTCTATTAACCGTTAATGCACCTAGATTCTACAGGATACGACTAACTTTAATCAAGTTCTCATTAACAAATTAGAAACAAATTCTAATTAACTAATAAATTATTAATGATTTTTAACAATTAAAAATCTTATCTATTAGTGAATAATCTAAGTTTTTGTAAACTATTTACTAAGGTCAGATTATTATGTTAGTGTTTACCAAGTTTTAACTGTTATAACTTTAACACTTTATTCGGTTCATTTATTATTAGGTAATTAATCATATTATTCCTAATTACAATAAATGACCCTATTAATCTATCTTATTAAACTCTGTAATAACTAGATTAATATTAATGAGAATTACCAAGTTTTCTAACCATTAAAACTAATCTCATTATTCATAGCCAATTATGTATATTGTCATTTTAATCACATTAAAAAAATAAATAAATTATCAGGCTATGATGCATGTATGACATATCAAATATATTTGTGTAGGCACATCTAATCTAAATGACATACATATGCATGGTAATGCTTTTATCATCAGATAATATATAGCATACATGAATTAACCGAGTACTGTGCATTATTTAACCTAAAAAGTTGGAATCTAAAATTACAAAAATTTCCCAAGGCATTCCTTCGTCTTCTAGTAACTTCAGATATCTTCCAGTCTATTCAGATCACTCCGATTCATCTCATGAATCCTTCATTACAATTTTTTCAGGTCTTCAATATAGGTTACAATTTTTTTTACAATACAATAACAGTAAAAAAAATATTTAATTAAAAAAAATTTATATAACCCATAAACCCTAAATCCACAGTACCATAAAAATTTACGATCAACCATGTTTAAATTAAACAATTAAATTATAAACATTCATACAATCATAAAGATGGTGCCTACATATTCATACATACAAGAGCATCGAAAACAACTTCCTGTTCCAAAAAATAACCAGGCTATGATACCAATTGTTGGAACCCCGTTCACCGGTCACGCAGCAGAACAAGGTTTAAAATATATTTTTACAGATCATAATATGTATCTGGGACCAGTGAAATTTGGATCGTAATTATTTTTCAGAACTAATACATACAATATGTATACACAAGAAATTGTAATCAATAAAATCAGAAGAACATACCAACGTTTGGAGGCTCCTACACTTTACGTTATGCTCCTATCTGAACCAATCTTACCAACGTTTGGAAGCTTCTTCACTTTACGATGTGCTCATGTCTGAACTACTAGATCTTTCTCGCTATCTCGCGGGATTGGTAACTACGTGTGAGTGCATCACGATCTCAGGAACTTGAATGGAGGATGTAGAGAAATACTTGAAGAAACTCTTTCTTCTTAATTTGGTGTATTGATTTTATGCACACATGAATAGCATCTCATGCAAAAAATATATAAAGACTTTTTTTTCGTGTGCAACACGTACACCATAAAAAAAAAAACCAAAAACAACTTTTTCATCTTAAAATAAATAAAAACACGCCTGCATCACAAATATATAATATATATCACTTCTACTTGTGTTGTGCATTTGATATAAAGTCAACTACGTGTTTTTTTCTTATATATATATATATATATATATATTTGTTTGTATCATATACAAACTCTTATATATGTGCACACACCAATTTGCATCCAATGCAATCTCGTGTTATAATTGATATATATCTTTTAATTATCTTTTTCAAATATATCAAATATATTGAAAGGGATAATAAGTATCGGGAACAACATCCGACCTCACCCATGGTATATAAAAGACCACGATATAACCTGAAGGAGTCGATAAGACACTCAGGATTAAGATCACCCACATATAGGCATCATTAGTTGATATATATGAATCTTATCGGTAAAGGGATATTGGTGAGAGATTCATATAGATCATGGCCCAGTCCTATATGATCAAATCATACAAGGTGTCTCCATTCCCATATCTCATATGAATGATTCCGGATAGAATCATCGTGTATTACGGATTGGACCGCAGCTATAGATTAACTACAAATAAAATACCTAACTTTATTTGCTATCTACAGACTCTTTATATTGTATCTCTTACTGTATCCATTTGTATATGACACTCATATACACAGTTTGAGATTACATCAGGCAATCTTGGATGTTAAATATATGCACAAGTTATAAAATAAACAACACAACATGAATGAATTGAACTTTTCCTTTTATTTATTTCATAAATCCATTTACAAATTACATCTTTAGGGCATAAACCCCAACACAACATAGTTATGGGTCACCAGGTAGCCTCTCTTCGTGACAGTTAGGTTTTAGATTTGTATTGGCTTGATTCATAACAAAACTTCATTTCTTTGTAATGCTTAGTTGCTTAAGTGGTTCGTGATGATAAGAGCTTAAAGGAAGAAAATCAATTTCTCATGATGCAAAGTTCATCTTCAAGAGGATTGGTACTATTCTTGGATGCTAAGGTATCGAGATTCTTCTTCCTCTTGCAAGATGTAAGGCACACACAAAATTCATACATTTGTGTCCCTGCATCATAGCACATGATTTGGTATTACACATTCACACAATTGAAGTTGAATGCTTTTGCATTGGTATGAAAGTAACATGTTTTGGAAAATGCATGATTGGAGACTATCTCTATGTAGTTTGCATTCTTGTGTGAAATGTGTTTGTTTGTTTATATGTTTGTATAACATGGATCTTGAACTTGGTTTTTATCTTAGATTGTTCATGATTGAGTTCCGGTCATTTTGGTTACTCATACTATTGTTTTCGAGTTCATAGTTAAAAGATACTACACTTTCAACTCATGTTGGATACATTGTCTTCGTCTTCATATATCGAGTCGAATTCTTATTTTTAAGGGTTGAGTATCTTATATGTCCATATACGTGAGGGAGTCCCAGTTTGTAATCTTCAAAAGGATTTGAATTCGGAGTTCGAAGGCCAAAGAACGGTCGAAGAACGCGAGAGGAGCTCAAGGGAAGAGGTGCGATGGCATAAGCCATCACTTGGCACCTTCCCGAGATGGCACGTGGCCATCTCGGCCCCAAATCCTTACTGCCCCAAGATGCCCATGTGCCATCTCGAGGAGGCACTAAGGCATGAGGGCAAAATGGTATTTTGGTTGTTCTCTCTTTAAAACCTCTCTTTTCCTCTCATTTATTAGAAGGTTGAGAAAAACGAAATTGAAGAACTAGTGCAGAATTTTTTTCTCAACATTTTGATTTTTGTTTTTGTGATAACTTCTTCATTTCTACTCCGAATCACTTGATTCAAAAACCGATTTCAAGTGTCCTGAAGATTTATACACACCCCAAGTATTTCCAAAACCAAAGGATGTCTAGATCGTTCGTAGTTATCAGATCTTCAGTTCATGATTTTCATCCTTGTTTGTAAAATTATCTTCTTCTTAGTTTTCTTCTTAGATCTTCATATTGATTGACGTTATTTGATTAAGAAGCATGACTAGGATGCTTTTGATATCATTTTGTGTTTTGTTGAATTGATTTTCAAGTTTAGCTAGATTTGTGACAAATTGAATAATTTGTGTCAAACTTGATAAAAATGAAATTACTTCTAAAAATCTTTTGTTCTTATGCTTGATTGGCTATTTCTAGATCTAATTTCATTTTCTAAGAACAAGGTTGTGTTTCAATTGGTGTCTATATCTTCATATCTACATTCTTAGTTGATAACATGCTTAGGTTGTCTAGATACATTTGTGATTGCTCTTTGAAAGTATAATCTAGCTATCTAGTTGCTTGTCCATAGAATTTGTTGATCATCATTTTATATGTTGAGTGCTTGTTTGCGTTTTGCATTCATGATCACTTAGATGCCTTGTGAAGAGGTAGGAAGTCTCATATCTTAGAGTGATTCTTTGATTTGAGCAATTGGAAGTCTTAGCTAGAGTCGAGAGGACTTGGATAGCTAAGCAAGTGGAAGTCTCGACAAGAGGTGTGAGACCTCGGATTGTTGAGCAAGGAAGTCTCAACTAGAGTCAGGAGGACTCGGATAGTTGTGCAAGAAGTCTTGCCTAGGGTCGGGAGGATCCAGATAGGTGAGCAAGGAATCTTCCTAGAGATAGGAGGTCTTGGATAGGAAGTCGTCTTAGTAGATCTCTAGGTTCAAGGGTAGAGTAAGAGTGATAGCTTGGAGATCATGTGTTGATTGCTTGAGTTTATAACTCTTATTTGAAATAGTTGATTTGCTTTCGCCGGTGGTTGTGGTATCAACCCGTGAATGTTTCCTTTTTGAAGATTTACCACGTAAATATTGTGTGTAATTGTTTGCAATTTTCATTAAGCATTATTAAAATTGCATTGTTTTTAAAAGAAGACAAAAATTGGAGAACATACCTATTCACCCCCCCTCCCCCTCTAGGTATATTTACACTATAAAGATAAAGGGAAATTTCAATTGGTATCAAAGCTGATTTCTAGACTTACTTAGATAGATCATCTTTGTAGTGTTTGTTATCTTCTTTTGTTTCATCATGATTAAGGAAATGTATTCTTTTGTGGCTTCTCTTGTTGAAGGTGAGTCCATTGACTTAGAATATCAAAAGATCAAAGATCTTATTCAAGAAAATGAAAGGATCTCTAAGATCAATATGTCTCTCACTAAGAAGTTAGAAAATCATGATTGTAGCTCAAAATGTGTTATTTATCATAATGACAAAATTCTTAATCTTGAGAAAAACTTAATTGATAGCAATGATAGATTAAGTATTTTGAAGCATGAAATTAAGCAAAGAGATGAATCTCTTGATCGTGCTAGGAGAATTGAAAATGTGCTTAAAGCAAAACTTAATAAGCATGAGAATCAAGAGAAAGTGCTTAATGACAAACTTAATGAGGCTAAAGAGATGATTAACAGGTTGTTATCTAGCTCTAATAAAGTGAAAGCTCTCATTAAGGTTGGAAAGTCTTCAATCGACAAAAGAGGTTTAGGATATGTTAATGAAAAATCAACTCCTTCATCTAACAAATCTACTTTTGTCAAAGCTTGTAGCAATTTAATTGTAGGTACACTCTCTAATTGTAAAGCCATGAATGCTACCGGAGGTGCCTCAACATCAACAATGAAGGTTAAGGAAAAGACTCAACAGTGCCAAAGACAAGACATCCAGTGTTGCACGCCGAAGAGGTAAAAATGTGAGAATGCAAAATAAGTTGAATGCTCAAGCAAATGGTAAACTTCTCAAATTCATACCTATTTGTCATTATTGCAACATGGTAGGACACATAAGACCTTGATGTTATGAATACATTCTTAAATGTAGAATTGCCAATGATTTGCATGATATGTCTTTGAATTGTCCCAGGCAATCATCCATGTATGGATCTAGAATTAGACCTAAGAAGACCTTAAAAAAAGCATGTTGAGAATAACTGTGTTGATGATTTGTTTGTTAAATCTTATGTTGTGCCTCGTTCTACTATGTATAAGAAAGTTGATAATGCTTTGCTTGATTTGTTTGAAAATGTGACTAATGAAGTCAATATGCCTAAAAACAAGTCAAAGCATGTTAATAAAAGTAGGAATGAGAAACTTGTCAAGAAAGTTTGGGTTAAGAAAAACACAACACAATGTTTGGTTGCACAATATGCTTTAAGAGATAATTCATCCTATTGTTGGTACCTAGATAGCGGTTGCTCTAGGAATATGAATGGTGAAAGGAATTCTTTAAGAATCTTGTTTTGAATGATGATGGATGGGTTACATTTGGTGATGGCACTAAAAAAACAAGTTCTAGGCAAGGGAACAATTTGTATCCCTAGATTGCCTAAACTTCGTGACACCTTGTATGTAGATGGTCTACAAGCTAATCTAATAAGCATCACTCACTTATGTGAAATTTTTTAAGAAGTTAGCTTTAACAAGGATGTGTGCATAATAATCGACAAAAAGGGCAAAATTGTTTTGAAAGTCAAAAGGCCTTCGGACAATTGCTATTGTTTAGAGGTTGATCAACTAACATGTAATATGGCATATGAGTGCAACAAGCTTGAATTATGGCATGAAAGATTGGACCACATGAATTATAAAGATTTAAAGAAGCATGAGAAATATAACATTATTAGAGGTCTTCATAGTCTTGGTAAAAAGTTTGATGGTGTTTGTGAACCATGTCAATTAGGTAAACAAACCAAAGTGTCTTATAAAATAAATACTAATTTTGCTACCAAGAAGCCCTTAGAACTTGTGCATATGGACCTAATGGGACTAATCCAAACAGAAAGCATAAATGGTAAAAAAATACATTTTTGTATGTGTTGATGATTTTTCTCAGTTTGCTTGGTTATATTTTCTTAGAGACAAGACCGAAACTTTTGGTTACTTTAAGAAGTTTTGCAATCAAGTTCAAAATGAAAAAGGTCTTGGGATCAAGAAAATATGTCGCATTAGGAGTGATCATGGGAGTGAATATGAAAATGCTAGATTTAGTGAGTTTGGTGATGATTATGGGATTTCACATGAGTTCTCGGCTTCTAGAACTCCTCAACAAAATGATATTGTTGAGAAGAAGAATCATGTCTTGCAAGGGATGGCTAGATTCTTGATTAATAGCAAGAAAGTCCCTAGAAATCTTTGGGCCGAAATGGTCAATACCGCATGCTATGTCACTAATAGAGTTTTTAGAAGGCCCGGTATAAAACAAACCTCCTATGAACTTTGGAAGGGCAAGAAGCCCAATGTGAGTTACTTCCACACTTTTGGGAGTAAGTATTTTATTTTGAATGATAGAGATCACTTAGGAAAGTTTGATGCTAAAAGTGATATTGGTATCTTTCTTGGGTATGCTAATAATAGTCATGCATATATAGTGTTCAATTTGAAAACTAAGACTATTATAGAGTCTATTAATGTGAAAATAGATGATCTTAGCATGCTTGATATGTGTGATGATAATGGTGTCAATGAACTTAAAGAACGTTTGTTAAATGACACTAAAGCACCTATTGATGTGACTAATTGTGATGAAAGTGAGTCTTGTCATAATGATGATAATGGTAGTGTTGCTAGAGAAGAAAATCAAGAGTTAGAAAATTGTTTGAATGATAACCAACAAGATGTTGAAAATTCTAATTCTAGACTTAGGAACATGCATTACCAACACGACATCATCGGTGATTTGAAAGAAGGGGTTAGAACTAGAAGGCAACTAGCTAACCAAATTTCATATGCTTGCTACACTTCTCAATTTGAGCCCAAAAATATTAATGAAGCAATTATTGATGAATATTGGGTTAATGCCATGCAAGAAGAACTAAATCAGTTTGAGAGGAATGAATTATGGTCCTTAGTTCCTAGACCAAAAGAGGACAATGTGATTGGTACAAAATGGGTGTTTAGGAATAATATCGATGAATGTGGTAAGATAGTGAGAAATAAAGCAAGACTAGTGGCTCAAGGATACACTCAAGTTGAGGGTGTAGACTTTGATGAGACTTTTGCACCTGTTGCACGTCTTGAGTCCATTAGGCTTTTATTGTCCATTGCATGTCTTAAAAAAATTCAAATTGTTTCAAATGGATGTCAAAAGTGCTTTTCTCAATGGATATCTTCAAGAAAAAGTGTATATTGAACAACCTAAGGGTTTTGTAGACCCACACTCTCCTAATTATGTGTATTAGTTGAAAAAGGCTCTTTATGGCCTTAAGCAAGCTCTTAGAGCTTGGTATGATAGGTTGACTCAATATCTTATTGACAACCAATATAGGAGAGGTGGTATTGATAGAACTTTGTTTGTCAAGCATTATGACAATGACATTTTTGTTGCACAAATATATGTTGATGACATTGTTTTTGGGTCTACATGTAAAACCAAGGTAATGATTTTGTGAATGTTATGTCAAGAGAATTTGAAATGAGTATGGTAGGTGAACTCAATTACTTTCTTGGCATGCAAGTGAAACAATCTAGCAATGGTATCATGTTGTCTCAGTCTAAATATGCTAGAAATCTTGTTAAGAAATTTGGTTTTGAAAGTGGAAAAGAATTTGAAACACCTATGAGCACTACTTTAAAACTTGACAAAGATGAAAAAGGAAAAAATGATGATCAAAGTCTCTATAGGAGCATGATAGGTAGCCTTCTCTACCTAACGGCTAGTAGGCCGAATATTTGTTTTAGTGTTGGTTTGTGTGCTAGGTTTCAAGCTAATCCAAAAGAATCTCACTTGAAAGCCGTTAAAAGAATCACTAGGTATATAAAAGGAACACATAATCTTGGTTTATTCTATTCCTTTGATACTAATGATATTCTTGTTGGTTATTGTGTTACGGATTGGGCAGAAAACATTAATGATCGTAAAAGCACATCAGACGGTTTCTTTTACTTGGGGAATAATTTGGTTACTTCGCAAATCAAGAAGCAAAACTCTGTCTCTCTTTCTTCATCTGAAGCCGAGTATATTGCGGCCGGAAGTGCTTGCACACAAATTCTATGGATGAAACAAATTCTCAAGGATTATGAGATTGATAAAGGTAAAATGACTCTTTATTGTGATATATATGAGTGCCATTAACATCTCTACAAATTCGGTTCAACACTCATGCACAAAGCATATACACATTAGGCATAATTTCATTAGAGAACTTGTTGAACATTCAATAGTAACTCTTGAACATATGCCTACTAAAAATCAACATGCGGACTTGTTCACAAATCCCTTGGACAAAGAGAGATTTGTATCTCTTAGAAGATCCATTGGCATGATTTGTGTCAATTAATTCTTGTGTGTGGTTATGAGTGGCTTGATAAGCAAAACTACATTGTATATCTATTTCTTTGAGAGCTACTCATGTGAGAAGTAATGATCTTGATAAAATAGCTTTTATTGCTTCCAGATCATGCACTTAAATTCTTTGTAAATCTTATTTTTAAAAGTGAACAAACGCTTCTCTTACATGTCTAAGTTTGAGTAATTGAGTTTGAAAGCATGTAGATTATGGATGCATCTTGAAGTTCATTGTATAGTACATGATAGATGACCTATGGTTAGTATCCATTTTCCTTCGACTTCTACATAGAACTCAACAAGCACCTTCATGGAAATGGCTACACACCTTGGTTGTGAAGCCGCCCAATGTAGGAAAGGGCTACACCATTGTGATGAGTGAAAGCCGTCATGAAAAGTATATGTTTATGTTATAAAAATCAAAGAAGTGTTGAAAAAGAATCATTAAAAAGAAAATCTTTGATTCAAAGCCTAAAAAGAAATAGAGGAAGGCTTAAAATTGAGTATAATTGAAAATTGTGATTGCTCGGGTTGAAAAACAAAAATGGGATGACGAGCCACATGCACACAGAGACTCATATGTTGAAATATATTCTCTTTAAAGCAAAAATCCGGATGATAATCGGTTTGACCTTGATTAGAAAAGCTTTAAATGGATAGGTTTTGAAATGGTTTGCATGTTGATATCACAATCACTCTTTTTATATATGCTAGAAGCATTTTCACACACACACACACACACATTTTTGCTCAATGTGCTTGATTCATTAGCAATGAGAGATTATTTTTGAGAGAATAATGAAAATCTATGATTCTCTTATTAATTTTGAAAAATACTAGTTTACTATCTTTTATTGCTTGAAATTTGTGATTGTGTGAGTCCCTTGTGAACAAGTTTACTTACTTATTAATATGTGCAGCATATGTTAAGGGGGAGCTTAGTTTGTTAAACTTAGTTCTCTGTACAACTCTTTTGCTCACTATCTCATGATTTTATTATGCATCCTTTATAACCTTGTAGGTATTTTTAATTGGCATTTATCTCTCTCTCTCTCTCTTGGTTGTGTAATATGTTTTTATCTATTCCTTGCCAAAAATGGGGAGAAAGTGTTTTCCTCACCATGTTACTTACTTTTGATATAAATGGGGAGACAATTCATTATGGGGGAGAAATTTTGTCTTAAGGGGGAGAAAGAATTCTTGTTTGCATGAGATAAAAAGAGATAAGGGAATTTTTGTTTTGTTTCGTATATTGTTTGTTTATCTCACCTATCTTCTTTGTAGAAGATTTCTTTTGGTTGTTCTTGTCTCACAGGTGCTTTGAATGTGTGAAGATATTCTTGAAGATTATGGAAGACATGTTTGTCTAGGAATATCTCTTTGTAATGTGAGGATGTGAGAATGCAATCAACATTGATTATGAGTGATCATTGTATGGTGAGGTAGAGGTTTTGTCATGGAATAGCCAAAGGGAGGAATTGTTAGGTTTTAGATTTGTGTTGGCTTGATTCCATAACAAAACTTCATTTCTTTGTAATGCTTAGTTGCTTAAGTGGTTCGTGATGATAAGAGCTTCAAGGAAAAAAAGCAACTTCTCATGATGCAAAGTTCGTCTTCAAGAGGATTGGTACTATTATTGGATGCTAAGGTATCGAGATTCTTCTACCTCTTGCAAGGCATAAGGTACACACACACACATAATTCATACATGTGTGTCCCTGCATCGTACCACATCATTTGGTATAACATTTGAAGTTGAATGCTTATGCATTGGTATGAAAGTAACATGTTTTGGAAAATGTATGATTGTAGACTATCTCTATGTAGTTTGCATTCTTGTGTGAAATGTGTTTGTTTGTTTATATGTTTGTATAACATGGATCTTGAACTTGGTTTTTATCTTAGATTGTTCATGATTGAGTTCCGGTTATTTCGGTTACTCATACAATTGATTTCGAGTTCTAAGTCAAAAGATACTACACTTTCAACTCATGTTGGATACATTGTCTTCGTCTTCATATATCGAGTCAAATTCTTATTTTTCTTGGCAATTATCTTATATTTCCACGTCCATGAGAGATTCCTGGTTTGTAATATTCAAACGGATTTGAATTCGTAGTTCGGAAACCAAAGGACAGTCGAAGAAAGCGAGAGGAGCTCAAGGGAAGAAGTGCGATGGCATAAGCCATCACTTGGCACCTTCCAGAGATGGCGCGTGGCCATCTCGGCCCCAAAGCCTTGCTGCCCTGAGATGCCCATGCACCATCTCAGGGAGGCACAAATTCATGAGGGAAAAATGGTCTTTTGGTTGTTCTCTCTTTAAAACCTCTCCTTCCCTCTCATTCATTAAAAGGTTGAGAAAAACGAAATTGAAAAACTAGTGCAGAATTTTTCTCTCAACATTTTGATTTTTGTTTTTGTGATAACTTCTTCATTTCTACTCCGAATCACTTGATTAAAAAACCGATTTATAGTGTATTGAAGAGTTCTACAAACCTTAAGCATTTCCAGAACCAAAGTATTTCTAGATATGTCGTAGTGATCAGATCTTCAGTTCGTGATTTTCATCCTTGTTTGTAAAATCATCTTCTTCGTAGTTTTTTTCTTAGATCTTCTTATTGATTGATGTTTTTTGATTTATGAGCATGAATAGGATGATTTTGATATCATTTTGTGGTTTTTTTAGTTGATTTTCAAGTTTACCTAGATTTATGATAAATTGAATGATTTATGCTAAACTTGATAAACATGAAATTACTTCTAGAAATCTTTTGTTCTTATGCTTGACTGACTATTTCTAGATCTAATTTCATTTTATAAGAACTAGGTTGTGTTTCAATTGGTGTCTATATCTTCATATATATGTTCTTAGTTGATAACATGTTTAGGTTGTCTAGATACATTTGTGATTGCTCTTTAAAAGTATAATCTAGCTATCTAGTTGCATGTCCATAGAATTTGTTGATCATCATTTTCTATGTTGAGTGCTTGTTTGCGTTTTGCATTTATGATCACTTAGATGCCTTGTGAAGAGGTAGGAAGTCTCATATCTTAGAGTGATTCTTTAATTTGAGCAATTGGAAGTCTTAGGTAGAGTCAAAATGACTTGGATAGCTAAGCAAGTGGAAGTCTCGACAAGAGGTGTGAGACCTCGGATTGTTGAGCAAGGAAGTCTCAACTAGAGTCGGGAGGACTCGGATAGTTGAGCAAGAAGTCTTGCCTAAGGTTGGGAGGATCCAGATAGGTGAGCAAGGAATCTTCCTAGAGACAGGAGCACTTGAATAGGAAGTTGGCTTAGTAGATCACTAGGTTTAAGGGTACAGTAGGAGTGATAGCTTGGAGAGCATGTGTTGATTGCTTGAGTGTGTAACTCTTATTTGAAATAGTGGATTTGCTTTCATCGGTGGTTGTGGTATCAACCCGTGGATGTTTCCTCTTTGGAGGTTTACCACGTAAATATTGTGTGTCATTGTATGCAATTTACATTAAGCATTATTAAAATTGCACTGTTTTTAAAAGAAGATAAAAATTGGAGAATATACCTATTCACCCCCCCTCCTCTAGGTATATTTACACTATAAAGATAAAGGGAAATTTCAGTGACCGGGCGACTAAAGTTGAGGCTGAAGCTGAGAGGACCACGGGGTTACTGGTACTAGCTCAAGCTCTAGTGTAGGAGATGACATTTAGCTAGAGGGGTATGGAAATAGAGTTGCCTGAGCTTCACTGCGACTATGAGAGGTTAAAACAGTCATTTGATCAAGAAACCCTTCACTTTAAGCGCAGGGCTAAGTAGAGGGACACTTGAAAAGCTGAGGTTAAGATGTTAGACATCGAGAACCAGACCCTGCATGCTCAAGTAGCCGAGTTGCATACCGAGGTAGATGCCTCCTTTAGAGATGGGTATATTTATGCATCCTAACAAGTCGCAAAAGCTCTCCTTCTCTATTTTGACCTGTCAATTGTTGCCAACTGGGATAGAGAGGAGATCTTGTCTAAAGTTACGGAGATGTCTCATCCTGATAGTGAAAAAATGGGTCCTTCTGGCTTGGCTAGAGCCGGGGAACAACCAGCCATGACAGATCTTCCTTCTCCTTTTCCAGTTCTTCCAGTCTCTAATCCTAGGGAATCCTTAAGTGAGGCTCAGCTTGCACAGTCAAGGGTTATTTATCCAGAAGCCCGGGATGAGGTCCGAGACCACTCTGAAGAACCCTCTACAGTAGAGTTGGATGTTAAGAAGAATGGTATGGAGGTAACGACTACCACTTGGGATACAGCCATCCCCCTAAGGTTATTGATGTAGTTAATAAGGTCCAGGAGGAGGTAAAGCAATAGACAGATGAGTAGCCTCAGAAAGAAAGAGCAGCGAAAGCGGTCAACAAAGATGAGCAACCACCGAAAGGAGGGGCAGAAGGTGAAGACCATCATGCTGGAGCTTGATACAGTCTTCTCTTTATTTAATTTGATTGCCTGAAAAGAGGGGTGGGAACCGCGTTTTACTCATGAATAGTTTAATCGACTCTCTTCTTTATTTACTCATTGTATAGCCCGAAACTGGAGGTTGGGTTCATTGTTTTGTGAATGTAGCCTTTGTGAGGGGATATGCTCTCTCGCTGTCAATGAAAATTAGTTTCTTTTCGTTCATGTTTACTTTGATTAATTATGGCCATGAACTTCAAACTCGGTTGTGAATTCCTTACTTGATTTCTAACCTTGACCTCGATGCAACCTTTAGAACAATATGACTTAATCAAATTTGGTAAAGAAAAAACCTCCAAAATAATTTTGACTTAATTGAATCTAGTAAAGAAAACTCTGAATCTGTTAAGCGTAAGAGCATCTCCAATGTTGTGCCAAATAATTGTGTCAATGCTGAAATTTAGCATATTGTATAAAAACTTCCCTCCAATGTACTAATAAATGTTGTGCCAAATTTGGCATATGCTATTCTTTGTGCCAAATTTGGTACAAAGAATAGCATATGCCAAATTTGGCACAACAACAAATGCTCATTTTTCAAATATTTAAATTAATTTTAATTTAATGTAAATTAATGTTATTTCAACAAAAATTTATTACATATGCAACTATTCTTCATAAATTAAATACTTTTCCATTTTTTATTTACGCTTTTTTTTATTCAATTCCAAAAAAAAAGACAATAAATACATTAATGGTAGTTGTTCATTTTTATAATTTAAATTAATAAAATAATAAAAATAGCATTTTAAATACTACTGTGCATTGGAGCACAATGTTAAATTGTTGTCCCAAATATAGCATTTTACAATTTTTTTGTGCCAAATTTGGCATTGGCAATAGCACGTACACTGGAGATGGTCTATGTATGCTAGCTGGGTAGACATCAAGCTCCAATTTTCAGTACACGATAGGAATTCATACCCTTGGGATAAGTTCCCTTGCTTCTTGTCTCACATGTTTGATAACTAATAGTGCATACTAAAATACCCTTATGCTCGACCAAGGCATCATGAGGGCTATCAAGCTATATCCTGGTCTCGAGATCTATATGGCAACTACGCTCTTACACTCAGACCATTCATCAAACTATATCCTGGTCTCGAGATCTGGATGGCAACTATGCTCTTACACTCAGACCCTTCTTAGTTGCGGTAGCCTGACTTAGGCATCAGGAGGGAAATCAAGCTATATCATGGTTTCAAGATTTGTATGGCAACTACGCTCTTACACTCAGACCCTTCTTGGGGGTGGTAGCCCGACCAAGGCATCTGGAGGGCTATAAAGCTATATCCTAGTCTCGAGATCTGGATGACAACTATGCTATAACACACAAACACTTCATGAGGGTGGTAGCCCGAACAAGGCATCAGAAGGGCTATCAAGCTATATCCTGGTCTTAAGATCTGGATGGCAACTATGCTCTTACACTCAGACCCTTCTTGGTTGGGGGTGGTGCCAGGCCAAGGCATCAGGGATAGTGTGCGGGCTTCCCAGACTGATCTCTGGTCTCAAGATCTGGATGACAACTATGATCTTACACTCAGACTCTTCTTGGCAGAAGGTGGTTCCCGGTAAAAGAATCAGGGATACTGAGGGGGCTTCCCCGACTGATCCCTGGTCTTGAGATGGTTATGGCAAACTTGCTCGTGGAGAACGTACTTGGAGAAATGAATAGCTCATTGAGAATGTATTCGGAGAAGGAAAAAATTAATAGCTGACTTTATTGATGATCAAAAGGGAGTACATTGCTCTTGAGAATTTATTTAAACCTAAATGAAGGTAGTCTGCTCAAGAGTCCCCTGTCTAGGGATAGAATTTCCTCAAGAGATCAGCATTCCAGGTGTGATCGATGGGTCGACCATCCATATCTTCTAGCTTGTAGGCCCCACCGCAGACCACCATCTTTGCCAAGTATGGCCCTTCCCAATTGGGTTCTAAGACTCCATCTGACCTTTTTCTGGTGTTCAGAGTCACTTTTCTGAGAACTAAATCTCCCTCTTTGAAATTTTAGGCTCTAACCTTTTTGTTGAAATACCGGGCAATCTTGCTCTGTTATATCACTACTTTCTCATCTACCCAGTCTTGTTTCTCCTCTAAGAGATCTAGATTAGCTCGGAGCTTAACCTCGTTGCTCTCAGGTTCAAAGTGTTGTACCCTGAATTTTTGGAATCCCGTTCACCAGTCACGTAGCGGAAATGGGTTTTAATTTTTTTTATACAGATCGTAATCTGTATCTGAGACCAGTGAATTTGTGATCGTATTTATTTTCGTAACGAATACATATACTAATTATTACACTAATAAAAAATTTATAAAAATACAAGAAATTGTAATCAATAATAAAAAAATATTAAAAGAATCATACCAACGTTTGGAGGCTCTTTCACTTTTCGATATGCTTCTAATATGTACCACTGATCTTCCTAGCTATTCCCGGAACCAATAATTACTTGTGGGTGCATCACGGTTCTCAGAAACTTAGACTAGAGGGTGTAGAGAAAAACGAATGAAAAAACTTTTTCTTTTATGTGTTTCAAAAAACTAGAACAATTCTAGTATAAAAATATTAATCAATATTTTTGGCAAAACTCTTTTTAACTTTTCTCTTTAAATCAACTTCAAGCACAAAACCAAAAACCAATTTTATGTCTCTTATGCAAAACAAAAAACAAAAACCACACCTTTGCTTTTTTTTTGTCAATGTATATATATATAAAAGACACGGAGTATATTGATTAGGAAATGCATCTGACCTCAACCATGGTATATCAAAGACCACGATCTAACCTGAAGGAGTCGATAAGACACTTAGGATTAAGATCACCCACATATAGCCATCATTAGTTGATATATATGAATCTCATCGGTAAACGGATCTCGGTGTGAGATTCATATAGATTATGGTCCAGTCCTATATGATCACATCATACAAGGTGCCTCCATTCCCATATCTCATATGAATGATTCAGGTTAGAATCACTGTACATTACGTAATGGACCGTAGCTATAGATTAACCACAAATAAAGTACCCAGCTTTATTTGCTATCTATGGACTCTTTAGATTGCACGTCTCTTACTGTATCCATCCGTATATGACACTCATATACACAGTTCAAGATTACATCCGGCAATCCTGGATGTTAATATGTACATAAGTTTATAAAATAAATAACATAACAAGAATGAATTGAACCTTTCTTTTTATTTACTTCATAAATCCATTTACAAATTACATGCTTAGGGCGTAAACCCTAACAACCTCCCACTTACACTAAAGCATGTGAGGCATGTCTCGTAACCCTAGACTATCTAGTTGACCCGAAAACACTTTAGCCGGTAAGGTCTTCATAAATGGATTAGCATGATTATCTTGTGAGGCTATCTTTGTGACGGTCACATCTCCTCTCTGCACTATCTCTCTATATGTTTCCCTCTCTTGTGGCTTCTTGGTTCTTTGGAATTAGCCACAGCACCACTGTTATCACAATAAAGTGTGATGGGCTTATGCAGGTCTGGAAAAACTTCCAGATCACTCAAGAACTTACGGAGCCAAACAACCTCTTTAGCAGCTTCAGCAGCTACATATTCGGTTTCCATGGTGGAGTTAGCAATGCAAGATTGCTTGATACTTCTCCACACAATGGCTCCACCACCCAGGGTGAATACTGATCCAGACATGGATTTTCTTGAATCCTTGTCTGGCTGAAAATCAGAATCCGTGTATCCTAACAGGATCAAATCCTATCCAGAATACACTAGCATATAATTTCTCATTCTCTGCAGATACTTGAGAATATTCTTGACAGCAACCCAATGATCCCATCCTAGGTTGGACTGGTATCTGCTGACTACTCCCACTGCATAGCAGATGTCTAGTCTCGTACATAACATAGCATACATGAGACTACCTACTGCTGATGCATAGGGAACTAGTCTTATATCCTTAACTTCTTGAGGTGTCTTAGGACACTGTTCCTTAGATAAGTGAACTCCATGCTTGGAAGGTAAATTACCTTTCTTAGAGCTCTGCATCAAAAATCGTACAAGAATCTTGTCGATATATGATGCCTAAAACAGTGCTATAAGTTTGTTCTTAAGATCCCTTATAAGTTGGATCCCTAGAACATAACTTGCCTCTCCCAAATCTTTCATTTGGAATTTGCTAGCTATCCAGCCCTTTACATCAGATAACACTCCCACTTCATTCCCAGTGAGTAGGATATCATCTACGTATAGGACCAAGAAAACTATTTTTTTATCAACGATGCACTTCTAGACACAAGGCTCATCGACATTCTGTTCGAAGCCATTGGTTTTGATCACATCATAAAACCTAATGTTCCAAGATCTAGATGCTTTCTTAAGTCCATAGATGGACCTTTATAGCTTGCTAACCTTTTGCTCTTGATCTGGAGACACGAATCCCTCTGGTTGCATCATATAGATGCTTTCATCAAGATTGCCATTCAAGAATGTAGTCTTGACGTCCATTTGCAAAAGTTCATATTCGAAATAGGCAGCAATGGATAAGAGAATCCTAATAGACTTAAACATGGCTACTGGCAAGAAGGTCTCTTCATAATCAACCCCATATTTCTGGGTATAACCCTTGGCCACTAGCCTTACCTTGAAGGTCTCTACCTTCCCATCTATTCCTCACTTTCTCTTGTAGATCCATTACACCCAATGAGTTTTACCCCATCCGGTAAGTCTATAAGATCCCAGACTGAGTTAGAGTACATGGAATCCATCTCGAGATTCATCGCTTCAAGCCATTCCTCTTTATCAGGATCTTCCATTGCATTCTTAAATGTTAATAGATCATCTACACTATCAGCAGAGACAACACTTTGTTCCTCACCTATAGCTAAATAGCGTTCAGGTTGTCTCATAACCCTCTCATTATGTCTAGATGGTAATGTATATTGATCAGAAACCATCTGACTCTCAGAATTTTATGGATCAACATCTATTGTTGATGAAGCACTAGTCTCACCAAGCTCCAACTCATTTAATACAATCTTGGAATGAGGTTTATGTTCACCAATGTAATTATCCCAAGAAACGTTACATTTGTCGATACAAATAATTTGTTATCTTCGGGACTATAGAAGTGTCCACTTCTAGTCTCCTTGGAGTATTCTACAAATAGGTAGACAACAGACTTGGAGTCTAGCTTTCCAATTTTGTTCTTCAGCACGTGTGTTGGACACCTCCATATGCGAAAATGTCACAAACTAGCTTTACGACCATTCCACAACTCTAGGGGAGTCTTAGGAATAGATTTGGATGGCACTACATTCATAATGTATGCCTCTGTTTGTATCGTATATCCCCATAAGGAAGTTGGTAATGATGAGAAACTAATCATAGATCTCACCATTTCCATTAGGGTTCTATTTCTCCTCTTCGCTACACCATTTTGATGAGTTGTACCGGGAGCTGTGAGTTGGGAAACTATCACATGCTCAACCATGAAGTCTTCAAACTCTTGGTCAAGGTACTCACCTCCACGATCTGATCGTAATGACTTGATAGTCCTACCTAATTGATTCTAAACTTCAGCTCAGAATTCTTTAAACCTTTCAAATGTTTCCGACTTTCGTTGCATCAGGTAGACGTATCCATATCTTGAGTAGTCATCTATAAAGGTTACATAATACTCATAGCCATCCCTAGCTTTAACATTCATCGGTCCACAGATGTCTGTATGTATAAGCTCTAGCGGTTCTTTAGCTCTAAGCACTTTTCCAGTAAAAGGCCTTTTAGTCATCTTACCTTCTAGACAAGATTCGCAGACAGGTAAGGTGCCAACCTTTAACTCACTTAAAGGTCCACTTTTTACTAATCTGTCTATCTAGTCAAGGTTGAAATGACCAAGCCTTAGTTGCTAGAGATACGTGTCATTATCTTGAGAAATCTTATGTCGTTTAGTTTGTGGTTTTTCAACCTTAAACATTTTGTTGTTGAGCAGTGCAATATGTATTAACGGTCTTAACACATACAAATTGTTTTCATTAATTCCTAAACAAATATTCACACAATTCTTTCCAATAATAAAAGACTTAATAATAAAAGAAACAAAATATTTTTGTTCTAACAACTTAGAAACGGAAATCAAATTCCGTGTAAATCCAGGAATATAAAAAACATTGTTTATTAATAAAAAACTATTATTTTTACAAAATTGCAATCTTATTGCTCCCACTGCTTTGGTCGATTTGACATCCCCCGACCCCACACGCATTGAGAAGGCTCTCTCCTCTAGCTGTGTCCAAGAATTAGTCCACTGCAAAGAAGAACAAACATGATTAATGGCCCCCGAACCAACTTTCCAGGGTGAAGAATCATCTTCCACTAAACAAGATTCAAGAACAAGTAAATCATATTTACCTTTCATCTTTTTCTTCTTGCCTACCTCTTCCAGATACTGAGGATAGTTCCTCCTCCGATGCTTGACCTTGTTACAATGGAAACATTTTCCTTTGTCTTGATCTGTGGAGGTGCCCTTTTTTTTTGCTTTGGGCTTTCTTGGGTTCGGGATTTCCTTTTGCTTTCCCAGTGGACCTCTTCCTATTCTTATTATTAGAGGAAGATGGTTCAGCAACATTTACCTAACCGGTCTTACCTTTGTTGTCCTTAAACAAGGACTCAAAGGTAGCGAGCTCATTGAGCAACTTTGTAAGACTGAACTTTAACTTGTTCATCTCGTAGTTGCTTTTAAACTGATTGAAACTCTTCGAAAGAGTCGTCAGTATGATGCTCACCTGACTGGGTTTGTCAATGGCCCCACCATTGAATTCTGATGTGTTGAAGTAGGACATCATGCTCAGGACATATTCCCGAACTGACGTTCCTTCCTTCATGCAAGCGAGCATAGCGGAACGAACACCTTCGTGTTGCTTTTGCTCGGAGGGCTGCCAGAACATAGCTTGCAATGACTCCATGATTTCGAATGCTGAAGTCATTGCTTCGTGCTTTGTGACAAGCACGTCTGTCATAAATGCCAACAGATATGTTTGGGCCTTCTCAACAGATGAGACCCATCACTGGTATGCCTCATGAACAGTTCGTGTGGCATTGGCAGTGGGCACTGGAGGACATTCCTTCGTAAGCACAAACTTGAGGTCTTTGGTGACCAAAATTGCATTAATATTAAGTTTCTACTTAGTGTAGTTATCATCAAGTAATATGTCGTTTGCGAGAATATGAAGTAATGCAGAAGACATTGCTGAAATAAATAAAACATTCATTCAGTCATTTATTTAAAACAATTGCGAGTGATTTGGTATAAATTTAAACATGATGCATGAACATGTTTAACGAACTAGAACTACCCTAAAAAATAGTTACTATACCACGACAATCCAATATACCACAAAAAAGTGCCGCCTTAGGGTCGGTCAAATATTTGCATGTTGGACCGAGACATTCTCAATCAAATTATAATCTAGAATAACTCTTATTCCATATCATTCAACCATCGTTTATTCAATCAGGTTTTTAATTAACAAACTTAATCAAAACCTTCGTGAGTGTAACCCACCATTTCAGATCTCATGAGCTTAACTCGAGAATGTCACCTAAGGGTCGGTCAATCCTGCAATATCCTCAGAAATCCTATCCGTTAGGAAGTCAACCTTGGTATTGAACTTTGTGGAAACCCTCCTTAGGGAGGATGAAAGCAAAGCCGTCACGAGGCCCCACTCGGATCTCACGGTGTTGAACTAATGATGGAGACCGCGGGATATATATGTCATATATCCCTCTCCCAGTCATTATTTTAAAACTAGGGTTTTCTATTATCCGTTAATGCACCTAGACTCTACAGGATCAAACGGTCAACTTTAATCAAGTTATCTAGTGCATTAACTAATTCATTATTAGAAACAAGTTCTAATTAACTAATAATTTATTAATGATTTTTAACAATAAAAAATCTAATCTATTAGTGAAAAATCTGCTCAAGTCTTTGTAAACTGTTTACTAAGCTCAGATTATTATGAAAGTGCTTACCAAGTTTCAACTATTAAAACTCTAACACAATATTCGGTTCATTTATAATTAGGCAATTAATCAAATTAATCCTAATTACTATAAATGACCCTATTAATCTAACTTATTAAACTCTTTAATAACTAGATTATTATTAATGAGAATTACCAAGTTTTTTTAACAATTAAAAACTAATCACATTTTCATAGCCAATTTATGTCTTTACCCATTTTAATCACATTAAAAAAATACATAAAAAATCAGGCTATGATGCATGTATGACATATCAAATATATTTGTGTAGGCACTTCTAATCTAGACGATATACGTATGCATGACAATGCTTTTATCATCACATAATATAAAGCATACATGAATTGTTCGAGTACTGTGGATTATTTAACATAAAAAAAAATTGGAATCTAAAATTACAAAAATACCCCCAGGGCATTCCTTGGTCTTCTTGTAATTTTCGAGTCTTCTAGTCTCTTCAGGTCACTCTGATTCATCTCATGAATCCTTCTTCGTGATTTTTCCAGATCTTTAATATAGGTTACATTTTTTTTACAATACAATAACAGTAAAAAAAAATAAAAAATTATACAACCCATAAACCCTAAATCCACATTACCATATAATTAACGATGAATCATGTTTTTGTAAATTAAAAAAAAATTACATACAAAAACATCATACAATCAATTTAAACCGTGCTTACACAATCATACATACAGGAGCATCGAAAACAATTTCCTGTTTCGAAAATAAAATTGGCTCTGATACCAATTGTTGGAACCCCGTTCACCAATCATGCAGCGGAAATGGGTTTAAAATTTTTTATACAAATAGTAATCTGTATCTGAGATTAGTGAACTTGTGATCGTATTTATTTTCGGAACAAATACATATACTAATTATTACACTAATAAAATATATATGTAAATACATGAAATTGTAATCAGTAATAAAAAAAGATTAAAAGAATCATACCAACGTTTGGAGGCTCCTTCACTTTTCGATATGCTCCTGATCTGTACCACCGATCTTCCTAGCTATTCCCGGGACTGGTAACTGCGTGTGAGCGCGTCACAGTTCTCAGGAACTTAGGATGTAGGGTGTAGACAAAAACGAATGAAGAAATTTTTTCTTCTAAGTGTTTCCAAAAACTAGAACAATTCCAGTATAAAAATATTAATCAATATTTTGGTCAAAACTCTTTTTTACTTTTCTCTTTAAATCAATGTCAAGCACAAAACAAAAAACCAATTTTTTGTCTCTTATGCAAAACCCAAAAAAAAAACCACACCTTTGCTTTTTTTTTGTGTCAATGTATATATATATATAAGTTGTGTGTTTTCACTCACAGCACCCTTTTTTTATGTATTTTAAATAATATATATGATATATATAATATTTAAATTTTTTAAAAATTGATCAAATCTAATTTGATTTTTAAAAACTTTCAAAGAAAAATATCTCATATCTTTTATTTCATTTTATTTGACATCAAAATATTTAAATTCAAAAATTAAAATATTTTATTTTATAAAATAAAATAATCACATTATCTTATTTTATTCAAAAATAAATATCAACATATACCCTCCATTTAGTGATTAATAACATAATTAAATAATCTCATTATTTAAGTTATTTAATCACCATTTTCCATTAATTAAATAATCTCATTATTCAATTAATTCCCGAATAAATTACTTGTCACTTTCGTAACACAATTAGTTGGACAATCCAATTAATTAATTGTGACCCTTGTTACATAAATCGATCGGGCTAGCAAGGGGACCTAATGGACCCACAATATTTTGAGCTCCAATAATCCTCAGAATCATTAATTAAACTCTTTAATTAATATTATTTAATTATTAACTCCGGTGTTATTCCTTTAAAAACCCGAAAATGCACTCTCTCAACTGCAGACATTTTTACACAGACCGATACAACTCGGTGTGCGTTGATATAGCTATTACATATGGTGTGATCCTCCATAGTAGTTCATAATTAGAGCTGTGTCATAAAATCCGTTATACCCCTATAATTACATATATCTTTAACAACCACTGATTCTCTAATGGACAATAAATCCTATTTCCTCACAGAATTAGGAGAGCACTCATATTGTCCAAGCCCTGAATCAACCTAAAAGGGAACTACCATTTACTTCTCAGAAGAAGAAGTGAATTCCACTATTGTGTACAAACCTTCCTAGCCACAAGCCAAACCGCAGTCCTAACATACGGAGTATATTGATCAGGAAATGCATCTGACCTCACCCACGGTATATCAAAGACCACAATCTAACCTAAAGGAGTCGAAAAGAGACTCAGGATTAAGATCACCCACATATAGCCATCATTAGTTGATATATATGTATCTCATTGGTAAACGGATCGTGGTGTGAGATTCATAAAGATCATGGCCCAGTCCTATATGATCACATCATACAAGGTGCCTCCATTCCCATTGCTCTTATGAATGATTCAGGATAGAATCACTGTACATTGCGGAATGGACCGTAACTATAGATTAACCACAAATAAAGTACCCCACCTTTATTTGCTATCTATGGACTCGTTAGATTGCACGTCTCCTACTGTATCCATCCATATATGACACTCATATATACAGTTCGAGATTACATCTGGTAATCTAGGATGTTAATATGTACACAAGTTTATAAAATAAATAACATTACAAGAATGAATTGAACCTTTCTTTTTATTTACTTCATAAATCCATTTACAAATTACAAGCTTAGGGCATAAACCCCAACATGAATGAGGTTAATTTATCCTTGATGGGAAGGACTGCTTCAACCCCGAAGACTAGGGAGTAGGGTGTCTCTCCGGTAGTTGTTTTCTTTGTACTCCGGTATGCCCAGAGAACCTCAGGAAGCTCTTCGGCCCATTTGCATGTCTTCTGTTACAATTTCTTATTCAACAACTTTTGATAGTTTTGTTGGTGGACTCCACTAGCCCATTAGTCTGAGGGTGGGCTATTGAAGCGAACCTGAGGTTGATTCCTAAACCTTCACAGAAGTCTTTCAATCAGACATTGTCAAACTATTTACCTAGGTTGGATATAATGAGGAGTAGAGTCTCGAACCTACAAACCATGTTGGTTTTGATGAATCTCGACGTGTTTTCTTCTGAAATTTAGGAGAAAGGTCCTGCCTTGACTCACATTGTAAAATAGTCGATTGCCACGATAACAAGCTTAGCTTTCCTAGGAGCAGTAGGAAGAGGTCCGATCAGGTCGACCCTCACATGGCAAAGGGGTAGGGTGAACTGAGAGATGACAATCGGTCCGGTGTTGGATGACTCAAGTATGATTTCCTCTGGTACTGTTCACAAGATTGTATAAAATTCTTCGTGTCACAGTGAATAGTTGGCCAGTAATACCCTATATGGAGCATTTGATATGTTAGAGCCTCCCAGCCAATGTGGTTCCCGCAGTCCCCAAAATGAACCTCTCTTAATGCCCAGCTGGCATCGTCCTGATGTAGACATCAAAGTAGAGGAAGGGACTTGCCCCTCCGATAGTGGTGCTCATCTATTAGGGAATATCGAACTGACGATCTTTTGATTTTCTGGGCTTAGTTGGGGTTCTGAGGAAGCTTTCATTCCTGGAGGTAGACAGCTATCGGGTCCATCTAACAGGGCAGCCGATCCACATGGTAGATTTCTTTTCCTATGGTTATGCTTGGTTGGGAGATCACATTGAGAGGTACTCCCTTAGGTAGAGTTTGTCCTCCATTCGCGGCTATTTTTGCTAGGATGTCTACCCGATGGTTTTGCTATCGATCCATCTAGTCGACCTGGAATCTCTTAAACCTTTTCCTCAGTTGCTGGACTAGCTTCAGGTAGGCTGCCATGTTATCGCTCTTGGCTTGGTAAAGTCCTGTAAGCTGGTTGACAATGAGCAGTGAGTAGCTCTTGACATGCAAGAAGTCAGCCCCAAGCTCGATGGTGACTTTCATTCCTGCTACGAGAGCTTTGTACTCAGCTTCATTATTTGTTGCTTTAAATTCAAAGCTAAAACAGTGATAACATTCCATTTTTTCAAGGTCAAACAGGACTATACCTGCACCTCTTCCTGCCTATCTTGAGCTCCCCGAGGTCAATTCTATGTGAAATCAATGAACAAGCTCAATTTCATCATTCTAGGTACTTTAAAGAAAGACCCCGCTTGGAAGGAGGAGTGAGTTCTAGCGGGGGATGATAGGGGAAGCTCGATCTTCATCGGTGGGCATGAGTTTACTGTCTCCACAACCTTCAATGATAAACCATCGTGGGACCAAGAATCCTTGCCCGCTAAGTCTGAGGCTGTATTGAGGGCCATCATCGCAAGGAACTATTTGAACCTGAAGTTCCCAACTGTCGACCGTTTTGATTCTCGCAGAGTAAATCACTATCTTTGAATTTTTGATGCAACTCCTCGTAAGTAACACTGAGTTATCTTGTTTTATTTTGTTGACTAACTCGATTCTGATGACTTCCCTTTTCTCTCTCTCTTTTTTAACAGTTTTTGTTACTCTGTCTTATTCTTTTACTTGTGGTTTGTTAGCTCGGTCAATGTCTAACTTTGGCTTTGTATCATGTAGGCCTTTTAATTCAATATTGTTATGGGCCACCTGATTGCCTCCTTCTGTGACCAGGATACAAAATCTGAGGCCAATACTGAAAAGGCCATAGGGTTACTCATTCGAGCTTAAGCTCTGGTTCAGGAGATGGCCTTCAGTCAAGATGGAATGGAGGATGAGCTGGTCGCGCTACATTGCGACTCTGAGAGGCTGAAATGACCACATTACTAAGAAACCCTCTGATCTGAACACAAGGCTAAGCGAAGGGATTCTAGGAAAGTAGAAGCCAAAATGTTGGATGTCGAAAACCAAGGCTTACATGCCCAAATGACCAAACTGTAGACTGAGGTGGATGCTTCCCTTAGCGATGGGTATATTTATGCCTCCTTCTGAGTTGTAAAAGCTCTCCCTCTTCCCTTCGACTTATCCACTATAACCGGTTGGGATAGAGAGGAGATCATGACCAAGGTTACCGAGATGTCCCACCCTGATAGTGATAGAGTGGTTCTTTATAGCCTGGCTGGAGCTGGGAAGCAACCTGTCGTAGCAGATCTTTCTGTTCCTACTCTCATCTTCCCCATCTCAGGTCTCGGGGAAACCTCAAATAGGGTTCTGCGTGTGCAGTCTGGGGATATTCATCTAGAAGCCCGGGAGGAGGTCGAAGACCACCCTAAAGAGCCCTCTAGAGCAGAGTTAGAGGTTGAATAGAAACGGATGGTGTCAATAGCTACCCTTCTTAATGTAGACCTTCCTCCTGAATTTATGGAGGTGGTTAATGAGGTCCTGGAGGGGAACCCAATTGAGCAGCAGGCAATTGTGGAACCTCTGGAGGAAAGGGTAGTAGGTGAGGGCGGCCATGGCTAGTAACCACCTGAATGAGGAAGAGTACCGGGAGGAAACTAGAAGGATGCTGGAGCTTGATGCAACCCATTCTTGACATGCTTTGACTGCCCCGAAAGGGGGGTGGACAACCCGCTTTATTCATGCCAAGTTTATTTTTTTTATATAGCCCAGAACTAGGGGTTGGGCTCCCTGTCGGGTGATTGTAGCCTTACAAAGGGATGGGCTCCCATATTATCAATGAAAATTTGCTTAGGATTTATTTCATGCTTGCTTTAATTAACGCGGATCATGAACCTTAACTTGGCTGATATCTTCTTGCTTCACTCCCAACCTCGACCATGATGCGACCTATGAAAGTAACCATGACTTAACTAAATCTGAAAAATATAAACCATCAAATGTAAACCCACTAACTGGGTAGACATCTAGCTCCAATTTCTAGCACTTGGTAGGGATTTATAACTTAGGGGGGGGGGGGGGGGGGAGGTGTCCCTTTGCAATGTATCCCGCATCTTCGGTGATTCCTCATTCATTCTTTAAGGTCTTCTCCAATTATGCGAGAGGATATCCTATCATGGCGACCTCGGTTGAGAAATTTAGTATTTTGACCTTTCCCGAGGATAGCCAGTCCAAGATATTAGGAGGGCTATCTAGCTATTTCCTGGTCTCCAAGATCTAAAACGCGGCTATGTTCTTACACTCAGATCCTTCTTAGGGGTGGTAGCCCAACCAAGGCATCATGAGGGTTATCTAGCTGTTTCCTGGTCTCGAGATCTGAATGGTAACTATGCTCTTACACTCAGATCCTTCTTGGGGGTGGTAGCCCCGACCAAGGCATCAGGAGGGCTATCTTGCTATTTTTAGGTCTCGAGATCTGTATGGCAACTATGCTCTTACATTCAGATCCTTCTTGAGGGTAGTAGCCCGACCAAGGCAGCAGAAGTAGTAGGGGGCTTCCCCGGCCAGCTCCTAGTATCGAGATCTGGATGCAACTGTACTCTTACACTCAGATCCTTCTTAGTGGGGGATGATGCCTGGCCGAGGCATCGGGGATAACGAGGGGGCTTCCCCATCTAATCCCTGGTCTTGAGGTTATTATGTTAAATTTATCTATAGTGAACCTAGTCCAACATGGATAATTTTACAGCATGTGGAGAACAAAGTTGTAGATGGAAAAAGCAGACTTTATTGATGATAAAATATGAAGTATATTGTTGTTGGGGATTTTATTGAAACCTAAATGGAGGTAGTCTACTCACGAGTCCCCTGCTTAGAGGTAGTACTTCCTTAAGTGATCTGCATTCCAGGTGTGATCGATAGGTCGACCATCTGTGTCTTCGAGCTTGTATTCCCCGTTGCAGACCACTACCTTCACCAAGTATGGTCCTTCCCAGTTTAGTCATAGGACCCCATCTGACATTTTCCTGGTATTCAAGGTCACATTCCTGAGAACTAGATCTCCTTTCTTAAAGTTCTGGGCTCTAACCTTTATGTTGAAGTTCCCAAGCGATCTTGCTCTGGTAAATTGCCACTTTCTCAGCTACCCGGTCTTGTTTTTCTTCCAAGCGATATAGATTAGCTCAGATGTTGACCTCGTTGCTTCCATGTTTAAAGTGTTCCACTCTGAAGGAGATTAGTTTATGCTCGATGGGAAGAACTGCTTTAACCCTATAGGCTGGGGAGTAGGGTGTCTCTCCTGTAGTTGTTCTCTTTATAGTCCGGTAAGCCCAAAGAACCTTGGGAAGCTCCTTGGCCCATTTTCCTTTTCTCCGTTGTAACTTCTTCCTTAACAGCTTCTTGATAGTCTTGTTGGTAGATTTTACCAGCCCATTAGTCTGAGGGTTGTCTACTGAAGCAAACCTGAAGTTGATTCCCAAGCCTTCAAAAAAGTTCTTGAATTGGGCCTTATCAAACTGCTTGCCTAAGTCGGCTAAAATGATGAGAGGGGTTCCGAATCTGCAGACCATATTTTTTTGACGAACCTCATCGCATTCTCTTATGCATCTGGGAGAGAGGTCCGACCTTGACCCACCTTGTAAAATAGTAAATCACTATAATAGCATGCTTGGCTTTCCCTGAGCAGTGGGAAGCGGTCCGATTAGGTCGACCCCCCACATGGCAAAGGGGTAAGGCGAACTGAGAGATGACAACTGCGCCGGAGGAAGGTGACTCAAGTTTGAGGTCTTATGGCATGGTTTACAGGACTGTACAAAGCTCTTCGTGCCTTGATAAATAGTTGGCCAATAATACCCCATGCGGAGCACCTGATATGCTAGAGCTTCCCCACCAATATGGTTCCTGTAGTCCCTATGGTGAACCTCTCTCAAAGCCCATTAGGCATCATCGGGATGCAAACATCAAAGCAAAGGAAGAGATTTACCCTTCCTATAATGGTATCTGTCTACTAGCAGTATCAGACATATATCCTCTTAATTCTTCTGGCTTGATCGGGCTCCTCGGGAAGCTTTATTTAACGGAGATAAGCCACTATTGGATCCATCTAGCAAGGTTGATGATCTAGGGTGTAAATTTCCTTACCCATTATTACGCTAGGTTAGGAGATAACTTGGAGAGGAACTTCTCTTGGTAAGGCTTGGCCACCATTTACAATTATCTTAGATAGAACATCTGCTCGATGATTCTGTTGTCGAGGAACCTACTCGATCTTGAATCCCTTAAACGTATTTCTAAGCAGCTGAACTAGCTTCAAATAGGCAATCATATTATCCTTTTTTTGCTTGGTAAATCCCTGAAACCTGATTGACTATGAGCAATGAGCCACTCTTGACCTATAGGTGGTCGGCCCCAAGGTCGATGGCAGCCTTCATCCCGGCTAGGAGGGCTTCATACTCAGCCTCCTTGTTGGTAGCCTTAAACCCGAATCTGAAGCAGTGACAACATTCAATCCCTTATAGGTCCACTAGAACTATATTAGCTCAACCCTAGCTTGCCCGGATGCTCAATCTGAGTAGAGGACCCAAGACTTGCAACCTTCCAACAAGCTGTCGGCCTCTGAAATCTTCTCAGAAGCAAGACTTGAAGCTACAAGGGTCGTCTGGCCTGAGAGCACTGAGAATTCTGCCACGAAGTTTGCCAAAGCCTGGGCTTTGACCATCGTTCTAGATTTGTACTTCAAATCAAACAGGGTAAGCTCCAGGGCATACAAAACTAACCTTTCGAATACATCCGACCTTTGTAAAAATTGGCGGAGAGGCTAGTCCATCACCACCGCTATTGAGTGGGCTTGAAAGTAGGGACAGAGCTTCCTCGTCGAAGTCACCAGAGCATAGGTAAGCTTCTCCAAAATAGTATTATTTTCTCTGGCTTGGTTGGAGCATGACTCACATAGTAGATAGATCGTTGGACCCTGTCTTCACATTCCTTGATCAAAGCTCTACTTACTGCAGTTTCTAAAATAACCAAGTAGATTTATAGCTCCTCTCTAGGACTTGGCTTAACTAGCAATTGAGGGATTGTTAGATACTTATTCAAGGCTTGAAAGGCTTGCTCGCTCTCCTAGTCCTACTTCATGTTTCTTCCCTTCTTGATAGCTTTAAAGAAAGGGAGACATTTATCGGTGGAGCGAGAAATGAACCTGTTGAGCACTGCTACCTGCCCGGTCAAGACTTGAACTTAGTTAATTGATGTGGGGGATTCTAGGTCTAAGATAGCCTTGATCTTTTCTAGGTTAGACTATATGCCTCTCTCATGAACCATGAAGCCCAGAAACTTCCCAAAGTTACCCCGAAAGCATATTTAAAGAGGTTCAATCTCATATGGTTTTCCCTTAGGATCATAAAAGTTCTACGAGGGTTGTCCTGATATGATTTTATGGGTTTTGATTTTGTGATCATGTCATCGTTGTACACCTCCTTTGACCTTCCAATCTCGGGTCTGAACAACCAGTTAACTATCCACTGGTATGTAGGCCCAGTGTTCTTGACACCAAACGGTATCACCTCGTAACAGTACAGACTCTGACCAGTAACGAAACGTGTCTTATCTTGGTCGGCATGATGCATCTTAATCTGGTTGTACCTTGAGAATGAAACCATAGAGCTTAGAAGTTTATTCCCGGATGTGGATTCAACCAACTGATCGATATTTGGTAAAGAAAAACTATCTTTTAGACATACCCGGTTGAGGTCGGTGTAATCGACACACAAACGCCACTTCCCATTTGCCTTCGTGACCATGACAACATTGGAGATCCATTCGGGGTAGCGTGCCTCTCTGATGAAGCCTGCTTTGAAAAAATTTGTCAACTTCCTTCTAAACCATAGCGCTTCTTTTGGTGTTAAAGTGATGCCTTTTCTGCTTAACAGGCTTGAAGGTCGAATCCATTGCTAATCGGTGAGCAGCCAATGACATAGGGATCTCGGGCAACTCGTCGTGACACCAAGTGAAGATGTCGCTGAACTCTTCGTGAAGCCTGATCTGACCTTCCTTCACTCCTAGCTTGAGGGTAGCTTTGACCTTAACCACCTTAGAAGGATCATCCTTACTGAAGGATATCTCTTCTAGTTTGTCCACAGGATGCCTGCTTGCCGATTTCGTGTTCTGTTCTTCCACATTTGGCATCATGGGGTGGTCATCTGGATTATCTGCGGGATCTATATCTTCTAAGGTCATCCCAGGTGTTTCTCCATCCTGGATCGCTGTAACCTTTACAAACTGTTTTGCTAGACCTGTTGGGTTGGTAGATACTGCATAGGACTTCCTGACAGCTTGCTGGTAACCATGCACCTCCTCTACCTTGTCCCCTACAGGAAACTTTAGGACATTATGGTATATGAGTAGGAACCCCTACAAAGATGACAAGAAATCTCTTCCTAATATCGTATTATAGGCCGATGAGGCATCTACCATAAAGAAAGTTGTCATAATAGTTTGTTGGAGAGGTGTTGTTCCAACGATTACTGGGAGGATCTTTGGTCCCATTGGTATGATCGAGTCCCAGTGAATCTGTACAGCGGGGTTATGCAGCTATTGTAACACCATTGTTTCAAATTCAGCTTCTCCAAAGTATCTTTAAAGAGGATGTCGATATTGCTGCCTATGTCGATGAGCACGCAGTGGACCATGCAATTGGCAATCTGTATCGTGACCACCATGGGATCATCATGAGGTTGCACGGTCTTGTAAACATCTGCCTCGGTGAAAATAATCTTTATTGACTAGAAGGGGTCAGCCGGGCTCTGGTCGACCTTGAAGATACCCTAACCATCATCTACATGAGGAATCTTCCTTGTATGGTTTTTTTTGGAACTATTGGAGGTGCCTGACAGAGTGGGACTTCTGTTGATGGTATGTATCACCTGGATTTGCTGCATCAGATTCGTCTGCTCGCCCTTTCTCTTCTTAGTGTGCTCGTGTATCTCACATTGTACTTCCTTTTTAGTAAAACGCTATCAAACATCTTCCCTTTATCAGAGCCTCGATCTGGTTGCACGGGTTATAGCATTCTGAATTGTTGTGACCCATATCTTCATGGAAGTCGCAGTACCTGTACCGGTTCCTCCTATCAACTAGGGCTTTCATGGATGCGGGCTTTTATAGTAGCCCCATATCCCGAATGGCAAGATAGATTGTTTCACGGGATGCACTGAAGAGGGTGCAATAATCATACCCTCTCTCATCTCTCATTACAGGGCTACAGTCCTAGTAGGAGGTAAAACCCGTGGAGGGGTTCACCTTGCTAGATACCTTTCTTGCTTGGGTTGAGAAGCAGGGAAGTGGTATATCGACATATTGGGATGCTTGTTCTGATTTTTCTGAGCTAGCTCAGATATAAGAGCTTTCTTATTTTGGCATTTCGCCATTCTCATATCATCATGCTCCATCTTGACTTTGAGTTGTTCGTCAATTTTGAATTGCTCTAGAGTCCGATCAAAGGCCTCCGGGTAGTTCTCTGTAGGTTGCTTGGCAAAGAATCGAAAAAGCTTACCCACCCACAGGTTTGGTCGGAAGTTGGCATGGGTCTCTTTCTCAGCGAAAACTCTCATCTAGATGACTTCCTTGTGGAAGCATTTCATATATGACCAGAGTGTCTGACCTCGCTCCTGGATCACATACTATAGGTATGTGGGATCCTTTGGATGCGGTTTAATCCTTTGGAACTGCGACCAGAAACCTGTTGATCGTTTTGTTAAATAATCCATACTACCAGCAGGCGGCTTCTTGAACCAAATTTTTGCGTAGTCTGTCAGGGTGGTAGGGAACATCATGCACATGGTAGCCCTGGTGGAATTCTAGACTTCCATTTGCTGGATGACAATCTCTAGGTGGCTCAAGGGGTCTTCTGTCTCTGAAAATTTATCTTTTGTCATCTTGAATTTCGACGGGAGCTCTGCCTCCCGGATCCTTCTGGTGAAGGGAGTATTCATATTGCTCAAAGGATCCTTCTTGTCCTTCTTATACTTTCCCTTGTTTATCTGTTGGATCTCTTTATGTAGCTTGGCCAGCTAGTCTCGTAGGCACTAATCCTTGGGATTCTTTAAGTTGACATCGGACTCCTCACTGTCAGATCCGTCTGATGAACTGGTGATCTCTACCCGATCCTCTTTATGAATGGGACCTACCTGAGGGCTTCGCTGGCTACCTTCCCCTCTAGCCCAGGCTTCCCTCCCTGGGCTGATGGGTAAAGAGCCTCTCGCTACTCCTGGGGTGGGCAGGGTATGCACTGTAGATTTAAGTCGTATGGCTTGGTAATGTGATGGTCATCCAGGAACTGGGGGGATGGGCCCTAGCCTTTCCCGGATCAAAGGTTGAGCACCGATTCTATCACGGACTGGCTCTAGAGGATAAGGTCCCAGGCGATCGAATGTGGGTTGCTTGGATCCGGGCCTGCTCGGCTCTCCTTGAGTGTTGGGATTTACTGGCCAGACCGCAATGCCCTTAACTAGCAGGCGAAGGTGGACGTTCTCCGTAAAGGTCGCCACTTGTTGGTCGAGTGCGGCTTGGCTTATCATAGGAGGATCAAAATCCCGTGCAGCGGTTGGCTGGTCCGGAGCTTGGCTGTGGCGTTTGGATTTTCTCCCCTTCTTTGGGGCCTTTCGTGTTGATGTAGCCGAAGATTGTCCTAAAGCTTCGGGGAGTCCTTAGGAGGAGCGGAGCCTCATAATTTCATCAAAATAACAAACACGTAACTATTAATTTGATTATCCGGGTGTGGAGTTTTTCCCATAGACAACGCCAGAAAGTGTTAATGGAGTATTTACTCGAGGTGAGAAATTTCAGTTAACACCCACGAGACCACTACCACGGAGGTGGTGGCCGGGGTTAGTACCTTTGATACCTAACTTGTTTCGAACAAAGGTAGGTGTTTAAATATGAAAACAATGAGAATGGGAATATAGCTCTTTATTATAGATCATGTAAGTTATACAAAAATAACTCAAATACTCTCAATCTCTCTTGGGTATTGTAGGGTGGCAACCTCGTGCCTATTGAATAGTAAAATACATCGATGATCGTGTTCTGAAGTTAGAATTTAGGCTAAAGTCGACTCTTTTTTTTAAGTTAATTGTTCTATTAGTCGCTCTACCCTTGGTGATCATTCTTGGCTATATTTATACATGGTCCGAGTTGTTAAAACTTGTGAATCTCTCACCATGATTCTCTGAATCCATTCCCTCCTTATCAGGCGAGATATTTTATTTAAAAATCATTGACTTTGGCTTAATGACAGAGTTGAGAATATCTTCGGTAGAGATAAGTTTGTTTCCGTTACGGACTCAATCACTTACCCAGAACGTACGCGGTCATTTATCATTCGTTAGAGCATTGATATGATCTTGTGTACCTTCAAGGTGTGACTCCCCATTGAGGTCATCAAGCATGGTGTTTGCTCCCTGAAATTGTGGGAGGGGTATATCTATATCATGGTACTAGGAGCTTGGTCTGACCTTTCTTCATTCACTTGGAGCTTGATATGGCCCTGTATGCACCCTTTGGTGGTAACAGAGTTTCGGTGAGGTCCCTCCTTCTTATCATGCTAGTTTCGAATCTTCTTTTGGTGAAGTTGAGCTATGCAATAGCATAAACCTGATGTCTTTACAGGACCTTTTTACGTCTAGAGTGGACGGAGTGTTTCTAGGGAGGTTACAAGGTAGTTTCAACCTCGGGGAGCCTGGGCCATCATACGCGGGCTTCCTCTGAATTCTTGTTTTGGTGTGGGTGTTTCCAGAGCTCATCGACTCTTCCTCGCATCTATGGGGTGGCTCCACAGCTTACCACTAGCACCTATGGTTCAATGGTGGGTAATCTCAAAATTGGATCCGGGCTAAGAGAGTGAAAAATTTCCCTTTTGTCCCTAGCCAAATTTGGCTATTAACAGAATCTATGATACCAACAGGCAATTTCCTAAACCAAGTCTTTACGTAGTCAGTCATGGTGGATAGTAACATCCTACACATGGCATTCTGGACTTCCATTTGCTAGACGAAGCTCTCCTAGTAGCTTGGGGGGTCTTAGGTTTTGGAAAACTCATCCGCTGGCATTTTGAACTTTGGTGGGAGTTAAGCTTCACGGATCCTTTTTGTGAAGGGAGCATTCATTTCGCTTAGAGGGTCATTTTTGGCCTTCTGGTTCTTCCTTTCTTCATTTGTAGGATCTCTTTCTACAGCTTTGTCAGTTGATCGCTTAGGCGTTTGTTCCTGTGTTTCTTAGAGTCAACCTCGGATCCCTCGCAGTCAGATCCCTCACTGTCAGATCTGTCGGATGAACTGAAGACTTCTATCTGGGCTTCTTGACGAGCGGGATCTACCAGAGGGCTTTGATAGCTACCTTATACTCTAGACCAGGATTTTATCCAGGAATCTACCGGATGAGGGGCTTCTCGCTTCTCCCGCGATAAGGCATCTGTTGCAGATTTGAGCTGCCTAGGTGGATAACATGAGGGCCTGCCAGGAATAGGGGGCATGGGCCCTAACCTATCCCAGATTGAGGATTAAGGTCCCATCCTATTACGGGATGGCTCCGATGGAGGAGGACCCAATCGATCAAAGGCGGGCTGCCTGGTTCAAGGCAAGCTTGTCTCTTCCTGAGTGTTGGGATTCAGCAGCTGGGTTGTGATGCCCTCAGCTAGCAGGCAAAGGTGGAGGTTCTCCACGAAGGTCATTGCTTGTTGGTCGAACATGGTCTGGCTTATCATAGAAGGGCCATAAGCTCATGCTACGGTAGGCATGGCCAGAGCTTGGCTATGGTGTCCAGACTTTTTACCTTTTCTTAAGGCCTTTCATGTCGATGCAGCAGAGAGTTGTCTCGATGCCTCGGGATGTCCATAGGAGGATCGGAGCCTTAGAAAAACTGTAAAACAACGAACACGTAAACTTTTAGTTTGGCTAGTTGGGTGTGGTTGTTCCCACAGAAGCTCCAGAAAGTGTTAATGGAAAATTTGCCCAGGGTGAGGAATTCCAGTTAACACCCTTGAGACCACTACCGCGGAGGTGGTGACAGGGGATGGTACCTTTGGTACCTAGGTTAATCAAACAACGGTGGATGTTTAAAGTATATGTTAATACAATGAGAAAGCGAATATAATGCTTTTACTATCAATTATGTATATCATACAAAAATCCCTCAAATGATCCCAATCTCTTCTAGGTATAGTCGGATGGTGGCTTTGTACCTGTCGAAAAATAGATAGCAATGGTGGCCGTGTTCTGATAATAGAATTTTCGCTCAAAAGTTCTCTTCCCTTTTGCATGATCGGACCTATTTGTACACAGTCCCATTAGGTTAAACTCATAGTACATTATTCTTCCAATCAAATCCTCCCCTAACAGGCATGATCCTCTTTTTTAAACATCGTTGACTTTGGTTAACAATGGGATGAGATAAGTTTGTTTCCTCTTCAGACTCAATCACTTGCCATGTACATACGTGATGTTTTAATGTTCGTTGGATTGTGGATATGATTCAGATTGCTTTTTTTGCGTGATGCCTCATGAAGGCCGTCGAGTATGGTGTTCCCTTCCTCAAAGAGAGAGGTATATATATGTTTTGGTTTTGGTACCAGAAGCTTGTTCCAGCCTTTCCAGGTCCCTCGAAGCTTGAGATGCCCCCTGTGGAAGCTTTTTGGTGGTAACAGAGTTTCAAGGAGCTTCCTCCTACCTGTCCGGATAGGTTTGAATATTCCTTTGGGAAAGTGGAGCGATACTACAGTTCGAACTTGATGTCCTTATAGGTCACTCTTTACGTCTGGAGAGGACGGTGGACTTCTGGGAGGTTATAAGGTAACTTCGACCTCGAGAAGCCTGGATTGTCATGTATCAGGCGTGCACCGGGCTCCAGCTTCTGTTTAAGAAGCTCTATCTGATTGTGTCGGGTTCACTTGGGGTGTTCCCAAGGTGTGACTACCTTTCCTTGCTTCTACGGAATGGCCCAATAGCTCAACCCCTGGAACCGTGGTACCGTGGTAGGTAATTTTGGATTTTGACCTGGGCTAGGAGAGTAGAAAATTTTCCTTCGGTCCCTAGCCAAATTTGGCTACTAACAACTTGATTTGCTTTGATGTCAACATCCTGCAATGCCAGTTGGGCCTTGAGAGAGGTCGACTCTGGGGATGGTGAGAATCACATTGGTAGGGATGCCTTAGCTTATCAAGTACTTCGCATGGGATACTACTACCCGACTATCCTCCAAGATGCGAAGATGTTTGTGTAGCCCTATGAACCATGCCTCAAACTTAAGCTACCTTCCACCTGAACGACTATCTTCAATAAGTTTTCCTTACCCTTTCGCCGTTTGGGGGTCGACCTGATCAGTTCGCTTCCCACTGCCCATGGACAGGCAAAACACGCCATTGGAGCCATTGATTATTTTACCAGATGGTTGGAAGCGGGACCCCTCTCCTAGACCTCTGAGGAGAATACAACAAAGTTCATCAAACCCAACGTGGTTTGCAGGTTCGACACTCCACTTATCATAATCATTGACCTAAGCAAACAGTTCGATAACACCCGATTCAGGGGCTTTTGTGAAGGCATGGGGATCGACCTCTGGTTTGCTTCAGCAGTTCACTCGCAGACTAATGGGCTGGTTAAGTCTACCAATAGGACTATCAAGAAACCGATAAAAAGAGAAATGCAACAAAAGAAGGGTAAATGGGACGAGGAGTTTCATGAAGTCCCCTGGGCATATCGAACCACAAAGGACAACTACTAGGGAAACACCATAATCGCTAGCTTTTAGGGTCAAAGCAGTCCTTCCCATTGAGCACAAGCTGACCTTGTTCAGGGTATAACACTTTGAACCAGAGAGCAACGGGGTTAAACTTCGAGCTATGTTAGACCTCCTTGAGTAAAAGCAAGTTCGGGTAGCCGAAAAGGTTGAGGTATATTAGAGCCAAATCATGAGGTATTTCAACATAAGGGTGAAGGTCGTGAGCTTCAAGGAAGGAGACCTAGTACTCAGAAAGGTAACCCAGAACACCTGGATAAAATCAAACGGGTTTTCGACACCCAATTGAGAGGGACCATACCTGGTAAAAGTAGTGGTTCCCAGCAGAGCTTACAAGCTGGAAGATATGGATGGTTGACCCATTGATCACACCTAGAACACTGATCATTTGAAGAAGTTCTACCCTTTAGGTAGGGGACTCCTTAGCAGTCTATCCCCATTTAGGAATCAATAACTTTAATTCTTTGAAACAGTTATGTACTCCATTTTTGTCATCAATAATGTCTCCTTCTAAGTTTTCGCCATCCCCGGTTACATATGGTTTTCTCCACCAGTAAATTCACCATGGTCACCATAAACCAAGGAATGGCTTAAAAGCATCCTTGACGCCTTGGTCAGGCACCACCCCCCGCCAAGAAAGGTCTGAGTATAAGAGTATAGTTGCTATCCAGATCTCGAGACCAGGATAGCTAGGAAGCATACCTTATGCCTTGGTCGGGCTACCACCCTCTGAAATAGATCTGAGTGTAAGAGCATAAATGCCATCCAGATCTCGAGAATATGATAGCTAGGTAGCATTTCTGATGCCTTGGTCGGGCTACCACCCCTAAAAAGAATATAAGTTTAAGAGAATAGTTGTCATCCAGATCTCGAGACCAGGATAACTAGGTAGCATACCCGTTGCCATGGTTGGGATACCACCCCAAGAAGAGTCTGAGTGTAATGGCTTAGTTGCCATCCAGATCTCGAGACCATGATAGCTAGGTAGCATACCTGATGCTTTGGTCGGGCTACCACCCCAAAAAGGGATCTGAGTGTAAGAGCATAGTTGTCATCCAGATCTTGAGGTCGTGATAGCTAGACAGCATACCTAATGCCTTGGTCGGGCTACCACCCCAAAGAATGATTTAAATGTAAGAGCATAGTTGCCTGCAAGATCGAGGTCGTCATGGTTAGGTAGCTCCCCTATACAAGGGGAAAGAGTATCTTGGTCAATACACCATAATTTTTGCCTAGTATCAAATGCTTAATATATGGAATGTTGATACCCTGATTATCCTAGAAAAGATGATAATCTTTGAAAAGATCCAATTAGAATCAGTTCGATCACATCTCCTGATAACCTGGGACTTGACAAAGATAAGATAAATACCTCGGTCAGGGTACGATCGAGGTCGTTGGACATCATGCAAGGGGAATACATACCGACATTAGCAAGACATAAAATTCTACTAAGTGCTAAGAGCTGGAGCTCGCTATCTACCCTGCTTGTTTACTTTACCTAACAGATTTGAATCTTTATTCGCCATATTTAATTAATTCAAGATTGTATTGGGTGCTATACCTAGATCGACATCAGAAGTAAAGCAAGGAGTATCCAGAAATTTTAAAAATTCGTAGGCAAAAATCAATCAAAACAAGTATTTAGGGAATATGAGTACGCTTTCATTAGTCAAAGAAGATGGAGCCTATACCCTCGGTTAGGCTACCTTAATTCCAGCAAGGAGCCCACCCTAGATTCTGGGCAACATAAGCAGAAAAAAACAACAGGGTTAACTGGTTATGATTGAAGTAGGGTGCCCACCCACTTTTCTGGGCTATTGAGATAAATCAAAAATGGATCATACATCGGCATCCTCCTAATGTCCTCCTCCTACTACTCCACCCTCTTGGGTTACCCACCTCTTTGCTGATCAACTAAATCCTTAGCTAGCTCTTGATCGACCACCGCTATGACTTCGGGGGGAATGGATTCACTTTATGAAGTAGTAGTCACCCCACCTCAACTTGATTATTGGGATCCTCTTCCTCGATGGGTTCTTCAGAATAAGCTGTGTCAACCCAGTCCTGTATCTCCTCTTAAACCCTTGAAAGGTTCTTTTCAGCCTTCAGAGAAGCAGAAAGGTCTCTCTCAGCCTGTTTTGACTGGACCCCCGCACTCACTTGAGTGAGCGGGACCCCTCGGTCTGTATTGATTGAACTCTCTAGAAGCCCCTCAAGGTCCCGGGCTTAAAGGAATAGAAGGATGGTGTGGAAGGCTCATGTCAAGTGCTTGTTTGCTAGCTCCAGCAACACCAGAAGTACCAGTCTCGTCACCAGCAGGGAGGGACATATCCCATACCTTGGCCATGAATTCCTTCTTATCATAGCCATCGATGACAAAAATGTTGAATGGTGGAGGCAGCTCCTTGGCGACTTGGTAGGATGCATAGACGTATCCACTCCCGAAAGAGGTTTCTACTTCTGCTTACAACTTAGCTATATGGGCATGTCGGTCTAGGTTCTCCACTTCTTGCCTTCTGACCTCCACCTTTCAGTCATCCCTCTCCCTTTTTTATCTCGCTAACTTCATGGCATCATGGTTGAAAGTTCACTTTAGCCTCTGATAGTTACATTGAAGCTCGTTTAGCTCCTCAGTCTTCTCCTAGTTAATGGTCATCTCCTATACCAGGTCCCGAGCTTCACCGATCAACCTCACGGATTCTTTAGCTTTGGCCTCAGCTTTGATAGCACAGTCTAGCAGAGAGGTCACTTGATGGCTCATAGCCACATTATATTTTGTTAACCGGGAATTCACTTGAGAAGAGAAATTCCACTTAACACCCTCGAGATAACTACCACGTAGACGATGGCCAGGATTGGTACCTTAGGCACCTAACCTGATTGAATAAAGATGGATATATGAATCTAAGTGCAATGAAGACGGGAATGTAATGACTTTATTATCAGTTAAGAATATTGTACAAATAGACTCCTAAACACTTTTAACCTGTCTGGGATACAGTAAGGTGGCAACCTCGTGCCTGTCGAATAGTAGATAATAATGGGGGCCGTGTTCAGATTATAGAATTTAGGCTGAATTCTAACCCTCTCTTCTTCTCTTGTACTCTCAATTCTCTATGTCACTCTTCTTTTGTCAAAATTTTCTTTTTTCTCTATCGATCATGCTTGGGTACCTTTATACATGGCCCGAATGGTTTAAACTTATGGATCTCCCGCCCTGATTCTTTGAATCCCATCCATCTTTATCATGCGGGGATCTTTTATTTAAAAATCATTGACTTTAAGGTAATAATGGATACGAGAATATCTTTGGTGGAGATTAGTTTGTTTCCTTTTTGGACTCAATCTCTTGCCTTACGTGTACATAGAGTTTTTATATTCGTTGGAGTCTAAATATGATCTTGTGTATATTCATGGCATGATTCTTCATGGAGGTCGTCAAGTTAGGAGTTCATTTTTTTCACACAGCGAGGTACACATTTACCTTAGTTCTGGTCTTAAAAGCTTTGGCATAACCCTTTCTGGTCCTTTAAAGCTCGAGACGGCCTTGTGGGCTTCCTCTTTCTTATCCATATAGATTCAAGATTTCCCTTGCGAATTGGAGCATAGCTATAACGTGAATCTGATTCCCTTAAGGGTCCCTTTTTTATGTCTGTAGAAGATAGCGGGCTTCTGTAAAGGTTACGAATTAATCTCGACCTCGGGAAGCCTTGATTTGAAAGGAGCTCAATTTGTTTGTGTCGGGCTTCACCTCAAATTCTTCTTGAGCTTGACAACCTTTCCTTGCTTTCGCAGGGTGGTTTCAGAGCCAGGCCCTAGAGATCGGGGTATAGGTGATCTCGATAAGCCCGGATAACCGCACATCGTGCTTTGGTCGAATTCCAGTGTTCGCAAGAAAGGCATAACCTTGTCATGTCGAGCTTCATTCTTGGTAGTTCTGAGGCCTGATAACCCTTTCTCACTTGTGCAGGGGCAGTTCTATGGCTTGCCCTTTGGGCCCGGGGTCTAATGAATAGCGAGCGCAGGCTTTGACTCGGGTTAGAAGAGTGGAAAATTTATCTTTGGTCCCCAAGCTAAATTTTCCTATTAACAAAAGTCCCTTCTGACTTGAACACCGCTGATTGAGTTGGGATTGGAATCGGATTCCTTGTTTTAATTGGGAAAACTTTCCTTTTTTACTGTTATCAGTATCTCAATGAAAATCCTCACATTTAATGCACGAGTGTCGTGGCGTGCGCAGACTGATATGTCTTTCAAAATAATCCGGCTACGTTATGGCCATCCCTGTATTTCGAGGCGATCCTACTGAAGATTTTGTCGACATCACTGGCTCTTCCACCTTTATTTAAATCCGGTCTCCTTATCATTTTCCTCACACTTTCTTTTAAATTTCAAGTTTTCAAAAATCCCTCACTTTGTAAACTTCTTTAGCTACGCCTCTGTTATTTCTCTCCTCAAAATCCTATTTTATTATGTCGAATATCAGTCATGACTCTTTTGATTCTCTCGTTGATGTCACAGAGGTTTCCATTCTTGCCCAAGGAAAGCGTGCTCGACGAGACCTTAATGAGGATGACTCAACACTGACCCTGCAACGTCGTCGATTGAATAGGAACGTGGTTATTGGGACTGGGTTTTCTAATCGACAAGATAATCCACTGAGCTTGGTTGATGAAGATTTCGATAAGGAAAACAGAGATAGCGTTGCTGAAAAGGACCAAGTCACATTTGTCGGTCTTTCTCTGGAGTGGCGTCTTCCCTATGACTTCAAGGTCATTCCAGACTCCACCAGTGAACCGCAGTCGATCAGTCATATAAGGTCCAAATATGGCATCCCTAATAGTGTCACTCTCACAGTGCCCCATAGAGACTACGACGTCTTCAATCCACCCAAAAGCGTGTTTCCCATCCATGTTGCTGCCTTCGAGAATGGGGTCAGGCTCCCCCTTCATCCTACTCTTCGATGGGCTCTCAACGCCCTACAACTAGCTCCCCTCTAGTTGACACCTGGCTTTTTGAAAGCATCTGATCGGCTTCCTCGTGTTGTGGAGGTAACAATGCGAGCTAAGCAAGGTTACCCAGGAGCTAGGAGCTGAGCAGCTAGCATACCTCTTTCATATTGGAAGCCTGTCCGGGGCTCCTCGAGGGCAGTTCTATGCCAAGGCAAAGAACAAACTCAATTTCATCATCCTTGGCACTTCAAGGAAAGATCCAGCTTGGAAGGAGGAGTGGATCCTAGCTGGCAAGGATTGGGGAAGCTTGAAGCTGGTGTTGAAGAGGTTTTCCCTGTTCGCCAGTCAAATTAATCCGGCTATGCCTTTCAAGATGAGGTCATAGGGCAATTTGTTAATTCTTGCCCAAGGGGCAGTCCTTCAATGACGGCTTCAAAGCCCATATAATTTCTTATTAATAGAAAAATTTTGCTAGAGGATGAGGGATAAATTTTCCACTCTCCTAGCTCGAATCAAAGCCCGAATTCACCATTTAAACCCCGGGCGAATCATAAAACTACCCTCCAGAAGCAAGGAAGGGTCATTGGGATTCAGAGCTATTAGGAATGAAGCTCGGCATGACTATGTCGAGCTCTTTACACAAACGCTAGAATTTAGGAAAAGCCTGATGTGCAAATATCCGGGCTTCTCGAGATCAACTATCCTGGAACCTCGATTTTTGGGGCCTACCTCCAGAACCACCCTGCGAAAGCAAGGAAAGGTCACCGAGCTTAGGAGGCACTCAAAGTGAAGCCTGACACAAACAAGAGTGAGCTTCTTCCTGAACAAGGCTTCCCGAGATCAGATTTAACTCATAGCCTAAGCTAGAAACCCGGCAACCTCTCTAAAAGCCTGCTGTCCGCATCAAATACGAAGAGAGAGCCTCTAAGTAGATCAGATTCATGTTATAACTAATGTTCTAATTCACTAAGGGATGCCTCTAACCTACCTGGAAATGAAAGAAGAATCTTGCCTAATATACACTACCCTCAGTAAGTGCCCACAAGGCCATCCCGAGCTTCTGAGACCAAAACTAAAGCACAGGTCTCCCTCGCCCTATGAAGCAGCGAGCACCTAACTCGACGTCTTCTATAAAGAATCATGCCATGAGTGCATACATGATCCTATCTACACTCCACCGAACATTAAAACTCTACTTACGTGTAAGGCAAGAGATTGATTCCAAAGAGGAAACAAACTTATCTCCTCCAACGATATTCTTGAGTGATATTCTTGAGTCCATTATTTATTCGAAGTCAATGACTTTTCAGTAGAGGATCCAACCCGAAAAGGAGGGAACAAATTCAGAGAATTGTGGTGGGAGATGCACCTGTTCAAATGGCTTGAACCATGTATAAATAGGAGGAGAGAGGATGGAGAATAGGCAGATCGATGGTAAAAGCGACATAGAGAGCACAGTGACTGAGAGAATGGAGAGAGCCTAAATTCTGTTATCATAACACGGCCACCATTGTATCTAGAATTTGACAGGCACGAGGTTGCCATCCTCCTATGCCCGAAAGAGATTGTGAGCATATTTGTGAAATTTCTGTATACCATAAGTGATCTATAACAAAATTCTCGTCTGTCGTCCTAGTAGCATCCGAATATTCATTTCTATCGTAACCGGTCAGGTATCTAAGGTACTGATGTAGGGAAAAAACGGTTTAGAAATGCAGCGGAAGCGTGAGAAAAATGAAAATAAGGGTTTGCGTATAAATAAAAAATTTCAATTTTCTGCAACAGGAACCTTAACCTTAGATTAATTGATGTATATAAAAGTATCATATATTTTTCGCGTGACGATTGAACAAGCACCGAATTGATTCCGTAAGATCTTCCAATCCAACCACGAACATGAATCACCTTGGAGTGTGAGCTCCCTTTCTTTAAATTGTGTTCTTAAGGATGGAAAAAAAGTAAAAATCTTTTCTTTGTTAGTTACAAATATCCTCCAAAAGAAAAATCCAAGAACTTTCGATCACTTGTGAATTATCAATCAATTTAATTGAAACTTGCGTGAACCTTGATTCAATGTTGTACACAAAACCCTTTTGATGTGAAGGATACTAGTATACTATTGAAAACAAAAACGTTCCCCTTTTTTCTCTTCTAGGCCGAATTCACACACCCTTTATCTATGGGTTGATCGAATTTTGTCTAGATCAAAAACTAATTTTTCTCCCTCAAAATTCTCTCTTGCTATGACAAATTCTCTCTTGAAAATTACCTAGGCATGGCCGAAATTTTCGTCATAAAATTCATAGGGCTGCCCGAAAATCACACACATATATATAAAGGATCAAAAATCCTTTCCTAAGAAGGATTTACTTGGTTGACAAGAATCCTTTCCTTAGGTGGATTTATTTGGTAGTTAAGAATCCTTATCTTAAAAAAATTCTATCCTTTTGTATATATATATGGGCTGGACGAATTTTATATGATATAGATTAGGATCACAAATCCTTTCCTAAGAAGGATTACTTGGTAGTTAAGAATCCTTTCCTTAGGTAGATTTACTTGGTGGTTAAGAATCCTTTTCAAAAAGGAATTCTATCCTAACACCAAGACTCCTAATCCAACTCAAAAGTGTATTTGTAACCATCTTAAAGACTTCCTAATTTGATTAGATAAATAACTCCATTTATTTATCTACTTATCAAATATAGTCTTTAACATTAACTATACTACCAACAATAGTATAGTTTTAGGAGACCATCTCCTATTAAGAAAAGATTTTAACTTTTAATTAAATAATTAATTAATCAACTTTTAAATTAATTTCCATTTAATTAAATAAGAATAAAATAAAAATAATATATTTAAGCTATTCACCATAGCCATTGCCGCCCATACCTAGTATAAAGGCCATATATTATTTTTCTTATTTTATTAAATCCATTACATATATCTTGGAATACAAGAACTCCTTTCTTGGCGAACAAGTCTTCACACAACCTTCAGTCGTTAGAACTCCCTTGGCTACCTCCCATGGGCGTGAGCACCCCTTGCCCATACCCATGGGCGTGTGCATGTCACCAGCCTATAAAGGGCTGCCATGTGCAGCCCATGGCTACAACAAGGACTGCTGTGCGCAGCCCATGCCACAACAAACGTGGCTGCGTGCTCTTCGCACGTACGTTCGTTGTTACAGCTCGCACGGTCCCAAACTTGTTCCGGTTACTCCTAATTCTTCAAACCTTCGAGTCTTTGAAACTTGAATGTATTGCAGAAGAATTTACATAACAAAATACTGCAGTTTTTTTTTATTACAACAGCAAAATAAAAAAAACTTAGCAACTACGAAGAAGGTAATTATGGCGATAATAGACCACCCTTCTTGTTACAATCCCAAAACAAAATTACATTGAAATTCTAGGACCAAAATTGAGCAATAACAAACAACATATAAAACATATATATATCCATACATTCCAATGTAAATATATATATGCGAATACCTAGAGTACCATCTCTTACTAAAACATGCATATATACAATAAATTAAAAAGATTCACGAACACATACATCAATTAATCAAGGGTACAATCAGGCTCTGATACCAATTGTAGGGAAAAAACAGTTTAGAAACGCATCGAAAGCGTGAGAAAAACGAAAATTAGGGTTTGCGTATAAATAAAAAATTTCCCTTTTATGCAACAAGAACCTTAACCCTAAATTAATTGATGTATATAAAAGTATCATACCTTTTTCGCGTGACGATTGAACAAACGCCGAATTGATTCCGTAAGATCTTCCAATCCAATCACGAATGTGAATCACCTTGGAGTGTGGGCTCCCTTTCTTTAAATTGTATTCTTGAGGATGGAAACAAAGTAAAAATGTTTTCTTTGTTAGTTACAAATATCCACCAAATGAAAAATCCAAGAACGTCCGATCACTTGTGAATTATCAATCAATTTGATTGAAACTCGCGTGAACCTTGATTCAATGTTGTACACAAAACCCTTTTGATGTAAAGGATACTATTATACTATTGAAAACAAAAACGTTTACCTTTTTTCTCTTCTACGCCGAATTCACACACCCTTTATCTATGAGTTGATCGAATTTTGTCTAGAGCAAAAACTATTTTTTCTCCCTCAAAATTCTCTCTTGCTATGCCAAATTCTCTCTTGAAAATTACCTAGGCATGGCCTAAATTTTCATCATAAAATTCATAGGGTTGGCCGAAAATCACACACATATATATATAGGATCATAAATCCTTTCCTGAGAAGGATTTACTTGGTTGGCAAGAATCCTTTCCTTAGGTTGATTTATTTGGTAGTTAAGAATCCTTATTTTAAAGAAATTCTATCCTTTTGTATATATATATGGGCTGGACGAATTTTATATGATATAGATTAGGATCACAAATCCTTTCCTAAGAAGGATTACTTGGTAGTTAAGAATCCTTATCTTAAAGGAATTCTATCCTTTTGAATATATATATGGGCTGGCCCGAATTTTATATGATATAGATTAGGATCACAAATCCTATCCTAAGAAGGATTACTTGGTAGTTAAGAATCCTTTCCTTAGGTAGATTTACTTGGTGGTTAAGAATCCTTTTCAATAAGGAATTCTATCCTAACACCAAGACTCCTAATCCAACTCAAAAGTGTATTTGTAATCATATTAAAGACTTTCTAATTTGATTAGATAAATAACTCCATATATTTATCTACTTATCAAATATAGTCTTTAACATTAACTATACTACCAACAATAGTATAGTTCTGGGAGACCATCTCCTATTATGAAAAGATTTTAACTTTTAATTAATTAATTAATTAATCAACAAATAAATTAATTTCCATTTAATTAAATAAGAATAAAATAAAAATAATATATTTAAGCTATTCACCATAGCCATTGCCGTCCATACATAGTATAAAGACCATATATTATTTTTCTTATTTTATTAAATCCATTGGACCTTAATAAAAAGTCCGCATGTGAACTAGACCTATTCTTACAAAAAGAAACAAGTTCACATGCCTTATTACAATTCTAGATGGACCCCTAAATTTGTCCGGTAGAGTATATGAAGTGATCCATGCAAGTTCGTGTGGATTGGGGATCTTGACGGGCTATCTAAATTTAGGCTCCAATAGACACAACCCAATCACAATCAACAAAAGATTCACTTAGGTCCAATCTATTTAATTTTAGTTCATTCAACTAAAGAACTAAAATTGAACTCTTAAATAAAGATAGAATAAGTTGATGTTATTCATTCATACCCTAGACAACCTTATTGGAGAAAGTGTATCTTCGTGAAGAATACCAGTAATCACCATGAGCTCATAGACCGCCTATAGCTCTCCAAGTTACCATATTTACTCATATGACCACATTTTGAAATTGGTTATTTTGACTTATCCAGAAGCCATGTTTCAATAGACACTAATGAAAACTTAACGTTAAGATTTAATATCCAATACCTCAAAACATCCATATGATGGTATTCTACTCTCATTCAATAAATGGAGCCACGATGTCCTTTATCGATTAACAAATGAATACCACCACATTATCGATGATAGACTATGCTATATAATCATACTCATTGATAGCTCAAATGATAACACTTGCAACCTTAATTCCATCATTTATCTCAGGATTGAGATAGACTCTCCGATTGTCTTCAAATGCAAACTTTTACCTATTGACGGTTCTAGATAAAGTATTTCATTTTGATTCTATTTAATGCACCTGGTGCACTAGATTCTTTTGCCCAAAGACACCACACTTTGATGATTTTAGACTCATCATAACACATTTGATCCCACTCAAATGCTAGCAAAAGAATCTACAACTTTGACAAGATAAAGGTGCCCAACCTTCTATCTTAAGTTGTGAATATTATTCAAGACTAGTTAAAGAATTGTGTCTACCACATACATATCTAGATGTATGAACAATTCTTCTTTTCTCATAGTCTTTTGACCTTATAATTATTTACTTTTGACACTTATGATAAATAAACTATAAATGCTATAAGATTTTTTAAACTAGAAATCACTTTATTCATATGAAAAGATTGTTAATTACAATATTACACTCTTGCTATCGAGAGACCAGTTGGCAGAGCTTCAAAAAATGATCCAGAAGATGAAGAAGGGGAAGTATAAGAAGGACAAGAAAGATCCTCTAAGTGAGATGAATGCTTCCTTCACTAGAAAGATCCGAAAGGCGAAATTTCTAGCCAAAATTCAAAATGTTGACTGATAGATTCTCCGGGACAGAGGATCTCTTGAGCCATTTGGAGTGCTTCGTCCAATAGATAGAGGTCCAGAACATGACAAGGGTCGTCATATGCCAGATGTTCCCAACTACGCTGACAGATTATGCTAAGACCTAGTTCAGAAAGCTACCCGCTGGTAGTGTGGATTTCTTCATGAAGCTGTCAACTGATTTTTTCTTCCAATTCCAGGGAGTTTAACCCCTATTAAAGGATCCAATCCATCTATATTATGTGATTTAGGAGAGAGGGGAAGCCTTTCGGGATTATATCGAGTGTTTCCACAAGGAAGTCATCCTGGTGGGAATCTTCACTGAGAAAGAAACCCTCGCTAAGTTCAAAAGGAACCTGTGGGCGGGCAAGCTTTTCTAGTCTTTTACCAAGCGGCCTCTAGAGACCTACCAAGAAGCCTATGATGGGGCTCTGGAGCAAACTGAAGTCGACAAACAGCTCAAGGTCAAGATAGAACACGATGATATGAGAGTCGTAAAGCAACAGAAGAATAAATCTCTCAAACCAAAGTAAGCTCAAAAAAGCCAGAATGGTCCCCCCAACAGGTCGACGTATCGCTTCCTTATTTCTCAACCCAGACCGGAATGGTATCCCATAAAATGAACTCCTCCGTGGGGTTCACCTCCTCCCAGAACAGTAGCCTCAATAGCTCGAGATGAGAGAGGATATGATCATTACACCCCTTAAATGTATCCCTTTAAACAATCTATCTCGCCATTTGGGATAATGGGTTACTAGAGAAGCTCGCACCCAAGAAAGCCCCCTGTCGATAAGAGGAACCGTTATAAGTATTGTGACTTTCACGAAGACGCGGGACACAACACTTCAGAGTGTTATAACCTGTGAAACCAGATAGAGGCTTTGATCAGGGAAGGATGTTTGGTATAATTCTTACAGCAGGTCAGGGATAACATTCAGACTGGAAGAGAAGTGCAAGCCTAGATCCGTGAGCACGTTGAGAAGAGAAAGAGGGAACAGGCGGATCTGATGCAACAAATCCAGGTGATATATGCCATCAGCGGAGGACCCACTCTAGTTGGTACCTCCACTAATTCAAGGAAAAACCACGTAATAAAGATCCCTCGTGTAGATAAAAGGAGAGGTATCTTCAAGGTCGACAAGAGCCCGACCAACCTTTCCCAGTTGTCACAGATCATTTTCATCGAGGCGGATGTCTATAACATCATGCAGTCTCATGATAATCCAATGGTGGTCACGGTGCAGATTGCCAACTGCATGGTCTATCACGTGCTTGTTGACACAAGCAGTAGCGTCGGCATCCTCTTCAAAGATACTTAGAAAAAACTGAATTTGAAATAATGGTGTTACAATAGTTACACCACCCTGCTTTACGGATTCACTGGGGACTCAATCATACCTAAGGGATTGATGATCCTCCCGGTAATTTTGGAACAACCCCCCTCCAGTAAAATATTATGACTGACTTTTTGGTGTGTTAGGTTTTAGATTTGCGTTGGCTTGATTCCATAACAAAACGCTCTTTGTTTGTATTGCTTAGTTGCTTAGGTGGTTCGTGATAAGATTGGGCTTTAAAGATGGAAAGCAACTTCGTATGCAAAGTTCATCATCAAGAGGATATATGCATACTTGGATGCTAAGGTATCAAGATTCTTCCTCCTCTTGCAAGGCGTAGGCGCACACACACACACAATTCATACATATGTGTCCCTGTATAGTTGTGCACCATTAAATGCGCACACAACACAATTTATACATTTGTGTCCCTGTATCATAACATATCATTTGGTATAACACATTCACACACTTGAAGCTGAATGCTCATGCATTGGTATGAAAGTAACATGTTTTGAAAAATGCATGATTGGAGACTATCTTTATGTAGTTTGCCTTCTTGTGTGAAATGTGTTTGTTTATTTATATGTTTGTATAACATGGATCTTGAGCTTGATTTTAGCCTTAGATTTTTCATGATTGAGTTCCGGTCATTTTGGTTACTCATGCTACTGATTTTGAGTTCTAAGTCAAAAGATAATACACTTTCAACTCATGTTGCATACATTGTCTTCATTTTCATATATCGAGTCAAATTCGTATTTTTGGGTTGAGTACCTTATATGTCCATTTCCATAAGGGAGTCTTGGTTTTTAATATTCAAATGGATTCAAATTCAAAATTTGGAGGCCAAAGAACGGTTGAAGAATGCAAGAGGAGCACAAGGGAAGAGGTGCGATTGCACAAGCCATCATTTGTCACCTTCCCGAGATGGCACGTGGCCATTTCAGCCCCAAAGCCTTGCTGCCCCGCGATTCACATGCACCATCACGGGGAGGCACTAAGGCATGAGGGGAAAATGGTCTTTTGGTTTGTTTCTCTTTAAAACCTCTCCTTCCCTATCATTCATTACAAGTTGAGAAAAACGAATTTAAAGAACAAGTGCCGAATTTTTCTCTCAACATTTTAATTTTTGTTTTTGTGATAACTTCTTCATTTCAACTCCGAATCACTTGATTCAAAACCCGATTTCTAGTGTCTTGAAGATTTTTACAAACTACAAGAATTTACAGAACTAAAGGATGTCTAGATCTTTCGTTGTGATTAGATCTTCATTTCGTGATTTTCATCCTTGTTGGTAAAATCATCTTCTTCTTAGTTTTCTTATTTGATCTTTTCATTGATGAATATTATATGATTAAGAAGCATGACTATGATGATTTTAATTGCATGTTTTGTTTTGTTCAATTGATGTTCAAGTTTACCTAGATTTGGTTGATATTGAATAATTTATGTTAAACTTGATAATCATGAAATTGTTTCTAGAAATCTTTTGTTCTTATGCTTGATTGACTATTTCTAGATTTAATTTATTTTTCTGAGAACTAGGTCCACATCAATTGGTATATTTATTTCATTAATTTGGTTATTAGTTGATAACATGCTTAGGTTGTCTAGATACTTTTGTGATTGTTCTTTGAAAGCATAATCTAGTTATCTAGTTGCATGTCCATAGAATTTGTTGATCATCATTTTCTGTGTTAAGTGCTTGTTTGCATTTTGCATTCATGATAACTTAGAAGCCTTGTGAAGAGGTTGGAAGTCTTATATATTAGAGTGATTCTTATATTTGATCAATTGGAAGTCTTAGCTAGAGTTAGGAGGACTTGGTGGCTAAGCAAGTGGAGGTCTCGGCAAGAGGTGTGAGACCTCGGATTGTTGAGCAAGGAAGTCTTAAATAGAGTTGGGAGGACTCGGATAGTTGAGCAAGAACTCTTGCCTAGGTTCGGGAGGCTTTGGAAAGGTGAGCAAGAAATCTTCCTAAAGACAGGAGGTCTTGGTTAGGAAGTTGGCTTAGTAGATTACTAGGTGCAAGGGTAGAGTAAGAGTGATAGCTTAGAGAGCATGTGTTGAATGCTTGAGTGTGTAACTCTTATTTGAAATAGTGGATTTGCTTTTGCCGTTGGTTGTGGTATCAACCCGTGGATGTTTCCTCTTAGGAGGTTTTTCCACGTAAATATCTTGTGTTGATTTTTTGCATCTTTAATTTCTTCACTTAGTTGATTTGCGTTGCTTGAACATTTGCTTTGTCATATATCATTGTGGATATTATACTAAGTTTTGTATAAGATTACTTGTGTTTTTAAAGAAGATTAAAATTAAAGCATATACCTATTCTACCACCCTCTAGGTATATTTTACACTATAATTGGTTAAGAGAATTTACAGTTGGTGTCAAAGTTGGTGTCTAGAAGGAATTAGATAGGTCCATTTGATAGTGTTTGTTGTTTTTGTGATATGGGTGATTCTATGCCAAAAGGTTCTTCTAGTGTTAGGCTTCCACTCTTAAATAGTGGTAACTACTCATTTTGGAAAAGTATGATGAAAGCCTACATTAGATCCATGAGTGATGTGGAAGAGGAAAAGAAGTCCTCGGATATTCTTGGATATACTAGCAATTGTGTTGCTCATGTGTCCATATATGAAGGAAGATTTGAGGATAGTAGTGAAGACTTCTTATATAGTGAGGAAAGCTAATACTCTTCAAGTAAAGAAGATAGTGAATTCTCCTCAAATCATGATGAAACAAATTTCAATGACAAGATCCTTCAACTAACAAGTGAAAACGTCAAGAAGAATTATGAGAACAATAAGTTGAAGTTGATCAATGCCAATTTAGTGGTGATAATCAAAGCGCTTGAAAATGAGAAGAATATGTCTTTGGAGAAGATAAGCAAGCAAAGTGAAGTCATTAAGGAGCATAAAGAAACCATTGAAAAATATTTTTCAAAGATAGAAGAAAGTGCTCAAGAGCTAGATGATTTGAAATAAGACTTTAATATGAAGTTGTTTATCATGGAAGGAGAGAATAAAGAGCTTAAAGACTAAATCCTTAGTCTAGAGAATAACTTGAAAGACTAGGAATTTTGAAATAAGAAGTTGAGCAAAGAGATGATTCTCTTGATGATGCTAAAAGACTTGAAAATGTGCTTAGAGTCAAAATTAGTAAGCATGAGTGTCAAGATAAGATGCTTAGTGATAAGCTTGATGAGGCTAAAAAGATGATAGGTAAGATGTCATCTAGTGCTAGTAAAGTAGAAACTCTCATCAAGATTGGTAAGCATCCTAGTGAAAAAAGAGGATTAGGCTATGTGAATGAAAAGGTTACACCTTCATCTAACAATTCTACTTTTGTCAAAGCATGTGGTAAAGTGAATGTAGGTACTCTCTCTAAAGGTGAAGCCATGGATGTAACCAGAGGTGCCTCAGCATCAACAATGAGCAATAAAAGAAAATCTCAACAAGGTCAAAGACAACAATCATCATTTTCTCATGCAAAAGACAAAGCATCAAGGAATGGACATCAAAGAGGTAACAATGTGAGAAGGTATACTACTTCAAATGCTCAAGCTAAAGGTAAACTTCTCACATTTGTACCTATTTGCCATTTTTGTAACATGGTAGGACATATAAGACCTAGATGTTATGAATACATGCGTAAATGCAAATATGAGTATGATTTGTATGATATATCTATGATGAATGGTCCTAGGCAATCATCTATGTATAGATCTAGATCTAGACCTAGGAAGACCTTGGACAAGCTTTTTGAGAAAAATATTGTTGATGACTTGCTTGTGAAAACACATGTTGTGCCTCATACTACTATGCATAAAAAGGTTGATAATGCTTTGTTTGACTTGTTTGAAAATGTGACTAATAAAGTCGATTTGCATGATAGCAAGCCAAAGAATAAGTCAAAGCATGTTGTTAGTAGTAATGAGAAGCATGGTGTTAAGAAAATTTGGATTAGAAAAGGCTCAACTACTATTTCTTCTAAAACCAAAGACAAAGACAAGAAGAGCTATGGAATTTCTCAACCAACTTCTAAACCAAAGCATGCACACTCAAAAGGTAATTATTCTAAATTTATTCCGGTTTGCCATTATTGCAATGTAATTGGTCACATTAGACCTAGATATTATGAATATATTAGGCAATGCAAACTAGGAAATAATATGCATACTAGTGAGCTGAACAAATCTTCTTTGAAAGATTCTAAACATGATAATATTTTTTATACTTTAAAAAATGTGCATATTGATCATGATCATGTGAAGAAACTTACTAGGAAAGTGTGGATAAAGATTCCTAGTCAATCTTCTAAATATCTTAATAGTGATAAAACATTGAATGTTGTGTATAATAATGGTAAACATGTGAAGAAGAATGTCAAGAAGATTTGTATGGATGAGAATGTGAAAAAGCACTATGGTCATATATCTTGTATTGATGAAACATTTGTGCGTGGCAATAACAATGAGTTTAAAATGAGTGATATTTTCATGAAGAAGATAGTTGATGATTTATCTTCTAGATTTCATATTGCCATGAGTAATGATCATGATGTTTTTTGTGTTGGTTCACCTAAGACTAATATGGTCAAAGGTGAGTGCTCTCATACTTAATTGATAGCATATATGAGAATATTTTTTTTATTCTTGTTTGATAAGAGTTCTAAGTTTGATGCTTGACTAAGCCATTTGTAATATGCTTGATTTACTATTCAAACTTGGTGTCTCTAGTCAATACAGGGACTTAATATTCTCAAACTTTTACTATGCTGGTCAAAATTTGTTGGATGACTTTAGAGAAGTCCAATTTTGAAATCTATTTGGTGTAATTTGTTAAGACTTTTGGAGAAAGTCATTTTATATGTTTGTTTGAGTTGAGATGTTTAGTCATTATTTTCTTGGGAAGACACACCAACAACTTGTTGTCATGAGGACAAACAAGCCATGAGAGCTCATAAAAAGGGCGAAGACTTTACGTTGATGAAAAAGCTTGCTAAGGTGTATCTCTACTCTAAAGCTTGCTTTCTTGATTCATCTTTTCAACTCTATGTGTGTGTTGCATCAAGTAGCATGTCATATTAGAGAACTAGTATGGATTTTGTATGGTTCTTGATGACATTTGCTTTTTAAAGATCATTTAGCGATTTGTTAACAATGATCTTATATATGATGTGTGAAATGCATGTTTGATTGATGAGTGGCATACGTTTGAAAAATGTGAGCTTCATATTCAATGAAAGCTACTCTATTAAGAAGTAAAGATCTTAAGTAAGTCTCTTTGTATTGCTTTTAGATCCTGTGCTTTTCAGCTTAAAAAAATGGTTTTCAAAAGTGCACACTTTGCTTCTCTGATATGTTTAGTTTGAGTAAGTTGAGTTTGAAGATATGTGAGTTATGGATGCACCTTGAAGTCTTTTGACCAGTACATTTAAGATGACCTATGGTTAGTATCCATTTTGCTTTGGCAACTACATAGAACTCAATGAGCACATTCATGAAAAGGGCTACACACTTTGGTTGTGAAGCCACCCAATGTAGGAAAGGGCTACACCATTGTGATGAGTGAAAGCCGTCATGAAGTGTATATTTTTATGTTTTAAAAAATAATCAAAGAAGTGTTGAAAAGAATTAATAAAAAAAAATCTTTGATTCATAGCCTAAAAAAAATGGAGGAAGGCTTAAAGGAGTATAGTTGAAAATTGTGATTTCTTGGGTTGAAAAACAGAAATGGGATTACGAGCCACATGCACAAACACGCTCATATGTTGAAATATATTCTCTTAAAAGCAAAAATTTCCGGATGATAATCGGTTTGACCTTTTATGGAAAAGCTTAGGATGAATAGATGTTAATATGGTTTGCATGTTGATGATCCAATTACTCCTTTATATATGTTTGAAGCAAATCCACACACACACTTATTTTGCTTACAAGTGAATTTGATTTGCTTGCAATTTTAGAAGAATTATGAGAGAGATTGAAAATCTTGGTGTATCTCTCATAGTTTGTGGAGCTTATTTTGTTGAATTTCTTTAAAATTGCTTGATTGTGTGATTGTGTGGATATCATTGTGAACAATAGCCTATCTTAATCTTAGATAAAGCACTTATCAAGGGGGAACATAGTATGCTAGACTTTGTTCTCTTTTATGATAAGTTCACATGATTTTATTTAGAGAAAAACATGGCGTACTTGAACAATGAAAATGCATGTTACTTATCTCATATATTTGCTTTGCTCCCTTATTAAACCTTTGTTTGTCTCTTTGACTATTCATTGACAAAAAGGGGGAGAAATGTATACCTCACAATGCGTGGAAGAAATATACCTCTTTATGGATTATTGACATTCTTGTATTAAGGGGGAGAGTTCTTTTCTTAAGGGGGAGTAAAGAATTCTTGTATGCTGAGGTTAAAGAACTAAAAGGAGTACTTTAAAGTGAACTTTTATACGAGATAAATGATTTCTTGTTTGATTTTTGTGGATATATCTCACCAATCTTCTTTGTAGAAGATCTCTTGTTTGTTTGGTTGTGCTTGTCTCACAGGTGCCTTGATGATTAAAGAGGAGAATCCTGAAGACTCCTGAAGACTTGAAGATATGTTAGTTTAGGGTTCTCATTGTAATGTAAGGATGTGAGAATGCAATCAACTATGAGTGATCATTCTATGGTGAGGTTGAGGTTTTGCCATGGAATAGCCAAATGGGGAGATTGTTAGGTTTTAGATTTGTGTTGGCTTGATTCCATAACAAAATGCTCTTTATTTGCATTGCTTAGTTGCTTAGGTGGTTCGTGATTAGATCGGACTTCAAAGATGGAAAGTGACTTCGTATGCAAAGTTCGTCTTCAAGAGGATATATGCTTACTTGGATGCTAAGGTATCAAGATTCTTCCTCCTATTGCAAGGCGTATGCGCACACACAATTCAAAGATATGTGTCCCTGTATAGTCATGGACCATTAAATGTGTACACACACACAATTCATACATTTGTGTCCCTGTATCATAGTGCATCATTTGGTATAACACATTTACACACTTGAAGTTGAATGCTCATGCATTGGTATGAAAGTAACATGTTTTGGAAAATGCATGATCGGAGACTATCTCTATGTAGTTTGCATTCTTGTGTGAAATGTGTTTGTTTGTTTATATGTTTGTATAACATGGATCTTGAACTTGATTTTAGCCTTATATTGTTCATGATTGAGTTTCGGTCATTTCGGTTATTCATACTATTGATTTCGAGTTCTAAGTCAAAAGATACTACACTTTCAACTAATGTTGCATACATTGTATTCATCTTCATATATCGAGTCAAATTCTTATTTTTTTCGGTTAAGTATCTTATATTCCCATGTCCGTTAGAGAGTCCCAGTTCGTAATCTTTAGACGGATTTGAATTCTGAGTTTGGAGGCCAAAGAACGGTCGAAGAACGCGAGAGGAGCGTAAGGGAAGAGGCACGATGGCATAAGCCATCACTTGGCACCTTCTCGAGATGGCACGTGGCCATCTCGACCCCAAAGTCTTGCTGCCCCGAGATGCCCACAAACCATCTTGGGGAGGCACTAAAGCATGAGGTCAAAATGGTCTTTTAGTTTGTTTCTCTTTAAAACCTCTCCTTCCTTCTCATTCATTACAAGTTGAGAAAATCGAATTTGAAGAACAAGTGCAGAATTTTTCTCTCAACATTTTGATTTTTGTTTTTGTGATAACTTCTTCATTTCAAATCCGAATCACTTGATTCAAAACCGATTTTGAGTGTCTTGAAGGTTTCTACAAATCACAAGCATTTCCAGAACCAAAGGATGTCTAGATATTTCGTTGTGATCAGATCTTCAGTTCATGATTTTCATTCTTGTTGGTAAAATCATCTTCTTCTTAGTATTCTTCTTTGATCTTTTCATTGATGAATATTATATGATTAAGAAGCATGGCTATGATGATTTTGATTTCATGTTGTGGTTTGTTCAATTGATTTTCAAGTTTAGCTAGATTTGGTTGATATTGAATATTTTGTGTTAAACTTGATAACCATGAAATTGTTTCTAGAAATCTTTTGTTCTTATGCTTGATTGACTATTTCTAGATTTAATTTTATTTTTAAGAACTAGGTCTACATCAATTGGTATATTCATTTCATTGATTTGGTTCTTAGTTGATAACATACTTAGGTTGCCTAGATACTTTTGTGAATGTTCTTTGAAAGCATAATCTAGCTATCTAGTTGCATGTTCATAGAATTTGTTGATCATCATTTTCTACATTGAGTGCTTGTTTGCGTTTTGCATTCATGATCACTTAGAAGCCTTGTAGGCTGTCTCATATCTTATAGTGATTCTTTGATTTGAGCAATTGGAAGTCTTAGCTAGAGTCGGGAGAAATTGGATAGCTAAGCAAGTGGAAGTCTCGACAAGAGGTGTGAGACCTTAGATTGTTGTTCAAGGAAGTCTCAACTAGAGCTGGGAGGACTCAGATAGTTGAGCAAGAAGTCTTGCCTAGATTCGGGAGGATCCGGAAAGGTGAGCAAGAAATCTTCCTAGAGGCAGAAGGTCTTGGATAGGAAGTCGGCTTACTAGGTTCAAGGGTAGAGTAAGAGTGATAGCTTGGAGAGCGTGTGTTGATTGCTTGAGTGTGTAACTCTTATTTTAAATAGTTGATTTTCTTTTGCCGGTGATTGTGGTATCAACCCGTGGATGTTTCCTCTTAGGAGGTTTTACCACGTAAATATCTTGTTTTGATTTTTAGCATATTTAATTTTTTCACTTAGTTGATTTATGTTGCTTGAACATTTGCTTTGTCATATATCATTTTAGATATTATAATAAATATTGTATAAGATTTCTTGTGTTTTAAAAGAAGATTAAAGTTTGAGCATATACCTATTCACCCCCCCCCCCCCCCCCCCCCCCTTCTAGGTATATTTTACACTACAATCGGTTAAGGGAATTTCCATGGTGGTAGATACCCCATCGCCCTACAATGCGATACTGGGAATGCCTTTCCTATCATCCTTGAAAGGGGTCCTATCCGTTTACCACAACGTCCTGAAGTTCCTAGTAGAAGACAATGTCGGGGAGGTACGGGGTTACCAGCAAGCAGCCAGGAGATACTATGCGGTGTCTGCCAACCCAACAGCTCTAGCAAAGAAACTTACACAAGTAACAACGATCTATGATGGGGCAACACCTGTATTGACTTTGGAAGATGTAGGACCCATAAATCACCCAGAGGATAAACCTGTGGTACCTGACGAAGAGGATGAGAGAATGGAATGGGCCAACGGTCATCAAGTGGATAAGCTAGAGGAGATTTCCATCCGGGTGGGTAATCCCTCAAAGATCGTCAAAGTCGGAGCCACCCTAGAACTGGAGTGAAGGAGGGCTTGATCAGGCTCCTTAGAGAATTCAATGACATCTTCGCTTAGAGTCACGATGAGATGCCTGGAATCCCAATGTCTTTGGCTACTCACCGATTGGCAGTGGATCCGACCTTCAAGCCTGTCAAACAGAAAAGGTATTACTTTAACGCTGAAAAAAATGTTACGGTTCAGGAAGAAGTGAACAAATTGACCCAAACGGGCTTTTTCAGAAAAGTATGCTACCCCAAATGGATCACCAATGTGGTCATGGTCACAAAGGCAAATGGGAAGTGGCACATGTGTGTTGACTATACCAACCTCAACCGGGAATGTCCGAAAGACAGTTTCCCTCTACCAAAAATTGATTAGTTGGTTGACTCCACCTCTAGAAAAAAGCTCTTGAGCTTCACAGATGCATTTTCAGGATACAACTAGATTATAATGCACCCTGCCGACAAGGAAAAGACCAGTTTCATCACCGAACGGGGTCTGTATTGCTACATGGTGATACCTTTTGGGCTTAAGAACTCGGGAGCTACATATCAACGGTTGGTCAATCGACTATTCAAGCCCGAAATTGGAATATCAATGGAGATGTACATCGACAACATGATCACCAAGTCATAAACCGCTGAAAATCATCTGGACAACCTTCGCAGAACTTTCGTGATCTTAAGGGAGAACCATATGAGATTGAACCCATCCAAATGCACCTTTGGGGTAACTGCGGGGAAGTTTATGGGCTTTATGGTTCATGAGATAGGTATTGAGGCTAACGCGGAAAATATTAAGGCTACCCTGGATCTAGAGTCCCCCACGTCACTTAAACAGATTCAAGTCTTGACCGGGCACGTAGCAGTGCTCAACAGGTTCATTTCTGAGTCTACCGATAAATGTCTCCCATTCTTCAAAGCCATTAAGCAGGGAAGAAACATGAAATGGGACCAGGAGAGTGAACAAGCTTTTTAAGCCTTAAAGAAATATCTGTAAAGCCCTCTGCTACTGTTTAAGCCAAGTCTTGGAGAAGAGCTGCAAATGTACTTGGCCATTTCAAGGACTGCAGTAAGTGGGGCCTTGGTCATGGAATGCAAAGATATGGTCCAACGGCCTATCTACTATGCGAGTCATGCTCTAACCAAACCAGAAAATAATTATGCCCTTCTAGAGAAGCTCGCTTATGCCTTGGTGACCTCAGCAAGGAAGCTCTGTTCGTACTTTCAAGCTCACTTAATAGTAGTAGTGAAAGACTAAGCCCCCCGTCAATTCTTACAAATGCCGGATGTATCCGGAAGGTTGGTTTTATGAGCCCTGGAGCTCACCCAGTTTGATTTAAGATATAAGCCCAGGACTGTAATTAAAGCCCAGGCTTTGGCGGACTTAGTAGTAGAGCTCTCAATACCCTAAGGCCAAGCAACCTCCGTAGTAACAAACATAGCCCCTGAGATGATTCCAAAATCTGACAGCCGGCCAGAAGGTTGGAAGTCATGGATCCTCTACACAGGTGGAGCGTCCAGGCAAGCCGGAGGAGTAGTGGGTATTATTCTAATTGACCAAGAGGGGACTGAGTGCTGCCATTATTTCAGATTTGAATTTAAAACCACTAACAATGAGGCAGAGTATGAAGCCCTCTTACCCAGGATAAGAGCTACCGCAGAGCACGAGGTCGATTACCTGCAGGTCAGGAGCGATTCATTGCTCATAGTCAACCAAGTCTTTGGACATTATCAGGCCAAAGGGGGTAACATGATTGCCTACTTGAAGCTAGTTCAACAGCTTAAGAGTAAATTTAATGGATTTAAGATTGAGCAAGTGCCTCGATAACAGAATCATAGAGCTGACATCCTAGCCAAGGTAGCTGCGAATGGTGGCCGGACCTTACGACAGGGAGTCCCTCTCCAAGTGATTCCCCTACCCAGCATAGTAGCAGGTAAGAAGACTTATACCCTGGATTGGCAGCCATGTTGGATTGACCCAATAGTGGATTACCTCCAAGAAGGGTGGCTTCCCGGGGAGCCCGACCAAGCTAGGAGAATCAAGAGGCTCTCAGTCCGGTATTGCTTGGTAGATGGGTACATATACAGGAGGGGCAGATCTCTTCCTCTGCTTCGATGTTTACATCCTGATAATGCCAAATGGTCATTAAGAGAGGTTCACTCATGGGAATACGGGAACCACATTGGTGGGAAAGCTCTAGCATATCAGGTACTCCCTATCGGGTATTATTGGCCAACCGTCCATCAAGATGTAAACAACTTAGTATGATCTTGTGAAGCATGCCAAAAGACCGTAAATTTGAGTCACCTCACGCCAGAGCGACTGTCATCCCTTAGCTCACCATTCCTCTTAGCAATGTAGGGAGTCGACTTGATCGGATCACTTCCTACTGCTCCTGGTCAAGCCAAGCATGCTATCGTGTTGATTAACAATTTCACAAGATGGGTCAAAGCCTGACTTCTTTCCAAGATATCGAAAGAAAATACAAGAAGATTCATAAAAAATAATGTATTTTGCAGGTTCGGGACCCTTTTATCATTGTAGCTGACCTCGGTAAGAAATTTGATAATGGCCGGTTCAATGACTTTTGTGAGGACTTGGGAATCGACCTTAGATTCGCTTCAGTGGCCCACCCTCAAACTAACGGGCTGGTGGAATCCACCAATAAGACTATTAAGAAGCTGTTGAAAAGAAGCTACAGCAGAAAAAGGGTAGATGGGCCGAGGAGCTTCCCAAGGTCCTCTGGGCTTACCACACTACGAGGAGAATAGCCACCAAATAAATGCCTTATTCTTTAGCCTTTGGGGTTGAAGCAGTTCTTCCCATTGACCACAAATTGACCTTCTTCAGAGTTCAACATTTTGAACATGGAAGAATGAGGATAAGCTCCGAGCTAGCTTGGATCTCTTGGAACAAAAACAAGATCGGGTAGCTGAGAAGGTAGCAATTTCCTAGAGCAATATTGCTAGATATTTTAACAGAAGGGTTAAAGACCGAAACTTTAAGGAAGGGGACCTAGTTCTTAGGAAAGTGACATTGAATACCAGGAAAAGGTCAGACGGGGTCCTGGGACCCAACTGGGAAGGACCTTAATTAGTAAAGGTGGTTGTCTGCAACGGGGCGTACAAGCTAAAGGACATGAATGGGCGACTCATCGATCATACTTGGAATGCAGATCACCTGAGAAAATTCTACCTCTTAACTGAGGACTCAAGAGCATGCTACCTTTACCTAGTTTTTAATCCCCTGTAATAATGTACTACATTCTCTTTTATCAAAAAAGCCTGTTTTCTCCATCTTCAACTATGTTCTACAGTGATTTGGGTCTACATGGGAAAATTCGACATTATCATCCTAAGACTTGGGATTAGCAGGGGAAGCCCCTCTCGCTATCCCTGATGCCTCGGTCAGGCACTACCCCCTGCCAAGAAGGGTCTGAGTGTAAGAGCATAATTGCCATCCAGATCTCGAGATCAGAAATAACTAGATAGCTCTCTTGATACTTTGGTCGGGCTACCACCCCCAAGAAGGATCTGAGTGTAAGAGCATAATTGCCAACAAGATCTCGAGACCAGGATATAGCTAGATAGCCCTCCTGATTCCTTGGTCGGGCTACCACCCCCAAGAAATGTCTGAGTGTAAGAGATTAGTTGCCAACCAGATCTCGAGACCAGGATATAGATTGATAGCCCTCCTGATGCCTTGGTCGGGCTATAACCCCCAAGAAGGGTCTAAGTGTAAGAGCATAGTTGCCAACCAGATCTCGTGATGAGGATATAGCTAGATAGCCCTCCTGATTTCTTGATCGGGATACAACTCCCAAGAAGGATCTGAGTATAAGAGCATAGTTACCGTCCAAATCACAAGACTAGGAAATAGCTAGGTAGCTCTTTTGATGCCCTGGTCGGGCTACCACCCCTAAGAAGGACTCGAGTTTAAAAGCACGATTGCCATCCCGATCTCAAGACTAGAAGAAGGCTAGATGACCCTCATTGATGCCTCGATTGTGCTATTACCCTCTGGAGGGGCTCGAGAATGGAAAGCTCTTTTACTTAAATGTCCCAGTTATTACTGGTTACTAATTCTCCATGTATATGTGCTTGCTTGTTGTGATAGGTGCGAACTAGCTTACAATCACACAAGAGGACTATTTATTAAAGTCACCAAGCTACAAATTCCTGTTAAGAGTTGAAAGCTTGAGCTAGCTGTCTACTTTCACACTTAAACAGTTTTTCTATCTTGTTACTTTTCCCAAGATGAGTTAAGTCAAGTTGTTTTAGAGGCTGCACCTGGATCGAGGTCAGAAATAAAGCAAGTAAATGCCAATAAGGTTAAAATTCATTGAAGAAACCATGAACGAGATCTAAAGTCAGTTTTCATTAATGGAATGGGAGCCTATCCCTTGAAAAGGCTACAATTATCAAACAGGGAGCTCAACCCCCCTTTTTGAATTGTAAAAAACACATTGTGAATAAATTACATCATGTTTCTGTTTCTTCCTAGGTCCCTTCTACTGCTCTCTCTTCCTAGTGAACCTTGCCCCCGACTCCTCTTTCTGGTATTGGATCATTCCGGAAAGCCACCTCTGCTACCCCTACCACCGAAGGGTTCTTGATTGCTTGTTGTTCAGCAGGGTCCTCCTCCAAGACCTCATTAACCACTGCCATAACCTCATGAGGGATGGCCGCGTCGAGAAGGTTCGCCAAAGATTCTACACGGTCTTGCTCAACCTCCAGCCTTTCTTTAGGGGTTTCTTTCGAACGATTATGGACCACTCCCCGGGCTTCTGGTAGGTTCCCTTCAGGTTGTATCGACTGAACCCACTAGAGGTCTCCCTGGGACCCGAGACTAAAAAAACTAGAGGAAGAGGAGGATCTGTCACAACTGTTTGCTTCCCAGTTCTAGCGTCGTCACATTCAGGGTTAGACATCTCTACAGCCTTCGACATAATCTCCTCCCTAACTAGTTGGCAATAACTGATAGATCTAAAGGGGAAGAGAGGGCTTCGGTAACCTAGTAGGAAGCGTAGAAGTACCATTCGCTGAAGGATGCATCCACCTCGGCCTGAAGATTTGCAACCTGGGCATGCATATCTTGATTCTTAGCCTCCAGCTTCTTGGCTTCAACTTTCCAGGAGATTCTCTACCTGGCCCGCCGCTTTCACTTGAGGGTTTATTGGTCAAAAGATCGCTTCATCCTCTCATGATCACACCGAAGCTCGTAAAGTTCAGCCTCTATTCTTTTTTGGTTGGAGGTCATCTCCTCTATAAGAGACCGAGCTTGCTAGAGAAGCCACATGACCCTTTGAGTTTCAGCTTCAGCTTGGGCAGCCCGCTCACGAAGAAAGGATACCTTGTGACCCATCGCTACATTGAACTTGAAAGCCTGCAAAGTATGAAGCAAAGGTTAGAGAGCAATCAAAGCTCGCAATCGTAGAAAAGTATAATAGGGGGTAAGTAGGACCTCAACGGGCATCGATCCCATCCGGGAGAGACCATCTCCCTGGTAAGATGCAATGACCTGCTTCAAAACTTCATTTTTCCCCACCTCCCCCTCTACCCCCGAGCTCGGCTGACTTTTGGAGCGGGTAGGAAGAGCTTCCGAAACACCATCCTCGGAGCCTACTGAAGCTCGAGAAGTTAGAAGCCTAGATGAAGAGGGAGAGGCTTCTGGCAAGGTGACAGAAGGAGCATCAATGGTAGTAGGGATAACTGGTAAAGAGGTAGAGATGGCTGGATCAGTAGCTTGGAAAACAGAGTCTCCCTTGGTTAGCGTCTTGGAAGCCCGTGATGCAAAAATGGCCTTCCTAGACCTATCTTGGATAGGAGATGGAGCAGGATCAGACAAATCAGCAACTAGAATGGTTTGCCCTCCTTTCTTCGAGGTAGCCAGGAAGACTCCCCGGGATGATCTGGTAGGAGGGGGAGGGATCCGAGTTTGTTGGGCTTCACGGGAAGCTAGAGCAACAACAAAAACTGTTAAAAGAAAAGAAAAGAAAAGAAAAGAAAAGAAAAGAAGAAGGATGTCAGAAGCGAGCCAACTAAAGGAACGGGGCATAATGACTTGGTATTATTTATGAGGGGTAGCATCGGAGATCCGTAGGTATTGATTCACCCTAGGGGAATTGAAGGGATCAGCAGTTGGAAACTTCAAATTCAAATAGTTCCTGGCGAGGATGGTCCTTTACACCGTTTTAGATTCGGCGGGCAAAGAGCCCTGATCCCATGATGGTTTGTCATTGCAAGCCATGGGAACCGCGAACTCGTGCCCACCTATGAAGATCAAGCTCCCCCAATAACCGCCATCCAATATCCACTCCTCTTTCCAGGCTGGGTTCTTCCGTGAGGCTCTGGGGATGATGAAGTTAAGCTTGTTCTTAGCCTTGGCATAGAACTAACCTCGGGGGGGCTCCAGCTAGGCTCCTAATTTGAAATAGAAAATCTAGCTCTTCTAGTCCGGGCTCTCTGGTTATCTTGCATAGCTTGTATTGTTCTCTCCACAGCATGAGGAAGCCAATTAGGTGCCTCCAGAAGTCGGGCGTCAACTGGAGAGGAGCTAGTTGAAGGGCACTGAAGGCCTGCAGCAGGGTAGGATGAAGGGGAAGCCTGACCCCACTCTCGAGGGCCGCCACATGAATTGGGAGGATGCTCTTGAGAAGGTTAAAGACGTTGTAATCTCTATAAGGGATTGTGATGGAGACAATATCATGAATACCATATTTGGATCTTATACAGTTGGGGGAGTTTTGATCAATAGTGGAATTGGGAATGACCCTAAATTCCTAGGGCAGAAGCTACACCAGAGGAGGACCAGCGACCATGACTTGACCCCTCCCAGCGGCATCGTCCCTGCATTCTTTGTCGGAGTCTTTATAAAACTAGTTTCAAAGGGTTATCGGGTTGATTGGAGAAGCCGAAGCCAATCGAGACATTTCTACCAGAGCGGCGGCACTGTCGGATCGGGGAAGAGACCTCATCGCTCGAATTTCCCCCTGAGAACCTAATTGGAGGCACCAGTGCCCTCAACCATGGCTTCAATACTGTCAGAGGAGTTCAACATTGTCGGATGAAGGGCTTAAAGAACAAAGGAAACAACGAAAAGCTGGTCAAAGGTAGCGAAAGAGCGGAGTTTTTAAAAGTTTAAGATTTGAAAGAAAGTGTGAGGAAACAGAGATTAAATAGAGGTGGAAGAGCTACTGACATCACCAAAATCTTTGATAAGATTGCCTCGAAACATGGGGATGGCCATAACGTAGCCTAATTATTTTGAAGGACGTACCAGTCCGCACATACCACGTCACTCGCATATTAAATGTGAAGATTTCCACCCGGATTTGGCAACGGTAAGAGTGGAAAATTTCCCATTTAAAAACAAGGAATCTAACTCCAACCCCAACTCTACCACCGGTGTTCAAGTCAGAGGGGATTTCTATTAATAGCAAAATTTGGCTAGGGGACCAAAAAGAAATTTTCCACTCTCCTAGCTCAAATTAAAGCCCGGATTCACCATTTGAACCCTAGGCAAGTCACAAAGCTACCGTCCAGAAGCAAGGAAGGGACTTCAAGATTTAGAGCTATCAGGAATAAAGCTCGGCACGACCAGGTTGAGCCATCATGCAAACATTGAAATTCGAGAAAAGCCCGATGCGTGGATATTCGGGCTTCTCGAGATCACCTATCCTGGAACCCTGGTTTCTAGGGCCTTCCTCCAAAACTACCCCACGAAAGCAAGGAAAGGACCTCAAGCTCAGGAAGCACTAGAAATGAAGTCCGACACAAACAAGAGTGAGTTCCTTCCAGATCAAGGCTTCCCGATATCAGATTTAACTCAAAGCCTAAGCCAGAATCCTATAAACCTCTCTAGAAGCATAGGTCTACCTCGCTCTATGAAGCAGCGAGCACCTAACTCGATGACCAACATAAAGAATCATGTCATGAGTGCACACATGATCATATCTACACTCCACCGAACATTAAAACTCTGTGTACGTGTAAGGCAAGAGATTGATTTCAAAGGGGAAACAAATTTATCTCCTTTAACGATATTCTTGAGAGATATTCTTGATCCGTTATTTATTCAAAGTCAAAAACTTTTAAATAGAGGATCCCGCCCGATAATGAGGGAACAGATTCAGAGAATCGTGATGGGAGATACACCCATTCAAATGCCTTGGACCATGTATAAATAATAGGAGAAAGGATGAAGAAGAGGCATATCGACGGTAAAAGTGACATAGAGAGAACAGGGATTGAGGGAGCGGAAAGAGCCTAAATTCTGCTATCAAAACATAGCCACCATTGTATCTACTGTTCGACAGCCATGAGGTTGCCACCCTCCTATGCCCCAAAGAGATTGTGAGCGTATTTGAGAGATTTCTGTATACCGTAAGTGATCAATTGTTGGGATTATGCTCAATAGCAAGAGTGTAATAATGTAATTGACAATCTTTTCATATTAATAAAGTGATTTCTAGTTAAACAAATCTTATAGCATTTATAGTTTAATTATTATAATTGTCAAAAGTAAATAATCATAAGGTCAAAATACTATGAGAAAAGAAGAATTGTTCATACATCTAGATATGTATAAGGTAGACACAATTCTTTAGTTAGTCTTGAATAATATTCACAACTTAAGATAAAAAGTTAGGCGCCTTTATCTTGTCAAAGTTGTAGATTCTTTTGCTAGCAATTAAATGGAATCAAATGTGTTATGATGAGTCTAAAATCATCAAAGTGTGGTGTCTTTGGGCAAAAAAATCTAGTGCACTAGGTGCATTGAATAGGATCACAATGAAATACTTTATTTAGAACTGTCAATGGATAAAAAATTTCATTTGAAGACAATCGGAGAGTCTATCTCAATCCTGAGATAAATGATGGACTTATGTTTGCAAGTGTAATCATTTGAGCTATCAATGAGTACAATCATATATCATAATCTATCCTCGATAGTTTGGTGGTATTCATTTGTTAATCGATAGAGGACTTCATTTATAGATATGGACATCGTGGCTCCATTTATTAAATGAGAGAAGAATATCATCATACGGATGTTTTGAGGTATTGGATATTAAATCTTAACATTATGTTTTCAATAGTGTCTATTGAAACATGGCTTCTGGACAAGTCAAAATATCCAAGTTCAAAATGTGGTCATATGAGTAAATATGGTAACTCGGAGAGCTATAAGCGGTCTATGAGCTCTTGGCGATTACTGATATTCTTCACATGGATGCACTTTCTTCAAAAAGGTTGTCTAGGGTAATAATGAGTAGTATCAACTTATTCTATCTTTATTTAAGAGTTTAATTTTAGTTCTTTAGTGAAATGAACTAAAATTAAATAGATCGGACCTAAGTGAATCATTTGTTGATTGTGATTGGGTTGTGTCTATTGAAGCTTAAATCTAGATAGCCCGCCAAGATCCCCAATCAACACGAACTTGGATGGATCACTTGATATATTCTACCGGACCAATTTAGGGGTCCATCTAGAATTTTAGTGAGGAATGTGTGAAAATACAAAAATGGTTAAATGCTCAAGGCTAACCTAGAGGGGGGTGAATAGGTTAGACACCTTTTTGACTCCTTTAGAAACAAACAAAAGTTTGTCCCTCTAGATTGCTTGTATCACAGTATATATATTAATTAAAGACAATTAATCAATATATAAACACAAGTAAAGTGTGATACAAATAAGTAATTGTAACACATACACAATCTATATTATAGAAATGAAGTCAACATACATAGAGAGTTCTATCCACAATACAAATATTAGAGAGATAGGGATAGAGAAAAGTTGACACAAGATATAACGTGGTAAACCTTCGAAGAGGAAACATCCATGGGCGAGCAGCCACCGGCAAAACAAAATCCACTAGTAGATAAGACAAGTACAATCTCTCAAGTGACCTCTTCACCTAAAAACCACGCTCATATCCTACTCTAGAAGTTGTCGCCTTATGCTCAACAATTCGAGGCCTCACACCTCTTGTCAAGACTTCCTCGCTCACCTTATCCGGATCCTCACGACCTAAGGCAAGACATCTTGTTCAACTAAGTCCTCACAACTCTAGCCAAGACTTTCTCACTCACCTATCCGAGTTCTCCCAACTCTAGGAAAGGCTTCTTACTCGACTATCCGGATCCTCAAGACCCTAGCCAGGACTTCCTTGCTCGATAATCCAAGGCCTCACGCTTCTTGCCAAAGCTTCTTGCTCAACACCATAGATCTCACACCTATTGTCAAGACTTCCTTCTCACAAGGCATCTAGGTGATCATGAATGCAAAACGCAAACAAGCACGCAACATAGAATGCTATGATCAACACATCCTATGGAAAATACTAGACATGCGCATGAATGCACAAATCACATATAGTATAGTTAATCATGCATGTGTAATTTATCTAGATTATGTAAGATATGATCAATTTTAATCACAACCTAGATACATGCATAGATCTAAACTTGAATCGCAAAATATGTTCAATAAATCACAAGATCAAGTTTAAATCACATAAACCTAAAACATGCTAAAATCATATGACAAAGTCAATAAGATTTAAGCTAAAGTTCTAGAGCATATTCCTAATCATAAATTCAACAAATCTCATGAATAGCTCAAAAGAACATAAGCACATGTATTGTTAATAGTAAAATTTGGCTAGGGACCAAAGAAGAATTTTTTACTTCCCAACCTTCCCACAAAGGTCCAAATTCGGGCTTGTATGACGGAAGTATCAAGGTCTTCGAGGTTGAGCTATCATACGATCCTACAGGAGCTAGGTGAGGCCACCCATACCATCTGAACATCTCGCACGTGTCCAGGCTTACAAAATAAAGCCCGACGAGACCACGTTAAGCTTCTTATACAAGGATAAAGCCCAAAGCTAGGTCAACGTGAAAGGACCTGGGTCCTCCGACATCAAGAGGCACTCCTACCTCGTCGAGGTATAATCTCGACCTGTCCGAGCATAAAAGGAAGAAGCCCGTAAAGCCCCATCCTCACCACAAGTGCCAAGATCCATTGTAGATCTTGGAATGGTTAAATCAAGTAGCAAGAGCAGTACTCGAGCGTACCTCTCCACCCTTCCAGAAGCGAGCCAAGGTCGTCTGTTTATGGCAAACACCTTACCAGGGCCTGCTAGCCAAGCCCGCTACCCCGCTAAGAAGCCTGCACAATTAGGTCAAGCTCCATGATAAAGCTCGGAGTAGCTAAACCAAGCTCCTAGCTACAGGGTTAGAACCCTACGGGATATTTTGCCCCTAAATTAGTTAGCACAAGCTCCATGGGAAGACCAGCATCTAGCTACGTGACAATCGAGAGGTCCCCGGGAACCATTGGATCCTAGGGTACCTCGCCCTCAAGGAATATCAAATGTCACCTCAGGTAACCTCCATGAAGTACCTCTCCAAAGTGACATGCAGAACTAGAGCTCTCCTCTCGGCAAAGTAGGAAGAAAGGATTGGCATCCATGACATTTAAAGTACTATTAATGAGGTCAACCGCATTAATGGAGGTAGTCAACCCAGTTAATGACATGATCAACACCATTAATAAGAGAATATTCAACTCTTTAATGGCCACCATTAATGAAATAATCCTAAAAGGAAACAAATACCTTTATCTCCAAGATATCCTCCACAACCGATTATTGGGGGTCAACCATAACAAAAAATCCCGTTTATCAAGGAAAGAAGAGTCTGAAGAGGAAACAAACACATCCCCTTCGAGATATTAGCCACGATCCGATCCACTACATTGAAGGAAGAATCATACTCAATAAGGAGAGGAAGATTGAAGAATCATGGACTTGCACGCCAAGGCAGTCACCATTTATAAATATGCCTGTAAAAGGAATAAAAGAGGGCTCAGATCAATGACAGAAGATAGATATGCATCGTTTAAAGATCTCTCGACATCATCAATGTATTGTATTACCTTTACCTAGAATATACCGGTATCGGTCTACATTCGACCACCATTGTAAGCTCTCCGGAGCATTCTCTGATATATACATAAGGAAGGGTATTCCACCTTCCTCCGGATACTGCCTTGGGGTTTTTCAACATGTGATCATTCGTGATGCTTTTTCCCCCTTGGTCAGTCCATCTTCCTATACAAAAGACTTGTGTATTTCCTATTATCTACTGTGCTACGCATGTGTTTATACGGGCTATGAACCGACCTCATTGGTCCTAGCTCTCTAATCTTTCTTACATGAGATCAGGAAACAACAACGAAGACCTAAGGAAATAAAGCTAGATTCCTAGCCCACTGGACCTAGCGCTCTTATCCTCTCATTTATACGTAAAAATCGCACGTCAAGATAAGGAGAAACCACCTAGACCAGCTTGAAGGAAGTCGATGAGCTCTCACGCATCATCTCTATGGCAGCAATCGAGCTCTCTGACATTGGAGCTAGATAAGCCACACTTCTTACTTGCAATCTAGATCGGGGAATTACAAGAAGGAAAATGGCTCCAGGACCGGGCTCCAGGTACCATGACGGGCTAGAAAATGTTAACGAGAAATTTGTTTAGGATGAGAAATTCCATTAACGCCCTCGAGAGCACTAACGCAAAAGTGGTGGCCGAGGTCGGTATCGTTGATACCTGACCTGATATTGTATGAATATGGTGGAGGATGAAATCATAGGTAGGAGACAAAAAATCCCTCCCGTCGAGCTTCGTGCTTATGTAGTAGATCCGGGGAGCTGAGGAGACAAGCCATCCCACCCGTCGGGCTTAGTGGTAGGTAGGAGAGGAGTCATCCCACCTGCCGGGCTTCGTATTAGGTAGGAGAGGAGTTATCCTTTCCGTCGAGCTTTGTGGTAGGTAGGAAACGAGGGAGCTTGAGGTTTCTTTACTGGTATAAAGGGGTTGACCTTGGTCCTGGTCCTGGTCCTGGTCCTGGTCCTCGGTCGGGGTCGGAGCCAGTCATGGTACCTGAAGCCCGGTCCTGGAGCCCGATTCCTTCCTTTAATTCCCCGATCTAGATAGCAAGTAAGAAAAGGGGCTTATCTAGCTCTTGTGTCAGAGAACTCAATTTCTGCCACAGAGATGATGCGGGAGAGCTTATCGACTTCCTTCATGCTGGTATGGGTGGTTTTTCCTCATCTTAACATGCGACTTTGGCGTATAGATGAGAGGATAAGAGCGCTAGGTCCAGCGGGGTATGAATTTAGCTTCCTTTCTTAAGGCTTCATTGTTGTTTCCTGATCTCATGTAAGAAAGATTAGAGAGCTAGGACCAATGAGGTCAGCTCCTAGCCCGCATACACACATGCGTAACACAGTAGATAATAGGAAATACACAAGTCTTTTGTAGAGGGAGATGGACTTACCAAGGGGGGAAAAGCATCACGAATGATCACATGCTGAAAAACCCCAAGGCAGTATCTAGAGGAAGGTGGAAAACCCTTCCTTATGTATATATATCAGAGAATGCTCCAGGGAGCTTACAAGAATGGTGAAGTAATACAACGTAGTTGCTCTAGAGAGCTTATAATGGTGGTCGAATGTAGAACGATACTGGTATATTCTAAGTAAAGGTAATACGATACATTGATGATGTCGAGAGATCTTTATACGAAGAATGTCTGTCTTCTGTCAATGATCCGAGCCCTTTTCTATGCCTTTTACATGTATATTTATAAATGGTGACTGCCTTGGCATGCAAGTCTAGGATTCTTCAATCTTCCTCTTCTTATTGAGTACGATTCTTCCTTTAATGTAGTTGATCGGATCATGGCTAATATCTCGAAGGGGATGAGTTTGTTTCCTCTTCGGACTCTTTTTTCTTTGATAAGCGGGATTTTCTGTTATGGTTGACCCCCAATAATCGGTTGTGGAGGATATCTTGGAGGAAAAGGTATTTGTTTCCTTTTAGGATTCTTTCACTAATGGTGGCCATTAAAGAGTTGGATATTCTCTTATTAATGGTGTTGACCATGTCATTAACTAGGTTGACTACCTCCATTAATGCGGTTGACTTCATTAATGGTACTTTAAATGTCATGGAAGCCAATCCTTTCTTCCTACTTTGCCGAGAGGAGAACTCTAGTTCTGCATGTCACTTTGGAGAGGTAGTTCATGAAGGTTACCTGAGGTGACATTTGATATTCCTTGAGGATGAGGTACCCCAGGATCCAGTACACTGGCAGGGGTTCCCCGGGGACTTCTCGATTGTCACGTAGCTAGATGCTGGTCTTTCCATGGAGCTTGTTCTAACCTTTTTAGGGGCGAAATATCCCGTAGGGTTCCAACCTTGTAGTTAGGAGCTTGGCTAGCAGGCCCTGGTAAGGTGTTTACCATAAACAGACGACCTTGGCTCGCTTCTAGAAGGGTGGAGAGGTACGCTCGAGTACTGCTCTTGCTACTTGATTTAACCAAGCCAAGATCTGCAGTGGATCTTGGTGCTTTTGGTGAGGATGGGGCTTTACGGGCTTCTTCTTTTTATGCTCGGACAGGTTAAGATTATACCACGATGAGGTAGGAGTGCCTCTTGATGTCGGGGGACCTAGGTCCTTTCACGTCGACCTAGCTTCGGGCTTTATCCTTGTAAAAGGAGCTTAACGTGGTCTCGTCGGGCTTTATTTGGTAATCCTGGACACATGTGAGATGCCGAATGGTATGGGTGGCCTCACCTTGCTCCTGTAGGATCGTATGGTAGCTCAACATCTGGGACCTTGATACCTCCGTCATACAAGCCCGAATTTGAACCCTTGTGGGAAGGCAGGCAAGTGGAAAATTCTTCTTTGGTCCCTAGCCAAAATTTTCTATTAACAGAAGTCCCCTCTTACTTGAACACTGGTAAGTATTTGGGGTTGGAGTCTGAATCTTATACTACATGAAGAATTTTGCTTGTCGCTTCTTACTTGTTGCCAGAATTGCTCTTAGGCTTAGGAAACTAGGGTACTATTCATTCCTGCAAAATAAATAAGCGTATTGCTCGATCATGTCAGATGAAGCTTCTGTGGTTAACATGGGTACCTAGAATTCCTTTTCCAGGAATCGCGGTACTTAGATGAGCTAGCAAAATGATCCCGGTAGGTATTTGTGCCATCTAGATCCTTCCTAGCGGGGTTGGCCCGGCCAAGGTAGCACGATGACCTTTTTGGTTGTTCTGATTTCGTGATCTAGCAGGCAACTATGCTCTTATGCTCAGATCCTTTTTAGGGGAGGTCACCTGACCAAGACATCATGAATGCTAGCTACCCTGGTATTGGGACCCGGATGGCAACTAGGAACTTATACTCAGATCCCTCTTGGGCGTGGTAGCCCGACTAAGGCATCAGGAATGCTAGCGGGCTATCTTGGTATCTAGGTTACCATTGTAGAAATACCATGGCGTTTCTCTTGGAGGGGTAAATCTGGTCCAAGGCATCAGGAGAGCTATCTAGCTATATCCTGGTATTTTGATCTGGATGGCAACTATGCTCTTACACTCAGACCCTTCTTGGGGGTCATAGCCCGACCAAGGCATCAGGAGCGCTATCTAGCTATTTCCTGGTATTTTGATCCGGATGGCAACTATGCACTTATACTCGGATCCTTCTTGGGGGAGGTTACCCGATCAAGGCATCAGGAGTGCTATCTAGCTATTTCCTGGTCTTTTGATCCGGATGGCAACTATGCTCTTACACTCAGACCCTTCATGGGGGTCGTAGCCGGACAAAGGCATCAGAAGCTCTATCTAGCTATTTCCCGGTCTTTTGATCCGGATGGCAACTATGCTCTTAAACTCAGACCCTTCTTGGGGGTAGTAGCCCGACCAAGGCATCAGGAGCGCTATCTAGCTATTTCCTGGTCTTTTGATCCAGATGGTAACTATGCTCTTACACTCAGACCCTTCTAGGGGGTCGTAGCCCGGCCAAGGCATCAGGAGCGCTACTTAACTATTTCCGGGTCTTTTGATCCGGATGGCAACTATGCTCTTATACTCGGATCCTTCTTGGGGGAGGTCACCCTACCAAGGCATCAAGGGTGATGAGCGGCTTCCCCGATCTATCCCTGGTCTCAAGATCTGGATGGCAACTATGCTCTTACACCCAGACCCTTCTTGGCGGAGGGTGGTGCCCGTCTGAGGCATCATGAGCGCTATCTAGCTATTTCTTGGTCTCTAGGCGATCATTGTCGAAATACCATGGCGTTCCTCCTGGAGGGATTTATCCAGTCCAGGGCAATATAAGGGCTATGGAGCTCCCATGGTGATGGCGATCCTCCTGGAGGGATTTTATCTGGTCCAGGGCATTAGGAGTGTGGTGTAGCTCTCCTAGTGATGGTGATCACATGAGATCTACTACGGATACCGAAATCGAAAGAGATATAAACTCATGGCAAGCTAATACAAAGTTGTATAAATGCATGGTGGTATTGGTTGATAACAATTCTCGCTCTAGGAGTTCTTTAACGAGTAGAATCTTTTGAGATGATGCTAGTGCCATCGCCCTTCACACTTTAGTACTGGGAAAATATTGAGCTTCAAGTTCCCAAGTTTTGTAACCGGTTTGGAAGTCCGCTTGGGGTAGATGAGAGCCTTCAACAAACTGTAATGGAGCTCGAGACTCCATTTTGAACTAATAGGGTCCTCTGGGTGCTCCCAGAATGGATCAGGACCTCGATGGCTCACTATGGCATTGGAAGGCCCATTACAAATGGAGAGGAGCCATCGGTATGATAATCTTCGAGAGCAAGCTGGTGTTTGCTAAGGTCGAGCTCGTGCCAGGCAAGGAAGATGGTTACTTCTTCACAACCTTCCAGGTAGAGCTGGCTCTACTTCCCCCATTGGACTTAAGAGTCATTGATGGACGAAGAAGGGATGGGATAAAGAAGAAAGCTGCTGAGATGGTTGTGTATGTTCTCAGCTTAGCTGGCAAGTCTTGGGTTGCTGAAGCAGACCCAGGCTCAAAATCATTGTATAGTAGATGATCAATCCGAAGAGGGAGCGTCTCCCATATATAAAGACCACAACTGATATGGTTGTTTATATGGCAGGAGAGCCCCGGTTGATCAAGAAATAGATGTTTCGGGTTGAGAAAACTACTCTCTTAGGTGAGGTCAAACCGAGAGGTGGAGGAGCTGACCGCGGTAGTGAATGGCGCAGTTATTCTGAATGACAAGAATTGAGGCAACCATGGCCAATAAGCAGGGAACCCGGGAGTGGATCCAACATGCATATGATGTGGAGAGACTTAGGTCCATGCATCGTGCCATGCGAGGATTGCTTAGAACGAAGGAGGTAAACTCTTGAGGGAGTGGTTTAAACTCTGCATGACAGTGCGGCTACCTTGGGATCCAAGGTGGGTGCGTCATTTGTTAAAGGACGCTTCTGTGTTGCTTGTTAGGCAGCTCGAGCTCTTCTTCCCTTTGACATGATCATCATTGGAGGACGGATACCTTGAGTAGATCATAAAGAAAGCTGAGAGTTACCTGGGTCCGCTCCGACTGAAGCCAGACCTTATTGAGATGATAGATACGCAGCTGATGAGGAGGACTTGGTTCCCATTTCTGCTTTCTTGTCTAGTCGCGTTAGGGTAGGAACTATCTTGAAGTCCTCTGCTGTTGTGGATGCATGGGGGGCTTCAAGTATGCCTACCTCTCTATCCGAATCTGTCTAAGTAGAGGTCCATATTGGTGTTAACAAGGTAGGTGGGTGCTAGCTCAGAGAGGTAGATCGGGACCAAGGTAGCTCGCTAGGGAGATGAATGGCCCCAAACAAGTGGAGAGAAGACACCGGACTAGTAATTGCCTAGAGACATGCTCAGGATTCTAGAAGTTTCTCGTGACTGAGAGAACACTTTGGACCCCTCCGTTATGAGTAGTGACTTACTTAAGCATAGGATGACCCTATATGAATGGAGATGGGCTACATGTCAGGTACCAGTTCAGATGCATACTTGGGATATAAAGGAGCCCCCAACAAATGAGAAAAAGCTCTGAACCCTCCAAGAGTGGGAAACCTATGGGATCTCCTCGATCATATCGGGCTTCGGTGGCTTGCTAGGGCGATGAATGGCCCGGTAAACATGGAGCGAAGCCTCCGGTCTTGTAACGGTGCTACCGGTCTAGAAGCTTGCTTAGGCACGTAGGTGGCCTTTCCAAATGTGGGAAGCTTCAGAGAGCTACTCGATCAGATCAGGCTTCGGTGGCTTGCTAGGGTTATGAATGGCTCGGTAAACATGGAGCAAAGCCATAGGTCTTGTAGCGGTGTTGCCGGTCTAGAAGCTTGCTTAGGCATGTAGGTGGCCTTACCAAAGGTAGAAAGCTTCTAAGTCTTCCTCGATCGGATCGGGCTTCCGTGGCTTGCTAGGGCGGTGAGTGGCCCGGTACACTAGAAGCAAAGCCACCGGACTAGTACTGGTCTAGAAGCATGCTTGGGATCTTTGGAGTCCCCGATAATTTGAAAGGAGGCTCTGGACCATGCTGGGTTGGATCGGGGTCGTAGTGGCTAACTTGGGCATTGTTGACCCCGTACAAGAAGTGAGGAGCCACTTGGCCTTACAGTGAGGCTGCTAGTCCAGAGGTTTGCTTAGGCATGTAGGAGGCCTTACCAAGAGTGGGAAACCTCTGGGCTGTCCTCGATCTGATAGGGCTTCGATGGCTAGCTAGGGTGATGAATGAGCCGGTACATATAGAGCGAAGCCACCGGTCTTGTAGCGATGCTACCGCTATAAAAGCTTGCTTAGGCAAGTAGGTGGCCTTACCAAATGTGGGAAACTTCTGAGAGCTCTTTGATCGGATCGGACTTCGGTGGCTTGCTAGGGCGGTGAATGGCCTGGTAAAACATGGAGCGAAGCCACCTGAGGTACTGGTTCAGATGCATGCTCGGGATCCTAGAAGTCCCCAAAAACTAAGAGAGGGCTCTGGACCCTGCTGGAATCAATCGAGAGTTCAGTGGCTCACTTGGGCGTTGACGGGCCTTGTATAAGAAGTGAGGAGCCACTTGGCCTTACAGTGAAGCTGTTGGTCCAGAGGTTTACTTAGGCATGTAGGAGGCCTTACCAAGAGTGGGAAACCTCTGGGCTCTCCTCGATCAGATCGGGCTTTGGTGACTTGTTAGGGTGATGAATGACCCGGTAATCATGGAGCGAAGCCACCAGTCTTGTAGCGGTGCTACCGATCTAGAAGCTTGCTTAGGCAAGTAGGTGGCCTTACCAAATGTGGGAAGCTTTTGAGAGCTCCTTGATCGGATCGGGCTTCGGTGGCGTGCTAGGGCGGCGAATGGCCCTGTAAACATTGAGCGAAGCCACCGGAGGTACTGATCCAGATGCATGCTCGGGATCCTAGAAGTCCCAGTAACTGAGAGAAGGCTCTGTATAAGAAGTGAGGAACCACTTGGCTTTACAGTGGGGCTGCTAGTCCAAAGGTTTACTTAGGCATGTAGGAGGCCTTACCAAGAGTGGGAAACCTCTGGGATCTCTTTGATCAAATCGGGCTTCGGTGGCTTGCTAGGGCGATGAATGACCCGGTTTGTATAGAGCGAAACCACTGGTCTTGTAGCGATGCTACCGCTATAGAAGCTTGCTTAGGCACGTAGACGGCCTTACCAAATGTGGGAAGCTTCTGAGAGCTCCTCGATCAGATCTGGCTTCGGTGGCTTGCTAGGACGGTGAATGGACCTGTAAACATGGAGTGAACCCACCGGAGGCACTGGTCTAGATTCATGCTCGGGATCCTAGAAGTCCCTAGCAAATGAGAGAGGGCTCTGGACCCTGCTGGAATGAATCGAGAGTTCAGTGGCTCACTTGGGAGTTGACTGGCCCGGTGCTTGAGGAGTGGAACCGCCAATCTTCTACCGGTCGTGCTGCTCTAGAAGCTACACAGCTGAGTTGGCTTCTTAGATTCATGGGTCGACCTACTACCTCTACCTAGGAGCTTACGAAGGGTGGACCTAAAGGCATGAGGGGATCCGTATAAACAGGTCGAAGCCCAGTAGATCTGCTGAATAAGTGATACACTGGTGGCAGAGCGAATCTGCTGTAGAAGAGCAGGATAGGTGCACTTCTACTGTATAGGAGCTCTCGATGTATCAGAATGGTTCAGCTATATAGAAGATCTTTAAGCGGGGAGCTACTATATTGGAGCTCCACGATTATATGAGTAGGTTCACTTCATAGAAGTAGCATAATGAACTGGTTCCACTAAGAATCCCACGTACCATATTTGCTCCACAATGAACAAAACTCGTTAAATGATAAAATGAGCACCACATGCGATACATAGGCGATATAGACAAGTATGGAGAAAAGACATCGTATATAGTAAATGATATTCATGAATAATGAATCTGTTACCTCGATAGTATAATGATACTCATATAGAGACATAAAGGCTTTTAAAAAGGGTGTGGAAACTTCCCACAAACGGCGCCAGAAAATGTTAACGCGAAATTTGTTTAGGATGAGAAATCCCTATTAACGCCCTCGAGACCACTACCGCGAAAGTGGTGGTCAGGGTTGGTACCGTTGATACCTGATGTGATCTTGTATGAATGTAGTGGAGGATGAAATCGTAGGTAGGAGACAAAATGTCCCGCCCGTCGGGCTTCGTGCTTATGTAGTAGATCTTGGGAGCTTGAGGAGACAAGCCATCCCACCCGTCGGGCTTCGTGGTAGGTATGAGAGGAGTAATCCCACATGCCGGGCTTCGTAGTAGGTAGGAGATAAGTTATCCTTTCCGTAGAGTTTATGGTAGGTAGGAAACAAGGGAGCTTGAGGTTTCTTTACTAGTATGAAGGGGTTGATCTTAGTCCTGGTCCTGGTCCTCGGTCGGGGTCGGAGCCCGTCATGGTACCTGGTGCCCGGTCCTGGAGCCTGATTCCTTCCTGTAATTCCCCGATCTAGATAGCAAGTAAGAAGGGGGGCTTATTTAACTACAGTGTCGGGGAGTTCGATTTCTGCCACAGAGATGATGCGGGAGATCTCATCGACTTCCTTCAAGCTGGTCTAGGTGGTTTCTCCTCATCTTGACATGCGACTTTGGTGTATAGATGAGAGGATAAGAGAGCTAGGTCCAGCGGGGTAGGAATCTAGCTTTGTTTCCTTAGGTCTTCATTGTTGTTTTCCGATCTCATGTAAGAAAGATTAGAGAGCTAGGATCAATGAGGTCGGTTCCTAGCCCGCATACACACATGCGTAACACAGTAGATAATAGGAAAGACACAAGTCTTTTGTAGAGGGAGATGGACTGACCAAGGGGAAAAAGCATCACGAATGATCACATGCTTAAAAACCCCAAGGCAGTATCTGGAGGGAGGTGGAATACCCTTCCTTATGTATATATCAGAGAATGCTCCGAGGAGCTTACAATAATGGTGATGTAATACAACATAGTTGCTCTAGAGAGCTTACAATGGTTGTCGAATGTAGACGATACCGGTATATTCTAGGTAAAGGTAATACAATACATTGATGATGTCAAGAGATCTTTAAACGAACCATGTCTGTCTTCTGTCATTGATTCGAGCCCTATTCTATGCCTTTTACAGGCATATTTATAAATGGTGACTGCCTTGGCGTGCAAGTCCAGGATTCTTCAATCTTCCTCTCCTTATTGAGTACGATTATTCCTTTAATGTAGTTGATCGGATCGTGGCTAATATCTCGGAGGGGATGTGTTTGTTTCCTCTTCGGACTCTTCTTTCCTTGATAAGCGGGATTTTCTGTTATAGTTGACCCCCAATAATCGGTTGTGGAGGATATCTTGGAGGAAAAGGTATTTGTTTCCTTTTAGGATTCTTTTACTAATGGTGGCCATTAAAGAGTTGAATATTCTCTTATTAATGGTATTGATCATGTCATTAACTGGGTTGACTGCCTCCATTAATGCGATTGACCTCATTAATGGTACTTTAAATGTCATGGAAGCCAATCCTTTCTTCCTACTTTGCCGAGAGGAGAGCTCTAGTTCTTCATGTTACTTAGGTGGAGGTTACCTGAGGTGACATTTGATATTCCTTGAGGGCGAGGTACCCTAGGATCCAGTACACTGGCGGGGTTCCCCGGGGACTTCTCGATTGTCACGTAGCTAGATGATGGTCTTCCTATGGAGCTTGTGCTAACCATTTTAGGGGCGAAATATCCACTAGGGTTCCAACCTTATAGCTGTGAGCTTGGTTTAGCTACGCTGAGCTTTATCATGGAGATTGACCTAATTGTGCAGGCTTCCTAGCGGGATAGCGGGCTTGGCTAGCAGGCCCTCGTAAGGTGTTTGCCATAAACAGGCGACCTTGGCTCGCTTCTGGAAGGGTGGAGAGGTACGCTCGAGTAATGATCTTGCTACTTGATTTAACCATGCCAAGATCTACAGTGGATCTTGGCGCTTTTGGTGAGGATGGGGCTTTACGGGCTTCTTCCTTTTATGCTTGGACAGGTCAAGATTATACCTCGATGAGGTAGGAGTGCCTCTTGATATCAGGGGACCAAGGTCCTTTCACGTCGACCTATCTTCGGGCTTTATCCTGGTATAAGGAGCTTAACGCGGTCTCGTCGGGCTTTATTTGGTAAGCCTGGACACGTGCGAGATGCCCGGATGGTATGGGTGGCCTCGCCTTGCTCATGTAGGATCATGTGGTATCTCGACCTCGAGGACCTTGATACTCCGTCATACAAGCACGAATTTGGACCCTTGTGGGAAGGCTGGGAAGTGGAAAATTCTTCTTTGGTCCCTAGCCAAAATTTGCTATTAACATGTATTATGTGAGAAATTCGGCCAAGAGAGCCTACTACATGTGAGGAACTATTTTCTCAAAATCAATCAATCAAAGATCATAAAATAGTCCTAGAATCAAAGCTAGCTCAATACAATCCCAAACATGTGATAACATAGGCAAAATCAAAACCTAACTCAACATGAGAAGAAAACCCAAGGCAATTGACCAAGTTTTAAAAGAAAACTTTGAGAGAAAATTAATACCTTAGTTGATTTAGGTGCAGTCCCGTTTTTGTATGATTAGACACAAAAAACAGCAGCAAAACTTACTCAAACCTTGATAGAAAAGATGGAGGATGAATAGATGAACACTCTAAACTTCGAATCACTCAAATCGGAATTCAAATGAAGAAGTTATGGTGTTTGGAAGGTGAGAAAATTTAGAGAGAAAATTTTTGCACACTTGTTTTAAATTTCTTCATAGAATGAAACGTGAGAGGGAAAGAGATTATAAAGGAGAGGGATACGAATGAAGCATGAAATGAAAATTTTAACCTTAAGTGGCCAAGCATGCTTGCTACCCGAGATGGCGCTTGGGCATCTCAGGGAAGCAAGCATTCTGTCCCAAGATGGCCACGCGCCATCTCTGGAAAGAGTGCTTGGATGCACTTCTTTTCCTCTCGCGTTCTTCCACCGTTCTCCGGCCTCCGAACTCTGAATTTGAATACGTTTGCAGATTACAAACTGTAACTCTCACATGGACATGGAAATATAAGATACTTAACCCAGAAAATAATAATTCAACTCAATATATGAATACAAAGACAATGTATGCAACATGAGTTGAAAGTGTAGTATCTTTTGACTTAGAACTTGAAATCAATAGTGTGAGTAACCGAAATGATCAAAACTCAATGAAGAATCATTTAAGACTAAATTCAAGTTCAATATCCATATTATACAAACATATACATACACAAACACTATTCACACTAGAATACAAACTACATAGAGGTTGTTTCCAATCATGCATATTCCAAAAACATGTTATTTCCATACCAATGCATGATCATTCATCTTCAAGTGTGTGAATGTGTTATACATGGTGCAAAACGATGTAGGGACACATATGAATGAATTTTATATGTGTGCCTAAGCCTTGTACGAGAAAGATAAGGTCTTAGTATACCTTTGTAGAACCAAATTGCATCATTTCTCTTTGAAGACTTAGAACTTGCTTTGACTTGTTGTTTCTTCTTCTTCGAAGCTTGAATCATCATGAACCTAAACAACTAAGTCATTACAAGTAAACATCATTTTGATATGGAATTAATGCCAACACAAACTAAAACCTAACAATCTCCCCCTTTGGCAAATTCCATGTCAAAGCACCTATACATTTACTACAAATATAAAAATGAAGATAAGTCACAAAATCACTCTCTCACATTACAATGAGTAAGATTCCTATAACTAATCTTCACCAATCTTGAACTTCATCTTGATCTTGTAGGGGAAAATGGTTTAGAAATGTAGCGTAAGCGTGAGAAAAGCTCATTTAGGACAATTCTACTTTTTGGCACAAAATTATTCATATAGTCCTCTTCTAGAAATTTAGCATTTGTCGAAACAAATGCTTTAAGATCTGAATGACTATAAAAATAATATCTTTTTGTTCCTTTTGGATACCCTACAAATATGCATGTTTCTGAATGGGACTCCTTCTTATCTGTCTTTCCTTTTAACACGTGCGCAGAAAATCCAAATATCCGGACATCCAAATATCCTTAAGTGTTGTAAACTAGGCTTTCGCCCAGTCCACAACTCATGCGGTGTTTTAGGAACCGACCTAGATGGTACATCGTTTAGAATATACATGGCAGTTTGTAAAGCATATCCCCAAAAAGAACTAGGGAGCGTTGAATAACTCAACATAGACCTAACCCTATCCAAAAGAGTTCTATTTCTTCTTTCTGCTACCCCATTTTGTTGAGGTGTGCATAGTGCAGAAAACTGAGAAAATATTCCATTATCAATAAGATATTGCTGAAATTCACGAGATAGATATTATCCACCACGATCAGACCTCAAGATTTTTATACGTTTCTCAAGCTGATTTTCCACTTCAGCTTTAAATGCTTTGAACATATCAAAAGCATCCGACTTATGTTTCATGAGATACACATAGCCAAATCTTGAGTGATCATCCGTGAAAGTGATGAAGTACTCATATCCACCTCTAGCTTGAATGCTCATAGGTCCACACACATCAGTGTGTATCAATCCTAAACATTCAATGGCACTTGTGCCTTTGGTCGTAAATGACCTTTTGGTCATTTTACCTTCCAAACAAGATTCACAAGTTGGTAGATCATCAACCTTTAAGTCACTTAGAGGTCCGTCACATACCAATCTTTGAATCCTTTTAAGGTTAATATGACCTAGGCGTAAATGCCATAGGTAGGTTTCATCTTTTGATAATTTTACTCTTTTATGATTGGGTTCCGTTGATTTCGTGTCTAACAAGAGAGAGATATTTCCATGCAAATAGAATAAACCGTTTTCCAATGTACCTTTGCAAATAATTTTGTCATTCTTACTAATAATAAAGGTTTTATTAAAAGTAACTGAATAACCAAATTTATTTAAACAAAAAACCGAAATTAAATTCCTCTTGAATATCGGTACATAATAAACGTTTATTAATACTAAATGCCTATAAGAATCAAAATTAATTATAATATCTCCCACTACACTAGCAGACACCAACGCTCCATTGCATTAATGCAAGTTGAATTTATTCTTATCCAGTCTATTCCTTTGACCCATTTTCACCACAAAAGAAACACTTTCCTTTGATCTTGGTTACTTTCTTGGTCTCTTTCTAAGAAGGCTCAAGTTGTTTTTTCTTTTGTTATCTCTTGACCTTCTAACGAGTCTTAACAGTAGCAACTTTACCAATCATATGAATCCTTATCAAGAGACATCATAATATCGGCATCAGTCTCCATTCCTTCATGTTGCTGTTGTAACACGTTAGAGATGATGGCCCTAATGTAACGTACATTTAGCCATCTCATCTAAAGACTTCCACTATTGATACTCATCTCTTAGTTCCTGAGTAGATTCATTAGTTTGGTCGTTAAGGAATATACATAATGAACTTATATTTTTCAGCTTGCAACAACAACCCAATATTCCTTTCCAATGTGACATAATTATCATCAGTTAAAGTATTGTCTTTAAGGATGTTGATTAGGGATGGGGTCATGATTTATTTACAATAAAAAAATTATATATGAGTAAATAATCATGATTAAGCACTTTTGAATATTGTCTTGAATTAAATAAAATAATTCAATCGTAAAAATTCAACGGTGATCCAACACCCATAAATGTCACACCTCCTTTGGGAGTTCGCAATATTTACTAGTTGGACTAGGTCCCACCTAATTGTTAACATAACAACCATAATTTTCAATTTTAGCCTTGTGATTTTATTAACAAGAACTCTTGGGAGGATATTAATAAACTCACATCGAGTGTGTTACCAAGTTATCGACCTTCAATAAAATCCCTCACGAATATCCCTCCTTTGGAAGTAGATATCGTTTGGGCTAGTTGTCTAGTCTATCCTTGTAAGGAAGTTTCTTGCTAAATTCCATTCATGAATACCTCTTGGGAGGTTATTCATGAAACATAAAGCTCAACTAAACTTGGAGGCCGTAGGTGTTCCAAAACACCTTCTCCCACTCAATTGTTTAAGGCGTGTGATCGAATTCCAAAGAATGATTTACCAAGTTATTTAGATGCCAATTTAGATACTTAAACCATTCAATGCATGTTCTTGACAAAAGAGATATATGAGTGGCACTCCTATTCTATATGACATGTTATAAAACAATGACAAACATTGCAATATTTACAAAAATATAAATAGCTACAATTTTGGTCCATCCTAGAAAAACAAGTAAATTACATATATCTTGGAATACAAGAACGTCTTTCTTGGTGAACAATTCTTCACGCGACCTTCGTTGTTCGGACTCCCTCGGCTACCTCCCATGGGCGTGCGCATGCCTTGCCCTTACCCATGGGTGTGCGCATGTCACAAGCCCATAAAGGGCTGCCATGCGCAGCCCATGGCTACAACAAGGGCTGCCGTGCGCAGCCCATGCCACAACAATCGTGGCTGCTTGCTCTTCGCATGCAAGTTCGTTGTTACGGCTCGCACGGTCCCAAACTTGTTCCGGTTACTCCTAATTCTTCAAACCTTCGAGTCTTCGAAACTTGAATATATTACAGAAGAATTTACATAACAAAATACTGCAGTTTTTTTTTATTACAACAACAAAATAAAAAAAACTTAGCAACTACCAAGAAGGAAATTATGGCGATAATAGACCACCCTTCTTGTTACAATCCCAAAACAAAATTACATTGAAATTCTAGGACCAAAATTGAGCAAAAACAATCCACATATAAAACATATATATATCCATACATTCCAATGTAAATATATATGCGAATACCTAGAGTGCATCTCTTTCTAAAACATGCATATATACAATAAAAAGAAAAAAGATTCACATACATACATCAATTAATCAAGGGTACAACCAGGCTCTGATATCAATTAGGGTTTTCGTAAAAATAAAAATGTTCCTTTTTATGCAACGAGAACCTTAACCCTAGATTAGTTGATGTATATAAAAGTATCGTACCTTTTTCACGTGATGATTGAACAAGCGCCGAATTAATTCCGCAAGATCTTCCGATCCAATCACGAACGTGAATCACCTAGGAGTGTGGGCTCCCTTTCTTTAAATTGTATTCCTAAGGATGGAGACAAAGCAAATATCTTTTCTTTGTTAGTTACAAATATACTCCAAGAGAAAAATCCAAGAACATCCGGTCACTTGTGAATTATCAATCAATTTGATTGTAACTCGCGTGAACCTTGATTCGATGTTGTACACAAAACCCTTTTGATGTAAAGGATATTAGTATGCTATCGAATACAATAACGTTCCTCTTTTTTTTCTATTTGGCCGAATTCACACACTATTGCTTATAGAAGATTGAATTTTGTCTAGAGTAAAATCAAATTTTTCTCCCTCAAAATTCTATGATAGCCGAATTCTTCACTAAGAAAAATATAGCTTGGCCGAAATTCCTCTCTATTGCCTTAGGGCTGGCCGAACTCACCATTCTCATATATATAGGATCATAAAACCTTTCCTAAGAAGGATTCACTTGGTTGGCAAGAATCCTTTCCTTAGGTAGATTTATTTGGTAGTTAGAATCCTTATCAAAAAGGAAAACTATCCTATCCTATAATACATATGAGCTAGCCGAACTTCCCTTGCTTGAAGTAGATTAGGAGAGTTTAATCTTTCCTAAGAAAGATTACTTGATGGACAAGAATCCTATCCTTATATAGATTAACTTGGTGGTTATGAATCCTTTTCAAATAAGAATTCTACCACTAAGTAGTTTTACTTGGTGACCAAGAATACTTTTCCAAAAAGAATTCTTTCCTACACCAAGACTCCTAATCCTACTCAATAGTGTGTTTTTAACCATATTAAAGACTTCCTAATTTGATTAGATAAATAACTCCTTTTATTTATCTACTTATCAAATATAGTCTTTAACATTAACTATACTACCAACAATAGTATAGTTTTAGGAGACCATCTCCTAATAGGAAAAGATTTTGACTTTTAATTAAATAATTAATTAATCAACAAATTAATTAATTTCCATTTAATTAAATAATAATAAAATAAAAATAATATATTAAAGCTATTATCCACAGCCATTTCCGCCCATACCTAGTATAAAGGCCATATATTATTTTCTTCATTTTATTAAATCCATTGGACCTTCATAAAAAAATCCACATGTGAACTAGACCTATTCTTACAAAAAGAAACAAGTTCACAAGCCTTAATACAATTCTGGATGTACTCCTATTGGTCTGGTAGAATATATCAAGTTATCCATGCAAGTTCATGTGGATTGGGGATCTTGGCGGGCTATCTAAATTTAAGCTCCAATAGACACAACCCAATCACAATCAACAAATGATTCACTTAGGTCCGATATATTTAATTTTAGTTCATTCCACTAAAGAACCAAAATTGAACTCTTAAATAAAGATAGAATAAGTTGATGTTACTCATTCGTACCCTAGACAACCTTATTGGAGAAAATGTATCCTCGTGAAGAATACCAGTAATCGCCAAGAGCTCATAGACTGCCTATAGCTCTCCAAGTTACCATATTTACTCATATGACCAAATTTTGAACTTGGATATTTTGACATGTCCAGAAGCCATGTTTCAATAGACAATATTGAAAACTTAATGTTAAGATTTAATATCCAATACCTCAAAACATCCATATGATGGTATTCTACACCCATTCAATAAATGGAGACACGATGTCCATATCTATAAATGAAGTCCTCTATCGATTAACAAATGAATACCACCAAACTATCGAGGATAGACTATGCTATATAATCGTACTCATTGATAGCTCAAATGATAACACTTGCAACCATAAGTCAATCATTTATCTCAGGATTAAGATAGACTCTCTGATTGTCTTCAAATGAAAACTTTTATCCATTGATTGTTCTAGATAAAGTATTTCATTTTGATCCTATTCAATGCACCCAGTGCACTAGATTCTTTTGCCCAAAGACACCACACTTTGATAATTTTAGACTCATCATAACACATTTGATCCCACTCAAATGCCAGCAAAAGAATCTACAACTTTAACAAGATAAAGGCGCCCAACCTTCTATCTTAAGTTGTGAATATTATTCAAGACTAACTAAAGAATTGTGTCTTACCTCATACATATCTAGATGTATGAACAATTCTTCTTTTCTTATAGTCTTTTGACCTTATGATTATTTTCTTTTTTCAATTATAATAATTAAACTATAAATGCTATAAGATTTGTTAAACTAGAAATCACTTTATTCATATGAAACGATTGTTAATTACGATATTACACTCTTGCTATCGAGCATAATCCTAACAGATCTTCTCTTGAAGCAACCTACAAATCATCTCAAAGCACAATGCATATACAAGAGAAAATCAATAAATGGCAACATATAATATGGATAAGAATTTACAATTAAGTCCACAAATACATGTATCTCCCCCTCAATACATGCCAAATACAAGAATTCTTAACCAAATCTTAAGACTAATTATTACATGCCATTGAAAGTTCAAAAGTTCACAAAAACAACATAAAAAGGAAACTAAGTAACTAGCAATTCATAACAACTCTTTCTCCCCCTTTTTGACATGAGATGGTCCCAAAAGATCAGAAACATACCATGAGACTCAAATACTAGCTGCTAGATCCACCAAAGAAAGATGTGCATGTAGTTGACCTAACATAATGCTTGAGATGTGGTCTTAAACATGAGGCAATACACTCCTCCGACTCTTTTATTCTAGCATCTTGTTTTTCAACTATAGCACTAAGCTCATCAACCTTCTTCTTCAAATGTAAAGCACAATCCAGAAGAATGTTTATGCTAGTCTCTTGACAATCAACTTGTGAACTTAAATAGTCCAAAAGTATCACATGTCTTACCCTTATCCTTATATGACATGTATGACACATGTTTATCACTATATTTTTCCAAGGGTTGTACCAACACATCATCTCCACCACTTTTAACACCATGAGCTAAACACAAAGAAGTTATAAACTCCGGTAATGCAAGCTTCTTACCTTCTCTAGTTGAGAAAGCCGCATTATCTAAGTAAAACATAAGCAAATCCCCAAGGTTTATAGGTTGATTAGTCACCAAGGCATATACTATTTTGATCTTGTCTTTATTCAACTCGGTTGAATTCGAAGATCCAATAATATTAGTGCAAATGAAAAGATGCCAAAATTCACTTGCCTTAGTTAACTCATGTTGACTAATATATGCTCTACCTTTCCACACAAAAAAAGCATTGTCAAATAGAGTTCTACCCATGATATTAAGATTCTCAATGATATCAACATCTAAAAAGTTTGAATCAATATCACTAGATAGCCCAAGAAACTTGTTAATGTTTACCGGATTAACTCTAAACACAACACCCCTAATCTCCATCAAGGCATCCAATAAGGTAGCACTCTCTCTATATTCATGATAAAATTCTTTGTCGTTTACTATTCCTAGCATGCTCACCCAAGATTCCCAATTTCTATCCTTAATGCATTTAAGAAAATAAGAATCCTTACATTTACCTAAGTCAATGCCTCTTTCTTGAAATATCTTCTTAGTTCCAAAGATCCCTAAATCCTTTAACCTTGAAGCTTTGGATCCCTTTGAGGTAGACTTGGCTTTCACAATGGGATTCGATTGATTTCCACTACCGGTAACCTTAGTTCTTCTCATTTGTTCTTGTGATAGAAGATGTTATGTACATACAACAAAAGTGAGTGAAAGACAAAACAAGCATATTAGTCACAAATATATAAACACAATGACATATAACTTAAGAATGAATCATCATGCAAGACAAAGATAGTGAGTAATATCTTACAAGTATCATTAAGTCAAAATATGCCAACATGTAACAAAATGAAGCATGTGAACATATCATAAAAGAGAACAATGTCTAGTATACAATGCTCCCCCTTAATAAATGCTATAACTAAAATCAATGATAGCATAAGGTTCACAAGGATGTTCACACAATCACACATTCAAGCAATTTGAAGAAATATCAACAAAATAAGTTTCATATGCTAAGAGAGATACACAAAGAATTTTCAAGTTCTCTTATAATTCTTCAACAATTGCAAAGATATCAGCATACTCATAAACAAAGTGTGTGTGTGAGAGATATTCTTCAAATATATATCGAGAAGTAGTTTGATAATCAACATGCAAACAATTTCCAACAACTATTCATCTTAAGCTTTTTCAATAAAAAGTCAAACCGATTATCATCCAGAATTTTTTACTTTTAAGAGAATAGATTTCAACATATGAGCGTTTGTGTGCATGTGACTCGTCATCCCATTTCTGTTTTTCAACCCTAGCTCATTTCATTTTCAACTAAACTCCTTTTTAAGCCTTCCACCTTTTCTTTTTAGGCTTTGAATCAAAGATTTTTTTTTATGAATTCCTTTCAACACTTCTTTGATTTTCCTTTTTTTTTACATAAACAAAATTCACTTCATGATGGCTTTCACTCATCACAGTGGTGTAGCTCTTTCCAACATTGGGTAGCTTTCACAACCAATGTGTGTAGCCCTTTTCATGAAGGTGCTCTTTGAGTTCTATGTAATTGCTGAAGCAAAATGGATACTAACCATAGGTCATTTTAAATGTACTTAAGCGTAAAAACTTCAAGGTGTATCCAATGTTTACATATAAGAGAAGCAAGGTGCAATTTTTGGAAACCAAAATTTTATGGCTCATAAGCACATGATCTAAAAGCAATAAGTAGAGACTTATTCAAGATCAATACTTCTCTAATAAGTATCTTTCAAAGAATATGAAGCTCATATTTTCAAAAGTAATGCCACTCAATATGCTATACACAAACAATCATCAAAGTTAAGATCAATGTTAACAATATCACTATTAGATCCTAAAATAGCAAATGTCAATGAGAACCATATGTATGTTAAACAAAATTCTCTAATATTACATGCTACGAGATGTGTATCAAAAATTGAGTCAAAAGATGAATATCTAAGAGAACATGCATTAGAGTATAGAGATACCTTTTTGCACATTATATTCACCAAATATCATACTTCCACCCTTTTTATGAGCATTCTTTCCTTGAACGTCCTCATGACATCAAGTTGACGATGTTTCACAACAAGAGTATAAAAAGCATAATATCTCAACTCAATCAACACATATAACAAAAGAACTTCTTTAAAGTTAATCAACAAATTTTGATCATCATGGAGTATTCAAAGCTAGTAAGCAAGAATTCTCAACACAATTGATATATAGCCTCAAAGCTATCTCACTTGTGCTTCTTATTTTAGTGATAAGAGCACTCACCCTTGAACCACTTGTTCTTGGGTGTACCTACACAAACATTTCCAATATCATCCTTGACAACAATGTTAAATCTAGAGTAAAGTCCTTCAATGACTTGATTAACAAGAATATCATTAATACACTCTTCCTTAACATTATCAACGCAAGCTTTGTCAAGTTGAACAAGATCAGTATTCTTTCTACTCCACAACATCTTCTCATGCTTAGCAATATTATCATGTTTCTCAAATTTCAAGACCTTAGCATGTTCAAGTTGAAGTTTAATCTCCTTATCCCTAGATTCATTTCCTAATTTGCATTTTTCAATATATTTATAATACCTAGGCTTAATATGACCTATTGTGTTGCAATAATGGCAAATTGGAATAAAAGATGAGATTATACCTTTTGGATTTGAACTAGCTTCACTAGGAGATTGCAAGGATACCTTGTTCGCCAACTTCTTCTTGGCTTTTGATCTTCTCTTCTTGTGTGGTTTCTTATCAATCACGACTTTATCAAAGTGTGTAGGAAGTGGTGCTTCCAAGAGCTCCTCTTTAACTACCAAGTCATCTTCACCACTATGAGAGTTAACAATATTCCTAACACTAGACACACTAACCGAATCATTCACTAAATCCTTAATAGCCTCCTTAGCCGTGTCTATCTCTTCCATCAATTCTTGTTGTCTCTTCTTCAAAAAAGATATCACATTATCCTTCTCAAGGATTATATTTCAAGTTCTCTAAACTTCTTCATAATATCACCTTTCTCACCAAGAAGTCTACGAGTGACAACCACAAACTCATCTAGTTGCTTCTTGATCAAATCATCCTTCTCAACTACTTCTCTTTGAGCATTATCTCTAGCTTCTTCATGCTTTTCTATCTTTTTCAACAACTCAAGATTAGTAGGAATGGAACTAGAGCTTCCATGATGATTTGCATCAAAGTTCTTGTTCAAAGATATTGAACCATCAACATCTAGTGGAGAATGAGAAGCCGTTAGAGCTACAAAGTTACTCACCAACTCTTCATCACTTGAAGAATCACTACTAGAGCTCTCATTGTCACTAGAGTTATCATCACTCTAAGTAGCCACCAACACTTTGCCTTTCTTGGTGCACTCACTAGCTAAGTGACCAAAACCATGACAATTACAGCATTGAACCTCTTTCTTGTTCATGGCTTGACTATTCTTATCAATCCTTGGAGATGATGTTCTCTTGACTCCTTTTTCCTTAGAAGACTTGCCTCTAGGCTTGGCATTCTTTTTTAGAAACTTCTTGAACCTTCTAACCAAAAGTGTCATCTTTTCATTTTCATCATCACTCTCCTCCTCAATTTCATTGAGAGCGATTCCCTTACTTTTAATCTTTGGCTTCAAGAACATCTCATAAGTTTGTAGAGACCCAAACAACTTATCGATATTCATACTATCCACATCCTTGCTTTCCTCAATGGCTGTCACCTTTGATTTGAATCTCTTAGGAAGAGAACTAAGGATTTTCCAATTTAAACGCTCTTTTAAGATAGGTACTCCAAGTGCTTGACATTGGTTTAGCTATGTTAAGAAGCCAAAATTGGAAGTCTTCAAACTTTTCTTCTTCACTCATACTTAAACTTTCAACTTGTGATGTCAACATTTAAAGCCTCGATTTCTTCACCGCTAAGGCTCCTTCATTAGTAACTTGGAGAGTATCCCAAGCTTCCTTTGTGGATTCAAGATTTTGAATGTAGGAGAATTGATGCCCATCAACTCCTCCAAAGATGGCATTCATAGCACGATGGTGCTATTTAGCAACCTCAAACTCATTCGTTGTCCATTCACTCATTAGCTTGAGTATCATGGTTCCATCCTCTTGAACCTTGGTAGGAGGACTATAACCTTCTTCCACTGCCATCCAAGCCCTTTCATCAATAGAGTGGATATAGGCTTTCATCCTTAACTTCCAGTACCCATAGTTAGTACCACGAAGTAATGGTGGCCTAGTTTTTGAGGCTCTTTCCGCCATTATATCATCTTGTAAACCCATGACTTTAAACGCCTTGCAAAAACCATGAAAGTATCACCCCGGACTCACACTAAGTGCAATCTAGTATCATGCTCTGACCAATTGAAAATACAAACACGGTTAAATGCTCAAGGCTAACCTAGATGGTGGTGAATAGGTTAGACACCTTTTTCGACTCTCTTAGAAACAAACAAAAGTTTGTCCCTCTAGATTGCTTGTATCACAATATATATATTAAGTAAAGACACTTAATCAATATATAAACACAAGTAAATTGTGATACAAACAAGTAATTGTAACACATACACAATCTATATTATAGAAAGGAAGTCAACATACATAGAGAGTTCTATCCACAATACATATATTAGAGAGATAGGGATAGAGAAAAGTTGACACAAGATATAACATGGTAAACCTCCAAAGAGGAAACATCCACGGGCTAGCAGCCACCGGCAAACAAAATCCACTAGTAGATAAGACAAGTACAATCTCTCAAGTGATCTCTTCACCTAAAAACTGAGGCCTCACATCTCTTGTCAAGACTTCCTCGCTCACCTTATCTAGATCCTCACGACCCAAGGCAAGACTTCTTGCTCAACTAAGTCCTCACGACTCTAGTCAAGACTTCCTCGCTCACCTATCCCAGTTCTCCCAACTCTAGGCAAAACTTCTTGTTAGACTATCCGGATCCTCACGACCCAAGCCAAGACTTCCTTGCTCGACAATCCAAGGCCTCATGCCTCTTGCCAAGACTTGTTGCACAACACCATAGGTCTCACAGCTATTGTCAAGACTTCCATCTCACAAGGCATCTAGGTGATCATGAATACAAAATGCAAACAAGCACGCAACATAGAATGCTATGATCAACACATCCTATGGAAAATACTAAACATGAGCATGAATGCACAAATCACATATAGTCTAGTTAATCATGCATGTGTAATCAATCTAGATTATGTAAGATATGTTAAATATTAATCACAACCTAGATACATGCATGGATCTAAACTTGAATCACAAAATATGTTCAATAAATCACAAGATCAAGTTTAAATCACATAAACCAAAAACATGCTAAAATCATATGACAAAGTCAATAAGATTTAAGCTAAAGTTCTAGAGCATATTCCTAATCATAAATTCAACAAATCATATGAATAGCTCAAAAGAACATAAGCTCATGTTTTATGTGAGAAATTCGGTCAAGAGAGCATAATACATGTGAGGAACTATTTTCCTCAATATCAATCAATCAAAGATCATAAAATAGTCCTAGAATCAAACTAGCACAATACAATCCCAAACATGTGATAACATAGGCAAAATCAAAACCTAACTCAACATGAATGATTTCAATTGAAACTCAACCTAGCTTTGAAAGAGTTCAAAACTCAAATCAAAACACTCACAATATACAAATATATGTTGAAGAAGAAAACCCAAGGCAATTGACCAAGTTTTAAAAGAAAACTTTGAGAGAAAATCAATACCTTAGTTGAATTAGGTGCAGTCCCGTTTTTGTATGATTAGACACCAAAAACAGCAGGAAAACTTACTCAAACCTTCAGAGAAAAGATGAAGGATGAATAGATGAACACTCTCAACTTTGAATCACTCAAATCCAAATTCAAATGAAGAAGTTATAGTGTTTGGAAGGTGAGAAAATCTAGAGAGAAAATTTCTGCACACTTGTTTTAAATTTCTTCTTAGAATGAAATGTGAGAGGGAAAGAGATTATAAAGGAGAGGGATAAGAATGAAGCATGAAATGAACATTTTGCCCTTAAGTGCCCAAGCATGCTTGCTTCCTGAGATGGCACGTGGGCATCTTGGGGCAGCAAGCATTCTGTCCCGAGATGGCCATGCGCCATCTCGGGAAAGAGTGCTTGGATGCACTTCTTTTCCTCTCGGGCTCCCTTCACGTTCTTCGACCGTTCTATGGCCTTCGAACTAGGAATTCGAATCCATTTGCGGATTACAAACCGTAACTCTCACATGGACATGGACATATGGGATACTCAACCCATAAAATAATAATTATACGAATACGAAGACAATGTATGCAACATGAGTTGAAAGTGTAGTATCTTTTGACTTAGAACTTGAAATCAATAGTATGAGTAACCGAAATGACTGGAACTCAATCAAGAATCATTTAACACTAAATTCAAGTTCAATATCCATGTTATAAAAACATATACACACACAAACACTATTCACACTAGAATGCAAACTACATAGAGATAGTTTCCAATCATGCATATTCCAAAAACATGTTATTTCCATACCAATGCATGAGCATTCATCTTCAAGTGTGTGAATGTGTTATACATGGTGCACAGTGATGTCGGGACACATATGAATGAATTTTATGTGTGTGCGTAAGCCTTGTAAGAGAAAGATAAGGTCTTAGTATACCTTGGTAGAACCAAATTGCATCATTTCTCTTTGAAAACTTAGAACTTGCTTTGACTTGTTGTTTCTTCTTCTTTGAAGCTTGAATCATCATGAACCTAAACAACTAAGTCATTACAAGTAAACATCATTTTGATATGGAATTAATGCCAACACAAACTAAAACCTAACAATGTGGACTTGTTTCTTTTTGTAAGAATGGGTCTAGTTCACATGTGGACTTTTTTTTATAAAGGTTAAATGGATTTAATAAAATAAAAAAATAATATATCAGCCCATATATATGAGCTTAATTATATTATATTATTTTATTATTTAATTAAATGGAAATTAATTAATTTGGTGATAAATAAATTATTTAATTAAAAGCCAAAATCTTTTTCCTAATAGAAGATGGTCTCCTAAATTTATAATATTGTTGGTAGTATAATTAATATTAAAGACTATATTTGATAAGTAGATAAATAAAAGGAATTATTTATCTAATCAAATTAGGAAGTCTTTAATATGGATACAAATACACTATTGAGTTGGATTAGGAGTCTTGGTGTAGGATAGAATTCCTTTTTGAAAAGAATTCTTAACCACTAAGTAAATCCACCTAAGGAAAGGATTCTTAACTACCAAGTAAATCCTTCTTAGGAAAAGATTAATTCTTCTAATTGAATTCTATAGAAATTTCGGCCAGCCCATATATATATATATATATATATATATAAGAGGATAGAATTCCTTTTAGATAAGGATTCTTAACTACCAAATAAATCCGCCTAAGGAAAGGATTCTTGATAACCAAGTAAATCCTTCTTGGGAGATGATTTATGATCCTATATATATATATGTTAGGAAATTCGGCCAGCCCTAAGGTTTTGTATGAGAGGAATTTCGGGCAAGCTAAGCAATTTTCAAGAAGAAAATTTGGCCTAGCAAGAGAGAATTTTGAGGGAGAAAATTTTAGTTTTTGCTATAGACAAAATTCGATCAACTCATAGATATAAGGTGTAGAATTCGGCCAAAGCGAAAAGAGAAAAAGAAAATGTTTTTGTTTTTGATAGTACACTAGTATCATTTACATCAAAAGGATTTTATGTACAAAATCAAATTAAGTTCACACGAGTTTCAATCAATTAGATTGATAATTCACAAGTGACCGGACGTTCTTGGATTTTTCTCTTAGAGGATAATTGTAACGAAAAAATAAAAAGATTTTGTTTGTTTCCATCCTCAGGTATACAATTTAAAGAAAGAGAGCCCACACTCCTAGGTGATTCACGTTCGTGATTAGATTGGAAGATCTTATGGATTCAATTCGGCGCTTGTTCAATTGTCACGAGAAAAAGGTACGGCACTTTTTATATACATCAATTAATCTAGGATTAAGGTTCTTGTTATTGAGAAAGGGAAAATTTTTATTTATACGTAAACCCTAATTTTTGATTTTTCACGCTTTCATTGAGTTTTGAACTGTTTTTCCCAACAATTGGTATCAGAGCCTGGTTGTACCCTTGATTAATTGATGTATGTGTTCGTGAATCTTTTTCTTTTTATTGTATATATGCATGTTTTAGAAAGAGATGACACTCTAGGTATTCACATATACATTTACATTGGAATGTATGGACATTTATATTTATATATGTTTTATATGTGGATTGTTATTGCTCAATTTCGGTCCTAGAATTTCAATGTATTTTCTTTTGGGATTGTAACAAGAAGGGTGGTCTTTCATCGCCATAATTTTCTTCTTGGTAGTTGCTCATTTTTTTTTGTTGTAATAAAAAAAAACTGCAGTACTTTTTTTATTTTAAATTCTTCTGTAATACATTCAAGTATCGAAGACTCGAAGGTTTGAAGAATTAGGAGCAACCGGAGCAAGTTTGGGACCGTGCGAGCTGTAGCAACAAAGGTGCATGGGAAGAGCACGTAACCACATTTGTTGTGGCATGGGCTGCGCACGGCAGCCCTATGGATGCCATGGGCTGCGCATGGCAGCCCTTTATGGGGTTATGTCATGCGCACGCCCATGGGTAGGGGCAAAGGGTGCGCAAGCCCATGGGAGATAGCCGAGAGAGGCCAAACGATGAAGGTCACATGAAAACTTGTTCACCAAGAAAGGATTTTTTTGTATTCCAAGACATGTAATTTATTTGCTTTTCTAGGTTGGACCAAAATTGAAGCTATTTATATTTGTTGTAAATATTGCAATGTTTATCATTGTTTGATAACATATCATATAGAATAGGAGTGCCACTCATATATCTCTTTTGGTATGAACATGCATTGAATGGTTTAAGTATCTAAATTGGCATCAAGATAACTTGGTAAATCATTCTTTGGAATTCGATCACACTCCTTAAACAATTGAGTGGGAGAAGGTGTTTTGGAACACCTACGGCATCCAAGTTTAGTTAAGCTTTATGTTTTGTGAATAATCCCCCAAGGGGTATTCATGAATGGAATTAGCAAGATACTTCCTTACAAGGATAGACGAGACAATTAGCCCATACGATATCTACTCCTAAATGAGGGATATTCGTGAGAGATTATATTGAAGGTCGATAACTTGGTATTACACTCAATGTAATTTTATTAATATCCTCCCAAGAGTTCTTGTTAATAAAAATTACAAGGCTAAAATTGAAAACATTGGTTGTTATGTTAACAATTAGGTGGGACCTAATCCAACTAGTAAAGGTTGCAAACTCCCAAAGGAGGTGTGACATTTATGGGGTGTTGGATCACCGTTGAATTTTTACAATTGAATTGTTTTATTTAATTCAAGATAAATATTCAAAAGTGCTATATCATGATTATTTACTTTTATAATTTTTGTTATTATAAAGAAATCATGACCCCATCCCTAATCAAATTCCTTAAAGTAATGATGATAATTATGTCACATGGAAAAGGGAAAATTGGGTTGTTGTTAGTTGAAAAGCCATAAGATCATTCTGTATATTCCTAAACCACCAAACTAATGAATCTACTCATGAGCAAAGAGATGAGTATCATTAGTGGATGTCTTTAGATGAGATGGCTAAATGTACGTTACATTACGGTCATCATCTCCGACGTGTTGCAACAATAACATGAAGGAATGGAGACTACTGTCGATATAATGGTGTCTCTATATGAGATATTAGATATGAGGTCTAGGACGACTAAGAGGAGAGGCATTGTCTGCTTTCATGAATCTTAGGATGAAACCTGGACAGGCTGTGAAAGATCACATGATGAAAGTCATAGCATATCTCAACATTGCTGAACTGAATTGTTCTGAAATAGATGGTGAGACAAAAACTTGACATGATTGTCAACTCATTATCGGATTCCTTTGGTTTGTTCAAAGATGGACTACAACTTGAACAATAAGGAATACACATTGCAAGTCCTGATGCTAGATGTTCAAAGTGCCAAAAAGATTCTTGTGAAAGGCAAGGGTCAAGAGATTGATTGTAAGGATTATGCTCGATAGCAAGAGTGTAATAGTGTAATTAACAATCTTTTTCATATGAATAAAGTGATTTCTAGTTTAACAAATCTTATAGCATTTATAGTTTCATTATTATAATTGTCAAAAGTAAATAATCACAAGGTTAAAAGACTATGAGAAAAGAAGAATTTTTCATACATCTAGATATGTATGAGGTAGACACAATTCTTTAGTTAGTCTTGAATAATATTCACAACTTAAGATAGAAGGTTGGGCGTCTTTATCTTGTTAAAGTTGTAGGTTCTTTTGCTAGTATTTGAGTGGGATCAAATGTGTTATGATGAGTCTAAAATCATCAAAGTGTGGTGTCTTTGGGCAAAAGAATCTAGTGCACTGGGTACATTGAATAGGATCAAAATGAAATACTTTATCTAGAACCGTCAATGGATAAAAGTTTTCATTTGAAGACAATCGGAGAGTCTATCTCAATCCTGAGATAAATGATGGACTTATGGTTGCAAGTGTTGTCATTTAAGCTATCAATGAGTACGATTATATAGCACAGTCTATCCTCGATAGTTTGGTGGTATTCATTTGTTAATCGATAGAGGACTTCATTTATAGATATGGACATCGTGACTCCATTTATTGAATGAGAGTAGAATACCATCATATGGATGTTTTGAGGTATTGGATATTAAATCTTAACGTTAAGTTTTCAATAGTGTCTATTGAAACATGGCTTCAGGACAAGTCAAAATATCCAAGTTCAAAATGTGGTCATATGAGTAAATATGGTAACTTGGAGAGCTATAGGCGGTCTATGAGTTCTTGGCGATTACTGGTATTCTTCATGAGGATACACTTTCTCCAATAAGGTTGTCTAGGGTATGAATGAGTAACATCAACTTATTCTATCTTTATTTAAGAGTTTAATTTTAGTTCTTTAGTGGAATGAACTAAAATTAAATAGATTGGACCTAAGTGAATCATTTGTTGATTGTGATTGGGTTGTGTCTATTGGAGCTTAAATTTAGATCGCCCGTCAAGATCCCCAATCCGTACTAACTTGCATGGATCACTTGATATATTCTACCGAACCAATAGGGGTCCATCTAGAATTGTAATAAGGCATGTAAACTTGTTTCTTTTTGTAAGAATAGGTTTAGTTCACATGTGGACTTTTTATTTAGGTCCAATGGATTTAATAAAATGAGAAAAATAATATATAGCCTTTATACTAGGTATGGGCGGCAATGGCTTTGGATAATAGCTTTAATATATTATTTTTATTTTATTATTATTTAATTAAATGGAAATTAATTAATTTGTTGATTAATTAATTATTTAATTAAAAGTCAAAATCTTTTCCTATTAGGAGATTGTCTCCTAAAACTATACTATTGTTGGTAGTATAGTTAATGTTAAAGACTATATTTGATAAGTAGATAAATAAAAGGAGTTATTTATCTAATCAAATTAGGAAGTCTTTAATATGGTTACAAACACAATATTGAGTAGGATTAGGAGTCTTGGTGTAGGAAATAATTCTTTTTGGAAAAGGATTCTTGGTCACCAATTAAAACTACTTAGTGGTAGAATTCTTATTTGAAAATGATTCATAACCACCAAGTTAATCTACCTAAGGATAGGATTCTTGTCCATCAAGTAATCTTTATTAGGAGAGATTAAACACTCCTAATTTACTTCAAACAAGGGAATTTCGTTCATCACATGTATAATATAGGATTGGATAGATTTCCTTCTAGATAAGGATTCTAACTACCAAGTAAATCCACCTAAGGAAAGGATTCTTGCCAACCAAGTGAATCCTTCTTAGGAAAGGATTTATGGACCTATATATATGTAGATGATAAATTCAACCAGCCCTAAGGTAATTAGAAGTAATTTCGGCCAAGCTTTATTTGTGAAAGAAAAAGTTTCGGCCATCAGAGGAATTTTGAGGGAGAAAAATCTGATTTTACTCTAGACAAAATTCGATCATCTCTAATCAATAGTGTGTGAATTCGGCCAAGTAGAGAAAAAAGGGGAACGCTTTTGTATTCGATAGTATACTAATATCCTTTACATCAAAAGGGTTTTGTGTACAACATCGAATCAAGGTTCACGCGAGTTACAATCAAATTGATTAATAATTCACAAGTGACCGAACGTTCTTGGATTTTTCTCTTGGAGGATATTTGTAACTAACAAAGAAAAGATATTTGCTTTGTCTCATCCTCAGGAATACAATTTAAAGAAAGGGAGCCCACACTCCTAGGTGATTCACATTCATGATTTGATTGGAAGATCTTGCGGAATCAATTCGGCGCTTGTTCAATCGTCACGCGAAAAAGGTACGATACTTTTATATACATCAATTAATCTAGGGTTAAGGTTCTTGATGCATAAAAGGGAATTTTTTTTGTACGCAAACCCTAATCTCATTTTTTCTCACGCTTCCGCTGTGTTTCTAAACCGTTTTTTCCCTACATTGATATGGTTGGTAAAGTTGCTACTGTTAAGACCTGTCAGAAGGTCAAGTAACAACAAAAGAAAAATCGACTTAGAGCCTTCTTAGAAGGAGACCAAGATAGTAACCAACGATCAAAGGGAAGTGTTTCCTTTATGGTGGAAAAATGTCAAAGGAATAGACTGAATAAGAATGAATTCAACTTGTATTTAGGCAATAGAGCATTGGTGTCTACTAGTGTAGTGGGAGATATTAGAATCAATTTAGATTCTTATAGGCATTTAGATTTAATAAATGTTTATTATGTACCACAATTCAAGAGGAATTTAATTTCGGTCTCTTGTCTAAATAAATTTGGATATCCAGTTACTTTTAATAAAAGGTTTTATTATTAGTAAGAATAACAAAATTATTTGCAACAGTACATTGGAAAATGGTTTATTATATTTTCATAGAAATATCTCTCACTTGTTAGACAAGGAATCAACGGAACCTAATCATAAAGAAGTAAAATTATCAAAAGATGAAACCTGCCTATGGCATTTGTGCCTAGATCATATTAACCTTAATAGGATTAAAAGATTGAAGTGACGGACCTCTAAGTGACTTAAAGGTTGTTGATCTACCAACTTGTGAATCTTGTTTTGAAAGTAAAATGACCAAAAGGTCATTTACGACCAAAGGCACAAGAGCCATCGAAAGTTTAGGATTGATACACACTGATGTGTATGGACCTATGAGAATTCAAGCTATAGGTGGATATGAGTACATCATCACTTTCACGGATGATCACTTAAGATTTGGCTATGTGTATCTCATGAGACATAAGTTGGATGCTTTTGACATGTTCAAAGCATTTAAAACTGAAGTTGAAAATCAGCTTGAGAAACGTATAAAAATCTTGAGGTCTGATCGTGGTGGAGAATATCTATCCGATTAGTTTTAGCTATATCTTATTGATAATGGGATAATTTCTCAGTTTTCTACACCAGGCACACCTCAACAAAATGGGGTGGCAGAAAGGAGAAATAGAACTCTTTTGGATATGGTTAGGTCTATGTTGAGTAATTCAACGCTCCCTAATTCTTTTTGGGGATATGCTTTACAAACCGCAATGTACATTCTAAACGATGTACCATCTAAGTGGTTCCTAGAACACCGCATGAGTTATGGAATGGGCGAAAGCCTAGTTTACAACACTTAAAAATATTTGGATGTCTTTCGCAAGTGTTAAGAGGAAAGACAGAACAGATGAAGTCCTGTTCAGAAACATGCATATTTGTAGGGTATCCAAAAGGAACAAAAGAATATTATTTTGATAGTCCTTCAAGTCTTAAAGTATTTGTTTCGATAAATTCTAAATTTCTGGAAAAGGACTATATGAATAATTTTATGCCTTAAAGTAGAATTTTCCTGAATGAGCTTTTAGGAGATACAGTTCCACAAGAGGTTTCGCAACCAAGCCCTATTGTAAGTTTCATACCAACACAAGATCAACAATCTACCATACCTCGTCATAGTGGGAGGGTTGTAAGACAACCCGAGAGATACATCGGTCTAGGAGAATTTGTAGAGAATCTTCCGGACAACAATGATCTTTATACATACAAGAAAGCAATTGAAGATGTTGATTGTCGCCACGGAAAAAGGCAATGCAATCTGAAATTGAATCTATGTTCAAAAACAAAGTCTGGTCTCTTGTAGACATGCCTAAAGAGATAAAACCCATCGGGTGCAAGTGGGTATATAAGAGGAAAAGAGGAATGGATGGAAAAGTGGAAACCTTTAAAGCTAGATAGGTAGCTAAAGGTTATATATAGAAGGAAGGTATCGACTATGAAGAAACCTTCTCTCCTGTGGCCATGCTTAAATCCATTAGGATACTCTTATCTATTGCGGCATCTCTAGACCAAGAGATTTGGCAAATAGACGTCAAGACATCTTTCCTTAATGGAAGTCTTGACGAAAGCATCTGCATGATGCAACCAGAAGGATTCATTGAAAAAGGCCAAAAGGAAAGGGTATGCAAGTTGCAAAGATCCATATATGGATTGAAGCAAGCATCCAGATCCTGGAACATAAGGTTCGATCAAGCAGTGAAAAGTTTTGGATTTATTCAAAACCTTGGCGAACCTTGTGTATACAAAAGGATTAAAGGCGACAAGTTGGTTTTCCTAGTTCTTTACGTTTATGATATACTACTCATCGGATACGTTGTAGGTGTATTGACATCAGTAAAAGAATGGTTAGCAAAAAAAAATTGATATGAAGGACTTAAGAGAAGCAACTTATATTGTTGGTATCCAAGTTATAATGGGATAGAAAGAATAGAACGATTGCATTATCCCAAGCATCATACATAGATAAAATCTTGTCTAGGTTTTCCATGCAAGATTCCAAAAAAGGTATGTTACCTTCCAGACATGGAATCAAAATTTCTAAGGAACAAGTTCCTAAGAATGAGCATGAAGAGCAATTCATGAGTAGGGTTCCATATGCATCGGCAGTTGGAAGTCTCATGTATGCAATGCTCTGTACTAGACTAGATATTTGTTTTACTGTAGGCATAGTTAACAGGTTTCAATCGAAGCCTAATCCTGACCACTGGACGGCAGTCAAGCATATTTTCAAGTATCTTAGGAGAACGAGAGATTATATGCTTGTATACTCTTGAGGGGATTTAATTCCCGTTGGGTATACAGATTCTGATTTTTAGTCAGATTATAACTCCAGGAGATCAACATCAGGTTCTGTGTTTACTATTGGAGGAGGGGCAGTCATATGGAGGAGTATCAATCAATCTTGTATTGATAATTCCACCATGGAAGTCGAGTACGTAGCCGCATGAAAGGCTGCAAAAGAGGATGTCAGGCTCTGCCAATTCTTGAATGACTTGGAAGTTGTTCCTGATGCGAATAGGCAGATCACTTTCTACTGTGGCAGTAGTGGAGCAGTGGCTAATTCGAGAGAACTAAGAAGTCATAAGAGTGGGAAACACATTAAAAGAAAGTATTATCTTCTAAGGGAAATTGAGCATAGGGGTAACGTGGCGATTACCAAGATCGCGTCAGCAGAAAATCTAACGGATCCCTTTACAAAGGCTCTTCCACAAAAGAGTTTTGATGGGCATCAAGAGAACATGAGGATGAGAGATATGACACATTTGCTATAGAGCAGGTGGGGGATTGTTGGGATTATGCTCGATAGCAAGAGTGTTATAATGTAATTTACAATATTTTCATATTAATAAAGTGATTTCTAGTTTAACAAATCTTATAGCATTTATATTTTAATTATTATAATTGTCAAAAGTAAATAATCATAATGTCAAAAGACTATGAGAAAAGAAGAATTGTTTATACATCCAGATATGTTTGAGGTAGACACAATTCTTTAGTTAGTCTTGAATAATATTCACAACTTAAGATAAAATGTTGGGCTACTTTATCTTGTCAAAGTTGCAGATTCTTTTGGTAGCATTTGAATGGGATCAAATGTGTTATGATCAGTCTAAACTTATTAAGGTGAGGTGTCTTTGGGCAAAAGAATATAGTGCACTAGGTGCATTGAATAGGATCACAATGAAATACTTTATCTAGAACCGTCAATGGATAAAAATTTTCATTTGAAGACAATCAGAGAGTCTATCTGAACCCTGAGATAAATGACGGACTTATGGTTGCAAGTGTTATCATTTGAGCTATCAATGAGTACGATTATATAGCATAGTCTATCCTCGATAGTTTGGTGGTATTCATTTGTTAATCGATAGAGGACTTCATTTATAGATATGGACATTGTGGCTCCATTTATTAAATAAGAGTAAAATATCATCATATGGATGTTTTGAGGTATTGGATATTAAATGTTAACGTTAAGTTTTCAATAGTGTCTATTGAAACTTGGCTTCTGGACAAGTCAAAATATCTAAGTTCAAAATGTGGTCATATGAGTAAATATGGTAACTTGGAGAGCTATAGGTGATCTATGAGCTCTTGGCGATTACTGATATTCTTCACAAGGATACACTTTCTCCAATACGCTTGTCTAGGGTTAATTTAAGAGTTCAATTTTAGTTCTTTAGTGGAATGAACTAAAATTAAATAGATCGGACTTAAGTGAATTATTTTTTGATTGTGATTGGGTTGTGTCTATTGAAGCTTAAATCTACATAGCCCGCCAAGATCCCCAATCCACACGAACTTGTATGGATCAATTGACATATTCTACCGGACCAATTTTGGGGTCCATCTAGAATTGTATTGAGGCATGTGCACCTATTTCTTTTTGTAAGAATGGATCTAGTTCACATGTGGAATTTTTTATAAAGGTCAAATGGATTTAATAAAATAAGAAAATAATATATTGGCCCATATATATGAGTTGGGCGGCAATGCTATTTAGAATAGCTTAATTATATTATATTATTTTATTATTTAAATAAATGGAAATTAATTAATTTGGTTATTAATTAATTATTTAATTAAAAGTCAAAATCCTTTTCCTAGTAGGAGATGGTCTCCTAAAATTATACTATTGTTGGTAGTATAATTAATAATAAAGACTACATACGATAAGTAGATAAATAAAAGGAATTACTTATCTAATCAAATTATGAAGTTTTTAATATGGTTACAAATACACTATTGAGTTGGATTAGAAGTCTTGGTGTAGGATAGTATTCCTTTTTAAAAAGAATTCTTAACCACCAAGTAAATCCACCTAAGGAACGGATTCTTAACTACCGAGTAAATCCTTCTTAGGAAAAGATTAAGTCTCCTAATTGAATTCTATAGAAATTTCAGCCAGCCCATATATATATATATATATATATATAAGAGAATAGAATTCCTTTTAGATAAGGATTCTTAACTAACAAATAAATCCGCCTAAGAAAAACATTCTTGTCAACCAAGTAAATTCTTCATATATATATAGAATTGATGATCCTATATATATATGTTAGGAAATTCGGCCAGCCCTAAGGTTTTCTATGAGAGGAATTTCGGCCAAGCTAAGCAATGTTTAGGAAGAGAATTTGACCTAGCAAGAGAGAATTTTGAGCTAGAAAAATTTAGGGTGTAGAATTCGGCCAAGGAGAAAAGAGAAAAATAGAACGTTTTTGTTTTTGATAGTACACTTGTATCCTTTACGTCAAAAGGGTTTTGTGTAGTAAATCAAATTGGGTTCACGCGAGTTTCATTCAATTAAATTGATAATTCACTAGTGACCAGACGTTCTTGGATTTTTCTCTTGGAGGATAATTGTAACTAAAAAAGAAAAGATTTTGTTTGTTTCCATCCTCAGGTATACAATTTAAAGAAAGGGATCCCACACTCCTAGGTGATTCACGTTCGTGATTGGATTGGAAGATCTTGCGGATTCAATTCGGTGCTTGTTCAATCGCCAAGAGAAAAAGGTAAGACAGTTTTTATATACATCAATAAATCTAGGGTTAAGGTTATTGTTATTGAAAAAGGGGATTTTTTTTATACGCAAACCCTAATTTTAATTAAATTTTCTCACGCTTCCGCTATGCGTGTTATTTTCCCAACATCAATAACAAAATTCTCGTTTTTCATCCTAATAGTATCGAATGTTCATTTCTATCGTAACCGATCAGGCATCTAAGGTACCGACCCCGACCACCACCTCCGTGGTAGTGGTCTCGAGGGTGTTAGTTTGAATTTCTCATCTTGAGCAAATTTCCCATTAACAATTCTGATTACCAAGGGTTCTGCCCTCTTGGCCGAGGTAGTCATCGCTTTTTATTATCTCGTGCAATAATATGATTTGTCATTTCCTAACTTGAATTCTTTTACGGGCCTTTAAATTCCAGGTGGCCATGGGCCACCAGGTGGCTTCTCTCCGCTACCAGGTAACCGGGGCTGAAGTTGAAGCTGAGTGGGCTGTAAATTTTTTGGTGCGGGCTCAAGATTTGGTGCAAAAGATGGCCTATAGCTAGAGGGGATTGGAAGCAGAGTTAGCCCAGCTTCAATCTGACCATGAAAGGTTCAAGCGATCCTTTGATTAATAAACTCTCCGTTCTCAACGTCAAGCCAGTCAGCGGGATTCTTGGAAGGAAGATGTGAATGCACTTGGCAATGAAAACAAAGGTTTGCAAGCCCAAGTTGCCAAACTTTAGGCTGAGGCGGATGCCTCTTTTAGCGATGGATACTTCTATGCTTCCTACCAGGTTGTTGAAGCCCTCTCTTCCCCTTTCGGCCTATCTGTTATTACCAACTAAGATACGGAAGAGATTATGATAAAGGCTACAGATATGTCCCGTCCTGAGAGTGACAGGGCTGGAGCTGGGGAAGCAAGCAGTTGTAATAGATCCACAATAGACCGGATTAAACCTCTAAAGAGGGACTAGATGTTAAACAAAGCTGGGTAGAATCTTTGGCAAACCTTCTTGACGCAACCATCCCTCCTATGGTTATGGCGGTGGTTAATGAGGTCTTGGAGGAGGACCGCGCTGAGCAACAGGAAATCGGGAATCCTCCGGTGGAAGGGGTAGAAATGGCTGTCCAAAATGGGCAACCACCGGATGGAGGAACAGAAAGGGAGGTCCACCAGGAAGGGGGAGCAGTAAAAGGGAATCAAGAATAAGCAGGAGCCTGATACACTTTATTAACAGCTAGCCTTGAAAGCCCAAAAAGGGGTGTGGGCACCCCAACTTTACTCATGTTTGATCATCATCATCATTATTTTTTTTGTAGCTCGAAATCAAGGGGTTGGGCTCCCTGTTTGATAACTGTAGCCTTTCTAGGGAATAGGCTCCCATTTCATTAATGAAAACTGACTTTAGATCTCGTTCATGCTTTCTTTAATGAATTTTGATTTGATTGACAACTTCTTGCTTCATTCTTGAACCCGGCCTAGATGTGACCTATGAAACAACTCGACTTACCCAAACTTTGGTGAAGATAACAAGAACAAAAATTTTGTTTAAGTATGGAGGTAGACAGCTCGCTCTAGCTCTCAACTCTCAGCAGAAACTTGTAGCTTGATGAGTTGTTCCCTTTTTTTGATTATGGGCTAGTTTGTACATGTCTCAGTAATCTATCATATACATATAAGGGAATAATAGCTAGTAAAAGCTAATAAAAGCTGGGACATTAAGATTTAGGTAGGAAATCTTTCCAATCCCGAGCTCTGTTGATGGGGGCTATAGCCGGATTAAGGCAGTAGGAGGGCTATCCAACTATTTCCTAGTCTCGAGATCTGGATGACAGCTATGCTCTTGCACTCATATCCTTCTTGGGGGTGGTAGCCTGACCAAGGCATCAGAAGGGATATTTAGCTATTTCTTAGTCTCGATATATGGATGACAACTATGCGTTTACACTCAGACCTTTCTTAGGGGCTGTAGCCCGACCAAGGCATTAGGAGGGCAATCTAGCTATTTCCTAATCTTGAGATCTGGATGGCAACTATGCTCTTACACTCAGACTCTTCTTGGCAGGGGGTGGTGCCCGGCCGAGGCATCAAGGATAGCGGGGGGCTTCTCCAGCTAATCTTTGGTCTTGAGATGACTATGTCGGACTTACCCGTGTAGACCCTGGTTGGGTATGAGAAATTAATGTAGAATATAGTCGAAGATAGAGAAAGCAAACTTTATTGATGAAAAGTGGAGTACATTACTGTTTGATATTTTATTGAATCCTAAATGGAAGTAGTATGCCACGAGTCCCCTGTCTAAGGGTCATATTTCCTCAAGTGATCTGCATTCCAGGTGTGATTGATGGATTTGCCATTCATGTCCTCGAGCTTATATTCCCCATTACGGATCACTATCTTTACCAAATAAGGTCCTTCCCAGTTGGGCCTTAGGACCCTGTCTGACCTCTTCCTTGTATTCTAGGTTACTTTCCTAAGAATCAGGTCCCCTTCCTTGAAGCTTCGGGCTTTAACTCTCCTGTTAAAGTACCTAGTGATCTTGCTCTGGTAAATCGCTACTTTCTCAGCTACCCGGTCTTGCTTTTCTTCCAAGAGATCTAGGCTGGCTCGAAGCTTGTTCTCATTGCTTTCAAGCTAAAAATGTTGAACTCTGAAAGAGGTTAGTTTGTGCTCAATGGGAAGAACTGCTTCCACCCCGAACGTTAAATAATAGGGTGTTTCTTCGAGGGTCGTTCTTCTTATAGTACGGTAAGCCAGTGGACCTCAGGAAGATCTTCGGCCCATATGCCTTTTCGTTATTGTAACTTCTTTTTCAACAACTTCTTGATAGTCTTATTAGTTGATTCCACCAGCCTGTTGGTCTGAGGATGGGCTACTGAGGTAAATCTAAGGTCGATTCCCAAGCCGTTGTAAAAGTCCTTGAATCGATCGTTTTCAAATTGCTTTTCGAGGTAAGCTATATTGATAAGAATGGTCCTGAACCTGTAAACCACATTGTATTTGATGAACCTCGTTTTATTCTCTTCTAATATCTAGGAGAGTGGTTCGGCTTCGACCCATCTTGTGAAGTAGTCGATTACCACAATAGCATGTTTGGCTTGTCCATGAGCGGTTGGAAGTGGACCAATGAGGTCGACCCTCACATAGCAAAGAGGTAAGGCGAGCTAAGAGATGATAGACGATCTGGTGGGAGGTGGCTCAGGTTGGAGGTCATCTGGCACGGTTCGTAAGATTAAACATAATTCTTTACATCTTGATGGCTAGTTGGCTAGTAGGCTAGTAATACCCCATATGGAGTACCTGATATGCCAAAGCTTCACCACCAATGTGGTTTCTCCATAATAAACCTCTCTTAATTCCCATTGGACATCATCAGGATGTAAACATCGCAGTAGGGGAAGAGACCTCTTCTATAGAGGTACCCATCTACTAGGCAATATCGAACTGAGATCCTCTTCATTCTTCTTTCTTGGTCGGGCTGCTCAGGGATCTTTCCTTCTTGGAGAAAAACCATTATTGGGTCCATCCAGCATGGCTGCCGATCCAAGGAAAAAGACTCATTGCCCACTCTAGTGCTCGATAGGGAGATCACTTGGAGAGGGACTCTTTGTGGTAAGGCTTGGCCTTCATTCGTAACTATCTAGGCTATGACTTCGGCTCCACGATTCTGTTATCGAGGCACCTGCTTGATCTTAAATCCCTTGAATTTATTCTTAAGCAGTTGAACTTGCTTTAAGTAGGCAACCATGTTATCTCCTTTGGTCTGATATTCCTCAAAAACCTGACTGACTATGAGTAATAAGTCACTTTTGATATGAAGGTAATCGACCCTGAGCTCAGCTGCTGCCCTCATCCCAGGGGAGGGCTTCATACTCTATTTTATTATTAGTGGCCCTAAATTCGAATCTGAAACAGTGGCAACACTCGGCCCTTTTTGGGTCTATCAAGACTATACTCGTTCCTCCCCCAGCTTGCTCAGATGTTCCATCAGTGTAGAGGATTCTTGACTTGTAGCCTTTCGGCCAGTTGTCAGATTCTGGAATCTTCTCAGAAGTTATATTTGTTGTTATGGAGGTCGTTTGGCCTAAGGGCACTAAGAGCTCTGCCACAATGTCTGCAAATCCTGGGCTTTAACTGTGTTCCTGGGTTTATACCTTAAATCAAACCGGGTGTGTTCCAAGGCCCATAAGACCAGTCTTCCGGACACGTCTGGCCTTTGTAGGAACTGACGAAGAGGTTTTTCCGTCACTACCGCTATTGTGTGAGCTTAAATGTAGAGACAGAGCTTCCTTACCGATGTCACCAGAGCATAAACAAGTTCTCTAAAAGGGTATAGTTCTTTTTAGCATGGTTAAGGCGCGACTTACGTAGTAGACAGGTTGCTGGACCCTATATCCACATTCCTTAACCAAGGCCCCACTAACTGCCATTTCTGAAACGGCCAAGTAGATTTGCAGCTCCTCTCCCAGACTTGGCTTGACTAGTAACGGAGGGCTTGACAGATACTTTTCCAAGGCTTGAATGGCTTGCTCACTTTCCTATTCCCATTTCATATTCCTTTCCTGCTTGATAGCTCTGAAGAAAGAGAAACACTTATTGACGGATCGAGAAATGAGACTGTTGAGCGCCGCTATCTGTCCGGTCAAGACTTGAACCTGTTTGAGTGATGTGGGGGATTCTAGATCCAGGATAGCTTTGATCTTTTCTGGGTTAGCCTCTATTCCTCTATCATGAACCTTGAAGCCCAGAAACTTTCCCACAGTTACCCTAAAGGCAGATTTGGAGGCGTTCAATCTCATCTGGTTTTCCCTTAGGATCATGAAAGTTCTTCGAAGGTCATCCTGATGTCTTTCTGTGGTTAGTGACTTGGTAATCATTTCATCGATGTATACTTCCATTGATCTTCCAATCTTTGGCTTGAATAGTCGATTGACCAACCGTTGATATGTAGCTCTCGTATTCTTAAGCCTCAACGACATCACTTTGTAGCAGTACAGGCCCTGCCCGGTGATAAAGCTGGTCTTGTCTTGGTCGGTGGGGTGCATCATGATCTGGTTGTACTCTGAGAATACATCCATGAAGCTAAGGAGCTTGTTTCCAGATGTGAAGTCAACCAATTGATTGATCTTTGGTAAAGGGAAACTGTCTTTTGGACATGCCCTGTTGTGGTCGATGTAATCGACGTACATATACCACTTCCCACTAACCTTTGTTACCATGACCATATCAGTGATCCATTCGGGGCAACACACCTCTTTAATGAAGCCTGCTCTGATCAACTTGTCCACTTCTTCTTGAACCACTGCATTTCTTTTGGCGTTAAAATGGTTCCTATTTTGTCTGATGGGCTTAAAGGTCAGATCTGCTGCCAAACCATGAACAGCCAATGATAACGAGATCCCAGGCATCTCGTCATGACTCTATGCGAAGATGTCATTAAATTCTATGAGGAGTCAGATCAGACCTTCCTTCACTACCAGTTCAAGGGTTGCTCCGACCTTGACGACCTTCGAGGGGTCGTCCATCCGGATGGGTATCTCTTCTAGCTCATCCATTGGCACATTCCCCACTCTTCTCCTATTCGTATGGAATCTTGGGATCATCCTCTAGGTTATTTAAGGGCTCTACATCCTCCAGGGTTGTCCCGAGGTTTACCCTATTCTGTATCGTCGTAACGTGAGTAAACTATTTTGCTAATGCTATCGGGTTGGCAGACACTGCATAACATTTCCTGCCTGCTTGTTGGTCACCGCGTATTTCCCTTACCTTGTCTCCTACTAGAACTTTATGTCGTTATGGTAAATGAATAAGACCCCCTTCAAGGATGACAAGAAAGGTCTTCCTAATATCGCATTGTAGGCTGATGGGGTATCCACCACCACAAAGTCTGTCATGATATTTTGTTAGAGGGTGGTTGTTCCTGCAATCACTAATAGGATCTTTGACCTCACAACTATGATCAAGTCCCCAGTAAATCCATACAAAGGCTTTTGCAGCTATTGTAACACCAATGTTTCAAATTCAGCTTTTCCAAGGTATCTTTGAAGAGTATGTCGAAACTACTACCTGTGTCAACAAGCACGCGATGGACCAAGCAGTAGACAATTTATACTGTTACCACCATTGAATCGTCATGAGGTTGCATGATGTTGTAGACATTCACCTCGATAAAAATAATATGCATCGACTGGGAAGGGTTAGCTGGGCTTTGATCGACCTTGTAGATACCTCACTCTTTATCAACAAGAAGAACCTTTTTTGCATGGTTTTTCTTGGAATTATTGGAGGTGCCAGCCAATGTAGGACCTCCGCTGATGGTATGTATCACCTATATTTGTTGCATCAGATCCGTCTGCTCCCCTTTTCTCTTCTCGGCGTGCTCACTGATCTCAGATTGTACTTCATTCCTAGTCTGAATGTTGTCCCTAACTTACTGCAAGAACTCTATCAAGCATCCTCCCCTTATCAAAGCCTTGATCAGGTTACGTAGGTTATAGCACTCTGAAGTTTTTTGGCCCACATCTTCATGAAAGTCACAGTACTTATACTGATTCCTCCTATCGATAGAGGCCTTCATGGAAATGGGCTTCTGTAGTAGCACCTTATCCCGGATGGCAAGGTAGATCGTTTCACGGGATGTATTTAAAAGGGTGTAGTGATCGTATCCTCTTTCATCTCGCGTGATAGGGGCTACTGTCCTAGGAGGAGGAATAGTCCGTATAGGGGTTCACCTTGATGGGTACCTTTCTTGCTTGGGTTGTGAACGGGAAAACAGAAGGTTGACCTGTTAGGAGGTTTGTTCTGATTTTTCCGAACTGGTTCAGGTGTGAGAGTTTCCTTCTTCTATCATTTTACTGTTCTCATGTCGTCATGCTCCATTTTGACCTTGAGTTGTTCATCAACTTCGGCTTGCTCTGGAGCCCGATCATAGGCCTCTTGGTAGATCTCGGTTAGCTATTTGGCAAATGATCTGAATAGCTTACCTGCCCACAAGTTTTGCATGTGAAATTGGCAATGGTCTCTTTCTCAGTGAAGACATCCATCTGGATGACCTTCTTGTGGAACCTCTCCACGTAAGCCCTGGAGGGTTTTCCCCTTTCCTGAATTACGTACTACAAGTGGATGGGATCCTTCATCAGGGGTTTGACTCCTTGGAAATATGAGCAGAAATTAGTTGACAACTTTGTGAAGGAGTCCACACTGCCCGTATATAGCTTTCTGAACCAGGTTTTAGCCTAGTCGGTTAGCGTAGCAATTTACTTCCGGCACATAGTTGCCCTAGTTATGTTCTGGACTTCCATCTGTTAGATGAAGCTCTCCAAGTGGCTCAAAGGATCCTCTGTGCCGGAGAAATTTTCTGATGGCATCTTAAATTTTGGTGGGAGCTTTGCCTCCTAGATTCTTCTAGTAAAGGGGGCGTTCATCTCGCTCAGGGGGTCTTTTTTGACCTCCTTACACTTCCCTCTTTTCTGCTGCTGAATTTCCTCACGCATCTTGGCCAGCTGATTCCTCAGGCATTTATTTTCGTGCTTCTTAGAATTGACCTCAGAGCTCTCGCTGTCAGATCCCCCCGACAAGCTGGATACTTCTATTTTGTCATCCTCAGGGACAGGGTCTGCTTACGCGGTTTACCGGCTACCTCCGACTTAAGCCCCAGGCTATCAAAAGCATGCTGCCTAGCAGTGGGTCGACGCGTTCCTCCTCGGATTCCCTGATTTGCTAGTTGAGGATTGATTCTTTTTGTAGCCAAGCGGAGTTGAACATTTTCCATAATGGTTGTTACATGTTGATTGATCACAGCAGGTCCATCGCCAGAGGTGTTGGAGCCTGTTCTGTACCTAGCTGATGCGAGGCTGGCTTATGGACCTTGGATTTCTTTCCCTTTTTCTGCTCTTTCTGAGTTGATAGAGTAGATCGATGTTCTGAGGTTTCTGGCTGTCTTTGAAAAGGGCAGAGCCTCATGATTACAGCAAAGCAACAAACTTGTAAGTGTAAAACTTACGGTGTGTTTGTTCCCACAGTCGATGCCGGAAAGTGTTAACTGGGAATTTACTTGAGATGAAAAATTCTGGTTAAAACCCTCGAGACCATTACTACGTAGGCGATGACCAGGGTTGGTACCTTAGGCACCTAACCCGATTGAATAAAGATGGATATATGAATCTATGTGCAATGAAGACGAGAATGTAATGACTTTATTATCAGCTATGAATATTGTACAAATAAACACCTAAACACTCTTAACCTCTTTGGGATACAGTAAGGTGGCAACCATGTGCTTGTCGAATAGTAGATAATAATGGGGGTCATTTTCTGATTACAGAATTTAGGCCAAATTCTAACCCTCTCTTCCTCTCTTGTACTCTCAATTCTCTATGTCATTCTTCTTTTGTCGAAATTTTCTTTTTACTCTGTCGATCATGTTTGGGCAGCTTTCTACATGCCCCGAATGGTTTAAACTTATGGATCTCTTGCCCTGATTCTTTGAATCCATTCCCTTCTTATCAAGCGGGATCATTTATTTAAAAATCATTGACTTTGAGATAATAACAGATTCCAGAATATCGTTGGTGGAGATTAGTTTGTTTCCTTTTTGGACTCAATCTCTTGACTTACGTGTACGTAGAGTTTTAATGTTTGTTGGAGTGAAGAAATGATCTTGTGTGTGTTCATGACATGATTCTTCATGAACGTCGTCGAGTTAGGTGTTCATTTTTCCATAGAGTGAGGTACACCCTTACCTAAGTACTTGTCCCAAAAGCTTTGGCATAACCCTCCCTAGTCCTTTAAAGCTCAAGAGGCCCTTATGAGCCTTTATTGGAGGTAGCGCTGATTAGGTGAGCTTCCTCTTTCTTATCTAGATAGGTTTAAGCTTTCCTTAGTGAATTGGAACATAGTTATAACATGAATTTGATCCCCATAAGGGCCCCCTTTTTGTGTGTGAAGAGGATAGTAGGCTTCTGTAGAGGTTATGAATTAATCTCGACCTCGGGAAGCCTTGATTTAGAAGAAGCTCAGTTTATTTATGTTGGGTTTAACCTTAAATGCATCCTAAGATCGGTGACCTTTTCTTGCTTTCACAGGGCGGTTCCGGAGCCAGGCCCTAGAGACTAGGGTTCCAGGATAGGTGATCATGAGAAGCCTGGATAACTGCGCATCGGGCATTGCCTGAATTCCAGTGTTCGTGTGAGAAGCCCAACCTGGTAATGTCGAGCTTCATTCCTGGTAGTTCTGCAGCCTGATGACCCTTCCTCACTTTTACGAGGCAGTTCTATGGCTCGCCCTTTGACTCGGGTTAGAAGAGTGGAAAATTTCTCTCTGGTCCCCTAGCTAAGTTTTACTGTTAACATATTTGAAGGCCTACAATTAACAAAACTCAAGTTATTATATAACCAGTTGACACTTTAATCTCAAGTGATGGAGAACGATTACCTCGGCCAACAAAGTAGATCCTTTGGGAATCCGGATATCAATAGGCATTGTGGCCATCAGGGAAAGGGTACCACCTGGATAAAAAGCGATGAACTGGTTCATGACCTCTCCCTGGTCAAGGATCTGGATGGATGCTAAGAACGATCTTCAAGTCCTTCCACGACAGCGGTATCCATACTTTCTTTTGCTTCTATTGATGATGGAGAAGAAATTTAAGCAGTTGGTACGCCAAAAATAAAGGAGGCAGCGACAACAATTCTAGCGGCAAGAGAGGTAACAGAAGTGGTGGCGGTGGCAGTGGCAGTGGCAGTGGCAGAAACCGTAGCAGGATTGAAAGTCTCCTTACCACACACCTTGGATGCCCTGGATACCAACATTTACAATAGGGATTTAAATCGAGAAGCATGAAGGGTAGGATTAAGCTGAATTACCGGGGGATTAGGCACATGCCCACCCTTCTGGGTCAGGGTTGTGGGAGGGTTTCCCCTATCTGGGCTATCAAGAGAAGCAAAAGATGAACAAGAATGTTAGGTATCTTCAATAGCGGGTGCAACAACAAAAACTGTAAAAGAACAGAAAAGAGTTAGTATCAAGGTAAATAATAATAGGGTAAGCCACCTTATGATTCCATTCTCACCAAGAGAGGCGACGGAGATACGCAGGTACGGGTTCACCCTACGAGCATCGAATGAGTCGGAGGTGGGGAACTTCGTGTTCATATATTTTTGGGCGATGACAGCTTTCAAAATTGCCTTGAACTCAGCCGGTAATGAGTTTCTATCCTAGGAGGTTTTATCGTTGAAGGAGGTGGGAACGTCGAATTCATGACCGCCAATATAGACCGTGCTCCCCCACTAACCACCAACCAGTACCCAGTCATCCTTCTTGGATGGGTCCTTCTTAGCAGTGCTAGCCACGATAAAGTTGAGCTTGTTCTTGGCCTTCGCGTAAAAATGCCCCCTTAGGCCGGGAGATAGGCTTCCAATCTAAAAACGTATGCCAACTCCTCAGCCCTGGGCTCTTTCGTGAGATAGCCCCTCCCACACTGCTCCCTTCACATCACGAGGAAGCCCACAAAATGTCTCTAAAAGCCTTAGGTCATCTAGAGTGGAAGCAAGCATTTGGGAGGAGTAAAGATGTCGTAGTTCTTGGAGGGGATGGTGATAAAGATGTTGTTAGGGATGCCAAACTTTTTCCTCAACTGGCTAACCAACCCCTCTTTGACTGTGGAATCAGGGATGACTCCGAAGTCGTAGGGAAGAGTAAGCTCTCCCAAAAGAGTGCCTGGAACCCAGACCAGACCGGACCGAATCATTACCGACCACCATATCATCAGAGTTTCTGCTCGAATCCTGGTCTGCTAGTTTTAACAGGTTCTTAGGACGGTTCGAAAAGCCAGGCCCTATGAAGACATTCCAACTCGTGCGGTGATGAAAAGGAGGAGAAAGATCATCCTCGCTTCCCTCGAGCAGGACTGGAGGCCCCATCTCCCTTAACCATGCCCTCGATTGTGTAACAACAGGAAAGTTTAATTCGAAGAAAGGAAGACAATGAAATTCCTACCAGAGACGAAGAAGGAAGAAGGTTTTCATGAAGAATATCTGAAATTTGAAAGGGAAGGGGTGGGGGAAACGACAATGTGACCGACTGAAACAGGAACTGTTAACGAGAAATTTACTGAAGATGACAAATTCCTAATAAAGCGCTCGAGACTACTACCACGGAGGAGGTGGCCGGGGTCGGTACCTATGATACCTAACCTGCTTAGATAAAAACATATGTTTGTATAGCAATAGTAAGTGGGGACTTTAGTATCGATTACTCGTGGTATACAGAATTCTCTCTCATTTGCTCACTATCTCTCTAGAACGTAGGAAGGTGGTAGCTTCGTACTTGTCGAATAGTGGACGTCACAACGACCGTGTTCTGATCATAAAATTTAGGCTTGACGTACTTCTCTCTTCCTTGTACTCTGTCGTTTATATGTTGCCCCCCCCCCCCCCCCCCCCTCTCTGTTTCTTTTTAGGTATAGTTATATATGACCGAATCAATTTGAACGGGTGTATCTCCCGCCTTAATTCTCTGAACCTACTTCCCCTTTATCGGACGAGATCATCTATTTGAAAATCGTTGACTCCAAGTAAATAACGGAAGTGATGATATTGTTGACGAAGATAAGTTTGTTTCCTTTTTGGAATTAAACTCTTGACTTGCATGTAAATGTTGGTTATTTCGTAGATATGTTCATGTGTGTACTTATGGCATGATTCTTTATGGAGGTTGCTGAGCTAACCGTTCGTGGCCTATGAGGTAACATGGAACTGATTCACTTAGAGGCCTTTTTCATCCTCGTATCGTGGAGGGGACAACGGGCTACTGGAGAAGTTAGTGGGCTTCTCGTTGAGGCTATGAATTAAGTTTGACCTCTAAAAGCCTTAACCCGAAGGGGGCTTGCTTTGGTTGTCGAGCTTTTTTAGAATGTTTCTTGAGCTTTGCGACCCTCCCTTGCTGTCACGGGGTGGTTGAGGAGCCCAACCCTAGGAACCAAGGTTCCCAGGTAGGTGACCTCGAGAAGCCCGAATTCCAATGTTCGCTTATGGGCTAGACCTTGTCATGCCTAGCTTCTTCCCTTATAGTTCTGAAGCCCGAGGATCCTTCCGTGCTTCTGCAAGGTAGTTTTATGGTTGACCCGGGGTTTCGTGAATGTCGATTTTGGGCTTCGATTAGAGCTGGGGGAGTGGAAAGTTTCTCTTTGACCCCTAGCTTAATTTTACTATTAACATAATTCCCCTCTGACTTGAACACCAGAGGTAGATTTGGGGTTGGAATCAGATTCCATATTTAATTGGAAAAAATTTCATTACGATATAATTAATAAGAATCTCGAATGAAATCTTCTCATTGCTCAAATGATGTGTCAAACTTGAACTGGTGGGTTTTTCGAGAAAAACCTGCTGCGTTACGGCTCTCTTCGTGGCTCGAGGCGATCTTCCCGAGGATATCACCGACGTCATTACACCCCTAACCTCTATTCAAATTCAAACTCACTGCCCGTTTCCTCACACATTCTCACAAATTATAATTTACAGACTTCTTCTCTCTTATTACCTACTGTCGATTTCCCTTTTTTCTCAATCCCCAAAACCTGTTCTACCATGTCAAATGCTAGTCGTGACTACATTGACTCTCTTGATGAAGGCACAGAGGTCTCAAGTCTCACCCATAAAAAGAGGCTCGACGAGACCTAGGCAGAGACGAATATCCTCTGTCCCCACAACGTCATCGATCGAGCCAAAATGTACCCATCGGGACTGAGTTTTCTAACCAACTGGATAATCCTCTAAACTTGGTTGACGAGGAATCTGGTGAAGAGAATAGGGTCGGTGTCACTGGAGAGGACCATGTCATAGTCGTCGGTCCTTCCCTAGAAAAGCGTTCTCCATCTGACTTCAGGGTCATTCCAGATTCTACAGTTTACCCAAAGTCGATCAGCCACTTGAGGACCAAATACGGCATCCCTGACATCGTCTCTCTCACAGTCCCCCACAGAAATTACGATGTCTTTAACCCACCCAAAGGTATACTCTCTATCCATGTTACAGCCTTCGAGAGCGGGGTAAGGCTCCCTCTTCATCCTCACCTTCAGCGGGCTTTCAACGCTCTTCAGCTGGATCCTTTCCAACTAACATCCAACTTCTTGAGGCACCTGGTTGGCTTACTCATGTTGTGGAGGGAGTAGTGCGAGCTAAGCAAGATAACTAGAGAGCCTAGGGTAGAGGAGCTTGCTTTCCTTTTTTAGATTGGGAGCCTGGCCGGGGTTCCCTGAGGTCAATTTTACGCCAAGGCCAAGAAAAAGTTTAATTTCATCATCCCTAGAGCTTCAAGGAAGGACCCACCTAGGAAAGAAGAATGGGTATTGGCTTGCAATGATTGGGGGAGCTCGATTTTTATAGGTAGGCATGAGTTCGCGGTTCTGACCACCTTTACTGATAAGCCCTCGTGGGATCGAGATTCATTGCCCATAGAATCTGAGACGGTGATGAAGGCCATCCTTGCCAGGAACTACTTGAACCTGAAGTTCCCGACTGTTGACCCTTTTGATCCTCATCAGGTAAACCGCTATCTTCGGATATCCAACCCTACTCCTTGTAAGTATCTTGAACCATCAAGCTTTTGGGTTGTTGAATGGTTCAGTTATGATGGCTTTACCCTTTTAATAAACAGTTTTTGTTGTCGCTCCAGCTTCTCGCGAAGCCTGGCAAGCTCGGACCCCTCCCCTGTTAGGTTTTAGTTTATGTTAGCATTAATTCCATATCAAAATGATGTTTACTTATAATGATTTAGTTGTTTAGATTCATGATGATTCAAGCTTCAAAAAAGAATGGACAACAAGTCAAAGCAAGTTCAAAGTCTTCAAAGAGAAAGGATGCAATAGGTTCTACAAAGGTATACTAAGACCTTATCTTTCTCTTACAAGGCTTAGGCACACACACACAATTCATACATTTGTGTCCCTGCATCATTGAGCACCATTATAGACACACACATACAATTCATTCATATGTGTCTCTGCATCGTTGTGCACCATGTATAACACATTCACACACTTGAAGATGAATGCTCATGCATTGATATGGAAATAACATGTTTTGGAAAATGCATGATTGGAGACTATCTCTATGTAGTTTGCATTCTAGTGTGAATTGTGTTTGTTTGTGTATATGTTTGTATAACATGGAAATTGAACTTGAATTTATTCTTAAATCATTCTTGATTGAGTTCCGGTCATTTCGGTTACTCATACTATTGATTTCAAGTTCTAAGTCAAAAGATGCTACATTTTCAACTCATGTTGTGTACATTGTCTTCGTCTTCGTATATTGAGTCGAATTACTATTTTCTGGGTATGTATCATATATTCCCATGTCCATGAGAGATTTTTGGTTTGTAATCCACAAACGGATTGGAATTCTGAGTTCGGAGGCCGGAGAACGGTCGAAGAACAAGAGGGGAGCGTGCGAGGAAAAGAAATGCAACCAAGCACTTTTTCCGAGATGGTGCGTGGCCATCTCCGGACAGAATGCTTGCTGCCCCACCATGCCCACACACCATCTTGGGCAGCAAACATGCGTAAGGGTATTTCGGTCATTCTTGCTTCATTCTTTCCCTCTTCTTTATATTTCCATTCCCTCTCACATTTCATTGTAAGAAGAAATTGAAACTTTTGTGCAGAAATTCTCTCTACATGTTCTCACCTTCCAAACACCCTAACTTCTTCATTTGAACTCTGATTTGAGTGATTCAAAGTTGAGAGTGTTTGTCTATTCATCCTCCATCTTTTCTCTGAAGGTTTGAGTGAGTTTTATTTCTGTTTTTGGAGTGTAAACACACAAAAACGGGACTGCACCTAAATCAACTAAGGTATTGATTTTCTCTCAAAGTTTTATTTTAAAACTTGGTCAATTGCCTTAGGTTTTCTTCTTCAACTTATATATGTGTATTATAAATGTTTTGATTTGAGTTTTGAACTCTTTTAAATCTAGGTTGAGTTTCAATTGGAATCTTACATGTTGAGTTAGGTTTTGATTTTGCCTATGTTTTCACATGTTTGGGATTGTATTGTGCTAGCTTTGATTCTAGGACTATTTGATGATCTTTGATTGATTGATTTTGTGAAAAATAGTTCCTCACATGTATTAGGCTCTCTTGGCCGAAATCTCACATTAATACATGTGCTTATGTTCTTTTGAGCTATTCATGTGTTTTGTTGAATCAATGTATAGGAATATGCTCTAGAACTTTAGCTTAAATCTAAATGACTTTGTCATATGATTTTAGCATGTCTTTGGTTTATGTGATTTAAACTAGATATTGTGATTAATTGAACATATCTTGTGATTCAAGTTTTAGATCTATGCATGTATCTAGGTTTTACTTAATGTTGAACATATCTTACATGATCTAGATGATTTAAACATGCATGATTGACTAGACTACATTTATTTTGTGCATTCATGCTCATGTCTAGTATTTTCCATAAGATGTGTTGATCATAGCATTCTATGTTGCGTGCTTGTTTACATTTTGTATTCATGATCACCTAGATGCCTTATGAGAAGGAAGTTCTGACAATAGGTGTGAGACCTATGTTATTGAGCAAGTAAGTCTTGGCAAGAGGTGTGAGACCTTGGATTTTCAAGCAAGGAAGTCTTGGCTAAAGTCGGGAGGACTCGGATAGTCAAGCAAGAAGTTTTTCCAAGGGTCGTGAGGATCTGGATAGGTGAGGAAGTCTTGACTAGAGTCGGGAGGACTCAGATAGTTTAGCAAGAAGTCTTGCCTTAGGTCGTGAGGATCCGATAAGGTGAGCGAGGAAGTCTTGACAAGAGGTGTGAGGCCTCAGATTGTTGAGCATGAGGGCGGCATCTTCATGAGTAGGATAGGAGGGTAGTTTTTAGGTGAAGGGGTCACTTGAGAGGTTGTACTTGTCTTATCTACTAGTGGATTTTGTTTGCCGGTGGTTGCTAACCCATGGATGTTTCCTCTTCGGAGGTTTACCACGTTATATCTTATGTCAACTTTTCTCCATCCCTATCTCTCTTGTATTTGTATTTGTGATTTGAATACTATGGATAGAACTCTTTATGTAAGTTGACTACCTTTCTATATTATAGATTGTGTATGTGTTACCATTACTTGTTTGTATTACACTTTACTTTTTTTATATATTGATTAAGTGTCTTTAATTGATATATATATATATATATATATATATTGTGATACAAGCAATCTAGAGGGACAAACTTTTGTTTGTTTCTAAGGTAGTCGAAAAAGGTGTCTAACCTATTCACCCCTCCTCTAGGTTAGCCTTAAGCATATAACCGTGTTTGTATTTTCATCCCCCTCCTTCCAGGTCATCCCCGGGAACCTTCTTGGCTACCTCGGAGAAAGAGGGCCAATCATTATGGCAGCTGTTTTGCCTGCTCCTGCTCCTGCTCCATCGCCTTCCCATATGAGATTTAAGATGGCTATTCTCGTATCTTGGGTACCTAAAACTCTAAATCGTGGAGGGCCCACTCACCAGGTCACTGATACATCCACCTATGCTCTTTCACCCGTGGCTCCCGCTATAGTTGCTGCTTCTTCAGTTACATTACCCACTCCATCGTCTGATCCAGCTGTGTTATGGGCAGTTTAGGCTCCAGGGTATCCTGAGGCTAGTATTCCTGAGATTCCCCTTTCTCGCCCCCACCATCAGTAGGGCTCGGTTTGTCAGGATGAGGTTTTGAAGCAGTTTGTTGCTTCTTGCCCTGGTGGTGGGCTCTCTAGAATGGCTTCTATGCCCGTGGATATTATGGTTACCAAGGGGTCTACCCTTCTGACCGAGGTAGTCATCGCCTTTATTTTCTGTGATTCTAAGGTTTGATTGCTTTCTAACTTTTGTTTCATACTTTGTAGGCTTTCAAGTTCAAAGTAGCAATGGGCCACAAGGTATCCTTTCTCCGAGATCGGGTAGCTAGAGTTGAAGCTAAGGCTGAACGGGCCTTGGGACTGCTGGCTCAGGCTCAATCCTTGGTCCAAAAGATGACTTCCAGCCAGAGGAGAATGGAAACACAACTGACTGAGCTTTAGTACGACCACGAGCAGCTGAAGCAATCTTTTGACCAAGAAACTCTTCGATTTAAGCGATGAGCCAGCCAGCGGGATGACTGAAAGGAAGAAACGAAGGCGTTAGATATTGAGAGTCATGTTCTGCAAGCCAAAGTTGACAAGCTTCAGACTGAGGTGGATTCCTCCTTCAGCGAGGAATACTTCTAAGCCTCCTACCATGTCGTTGAGTCAATCCCCTCCCCCTTTGACCTATCAATTATTGCTAACTGGGATAGGGAGGAGATATTGGCTAAGGTCGCAGAGATGTCTAGTCCCTTAGGTGATGAACTGGATTCCTCCAATGTGGCCGAACCTGGGTAGCAACCAGCCGGGTCAGACCTTCCTCTTCCTCCTCCCGTCTTCCCAATGACAGGTCCAGGAGGATCCTCGAGGGGGGTTCTACCCATAGAGCCAGAAGGAGATCTTACAGAAGCACGAGGTCCCTTTTAGGTGCCTTTAAGGGAGGAGCCAACAGCAGGGGAAATTATACCAGAGTCAATGGCCAACCTTCTTGATGTAGCCATACCTCCTGAAGGTTATGGCGGTGGTCAATGAGGTCTTTGAGAAGGATCCTGCTGAGCACCAGGCAATTAATGGGAATCCTAAGGAAGAGGTGGCTTTCTAACTGTTATCCGGGATGAGCGACTGCCCGAAAGAAGAGTGAGGGGCAAGGTTCATCCTGAAGAGGGGAAGCCGGAGAAGATCAAGAAGATGCAGAAGCTTGAATCCATATTCTTGTAGCTTGTTCTGAATGCCCGGAAAGGGGGTAGGCATCCCATCTTTACTCATGCTTGATACTCATCTTCACTCTTTTTATTAGTACTTTGTAGCCCAAAACCAGGGGTTGGGCTCCCTATCTGATTGCTGTAGCCTTACCGGGGGGATAGACTCCCCAACTCATTGATGAAATTTAACTTTAGATCTGGTTCAAATTTTGATTTGCATGTACTTGCTTTATTTTTTGTTTCCATCTAGATTCAGCCCCTATAACAACCTGATTTTGCTTGGGAAAAGTAACAAGATAGGAAAAATGCTTAGGTGTAAACGTAGATAGGTAGCTCGAGCTTTCGACTCTCAATAGAAACTTGCAGTTCAGTGACTTTAGTCGATAGTCCTCTTGTTTGATCGTAGACTTGTCACAGTAAGCAACCACATGTACCTGGAGGATTAACAACCAGTAATAACTGGGATATTTGAGTTTAAGTAAAAGATCCCTCAATCCTCGAGTTATAGCCCAAATGAGGTATCAAGGAGAACTATCTAGCCCTGTTTTAGGCTGGGATGGCTACCGCGCTCTTAAACTTGAGTCCTTCTTGGGGGGTTGTAACCCCGCAAAGGCATCAAGAGGGCTATCTAGCTATTTCCTGGCCTTGAGATATGGATGGAAGCTATGCTCTTTCACCCAGACCCTTCTTGCATTAGGAGGGCTATCTAGCTATTTCCTAGTCTTGAGAACTGGATGGCAGTTATGCTCTTACACTCAGAACCTTTTTGGGGGTTGTAGCCCGACCAAGGCATCATGAGGGTTATCTAGATATTTCCTGGTCTCGAGGTCTGGATGACAGCTACACTCTTACACTCAGACCCTTCTTGGGGGATGTAGCCCGACCTAGGCACCATGAGGGCTATCTAGCTATTTCCTTGTCTCAAGGTCTGGATGGCAACTATACTCTTACACCTAGACCCTTCATGGGGGTGGTAGCCTGACCAAGGCATCAGGAGGGCTATCTAGCTATTTCTTGGTCTCGGGATCTGGATGGCAACTATGCTCTTACACTCAGACCCTTCTTGGCGGGGGGTAGTGCCCGCCCGAGGCATCAGGGATAGTGAGGGGGCTTCCCCGGGCTAATCCCTGGTCTTGAGACGGAAATGTCAAATTTCCCATGTAGACCCAAATCTTTGTAGAACATAGCTGAAGATGAAAAAAATAGGCTTTATTGATAAAAAGAATTTTTCGGAGGTAGCCTGCTCATGAGTCCCTTTTTCAAGGGATATTTTTTTTCAAGTGATCTATAATCCAGGTATAATCGATGAGTTGGTCATTCATGTCTTCGAGTTTGTATGCCCCATTGCAAGCCACCACTTTTACTAAGTATGGCCTTTCCCAGTTTGGCCCCAGGACCCCGTCTGACCTCATTATGGTATTTAGTGTCACTTTTCTGAGAACTAGGTCCCCCTAATTAAAGTTTCGGCCTTTAACCTTCCAATTAAAGTATCTAGCAATCTTGCTCGGGTAAACTGCTACCTTCTCAGCTACTCGATCTTGTTTTTCTTCCAAGAGATCCAAGCTAGCTCGAAGCATATCCTCATTGCTCCCTGGTTCAAATTGTTGGACTCTAAAGGAGGTCAGTTTATGCTCAATAGGAAGCACTGCTTAACCTGAAGGCTAGTAAGAAGGGCATTTCCCCGGTAGTTGTTCTCCTTGTAGTACGGTAAGCCTAGAGGACCTCGGGAAGCTCATCAGCCCATCTACCATTTTTCTGTTGTAGTTTCGTTTTCAACAGCTTCTTTATAGTCTTATTGGTGGATTCAACCAACCTATTAGTTTGGGGGTTGGCTACTGAAGCGAACCTAAGGTCGATTCCCAAGCCCTCGTAAAAGTCTTTGAATCGGGCATTATCAAATTGCTTGCTGAGGTCAACTATAATGGTAAGAGCACCTGCAAACCACATTATTTTTGATGAATCTTGTTGTATTTTCTTTCGATATCTGGGAGAGTGGTCCAACTTCAACCCATCATGTGAAGTAGTCGATTGCCACGATAGCATGCTTGGCTTGACCAAGAGCAGTTGGAAGCGGTCCGATCAAGTCGACTCCCCACAAAGCAAAGAGGTACGGTGAGCTAAGGGATGATAATCGCTTTGGCGATAAGCTACTCAAGTTTACGGTCTTCTAACAAGCTTCACATGATTGTTCCAAGATCTTTGTATATTGATGGACGGTTGGCTAGTAGTACCCCATGCGGAGTACTTGATATGCCAGAGCCTCCTCACCAATATGGTTCGCGCATTCCCTTGAGTGAACCTCTCTCTATGCCCATTTGGCATCTTTAGAGTGTAAACATCGAAGCAAAGAAAGGGATCTACCCCTCTTGTTTAAGTACCCATCCACCAAGCAATACCGGACCGAGAGCCTCTTGACCTTCCTATCTTGGTATGGCTCCCCTGAAAGTGTCTATTCGTGTAGATAATCCACTATTGGGGCCATCCAACATGGTTGCCGATCCAGGGTATAAGTCTCATTACCTTCCATTGTGCTGAATAGGGGGATCACTTGAAGAGGGACCCCTTGGGGTAAGGTCTGGCCGCCATTTTAAAGCTATCTTGGCTAGGACGTCAATCGTCGATTCTGTTGTCAAGGTATCTGCTCAATCCTGAAACCTTTGAGTTTGCTCTTAAGCTGTTGAACTAGTTTCATGTAGGCAATCATGTTATCCCCTTTGGCCTGATAATCCCCAAAGACTTGGTTGACTATGAGCAACGAGTCACTCCTAACCTGCAGGTAATCGACCTCGAGCTCTACAGCTGCTCTTATTCCGGCTAAAAGGGCTTCATACTCTGCCTTATTGTTAGTGGCTTTAAATTCAAATCTGAAGCGGTGGAAGCACTCAGTTCCTTCTGGGTTGATTAGAACTATGCCTTCTCCTCCCCTAGCTTTCTCGAAAGCTCCATCAGTGTAGAGGATCCACAACTTGCAACCCTCCGCCCAGTTGTCAGATTCTAGAATCTTCTCAGGGGCTACGTCTGTTGCTGTGGAGGTCGCTTGGCCTAGAGGGGATTGAGAGATCTGCTACAAAGTCTAATAAAGCTTGATCTTTAATTGCTGTCCTAGGCTTATACCTTAAATCAAATTGGGTGAGCTCCAGGGCCTAAAAACCAGCCTTTCGAAAACATTCGGCCGTTGCAAAAATTGACAGAAGGGTTGGTCCGTCACTACTGCTATCGAATGAGCTTGGAAGTAGGGACGGAGCTTCCTTACCGAGGTAACTAAGGCATAAGCGAGCTTCTCCAAAAGGGTATAATTCTTCTCGGGCTTGGTTAGAGCATGACTCACGTAGTAGATAGGCTACCGGACCCTATCACCGCATTCCTATCACCGCATTCCTAGACCAAGGCCCTGATTACCGCAGTTTCTGAAATGGCCAAGTTAATTTGTAGCTCTTCTCTAGGACTTGGTTTAATCTGTAGAGGAGGGCTTGACAACTAATTTTTCAAGGCTTGAACAACTTGTTCACTCTCCTTGTCACATTTCATGTTTTTTTTTCTGCTTAATGGGTTTGAAGAATGGGAGACACTTGTCGATAGCCCAAGAAATAAACCTGTTGAGCACTGTTACCTGCCTGGTCAAGACTTGAACCTATTTAAGTGACGTTGGGGACTCTAGATCCAGGATAGCCTTGAACTTTTCCAGGTTAGCATTTATGCCTCTCTCATGGACCATGAAGCCTAGAAACTTCCCTACGATCACCCAAAAGGAACATTTGGAGGGGTTCAATCTCATTTGGTTTTCCTTAAGATTATAAAGGTTCTGCGAAGGTTGCCCAGATGTTCTTTAGAGGCTGATGACTTGGTGATCATGTCATCGATGTACAACTCCATTGACCTTCAAATTTTAGGCTTGAAGAGTCGGTTGACCAACCGTTGGTACGTAGCTCCTACGTTTTTAGGCCCAAAAGGTATTACTTTATAGTGATACAGACCCCGTCCGGTGATGAAACTGGACTTTTATATTGGTCGACGGTGGGCATCATAATTTGATTGTACCTTGAAAACACGTCCATGAAGCTCAAGAGCTTGTTTCCGGAGGTGGAGTCAACTAACTTATCAATTTTTGGTGGAGGAAAACTGTCTCTCGGGCATGCACGGTTGAAGTCAGCATAGTCAACGCACATGTACCACTTCCCATTTTCCCTTATGACCATGACCACATTAGCGATCCATTCGGGGTAGTGTGCCTTTCTGATGAAGCCCACTTGGGTTAATTTGTCCACTTCTTCCTAGACCGCAACATTTCTTTCAGCGTTGAAGTGCCGTCTTTTTTATTTGATGGGTTTGAAGGTCGGATCCACTGCTAGTCTGTGAGCAGCCAAAGTCATCGGGATCCTAGGCATCTCATCCTGATTCCATGCAAAAATGTCATTGAACTCTGTGAGGAGCCCGATCAAACCCTCCTTCACTCCGGGCTTAAAAGTGGCTCCAATTTTGACGACCTTCGAGGGGTCGTCCGTTTGGATAGGAATCTCTTCTAGCTTATCCATCGGATGGCCGTTGGCCCATTCCTTTCTCTGCTCCTGCTCGTCTGGCACCAAGGGGTCATCCGCGGGGTGATTTGTGTGTCCTACATCTTCTAGGGTCAATACATGGGTCGCCCCATCCTGAATCGTTGTCACCTGGGCAGGTTGTTTTGCTAGAGTTGTTGGGTTGGAAGACACTACGTAGCATCTTCTGGCTGCTTGCTGATCACCCCGAAATTCCCTTACATTGTATCCTGCTGGGAACTTCCGGACGTTGTGGTAAATGGATAGGTCCCCTTTGAAGGATAATGAAAACGGCCTTCCTAATATTGCATTGTAAGCCGACAGGGTATCCACCACCACGAAGTCTGCCATTATATTATATTGGAGAGGTGTGGCTCCAATGATCACTGGCAGGATTTTTGATCCCACGAGTATGATTGAGCCCCCAATGAACCTATACAGCGGGGTAGTGTAACTATTGTAACACCAATGTTTCAAGTTCAGTTTTTCCAATGTGTCTTTAAATAGGACGTCGACGCTGCTTCCTGTGTCGAATAGCACACGATGTACCATGCAATTGGCAATATGTACCATGATCATCATAGGATCATCATGAGGATGCACGGTGTTGTAGACATCTGCTTCAGTAAAAATGATCTGTGACAACTGGAAGGGTGGTTGGTCGGGCTCGGTAGACCTTGAAGATACCCCGTCCCTCGTCCATACGATGGACTTTTCTTGTGTGGTTTTTCCTGGAATTGTTGGAATTCCCGGCCAAAGTAGGTCCTCCGCTGATGGTATGTATTATCTGGATTTGTTGCATCAGATCCGTCTGCTCCCCTCTTCTTTTCTCTGTGTGCTCGCGGATCTCAGCTTGTACTTCCTGTCCAGTTTGAATGTTATCCCTGATTTGCTGTAAGAATTCTACCAAACACCCTCCCCTTATCAAAGCCACGATCAGATTTTGCAAGTTATAGCACTCTGAAGTGTTGTGTCCCATATCTTCGTGAAAGTCACAATACTTATAACGATTCCTCTTATCGACAACGGCTTTCATAGGTGCGGGTTTCTGTAGCAACCCCTTGTCCCGAATGGTGAGATAGATTGTTTCACGGGATGCATTTAAAAGAGTGTAACGATCATACCCTCTCTCATCTCGAGCTATTAGAGCCACTATCTTGGGAGGAGGTGAAGCTCGCGAAGAATGTAAAGCTCGCGGAGGATTTCGATTTGCAGGATATTTTTCCAATCTTGGTTGAGAAAGGAGGAAGCGATACATCGACTTATTAGGAGGTTTGTTCTGGCTTTTCTTAACTTGCTCGGGTTTGGGAACTTTCTTCTTCTGTCGCTTTACGACTCTCATATGGTCATGTCCTATCTTGACCTTGAGTTGTTCGTCGACTTCAATTTGTTCCAGAGCCCGATCATAGGCTTCTTGGTAGGTCTCTGAAGGTCTCTTGACAAAAGATCGGAAAAGCTTGCCTACCCACAAGTTCTTTGTGAAGTTGGCGAGGGATTTTTTCTCAATGAAGACCCCCATCTGGATGAATTCCTTGTGAAAACGCCCAACATAAGCTCAAGGGGTTTACCCTCTCTCCAAGATCACGTACTGTAGAGGAATTGGGTCATTCAATCGGAGCTTCGTAAAGGAATCCACGCTGCCATCATGTAGCTTTCTAAACCAAGTATTAGCATAATCCGTGAGTGTAGTTTGGAACATTCGACACATAGCAACCCTAGTCGTGTTCTGGACCTTCATCTGTTGAACGAAGTTCTCCAAGTGGCTCAAGGGATCCTTAATCCCGGAGAATCTGTCAGTCTGTATTTTGAATTTTGGTGGGTGTTCCGCCTCCCGGATCCTTCTGGTGAAGGGAGCTTTTATCTCACTTAGAGGATCCTTCTAGTCCTCCATGTACTTCCCTTTCTTCATAATTTGGACCTCTTTCTGAAGCTCTACCAACTTGTCTCTCATGCGTTTGCTCCGGGTTTCCTTGAGTTAATCTCAATCTCCTCACTATCAGACGCTTTTGGCAAACTGACGATCTCTACCCAGTCCCTTTTTCGGAGGGGGGTCTGGCTGGGGGCTTTACTGACTTTCTTCTTCTCTAACTCGGGCTTCCATCTTTGAAGTCATTGGGTGGAGAAACTCTCCCTCTCTTGTGGAAGGATATCTGCCGTGGACTTGACTTGCCTGGGTTGGTAGCTTTGCAGTGCTTCGGGTAAGGGGACATGGGCCCTAACCTATCTTGGATTGACGGTGGGAGTCCCATTCTGTTACAAGCTAGCTACGGAGGGGTAGGTCCCAAGCGATCAAAGGCAGGTTGCCTAGCCCCGGGCTGCTTGACTCCGCTCGATTGCAGAGGTTTGCTTGTTAGATAGTAATACCGCCGCTTGTTGGTCAAGCTCGACTTGGTTTCCCATAGGGGGATCCAAAACCCGCACAGTGGCTAGCTGGTTTGGGACCTTGCTATAGAGCCCGGATTTTCTTCCTTTCTTCGGGACCTTCCGTGTCGACGCATCAGAAGGTTGTCCCGATGCGCCTGGCTGTCCTTCTGAGGAGCGAAGCCTCATGAATCCTATAAAATAATAAACTTATGAATATAAAGATGGTGGTGTGGGAGTTTCCCACAGACGGCGCCAGAAAGTGTTAATGAAAAATTTACTTAAGATGACAAATTCCCACTAACGCCCTCGAGACCACTACCACGGAGGTGGTGGCCGAGGTCGGTACCTTTGATACCTAACCTGCTTAGATAAAAACGAATGTTTGTATAACAATAGTAAGTGGGGACTTTAGTATCGATTACTCGTGGTATACATGATTCTCTTACATATGCTCACTATCTCTCTAGAATGTAGAAAGGTGGTAGCTTCGTACTTGTAGAATAGTGGATGTCACGACGGCCGTGTTCTGATCACAGAATTTAGGCCCGACGTACTTCTCTCTCTCTTTTACTCTATCGTCTATACGTCCCCCCCCTCTTTTTCTTTTTAGGTATATTTATATATGACCAAATCAATTTGAACGGGTGTATCTCCCGACTTGATTCTTTTAACCTACTCCCTCTTTATTGGGCAGGATCCTCTATTTGAAAGTTGTTGACTCCGAGTAATTAACGGAAGAGATGATATTGTTGACGAAGATAAGTTTGTTTCCTTTTTTCGAATCAAACTATTGACTTGCATGTAAATGTTGGTTATTACGTAGATATGTTTCTGTGTGTACTTACGACATGATTCTTCATAGAGGTCGTTGAGCTAGCCGTTCGTAGTCTTTGTATAGCGAGGTAGATCTATGCTTTTACTCCATTCTCGGAAGCTTGGAATGGACATCCTAGTAGGCATTCCTATGAGGTAACATGGATCTGATTCACCTACGGCCTTCTTCCTTCTCGTATCGTGGAGGGGACAGCGGGCTCTTGGAGAAGTTGGTGGGCTTCTCGTTCAGGCTATGAATTAAGTTTGACCTCTCAAAGCCTTAACCTGGAGGAGGCTTGCTTTGCTTGTCGGACTTCTTTTTTATGTTTCTAGAGATTGGCAACCCTCCCTTGTTGTGACGGGGTGGTTGAAGAGCCCCACCCTAGGAACCGAGGTTCCCAAGTAGGTGGCCTCGAGATACCCAGATTCTAGTTTTCACGTAGAGCACGACCTGGTCGTGCCTAGCTTCTTCCCTGATAGTTCTGAAGCCCGACGATCCTTCCGTGCTTCTGCGGGGTAGTTTTATGGTACACCCGGGGTTTCATGAATGTCAAATTTGGGCTTCGATTCGGGCTGCGAGGAACGATTGGAATAGTTACCGATAACGTCGATGATGTAAACGTGATGGAAAACAAGACTTTCGGTGAGATTACCTCGAGTCCTAGGAGCCGACGTATCGTAGTCGTTTTTCAAAAAACACACAAGATCCCAGCTCACCACATGTCATCTATATTTAAGAAGGGATTTCCTCCATGATTCGGGCAACTAAAAAGGAGGGAAAATTTCACAAATAAAATGGGAAATCTGACTCCAACCACAACTCAATTACGACGTTCAAGTCAAAATGGACTTCTGTTAATAGCCAAATTTGGCTAGGGACCATAAGAAAATTTTCCATTTTCCAAGAATCCAAATCTGTGCTTATGTAGAAAGGTGTCAAGATCTTTGAGGTCGAGCTACCATGCAACCCTATAGAAGCAAGGCTAGATCATCTATACCTTCCGAACACCTTACACGTATTCAGGTTCACCAATCGAAGCCTGACGTGAAAACATCAGGCTCCCTAAATCAGGATAGAAGCCTCATGTTAGATCGACGTAGGAAGACCTGAGTTCCCTTGGGTCGAGGTTTCTCGAGACCTCTCCTGAAGCGTGCTACCATCTCTACTTTCACCAAGAGATTTTCAGGGAGTCGAGTTGTCTTCTCGCCTTATCGGGGTATAATCTCAACTCGTCTAAGCAGGGAAAGAGGAAGCTCACAAAGCTCCGTAATCATCGAAAAGCGCTAATATCATCAGGTCGAGTGCTAAAGGAGGCCCGGAGTGGTCGGATCAAGCTCCCAGTTATAACATCAGAATTACATGTACATCGCCATTCGAGGAAGCAAGTGCCATATTCGGTGACCTCTACGAGGTACCTTGCCAGGTCAATGTACAGGATTAGAATCACATTCCGGTGTGCATTAAACCATTACATGCTTGCAGGATAAGTCATTGAATCCGAAAAGGAAACAAACTTATCTCCTTCCAAGATATTGTAGAATCCGTTAATTAACCACAGTCGATGGTATTTAAACGTAATGTCCGGTCTAATAAGAAAGGATTTGATTCAGTAATTTAAGGTGGGAGAATAATGCAGCTAACTTAGAATCTACAATATAAATACACCTGGACACGGGTGAAGAAAGGGGGACACAAACCAAGACCGAGATTCGTCGCCGGCTAACAAAGCTCTATTATCGCCTATGTTCTATCTATAGAACACGGCCGCCACTAGTAAACCTAGTCCACTTATCGATAGGCAATAGGTTGCCACCATCAACCCAACTAGGATAGATTGAGTGATTCATACAGTTTGCAATCAGTTGATATCAGTCAATAAAATAGTGTCATTTCCATCATATATCATATTCTCAGTGTCTCGTTATTCGTCCCATCCCTTTCTTCACACTAGATCTCGGTAACGAGGGTACCTACCCTGACCGCGACCTTCGAAGTAGTGGTCTTAAGGGTGTTAATTGATATTCCACACCTCGAGAGAATTTTCAGTTTACAATTGCAAAATTAGTTTTCGACACATTCGCATGTAAGGGTATCCTGCACACGTACTTAAAAGTAAGACCGAGAAATTGGAACCTCGATCTGAAGTATGCATATTTGTAGGATATCCAAAGGGAACCAGAGCAGGTTCTAGGTCCCTTGGTGACCATTTCAAGCACCAAGGGACCTAGAAAAGTCAGACCAAGCTTCAGTACAAAAACCAGACCGCAGGTTTACCTCTCTCTTTGAGGAAGCAAACGCCATACTCGATGACCTCTATGAGACATCCCACCATGAAGGCACACAGGATCATATCTACACCCCAATGAACATTAAAATACCGCATACTTGCAGGGCAAATGATTGAGTCCAAAGAGGAAAAAAACTTTATCTCCACCTAAGATATTCTCGAATCCGTTATTAATTAAAGTCAACAACATTCAAAATAGTGGATCCTGCCTAATAAGGGGGGATTGGATTCAGAAGATAATAGCTGGAGGATAACAAGTTAAACCTAGTTGGACTATGCATAAATAATGCCAAGCATGCACGAAAGAGGAAAAAAATCACAGAGGAAAAAGGAAATTTAGCCTAAATTTTATGATCAGAACAAGGCTACCGTTGTTATCTACTTTTTGACAGGCACAAAGCCACCACTCTACTCTACCCCTGACTGATTGAAAGGATTTGAGAGATTTTTGTATGATATACAAAATTGATAATAAAAGTATTATGTTCTCTTTCTCATTGTATTAACATCTGCTTTAAACATCCACCGTTGTTCGATTAAACTAGGTACCAAAGTTACCATCCTTGGCCACCACTTCTGCGGTAGTGGTCTTGAGGGTGTTAGCTGGAATTCCCCACCCTGAGTGAATTTCCAATTAACACCTTCTGGCATCGTCTGTGGGGAAAAACCCACACCTAACCAAACAAACTAAAAGTTTACGTGTTCGTTGTTTTATAGGAATTTTGATGCTCCAATCCACCCAGGGATAGCTCGAGGCATCGGGACAACCTTCTACTGCATCGACATGAAAGACCGCAAGAAAGAGTAAAAAATCTGGGCACTGTAGCCAAGCTCCGGTCCAACCAACTGCTGCGCGGGCTTCTTGCCCTCTAATAATAAATCAGACCATGCATGAACAATAAGCAGCGGCCTTTGTGGGGAATGTCCACCTTCGCTTGCTCGATGAGGGCATCGCAGTCCATCTAAGAAATGACAACACTCAGGGTGAGTCGTGCAGGCCTAGAACTAGGAATCCCGCCTTTGATAGATTTGGACCTCCCCCGCCAGAGCCAGTCTGCGATAGGATAGGACCTCTACCCTAATCCAGGAAAGGCTCGGGCCTACGGTCCTGGTGCTTGGTGGACTATCATGTAATCATCCCAGGTAGGTCAAATCTGCAGTGAATGCCCTGCCACGAGAGCAGTGAGAGGCTTCCAACCTGGGGACTTCAAGGAGGGAAAATCAGGTTAAAGAGGAAGGTACCCAGCAAAGCCCCCAGTTAGATCCCACTCATAGAGAAAACCAGGTAGAGATCGCCAGTTCATCGGAGGGATCCAACAATGAGGGGTCTGAGGTCAACTAAAAAAAACTTGGGAACAAATGCTTAAAGGATCAGCTGGCGAAGCTATAGAAATAGATCTAGTAGATAAAGAAGGGAAAACATAATGAGGTTAAGAAGGATCCCTTGAGCCAAATGAACGTTCCCCTCACGAGATGGATTTGAGAGGTTGAACTTCCACCAAAATTCAAAATGTTAGCAGACAAGTTCCCTGGCACGGAGGACCCATTGAGCCACCTGGAGGGCTTCGTCTAGCAAATAGAAGTCGAGAATGCAACCAAGGCCGCCATATGTAGGATGGTCCAAACCACTCTAACTGACTACGTAAATAAATGGTTCAGGAAATTGCCAGCTGGTAGCATAGATTCATTCACGAAGCTATCAACCGGCTTCTGCTCACAATTCCAATGGGTAAAACCATGTTCAAATGTAAGTCTTTACTAAGAAGAAGACCTTTGCCAATTCTAGCAGAACCTGTGGGAGGGAAAGCTCATTTTATCCTTCGTCAAGCGACCTCCAGAGACCTATCAGGAGGTCGATGACCTGGCTCTTGTGCATGTCAAAATTGACGAACGGATCAAGGTCAAGATAGAGTACGAGGATGTGAGAGTAGCAAACCGTTAGAAGAAAGAGGTGTCAGACCTGTGCCAGCGTTGAAAAACCATTACAAACCTACCAACAGGTCAACGTACTGGCTACCCACTTCCCAACCTAGGCAAGAGAGGTACCCTGCAAGACTAACCCCTCCACGAGCTTTACCTTCCCCAAGGACAATAGCCCCTATTAAACAAGATAAAAGAGGGTATGATCATTACACCCCTTTGAACGCATCCCAAGAAATAACCTACCGCACCAATCGGGATAAGAGGCTAATCCAGAAGCCTACACCCATGAAAGCCCTAGTAGATAGGAGAAATAGGAACAATTATTGTGACTTTCATGAAGATGTGGGGCATAACACTTCGGAGTGCTACAACCTGTGTAACCAGATTGAGGCTCTGATAATGGGAGGATGTTTGATAGAATTCTTGCAGCAGGTCAGGACAACATACAGATTGAAAGGAGGAAAAATTAGAGATCTATGACCATACTGAAAAGAGGACGAGGGAGTAGAAGGATTTGATGCAACAAATCCAAGTGATACACACCATTAGTGGAGGATCCATATTGGCTAGCTAATCCAATAACTCTAGGAAATATCATACACGGAAGGTCCCTCTAGGTGATGAAGGTCGGGGTATCTTTAAGGTTGACAAGAGCCTGGCTAGCCTATCTTGGACAACGCAGATTGTATTCACTGAAGTAGATGTTTACAATACTGTACATCCACACAATGACCTTGTGGTGATCACGGTACAAATTGTCAATTGCGTGGTCTACCGCGTGCTCATCGACACAAGCAGTAGCTTAGATATCCTCTTTAAAGATACCTTGAAGAAATTGAATTTAAAGCATTAATGCAACAATAACTTCTCAACCACGCTATATGGCTTCACTGGGGATTCAGTCATACTGGTGGGGTTAAAGCTCCTTCCAATCATCATCGAAACCTAACCCTACCAACAGAATATTATGACAGATTTTGTTATTGTTGATGCCCCATCGGCCTATAATGCAATACTAGGAAAATCTTTCCAGACATCCTTAAAGGGGGCCCTGTTCATCTATCATAATGTCCTAAAGTTTCCAGTGGGGGACAAGGTTGGGGAGGTGCGTTGTGACCATTAAGTAGCCAAAAAATGCTACGTAATGTCTGCCAATCCAACAGCTTTGGTGAAACAGTTGGTGCAAGTTGCAACAGTCCAAGATATGGAATCATTAGTGATTACCCTAGGAGATATAGAGCTCGTCGATCTTCCAGAATATGACCCCTCGACACTGGAAGAGGAAGAACCGAGTAGAGATTGGGCCAGTGGGCACCCTGTTGATAGGCTAAAAGAGATACCCATCAGGAGTAACGATCCCTTCAATGCTATCAAGGTCGGGGCTACTATAGTGCCAAAAGTGAAAGAAGGTTTGATCGAGCTTCTCTAAGAGTTCAGTGACATCTTCCCTTGGGAGTCATGATGAGATGCTTGGGATCCCAATATCATTGGCTTCTCACCGATTAGCAGTGGATCCAACCTTCAGGCCTATTAAGAAAAAAAGACATCACTTCAACACCGAAAGAAACGTTGCGGTTCAAGAGGAAGTGGATAAGTTGATCAGAGCAGGCTTCATCAGAGAAGTATGATACCCCGAATGGATTGCCATCGTGGTCATGGTCACAAAGGCAAATAGGAAGTAGCGTATGTGTGTCGACTACACCGACCTTAACTGGGCGTGTCCAATGGACAACTTCCTTCTACCAAAAGTTGACGAGCTGATAGACTCCACGGCTGGAAATAAGCTTCTCAGCTTCATGGACGCATTCTTGAGGTACAACCAGATCATGATACACCCCAATGATCAAGACAAAACTAGCTTTATAATGGAGTTGGGTCTGTATTGCTACTAGGTGATGCCTTTCGGCCTCAAGAAGGCGGGCGCTACCTACTAGCGACTGGTTAACCGGCTATTCAAGCCAAAGATAGGAAAAATGATGGAAGTGTACATAGATGATATTTTCACCAAATCCAGAGAAGCAGAAGAACAACACAATCATCTCCATAGGACCTTCTACATAGTAAGGGAAAACCATATACGGTTAAGTCAAGCTTAATGTGCTTTCAGGGTAACCGAGGGGAAGGTCTTGGGCCTTATGGTGAATGAGAAGGGAATCAAGGCCAAACCCCGAAAATATACAACCTATCTTGAACCTAGATCCTCCTACCAATCTCAAACAAGTCCAAGTGTTAACAGAGCATTTAGTAGCACTCAACAGGTTCATCTCGCGTTCCACATATAAGTGTCTCCCCTTCTTCAAAGCCATCAAATAGGGGAGGAACAAGAAGTGGGACGATGACAGCGAGTGAGATTTCCAGGACTTGAAGGAGTGCCTCTCCAACCCACCGCTGTTAGTTAAACCAATGGTGGGGAAAGAATTATAGATGTATGTGGCAGTATCAGAAATATCAGTAAGTGAGGCTTTCGTTCAGGAGTGCGAATATGGGAACCAGTGACCTATCTAATATGTCAGCCACGTGCTATCCAAGCCCGAGAAGAACTACCTCCTCCTTAAAAAGCTTGCCTTCACCCTGGTTACCTCAACCAGAAAGCTCTGTTCTTATTATCAAGCTCATACAATGATAGTGGTAATGGACCAACCTCTTCACCAGTTCTCACAGTCGCCAGATATATCTGGAAAGCATGTCCTGTGGGCTTTGGAGCTCACCCAGTTTGACCTGAAGTACAAGTCTCTAACAATGATCAAGCCTTGACAGACTTAGTTGAGTTCTCAGGCCTCTCGAGTGAAGGGACACCGGCAACACTAGATCCAGCTCCTAAAAAACTTAAAGAAGGAAACAATTGGGCAGAAGACTATAAATCATGGACCCCTTTACACTAATAGGGCATCTGGGCAGACAAAGGGAGGTGTTGGCATAGTCCTTATTGATCCTTAAAAAAAAAAGTGTTGCCACTGAAAAAATAGGTTTGAATTTAAAGCAACCAATAATGAAGCCGAGTACGAAGCGCTCATAGCCGGAATAAAGGTCTCCATCTTGACACACGACTCATTTTCAATCAGGTTATAGGACTTTACCAAGCCAATGGCAACAACATGGTAGCCTACCTGAAGCTAGTCCAGCAACTGAGGGAGAGGTTTAAGAGATTCTGGATCGAGCAGATACCCCGACAACAAAACCATTAGGTGGATGTCTAAGCAAATATAGCTGTAAATGGGGGACAAGCTCTTGCCAAGGGAGTGCCTCTCTAGGTGATCTCCCGATCGAGCATAACAGCGGGCAACGAAATCTGACCTGTGGATCGGCTCCCATGTTGGATAGACCCGATATCTAACTACCTCTATGAGGGTAAGCTTCCCGAGGACCCCAACCATGCCAGAAAGGTCAAAAGACTATCAGTTCGGTATTTCCTGATAGACAGGTACCTCCACCAGAGAGGGAAATCCCTTTCTCTGCTTCGATGTCTTCATCCAAACGGTGACAGTTGAATGATTAGAGAGGTCCATTCTGGGGACTGCAGGAACCACGTTGGTGAGGAGGCTTTAGCATATCAAGTGCTCTGTATGGGATATTACTGGCCAACTATCCACCAAGATGTAAAGAGTTTTGTATAATCTTGTGAACCATACCAGAGGACCTCAAACTTGAGTCACCTAACACCGGAGCGACTATCATCTCTCAGTTCGCCCTACCCCTTTGACATGTAGGGGGGTCGACCATATCGGACCGTTTCTTACTGCTTCTGGGCAAGTTAAGCATGATATCATGGCAATCAACTATTTCACAAGGGGGGTTAAGGTAGGACCCCTCTCCAAAATTTCAGAAGAAAACACAACAAGGTTCATCAAAACCAACGTGGTTTGCAGGTTCGGGACTCCACTCATCATTTTAGCCGAACTAGGCAAACAGTTTGACAATGCCCAATTCAAGGACTTCTGTGAAGGTTTGGAATCAACCTCAGGTTCGCTTCGGTAGCCCACCCTCAAACTAATGGGCTGGTGGAATCCACCCATAAAACTTTCAAGAAGTTGTTGAAGAGGAAATTATAGCAGAAGAGAGGCAAATGCACCAAAGACCTTTCTGAGGTTCTCTAGGCATACCAGACTACAAATAGAACAGCTACAAGAGAGACGCCCTACTCTTTAGCCTTCGGGGTTGAAGCAGTCCTTCCCATCGAGCATAAATTGATCTCATTCAGGGTACAACACTTTGAACCTGAGAGCAACGAGGTCAAGCTCTGAGCTAATCTAGATCTCTTAGAGGAGAAACAAGACCGGGTAGCTGAGAAAGTAGCAGTATACCAGATCAAGATATCCAGGTATTTCAACAGAAGGGTCAGAGCCCGAAATTTCAAGGAGGGAGATTTGGTTCTCAGAAAAGTAACCCTGAACACCCAAAAAAGGTTAGATTGAGTTTTAGGACCCAACTAGAAAGAGCCACACTTGGTAAAGATGGTGATCCGTAATGGGGCCTACAAGCTAGAAGACATGGATGGTTGACTCATCGACCACACATGGAATGCTGATCACTTGAAAAAGTTTTACACCTAGGAAAGAGACTTGACCGAACTATTTTTATCGTTATAAAATGCTTGTCAAACAATATTTATAAAACCTCAACAATGACTGAAATGTTTACAAAACAAGTACAAAGGCAAGTCGGATGTCGTCCACTGAGAAAGGGAAGTCAAATGGCTAAAACTAGTTAACTAATGTGAAACTAAAACTATGCATGAAAATGTAAGGATAAATGGTTTGGAGTTTGAAAGGTTATTAGCTAAAGATTCAAAGTAGGATTGGGAAAGTTAAAGTAAAATGTAGTGTTAATATGCAATGGGTGTTAAATATGATGGTTAAGACAAAGGAATTAATGATCCAACAAGTGTATTATGGACATGTATGAACTCTCATAAAATGAAAGGACATAGATCGATTGCAACCAATCTAGATGTATAGTATCAGTTGTATTCCCTCTTGAGTTTCCAATCTAGATGTATAGTATTGGCCACTCACAAGTGATTGTTCATGAATGCACATCTATCAAATTAAGGAACTTATCTCTTTATAAATTCACCAACCTATATGTATGTAAAGTCCTCATTTATTGATTGGTCTATTTCGTGAACAATCCATATGTTGGGGTTTTTATGTAAGGGCAGCTTAGGCTCTCAAGACCTAAAGAGAATAAGCACCAACGGTAAAATTCTATGTGCTTGCTTGCTTTGAAGAGATTGTTGTACACACTCACATATCATGCATAATTCTTGTTAATATATGTTGTGTGTTTATATGTATGCTTTCATAATTTGATAACTCTTCTTGCATGTTTATTTTGTTCACATCTTTGAATTTGAAATGACATACATTATGTGTTGCTCACACACACACACACACATTCTTCTAGCATTTGAATTGTTCTTTTTGTCTTGGTAAGCTTATGTGCTTTATTTACTTACCTTGCTTTCATTGTGTGTTTTGGTGTGGTGCATTTTTTCAAGTTGAAAAATCCATAGCAGAGCAATACGTGGGTCTATGCACTGGTACTCTACCCGCGCAGTGAGAAGATTGAGAATTTCAATCTCTCGGTGTCAGGTCAATGCGCGAACACCTGCATAGGTCTGTACCCGCGCAATCCTGCACATTTCACTTGGTAAAATTTTTATCTCTCTGGTTGAGGCCAATGCACAGGCATTTGCACGGCATAGCACTTGTGTGCGCGGGTCACTGCACGGGTCAGGACCCACGCACAACCCTCATATTACAGTGATCTGGCTGATTTTATTAAAATGACAGCACTTCATTTTTAAGGCATTTAAATATGTCTCTTCATATTCAGGTCATATGAAGAGTTCCATTTTTCATTCTTTTCTCTTAGAACATCCTTTAAGAGAAAAATCTTTCAAGAACTCAACTTTATACACTCAAAGCTTTTACTTTGATTTAAAAAGTTTCATTTTACAATATCTAAGTCTAATTAGAGTGCATCCATACATGGTTAAGCATCATCACATCTTGATTGGTAAGTCTCTCACTATCTTAATATAAGTTAAGTGTTTTCCTTACCAAGCCATTTTTTTTATGATTTGTATGCTCTTAGAATATAATCTAGATACAAATAGATATTGTTTGTGATGAAATGATTGAGTATTGTATTGTGATAGATTCATAGGATTGTTTGATCTATGTTAGCTAAGCTTTATGAACATGTCATTTAGTTCTTGATATTTAGGATTGTTTTATATGCCATCTCATCTTTCTAGATAAGCATCTAAGGTTCCCTAGCCTTGTTTGTTCTTTGAATATCTTCATATATTCACATAGGCCATTTGATCTCTTCAATAAGAAGTAAGTCTTGTGTTGCTTCCAGGAGTAGGTTGCTTCAAGCATAAGCAAATTGGACTAGGTTCACTCATACCGGGATTAGGTAGTGGCTGTGGGTTATTTACCGAGATAAGGTTGTAACACCATTATCATTAGTGGATTCGAGGTTCGAGTGTGGCTCAATTAACAGCCTGTGGTTTTTCCTAGTTGGATGGTTTCCATATATATCTCAAGTGTCTTTTGTTATTCCGCACTTTTTGCTCTTGTGATGTTATTATGACTAGTTAGGGGTATTTTCGTCTAAATTGGCCAATAACGAAAATTGGATAAAAAATTTGATTAAAATCTATTCACCCCCTTCTAGATTAATATTAAACACACTATAATATTTGTTTCAATTGGTATCAGAGCGGTTTCCTTGACATATTTAGGTGATCCTTGCTCTTTTTGGTGTGTTTTGCATTTAATGTGATTCTTTGATCATTCTTACATTTGCATTCATTTCATTCATTCATAAACACTATAAGTGGAAATGGTGGCAATGAGGGCGCTTCTAGCACAAGACCTCCCCTTTTCACCGGGTTGAATTATGCCTCTTCAAAAGGCAAGATGGAGTCGTACATTTGTCAAATCCATGATATTGCATGGATGGTGGTTGAAGATGGTTACACACCACCGATGATGACTCCTACCGATGGAGGAGAGGATGTACTCAAGCCAAAGGCACAATGGAACACACAAGAGTTTGAGGCATCAAAATGGAATAAGAAGGCAATGCATGCCATCCTATGTGCAATGGATGAGAATCAATATAAGTTGGTTTAAAAAACTCGGATAGCTAAGGAGGCATGGGATATCATCGAGGTTGTGCATGAGGGAACCGATGTGGCGAAGGAATCGAAGCCTCAAGTTCTCTAAACGCACATTGAATTGCTCAAGATGGAAGAGAAAGAGTGTTTTACTGACTTTGAAGTAAAGTTGATGGACATTGTGAACTAAATCCTTCAACATGGTGACCCTTATTCGTAAAGGAAGATCAAGCAAAAGATTATGAGATCTCTACCCGATAGATTTGAGTCCAAGGTAACGGCTTTAGAAGAGAACAGTTCATACAAGGATATGAAGTCGAGTGAGGTGATTGTGAGGCTTTTAGCTTATGAATCTTGGAAATGTCCTACCTCCACACCTCCAAAAAAGCAAAAGGGAATTGCTTTGTGTTAACAGTAAAATTTAGCTAAGGGACCAAAAATAAATTTTCCACTCTCCTAACTCGAATCAAAGCCTAAATTTTCCATTCATAGGGCCCTGGGTAAACCATAAAGTTACCCTGCAGAAGCAGGGAAGGATCATCGGGCTTCAGAACTATCAGGAATGAGGCTAGACACGACCAGGTCAACCTCTCACGCGAATTCTAGAATCCGGGCTTCTCGAGATCACCTATCCCGGAACCTTAGTTCTTGGGTCGGGCTCTAAAACCATCATGTGAAAGCAAGGAAAGATCGTCGAGCTCATGAAGCACTCGAAGTGAAGCCTGACACAAACAAGAATGAACTCCTTTCGGGTCAAGGCTTTTCGAGGTCAGATTTAACATCGTAGCATAAGCTAGAAGCTCACCAACCTCTGCAGAAGACCGATGGCCCCGTCAGATATAAGGAGAGGGCCTCTAAGTGGATCAGGTTCATGCTATAGCTAATTCGCTATGGGACACCTGTAGCCTACCTGGACATGAAAGAAGAATCTCGCCTAATCTACACTACCTCAGTAAGTGCCCACAAGGCAGTCTCAAGCTTCTGAGACTAGAACTAAAGCATGGATCTACCTCGCTTTACGAAATAAAGAGCAACTAACTCGATGACCTCCATGAAGAATCATGCCATGAATACACACAAGATAATATCTACGTTATATAACAAACATTAAATTCTACTTACGTGTAAGACAATAGTTTGTTTCCAAAAAGGAAACAAACTTATCTCCACCAACGATAATCTTGAGTCTGTTATTTACTTGAAGTCAACGATTTTTAAATAGAGGATCCCACCCGAGGAGGAGGGAAGAGGTTCAGAGAATCAAGGTAGGAGATACACCCGTTAAAATTATTTCGTGTTGGAACCCCGTTCACCTGTCACGCAGCAGAAATCAATTTTAAAATTTTTAATACAGATCGTAAAGGATCTAGGACCAGTGAACTTTGGATCATAATCTTTCAGAACTAATACATATAATATTATTGCACTAATAAAATATATGCATATAATGAAATTGAAATCAATAATAATCTGAAGATGATATTAGAACATTACCAACGTTTGGAGGCTTCTTCACTTCATACAATACTCCTGGTATGTACCACTCAATCTTCCTTCCTATAACCCAGGATTGGTAACTACGTGTGGGCGTGTCACGATCTCAAGAAATTGAATGGAGATATTGAGAAAAATGAAGAAACGTTTTCTATAAAATCAAAACCAACTAGAAAAATTCTAGTTGTTTTAAAATATCTTTTATATTTATTTTTCTTTTTCAAAGTACACAATGCATAAGAGCCAAAAAAACAATTTGCTATGCACCTTAATTCACTTTAATATCTTTTCTCTCTTATTTCTTTATCACACCACACACACTTGCACGTTAATCCAAGCAAGAGAAAACCTACATTTCAAATGTGTGTATTTAACTCACATCAATTGCATCAAATGCAAATTCAAGACATGATCAGTTTTTTATCATTTTTCTTAATGTGTGTTAATGTGTTTTTAAATTTGAAATCAGTTACCATTCGTTTTTTGTTTCAAAGACAATATATATCTAATATATTTTTAATTATCTTTCAATAAAACTCATAATAACTATATTTGATTTTCAAACCTTCAAAATATCTCATATCTTTAAAAGATAATTAAATTTTGTTTTTGAATTTAAACATTTTAAAATCAATTTCAAATATTTAATTAAAAAAATAAAATAATAATATTATCTTATCTTGTTCAAACTCAAATATCAACTAACACCCTCCATTTAGTGATTAATAAAAAAATTAAATAATCTCATTATTTAATTTATTTAATCACAATTATTTATTTATTAAGTTATCTCATTATTCAATTAATTCCCTAACAAATAAGTGTCACTTTCGTAACACAATTAATTGGACAATCTAATTAATTAATCGTGACCCTTGTTACCTAAATCTATCAAGCTAGCAAAGGGACCTGATGGACCCACGGTATTTTGAGCTCCAATAATCATCGGAATCATTAATTAAACTCTTTAATTAATATTCATTAATTATTAACTCTGTTGTTATTCCACTAAAAAACCGAAGCTGCATTCTCTCGACTGCAGACGCTTTTACACAGACTGATACAACTCGGTGTCCATCGATATAGCTATTACATATGGTGTGATCCTCTACAGTAGTTCATAATTAGAACTGGATCATAATATCTGTTATACCCCTCTAATTACATTTATCCTTTAAGTACCGTTGATTCTCTAATGGATAATAAATCCTATTTCCTTACAGAATTAGGAGAGCGCTCATATTGTCCAAGCCCTGAATTAACCCTTAAGGGAACTACCATCTACTTCTCACAAGAAGGAGTGGCTTCCACTATTGTGTAAAACTTTCCCAGCCACAAGCCAAACCGTAATCCCAATATACAGAGTATTTTGATCAGGAATTACATCCGACCTCACTCATGGTATATCAAAGACCCCGATCTAACCTGGAGGAGTCGATAAGACACTTAAAATTAAGATCACCCACATATAGCCATCATTAGTTGATATATATGAATCTCATATGTAAACGGATCTTGGTGAGAGATTCATATAGATCATGGCCCAGTCCTATATGATCACATCATACAAGGTGCCTCCATTCCCATATCTCATATGACTGATTCAGGGTAGAATCACCGTATATTACAGAATGGACCACAGTTATAGATTAACCGCAAATAAAGTACCCAGCTTTATTTGCTATCTATGGACTCTTGAAATTGCATGTCTTTTATTGTGTCCTTCTGTATATGACACTCTTATACACAGTTCGAGATTACAGCCGACAATCTAGGATGTTAATATATGCACAAGTTTATAAAATAAATTACACATCAAGAATGAATTGAACTTTTCTTTTATTTATTTCACAAATCCATTTACAAATTACATCTTTAAGGCATAAACCCTAACAATCTCCCACTTGCGCTAAAGAATTTGAGGCATGTTTCGTAACCCTAGACCATCTAGGTGACCTAAAAATACTTTAGCCGGTAAGGTCTTCGTAAATGGATCAGCATGATTGTCTTTTGATGCTATCCTGGTGATGATCACATCTCCTCTCTGCATTATCTATCTGATGAGATGATACTTTCTATCTATATGCTTCCCTCTCTTGTGGCTTCTTGGTTCTTTGGATTTAGCCACATCACCACTGTTATCACAGTAAAGTGTGATAGGTTTATCCAGATCTGGAACAACTTCTAGATAACTTAAGAACTTACGGAGCCAAACAACCTCTTTAGCAGCTTCACAAGTGGCTACATATTCAGCTTCCATGGTGAAGTCAGCAATGCAAGATTGCTTGATACTTCTCCACACAATGGCTCCACCACCCAGGGTAAATACTGATCAAGACGTGGATTTCCTAGAATCCATGTTTGATTGAAAATCAGAATCCGTGTATCCTAATGAGATTAAATCCTACCCGAAATATACTAACATATAGTCTCTCATTCTCTGAAGATACTTGAGAATTGTCTTGATAGCAACCCAATAATCCAATCCTGGGTTGGGCTGGTATCTGCTGAATACTCCAACTATATAGCAGATGTCCGATCTCGTGCATAACATAACATACATTAGACTACCTACTGTCGATGCATAGGGCACACGTCTCATATCCTCAACTTCTTGAGGTGTCTAGGGACTTTGTTCCTTAGACAAGTGAACTCCATGCCTGGACGGTAAATTACCTTTCTTAGAGTTTTGCATCAAAAATCACACAAGAATCTTGTCGATATATGATGCCTGAGACAATGCTATGAGTTTGTTCTTACGATCCCTTATAAGTTGGATCCCTAGAACATAACTCGCCTCTCCCAAATCTTTCATTTAGAATTGGCTAGCCGACAAACCCTTTACTTCAGACAACACTCACACATCATTCCCAGTGAGTAGGATATCATCTATATATAGGATCAAGAAAACTACTTTCTAATCAATGATGCGCTTGTAGACACAAGGCTCATCGACGTTCTACTCAAAGCCATAGGTTTTGATCACTTCATCAAACCTAATGTTCAAAGATCTAGATGCTTGCTTAAGTCCATAGATGGACCTTTACAGCTTGCAAACTTTTTGCTCTTGATCTGGAGACACGAATCCCTCTGGTTGCATCATATAGATGCTCTCGTTAAGATTTCCATTCAAGAATGCAGTCTTGAAATCCATTTGCCAAATTTCATAATCGAAATAGGCAGCAATGGATAAGAGAATCCCAATAATCTTAAACATGGGTAATGGCGAGAAGGTCTCTTCATAATCAATCCCCTCTTTTCGGGTATAACCCTTGGCCACTAGTCTTGCCTTGAAGGTCTCTACCTTCCCGTCTACTCCTCTCTTTCTCTTGTAGATCCACTTACATCCTATGGGTTTTACCCCATCTGGTATATCTACAAGATCCTAGACTAAGTTAGAGTACATGGACTCCATCTCAAGATTCATGGCTTTAAGCCATGAATCTTTATCAAGATCTTTCATTGCATTCTTAAATGTCAATGGGTCATCCACACTATCAGCAGAGACAACACCTTATCCCTCACCTATACCTAAATAGCGTTCAGGTTGTCTCACAACCCTTTCATTAAGTCTAGGTGGTAGTGTATCATGATTAGGAACCATCTGACTCTGAAATGTTTGTGGGTCAATAACTCTTGTTGATGAAGCACTAGTCTCACCATGCTCCTACTCATTCAATACAATCTTAGAACTGTCCTCAAGAAACGTTGCATTTGTCGATACAAATACTTTGTTATCTTTGGGACAATAGAAGTGTCCACCTCTAGTCTCTTTAGAGTATCCAACAAACATGAAAACAACAAACTTGGAGTCTAGCTTTCTACTTCTATTTTTCAGCACATGTGCTGGACACCCCATATGTGAAAATGTCATAAACTAGTTTTACGACCATTCCATAACTCTAGGAGAGTCTTAGGAATAGATTTGGATGGCACTACATTCAAAATGTATGTCACAATTTGTAACGCATATCCCCAGAAAGAATTTGGTAATGATGAGAAACTAATCATAGATCTCACCATTTCCATCAGGGGTTCTATTTCTCCTCTCCGCTACACCATTTTGCTGAGGTGTACCAGGAGCTGTGGGTTGGGAAACTATCCTATGCTCGACCATGATGTCTTTAAACTCTTGGTTAAAGTACTCACCTCCACGATCTGATCGTAGAGACTTGATAGTCGTACCTAATTGATTCTCAACTTCAGCTCAAAATTCTTTAAACTTTTCTAATGTTTCCGACTTTCGTTGCATCAGGTAGACATATCCGTATCTTGAGTAGTCATCTATAAAGGTGATATAATACTCATAACTGCCCCAAGCTCTAATATTCATCGGTCTGCAAACGTCTGTATGTATTAGCTCTAGTGGTTCTTTAGCTCTAAGCCTTTTTCCAGTAAAAGGTCTCTTAGTCATCTTACCTTCCAAACAAGATTCACAGACAGGTAAGGTGCCATCCTTTAACTCACTTAAAGGTCTGCTTTTTACTAGTCTATCTATCCGGTCAAGGTTAATATGACCAAGCCTTAGATGCCAAAGATTCGTGTCATTATCTAGAGAAATCTTAGGTCGTTTAGTTTTTGGTTTTTCAACCTTAAACATTTCATTGTTAAACAATGTTGTATGTATTAACAGTCTTAACAAATACAAATTGTTTTCATTAATTCCTGAACAAATATTCAGACCATTCTTTCCAATATTAACAAATTTATTAATAAAAGAAATAAAATACCTTTGTTCTAACAACTTAGAAACGGAAATAAAATTCCGTGTAAATCCAGGAATATAAAAAGCATTGTTCAATAATAAAAAAACTATTATTATTACAAAATTGCAATCTTATTGCTCCCACTGCTTTGGCCGATACGATATCTCCCGACCCCACACATATTGAGAAGGATCCCTCCTCTAGCTGTGTCCAAGAATCAGTCCACTACAAAGAAGAACAAACATGATTTGTGGCCCCCAAATCAATTATCTAGGGTAGAGAATCATCTTTCACTAAACAAGATTCAAGAACAAGTAAATCATATTTACCTTTCGTCCTTTTCTTCTTGGTTACCTCCTCCAAATACTGAGGACAGTTCCTCTTCCAGTGCCCAACCATGTCACAGTAGAAACATTTTCCCTTGCCTTGGTCGGTGGAGATGCCCTTTCTTTTGCTTTGGGCTTTCTTGGGTTTTAGCTTACTCTTTGCCTTCCCAGCAGACCTCTTCCTTTTTTTATTATTTAAGGAGGAAGATGGTTCAACAACATTTCCCTCACCGGTCTTACCCTTGTGTCCTTAGTCAATGACTCAAAGGTAGCAAGATCTTTGAGCAACTGTGTAAGACTGAACTTTAACTTGTTTATCCCGTAGTTGCTATTAAACTGATTGAAACTCTTCGGAACAGTCGTTAGTTTGATGCTCACTTGACTGGGTTCGTCGATGGCCCCGCCATTCACTTCTGCCGTGTTGAAGTAGGACATAATTCTTAGGACATGTTCCCGAACTGACATACCTTCCTTCATACGAGCGAGCATAGCGGAACGAACAGCTTCGTGTCACTTTTAATCTGAGGGTTGCCCGAATATAGCTTGCAATGAATCCATGATTTTGAATGTTGAAGTCATTGCTTCGTGCTTTATAACAAGCATGTTTATCATAGAAGTCAACAGACATGTCCGGGCTTTCTCATCAGATGAGACCCATTGTTGGTATGCTGCACGAACAGTTCGTGCAGCATTGGCAGCAGAAACTGGAGGACATTCCTCCGTAAGCACAAACTTGAGGTCTTTGGTGACCAACATTGCATTAAAGTTTAGTTTCCACTTAGTGTAGTTATCACTAGTTAATTTGTCGTTTGTGAGAATTTGTAGTAATGCAGAAGGCATATTGGGGAAATAAATAAAACATTCATTCAGATATTTATTAAAAACAAGTGCGGGTAATTTGGTATAAATTTAAACATGATGCATGAACATGTTTAACGAAGTAGAACTACCCTAAAACTAGTAACTATACCATGACAATCCAACATACCACAAAGAAGTGCTGCCTTAGGGTCGGTCAAGTCTTTGTATGTTGGACCGAGACATTCTCAATCAAATGATATTCTAGAATAACTCTTATTCCATATCATTCAACCATCGTTTAATTAGTCAGGTTTTTAATTAACAAACTTAATCAAAACCCTCGTGAGTGTAACCCACCATTTCGGATCTAACGAGCTTAACTCGAGAATTGCCGCCTTAGGGTCGGTCAATCTTGAAATACCCTCAGAAATCCTATCCGTTAGGATGTCAACCTTGGTATTGACCTTTGTGGAAACCCTCCTTAGGGAGGACGAAAGCAAAGTCATCATGAGGCCCCACTCGGATCTCACGGTGTTTGAACTAATAATAGAGACTGCTGGATATATATGTCATATATCTCTCTCCCACTCACTATTCTAAAATTAAAGTTTTCTATTATCCGTTAATACACCTAGAATCTATAGGATTAAATGACTAATTTTAATCAAGTTGTCTGGCGCATTAACTAAATACAATCAAATTCTAATTAACTAATAAATTATTAATGATTTTTAATAATTAAAAATCTCATCTACTAGTGAATAATCTAAACCTTTGTAAACTATTTAGTAAGGTCAGATTATTATGTTTGTGTTCACCAAGTTTTAACTATTAAAACTCTAACACTTTATTATGATCATTTAGTATTAGGTTATTAATCAAATTAATCCTAATAAATGACCCTATTAATCTAACTTATTAAACACTTTAATAACTGGATTAATATTAATGAGAACTAACAAGTTTTTTAACCATTAAAAAAAACTAATCTCATTCTTCATAGCCATTTATGTATTTACCCATTTTAATCACATAAAAAAAAAACATAATAAAATTGGGCTATGATGCATGTATGACATATCAAATATATTTTTGTAGGGACATCTAACTTAAATGACATACGTATGCATGACAATGCTTTTATCATCATATAATATAAAACATACATTAATTGACCGAGTACTGTGGATTATTTAACCTAAAAAAATATATTCTAAAACTACAATAATACTCCCAAGGCATTCCTTGGTCTTCTTGTAACTTCAGAAATTTTCTTCCAAGTCTTGACTTCTGAATCTTCCGAGCCCAAAATCAGGTCAAACTTGATTTGATTTATTTTAATGGATCCATCTCATGGATTAAATCCCTAAAGCCCAAATGTTACTCTAACATTTTTCGTACGCCTAGGATTTCAAAAAAAAAAAAATATTGGCTGCTCAAAAACATAACATAAAACATGTAGTATGTGTTGGTGCATCGTGTTCCAGATCGTTCTTGTTTGCCGTATTACATTAATAAAAATAAATTATAGCAAAATAATAATAATACATACAACCCGAAATTAATATTACATAAAAAAAATATTACATTAAAAATCAAAAAATCCTAAATCCACAGTACCATACAATTAACGATCAATTATGTTTTGAAATTAACAAACTTAATATTACATACAAAAACATCATACAGTCAATTTAAATCGTGCCTAGACAATTATACATATAGGAGCATCAAGAAACAATTTCCTGTTCCAAAAAAAAAAATTGGCTATGATTCCAATTGTTGGAACCCCGTTCACCAGTCACGCAGCGGAAATCAATTTAAATTTTTTTAATACATATCGTAAACGAACTAGGACCAGTGAACTTTGGTTCATAATCTTTCGGAACTAATACATATAATATTAATACACTAATAATATATATATATATATATATATATATAAGGAAATTGAAATCGATAATAATCTGAAGATGATATTAGAACCTTACCAACATTTGGAGGCTCTTTCACTTCTTGCAATACTCTTGGTCTGTACAACTCAATCTTCCTTGCTATATCCCAGGATTGGTAACTACATGTGGGTGTGTCACGGTATCAGAAACTTGAATGGAAATGTTGAGAAAAATGAAGAAACTATTTCTTAAAAATCAAAACCAACTAGAACAATTCTCGTTGTTTTAAAATATCTTATATTTCCTTTTTCTTTTTCAAAGTACACGATGCATAAGAGCCAAAAAAAAACAATTTGTTGTGCACCTTAATTCACTTTAATAGCTTTTCTCTCTTATTTCTTTATCACACCACACACACTTGCATGATAATCCAAGCAAGAGAAAAACTAATGTGTTTTTTGTCTTATGTAGTTTTTTACATACATTTCAAATGTGTGTATTTAACTCACATCAATTGCATTAAATACAAATTCAAGACATGATCATTTTTTTATCATTTTTCTTAATATGTGTTAATGTGTTTTTAAATTTGAAATCAGTTACCATTCATTTTTTTTCAAAGACAATATATATCTGTTAACCGAAAATTCGCTAAGGGTGAGGAATTACAGCTAACGCCCTTGAGACCACTACCACGGAGGTGATGGCCGGGGTTGGTACCTGTGATACCTAACCTGCTAAGATAAACACGAGTGTTTGTATAACAATAATAAGTGGAGACTCTAGTATTGATTACTCATGGAATACAAGGTTCTCTCTCATATGCTCACTATCTCTCTAGAACATAGGAAGGTTTCAACTTTGTACTTGTCAAATAGTGGATGTCACGTCGGTCGTGTTCTGATCACAGAATTTAGGTCCGACGTACTTCTTTCTCTCTTTTTTCTCTGTCGTCTATCCTTATGCTGCCCCCTTCCTGTAGGAATGTTTTTGCATATTTATATATGGTCGAATCACTTTGAACGGATGTATCTCCAGCCTTGATTCTCTGAACCTACTCCCTCCTTATCGGGCGGGATCCATTATTTGAAAAGTTTTTGACTCCGAGTAAATAGCTGAAACAATGATACTGTTGATGAAGATAAGTTTACTTCCTATTTGGAAGAAAACTCTTGACTTTCGTTTAAAGGCTGGTTGTTACGTAGATATATTATTGTGTGTACTTATGGCATGTTCATCATAGAGGTTACTGAGCAAGTCATTCGTAGTTTTCGTAGAGCGTGGTAGATCTATTCTTTGGTTTCTTTTTCGGAGGCTCGGAATGGACACCCTAGAAGTCATTACTATACGGTAACATGGATCTGATCTATTTAGAGGTCTTCTTCCTTCTTATATTGTGGAGGAGAAAGGGGCTCCTAAAGAGGTTGGTGGACTTTTCATTCTGGCCATGAATTATGTTTGACCTCTAAAAACCTTAACCCGGAGGTGGCTTGCTTTGCTTTTTTTGAATGTTTTTTTAGCCTGGCGACCCCCTAGCCTTCACAGGGTGGTTGAGGAGCCGAACCTCAGGAACCAAGGTTCCCAGGTAGGTGGCCTCGAGAAGCCCGGAATCCAGTGGTCGCATGGGGGCTCGATCTGGTCGTACCTAGCTTTTTCCCTGATAGTTTTGAAGACCGACGCTCTCTCTATGCTTCTGCGGGGTAGTTTTATGGTACATTCGGGGTTTCATGAATATCTAATTTGGGATTTTATTTGGGCTGGCAGAGTGGAAAATTTCATTTTGACCCCTGGCTAAATTTTACTATTAACATAAGTCCCCTCTGACTTCAACAACTGAAGTAGAGTTGGGGTTGGAGTCAGATTCCCTGTTTAATTGGGAAATTTTTCCGTTATGAGATAATTACTGAGAATCTTGAATGAAATATTCTCATTAATTTCCCAAATGATATGTCGAACTTGAACATGTGTGTTCTTCAAGGAAAACCAAATGCGTTACAGCTATCTTCGTAGCTTGAGGTGATCTTTCCGAGGATATCGCCGACGTCATTACACCATAACCTCTATTTAAATTCAAACTTATTGCCCGTTTCTTCACACTTTATCTCAATTTCGAACTTACATATTTCTTCTCATTTACTTGTCTTTTCTGACCACATCTATATCTTTCACCTACCTTCAAGCTCTTTTCATCCAACAATGTCGAACTCCTCTGACAGCATTGAAGCCTTGGTCAAGGGCACTGGAGGCTCTAACCTGGTTACTCGAAAATGGGTGCGAGGAGGACTCTTACCCGGTACATCAACGCCGTCGTTCTGGTAGGAACGTCTCAATCAGTTCTGGCTTCTAGAATAAACCAGACAACCGTCTAAACTTAATTGACGATGATTCTGATGCTGGAGAGAGGGTCGTCGCCGCTGGGGAGGCTCAAGTTACGGTGGTTATGCTTCTTTCAGCGATGCCTCTTCCTTCTGAATATAGGGTTATTCCCGATTCTACCATTGATCCACAATCGATCAATCACATTTGGGATAAATACCGCATTCCTAAGGGTGTTACCCTCACAGTTACCCTCTTCTTCCATTTATCCAGCTGCGTCCCGGCTATTTCAGGCTCCTAGGGATTCCGAGGCTAGTATTCTTGACATTCCCCCTTCTCACCCCAACCATTAGTTGGGCTCAATTGGCCAGAATAAGGTTTTGAAGCAGTTCGTTGCTTCATGCTCGGGTGGCGGGATCTCTAGGATGGCTTCCATGCCTGTTGACTTTCTGGTTACCAAGGGGTCTGCCCTTCTAGCTGAGGTAGTCATTGCCTTTATTTCCTTTGATTGTGAGATTTAATTGCTTTCTAACCTTTGTTTCATGCTTTGTAGGCTTTCAAGTTCAATATAGCAATGGGCCATCAAGTATCATTTCTTTGAGATCGGGCAACTAGGGCTAAAGCTGAGGCTGAGTGGGCCATGGGATTGTTGAAGCAGGCTCAATCCTTAGTTTGAGAGATGACTTCCAACCAGAGGGAAATGGAAGCAGAACTGGCTGCTTTAGTGCCACTACGAAAGGCTGAAGCGATCTTTTGACCGAGAAACTCTTCTGTCTAAGCGACGAGCTAGCCAGAGGGATGACTGGAAGGAAGAAGCGAAGGCGTTAGATGCTGAGAATCGTGCTCTTCAAGCCCAAGTTGCCAAGCTTCAGGCTGAGGTAGACTCCTCCTTCAGCGAGGGATACTTCTTCACGTTGAGGCCCTCCCATCCCCTTTCGACTTGTCGATTATTGCTAACGGGGATAGGGAAGAGATAATGGCCAAGGTCACAGAGATGTCTCACCCCTTAGGTGATGACCTAGATTCCTCTAATATGGCCGAAGCAGGGATGCATCCAGCTGGGTCAGACCTTCCTCCTCATCCTTCTGTCTTCCTAACATCAAGTCCCGGAGAATCTTCGAGGGGGGTTCTACCCATGGAACTGAAAAGAGATCTTACAGAAGCCCGAGGTCCCCCTTAAGTGCCTTCAGGGGAGGAGCCAACAGGAGGGGAAATTATGCCAGAGTCAATGGCCAACCTTCTTGATGCAGCCATCCTCCTTGGGTCATGGTGTTGATCAATTAGGTCGTGGAGAAGGACCCTGCTGAGCATCACGCAATCGAGGGGCATCCTCAAGAAGAGGTGGAGGAGGTGGCGGAGGTGACTATCGGGGATAAGTGAACTTTCAAAAAAGGAGCAGAATACGAGGTTCATCAGGATAGAGGGGATGCTGGAGGAGACCAGAAGGATGCAGAAGCTTGAATACACCTTCTTGTGGCTTAATCTGTATGCCCGGAAAGGGGGGTGGGCACCCCATCTTTACTCATGCTTGATCATTATCATTTTTCTTGCTTGTAGCCCGGAACCAGAGATTGGGCTCCCTGTTCGATTGCTGGGATAGGCTCTCCAATTCATCAATGAAATTTAGCTTTTAGACTTGGTTCAAACTTTGATTTTCATGTAGGTTCAGCCCCTGTAGCAACCTGATTTACTTGGGAAAAGTAACAAGATAAGAAAACTGCTTAAGCGTGAACGTAGATAGCTAGCTTAAGCTTTTGACTCTCAATAGAAACTTACAGCTTGGTGACTTTTGTTGACAGTCCCATTGTTTGATCGTAGACCTTGAGCTACTTTAGGGGGTTATAGCCCGAATGTGGTATCAAGGAGAACTATCTAGCTTACTCTTAGGCTGGGAGGGCTATCGTGCTCTTAAACTTGAGTCCTTCTTAGGGGTTGTAACCCGACCAAGGCATCAGGAGGGCTATCTAGCTATTTCCTGGTCTCGAGATCTGGATGGCAACTATGCTCTTACACTCAGATCCTTCTTAGGGGTGGTAGCCCGACTAAGGCATCAGGATGGTTGTCTAGATATTTCCTGGTCTCGAGACTTGGATAGCATTTAAGCTATTACACTCAAACCCTTCTTGGGGGTGGTAGCCCAACCAAGTCATCAAGAGGGCTATATACCTATTTCCTGGTCTTGAGATCTGGATGGTAATTATGCTCTTACACTCAGACCCTTCTTGGCCGGGGGTAATGCCTGGCCGAGGCATCAGGGATAGCGAGGGGGCTTCCCCGGCTAATCCCTTGTCTTGGGTTGATAATGTCAAATTTCCCCATGTAGACCCAAACCATTGTAGAACATAATAAAATATGGCAAAAGAAAAAAGGCTTTTATTGATAAAAAGAAAAGGGTACATTATTGCTGGTGAATAAGATTCAGGTGGAGGTTGGGGTAGAATTTTCTTCAATGATCTGCATTCTAGGTATGAACGATGAGTCGACCATTCATGTCTTCGAGTTTGTATGCCCTATTGTTAATCACCTCATTTACCAGGTACGGCCCTTCCTAGTTGGGCCTTAGAGCCCCGTCTGACCTCTTCCTGGTATTCAACATCGGCTTCCTAAAAACTAGGTCCCCTTCCTTAAAGTTTTGGGTCTTTACCCTACGGTTAAAGTATCTAGCAATCCTGCTCTGATAAACTACTACATTCTCAGCTACTCGATCTTGTTTTTCTTCCAAGAGATCCAAGCTAGCTAGGAGCTTATCCTCATTGCTCCTCGGTTCAAAATGTTTGACTCTAAAGGATGTCAGTTTGTGCTCAATGGGAAGCACCGCTTCAACCCTGAAGGCTAGTTAGTAAGGCGTTTCCCCGATAGCTATTCTCATTGTAGTGCAGTAAGCCCAAAGAACCCTGGAAAGCTCCTCAGCCCATCTACCCTTTTTCTGTTGTAGTTTCTTTTTTAATATCTTCTTTATAGTCTTATTGGTGGACTTCACCAGCCCATTAGTCTGGGGTGGGCTACCGATGCAAACCTAAGGTCGATTCCCAAGCCTTCGTAAAAGTCTTTGAATCGACCATTATCGAACTGTTTGCCAAGGTAAGCTATAATGGTAAGAGGGGTTCCAACCTGCAAACCACATTATTTTTTATGAATCTTGTTGTATTTTCTTCCGATATCGGGGAGAGTGGTCCAACTTCAACCCATCTTGTGAAATAGTCGATTGCCACGATAGCATGCTTAGCTTGACTAGAAGCAGTTGGAAGCGGTCCGATCAAGTCAACTCCCCACATAGTAAAGGGGTATGGTGAGCTAAGGGATGATAATCGTTCTGGCGGTAGGTGATTCAAGTTTGCTATCTTCTAGCAAGCTTCGCATGATTGTACCAAGATCTTTGCATCTTGGTGGATGGTTGGCCATTAGTAACCCATATGGAGTACCTGATATGCCAAAGCCTCTCCACCAATATGGTTACTGCATTCCTTTGAGTTAACCTCTTTCAATGCCCATTTGGCATCTTCAGAGTGTAAACATCGGAGCAAAGAAAGGGATATGCCCCTCCTGTATAAGCACTCATCCACCAAGAAATATCGGACTGAGAGCCTTTTGATTTTTCGATCTTGGTCTGGCTCCCCGAAAAGTCTCCCTTTTTATAGGTAATCCCCTATCGGGTCCATCCAGCATGGTTACCGATCCAAGGTATGAATATCTTTACTTGCCACTATACTAGGTCGGGGAATCACTTGAAGCAGGACCCCCTGGGTAAGGTCTGGCCTCCATTCGTAGCTATCTTAGCCAGGACGTCGGTTCACCAATTCTGTTGTCGAGGAACCTGCTTAATCCTAAAAACTTTTAATTTGCTCCTAAGTTGTTGAAACAGCTTCAGGTAGGCAATCATGGTATTCCTTTTTTGCCTGATAATCCCTAGATACTTGGTTGACTATGAGCAACGAGTCACTCCTAACCTGCAGGTATTCGACCCCGAGCTCTGCGGCTATCCTTTTTCCAGCTTAGAGGGTTTCATACTCTACCTTGTTGTTAGTGGCTTTAAATTCAAATCTGAAGTAGAGGCAGCACTCAAATCCTTCTGGATCGATTAGAAAAATGCCCGCTCCTCCCCCAGCTTGCCCGGAAGCTCCATCAGTTTAGAGGATCCACGGCTTGCAATCCTCCGGCCAGTTGCCCGATTCTGGAATCTTAAAGAGGCTATATCTGTTGCAGCGAAGGTCACTTGGCCTGGCAGCATTGAGAGCTCTGCTACAAGGTTTGCTAGAGCCTGAACTTTAATTGCGGTCCTAGGCTTATACCTTAAATCAAATTGGGTGAGCTCTAGGGCCCACAAGACCAGCCTTCCAAAAACATCCGGCCATTGTAAAAACTGGCGGAGGATCCGTCACTACTGCTATCGAATGAGCTTGGAAGTAGGGACAGAGCTTTCTTTCCGAAGTTAACAAGGCATAAGCGAGTTTTTCCAAAAGGGTATAATTCTTCTCGGGCTTGGTTAGAGCATGACTCACATGGTAGATCGGCCGCTGGATCCTATCTCCACATTTCTTGACCAAGGTCGTGCTTACTGCAGTTTCTGAAACGGCCAAGGAAATTTATAGTTCTTCTCCAGGGCTTGGTTTAACCAGTAGTGAAGGGCTTGACAGGTATTTTTCAAGGATTGAAATGTTTGTGCACTCTCCTTGTCCTATTTCATGTTTCTTCCCTGCTTAATGGCTTTGAATAATATGAGAGACTTATCGGTTGACCGAGAAATGAACCTGTTGAGCACTGCTATCTGCCCCGGTCAATACTTGAACCTGTTTAAGTGACGTGGGGGACTCAAGATCTAGGATGGCCTTAATATTTTCTGGGGTAGCCTCTATGCCCCTCTCATGGACCATGAAGCCTAAAAACTTCCCCCCTGTCAACCTAAAGGCGCATTTGGAGGGGTTCAATCTCATTTGGTTCCCCCTTAAGATCATGAAAGTTCTACAGAGGTCGTCCATATGCCCTTTAGACATCGAGAACCAGACCCTACAGGCTCAGGTGGCCAAGTTGCAAGCCAAGGTGGACGCCTCCTTCGGTGATGAGTACTTTTATGCTTCCTTCCAGGTCGCTGAAGCTTTCCCAATTTTGTTCGACCTATCCACTATTGCCAACTGGGATAGAAAGAAGATCATGACTAAGATCGTAGAGATATCTTATCCCGTTGGTGATGGGACGGGTTCTTCTAGTGTGGTTGGAGCCGGGAAACAAACGGTAATAATAGATCTTCCTCCTCCTCCTCATGTCCTTCCAATTTCATGTTCTGAGGAACCTTCAAGTTTGGTTTAGCTTTTGTAGTCTGAGGGGGCTCAACAAGAAGCCCGGAAGGGGACCAGTGACCGCTTTAAAGATCCCTATAGAGTAGAGTTGGAGGTTGAAAAGAGTGGAACGGGGGTTACGGCTATAATTCTGGATGCAGCCATTCCCCTTAAGGTTATGGCTGTAGTTAATGAGGTCTTGGAGGAGGACCAAGCCGGGCAACAAGTAGTTAAAGAACTTCCGGAGGAGGTGGTGGCAGAAGTGGCCAACAATATGAGCAACCACCAGAAAGAGGGACGTTAGGTAAAGTTCAGTAAGGACGAGGAGCAGCGGGAGGGCACCAGGAGGATGCTGGAGCTTGACACAATCTATGCCTTATTTTGATTGCCCCGAAAAATGGGGTGGGCACCCTGCTTTACTCATGACCAGTTTAATCCATTTTTTCTTTATTTTTTCTTTTGTGTAGCCCATAACCATGGGTTGGGCTCCCTGTTTGATGAATGTAGCCTTTGCGAGGAGGTAGACTCCCTTACTGCCAATGAAAATCGATTTTCATTTTTTTACCTTCTAACAGTGAACTTCAAACTTGGTTGGGAATTGCTTGCTTAGATTTTGACCTCGACCTGGATGTGATCTTCAGAATTGTCCTGACTTAATAAAATTTGGTAAATGAAAGCTCTGAATTTGTTATGTGCAATCATACTAGTTGGATAGAAAGCTAGTTCCAATTCTCAGCACTTGGCAAGAATTTTATGTCTTCGAGAGGAGTTCCCTTGCCTTGTGTCTCTCATCTTTGATGATTCCTTGTTCAAACCTTAACCTGGCAACATAAAAATCCCACGTTTATTAAAAAACCCAGGTTAGTAGTAATCAAGTGTTTGATATATAGGCGGAAGATGTGTGGTTACGACATTAATACCTTTTCTCCCGACATTTAGGGAAGTATCTTGTCATGCTGACTTTAGTCCAACAAGCAAATTAGTATTAAAGCTTAGATCCTTCTCAGGAGTTGTGACCCGACCAAGGCATCAAGAGAGCTATCTAGCAATACCCTAGTCTCGAGATATGGATAACAACTACGCTCCTATATTCGGACCCTTCTTGGGGGTGGTAGCCCGACCAAGGCATCAAAAGGGCTATCTGGCTATATCCTGGTCTCGAGATCTGGATGACAACTATGCTCTTACACTCAGACCCTTCCTGGCGGCAGGTGGTGCCCGACCAAGGCATTAGGAGGGCTATCTAGCTATATCATAGTCTCGAGATCTAGAGGGTAACTAGGCTCTTACACTCATACCCTTTTTGGCAGGGGGGTGGTGCCCGGCTAAGGCATCAGGAGGGGTATCTAGCTATATCCTGGTCGCGAGATTTGGATGAAAACTATGCTCTTACACTCATACCCTTCTTGGTGGGGGGTTGGTGCCCGACCAAGGTATCAGGGATAGTAAGGAGGCTTCCCCGACTGATCCCGTGTCTCGAGGTGGCTATGGTGAACTTGCTCGTGGAGAACCTAATCGGATATGGAATGATTAGCAGCTTATAGAGAACGTAATAAGAGATGGAGAAGTTAATAGCAGACTTTATTGATGATCAAAATGGAGTACATTGTTGTTGAGAATTTTTTTGAAACCTAAATGGAGGTAGTCTACTCAAGAGTCCCCTGCCTAGGGATATAATTTCCTCAAGTGATCTGCATTCCAGGTATGGTCGATAGGTAGACCATCCATGTCTTCTAGCTTGTAGGCCCTATTGCGGACCACCATAATTACCAAATATGGCCCTTCCCAATTGGGTCTAAAGACTCTAACCGATTTTTTTAGGCGTTCATGGTCACTTTTTTTTAGAACCAAATCCTCCTGTTTGAAATTCTGGGCTCTAAAATTTCTGTTGAAATACCAGACGATCTTGCTCTGGTATACTGTGACTTTCTTAACTACCCGGTCTTGTTTATCTTTTAGAAGATCAAGACTAGCTCAGAGCTTGACTTCGTATCTCTCAGGTTCAAAGTGTTGTACCCTGAATGAGGTTAGTTTATGCTTGATGGAAAGGACTGCTTTAACCCTAAATGCTAAAGAATAGGGTGTCTCTCCGGTATCTGTTCTCTTTGTAGTCTGATATGCCAAAAAACCTATGTGAGCTCCTTAGACCTTTTGCCTTTCTTCTACTGTAATTTCTTCTTCAACAACTTCTTGATAGTCTTGTTGGTGGATTCAACCAACCCATTAGTCTAAGGGTTGGCTACTGAAGTAAACCTGAGGTCGATTCCCAAACCTTCACAAAGGTCTTTGAATCAGGCATTGTCAAACTGTTTGCCTAGGTCGGCTATAATGGTAAGTGGAGTCCAAATTCTGCAAACCACGTTTGTCTTGATGAACCTTATCGTATTCTCCTCTAAAATTTGGGAGAGAGGTCCTGCCTTGACCTACCATGTAAAATAGTCGATTGCCACGATAATGTGATTGGCTTGCCTAGGAGTAGTAGAGAGCGGTTCGATCAGGTCAACCCCTTACATGGCAAAGGGGTAAAGTGAACTAAGAGATGATAGCCGCTCTAGTGGTAGGTTACTTAAGTTCGAAGTCCACTGACACGGTTCAAGGGATTGTACAAAACTCTTCAAATCTCGGTGAATTGTTGGCCAGTAATACCCCGTACGGGTACTTGATATGATAAAGCTTACCCATCAATGTGATTTCCGCAGTCCCTAGAATGGACCTCTCTTAATGCCCAACTGGCATCTTTTGGATGAAGGCATCAAAGTAGAGGAAAGGATTTTCCCCTCTGATAAAGGTATCCATCTACTGGGCAATACCGAATTGACAATCTTTTAACCTTTTGGGCTTGGTCAGGGTTCTCGGGAAGCTTTCAGTGCTGGAGGTAGACAACTATCGGGTCTATCCAAAAGGACAACCAATCCACAGGGAAGATTTCTTTACCCACAGTTATGCTCGACTGGGAGATCACTTGGAGGGGTATTCCTTTAGGTAGAGCTTAACCTCCATTCACGACAATCTTTGCTAAGACTTCCGCCTGCTGGTTTTGCTATCAAGGTATCTGCTCGATTCGCAATCCTTTGAACCTTTCATTTAGTTGTTGGATTAGCTTCAGGTAAGCTGCCATGTTGTCGCCCTTGGCTTGGTAAAGTCGTATAACCTAGTTGACAATGAGTAGTGAGTTGCTCTTAACATGCAAATAATCGGCCTCAAGCTCAATGGCGACCTTCATTCCTTACGAAGGTCCGAGAGCTTCGTACTCTGCTTCATTATTGGTTGGTTTAAATTCGAACCTAAAACAGTAGCGACACTCTATTTTTTCAGGATCGATTATGACTATGCCAGCACCTCCCCTACCTACCCAGCTGCTCCATCAGTGTAAAAGGTCCAGGCTTTATAGTCTTTCGTCCAATTGTTACCCTCTAGAAGTTTCTCATAAGTTAGACCAGATGTTGTCTGTGTCTCTTCACTCAAGAGGGTTGCCCCAAAGCCCATAAGACCAGCCATTCAGATATATCCGGCCTTTGTAAAAGTTGGCAAAGAGGTTAGTCCGTTACCACTGCCACTGTCACTGTTTGGGCATAAAAATAAGGACAGAGCTTCCTGGTCGAGTTAACTAAAGCAAAGGCAAGTTTCTCAATAAGGAGGTAATTCTTCTTTGGTTTGAATAATACGTGGCTAATATGGTAGATAAGTCGTTGGATCCTATCCCCGTGTTCCTTCATCAAAGCCCTACTTATTGTCGTTTCTAACACTTGCAGGTACATCTGTAATTCTTCCCCCGACATTGGTTTAACTAACAGCGGTGGGCTGGCGAGGTACTTCTTTAAGTCCTGGACAGCTTGCTAGTTGTCCTTGTCCTATTTCATATTCCTCCCCTGTTTGATGGCTTGGAAGAAGGGAAGACATTTATCAGTGGAACGCGAGATGAACCTGTTGAGCATTGCTACCCGCCCTATCAAAACTTGGACTTGTTTAAGAGTGGTAGGAGAATCTAGGTTCAGGATAGCTTGGATCTTTTCTAGGTTTGCATCAATTCCCCTCTCATTCACCATGAAGCCCAAAATTTTTCCTGTTGTTACCCCAAAAGCACAGTAGGCGGGATTCAGCCACATTTGTTTCTCCCTCACTATCCAAAAAGTCCTGTAGAGATGTTCGTGGTGTTCTACTACTTCTCGGGATTTTGTGATCTTATCGTATATGCACACATCCACTGTTCTTCCTATCTCCGGTTTGAACAATCGATTGACCAAACACTGGTAGGTAGCTCCCATGTTTTTGAGGCTGCAAGGCATTACCTTGTAGCAATAAAGACCCTGCCCTATGATAAAATTGGTCTTGTCTTGATCAACGGTGTGCATCATAATCTGGTTGTACCCTGAAACACATCCATGAAGCTGAGAAGCTTGTTTCCAGCCATAGAATCTACTAGTTGGTCGATTTTTGGTAGAGGAAAGTTGTTTTTTGGACACGACCGGTTGCGGTCATTGTAGTCGATGGACATATGCCACTTTCCATTCATTTTCTTGACCATGACCACGTTGGCGATCAATTCGGGGTAGCACACTTCTCTGATAAAGCCTGCTCTGATTAACTTATCCACTTCCTCTTGAACCACAGTGTTCCTTTTGGCATTAAAGTGATGCCTTTTTTGATTGACGGCCTTGAAGGTCGAATCTCGGGCATATCGTCATGACTCCAAGCGAAGATGTCACTGAACTCTTGGAGAAGCTCGATCAAACCTTTCTTCAACCTTGGCTCGAGGGTAGCCTTGACCTTGACAACCTTAAAGAGATCGTCACTCCTGATGGATATCTTGCTTAGCCTGTCCATAGGATGAACACTGACCCATTCTCTGCTATGTTCTTCTTCATCAAATATCATGGGATCGTTGTCTGGTTGGTCAGTAGGCTCTATTGTTAGGTTTATTAGTTTGTTGGCATTATTCTATATCAAAACAACATTTCCTTTGTATTGTTTAGTTGTCTAGGATTCATGATGATTCAAGCTTTAAAGAAGAAATAACAATTATTCATGTAAGTTCAAGACTTCAAAGGGAAAAGTGATTCTTATTTCTACAAAGGTATATTAAGACCTTCCTTTTCTCTTTCAAGGGTTATGCACATACACACAATTCATACATTTGTGTCCCTGCATTGTTGTGCACCATTATAGGCAAACACACACAATTCATACATTTGTGTCCCTGCATCGTTGTGCACCATTACAGGCACACACATACAATTCATTTATATGTGTCCCTGCATCGTTGTGCACCATGTATAACACATTCACACACTTAAAGATGAATGCTCATGCATTGGCATGGAAATAACATGTTTCGGAAAATGCATGATTGGAGATCATCTCTATGTAGTTTGCATTCTAGTGTGAATTGTCTTTGTTTGTGTGTATGTTGTATAACATGGACATTGAACTTGAATTTAGTCTTAAATCATTCTTGATTGAGTTTCGGTCATTTTGGTTACTCATACTATTGATTTCAAGATCTAATTTAAAAGATACTACACTTTCAACTCATGTTGCATACATTGTCTTCGTCTTCATATATCGAGTCGAATTATTATTTTTTGGGTTGAGTATCTTATATGTCCATTTCCGTGAAAGAGTTATGGTTTGTAATCCATAAACAGATTCAAATTCCGAGTTTAGAGGCGGGAGAAAGGTCGAAGAACGTGAGGGGAGCGGGCGAGGAAAAGAAGTGCAACCAAGCACTCTTTCCCGAGATGGCGCTTGGCCATCTCGGGACAGAATGCTTGCTGCCCTGAGATTCCCAGGAGCCATCTCGGGCAGCAAGCATGCTTAGTTCACATAAGGGTAATTTGGTCATTCTTGCTTCATTCTTTCCCTCTCCTTTATATTCCTCTTCCCTATCACATTTCATTCTATTGTGAGTTGTATTGTGCTATCATGATTATGAGTTGTATTGTGCTAGCATGATTGTGAGTTGTATTGTGCTAGCATCTTATCTAGGACTATTTCTGCTTTGATTGACTTTATTTTCATGATTAATAGTCTTATCATATGCTAAAACTCATTTGTTGAATAGATCTAGGATTATCACATTTGATTTTATATTTAGAGTCTATTAGAGTTTAATTGACTATTTTGTGAATATATGCTCTAAATGATTGCTCGAGATTTGATTGATAATATCTTGTGTTTCTAGCATTTTTGTGTTAGTATTAAAGTCTTGAATATGTACTTCATGAACATGTTTATTTCAAGCTTTAGTAACATGAATAAAATCTAGGTTTAAAGTGTGTGTTTGGAAATTTGGCATGCTCTAGATTTTTATTCATGCATAAGATCTAGACAATCTTGTTTTGTGAACTTTATTGCCTATGTCTAGATCTTCATGGAGTGTACCTAATCCATACATTTCATATGCTCATGCATCATCTTGTGTGGAGTCAATTTTGGATTATAAACTAGAAAAAATATACTTTGTGTGCTCATTGATTAATTCTAGTTTCCATAGAATTTGTTGATCATCTTATTCTATGTTGCGTGCTTGTTTGCGTTTTGTATTCATGATCTCTTAGATGCCTTGAGAGAAGGAAGTCTCGACAATAGGTGTGAGACCTATGTTGTTGAGCAAGGAAGTCTTAGCAAGAGGTGGAAGACCTCAGATTGTCAAGCAAGGAAGTCTTGCCTAGGGTCGTGAGGATTCGGAAGGGTGGGCGAGGAAGTCTTGACTAGAGTCGGGAGGACTCGGATAGTTGAGCAATAAGTCTTGCCTAGGGTCGTGAGGATCCGAAAAGTTGAGTGAAAAAGTCTTGACAAGAGGTGTGAGGCCTTGAATTGTTGAGCATGAGGGCGACTTCTTCATGAGTAGGATAGAAGGGTAGTTTCTAGGTGAAGGGGTCACTTGAGAGATTGTACTTTTCTTATCTACTAGTGTATCCCGTGGATGTTTCCTCTTCGGAGGTTTACGACGTTATATCTTTTGTCAACTTTTCTCTATCCCTATCTTTTTAAAATTGGTAATTGTTATTTGAATAACGTGGATAGAACTTTATATGTAAGTTGACTTCCTTACACAATATTGTTTGTGTATGTCAGATAATTTTGTATCTTGTGATATTCCATTAAGGTTGTAAAGTATCACATTGTAATACTCTAAGTACAACTTATGGAATTTTGTTTACATTGAATATATTTGTTCATAAGATACATTGATTCTTGTTGTATGTTTTGTAGACTAAGAGTGGAGATTTGAGCATACATGAATATATTGATTTTCTCATAACAATCATGTTAAATGTTAATTTGTATGCTTATCAAGGTTTTATCACTAGTCTCAAAAGATTTGTTAAAAGTGAGAGACAACCTATTCACCCCCCCTCTAGGTTGTTTAGTATAACCTTGTACATATTATTTTCATCTACATCTTACAGGGTCATCCCTGGTACATCCATATCTAGGATTGTCGCTACTTGCGTGAACTATTTCGTCAAATTTGTTTGACTGGTAGACACTGTATAGCATTTTCTAACCGCAAGATGGTCCCCACGTACCTCACCTACCTTGTTTCCCTCAGAGAATTTTAAGAAATTTTGGTAGATTGACAGGACTCCCTTTAAGGAGGATAGTAATGGTCTCCCTAGTATTACGTTGTAGGCCACAAAGTCGGTCATAATGTTTTGTTAGTGGGGTGCGGTTCCAGCGATTACTAGGAGAATCGTTGATGTCACTAGTATAATCAAATCCCTGGTGAATCCATACAGTGGGGATGTGTAGCTATTGTAACACCACTACTTCAAATCCAGCTTATCCAAAATGTCCTTGAAGAGGATGTCTACACTATTGCCTGTATCAATGAGCACGCGGTGAACCATACAATTACCAATTTGTACCTTGATCACCATGGGATCATCATGAGGTTGCACAGTGTTGTAGATATCAGCCTCGGTGAATATAATTTATGCTGACTAGGAAGAGCCAGCCAGGCTTTGGTCTACCTTGAAGATACCCCGGCCTTTGTTTACACCGGGAACCTTGTATGGTTTTTTCCTTGTACAATTGGGGGTGAAAGCCAATGTGGGCCCCCGTTGATTGTATGTATCACCTAGATTTGTTACAATAATTCTTTCTGTTCACCCTTTATCTTCTAAGCATGGTCAAAGATCTCTGCTTGTACTTCCCATTCAGTCTGGATACTGTCCCTGACCTACTGCAAGAATTCTATCAAACATCCTCCTCTTACTAGAGCCTCAATCTGGTTTTACAGGTTATAACACTCTGAAGTGTTATATTCTACGTCTTAATGAAAGTCAAAGTACTTGTACCTATTCCTCCTATCTGCCGGGGCTTTCATGAGTGCAGGCTTTTGGAGTAACCCTTATCCTGAATAGCAAGGTAGGTTGTTTCTCGAGATGAGTTCAAAGGGGTGTAATGATCATAACCTCTTTCATCTCGTGTAACAAGGTATAATCCTTGGAGGAGGCGAAGCTCGCAGAGGGGTTCGTCTAGCAGGATATCTCTCTTGCCTAGGTCTGGAAGCAGGTAACCGATACGTTGACCTGTTGGGCAGTTTGTTCTGGTTTTTCAGAGCCAGCTTAAGTCATGGAGCTTCCTTCTTCTGGCGCTTCACCATTCTCAAGTTGTCATGCTCCCTTTTGACATTGAGCTGTTCATTAATCTCGACCTGGTCAGGAGCCCGATCTTAGGCCTCTTGGTATGTCTTTGGAGGTCGCTTGGTGAAGGATTGAAAGATCTTGCTCGCCTATAGGTTCCACCGAAAGTTGGCGAGGGTCTCTTTCTCAGTGAAGACTCCCACCTGGATGACTTTCTTGTTAAAACGCTCCATATATGATCGAAGTGCTTCACCTTATTCCTGGACCACATATTAAAGGTGTAAAAGATCATTTGGAAGCGACTTGACCCTTTGGAACTGTGAACAGAAGTCGGTTGATAACTTTATGAATGAATCTATGCTACCAACAGGCAATTTCCTTAACCAAGTCTTCACTTAGTCTATCAAGGTGGTTGGGAACATCCTGCACATGGCGGCCCTTGTGGTGTTATGGACTTACATTTACTGGACAAAACTCTCCATATGGCCCAACAGGTTCTCTATGACGAAAAATTTATCTGTCGGTATTTTGATTTTGGTGAGAGCGCAGCTTCCCGGATTCATCTGCTAAAGGGAAAATTCATTTCGCTCAAGGGATCCTTATTGGCCTTATTGCTTTTCTCCTTTTTCATCTGCTGAATCTCTTTTTATAGCTTCACTAGTTGATCTCTCAAACGCTTGTTCCCATGCTTCTTTGAATCGCCCTCAGATCCCTTACTGTCAGATCCTTCCGATAAACTAGAGACCTCATCCCGATCGTCTTTACCAAAAGGATCTGCTTGGGGCTTTATTGGCTACCTTCTTCTATAGCATGGGTTTCCCTCATTGAGGATACCGGGCGGGGAGCTTATCGTAGCTCCAGTGGCAAGGCGTCTGCTGCTGATTTGACTTGCCTGGGTTGATAACACGATGGCCTACTAGGAACTGGAGGTAAGGGCCCTAGTCTATCCCGGATTGAGGGTGGAGGCCTTACCCCATCGTGTGCTGGCTATAGAAGGAGAGGTCCCAATCGATTGAAGGTAGTCTACCTGCTTGGCTCTCTCTAGGCGCTGGGATTTATTGGCTTGTTTATGATGCCCTCAACGAGCAGGCAAAGGCATACATTTTCTTTGAAGGCTGCTGCTTGTTGGTCGAGCATGGCCTAGATTATAATATGAGGGTCAGGAGCCCACACAGCGGTTGGCAAGGCCGGAGCTTGGCTTTGGTGCCTGGATTTCCTACCATTCCTTGGAGCCTTTCATGTCGATACAGTAGAAGGTTATCTCGATGCCTCGGGCTATCCTTGGGAGGAGCAGAGCCTCATAATTCCTGTAAAATTACTAACACGTAAACTTTTGGTTTGGTTAATTGGGTGTGGGTGTTTCCACAGACGGTGCCAGAAAGTGTTAACCAAAAATTCACTTGGGATGAGAAACTTTGGTTAGCACCCTCGAGACCACTACCACGGAGGAGGCGGCCGGCGTTGGTACCTTTAACACCCGGTTCGTATATTTGATGGTGAAAATGACAAATAATGGCAACAAAAAATTCTAAGACACGTAAGGGAAAAAACACTAATTTTATTATTGAATCTTATGGTGTACACAGAAGTCGTTAAAACGCTCCTAGTCACTCTTGGATACAATAGGTGCGGTGGCTTCATGCCTGTCGAGAAGTAGATAGCTATGGTAGCCATGTTCTACTTCTCGACACCCAAGCTATCTACTTCTCGACAGGCATTTCACTTAAGCTGGGAGCAATTCAGCACACATTAGGTCATTACGTGGGTCCTAGACCTGCGCACTTGGAAGACACCCAAGAGAAAAATCAGAAGTATTCAGGCATTACGCAGGTCACTACACGTTCAGACCCATGTACAACCTATGCATTTCACGCTTCAGGTCTGCCACATCAGCGTTTTCAGACCTATTTTAGAAACCCTGTAAATATATCTTGTTTTTATCATCTAAAGAACGAATTTCTAGATCTAAAATCACTCTCTTCTCTTCCAAACACTAACACCCACCAAATCTAACCATCTTCCATCATCATCTACTCAAGGACACGAGGAGTTTGGATCAAAACTTTAAGAAATGAGGAGTGTCTCACCATGGGTCTTCTCTATCTCTTTTCTCCTTGTTATTTCATTGTAATTGTCATGAGTAGCAAAACATCCCACTAGAGGATTGATGTGAACACTTGTGGGTATTAGGCTTTGTAATAAACTATATTTTCATTCTATTAAATCTATCAATTATGTTTCATTCATTGATTAAATTGTTACCCTTATTGGTTTGTCTTTGATTATACACTGCTCTCTAGCTAATTGATTGAGGAAATTAATTGGGCAGTTGACTAGGTATACATCTACTTGGTTTTCTTTAACTAATTTGCTTATATGGGTGATTGGTATACATCTATTTAATCTCCCTATGCTAAATTGAATGGAAGGGTCAAACAAGAGTACATCCTCAAGTGAGACCTGAACTTAATAATCTCAATTTTTAATCTAATCTTGAATGGGTGATTATTCCTATACATCTAGGTTGGTTTCTTGTGATAGGTTAAGCATCAACACTATACATTGAAACAAATATTATGATGTGTTTAATAATAATCTAGAGGGGGGGGGGGGGGGGGGGGGGGGGGGGGGGGGGGGGGGGGGGTCAAATTTCTTACCCAATTTTCATTAGTGGCCAATTCAATTGAAAATACCCCTAACTAGTCTTAATAATATCACAAGTGCAAAAAGTGTGGAATAACAAAAGGCACTTGAGATATACATGGAAACCCTCCAGTTGGGAAAAACCACAGGGTGTTAAGTGAGCCACACTCAAACCTTGAATCCACTAATGATAATGGTGTTACAACCTAATCCCGGTAAATAACCCACAACCACTACCTAATTTGCTTGTGCTTGAAGCAACCTACTCCCGGCAGCAAAACAAGACTTACCTCTCAATGAAGAGATAAAATGGCCTATGTGAATATATGAAGATATTCAAAGAACAAACAAGGCTTGGGAACCGTAGATGCTTTTCTAGGATGATGAGATGGTATATAAAAAAATCCTAAATATCAAGAACTAAATGACATGTTCATAAAGCTTAACTAACATAGATCAAACAATCCTATGAAGCTATCACAATACAACACTTAATCATTTCATCACAAACAATCTCTATTTGTATCTAGATTATATTTTAAGAGCATACAAATAAAAATAAATGGCTTGGTAAGGAAAACACTTAACCTATATGAAGATAGTGGAAGACTTACCAAACAAGATGTGATGATGCTTAACCATGTGTGGATGCTCTCTAAATAGACTTAGATAATGCTAGATGATGTTTTTAAGATCGAAGGAAAGACTTTGAGTGTATAAAGGTGATTTCTTGGAAGATTTTTCCCTTGAAGGATGTTCTAAGAGAAAAGAATGAAAATTGTAACTCTTCATATAATCTGAATATGAAGAGACATATTTATATGGGTAAAAAATGAAGTGTTGTCATTTTAATAAAATATGCCAGATCAGCGTAATGCACGGGTCCTGACCCGTACAGTGACCCGCGCACACTAGCACTATGCCATGCGAATGCCCGCTCATTGTCCTTAACCAGAGAGATGAAAATTTCACCAAGTGAAATGAGCGGAACTTCAAGGGTACAGACCCACGCAAGTGTCCGCACATTGACCTGACACCGAGAGATTAAAATTCTCAACCTTCTCACTGCGTGGGTAGTGTGTGGGTAGGGTACCCGTGTATAGACCCGTGCATTACCCTGTTATAGATTTTTCAACTTGAAAAAATCCACCATACCAAAACACACAATGAAAGCAAGGTAAGACAATGAAGCACATAAGCATACCAAGACAAATATAACAATTCAAATGCTAGAAGAATGTGTGTGTGTGTGCATAAGAGCAACACATAATGCATGTCATTTCAAATGCAAGGATGTGATCAAAATAAACATGCAAGAAAAGTTATCAAATTATGAAAGCACACATATAAATACACAACATATATTAACAAGAATTATGCAAGAGATGTGAGTGTGTGAAACTATCTCTTCAAAGCAAGCAAGCATTTGAGGTCTTGAGAGCCTAAGCTACCCTTACATAAAAACCCCAACATATGGATTGTTCACAAAATAAGCCAATCAATAAATGAGGACTTTACAATCTCCATCTTTGGCTATTTCGTGATAAAACAACCACTCACATTGATCCTCACAAAAGAACAAATAAAGCATCGAGAAGATATTCTAAATTACATGGAGAAATTAAAAAATTCAATTCTTCTCAATCCTCACTCTCTTATAGAATTATCAACCCTACACACAAAACAAAAACAAAAACAAATACACTTTTCAAACCAAGTGTATGTGAGATGATTAATTGATACTAAAAAGTATTTGAATTTAGGAAAATAAAGACAGCATCAAACAATGTATGTGAATGCAATGTATGTGAATGAAATGCTCCCCCTTAAAGGGTACTTCCCCTAAATGTAATCTCCCCAACATGTACTACTCCACCTTAAACCATTAAACCATATGTCACTCCTCCTTTTTGGAATTATATAGGCAAAGAAGTAGTCCCCAACCGGGTCACTCAAGGCAAAGAGAGAAATGAGCATACAATATATTTTCATAATCATACACGCCATATTTATGCAACTCAATTAATAGGAGAGAAACAAGGATATTTATTTTAAGAGAATGTGTTAATAGCCTTTTTTGGCTAGGGTCCGAATAAGAATTTTCCACCTTACATCCTTCAAGCAGTGGTCTAAATCCAGGTCTACTTAGCGAGGTATCGAGGTCCTCTAGGTCGAGGTACCTTATGACCCCGCAGAAGCAGGGCGAGGTCACCCATACCTTCTAAACATCTTGCATGCATTCAAACTCACCAATTAAAGCCTGACGTGACCATATCAAGCTCTCAATATCGGGATAGAATCTTGAATCTAGGTCGACGAGGTAAAAAGGTCATCTACCTCAAGGTACCGAGATTTCCGAGGTAGATATACCTAACGATCCCTCCAGAAGTAAGCCAAGGTCATCCATCTCCCTTGAGCGCCTTACTTTCACCTGGTATAAAACACTACCTAGCACCAGGTCGACGCGATGGGCTACCATCTACCTTGAGGTACTATGATTCACATGATCAAGGTATCTTGTAACCATCATGGAAGCAAGCATGGAGTATCCACCTCCATAGAATGTCCTACTCATACCCGGACTCATCGACATTGCTGCACTATCCCATCGAGGTATGTTTATGATCTCTCCAGCATGAAGGAAGAAGCTCATAAAAGCTCCTATGTGTTTGTGAAGCTCCAGTGCGGTCGAATCTAGCTCCATACAACAAATATGGTATCTTAAGGTACCTCACCCTCAGATTGGTACCTAAGAGTACCTCGCCATTAGGGCTATCAAACCTTACTTTAGGTAACCTCTATAAAGTAGCTCGTCTAAATGACATATAGAACCAGAGCTCTCCTCCAAGAGAGAGAGAGTTAACTTTCTTGATTACCATTAAGGAGGTCAACCGTATTAATGGAGGTAGTCAACCCTATTAATGAGGTCAACTATATTAATGGAGATAGTCAACTCTATTAATGAGGTAAATTATATTAATAGAGGTAGACAATCCTGTTAATGAGGTCAACTATATTAATGGAGGTAGTCAACGATATTAATGAGGTCAACAGTATTAATGGAGCTAGTTAACCCTATTAATGGAGATGATCAATGTCATTAATGAGAGAATATTCAACTCTTTAATGGCCACCAATAGTAAAAGAGTCAAAATAGAAAACAAGTACCTTTACCTCCAAGATATCCTCTACCACCGATTATTGGGGGTCAACTATAACAGAAAATCCCGCATGTCGAGGAAGGAAGAGTCCGAAGATGAAACAAACACATATTCTCTAAGATATTAGCTACAAGCCGATCAACTACATTAAAGGAAGAATCATCTTCATTTCGGAAAAGAAGACCTTTTCAAGAGTCCTGGTCTAGCATGCCAAGATAGTCACCATGTATAAATACACTTTTTAAAGGCATATGAAGGGGGTCTCCGATTGATTTCAAAAAAGGCAAAAATACATGCCCTAATATAGTCTCAAAATTCAAGATTTGATGGAGGATTCAACACTTGACTACATATGGGATCTGTAATCCCAAAATCGACCAGCCCGAGGCAAGTCTATATGCTTCGTATAAGTTATCTCTATATGATTGCTATATGTATTACCTCTTCCAGAAATATATCTGGATTGGTTTACATTATGTTACCATTATAAGCTCTCCGGAGCGACTACGTTGTATTATTTCACCAATCTTGTAAGATCCCCAGAGCACTCCTCAATATATAAACAAGGATGGGTATTCCCTCTTCCTTTGGATACTGCCTTGGGGTTTTTCAGCATGTGATCATTCGTGATGCTTTTTCCTCCTTGGTCAGTCCACCCCTCTCTACAAAAAACTTGTGTTTTTCCTATTATCTACTGTATTATGCATGTGTGTATATGGGCAAGGTACCGATTCCATTGGTCATAGCTCTTTAATCACTCTTATAAGAAATTGGGAAACCACGACGAAGATTTAGGGAACCGGATCTAGCTCCTACTCCGCTGGACCAAGCATCCTTGTTTTTTTTATCTATATGCCAAGTCGCATGTCGTGTTAGGAGGAATCCACTCAAACCTGCTTGAAATGATTCAATGAGCTCTCCTTTGTTTTCACTATGGAAGCGGGCATGGATCCAACACAGAAGCCAGGTAAGCCCCCCTCCTTAATCACTGTATAGGTCGGGGAACTGCTGGAAGAAATTAGGGTTTATAACCGAGCTCTGGGTACCAGGACAGGCTCCGACCCTGACCAAAGACCAGGATCAGCCTCTTCACACCAATAAGGGAACCTCAAGCTCCCCGTATCTCCTATTTAAGCATGAAGCCCGACAGGCGGGATGCCCCGTCTCCTACCGCTCCAACCTCCTTTACTTATCCTTCTTCATATTCATACAAGATATTTCCAAGGTACGAGGTACCTACCCCGGCCGCCGCCTCCGTGGTAGCGGTCTCAAGGGTGTAAATCGAGATTTTCCACCAAGTACGAATTTTTCGATTAACACTTTCTGGCACCGTCTGTGGGATGTTTCCACACTCTTTTTGAAAGCCTATGAAATCATGAGTATCATTATACAATCGAGGTAACAGGTTGTTATTCATGGAATATCATTTACTGTTTATAATGATCTTTCTCCATACTTGTCTATATCTCATACGAACCGGATGTGGTTTTTTTTTTGTAATTTGACAAGTTTGTTTTTGTGGAACGAGTATGGTATGTGGGATTTCTGATGGAACTGACCTACTACACCATCCCAACGAAGCAATGTTGCTCATCTACTGTTAGAGCTCATCTACAATAGCTACGTGCCTGGAGGGTTCTTCCATAGCAGATCTACCCTTGTACCGTTAGAGCTCCTCTACAACAGCTTCACGTCTTGAGGGTTCTTCCACAACAAACCTTCCCCGGTACTGTCTTAGCTCCAGCGCAGTAGAGCCACACCTATCTAGCTCTTGTATAACAGATTTGCTTCGGTACCTCTAGAGCTCCTATACGGTAGAGTTACACTTCTCATATTTCTTTACTGTGGACTGCTCCGTATCAACGTATATCCTCTACACAAGATCCGCTACATGGCCTCGCGCTTGGAAGGCTCTTCTATAACTAAATCGCTCTAATATCTAGAGATCTCATGTACAGTAGAGTTGCACCTCTCCTGCTCTTTTACAGCAGATTCGCTCCGCCACAAGTGTATCAGTTGGAAAGAATTTAGGCCGAGATCTCTGATATTGTTTATGTATGTAGTTTCATCTCCTTTTTTTTTTCCTTTTACTCATGCATGTTTGGGCTTATTTATACACAGTCCAAATAGGTTAAACTCGTGACTCTCCCGCCATTACTTTCTGAATCAAATCCCTCCTTATCAGGCGAGATATGCCTTTTAAATGTCATTGAATTTTGCTTAATAATGGATTTATCAATATCTTAGATGGAGAAAAGTTTGTTTCCTCTTTGGATTTAATCACTTGCCCTACACGTACGCAACGTTTCAATGAAATTTGGAGATTTGAGGTGATCTTGTGTATTACCCTGACGAGATATATCATGGTGGTCACCGAATATAGCGCTCACTATTTCGAAATTCGAGGTTGATCCGTACTCTTGTCTTGATATTAGAAGCTCGATTCGACCTTTCCAAGTCCCTTTTAGACCTCGAAATGACCATATTAGCGATGACAGAGCTTCTGCAAGCTTCCTTCTTCCAGCCAAGATAGATTTGCTTCCTCCGTCGATAAGACAGAGCGATATTGTAGTACGGGCTCGATGCCTTAAAGCTTTCTCTCTGTGCCTAGAAATGATGGCGAGCTTTTGGGAAGGTTACGAGGTAATTTCAACCCCGGGGAGCATGGATCATCCGGTATTGGTCTTGCCCTAGGTTCTTATTTCGGTGTAAGGAGCTCGATCTGACAGCGTCGAGCTTCACCTGGGGCGTTCCCAGGCACAATGACTTTTCTCGCTTTTACGGGATCGCCTAATAGCTCGACCCTAGGAAGCATGGTACCATGCTTGGTAGTCTCGGAGTTGGACCCTGGCTAGGAAAGTGGAAATTTTTCCTTTGGTGCCTAGCCAAATTTGGCTAATAACAGACAATATGAGCAAACCATACCGTGTATGTCAAAAGACACAACTCTATAAGTAGAAGTCTGTTAAATACTCAAGATTAAGATCATTCCATATATGACCATCTATTTGATAAATGGGAATACTTTGTTTCAAGGCGAAGATTATTAAAGATTCCATTTTATAGTGTCCACGTCTTGTATAATTATAGTGTTAATGGGAAAATTGCTCAAGATGAGAAATTCCAACTAACACCCTCGAGACCACTACCAAGGAGGTGGTGGCCATAGTCGGTATGTTTGATACTTGACCTGCTTAGATTGAAATGAATGTTTAAATAACCCTAGCAAACGAGAGCTTTATTATAGAACACTTGTGATACACAGGAATCTCTCATATACACTCACAATCTCTCTAGTACATAGGAAGGTGGCAATTTCGTGCTTGTCGAATAGTTGATACCATGATAGTTGTGTTCTGATAACAGAATTTAGGCTCGATGCTATTCTTTCTTCCTTCTATTTTTTTTTCTTTTTCTTTTCTCGTCTCCTGTTCTTGGGAATACTTAGGCATATTTATACATGGCCGAATTAATTCGAGAATGGGTGTATCTCCTGCCTTGATTCTCTGAACTTGTTCCCTCCTTATCGGGCGGGATCCTTTATTTGAAAGTTGTCGACTTCGAGTAAATAACGGACTCAAGATTATCGTTGGTGGAGATAAGTTTGTTTCCTCTTTGGAAACAAACTCTTGTCTTACAAGTAAGCAGAATTTTATGTTTTTTCTAACGTAGATATGATTCTGTATGTATTCATGGCAAGATTCTTCGTAGAGGTCATCGCGTTATCCACTTGTTGTTTTGTAGAGAGAGGTGGATCTATGCTTTGGTTCTGTCTTCAGGAGCTTAGGATGGATACCCCTGAAGACATTTCTGGGAGGTAACTTGGGTCTGATTCACTTAAAGGTCCTTTTTTTTCCTCGTATCATGGAAGGGACAGCGAGCTCCTAGATAGGTTGTTGGGTTTCCGGATTTTAGGCTACGAGTTAAGCTCGACCTTCGGGGGCCTTAACCTGGTAGGAGCTTGATTTGCTTGTTGGGCTTCACTTCGAGTGTTTCTTAATCTCGGTGATCATTCCTAACTTTTGCGGGGTGGTTTTGGAGTCTGATCCTAGGAATCGAGGTTCCTGGATAGGTAGGCTCGAGAAGCCCGGATTCCAGTATTCTCGTGAGGACTCGACCAGGTCTTGCCTAGCTTCGTTTCTGATAGTCCCGAAGCCTGGTGATCCTTCCATGCTTCTACGGGGTAGTTTTATGGTCTGCTTGGGGTCTCATGAATGTCGAATTTAGGTTTTGATATGGGCTAGGATAGTGGAAAACTTCTCTTTGACCCCTAGCCAAATTTTACTATTAACAGAAGTCCCCTCTGACTTGAATACTAAAGGTAGAGTTAGGGTCGGAGTCAGATTACCTATTTAATTGGGAGTTTTTCTGTTGCAAAGCAATTACTGGGAATCTCAAATGAAATCTTCTTATTAATTGTTTAGGTGATGTGTCATAGGCGGATTGGTACGTTCCCCAAAATAGTCCAGCTACGTTACGGCCACCTCGAGTTTTGAGGCGATCTTACCGAAGATTTTACTGATGTCAATGGCTATTCTACCTCTATTTAATCCCGAGCTCATCATCCCTATCTTCATGCTTTCTTTAAATATTCAAAATTTATAAAACCCTTCTCTCTTACTATCTTATTCGACCACATCATTATCTTTCACCCACCTTCAAGCTCTTTTCATTCAACAATGTTGAATTCCTCTAACAGCGGCTCTAATTTGGTTCCTCAGAAATGGGTGCGAGGAATCTTGAGCGATGAAGACTCTTCCCTGGTATGTCAGTGTCGTCTCTCCAGTTGGAATGTTTCAATAGGCTCCAGCTTCTCTAATAAACACGACAACCTTTTAAATTTAGTTGATGAGGATTCTGAAGTAGAAGAGAAGGTCGATGCCACTGGGGCGGTTCAAATTGTTGTGGTTGGGCTTCCTTCAGCAATGCTTCTTCCTTATGAACCTAGGGTTATCCCCGACTCTATTGTTGACCCACAATCGATTAATCATAATTGGGATGAATAAGGCATTCCTAAAGGTGTCACCCTCACAGTTCCCCATAAGAACTATGATGTTTTTGACCCTCTCGCAGGCATGCTCCCCATTCATCTGACGGCCTTTGAGAATAGGGTCAGACTCCCCCTTCACCTTACTCTTCGGTGGGCTCTTAATGCCCTTCAACTAGCTCCCCTTCAGCTGACATCCGGATTTTGGAGGTATCTGATTGGCTTCCTCATACTGTGAAGGGAACAGTGCGAGCTGGGAAAGGTCACTCAGGAACCCGAAGCAGAAGAGATGGCCTACCTTTTTTTCAAATCAAGAGTTTATCTGGAGGTCCCTGGGACAGTTCTATGTGAAGGCCAATAACAAGCTCAACTTCATCATCCCCGGTGCTTCGAGAAAAGACCCAGCTTGGAAGGAAGAGTAGATATTAGCGGGAGGAGATTGGGGAAGCTCCCTATTCATTGGCGGGCATGAGTTCGCGGTTCCCACTGCCTTCAACGATAAACCCTCAGGGGACTGGGATTCCCTACCTGTCGAATCTGAGGTTGTGCTGAAGATCATCCTCGCCAAGAATTATTTGAACCTTAGGTTTCCCACTACTGATCCCGTCGATCCCTGCAGGGTGAATAAGTATCTGCGGATCTCCGATGCTTCCCCTCGTGAGTAATATTAAGTTATTATGCTTTGTTTTGCTAGCTGTTCTTTTCTTCATTTTTTTAAATAGTTTTTATTGTTGCTCCAGCTTCTCACGAAGCTCGGCATGCTTGGAACCCTTCCCCTCTTACCAGATGGAAACCATATTGGCTACCTCGGAGAAAGAAGGGCAACCCTTTTAGCCGCTGCTTCACCTGTTTCTGCTCCATCGCCTTTCCAAATGGGATCCAAGATGGCAATTCTCGCATCGTGGGCTGCTAAAGCTTTAAATTGAGGAGGGCTCGCTCTCTAGGCTGCTGATACGACCACCTCTGCCCCCTTGTCAGTGGCCCCCACCACAACTGCTGCTTCTTTAGTTACATTACACAACTCTTCAGCTGATCTATCTGTGTCTCAAGCAGTTCAGGCTTTGGGGGATCCCTAGGCTAGTATTCCTGAGATTCCCCCTACTCGCCTCGACCATTAACGTTCTCGGATGGTTAGGATGAAGTTTTAAAGCAGTTCGTTATATCTTGCCCGGGTGGCGGGCTTTCTAGAATGACTTCCATGCCTGTGGACATTCTAGTTACCAAGGGTCTGCCCTTCTGACCGAGGTAGTCATTGCCTTTATTTTTTGTGATTGCGAGCTTTGATCGCTTTCTAACCTTTGTTTCATACTTTGCAGGCTTTCAAGTTTAATGTAACAATGGGTCACCAGATATCCTTTCTCCGAGATCAGGCAGCTAGGGCTGAAGCTGAGGCTGAGCGAGCCATCTGATTGCTGGCACAAGCTCAATCCTTGGTCCAGGAGATGACTTCCAGCCAGAGGGGAATGGAAACATAGCTGGCTGAGCTTCAGTGCAACCACGAGAGGCTAAAATGGTCTTTTGATCAAGAAACTCTTTGGTCTAAGTGACAAGCCAGCCAGCGGGATGATTGGAAGGAAGAGGCAAATGCACTGAATGCTGAGAACCAATCTCTACAAGCCCAAGTTGCCAAGCTTCAGGCTGAAGTGGAAGCCTCTTTCAGTGAGGATTATTTCTATACCTCCTTCCAGGTTGAAAATACAATCACGGTTAAATGCTGAAGGCTAACCTAGAGGGGGAGGGGGAGGGGGGGGGGGGGGGGGGGGGGTGAATAGGTTAGGCACCTTTTTCGACTCCCTTACAAACAAACAAAAGTTTGTCCCTCTAGATTCCTTGTATCACAATATATATATTAATTAAAGACAATTAATCAATATATAAACACAAGTAAAGTGTGATACAAATAAGTAATTGTAACACATACACAATCTATATTATAAAGAGGAAGTCAACATACATAAAGAGTTATATCCACAGTACAAATATTAGAGAGATAGGGATAGAGAAAAGTTGACACAAGATATAACGTGGTAAACCTCCGAAGAGGATCCTTGGGCTAACAACAACCGGCAAACAAAATCCATTAGTAGATAAGACAAGTACAATCTCTCAAGTGACCTCTTCACCTAGAAACTACCCTCCTATCCTACTCTAGAAGTTGCCGCCCTATGCTCAACAATCCGAGGCTTTACACCTCTTGTCAAGACTTCCTTGCTCACCTTATCCGGATCTTCACAACCCAAGGCAAGACTTCTTGCTCTACTATTCGAGTCTTCCCGACTCTATTCAAGACTTCCTTGCTCACCTATCCGAGTTCTCCCAACTCTAGGCAGGACTTCTTGCTCGACTATCTAAGGCTTCACACCTCTAGCCAAGACTTCCTTGCTCGACAATCCGAGACTTCACACCTCTTGCCAAGACTTCTTGCTCAACACCATAGGTCTCACACCTATTGTCAAGACTTCCTTCTCACAAGGCATCTAGGTGATCATGAATGTAAAATACAAACAAGCACGCAACATAGAATACTATGATCAACAAAGCCTATGGAAAATACTAGACATGAGCATGAATGCACAAATCACATATAGTCTAGTTTATCATGCATGAGTAGTCAATCTAGATTATGTAAGATATGATCAACATTAATCACAGACTAGATTCATGCATATATCTAAACTTGAATCACAAGATATGATCAACAAATCACAAGATCAAGTTTAAATCACAAAAACCTAAAAAATGCTAAAATCATATGACAATGTCAAATAGATCTAAGCATAAGTTCTACAGCATATTCCTAATAAGAGATTCATCAAATCACATGAATAGCTCAAAAGAACATAAGCACATGTATTATGTAAGAATTTTGGCCAAGAGAGCCTAATACATGTGATGAACTATTTTTCACAAAATCAATCAATCAAAGATCACAAAATAGTCCTAGAATCAAAGCTAGCACAATACAATCCCAAACATGTGATAACATAGGCAAAATCAAAACCTAACTCAACATGAATGATTTCAATTGAAATTCAACCTAGCTTTGAAAGTTTTCAAAACAAAAATCAAAACACTCACAATATACAAATATATGTAGAAGAAGAAAACCCAAGGCAATTGACCAAGTTTTAAAAGAAAACTTAGAGAGAAAATTAATACCTTAGTTGATCTAGGTGCAGTCCGTTTTTGTATGATTAGACAACAGAAAAAAGCAGCAAAATTAACTCAAACCTTCTGAGAATAGATGTAGGATGAATAGATGAACTCTCTCAACTTCGAATCACTCAAATCGGAGTTCAAATGAAGAAGTTATGGTGTTTGGAAGGTGAGAACATTTAGAGAGAAAATTCTGCACACTTGATTTGAATTTCTTCTTAGAATGAAATGTGAGAGGGAAAAGTTTATAAAAGAGTGGGAGACTTGGACATGTGAAATGACCAAGAGTGGAAAAATGAAGCCAAGCAAGCCCGAGATGGCATGTGGGCATCTCGGGGCATCAATCCTTCTGCCCCGAGATGGCCAAGCCCCATCTCGGGAAAGAAGTGTTTGCTTGCTTCTTTCTCCTTCGACCTTCTTTTGCATTTTTTGACAGTTCTCAGGCCTCCGAACTCGGAATTCAAATCCATTTGCGGATTACGAACCATAACTATCACACAAACATGGACATATAAGATACTAAACCCAGAATATAGTAATTCAACTCGACATACGAAGAAGAAGACAATGTATGAAACTTGAGTTGAAAGTGTAGTATCTTTTGACTTTGAACTTGAAATCAATAGTATGAGTAACCAAAATGACCGTTCTCCGGCCTCCGAACTCGGAATTTAAATCCGTTTGCGGATTACAAACCGTAAATCTCACACGGACATGGACATATAAGATAATCAACCCAAAATATAATAATTCGACTCGATATGTGATGACGAAGACAATGTATGAAACATGAGTTGAAAGTGTAGTATCTTTTGACTTTGAACTTGAAATCAATAGTATGATTAACCGAAATGACCGGAACTCAAACAAGAATGATTTAAGACTAAATCCAAGTTCAATATCCATGTTATACAAACATATACACACACAAACACAATTCACATTAGAATGCAAACTACATAGAGATCGTTTCCAATCATGCATATTCCAAAACATGTTATTTCCAAACCAATGCATGAGCATTCATCTCCAAGTGTGTGAATGTGTTATACATGGTGCACAACGATGTAGGGACACATATGAATGAATTGTATGTGTGTGCCTATAAAGGTGCACAACGATGCAGGGACACAAATGTATGATATGTGTGTGTGTGTATGCCTAAGCCTTGTAAGAGAAAGATAAGGTCTTAGTATACCTTTATAGAACCAAATTGCATCCTTTCTCTTTGAAGACTTAGAACTTGCGTTGACTTGTTGTTTCTTCTTCCTTGAAGCTTGAATTATCATGAACCTAAACAACTAAGTCATTACAAGTAAACATCATTTTGATAAGGAATTCATGCCAACACAAACTAAAACCTAACAATCTCCCCATTTGGCAAATTCCATGTCAAAACACCTATACTTTTGCTACAAATATAAAAATGAAGATATGTCACAAAATCACTCCCTCACATTACAATGAGTAAGATTCTTATAACTAATCTTCACCAACTCTTGAACTTCATCTTGATCTTCTCTTGAAGCAACCTATAAATCATCTCAAAGCGTAATGCATATATAAGAGAAAAACAACAAATGGCAACATATAATATGGATAAGAATATACAATTGAGTCCACAAATACATGTATCTCCCCCTCAATACATGCCAAATACAAGAATTCTTAACCAAATCTTAAGACTAATTATTACTAGCCATTGAAAGTCCAAAAGTTCACAAAAACAACATAAAAAGTAAACTAAGTGACTAGCAATTCATAACAACTCTTTCTCCCCCTTTTTGACATGAAATGATGCCAAAAGGTAAGAAACATACCATGAGACTCAAATACTAGCTACTAGATCCACCAAAGAAAGATGTGCGTGTAGTTGACCTAACATAATGCTTGAGAGGTGGTCTTGAACTTGATGCAATAGACTCCTCCAACTCTTTTATTCTAGCATCTTGTTTTTCAACTATAGCACTAAGCTCATCAACCTTCTTCTTCAAATGCAAAACCCAATCCGGAAAAATGTTTATGCTAGTCTCTTGACAATCAACTTGTGAACTAAGAAGTCCAAAAGTATCACATGTCTTACCCTTATCCTTATATGACATGTATGACACACGTTTGTCACTATACTTTTCCAAAGGTTGTACCAATATATCTTCTCCACTCCTTTGAACACCACGAGCTAAACACAAAGAAGTTATAAACCACGGTAATGCAAGCTTCTTATCTCCTCTAGTTGAGAAAGCCGCATTATCCAAATAAAACATAAGCAAATCCCCAAGGTTTATAGGTTGATTAGTCACTAAGGCATATACTATTTTGATCTTGTCTTTATTCAACTCGGTTGAATTTGAAGATCCAATAATATTTGTGCAAATGAAAAGATGCCAAAATGCACTTGCCTTAGTTAACTCATGTTGACTAATATATGCTCTACCTTTCCACTCAAAAGAAGCATTGTCACATAGAGTTCTACTCTTGATATTAAGATTCTCAATGATATCAACATCTAGAAAGTTTGAATCAATATCACTAGATAGCCTAAAAAACTTGTTAATGTTTACCGAGTTAACTCTAAACACAACACCCCTAACATCCATCAAAGCATCCAATAAGGTGGCACTCTCTCTATATTCATGATAAAATTCTCTAACAATAGTATCATTCACTATTCCTAGTATGCTCACCCAAGATTCCCAATTTCTATCCTTAATGCATTTAAGAACGTAAGAATCTTTACATTTACCTAAGTCAATGCCTCTCTCTTGAAATATCTTCTTAGTTGCAAAGATCCCTAAATCCTTTGACCTTGAAGCTTTGGATCTCTTTGAGGTTGACTTGGCTTTCACAATGGGATTTAATTGATTTCCACTTCTGGTAACTTTAGTTCTTCCCATTTGTTCTTGTGAAATAAGATGCTATAAACATACAAAAGTGAGTGAAAGACAAAACAAGCTTATTAGTCACAAATATATAAAGCAATGACATATGACTTAAAAATGAATCATCATGCAAGACAAAGATAGTGAGTAATATCTTACAAGTATCATTAAGTCAAAATCTGCCAACATGTAACAAAATAAAGCATGTTAACATATCATAAAAGAGAACAATGTCTAGCATACAATGCTCCCCCTTGATAAATGTCATGACTAAGATTCATGATAGCATAAGGTTCACAAGGAAGTTTACACAATCACACATTCAAGCAATTTGAAGAAATATCAACAAAATATGCTAAGAGAGATACACAAAGATTTTTCAAGTTCTCTCATAATTCTTCAACAATTGCAAAGATATCATCATACTCATAAACAAAGTGTGTGTGTGAGAGATATGCTTCAAATATATATCAAGAAGTAGTTTGATAATCAACATGCAAACAATTTCCAATAACTATTCATCTTAAGCTTTTTCCATAAAAAGTCAAACCGATTATCATCCGGAATTTTTTGTTTTTAAGAGAATAGATTTTCAACATATAAGGGTGTGTGTGCATGTAGCTCGTCATCCCATTTCTGTTTTTCAACCCGAGCTCATTTGATTTTCAACTAAATTCCTTTTTAAGCCTTCCTCCTTTTCTTTTTAGGGTTTGAATCAAAGATTTTTTTTATTGATTTCATTTCAACACTTCTTTGATTTTTCCAATTTTTTTTACATAAACAAAAATTCACTTTGGCTTTCACTCATCACAATGGTGTAGCTCTTTCCAACATTGGGTAGCATTCACAACCAAGGTGTGTAGCCCTTTTCATGAAGGTGCTCGTTGAGTTCTATGTAATTGCCGAAGCAAAATGGATACTAACCATATGTCATTTTAAATGTACTTAAGCACAAAAACTTCAAGGTGTATACAATGTTTACATACTAGTAAACTCAACCTACTAGCAAAACATATAAGAGAAGCAAGGTGCAATTTTTAGAAAACCAAGATTTTATGGCTCATAAGCACATGATATAAGAGCAATAAGTAGAGACTTATTCAAGATCATTGCTTCTCTAATGAGTAGCTTTCAAAGAATATGAAGCTCATATTTTCAAAAGTAATGCCACTCAATATACTAAACACAAACAATCATCAAAGTTAAGATCAATGTGAACAATATCACTATTAGATCCTAAAATAGAAAATGTCAATGAGAACCATATGTATGCTATACAAAATTCTCTAATATGACATGCTATGAGATGTATGTCAAAAATTGAGTCAAAAGATGAATATCTAAGAGAATATGCATTAGAGTATAGAGATACCTTTTGCACATTATATTCACCAAATATCATACTTCCGCCCTTTTTATGAGCACTCTTGCCTTGAATGTCCTCATGACACCAAGTTGACGATGTTTCACAACAAGAGTAAAAAAAAGCATAATATCTCAACTCAATCAACTCATATAACAAAAGAACTTCTTCAAAGTTAATTAACAAATTTTGACCATTATAACAATCATGATGTGAGATAACCAAGTTCATATCAATACATGGAGTATTCAAAGCTAGCAAGCAAGAATTCTCAACACAATTGATATATAGCCTCAAAACTATCTCACATGTGCTTCTTATATTAGTGATAAGAGCACTCACCCTTGAACCACTTGTTCTTGGGTGTACCTACACAAACATTTCCAATATCATCCTTGACAACAATGTTAAATCTAGAGTAAAGTCCTTCAATGACTTGATTCACAAGAATATCATTAACACACTCTTCCTAAACATTTTCAACACAAGCTTTGTCAAGTTGAACAAGATTAGAATTCTTTCTACTCCACAAATTTTTCTCATGCTTAGCAAAATTATCATGTTTCTCAACTTTCAAGGCCTTAGCATGTTCAAGTTGAAGTTTAATCTCCTTATCCCTAGATTCATTTCCTAATTTGCATTTTTCAATATATTTATAACACCTAGGCTTAATGTGACCTATTGTGTTGAAATAATGGCAAATTGGAATAAAAGATAAGATTGTACCTTTTGGAGTTGAACTAGCTTCACTAGGAGTTTGTAAAGATACCTTGTTCGCCAACTTCTTCTTGGCTTTTGATCTTCTCTTCTTGTGTGGTTTCTTATCAATCATGACTTCATCAAAGTGTGTAGGAAGTGGTGCTTCCAAGATCTCCTCTTCAACTACAAAGTCGTCTTCACCACTAAGAGAGTTAACAAGATTCCTAACACTGGACACACTAACCGAATCATTCACTAAATTCTTGATAGCCTCCTTATCCATGTCTATCTTTTCCATCAATTCTTGTTCTCTCTTCTTCAAATAAGATATCACATTATCCTTCTCAAGGTTAATCATTTCAAGTTCTCTAAACTGCTTCATAATATCACATTTTTCACCAAGAAGTCTACGAGTAACAACCACAAACCCATCTAGTTGCTTATTGATCAAATCATCCTTCTCAACTACTTCTCTTTGTGCATTGTCTCTAGCTTCTTCAAGCTTTTCTATCTTTTTCAACAACTCAATATTAGTAGAATTGGAACTAGAGCTTCCATAATGATTTACATCAAGGTTCTTGTTCAAAGATATTGTACTACCAACATCTAGTGAAGAATGAGAAGCCGTTAGAGCTACAAAGTTGCTCACCAACTCTTCATCACTTGAAGACTCACTACTAGAGCTCTCATTGTCACTAGAATTATCATCACTCCAAGTAGCAGCCAACACTTTGTCTTTCTTATCTTTCTTAGATGGTTTCTTGGTGCACTCACTAGCAAAGTGACCAAAACCTTGACAATTATAGCATTGAACCTCTTTCTTGTTCATGGCTTGACTATTCTTTACAATCCTTGGAGATGATGTTATCTTGACTTCTTTTTCCTTAGAAGACTTGCCTTTAGTTTTGGCATTCTTCTTTAGAAACTTCTTGAACCTTCTAAATAAGAGTGCCATTTCTTCATTCTCATCATCACTCTCCTCCTCAATAGCATTGAGAGCAATTCTCTTACTCTTGATCTTTGGCTTCAAGCACATCTCATAAGTTTGGAGAGACCCAAGCAACTCATCGATGTTTATACTATCCACATCCTTGCTTTCCTCAATGGTCGTCACCTTTGATTTGAATCTCTTAGGAAGAGACCTAAGGATTTTCCAATTTAAACACTCTTTTGAGATAGGTACTCCAAGTGCTTGACAGTGGTTAGCTATGTTAAGAAGTCGGAATTGGAAGTCTTCAAACTTTTCTTCCTCACCCATACTTAAACCTTCAAATTGTGATGCCAACATTTGAAGCCTCGATTTCTTCACCGCTAAGGTTCCTTCATTAGTAACTTGGAGAGTATCCCAAGCTTCCTTTGTGGATTGAAGATTTTGGATGTAATAGAACTGATGCCCATCAACTCCTCCAAAGATGGAATTCATAGCACGATGGTGCCCTTTTACAACCTCAAACTCATTTGTTGTCTATTCACTCCTTGGCTTGAGTATCATGGTTCCATCCTCTAAAACCTTGGTAGGAGGACAATAACCTTCTTCCACTACCATCCAAGCCCTTTCATCAATAGAGCGGATGTAGGCTTTCATCCTCAACTTCCAATACCCATAGTTAGTGCCACGAAGTAATGGTGGCCTAGTATTTAAGGCTCCTTCAGCCATTACATCATCTTGTAAACCCATGACTTCAAACGCCTTACAAAAACCGTGAAAGTATCACCCCAAACTCACACTAAGTGCAATCTAGTATCCTGCTCTGATACCAATTGAAAATACAATCACGGTTAAATGATCAAGGCTAACCTAGATGTGGGGGGCGAGTGAATAGGTTAGGCACCTTTTTCGACTCCCTTAGAAACAAACCAAAGTCTGTCCCTCTAGATTGCTTGTATCACAATATATATATTAATTAAAGACTATTAATCAATATATAAACACAAGTAAAGTGTGATACAAATGAGTAATTGTAACAAATACACAATCTATATTATAAAGAGGAAGTCAACATACATAAAGAGTTCTATCCACAATAAAAATATTAGAGAGATAGGGATAGAGAAAAGTTGACACAAGATATAACGTGGTAAACCTCCGAAGAGGAAACATCCACGGGCTAGCAGCAACCGGTAAACAAAATCCACTAGTAGATAAGACAAGTACAATCTCTCAAGTGACCTCTTCACCTAGAAACTACCCTCATATCCTACTCTAGAAGTTTCCGCCCTTTTCTCAACAATCTGAGGCTTCGCACCTCTTGTGAAGACTTCCTTGCTCACCTTATCCGGATCTTCACAACCCAAGGCAAGACTTCTTGCTCAATTATCCGAGTCTTCCCGACTCTAGTCAAGACTTCCTTGCACACTTATCTGAGTTCTCCCAACTCTAGGCAAGACTTCTTGCTCGACTATCCAAGGCTTCACACCTCTATCCAAGACTTCCTTGCTCAACAATCCGAGGCTTCACACCTCTTGCCAAGACTTCTTGCTCAACACCATAGGTCTCACACCTATTGTCAAGAATTCCTTCTCACAAGGCATCTAGGTGATCATGAATGCAAAACGCAAACAAAAACACAAAGTAGAATGCCATGATCAACACATCCTATGGAAAATACTAGACATGAGCATGAATGCACAAATCACATATAGTCTAGTTTATCATGCATGAGTAGTCAATCTAGATTATGTAAGATACGATCAACATTAATCACAAACTAGATTCATGCATATATCTAAACTTGAATCACAAGATATAATCAACAAATCACAAGATCAAGTTTAAATCACAAAAACCTAAAACATGCTAAAATCATATGACAATTTCAAATAGATCTAAGCATAAGTTCTAGAGCATATTCCTAATCATAGATTCAACAAATCACATGAATAGCTCAAAAGAACATAAGCACATGTATTATGTGAGAATTACGGCCAAGAGAGCCTAATACATGTGATGAACTTTTTTTCACAAAATCAATCAATCAAAGATCACAAAATAGTCCTAGAATCAAAGCTAGCACAATACAATCCCAAACATGTGATAACATAGGCAAAATCAAAACCTAACTCAACATGAATGATTTCAATTGAAATTCAACCTAGCTTTGAAAGTGTTCAAAACACAAATCAAAACACTCACAATATACAAATATATGTAGAAGAAGAAAACCCAAGGCAATTGACCAAGTTTTAAAAGAAAACTTAGAGAGAAAATCAATACCTTAGTTGATCTAGGTGCAGTCCCATTTTTGTATGATTAGACAGCAGAAACAACAGTAAAATTAACTCAAACCTTCGAGAAAGGATGGAGGATGAATGTATGAACACTCTCAACTTCCAATCACTAAAATCGGAGTTCAAATGAAGAAGTTATGGTGTTTGGAGTGAGAACATTTAGAGAGAAAATTCTGCACACTTTATTTGAATTTCTTTTTAGAATTAAATGTGAGAGGGAAAGAGTTTATAAAGAAGTGGGTGACTTGGACATGTGAAATGACCAAGAGGGGAAAAATTAAGCCAAGTAAGCTTGCTTCCCAAGATGGCACGAGGGCATCTCGGGGCAGCAAGCCTTCTGCCCCGAGATGGACACGCGCCATCTTGGGAAAGAAGTGTTTGCTTGCTTCTTTCTCCTCCGACCTTCCTTCGCGTTCTTTGACTGTTCTTCGGCCTCCAAACTCGAAATTTAAATCCGTTTGTGGATTACAAACCGTAACTCTCACACGGACATGGACATATAAGATAATCAACCAAGAATATAATAATTCGACTCGATATGTGAAGACGAAGACAATGTATGAAACATGAGTTGAAAGTGTAGTATCTTTTGACTTTGAACTTGAAATCAATAGTATGATTAACCGAAATGATTGGAACTCAAACAAGAATGATTTAAGACTAAATCCAAGTTCAATATCCATGTTATACAAACATATACACACGCAAACACAATTCACACTAGAATGCAAACTACATAGAGATAGTTTCCAATCATGCATATTCCAAAACATGTTATTTCCAAACCAATGCATGAGCATTCATCTCCAAGTGTGTGAATGTGTTATACATGGTGCACAACGATGCAGAGACACATATGAATGAATTGTATGCGTGTGCCTATAAAGGTGCACAACGATGCGGGGACACAAATGTATGATATGCGTGTGTGTGCCTAAGCCTTGTAAGAGAAAGATAAGGAATTAGTATACCTTTGTAGAACCAAATTGCATCCTTTCTCTTTGAAGACTTAGAACTTGTTTTGACTTGTTGTTTCTTCTTCCTTGAAGCTTGAATCATCATGAACCTAAACAACTAAGTCATTACAAGTAAACATCATTTTGTTATGGAATTCATGCCAACACAAACTAAAACCTAACACAGGTCGCGGAAGCCCTCCCCCTTCCCTTTGACCTCTTCAACATCGCGGGCTGAGATAGGGAAGACATCATGTCTCGGGTCGCAGAGATGTCTCACCTAACCAATGACAAAGTGGGTCATTCAACTGGAGACGAAACTGGGAAGCAGCCTGAAATACAAGATCTACCTCCTCCTTTCCCGATCTTCCCTGCGTCAGGTCCCGGAGAATCTTTGAGTGGGGTTCAACCTATGGAGCCAGAAGGAGGAGAGATCATGCCAGAGTCAATGGCCAATCTTCTTGATACTGCCATACCACTTGAGGTCATGGCGGTGGTTAATGTGTAGGGAAAAAATTGGTTCAAAACGCACGGAAGCGTGAGAAAAAGAAAATTAGGGTTTGTGTATAAATGAAAATGTTCCCTTTTAATAACAAGAACCATAACCCTAGATTAATTGATGTATATAAAAAGTACCGTACCTTTTTTTTCGTGACTATTGAACTAGCATCGAATTGAATCCGCAAGATCTTCCAATCCAACCATGAACGTGAATCACCTAGGAGTGTGGGCTCCCTTTCTTTAAATTGTATACTTGAGGATGGAAACAAACAAAATCTTCTTCTTTGTTAGTCACAATAATCCTCCAAGAGAAAAACCAAGAACGTCCGGTAACTATTGAATTATCAATCAATTTAATTGATACTCATGTGAACCTTGATTTGATGTTGTACACAAAACTCTTTTGATGTAAAGGATACTAGTGTACTATCAAAAACAAAAACGTTACCCTTTTTCTCTTCTTGGGCTAATTCACACTATCTCTATGAGTTGGTCGAATTTTGTCCAGAGAAAAAAACAAAATTTTCTCCCTCAAAATTCTCTCTTGCTAGGCAAAATTTTCTTCTTGAAAATTGCTTAGCATGGACGAAATTCCTCTCATAGGAAAACTTAGGCTGGCCGAAATTAACATACATATATATATAGGATTATAAATCATCTCCTAAGAAGGATTTACTTGATTGACAAGAATCCTTTCCTTAGGTGGATTTAGTTGATAGCTAAGAATCCTTATCTAAAAAGAATTCTATCCTAATATATATATATATATATATATATATATATATATATATATATATATATATATGGGCTGGCTGAAATTTCATTGGATATATATTAGGATCACAAATCTTTTCCTAAGAAGGATTTACTTGGTAGTTAAGAATCCTTTCCTTTGGTAGATTTACTTGGTGGTTAAGAATCCTTTTCTAAATGAATTCTATCCTACACCAAGACTCCTAATCCAACTCAATAGTGAATTTGTAACCATATTAAAGACTTTCTAATTTGATTAGATAAATAATTCATTTTATTTATCTACTTATCAAATATAGTCTTTAATAATAATTATACTACCAACAATAGTAAAATTTTAGGAGACCAACTCCTATTAGGAAAAATATTTTGACTTTTAATTTAGTAATTAATTGATCAACAAATTAATTAATATCCATTTAATTAAATAATAAATAAAAATAATATAATTTAAGCTATTCTTAATAGCCTTGTCACCCAACACATGTATATAGGCCATATATTATTTTTCTTTTTTATTAAATCCATTGGACCTTAATACAAAGTCCACATGTAAACTAGATTCATTCTTACAAAAAGAAACAAATTCACATGCCTTAATACAATTATAGATGGACCCCTAAATTGGTCCGGTAGATCCATGCAAGTTCATGTAGATTGGGGATCTTGGCAGGCTATCTAAATTTAAGTTCCAATAGACACAATCCAATCACAATCAACAAATGATTCACTTAGGTTCGATCTATTTAATTTTAGTTCGTTCCACTAAAGAACTAAAATTGAACTCTTAAATAAAGATAGAATAAGTTGATGTTACTCATTCATACCCTAGACAACCTTATTGGAGAAAGTGTATCCTTGTGAAGAATACCAGTAATTGCCAAGAGCTCATAGACCGCCTATAGCTCTCCAAGTTACCATATTTACTTATATGACCACATTTTGAACTTGGATATTTTGACTTGTCCAAAAGCCATGTTTCGATAGACACTATTAAAAACTTAACGTTAATATTTAATATCCAATACCTCAAAACATCCATATGATGGTATTCCACTCCCATTCAATAAATGAAGCCATGATGTTCATATCTATAAATGAAGTCCTCTATTGATTAACAATTGAATACCACCAATCTATCAGGGATAGACTATGCTATCTAATCGTACTCATTGATAGCTCAAATGATAACACTTGCAACCATAAGTCAATCTTCTATCTCAGGATTGAGATAGACTATCTGATTGTCTTCAAATGAAAACTTTTATCCATTGACGGTTCTAGATAAAGTATTTCATTTTGATCCTATTCAATGCACCCAGTGCACTAGATTCTTTTGCCCAAGGACACCACACTTTTAGTATTTTAGACTCATCATAACACATTTTATCCCACTGAAATGCTAGCAAAAGAATCTACAACTTTGACAAGATAAAGGCGCCCAACCTTTTATATTAAGTTGTGATTGTTATTCAAGACTAACAAAAGAATTGTGCCAACCTCATACATATCTAGATGTATGAACAATTATTCTTTTCTCATAATCTTATGACCTTATGATTATTTACTTTTGACAATTATAATAATTAAACTATAAATGCTATAAGATTTGTTAAACTAGAAATCACTTTATTAATATAAAAGATTGTCAAATACAATATTATACTCTTGCTATCGAGCATAATCCTAAAACAATGAGGTCTTGGAGGAGGATCCAGCTTAGCAACCGGCAATCGAGGGGCATTCACAGGGAGAATTGGTAGAGGCGGCTGACCAGGATGATCGACCACCAGAAATTAGAGCAGGGGGCGAGGTTCATCCTGAGGAAATGGAAGCTGGAGGAAATCATGAGGATGAAGAAGTTTGAATCCATCTTCTTGTAACTTGTTCTGAATGCCCGGAAAGGGGTGGGTATCCCATCTTTACTTATGCTTGATCATCATCATCATTCATCAAATTTTTTTCAATAGCTCAAAACTAGGGGTTGGGCTCCCTGTTCGATTATTGTAGCCTTACCGGGGGATAAGCTCCCCAATTCATTATTGGAATTTAACTTTAGATCTGGTTCAAATTTTGATTTGCATGTACCAGTTTCATTTCTGATCTCCATCTAGGTTCAGCTTCTATAGCAACCTGACTTAGCTTGGGAAAAGTTACAAGATAGGAAAACTGCTTAAGTGTGAAAGTAGATAGCTAGCTTGACCTTTCTGACTCTTGACAGAAACTTGTAACTTAGAAACTTTAGTCGATAGTCCCCTTGTTTGGTCGTAGACTTGTCACAGTAAGCAAACACGTGTACCTAGAGAATTAGCAACCAATAATAACTAAGACATTAGAGTTTAAGAAAAAGATCCTTACATCCTCGAGCCCCACAAAGGGGTAACAGCCCGAATGAGGTATCAAGTAGAGAACTGTCTAGCCCTCTCTTAGGCAAGGGATCGGGAGGGCTACCACGCTTTTTAGACTTGAGTATTTATTGGGGGTTGTAAACCGATCAAGGAATCAGGAGGGCTATCTAGCTATTTTCTGGTCTCGAGATCTGGATGACAACAATGCTCTTACACTCAGATCTTTCTTGAGGGTGGTAGCCTGACCAAGGCATCATAAAGGCTATCTAGCTATATCCTAGTCTCGAGATCTGGATGGCAACTATGCTCTTACAATCAGATCCTTCTTATGGGTGGTAGCCAGACAAAGAAATCAAGAGGGTAATCTAGCTGTTTCCTGGTCTCGAGATCTGGATGGCAATTATGCTCTTACACTAAGATCCTTCTTGGGGGTGGTAGCCTAACCAAGGCATCAGGAGGGTTCTCTAGCTATTTCCTGGTCTCAAGATCTTGATGGCAACTATGCTCTTACACTCAGATCCTTCTTGGGGGTGGTAGTCTGACTAAGGTATCAGGAGGGCTATCTAGCTATTTCCTTGTCTCGAGATCTTGATGGCAACTATGCTCTTACACTCAGATCCTTCTTGGGGGTGGTAGCCAAACCAAGGCATCAGGAGGGCTATCTAGTTATTTTCTGGTCTCGAGATCTGGATGGTAACTATGCTCATACACTCAGATCCTTCTTGGGGGTAGTAGCCTGACCAAGGCATCAGGAGGGCTATCTAGCTATTTTCTGGTCTCAAGATCTGGATGGCAGCTATGCTCTTACACTCAGATCTTTCTTGGGGGTGGTAGCCCTACCAAGGCATCAGGAGGGCTATCTAGCTATTTCTGGGTATTGAGATCTGGATGGCATCTATGCTCTTACATTCAGACCTTTTCTGGTGTGGGGTAGCGCTTGGCCGAGGCATTAGAGGTGGCGAGAGGGCTTCCCCGGCTAACCCTTGGTCTTTGGATGATAATGTCGAATCTTCCATGTAGACACAAATCATTATAGAACATAGTTGAAGATGGAGAAAAAATAGGCTTTATAGATATAAAGAAAGGAGTACATTATTGCCTGAAATTAAAAACTAGGTGGAGGTAGCCTGCTCTTGAGTTTCCTATTCAGGGATAGAATTTTCTCAAGTGATCTGCATTCCAAGTATGATCGATGAGTTGACTGTTCATGTCCTCGAGCTTGTATGCCCCATTGCGGATCACCACCTTTACTAATTACGGCTCTTCCCAGTTGGGCCGTAAGACCCTTTCTGACCTATTCCTGGTATCTGACGTCACTTTCTCGAGAACTAGGTCCCTTTACTTAATGTTTCGGGCTTTAACTTTTCGGTTAAAGTATCTAGCAATCCTGCTCTGGTAAACCGCTACCTTATCAGCTACTCGATCTTGTTTTTCTTCCAAGAGATCGAAGCTAGCTCGGAGCTTACCCTCATTACTCCTCGGTTCAAAATGTTGGACTTTAAAGGAGGCCAGTTTGTGCTCGATAGAACGAACCTCTTCAACCCCGAAGGCTAGAGAATAGTGCATTTCCCCGGTGGCCATTCTTTTCATGGTGCGCTAAACCCTGAAGACCTTGGGAAGCTTCTCGGTCTATCTGCATTTTTTCTGCTGCAGCTTCTACTTCAATAGCCTCTTAATTGTTTTATTAGTGGATTCCACCAGCCCGTTAGTCTAGGGGTGGGCTACGAAAGCGAATCTAATGTCGATTCCCAAGCCCTCGAAAAAGTCTTTGAATCGACCATTATCAAACTATTTGTCGAGGTCAGCTATAATGACAAGAGGGGTCCCGAACCTGCAAACTACATTAGTTTTGATGAATCTTATTATATTTTCTTCCGATATCTAGGAGAGTGGTTCAACTTCAACCTATCTCGTGAAATAATCGATTGCCACAATAGCATGCTTGGCTTGACTAGGAGCAGTAGGAAGCGGTTCGATCAAGTCAACTCCCCACATAGCAAAGGGGTAGGGTGAGCTAAAAGATTATAATCGCTTCGACGGTAGGTGACTCAAGTTTGCGGTCTTCTAGCAAGCTTCGCATGATTGTACCAAGATCTTTACGCCTTGATGGATGGTTGGCCGATAGTACCCCATACAGAGTACCTGATATGCCAGAGCCTCCCCACAAATGTGGTTCCCGCATTCCCCTGAGTGAACCTCTCTCAATGCCCTCTCACAATCCTCATGATACGACGAGGTGGTAAATCATTCTGATTTTCAGTTGTGGTCTTCTCACTTTTTCGTTCGACAAAAGTTGTCATTGTTTGTCTGATCTCATCATAAAGTAACTCCTCAAGTATAAATTTACTACAAGGTTTGAAGTTTGTCGTATAGTTATGTTAACGGAAAAACGATCGGGGTGAGGAATTCAGTTAACACCTTCAAGACCACTACCGCAGAGGTGGTGGTCGGGAATGGTACCTGTTAATAGTGAGATTTGGGTAGGGATCAAAGAGAAATTTTCCACTTTCCCACCATAAGTCGAAACCCATAATCGACAATCATGAAGCTCGGAAAGACCACAAAGCCACCCTGTAGGAGCAGGGAAGGTCGGCTTGGCTTCAAAACTACCAGAAAACAAGCCAGTCACGACTGGGACGAGCCCCCACAAGAGTACTGGAGCCCGGGCTTCTACAGGCCATCTATCGGGGAACTTTGGCTCTGAGGTCGAGCTCCTCAACCACCCCGTGATTGCAGGAGAAGCCTCAAAGCTTGAGAGATATTCGAGAGAAGCCCGCCAACCTCTCCAGAAGCCTGATGTCTCTTCTGGGCATGAAAAAGGAATCACGCCTAAATCTACACTACCCCGACTACCTCCCAGGAATGTCTACAGGAACACCTCGAGCCTCTAAGGGCCAGGCAAAATCCATCTCAAGCTTCCATTATAACCGACCTCGAAAAACAATTCGATTATGGCCGATTCAGATATTTCTACGAAGGTTTGGGAATCGACCTTTGGTTTGCTTCGGTAGCCCACCCTCAGACCAATGGTCTGGTGGAATCCATGAATAAAACCATTAAGAAATTATTGAAGAAAAAGCTACAACAGAAGAAAGGCAGATGGGTAGAGGAGCTTCCTGAGGTCCTCTAGGCTTATGAAACTACAAGGAGAACAACTACCAGGGAAACTCTTTACTCGTTGGCTTTCGGGGTTGAAGCAGTACTACCTATCGAGCACAAATTAAACTCCTTTAGAGTCCAGCAGTTTGAACCAGAGAGCAATGAAAGTAAGCTCTGAGCTAGCTTGAACCTCTTGGAGGAGAAGCAAGATCGAATAGCTGAGAAGGTAGTGATCTACCAAAGTAGGATTGCCAGGTACTTCAACAGGATAGTTAAAGCCCAAAGCTTCAAAGAAGGGGATCTAGTCCTCAGGAAAGTAATGTTGAACACCAGGAAGAAGTCAGACGGGGTCCTAGGGCCCAACTGGGAAGGACCATACCTAATAAAGATGGTGATTCATAATGGGGCGTTCAAGCTCAAGGATATGAATGGCCGACTCATCGACCATACTTGGAATGCGGATCATCTAAGGAAATTCTACCCTTGAAAAAGGGACTCAGGGGCAGGCGGCCTCCGACTAGTTTCTTTTTTCCGATAATAATGTACTACATCCTCCATATCAAAAAAGCTTGCTTTTCTTGTTTACTCCATCTTCAAATATGTCCTACAATGATTTGGGTCAACATGGAAAAATTGACATTATCACAACAAGAACAGGGTTAAGCCGGGGAAGCCCCCCCCGCTACTCCTGATGCCTCGATCGGGCACTACCCCTCAATAAGAAGGGTCTGAGTGTAAGAGCATTGCTGCCATTAAGATATCGAGACCAGGAAATAGCTAGATAGCCCTCCTGATGCCTTGGTCGGGCTACCACCCCCCAGAAGGGTCTGAGTGTAAGAGCATAGTTGCCATCCAGATCTCGAGACCAGGAAATAGCTATATAGCCCTCCTGATGCCTTGTTAGAGCTACCACCCTCAAGAAGGGTCTGAGTCTAAGAGCATAGCTGCCATCCAGACCTCGAGACCAGAAAATAGCTAGATAGCCATCCTGATGCCTTGGTCGGGCAACTACCTCCAAAAAGGGTCTGAGTGTAAGAGCATAGCTTCCATCCAGATCTCGAGACCAGGAAATAGCTAGATAGCCATCATAATGCTTTTGTCGGGCTACCACCCCCAAGAAGGGTATGAGTGTAAGAGCATAGCTGCCATCAAGATCTCGAGACCAGGAAATAGCTGGATAGCCCTCCTAATACTTTGGTCGGGCTACCACTTCCCCCAAGAAGGAATCGAGCTTGAAATCGCAAAAGCCCTCCTGATCCCGAACCTAAGAAAAGGCTAAACAGTTTTTTACTTAATAACCTACTCGGGATACAGCCCCTCAAAATGGCTCGGGAATGGAGGGCTCGATTTACTTAAACTCTAAATGTTCCATTTATTGGTGTTCACTATTTTTTCCTTGATACGTGGTAACTCAATATAACAGGCCTACAATCAAACAAGGGGACTATCGACTAAGGAAGTTGAGCTGCGAGGTTCGGTTGTCAGAAACCCCGATGCTAAATGTCCATTTTCACGCTTAAACGTTTTTTCTTATCTTGTTATTTCCCCCGAGAAAAGTCAATATGCTGTGAACACCGGCCCTAGAGGGAGATCGAGGAAGTACATGCAAGTCGGGAAATAAGCTGGATCTAAAGTTGGAATTTATTAATGTATAGGGGAGCCTATTCCCCAATAAGGCTACATCAGGCAGGGAGCCTAACCCCTGATTCTGAGCTACAAAAAAGAAAATAATAAAGGGTCAAACACGTTTAAAGATGGGATGCCCACCCCCTGTAATAAAGTACATTCAAAATGAATCACAAAAGAGAGAATTCAAACTTCTTCATCTTTTTGAAGGTTTTCAGCCTCCTCCTCCGCAGAATGAACCTGGCCCCCTGCTCTCATCTCCGGTCGTAGCTCGCTCTGGTCAGCTGCATCTACCTCCTCTGCCACCTCCTCCTAGTGATCATCCTCGGCTGCCTCAGGGTCAACAGGATCCTCCTCCACGATTTCATTGATCAATGCCATAACTTCAGGCGGTATGGCTGCATCAAGAAAGCTGGCCACTGACTTAGGCATGTTTCTGCCTTCTGTTGACTCCATTCTTGAGAGCACTGTGGGGGGGTCTCAGGCTTCAGAAAGACCTCCTTCTAGCTCCTCGGTTTTGACCCCTTCGAGGATTCACCAGGACCATATGCTGGGAAGGTTAAAACAGAAGGAGGCAGATCTGGCACCTCCAACCTTCCCAGCTCTCTCCCAATAAGGACCAGCTCCATCATTTTTTAGGGTGAGACATCTCTGCAGCCCGTGACATGCTCTCTCTCTATCCCATCCGGTGATACTTGAGAGATCGAATGGAGGAGAAAGAGCCTCTGCAACCTTATAGGAGGCATAGAAGTACCCCTCATTAAAAGAGGCTTCCACCTCGACCAAGAGCTGGGAAATTTGAGCCTGCAAAGTTTTATTCTCGACATCCAAAGCCTTTATCTTTCCCTTCCAGTCATCCCGCTGGCTAGCCCATCGCTTCGACCAGAGAGTTTTCTGATCAAAAGCCCGCTTCAACCTCTCATGGTCGCACTGAAGCTCAGCCAGCTGTGTCTCCATTTCCTATTGGATGAAGGTCATCTCCCAGACCAGGGTTTTAGCCAGTACAAGTAACCCCATGGCTCGCTCAGCCTCAGCCTCAGGGAATCTCGACTGCCTGGGATACAACCGGATCAGCAGAGAGGGATGATATAACTCAGGGAGCATTAGTTAAAGCAAAGATTATTGGTGAGGGGGCAGGAGTGGACTTATTGGTGACTTAGGAGGCAGACTCTCCTCGGCTTAAAGCCTTTACCTCTAGAGAAGCAAGAAACGCCATCTTAGACTTCACCTGAGAAGGTGAAGGGGAAGGAAAGAGCGGGAAAACTACCTTAGTGGTTGACCCCCCCTTCTTCGAAAAGCCGAGAGAGCTTTCGGGGGTGATCTAGAAGGAGAATGAGGGATCCCAGCTTGCCGGGCTTCACGAGAAGCTGGAGCAACAACAAACATTGTTAAGAAAGGGATTAATAACATCAGAGCTAAACCATCAAACAATCCAAAAGCATGATAAAGCCAGATACTTACAAGGAACAACATCAGAGATTCGCAGGTACTTGTTTACCCTACGGGGGTCGAAGGGGTCAGCAGTTGGGAACTTCAAATTAAGATAATTCCTGGCTAGGATGATCTCCAACACAGCTTCGGACTCGGCGGGCAAGGAATCCTGACCCCACATGGGTTTGTCGCTAACAGCGGTTGAAACCTCGAGCTCATGCCCGTCGACGAAAACAGAGCTCCCCTAGTCTCCCCCCGCCAGTACCCACTCCCCTTTCCATGCAGGGTCCTTCTTTGAAACCCCGGGGATGATAAAGTTGAGCCCATTCTTAGCCTTGGCATTGAATTGGCCTCGTGGAACCCCAGTCAGCCTATCTTTCTGGAAAAAGAAGATGAGCTCCTCAGCCCTATGCTCCATGGTTAAGTTGCTAATCTCGTATTGCTCCCTCCCTAATACAAGGAAGTCGACTAGATGCCTCCAGAAGTCGAGCGTCAGTTGAAGCAGAGCCAGCTGAAGAGCATTGAGAGCCCGCCGAAGGGTAGGATGAAGAGGGAGCCTCACTCCACTCTCGAAAGTTGAGACGTGGATAGGAAGTACGCCTGTGGGCGGGTTAAAAACGTCATAGTTTCTGTGGGTGACAGTGAGGGAAACGGTGTCAGTGATGTCGTATTTGTCCCGATGATGGCTTATCGACTGAGGGTCAATGATGGAATCGGGGATGACCCTGGGTTCGAAATAAGGGATCACCAATGAAAGAAGCTGTGTCACTGTGACCTGAACCGTGCCGACTGCGCCGACTCTCTCCAGACATCAAAATCTTTGTCGACTAGGTTTAAAAGATTGTCGGGCTGGTTCATAAAGCCAGATTCGATAGAGACGTTCCTGCTAGAATGACGGCGCTGACGGAGCAATGAAGATTCCTCATCGCTTGAAATTGCTTGCACCCGTTTACGAGGAGTTAGGTTAGGGCCTCCGGTGCCCTCAACCAAGGCGTCAATACTGTCTGTGGAAGTCAACATTAATGGGAAAGAAAGGTTCGAAAGAAGAAATTTGGAAATTTGGAAATTTGAGATTTAAGATTTGAGAAAGTATGAAGAAAGTGACAGTAAGGCCGAGTTTAAATAGAAGATTATCGGTGATATTCTCGAGAAGATCATCTGGTGACGTATAGCAGTCGTCTTTCTTCGAGTAACACACTGTTTCAAATTCAAATATTGGGTAATTAATGACAAGATTTCGCTCTAATTAATTATCTTTATGGCAGAAAACTTTCTCAATTAAACAAGGAATCTGACTCCAACCCCAACTCTACCACCAGTGTTCAAGTCAGAGGGGACTTCTGTTAATAGTGAAATTTGGTCAGGGGTCAAAGACAAATTTTCCACTTTCCCGCCACAAATCGAAACCCATAATTGACAATCATGAAGGCTGAAAAGACCACAAAGCCACATCGCAGGAGCAGGGAAAGCCTGCTTGGCTTCAAAACTACAAGAAAACAAGCCAAGCGCGACCGGGACAAGCCCCCACAAGAGTACTAGAGCCCAGGTTTCTCCAAGCCATCTATCGGGAAACTTCGGCTCTGAGGTCGAGCTCCTCAACCGCCACGCAAATGCCAGGAGAAGCCTCCAAGCTCGAGAGACATTCGAGAGAAGCCATACAACCTCTTCATATGCTCGCTGTCCCTCCTAGGCATAAAAAAGGAATCACGCCTAAATCTACACTACCCCGACTACCTCCCAGAATGTCTACAGGAACACCTCGAGCCCCTAAGGGCCAGGGAAAATCGATCTTAAGCTTCTAAGAATAGAGTCAGAGCAAGGATCTACCTTGATCTACGGGGCAACAGGCAACTAGTTGGGTAGCCTCCACGACACCCCATTCCGTGATAACATACAAGATCATATCAAGGAGGAGATAACTTTCAATCCCTTATATGTTCAAGCTAAGAGTTTGAACCCAAAGAGGAAACACACTCTTTCACGTTGACAAAATCATCGCTTCCGCTATTTACTCGGGGTCAACAACTTTAAAATGAAGAATCCCGCTTGATAAGGAGGAAACGGATTCGAAGGATCGCGGCAGGATATCAGCAAATTCAAACATATTAGAACCTTATATAAATAGGGTCGAAGCATAACAAAAGAGGAGGGATATATACGGAAAAACATACATAGAAACAGGGAGAAGAAAGAAAAGAATAGGGGAAGGCCTAAATTCTGTATTCAGAACACGGTCACCTTCGTTTCCACTATTCGACAGGCATAGAGTTGCCACCACCCTACATCTTAGAGAGACTGTGAGCATATAAGAGATTGATTTGTATTTTTAAAGCAATATATCAATAAACAAAGCTCTCATTTACTATTGTTACGATCCAACCTCTCATCTATCTCTAAACAGGTCAGGTACCAACGGTATCGACCCCAGCCACCACTTTCGTGGTAGTGGTCTCGAGGGTGTTAACAGGAATTTCTCTTCCCGAGCAAATTTCTCGTCAACAGTACCTTTGGTACCTAGTTTAATCAAACAACGATGGCTGTTTAAAGCAGATGTTAAAACAATGAGAAAGAGAACATAATGCTTTTATTATCAATTTCGTATATTAAACAAAAATCTTTCAAATGCTCTCAATCTCTCTGGGGTATAGTAGGGTGGTGGCTTTGTGCCTGTCAAAAAGTAGATAACAATTGTAGTTGTGTTCTGATCACAGAATTTAGGCTCAAGTTCCTTTTTCCTCTGTGCTTTTTTTCCTCTTTCGTGCATGCTTAGGCGTATTTATACATAGTCCAACTAGGTTTAACTTGTGATCCTTCCGCCATTATCTTCTAAAAACAATCCCCCCTCATTGTCGGGTGGGATCCATTATTTTGAATGTAGTTGACTTTGATTAATAATGGATTTGAGAATATCTTAGGTGGAGATAAAGTTTATTTCCTTTTCGGACTTAATCACTTACCCTACACGTACACGGTAATTTAATGTTCGTTGGGGTGTAGATATTATCCTATGTGCCTTCATGGCGTGATGTCTCATGGAGGTCATCAAGCATAGCATTTGCTTCCTCAAAGAGAGAGCTATAACCGTGTTCTGTTTTTGGTTCTAGGAGCTTGGTTTGAACTTTCTAGATCCTTTCGAGCTTGAAATGGCCCTCGTGGGCACTCTTTGGTGGTTCTAGAGCTTTAAAGAGCTTCCATTTACTTGTCCAGATAGGTTTGAATCTCCCTTTGGTGAAGTGGAGCAACACTATAGTATGAACTTGATGTCCTTTTATGTCCCTTTTTATGTCTGGAGAGGACGGTGGGCTTCTGGAAAGGTTGCAAGGTAATTTCGACCTAGGGAAGCCTAGTTCATCATGTATCAAGCATGCTTCGGGCTCTAGTTTTAGTGTAAGAAGCTTGATCTGATTTTGTCGGGCTTCACTTGGGGTGTTCCCAAAGTGTGACGACCTTTCCCTACTTTCACTGGATGGCCCAATAGCTCAACCCCCGGAACCATGGTACCAGAGTAGGTAATCTCAGATTTTGACCCGGGTTAGGAGAGTGGAAAATTTCCCTTTGGTCCCTAGCCAAATTTGGCTATTGACAGAAGTCCCCTCTAACTTGAACACTGGTCATTGAGTTGGGGTTGGAGTCAAACTTCCCATTTTAATTGGGACATTTTCCCTCCATTGTTGCTACTAGAATCTTGGTGGAAATCCTCTCATTAAATGCTCGAGTGATGTGGCGAGATGAGACCGGTGCGCTTCTCAAAATAACCAGGTTGCGTTACGATAGCCCTTGATATTTGAGGCAATCCCCGCTGAAGAGTTTGCTTCTATATCACCGACGTTACTCCTCTATTTAAATATGGTTGCTCTATTGCTTTCCTCACACTTTCTTATTTTCAATTTTCAATTTTCCAAGAGACAAAAACCTTCCTCTCACCATCCTCTATTCTCTCATCAAACTCAAACCCTCTTTTTACCATGTCGAAGACTAGTCGCAATTCTGTTTACTCCATAGTAGACGGCGAGGAGGTCGCTAGTTTCATCCATGAAAAATAAGTGCGAAAGAGCTTTGATAGAGACGACTCTCCCTCCAATCCATAACGTCGCTGATCAAATATAAATGTGGCTATTGCGACCGGGTTCTCTAACAAACTTGATAACCTTTTAAATATGGTCGATGAAGATTCAGATAGGGAAACCAAAGGTGTTGTTGTCGGGAAGGGTCCAGTTGCAACTTTTGATCCTTTTCCAAAGGGTCTTCTTCCCTAAGACTTCAGGGTCATCCCGGACTCACCACAAATCCGAAGTCGATTGATCTTCTGAGGTTTAAGTATGTCATTCTCGACAGTGTTTCCATCTCAGTTCCCCCTAAAAATTATGATACCTTTAATCCTCCTAAAGGCGTACTTTTAATTCATGTAGCGGCTCTCGAGAATGGGGTTAGGCTTACCCTTCATCCTACCCTCTCATAGTGCCAGTTGGTTTCCTCGTGCTGTAGAGGGAACAATGTGAGCTGAGCAAGGTCACTTGGGAGCCTAGTGTAGAGGAGCTGGCTTACGTCTTTCAAATTGGAAGCTTGTATGGATACCCCCGAGGTCAATTCTATACGAAAGCTAAGAACAAGCTCAACTTCATCATTCCCAGCACTTCAAAGAAAGATCATGGCTGGAAGGAGGAATGGATTCTAATGGTTGATGATTGTGGCAACTCGATCTTCATCGGCGGGCACGAGTTCGAGGTCCCCACCACTTTCAATCAAAAACCATCATGGGATCGAGATTCTTTACCCTTTGAGTCTGAAAAAGTCTTGAAGGCCATCCTCGCCAAGAGTTATCTGAACTTGAAGTTTCCTACTATTGATCCCATCGATCCTCGCAGGGTGAATCAATACCTGTGCATCTTTCCTGCTACTCCTCGTAAGTAAAGTAATGTTGAGCTATCCTACTTCTGTTTCATTAACTAGTTTGGTTCTGAAGTGTTATTTTTAACAGATTGTTGTCGCTCCAGGTTCTCGCAATGCCCAACAAACTCGCATCCCTCCTCCTCCTTCTAGATTGAGTCAAGGAGCCCATTTGGCATCCTCGGAGAAAGAGAGGCCAACTATTCTAGTTGAGGCTTTACCTGCTCTTGCTCCGTCCCTTTCCCAACTTAGGTCCAATATGACGCTCCTCGCATCACGGGCTACCAAGGTGCAGGGTAAATGAGCCTCTGTTTCTTAAGCTGCTAATGCAGCTACTACAACTCTATCTTTAGTTGCCCCCACTACCGTTTCTACTTCTGCTGCCCCCGCTGTTAACTTACCAGATGTCAACTCATCAAGCTTTGAAAGACCCTGAGGCTGGTGTTGAAGATGTCCCTCCCGCTCGTCCGTAACATCAATCGTGCTCTTCCATGTTTGATGAGGTCTTTAGGTAGTTTGTCGCATCTTGCCCAGGTTGCAGTCTTTCCCTGATGGCTTTAATGCCTGTAAATGTTCTGATCACCAAGGATATGCCCTTTTGGCTGAGATAGCCATCATCTTTTATCTTTCATTGTAACGGCTAGCTTGGCCATTCTCTAATCCAAAACTTTTTCGATCTATAAGCTTTTCAAGTTCAACGTGGCTACGGGCCACCAGGTAGCCTCTCTCCATGACCGGGCTGCTACAGATGAGGCTGAAGCTAAAAATGCCATGAGGTTGCTGGTGCCGGCTCAAGCTCTAGTACAGCATATGACATCCAGCCAGAGGAGAATGGAGGCAGAGCCGGCCAAGCTTCATTGTGACCATAAGAGGTTGAAGTGGTCCATTGATCAAGAAACCCTTCACTCTGTACGTCGGGCTAAGAAAAGGGATACGTGGAAAGCTGAGGCTAAAATGCTAAACATCGAAACCATAATCTGCATGCCTTGGTGGCCAAGCTGCAAGCCGAGGCGGATGCCTCCTTCAGTGATGGGTATTTTTATGCCTCATATCAAGTTACAGAAGCTCTCCCTCTCCCTTTCGACCTATCCACCATTGCCAATTGGGATAGAGAGGAGATCATAGCTAGGGTCACAGAGATGTCTCATCCCGATGGTGATGAAGCGGACCCTTCTATCATGGTTGAAGTCAGGAAACTTTTGGTTATGGAAGATTTTCCCCCTTATCCTCCAATCCCGCCAGTCTCAGGTCCAGAGGAATCTTCAAGCTGGGTTCAGCACACGTAGCCTAGGGATATCCAACCGGAAGCCTGTTAAGATGCCCGAGCCCTTTTGGAATAACCCTTTGGAAAAGAGTTGGAGGTTGAGAATAGTGAAAAGGAAGCACCAGCTACCATTTAGGAAACGACCATCCCTTGAGGTTATGGTCATAGTTAACGAGGTCTTTAAGGAGGACCATGCGGAGCAACAGGTAGATGACCAGTTTCAGGAAAACGGGGTGGAAGAAATGGCCAACCAGGGTGAGCAACTACCGGATAAGGGGGTGATGGACGAGGACCAACAAGGTGGTGGAGCAGTAAGAGGTGAGTAGGAGGAAGCCAAAATTTAATATGGCCTGTTTTGGTTACTCGGAACCAGAGGTGGACACCTTGTTTTACTCATGACCAGCTTTATCTAACCCTTTTTTTATGCGTAGCTCAGAATCGGGGACTGGGCTTCATGAATGATGATTGTAGCATTACAAGGGAATAGGCTCCCTTACCATTAATGAAAACTAGTTAGGATTTCTTTCATGCTTGCTTTGGTTGGTCTTGATTATGAGCTTTTAAACTTGGCTGATAACTTCTTGCTTCATTTCTGTTAATAGTGAAATTTAGCCAGGGATCAAAAAGAAATTTTCCACCTATAATCGACAATCATTAAGCCCGAAAAGACAGTAATGCCACTCTGTAGGAGCAGGGAATGCCGGTTCAGCTTCAAAGCTACTAGAAGACAAGCAAACCGCAACCGGGATGACCCCTTACAAGAGTACTGGAAGCCGGGCTGCATCAGGCCATTTATCGGGGAACCTCGACTCTGAGGTCGAGCTCCATAACTGCCCCATAAATGCCAAGGGAAGTCTCCAAGCTCAAGAGAGCTTCGAAAGAAGCCCGTTGTCCATGCTGGACATAAAGGAAGAATCATGCCTAAATCTGCACTACCCCAGCTACCTCCTAGGAGGGTCTACAAGAGCACCTCAAGCCCCCAAGGGTCAGGGAAAATCCATCTTAAGCTTCTAAGAACAGAGCCAGAGCACGGATCTACCTCACTCTACGGAGCAACAGGCTGCTGACAGGGTGACCTCCATGAAGATCCATAGCAAGAGTACACACAGGATCATCTCCACATAATATTTATATGCATGTCAAGAGTTTAAATTTAAAAAAGGGAACAAACTTATCTTCGTCAACGATATCATCGAATCTGGAAAAAATTCAAATTTAAATAATGAATCCTACCCGATAAGGAGGGAACGGATTCATGAGATTACGGTAGAGTATTCGCGAACTAAAAACCTACTTGGACGATATATATATGTGAAGCCAAGCATGGTGAAAAGAAAAACGAACGACAGAGACAGAAAAACATAAACAACAGATATACACATAGAAGGAGGCCCTAAATTCTGATTTCAGAACACGGTCACCTTCATCTCCACTATTCAACAGGCACCGAGTTGCCACAACCCTACACCTCCTAGAGATTGTGAGCTAACAAGAGAGTTATTTATATCTTAAAGTGATATATCAATAATAGAGCTCCCATTTACTGTTATTACCACTCATCTCTCTCTTAAACAGGTCGGGGACCAACGGTACTGACCCCGGACACCGCTTTCGTGGTAGTGGTCTCGAGGGTGTTAACGCAAATTTCTCATCTCGAGCAAATTTCCCGACAACTATTTCTATCCTCTACCTGGACTCCGCCACCGAAATAATCCTGACTTAACTTAATCTGGTAAAGAAAAACTCTATATCTATTAAGGAAAAGACTGGTAGCTGAGTAGACACTAGCTCTAATTCCCAGCACTTGGTAGGAATTTATATCCTGTGGAGGATTCCCCTTGCAATGTATCTCGCATCCTTGATGATTCCTCGTACAAACATTAAACCATTCTCCCGTCATTCGGGAAGGTAACCTATCATGGCGACCTCAATCCTATAAACAAAACTGTTATTTAAGTTTGGATCCTTCTCGGATGGTAGTCCAATCATAGCATCAGAAAGGTTGTCGGCTACATCCTGGTCTCGAGATCTGGATGACAACTATACTCATACACTCAGACCCTTCTTGGGGGTGGTAGCCTGAATAAGGCATTAGGAGGGCTATCAATCTATATTCTGGATTCGAGATCTATACGACAACTATACTCTTACACTCAGACCCATCTTATGGGTGGTAGCCCGACCAAGTCATCAGGAGAGCTATCAAGCTATATTATGGTCTCGAGATCTGGATGGCAATTATGCTCTTACACTCAAACCCTTCTTGGCAGAGTGTGGTGCCCGGCCAAGACATCAGGGATAGTAAGGGGGCTTCCTCGATTGATCCCTGGTCTCGAGGTGGTTATGGTGAACTTGCTCGTGGAGAACTTACTTGGAGAAATTAACAGCTCATAGAGAATAAAATCAAAGATAGAGAAATTAACAACAAACTTTATTGATGATCAAAATGGAGTACATTATTGTTAAGAATTTTATTGAAACCTAAATGGAGGTAGTCTGCTCAAGAGTCCTGATCGTGCAAAAATTGTAATATATTTTAGCCCTCATTTCCTTAACCTCTGTCTCGTTTTCAGGTGTTTTTGCATCTCTTATGGCTCGTTTGTTATGTTTTTAAGCAATTAGGTACATTTTGAAAGAAAAGGTGAATGGTACGGAAACTGGATGAAAACAAGTCGAAATAGATAAAGAAACGCACCAGTGTGCAGGAAAATACGTGGGTCCTAGACCCACGCTTAACCGCGCAAGTGTCAGTGCATTTCACTTAAGCTGGGAGCGTATCAGCACCCGTACACTTGGAAGACACCCAAGAGCAAAATCAGAAGTATTAGGGCATTGCACAGGTCACTACGAGGGTCCAGACCCGTGCAAAACCCATGCATTTCTTGCGACAGGTCTGCCACATCAGCGTTATCAGACCTATTTTAGAAACCCTATCAATATATCTTGTTCTTATCATCTAAATGATGAATTTCTGGATTTAAAATCACTCATTTCTCTTCCAAACACTAACATCCACCAAATCTAACCATCTTCCATCTTCATCTACTCAAGGACACTAGGAGTTTCGATCAAAGCTTCAAAAAAGGATGAGTTTCTCACCATGGGTTTTCTCTATCTCTTTTCTCCTTGTTATTTCATTGTAATTGTCATGAGCAGCTAAACATCCCACTAGGGGATTGATGTGAACACTTGTGGATATTGGGCTTTGTAATTGTTAATAGCAAAATTTGGCTAGGGACCAAAGAAGAATTTTCCATTTCCAAGCTTTCATGCAAGGGTCCAAATTCGGGCTTATATGACTGGGTATCAAGGTCCTTGAGGTCGAGCTACTACGCAATCCTATAGGAGCAAGGCAAGGCCGCCCATACCACCTGAGCATCTCGCACGTGTCCAGGCTTACCAAATAAAGCCTGACGAGACCGCGTCAAGCTTCTTATACCAGAATAAAAGCCCGAAGCTAGGTCGACGTGAAAGGACCTAGGTCACTCGATATCAAGGTATCTCGTGACACTCTCCTAGAGCTTGCTACTATCTCTACTTTCAATACGAGACCTTCAAGGTGCTAAACTTGTCTTGCAAAAGCCCTACTGCCTCATCGAGGTATAATCTCGACCTGTCCAAGCATAAAAGAAATAAGCCCGTAAAGCCTCATCATCACCAAAAGTGCCAAGATCAACTAGAGATCCTGGCATGGTTAAATCAAGTAGCAAGAGCATTACTCAAGCGTACCTCTCCACCCTTCCAGAAGCAAGCCAAGGTCGCCTGTTTATGGCGAACACCTTACCAGGGCTTGCTAGGAAAGCTTCGCTACCCCATCGGATTCTAGCAAAGTCAAATCGAGCTCCACCGAAAGCCTTGTAAGGTCGAATCAAGCTCCATACAACTAGACTGGTACCTTAAGGTATCTCGCCCTCAGATCGATACCAAAGTACTGAGATACCAGCTTCGGGACCCATCCGGGGTATGCCTCCTCCATAAGGTAGAAAGAATAATATCAATAAGGTACCACGCCACTAGAAAATTGAACCAGAGTTCTCCTCCAAGAGAGAGGGTTGACTTTAATGATTACCATTAATGAGGTCAATCGTATTAATAGAGGTAGTCAACCCTATTAAATGACATGATCAACGCCATTAATAAGAGAATATTCAACTCTTTTAATGGCCACCATTAATGAAAGAGTCCAAAGAGGAAACAAATACCTTTTCCTCCATGATATCCTCCACAACCGATTATTGGGGATCAACTATAACAGAAGATCCCGCCTATCAAGGAAGGAAGAGTCCTAATAGGAAACAATCAAATCTTCTCCAAGATATTAGCTATAAGACGATCAACTACATTAAAGGAAGAATCGTATTCGATAAGGAAACGAAGACTAATTAAAGAGTCCTGGATTTGCATGCCAAGGTATTCACCATGTATATATGCATGTAAAAGGCATACTGAGGGATCTGATATCTGAGAAGAATGATGCTTCGTTTAAAGTTCTCTATAGATCATCATTGTATGTGTACCCCGACCAGGAAAATACTGGTATCGGTAAACACTCATTGTTGTAAGCTCTCCGGAGCATATACGTTGTACTACTTTGACATCTTTGTAACCTCCCTGTAGCATTGCATGATATATATATATATATATATATATATATATACAAGGAAGGGTATTCCTCCTTCCTCTGGATACTGCCTAGGGGTTTTTCAACATGTGATCACTCGTGATGCTTTTTCCCCCCTTGGTCAATCCACCTCCGTTTACATAAGACTTGTGTTTTTCCTATTATCTACTGTATTACGCATGTGTGTATGCGAGCTAGGTACCGACCCCATTAGTCCTAACTCTCCAATCTTTCTTACATGAGATCGGGAAACAACAACGAAGACCTAAGGAACCGAATCTAGATTCCTGCATCGTTGGACCTAACGCTCTTATCCTCTCATCTACATGCCAAAGTCGCACATCAAGATGAAGAGAAACCACCCTGACCAGTTCGAAGGGAGTCGAGGAGCTTTCCCATATCCTCTATGTGGAAGAAATCGAGCTCTTCGACACTGGAGCTAGATAAGCCCCCCTTCTTACTTGCTATCGAGGTCGGGGTATTACAGGAAGCAATCGAGCCCCAGAATAAGGCTTTGGGTACCAGGATGGGCTCCAACCCCGACCGAGGAACAAGGTCCATGATCACCCTCTTCGCACCAGTAAGGCAACCTCGAGCTCCCCAGATCTACTTCATAAGCACGAAGCTCGACGGGCGGGATGGCTTATCTCCTACCAACTGTTTCATCCTCCTTCATATTTATACAAGATCACCAAGGTACGAAAGGTACCAACCCCAGCCACCACCTCCGTGGTAGTGGTCTCGAGGGTGTAAGCAGGAATTCCTCACCCTGAGCAATTTTTCGTTTAACAGTAATAAACTCTATTTTCGTTCTATTAAATCTATCAGTTATGTTTCATTCATTGTTTAAATTGTTTCCCTTGATTGGTTTGTCTTTGATTATACACTGCTCTCTTAGCTAATTGATTGAGGGAATTAATTGGGCAGTTGATTAGGTATACATCTACTTGGTCTTCGTTAACTCATTTGCTTGTGTGGGTGATTGGGTATACATCTATTTAATCACCATATGCTAAATTGAACGGAAGAGTCAAACAAGAGTACATCCTCAAGTGAGACCCGAACTTAATAATCTCAAATTTTAATCTAATCTTGAATGGGTGATCAATTCTATACATCTAGGTTGGTTGCTTGTGATAGGTTAAGCATCAACACTATACATTGAAACAAATATTATGGTGTGTTTAATATTAATCTAGGGGGGGTGAATAGATTTTAATCAAATTTCTTACCCAATTTTCATTAATGGCCAATTCAGATGAAAATACCCATAACTAGTCATGATAATATCACAAGTGCAAAAAGTGCGGAATAATAAAAGACACTTGAGATATACATGGAAACCCTCCAACTGGAAAAAACCATGGGGTGTTAAGTGAGCCACACTCGAACCTCGAATTCACTAGTGATAATGGTGTTACAACCTAATCCCGGTAAGAGTGAACCTAGTCCAATTTGCTTGTGCTCGAAGCAACCTATTCCGGGAAACAACACAAGACTTACTTCTCAATGAAGAGATAAAATTGCCTATGTGAATATATGAAGATATTCAAAGAATAGACAATGCTAGGGAACCTTAGATGCTTATCTAAGATGATGAGATGGCATATAAAACAATCCTAAATATCAAGAACTAAATGACATATTCACAAAGCTTAACTAACATAGATCAAACAATCCTATGAAGCTATCACAATGCAACACTCAATCATTTCATCACAAAAAATCACTATTTGTATCTAGATTATATTCTAAGAGCATACAAATTAAAAAAAAAGATGGCTTGGTAAGGAAAACACTTAACTTATATGAAGATAGTAAGAGATTTACCGAACAAGATGTGATTATGCTTAACCATGTATGGATGCACTCTAAATAGACTTAGATAATGCAAGATGATGTTTTTAAGATCAAAGGAAAGGCTTGAGAGCATAAAGGTGAGTTTTTGGAAGATTTTTCTCTTGAAGGATGTTCTAAGAGAAAATAATGAAAAATGGAACGCTTTATATGATCTGAATATGAAGAGACATATTTATATGGGTCAAAAATGAAGTGTTGTCATTTTAATAAAATCTGCCAGATCAGTGTGAAGCGCGCCATGCAGTGACCCGTACACATTTGCGCTATGCCATACAAATGCCTGATCATTGGCCTCAACCAGAGAGATGAAAATTTCACACAATGAAATGCGCGGGACTTCACGGGTGTAGACCCACGCAAGTGTCTACACATTGACCTGACACCACGAGATTGAAATTCTCAATCTTCTCATTACACGGGTAGTGCACGGGTAGGGTACTCGTGCATAGACCCACACATTGCCCTGTTATAGATTTTCCAACATAAAAAAAATCCACCACACCAAAACACACAATGAAAGCAAGGTATGACAATGAAGCACATAAGAATACCAAGACAAATATAACAATTCAATTGCTAGAAGAATGTGTGTACGTGTAAGAGCAACACATTATACATGTCATTTCAAATGCAAAGATGTGATCAAAATAAACATGCAAGAAGAGTTATCAAATTATGAAAGCACACATATAAACACAACATATATTAACAAGAATTATGCATGAGATCTGAGTGTGTGCAACTATCTCTTCAAAGCAAGCAAGCAAGCACTTAGAATTTTACCTTTGGTGATTCTTCTCTTGAGGTCTTGAGAGCCTAAGCTACCCTTACATAAAAACCACAACATATTGATTGTTCACAAAATAAGCCAATCAATAAATGAGGACTTTACGATCTCCCCATTTGGCTATTTCCTGACAAAACCACCACTCACATTGATCCTCACAAAATAACAAATAAAGCACCGGGAAGATATTCTACATTACAAAGAGATATAAAAAAAATTCAATTCTTCTTAATCTTCAAACTCTTGTAGAATTATCAACCCTACACACAAAACAAAAACAAATACACTTTCCAAACCAAATGTATGTGAGATGATCAATTGAAAATAAAAAGCATTTGCATTTAGGAAAATAAGGACAACATCATACAATGTATGTGAACGCAATGCTCCTCCTCAAAGTGTTACTCCCCCTAAATGTAATCTCCCAAACATGTACTACTCCCCATTACCAAGTTCCCCTTTAAACCATTAAACCATAAGTTACTCCCCCTTTTTGTCATGATATAGGCGAAGAAGTAGTCCCTAACCAGGTCACTCAAGGCAAAGAGAGAAAGGAGCATACAAGATATTTTCATAATCATATACGCAATATTTATGCAACTCGATTAATAAGAGAGAAACAAAGAGATTTATTTTAAGAGAATGTGTTAACATCCTTTTTTGGCTAGGGTCCAAAAAAGAATGTTCCACCTTCCAGCCTTCAAGCAATGGTCTAAATCCGGGTCTACATAGCGAGGTATCGAGGTCTTCTAGGTTAAGTTACCTCACCCATACCTTCTGAACATCTTGCACGCATTCAGGCTCACCAATTAAAGCCCGACATGACCACATCAAGCTCTCAGTATCGGGATAGGAGCCTAAAGCTAGGTCGACAAGGTAAAAGGGTCATCTAACTCAAGGTACCAAGATTCCCGAGGTAGATATACCCAACGATTCCCCCAGAAGTATGCCGAGGTCATCAATCTCCCTTGAGCGTCTTACTTTTACCTGTATAAAACACTACCTAGCACAAGGTCGACACGGCGGGCTACCATATATCTCGAGGTACCAGGATTCACATGATCAAGGCATCTTGTGACCATCTTGGAAGCATGCATGGAGTATCCACTTCCATAGGATGTCCTTCTCAAACCCGGACTCATCAACTTTATCGCACTATCCCATTGAGGTATGTTTCTTATCTCTCCAGCATGAAGGAAGAAGCTCGTAAAAGCTTCTATGTGTTTGTGAAGCTCCAGTGTGGTCGAATCAATCTCCATACAACAAATATGGTACTTTAATATACCTCACCCTTAAATTGGTACCTAGGAGTACCTCGCCATCGGGATATCAAACCTTACTTCATGTAACCTCCATAAAGTACCTCATCTAAATGACATATAGAATCAGAGTTCTTCTCCAAGAGAGAGAGTTGACTTTCATGATTACCATTAAGAAGGTCAACCGTATTAATGAAGGTAGTCAACCCAATTAATGTGGTCAACTATCTGAATGGATGTAGTCAACCCTATTAATGAGGTAAATTATATTAGTAAAGGTAGACAATCCTATTAATGAGGTCAACTATATTAATGGAGGTAGTCAATGCTATTAACGAGGTCAACTGTATTAATGGAGGTAGTCAACCCTATTAATGGACACGATCAACGCTATTAATGAGAGAATATTCAACTCTTTATTGGCGATCACTAGTAAAAGAGTCCAAAGAGGAAACAAATACCTTTACCTTCAAGATATCCTCCACAACTGATTATTGGGGATCAACTACAACAGAAAATCCCACCTATAAAGGAAGAAAGAGTTCGAAGAGGAAACAAACACAAATTCTACAAGATATTTGCTACAAGCCAATCAACTACATTAAATGAAGAATCCTAATCAATATGGAAAAGAAGACCAATTCAAGAGTCCTAGTCTTGCACGCCAAGATAGTCACCATGTATAAATACACCAGTAAAAGGCATATGAAGGGGGTCTCTGATCGATTACAGAAAAGGCAAAAACTACTTACTCCAATACAGTCTCGATATTCAAGATTCGAGGGAGGATTCAACACTAGACTACATATGGGATCTGTAATCCAAAAATTGACCAGCTTGAGGCAAGTCTATATACTTCGTATTTGTTCTCTTTACATGATTACTACATGTATTACCTCATCCAGAAATATATCGGGATTGATTAACATTATGTTACCATTGTAAGCTATCCGGAGCGACTACGTTGTACTATTTCACCAATCTTGTAAGCTCCCTGGAGCATTCCTTTATATATACACAGGGAAGGGTATCCCTCCTTCCTCTGGATACTTCCTTGGGGTTTTTCAGCAAGTGATCATTCGTGATGCTTTTTCCCCCTTGTCAGTCTACCTTACTCTACAAAAGACTTGTGTTTTTCCTATTATCTATTGTATTATGCATGTGTGTACGCGGGCAAGGTAATGACCCCATTGGTCCTAGCTCTCTAATCGTTCATATATGAGATCAGGAAAAAATGACAAAGATTTAGGGAATCGGATTTAGCTCATACCCCGCTAAACCTAGCAACCTTTTTTTTTATCTACACACCAAGTCGCATATCGAGATGGGAGGAATCCACTAAACATGCGACTTTGTGTGTAAGGAGGATGATGTAGTAGATAAAAGACAAGCCATTCTGCCCGTCGGGCTTCGTGCTTATGAAGCAGATCTTAGGAGCTGGAGGTTCCCTTTTTAGTGCAAAGGGGGTGATCCTGGACCTTGTTCCTCGGTCGGGGTCAGAGCCCGTCCTGGTACCCAGAGCCTAGCTCTGGAGCCCGATTGCTTCATGTAATACCCAAACCTTGATTGCAAGTAAGAAGAGGGGCTTATCTAGCTCTAGTGTCGAAAAGCTCGATTTATTCCATAGAGAGGATATGAGAGAGCTCCTCGACTCCCTTCGAACTGGTCTGGGTGGTTTCTCTTCATCTTGATGTGCAACTTTGGCATGTAGATGAGAGGATAAGAGTGTTAGGTTAAGTGAGGTAGGAATCTAGATTCGGTTTCTTAGGCCTTCGTTGTTGTTTCCCGATCTCATGTAAGAAAGATTAGAGAGCTAGGACCAATGGGGTCGGTACCTAGCTCGCATACACATATGCGTAATACTGTAGATAATAGGAAAAACAAAAGTCTTATGTAGATGGAGGTGGACTAACCAAGGGGGGGAAACCATCATGAGTGATCACATGCTAAAAAACCCCTAGGGAGTATCTAGAGGAAGGAGGAATACCCTTCATTGTATATATATATCATGTGATGCTCCGACGAGGTTACAAAGATGTCAAAGTAGTACAACGTATATGCTCCGGGGAGCTTACAACAATGAGTCCTTACCGATACTGGTATTTTCCTAGTCGGGGTACACATATAATGATGATGTAGAGAGAACTTTTATAGAAGCATGTAGACATGCCTAGGGCTGGTCATTTTTGGGATAAGAAATTATATGGGCGATCTCCCCCGTGTGTTATCAGAGCTCAGATGTTGAATATTGAGTCTGTCTTAGAGCATGTATTTTAGCGTCTTCTGTCATCGATTGGAGACCCCTCCATATGCCTTTTACAGGCATATTTATACATGGTGACTACCTTGGCGTGCAAGTCCAGGACTCTTCAATTAGTCTTCGATTCCATATCGAATACGATTCTTCCTTTAATTTAGTTGATCGACTTGTAGCTAATATCTTGGAGAAGATATGATTGTTTCCTCTTCGGACTCATCCTTCCTTGATAGGCGGGATTTTCTGTTATAGTTGACCCCCAATAATCGGTTGTGGAGGATATCTTGGAGGAAAAGGTATTTGTTTCCTCTTTAGACTCTTTCAGTAATGGTGGCCATTAAAGAGTTGAATATTCTCTTATTAATGTCGTTGATCATGTCATTAATTGGGTTGACTACCTCTATTAATATAGTTGACCTCATTAATAGGGTTGACTACCTTCATTAACACAGTTGACCTCATTAAATAGGGCTGACTACCTCTATTAATATGATTGACCTCATTAATGGTAATCATGAAAGTCAACCCTCTCTCTTGGGGGAGAACTCTGGTTCAATATTCTGGCGGCGTGGTACCTTGCTGATATTATTCTTCCACCCTTACGGAGGAGGCGTACCCTGGATGTGTCCCGAAGCTGGTATCCCAGTACTTAGGTATCGATCTGAGGGGGAGATAACTTAAGGTACCAGTCTGGTTGTATGGAGCCTGATTTGACCTTACAAGGCTTTCGGTGGAGCTCGATTTGATAGCGTTGGAATCCGACGGGGTAACGAAGCTTGGTTGGCAAGCCTTTGTATGGTGTTCACCGTAAACAGGGGGCCTTTGGCTTACTTCTGGAAGGGTGGAGAGGTACACTCGAGTACTGCTCTTGTTACTTGATTAAACCATGACAGGATCTACAGTGGATCTTGGCACTTTTGGTGACAATGAGGCTTTACGGGCTTCTTTCTTTTATGCTCGGACAGGTCGAGATTATACCTCGATGAGGTAGAAGGGCCTTTGCAAGACAAGTTCGGCACCTTGAAGGTCTCCTAGTGAAAGTAGAGATAGTAGCAAGCTCAAGGAAAGTGTCACGAGATACCTTGATGTCGGGGGACCCATGTTCTTTCACGTCGACCTAGTTTCGGGCTTTTATCCTTATATAAAAAGCTTGACACGATCTCGTCAGGCTTTATTTGGTAAGCCTAGACACATGCAAGATGCTCAGATGGTATGGGCGGCCTCGCCTTGCTTCTTTAGGATAGCGTGGTAGCTCGACCTTGGGGAGCTTGATACTCCATCATATAGCCGAATTTGGACCCTTGGAGGAAGGCTGGGAAGTGGAAAATTCTTCTTTGGTCCCTAGCCAAATTTTGCTATTAACAGAAGTCCCCTCTGACTTGAACGCCGGTAAGTATTTGGGGTTGGAGTCTGAATCCTGTACTACATGAAGAATTTTGCTTGTCGCTTATTACTTGTAGCCAAAATCACTCACAGTGCTTGGCTTAGCGAACCAGGGTACTAGTCATTCCTGTTTTAGGAATCTTGGTACATTTGGCGAAGAAGATCCTGGTAGGCAACTAAGGCCACTTTCTCACTAGGTCTTTATACATATGCGAAACATAGGTGCATTGGGTGTACCTGTAAAATAAATGAGCGATGGCAGACAACAGAAGGGATATTCCATTTATGGAATTTTTGGTGCTTTAGTCAGTGTAAAATTTGGTAAGTGAGAAAGGTCACAAACCGTATTGCTCGATCATGTCGGATGAAACTCTAGTGGCTAATCTGAGAGCCTGAAATTTTTATTCCTGGAATTAGTAGGTAACTATGCCACCCAGACCTTTCCTAACGGGGTTGGCCCGGCCATGGCAACTGGATGACCTTTTGGTTGTCAAGTTTCATGATCTAGTAGGCAACTATGCTCTTACGCTCCGATCCTTCTTGGAGGAGGTCATCAGACCATGGCATTCAGAATGCTAGCTACCCTGGTCTTGGGATCCAGATGGCAACAATGCACTTATACTCAGATCCCTCTTGGGCATGGTAGCCAAACAAAAGCATCAGGAGTGCTATCTAGCTATTTCCTAGTCTCGAGGCTATCATTGTCGAAATACCATGGCATTCCTCTTGGAGTGATTGATCTGGTCGGAGGCATCAGGAGAGCTATCTAGCTATATCCTGGTCTCGAGATCTGGATGGCAACAATGCTCTTACACTCAGACCCTTCTTGGGGGTTGTAGCCCGACCAAGGCATCAGGAGAGCTATCTAGCTATTTCCTGGTGTTTTGATCCATATGGCAACTATGCTCTTACACTCAGACCCTTATAAGGAGTCGTAGCCCGACCAAGGCATCAGAAGCTATCTAGTTATATCCTCATATTTTGATCCGGATTGTAACTATGCTCTTACACTCAGACCCTTCTTGGGGGAGGTCACTCGACCAAGGCATCTGGAGAGTGAGCAAGCTTTTCAAGCCTTGAAGAAATATCTGTCAAGCCCTCCGCTACTGGTCAAGCCAAGTCCTAGGGAAAAACTGCAAATCTATATGGCCGTTTTAGAGACTGTAGTAGGTGGAGCCCTGGTTAAAGAATGTGGAGATAGGGTCCAGCGACCTATCTACTACGTGAGCCATGCTTTAACCAAACCAGAAAAGAATTATACCTGTTAACGGAAAAATTGCTCAAGATGAGAAATTCCTACTAACACCCTCGAGATAACTACCACGGAAGTTGTGGCCGGGGTCGGTATCGTTGATACCTAACCTGTTTTAGAAGTAAACAAGAGGCTAGATTGCAAGGATACAAATGGGAGATTTATTATTGATTACTTGCTTTAATATACAGATTACTCTCTCATATGCTCACAGTCTCTCTAGGATCTAGAAAGTTGGTAATTTCGTGCTTGTCCAATAGTGGAAACGAAGGAGGCAGTGTTCTGAACATAGAATTTAGGCCTTCCCCTCTTTTTTTCTTTTCTTATATCTGTCATTCTTCCTCTGTTTTTCTCGTCGCATTCTACCTCTTTTTTTTTGTATATCTTTTGCATGTCATGCTTGGCCCTATTTATATCTGGTCCAAGTAGGTTGGAATTCTCTGATATCCTGTCACGATTCTACGAATCCGTTTTTTCCTTATCAGGGGGGATCCTTTATTTAAAAGTTGTTGACCCCGATTAAATACCGGAGAAGATGATATGGTTAACGAAAATGAGTTTGTTTCCTTTTAGGAATCAAACTCTTGACTCACACGTAAACAGAATTTAATGTTGGTTATCACATAGATATGATCTTGTATGATATCATCGCATGGCTTTTCATGGAGGTCACCGAGCTAACTGCCTATCGTCTCATAGAGCGAGGTAGATTCATGCTTCGACTCTATTCTTAGAAGCTCGGGATGGATTTTCCCTGATCCTTGAGAGCTCGAGGTGCCATTGTAGACATTCCTAGGAGGCAGCTGGGGTAGTGTAGATTTAGGTGTGATTCCGCTTTCATGCTCAGCAGAGACAGCGGGCTTCTGGTGAGGTTGGCGGGCTTCTGTCTAAGACTGCTGTTAAGTTTGTCCTCTGAAAGTCTTAATTCGGAGGAAGCCACTTTTCTTGTCAGGCTTCTCTCGAATGTCACTTGAGCTTGGAGACCCCCCTTGCTTTCACGGGGTGGTTGAAGAGCTCGGCGTCAAGAACCGAGGTTCCCCGATAAGTGCCTTGGAGAAGCCCGGGTTCCAATGTTCGTGAGGGGGCTCGTCCTGGTCACGCCTAGCTTGTTTTTTAATAGTTTTGAAGCCACACCTGTCTTCCCTGCTCCTGCGAGGTAGCTTTATGGTCTATCCGGGCTCCATGGATGTTGATTATGGGCTTTGACTTGTGGCGGGAAAGTGGAAAATTTCACTTTGACCCCTGACCAAATTTTACTATTAGTAGAAGTCCCCTATGACTTGAACACCGGTGTTAAAGTTGGGGTTGTAGTCAGATTCCTTGTTTAATTGGGAAATTTTTCAGTTATAAAACTAATTAATGAGAGTGAAATCTTCTCATTAATTACACAATATCGAATTTGAAACAGTGTTTTTTCGAGGAACAAACGGCTGCAAAACAGCTTCCTCCGTGGCTTCAAGTGATCTTCCCGAGGATATCGCCGATACCATTCCTCTTAACCTCTATTTAAACTCGTCCTTACCGTCACTTTCTTCACAGTTTCTCAAATTTCAAAATTTTAGATTCCTTCTTTCCTGCTTTCCTCTACCGATTTCCCTTTATCTTCCGTTTACTTCCAAGTTCTTCTCACCCATCAATGTCGAGTTCCTCAGACATTATCGAAGCCTTGGTTGAGGGCACCAGAGGCTCTAACCTTTTTCCTCGTAAATAGGTGTGAGGAATTTAGAGTGACGAGGAATCTTTATCGGTCACCAGCCCTGTCTTTCTAGCAGGAAGGTCTCTATTGTCTCCAACTTCTTGAACCAGCCCGACAACCCTTTAAACCTAGTTGACAAGGATTCTGATACTGGGGAGAGAGTCGAAGCTGTCGGAAAGGTTCAGGTTACAGTGGCAGAGCTTCCTTTCGAACCCAGGGTCATCCCTAATTCCACCTTTGACACTCAGTCGATTAGCCACCTTCGGGATAAATACGGAATACTTGACCTCGTTTCTCTCACCATCACGACATAAATTATGACATCTTTAGCCCGCATAAAGGCGTACTTCCCATTCATGTTGCAGCTTTCGAGAGCGGGGTGAGGCTCCCTCCTTATCCTACCCTTCGGCGGGCTTTCGACGCCCTTTTACTGGCTCCGCTTCAACTAACACCCGACTTTTGGAGGCACCTAGTCGGCTACCTCATGCTATGAAGGGAGCAGTGGGAGATGAGCAGCATAACTAAAGAGCCCGGGGTAGAGGAGCTCGCTTTCCTTTTCCAGATAAGGAGCCTAGCAGGGGTCCTTCGAAGTCAATTTTATGCCAAAGCCAAGAACAAATTTAACTTTATCATCCCTGGGGCTTTAGGGAAAGACCCCGCTTCGAAAAAAGAGTGGATACTAGAAGGGGGAGATTGGGGGAGCTCTGTTTTCATTTACTGGCATGAGCTCGCGGTCCTCACTGCTTTCAGTGACAAACCCTCGTGGGATCGGGACTCCTTGCTCGTTGAGTCTGAGGCTGTGTTGAAGACCATCCTTACTAGAAAATATCTGAATTTAATTTTTCCAACTGCTGAACCCTTAAACCCCCGCAAGGTGAACAAGTACCTACGGATCTCTGATGCTACTCCTCGTAAGTATCCTGCTCTATCACACTTATGGATTGTTGGATGGTTCAGTTCTGATGGTCTTAACCCCTTTCTTAACAGTGTTTGTTGTTGCTCCAACTTCTCGCAGGGACCGGTAAGCTAGAACCCTTCCTCCTCCTTCTAGATCCTCCCCGGGACCTTTCTCGACTGCTTAGAAGAAAGGGTGGTCAACCGTTAGGGCTGCTACCTCGCTCGTTCCTGCTCCATCGCCTTTCTAGGTGAAGTACAAGATGGTTATTCTTGCGTCTTGGACAGCAAATGCTCTAAACCGAAAAGGGCTAGCTTTCTAAACCGCTGGTACACCCACCTTTGCCCCCTCATCAGTGGTTCCTGCTTCAACTGATGCTTTCCCAGTCATATTATCCCTTTCTACTGATCCAGCTGCATCCCGGATAGTTCAGGTTCTTAGGGATCCCGAGGCCTAGACTCTTGAGATCGCCCCCTCTCGCTCCTACCAGCAATCGAGCTCGGCTTGTCAGAACGAGGTCCTAAAGCAATTCGTTGCATCCTGTCCAGGTGGCGGGCTTTCTGGGATGACCTCAATGCCCGTAGACGTCATGGTTACCAAAGGGTATGCCCTTCTAGCCGAGGTAATCGTCGCTTTTACTTCCTCATTCAGTAGCTTGATTTATCATTTCCTAACATGGATTCCCTTTGTAGGCCTTCAAGTTTCAAGAAGCCATGGGACATCAGGTGGCTTTACTCCATGATCAGGCAGTTAAGGCCGAGGCTGAGGCTGAGGCTGAGGCTGAGCGAGCCATAGGGTTGCTGGCGTAGGCTCAAATCCTGATCCAAGAGATGACCTCTAGCCAAAAGGGAATGGAAACACAACTGACAGAGCTCTAGTGCGACCACGAGAGGTTGAGGGGGGCCTTTGATCAAGAAACTCTCCGGTCGAAGTGACGAGCCAGCCAGCGGGATGACTGGAAGGGAGAGGCTCAAATACTAGATGTCTAGAACCAAGCTCTGCAGGCCCAAGTTACCAAGCTCCAGGCCGAGGTAGAAACGTCTTTCAATGAGGGGCATTTCTATTCCTTATTTCAGGTTGTGAAAGCCCTTCCCCTCCCATTTGATCTTTCCAGTATCGCCGGCTAGGACAGGGAAGAGGTCATGTCTCAGGCTGTAGAGATGTCTCGCCCTAGAAATGATGAAGCAGGCCCTTCTACTGGGGAGGAAACTGGGAAGTGGTTTGAATTACCAGATCCGCCTCCTTCTGTTTTGAATTTCCCAATGTCGGGTCCTGGCGAATCCTTGAGGGGGGTCCAACTCAAGGAGCTAGAAAGAGGCCTTATTGAAGCCCGACATCTTTCCATGATGGTTTTAGAAGAGGAGACAGCGGTGGAAGAGATCTTGCCAGAGTCAGTGGCCCATCTTTTTGATGCAGTCATACCGCCCGAGGTTATGGCGATGATCGATGAAGTTGTTGAGGAGGACCTCGCTGAGCGTCAGGCAATCGAGGAGCATCCTCAAGAGGAGGTGGGGAAGGCGGTAGAAGCTGCCAACTAGAATGAGCCACCACCAGAAAAAGGAACAGGGGGCGAGGTTCATCCAGTGGAAAAGAGGGCTGGAGGGCATCTAAAGGATGCTGAAGTTTGAATTTTGAATGGTCGAAAAAGGGGGTGGGCATCCCATCTTTACCCGTGCTTGATCATTCACCATTTCAGGGGTTTGGCAACCTGTTTACTGTAGCCTTACTGGGAATAGGCTCCCCCATTTATTAATAAAGCTTAACTTGAGATCTGGTTCACATTTTGACTTACATGTACTTGCTTCTTTTCTGATCTCCCTCTAGGTTCAACCTTTGTTGCAAATGGACTTAGTATGGGAAGAATAACAGGATAAGAACATTGCTCAAACGTGAAAGCAGACAGCTAGCTCGGGCTTTCTAACTACCAAGACTTACAGCTTAACGTCTTTAGTTGATAGTCCCTTGTTTGATCGTAAACCTGTTATAGTAAGCAATCACGCGTACAAGGAAAATTAGTAACCAGTAATAACTGGGGTATTTATAGTTTAAGTAAATCGAGCCTTCCATCCTTGAGCCCTTTCAAGGGGTTGTAGCCTGAGGGAGGCATCAAGTAAAGAACTGTTCAGCCCTCTCTTAGGCTAGGGATCGGGATGGCTTTCGCACTCTTAAACTCGAATCCTTCTTGGTGGTGGTAACCTGACTAAGGCATCAGGAGGGCTCTCTAGCTACCTCTTGGACTTGAGATCAGGATGATAGCTATGCTCTTACACTCAGACCCCTCCTGGGGGTGGTAGCCTGACCAAGGCATCATGAGGGTTATCTGGCTATTTCTTGGTCTTAAGATCTGGATGGCAACTATGCTCTTACACTCAGTCCCTTCTTAGGGGTGGTAGCCCGACCATGGCATCAAAAAGGCTATCTAGCTATTTCCTGGTCTTGAGATCTGGATGGCAACTATGCTCTTACACTCAGACCCTTCTTAGGGGTGATTCCCTGACAAAAGCATCATGAGGGCTATCTGGCTATTTCCTGGTCTTAAGATCTGGATGGCAACAATGCTCCCATACTCAAACTCTTCTTGGGGGTGGTAGCCCAACCAAGGCATCAAAAGGGCTATCTAGCTATTTCCTGGTCTTGAGATATAGATGACAACTATGCTCTTACACTTATACCCTTCTTGGCGGGGGGTAGTGCTCGGCCGAGGCATCAAGAGTGGAGAGGGGGCTTCCCCGACTTACCTCTGGTCTTGGGGTGATAATGTTGAATTTCCCACGTAGACTCAAATCATTGTATAACATAGTTGAAAATGGAGAAAATAAGAAAAACAGACTTTATTGATATGAAAGATGGAGTACATTATTGTTGGAGATAAAAAGAAACTAGGCAGAGGCTGCCTGCTCATGAGTCCCCTGTTCAAGGGTAGAATTTTCTCAAGTGATCTGCATTCTAAGTATGATCGTTGAGCCGACCATTCATATCTTCGAGCTTGTATGTCTCATTACGGATTACCATCTTTATTAGGTATGGTCCTTCCTTGTTGGGCCCTAGGACCCTGTCTGACCACTTCCTGGTATTCAACGTTACTTTCCTGAGAACTTGGTCCCCTTCTTTGAAGTTTCGGGCTTTAACCCTCCTGTTGAAGTACCTGGCAATCCTGCTTTGGTAGATTGCTACCTTCTCGGCTATTCAATCTTATTTCTCTTCCAGGAGGTCCAAGCTAGCTCGGACCTTACTTTCATTTCTCCCCGGTTCAAAATGTTGGACTCTAAAGGAGGTCAATTTGTGCTCGATATGTAGGACTTCTTCAACCTCGAAGGCTAATAAGTAAGGTGTTTCCCCGGTAGTCATTCTCTTTGTAGTGCGGTAAGCCCAGAGGACCTTGGGAAGCTTTTCTACCCATCTACCTTTCTTTTGCTGTAGTTTTTTCTTCAACAACTTCTTAATGGTTTTGTTCGTGGATTCTACAAAACCGTTGGTCTGAGGGTGGGCTACTGAAGAAAACCGAAGGTCGATTCCAAAGCCTTCATAAAAATCTTTGAATCGGCCATTATCGAACTATTTTCCGAGGTCAGCTATAATGGCAAGGAGGTTTCCGAACCTGCAAACTACATTAGCCTTGATAAATCTTGTTTTCTTTTCTTCTGATATCTAGGAGAGGGGTCCGGCTTTGACCCTTCTTGTGAAATAGTCAATTGCTACGATAGCATGCTTGGCTTGACCCGGAGCGGTAGGAAGCAGTCCAATCAAGTCGACTCCCCATATAACAAAAGGGTATGGCGAGCTAAGGGACGGCAATAGCTCAGAAGGGAGGTGACTCAAAATTGTGGCCTTCTGGCATGCCTCACAGGATAGAACCAAGCTCTTCGCATCTTGATGAATGGTTGGCCAATAATATCCCATGCGGAGAATCTGATATGTCAATGCCTCTCCACCAATGTGGTTCCCGCATTCCCCAGAATGAACCTCTCTCAAAGCCCACTTGGCAACTTCTGGGTGTAGACATCGGAACAGGGGAAGGGATCTTCCCCTCTGGTATAGATGCCCATCCACTAAACAATACCAGACCGATAGCCTTTTGACTCTCCTAGCTTGATCAGGCTCTCTGGGAAGTTTCCCATCCTGTAGATAATCCATTATCGGATCCATCCAGCATAGTTATCGAACCAAGGTATAAGCGTCCTTACCTGTCATTGTGCTAGGTAGGGGGATCATTTGAAGAGGGACTCCATGGGGTATGGTCTGTCCACCATATGTAGCTATCTTGGAAAGTACGTCAGCTCGATGATTCAGTTGTCGAGGTATCTGCTCAATTTTGAATCCCTTAAATCAGCTCTTGAGTTGTTGAACCAATTTCAGGTAAGCGATCATATTATCCCCTTTTTCCTGATAGTCCCTGGAGACTTGGTTGACCACGAGTGAAGAGTCGCTATTAATATTCAGGTAATTAACCCCGAGCTCAATGGTTGACCTTATTTCGGCTAGAAGGGATTCATACTCTGTCTCATTGTTCGTTACATTAAATTCAAATCTTAAACAGTGGCAGCACTCAGTTCCTTCTGGGTCGATTAAGACTATGCTCGCTCCTCCCCTGACTTGCTCGGAAGCTTCATCAGTGTAGAGGATCCACGACTCGTAACCTTCCGACCAGTTGTCAGATTTTGGGATCCTCTCGGGGGTTACATCATCTACCGTGGCGGTTGCTTGTCCTAAAGGTACAGAGAGCTTTGCTACAAAGTCTGCTAGTGCCTGAGCTTTTATTGCGGTTCTAGGCTTGTACCTTAAATCAAACTGGGTAAGCTCCAGGGCCCATAAAACCAGCCTTCCAGAAACATTCGGCCTTTGTAAGAATTGACGAAGGGGGTTGGTTCCTCACCACTGCTACTGAATAAGCATGGAAGTAGGGACAAAGCTTCCTGGCCGAGGTCACCAAGGCGTAAGCGAGCTGCTCCAACAGAGTATAGTTCTTTTTGGGCTTGGTTATAGCTTGACTCACACAGTAAATAGGTTGTTGGACACTGTCCCTGTATTCCTTGACCAAGGCTTTGCTTACGGCGGTTTTTGAAATGGCCAAGTATATTTGAAGCTCTTCTCCAGGACTTGGCTTAACAAGCAGTGGAGGGCTTGATAGGTATTTTTTCAAAGCTTGAAAAGCTTGTTCGCTCTCCTGATCTCATTTCATGTTTATTCCCTACTTGATGGCTTTAAAGAATGGTAGACATTTATCGGTACACCGAGAGATAAATCTATTGAGCATTGCTACCTGTCCGGTCAAGACTTGAACCTATTTAAGATATGTGGGGGATTCTAGATCCAGGATAGCCATAATCTTTTTCGGGTTAGCCTCTATGCCTCTCTCATGAACCATGAAGCCTAGAAACTTCCTTACAGTTACCCCAAAAGTGCATTTGGAAGAGTTCAACCTCATCTTGTTCTCCCTTAGGATCATGAAGGTTCTACGAAGGTCATCCAGGTGGCCTTCCGAGGTTGAAGACTTGGTGATCACGTCGTCGATATACACCTACATTGACCTTCTGATTTTGGGCTTGAACAACCGATTGACTAGCCACTGATAAGTAGCTCCAGCGTTCTTGAGCCCGAAAGGCATCACCTTATAGCAGTACAAGCCTTGCGCTGTGATGAAACTAGTATTTTTGTTGTCCGTGCGGTGCATCATTGTCTGATAGTACCCTGGAAATGCATCCATGAAGCTCAGAAGCTTGTTTCTAAAGGTAGAATCGACCAGCTGATCATTTTTTGGTAGAAGGAAGCAGTTCTTCGGGCATGCGGTCGGTGTAATCTACACACATGCACCACTTTCCATTTGCCTTTGTGACCATGAACACGTTGGCCATCCACTAGGGATAACGTGCTTCTCGAATGAAGCCCACCTGGGTAAGTTTGTCCACCTCTTCCAAAACCGCAACATTTTTTTCAGTGTTAAAGTGGCACCTTTTTTGTTTAATCGGTTTGAAGGTCAGATCCACTGCCAATCGATGAGCAGCTAATGTCATCGGGATCCCTAGCATCTCAGCATGACTCCAAGCAAAAATTGTATGGAAAAAAATGTTTAGAAACGCAGCGGAAGCGTGAGAAAAAACGAGATTAGGGTTTGCGTATAAAAAAAATTCCCTTTTATGCAACGAGAACCTTAACCCTAGATTAATTTATGTATATAAAAGTATCGTACCATTTTCGCGTGACGATTGAACAAGCGCCGAATTGATTCCACAAAATCTTCCAATCCAATCACGAACGTGAATCACCTAGGAGTGTGGGCTACCTTTCTTTAAATTGTATTCCTGAGGATGGAGACAAAGCAAATATATTTTCTTTGTAAGTTACAAATATCCTGCAAGAGAAAAATCCAAGAACGTTCGGTCACTTGTGAATTATCAATCAATTCGATTGTAACTCGTGTGAACCCTGATTCGATGTTGTACACAAAACCCTTTTGATGTAAAGGATATTAGTATACTATCGAATACAAAAACGTTCCCGTTTTTTCTCTAATTGGCCCAATTCACACACTATTGATTAGAGATGATCGAATTTTGTCTAGAGTAAAATCAGATTTTTCTCCCTCAAAATTCCTGTGATGGCCGAAACTTTTTCTTTCTCAAATAAATCTTGGCTGAAATTACCTCTAATTGCCTTAGGGCTGGTTGAATTTATCATTCACATATATATAGGTTCATAAATCCTTTCCTAAGATGGATTCACTTGGTTGGCAAGAATCCTTTACTTAGGTGGATTTATTTGGTAGTTAGAATCCTTATCTAGAAGGAAATCTATCCTATCCTATATTATACATGTGATGAACAAAATTCCCTTGTTTGAAGTAGATTAGGAGTGTTTAATCTCTGCTAATAAAGATTACTTGATGGACAAGAATCCTATCCTTAGGTAGATTAACTTGGTGGTTATGAATCCTTTTTAAATAAGAATTCTACCACTAAGTAGTTTTACTTGGTGACCAATAATCTTTTTCAAAAAGAATTCTTTCCTACACCAAGACTCCTAATCCTACTCAATAGTGTGTTTGTAACCATATTAAAGAGTTCCTAATTTGATTAGATAAATAACTTCTTTTATTTATCTACTTATCAAATATAGTCTTTAACATTAACTATACTACCAACAATAGTATAGTTTTAGGAGACCATATCCTAATAGGAAAAGATTTTGACTTTCAATTAAATAATTAATTAATCAACAAATTAATTAATTTCTATTTAATTAAATAATAATAAAATAAAAATAATATATTAAAGCTATTATCCATAGCCATTGCCGCCCATACCTAGTATAAAGGCCATATATTATTTTTCTCATTTTATTAAATCCGTTGGACCTAAATAAAAAGTCCACATGTGAACTAGACCTATTCTTACAAAAAGAAACAAGTTCACATGCCTTATTACAATTCTAGATGGACTCTTATTGGTCCGGTATAATATATCAAGTGATCCATGCAAGTTTCTGTGGATTGGGGATCTTGGCGGGCTATCTAAATTTAAGCTCCAATAGACACAACCCAATCACAATCAAAAAATGATTCACTTAGGTTCAATCTATTTGATTTTAGTTCATTCCACTAAAGAACTAAAATTGAACTCTTAAATAAAGATAGAATAAGTTGATGTTACTCATTCATACCCTAGATAACCTTATTGGAGAAAGTGTATCCTCGTGAAGAATAACAGTAATCACCAAGAACTCATATACCGCCTATAGCTCTCCAAGTTACCATATTTACTCATATGACCACATTTTGAACTTGGATATTTTGACTTGTCCAGAAGCCATGTTTCAATAGACACTATTGAAAACTTAACGTTAAAATTTGATATCCAATACCTCAAAACATCCATATGATGGTATTCTACTCTCATTCAATAAATGGAGCCACGATGTCCATATCTATAAATGAAGTCCTCTATCGATTAACAAATGAATACCACCAAACTATCGAGGATAGACTATGCTATATAATCGTACTCATTGATAGCTCAAATGACAACACTTGCAACCATAAGTCCATCATTTATCTTAGGATTGAGATAGACTCTCTGATTGTCTTCAAATGAAAACTTTTATCCATTGACGGTTCTAGATAAAGTATTTCATTTTGATCCTATTCAATGCACCCAGTGCACTAGATTCTTTTGCCCAAAGACACCTCACTTTCAAGATTTTAGACTCATCATAACACATTTGATCCCACTCAAATGCTAGCAAAAGAATCTACAACTTTAACAAGATGAAGGCGCCCAACCTTCTATCTTAAGTTGTGAATATTATTCAAGACTAACTAAAGAATTGTGTCTACCTCATACATATCTAGATGTATGAACAATTATTCTTTTCTCATAGTCTTTTGACCTTTTGATTATTTACTTTTGACAATTATAATAATTAAACTATTAATGCTATAAGATTTGTTAAACTAGAAATCACTTTATTCATACGAAAAGATTGTTAATTACAATATTACACTCTTGCTATCGAGCATAGTCCTAACAATCTCCCATTTGCTCTATAGCAAATGTGTCATATCTCTCATCCCTATGTTCTCTAGATGCCCATCAAAACACTTTTATGGAAGAGCCTTTGTAAGGGGATCCGCTAGATTTTCTGCTGACGCGATCTTGGTAATCGTCACGCCACCCTTATGCACAATTTCCCTTAGAAGGTGATACTTTCTTTCAATGTATTTCCCTCTCTTATGACTTCTTGGTTCTCTAGAATTAGCCACTACTCCACTATTGTCACAATAGATAGTGATCTGCTTATTCGCATCAGGAACCACTTCCAAGTCAATCAAGAATTGGCGGAGCGAGACAGCCTCTTTAACAGCCTCGTATGCAGGCAACATTCTCAGCTTCCATGGTGGAATCAGCAATACAAGATTGCTTGATACTCCTCCATATGGTTGCCCCTTCTCCAATGGTAAACATAACTCCTGATGTCGATCTCCTGAAGTCAGAACCTGTATACCCAACGGGAATTAAATCCCCTCCAGAGTATACAAGCATATAATCTCTCGTTCTCCTTAGATACTTGAAAATATGCTTGACTACCGTCCAGTGATAAGGACCAGGTTTCGATTGAAACCTACTAACTATGCCCACAGTAAAACAAATATCTGGTCTAGTGTAGAGCATTGCATACATGAGACTTCCAACTGCCGAAGCATACGGAATCCTACTCATGAATTGCTCTTAATGCTCATTCTTAGGAACTTGTTCCTTCGAAAGTTTGATTCCATGCCTGAAAGGTAACATACCTTTCTTGGAATCATGCATGGAAAACATAGATAAGATTTTATCTATGTATGAAGCCTGGGATAATGCAATCGTTCTATTCTTTCTATCCCTTATGACTTGGTTCTTCTAAGTCCTTCATATCAAATTGTTTTGCTAACCATTCTTTTATTGATGTCAATACACCTACATCGTTTCCGATGAGTAGTATATCATCAACCTAAAGAATTAGGAAAACCAACTTGTCGCCTTTAATCCTTTTGTATACACAAGGTTCATCAAGGTTTTGAATAAATCCAAAACCTTTTACAGCTTCATCGAACCTTATGTTCCAGGATCTGGATGCTTGCTTCAATCCATATATTGATCTTTGCAACTTGCATACCCTTTCCTCTTGGCCCTTTTCAATGAATCCTTCTGGTTGCATCATATAAATGCTTTTATCAAGACTTCTATTAAAGAAAGCTGTCTTGACGTCCATTTGCCAAATCTCTAGGTCTAGAGATGCCGCAATGGATAAGAGCATCCTAATGGATTTAAGCATGGCCATAGGAGAGAATGTTTCTTCATAATCGATACCTTTCTTCTGTGTATAACCTTTAGCTACCAATCTAGCTTTATAGGTTTCCACCTTTCCATCCATTCCTCTTTTCCTCTTGTATACCCACTTGCACCAGATGGGTTTTATCCCAATAGGCAAGTCTACAAGAGACCAGACTTTATTTTTGAACATATATTCAATTTCGGATTGCATTGCCTTTTGCCAATGGCAACTATCAACATCTTCCATTGCATCCTTGTACGTATAGGGATCATTGTCGTCTGGAAGATTCTCTACAGATTCTCCTAGACCGATGTATCTCTCGAGTTATCTAATAACCCTCCCACTACGATAAGGTATGGTAAATTGTTGATCTTGTATTGGTACGGAACTTACAATTGGGCTTGGTTGCGAAACCTCTTGTGGAATTGTATCTCCTAAAAGCTCATTTAGGACAATTCTACTTTTAGGCACAAAATTATTCATATAGTCCTCTTCTAGAAATTTGGCATTTGTTGAAACAAATACTTTAAGATCTGAAGGTCTATAAAATTATTATCCTTTTGTTCCTTTTGGATACCCTACAAATATGCATGTTTCTGAACGGGACTCCATCTTATCTGTCTTTCCATTTAACACATGCGCAGGACATCTAAATATCCTTAAGTGTTGTAAACTAGGCTTTTGGCCAGTCCACAACTCATGCGGTGTTTTATGAACTGACTTAGATGGTACATCGTTTAGAATATGCATGGCAGTTTGTAAAGCATATCCCCAAAAAAAACTAGGGAGCGTTGAATAACTCAACATAGACTTAATTATATCCAAAAGAGTTCTATTTATCCTTTCTGCCACCCCATTTTGTTGAGGTGTGCCTAGTGCAGAAAACTGAGAAATTATTCCATTATCAATAAGATATTGCTGAAACTCACCAGATAGATATTCTCCACCACGATCAGACCTCAAGATTTTTATACGTTTCTCAAGCTAATTTTCCACTTCAGCTTTAAATGCTTTGAACATAACAAAAGCATCCGACTTATGTCTCATGAAATACACTTAGCCAAATCTTGAGTGATCATCTGTGAAAGTGATGAAGTACTCATATCCACCTCTAGCTTGAATGCTCATAGGTCCATACACATCAGTGTGTATCAATCCTAAACATTCAATGGCTCTTGTGTCTTTTGTCGTAAACGACCTTTTGGTCATTTTACCTTCCAAACAAGATTCACAAGTTGGTAGATCATCAACCTTTAAGTCACTTAGAGGTCCGTCACATACCAATCTTTTAATCCTATTAAGGTAAATATGACCTAGGTGCAAATGCCATAGGTAGGTTTCATCTTTTGATAATTTTACTCTTTTATGATTGGGTTCCGTTGATTCCGTGTCTAACAAGTGAGAGATATTTCCATACAAATAAAATAAACCATTTTCCAATGTACTTTTGAAAATAAATTTTTTATTCTTACTAATAATAAAACCTTTATTAAAAGTACCCGAATATCCAAATTTATTTAGACAAGAGACCGAAATTAAATTCCTCTTGAATATTGGTACACAATAAACGTTTAATATATCTAAATGCCTATAAGAATCAAAATTGATTCTAATATCTCCCACTACACTAGTAGACACCAACTCTCTATTTCCTAAATGCAAGTTGAATTCATTCTAATCCAGTCTATTCCTTTGACCCTTTTCACCACAAAAGAAACACTTTCCTTTGATCTTGGTTACTTTCTTGGTATACTTCTAAGAAGGCTCAAGTTGCTTTTTCTTCTGTTATCTCTTAACCTTCTAACGGGTCTTAACAGTAGCAACTTTACCAACCATATGAATCCTTGTCTAGAGACATCATAATATCGGCAGCAGTCTCCATTCCGTCATGTTGCTGTTGTAACACGTTGGAGATGATGGCCATAATGTAACGTACATTTAGCCATCTCATCTAAAGACTTCCACTACTGATACTCATCTCTTTGCTTCCTGAGTTAGATTCATTAGTTTGGTGGTTAAGGAATATACATAATGAACTTATACTTTTCAGCTTGCAACAACAACCTAATATTCCTTTTCCATGTGACATAATTATCACCAGTTAAAGTATTATCTTTTAGGATATTGATTAGGGATGGGGTCATGATTTCTTTTTAATAACAAAATTATATAAGTAAACAATCATGATATAGCACTTTTGAATATTTATCTTGAATTAAATGAAATAATTCAATCGTAAAAATTCAACGGTGATCCAACACCCATAAATGTTACGCCTCCTTTGGGAGTCCGCACCATTTATTAGTTGAACTAGGTCCCACCTAATTGTTAACATAACAACCAATGTTTTATTTTTAGCCTTGTGATTTTATTAACAAGAACTTGGGAGGATATTAATAAACTCACATTGAGTGTGTTACCAAGTTATCGACCTTCAATAGAATCCCTCATGAATATCACTCCTTTGGGAGTAGATATCGTTTGGGCGAATTGTCTAGTCTAGTCTATCCTTGCAAGGAAGTATCTTGCTAAATTCCATTCATGAATACCTCTTTGGAGGTTATTCACGAAACATAAAGTTCAACTAAACTTGGAGGCCGTAGGTGTTCCAAAACACCTTCTCCCACTCAATTGTTTAAGGCGTGTCATCGAATTCCAAGAATGATTTACCAAATTATCTAGATGCCAATTTAGATACTTAAACCATTCATTGCATGTTCATACCAAAAAAGATATATGAGTGGCACTCCTATTCTATATGACATGTTATCAAACAATGAAAAACATAGCAATATTTATAAAAATATAAATAGCTACAATTTTGGTCCATCCTAGAAAAACAAGTAAATAACATTTATCTTGGAATACAAGAACTCTTTCTTGGCGAACAAGTCTTCAAGTGACCTTCGTCTTTCGGACTCCCTCGGCTACCTCCCATGGGCGTGCGCACCCATTGCCCTTACTAATGGGCGTGCGCATGTCACAAGCCCATAAAGGGCTTCCATACGCAGCCCATGGCTACCACAAGGGCTGCCGTGCGCAGCCCATGCAACAACAAACGTGGCTGCACGCTCTTCGCACGCACGTTCGTTGTTATGGCTCGCACGGTCCCAAACTTGTTCCGGTTACTCCTAATTCTTCAAACCTTCGAGTCTTCAAAACTTGAATGTATTATAGAAGAATTTACATAACAAAATACTGCAGTTTTTTTTTTAATATTATTACAACAACAAAAATAAAAAAACTTAGCAACTACCAAGAAGGAAATTATGGTGATAATAGACCACCATTCTTGTTACAATCCCAAAACAAAATTACATTGAAATTCTAGGACCAAAATTGAGCAATAACAATCCATATAAAACATATATATATCCATACATTCCAATGTAAATATATATGTGAATACCTAGAGTGCCATCTCTTTCTAAAACATGCATATATACAATAAAAGAAAAAGATTAACGAACACATACATCAATTAATCAAGGGTACAACCTGGCTCTGATACCAATTGTAGGGAAAAAATGGTTACGAAACGCAGCGGAAGCTTGAGAAAAAACGAGATTGGGGTTTGCGTATAAAAAAAATTCCCTTTTATGCAACGAGAACCTTAACCCTAGATTAATTGATGTATATAAAAGTATCGTACCTTTTTCGCGTGACGATTGAACAAGCGCCGAATTGATTTCGCAAGATCTTCCAATCCAATCACGAAGGTGAATCACCTAGGAGTGTGGGTTCTCTTTCTTTAAATTGTATTCCTGAGGATGGAGACAAAGCAAATATCTTTTATTTGTTAGTTACAAATATCCTCCAAGAGAAAAATCCAAGAACGTTCGGTCAATTGTGAATTATCAATCAATTTGATTGTAACTCGCGTGAACCTTGATTCGATGTTGTACACAAAACCCTTTAGATGCAAAGGATATTAGTATACTATCGAATACAAAAACGTTCCCCTTTTTTCTCTACTTGGCCGAATTCACACACTATTGATTAGAGATGATCGAATTTTGTCTAGAGTAAAATCATATTTTTCTCCTTCAAAATTCCTGTGATGGCCGAAACTTTTTCTTTCTCAAATAAAGCTTGGCCGAAATTACCTCTAATTGCCTTAGGGCTGGTTGAATTTAACATCCACATATATATAGGTCCATAAATCCTTTCCTAAGAAGGATTCACTTGGTTGGCAAGAATCCTTTCCTTAGGTGGATTTATTTGGTAGTTAGAATCCTTATCTAGAAGGAAATCTATCCTATCCTATATTATACATGTGATGAACGAAATTCCATTGTTTGAAGTAGATTAGGAGTGTTTAATCTCTCCTAATAAAGATTACTTGATGGACAAGAATCCTATCCTTAGGTAGATTAACTTGGTGGTTATGAATCCTTTTCAAATAAGAATTCTACCACTAAGTAGTTTTACTTGGTGACCAAGAATCCTTTTCCAAAAAGAATTCTTTCCTACACCAAGACTCCTAATCCTACTCAATAGTGTGTTTGCAACCATATTAAAACATCCTAATTTGATTAGATAAATAACTCTTTTTATTTATCTACTTATCAAATATAGTCTTTAACATTAACTATACTACCAACAATAGTATAGTTTTAGGAGACGATCTCCTAATAGGAAAAGATTTTGACTTTTAATTAAATAATTAATTATCAACAAATTAATTAATTTCCATTTAATTAAATAATAATAAAATAAAAATAATATATTAAAGCTATTATCCATAGCCATTGTCTCCCATACCTAGTATTAAGGCCATATATTATTTTTCTCATTTATTTAAATCCATTAGACCTAAATAAAAAGTCCACATGTGAACTAGACCTATTCTTACAAAAAGAAACAAGTTCACATGCCTTATTACTATTCTAGATGGACACATATTGGTCTGGTAGAATATATCAAGTGTTCCATGCAAGTTTGTGTGGATTGGGGATCTTGGCGGGCTATCTAAATTTAAGCTCCAATAGACACAACCCAATCACAATCAACAAATATTCACTTAGGTCCAATCTATTTAATTTTAGTTCATTCCAATAAAAAACTAAAATTGAACTCTTAAATAAAGATAGAATAAGTTGATGTTACTCATTAATACCATAGACAACCTTATTGGAGAAAGTGTATCCTCGTGAAGAATACCAGCAATCGCCAAGAACTCATAGACCGCCTATAGCTCTCCAAGTTACCATATTTACTCATATGACCACATTTTGAACTTGGATATTTTGACTTGTCCAGAAGCCATGTTTCAATAGACACTATTGAAAACTTAACGTTAAGATTTGATATCCAATACCTTAAAACATCCATATGATGGTATTCTACTCTCATTCAATAAATGGAACCATGATGTCCATATCTTTAAATGAAGTCCTCTATCGATTAACAAATGAATACCACCAAACTATCGAGGATAGACTATGCTATATAATCGTACTCATTGATAGCTCAAATGACAACACTTGCAACCATAAGTCCATCATTTATCTCAGGATTGAGATAGACTCTCCGATTGTCTTCAAATGAAAACTTTTATCCATTGACAGTTCTAGATAAAGTATTTCATTTTGAGCCTATTCAATGCACCCAGTGCACTAGATTATTTTGTCCAAAGACACCTCACTTTGATGATTTTAGACTCATCATAACACATTTGATCCCACTCAAATGCTAGCAAAAGAATCTATAACTTTAACAAGATAAAGGCGCCCAACCTTCTATCTTAAGTTGTGAATATTATTCAAGAATAACTAAAGAATTGTGTCTACCTCATACATATCTAGATGTATGAACAATTCTTCTTTTCTCATAGTCTTTTGACCTTATGATTATTTACTTTTGACAATTATAATAATTAAACTATAAATGCTATAAGATTTGTTAATCTAGAAATCACTTTATTCATATGAAAAGATTGTTAATTACAATATTACACTCTTGGTATCGAGCATAATCCCAACAAAAATGTCGTTGAATTCCGTGAGGAGCCTAATAAAACCCTCTTTCATTCCTGGCTCAATGGTGGCTTCGATTTTGACGACCTTCGAGGGATCACCTATTCGGATAGGAATTTCTTCTAACTTATCCACTAGATGGCCGCTGGCCCATTCTCTTCTTTGTTCCTCCATGTCGGGCATTATGAGGCCGTCTTCAGGGTGATTGATGGACCTTACATATTTGAGGCTTAGTGTAGGGGTTGCCCTGTCTTGGATCATTGTCACATGGGCTAGTTGTTTTGCTAGAGCTGCTAGGTTGGCTGATACTGCATAGCATCTTCTAGCTGCTTGCTGATCACCCCAAACTTTCCCCACCTTGTCTCCTACTAGGAACTTCAGGATGTTGTGGTAAATAGAATGGACCCCTTTCAAGGATGATAGAAATGGCCTCCTTAATATTGCATTGTAGGCCGATGGGGTATCCACCACTATAAAGTCGGTCATGATATTCTGCTGGAGAGGTGTGGCTCTAATGATCACTGGTAGGATTTTTGCTCCCATGGGTGTGATTGAGTCCTCAATGAACCCATATAACAGAGTAGTGTAGCTATTGTAACACCACTGTTTCAAGTTAAACTTTTCCAATGTAACTTTAAACAGGACGTCAACGCTGCTACCTGTGTCGACAAGTACACGGTGTACCATGCAATTTGCAATCTGTATCGTGATAACCATGGGGTCATCATGAGGTTGCACGGTGTTGTAGACGGTTGCTTTGGTGAAAATGATTTGTGACAGTTGGGAGGGGTTGGTTGGTCTCTCGTCCACCTTAAAGATATCCTGGCTTTCATCCGTACTAGGGATTTTCCTCTAATGGTTTTTCCTGGAACTGTTGGAGATGCCGGCCAGAGTAGGCCCCCCGCTGATAGTATGTATTATCTGAATCTGTTGCATCAGGTCCGCCTGCTCCCCTTTTCTTTTCTCGGCATGTTCTCGGATCTCGGCTTGCACCTCCCTTCCAGTCTGAATGATCTCCCTAACTTACTGTAATAATTCCACCAGGCATCCTCTTTATCAAAGCCTCAATCTGGTTCCGTAGGTTGTAGCATTCTGAAGTGTTGTGCCCTACGTCTTTGTGAAAGTCATAATATTTATAGCGATTTCTCTTATCGACCGAGGCTTTAATGGGAGCGGACTTCTGTAACAAACCCTTGTCCCGAATGGCGAGGTAGACTGTTTCACGGGATGCATTTAAGGGAGTGTAATGATCGTACCCCCTCTCATCGCGAGCTATAGGGGCCACTGTCCTAGGAGGTGGTGAAACATGAGGAGGAATTCGTTTATTTGGATACCTTTCCAATATGGGCTAAGAAATGGGGAAGCGGTATGTTGATTTATTTAGGGGTTTGTTCTGGATTTTTTGAGCTTGCTCGGGTATGGGAGCTTCATTCTTTTGTTGCTTTATGGCTCTCATGTTGTCGTGTTCCATCTTGACCTTGAGCTGTTTGTCGACCTCGATCTGCTCTAGAGCCCGATCATAGGCTTCTTGATAGGTTTCCAGAGGTCTCTTGGTAAAAGACCGAAAAAATTTCCCACCCACAGGTTCCTTCTGAAGTTGGTGAGGGTTTCTTTCTCAGTGAAGACCTCTATCTTGATGACTTCCTTATGGAAACGCTCAATATAAGCCTGGAGGGTTTCCCCTCTCTCCTGGATCACGTACTGTAGGTGGATCGGGTCTTTAAACCGGAGCTTAACTCCCTGGAATTTTGAGCAGAAATCGGTTGATAGCTTGGTGAAGGAATCCACAATACCAGCAGACAGTTTCCTAAACCAAGTTTTAACGTAATCCGTGAGTGTAGTGGGGAACATTCGGCACATAGCGGCCCTGGTCATGTTCTTGACCTCAATCTGTTGAACGAAGCTCTCTAAGTGGCTTAGGGGATCCTCAGTCCCAGTAAATCTATCAGTTGACCATTTTGAATTTGGGTGGGAGCTCCGCCTTCCGAATCCTTCTGGTGAAGGGAGCATTGTAGGTTCCCTTCTTCATCAATTAGACCTCTTTCTTATGCTCTGCCAACTGGTCCTTTAGACGTTTACTTTCAGATTTCCTTGAGTTGATCTCGGTTTCCTCACCATCGGATCCTTCTGACTAACTGGCAACCTCTACCCGGTTCCTTCTTCGGATGGGGTCTGCTCGGGGGCTTTGTTGACTTTCTTCTTCCCTACCCCGGGCTTCCCTCCTTGAAGTTGTTGGGTGAAAAACTCTCCCCACTCTCGGGGAAGGATGTCTGTCATGGATTTGACTTGCCTTGGTTGGTAGCGTGGCTGCGCTTTGGGGAACGGAGGGCATGGTCTCTAACCTATCCCGGATCGAGGTTGGGAGTCCTGTTCTATTACGAGTTGGTTCCCGAGGAGTAGGTCACAGGCGATCAAAGGTGGGATGCCTAGCCCAGGGCTTGCCAAGCCTCGGGCCTGCTTGACTCCCCTTGATTGCAAAGGTCTACTTGCTGGATAGTAATTCCCTCAGCGAGCAGTCGAAGGAGGATTTTTTCTACGAAGGTCGCTGCTTGTTGATCGAGCTCGACCTGATTTCCCAGAGGGGGATCTAGAGCTCGCACAGTGGCTGGTTGGGCTTGAACCTGACTAAAAAGCAGGGATTTCCACCCTTTCTTCGGGACCTTTCGTGTAGACGAAACACAAGGTTGTCCCAATGCGCCCGGTTGTCCTTGTGATGAGCAGAGCCTCATTATTCCTATAAAATAACAAACTTTTGAATACAAAGATGGTTGTGTGAGAGTTTCCCACAGACGGTGCTAGAAAGTGTTAATGTGAAATTTACTTAGGATGAGAAATTCCTACTAACACCCTCGAGACCACTTCCACGGAAGTGGTGGCCGGGGTCAGCACCGTTGATACCTGACCTGTTTTAGAGGTAAACTAGAGGCTGGATTGCAAGGATACAAATGGAAGCTTTATTATTGATTACTTGCTTTAATGTACAGATTACTCTCTCATATGCTCACAGTCTCTCTAGGATCTAGGAAGGTGGTAACTTCGTGCTTGTCAAATAGTGGAAACGAAGGAGGCCGTGTTCTGAACATAGAATTTAGGCCTTCCCCTCTTCTTTTCTTTTCTTTTCTTCTATCTGTCGTTCTTTCTCTATTTCTCTATTCGCATTCTACCTCTCTTTTTTGTATATCTTTTGTATGTCATGCTTAGCCCTATTTATATCTGGTCCAAGTAGGTTTGAATTTGCTGATATCTCGCCACGATCCTACGAATCCGTTTCCTCCTTATTGGGCGGGATCCTTTATTTAAAAGTTGTTGACCCCGAGTAAATAGCGGAGAAGATGATATTGTTAATGAAAATGAATTTGTTTCCTTTTAGGAATCAAACTCTTGACTCACACGTAAACGGAATTTAATGTTGGTTATTATATAGATATGATATTGTATGTTATCGCGACATGGCTTTTCATGTAGGTCACCGAGCTAGCTACCTATCGTCTCATAGAGCGAGGTAAATCCATGATTCGACTCTGTTTTTAGAAACTTGGGATGGATTTTCCCTGATCCTTGGGAGCTCGAGGTGCCCTTGTAGACATTCCTAGGAGGTAGCCGTGGTAGTGTAGATTTAAGCGTGATTCCTCTTTCATGCCAAACAGGGACAACATGCTTCTGGTGAGGTTGGTGGGCTTTTGTCTAAAACTACTGTAAAGTTTGTCCTCCGAGAGTCTTAACCCGAGGGAAGCCCACTTTGCTTGTCGAGCTTCTCTCGAATGTCTCTTGAGCTTGGAGACCCCCATTGGCTTTCACGGGGTAGTTGAGAAGCTCAGCCTGAGGAACTGAGTTTCTCTGATAGGTGGCCTGAAAAAGCTCGGGTTCCAGTGTTCGTGTAGGGGCTTGCCCTGGTCGCTCATAGCTTGTTTTTTGATAGTTTTGAGAGCGGGCCGGCCTTCCCTGCTCCTGCGAGGTAGCTTTATGGTCTATCTGAGCTCCATGGATATTGATTATGGGCTTTGACTTGTGGCAGGAAAGTGGAAAATTTCTCTTTGACCTCTGGCTAAATTTTACTATTAACAATACCCTTTTGGAGAAGCTCGCGTATGCCTTGGTGACCTCGGTAAGAAAGCTCCGTCCCTACTTTCAAGCTCACTTAATAACAGTAGTGACAAATCAACTCCTCTATCAATTCTTGCAAAGGCTGGATGTATTTGAAAAGTTTGTTTTATGGGCCCTGGAGCTGGAGCTCACCCAGTTTGATTTATGGCACAAGCTCAGGACCGCAATCAAAGCCCTGGCTTTGGTGGAATTTATTGCAGAACTCTCAGTACCCCAAGACTAAGCGACCTCTGTAGCGACAAATATAACCCTTGAGATGACTCTAGAATTTGACAGCTGGCTGAAAGGTTGCAAGTCATGGATCCTTTACACAGATGGAGCATCCCGGTAAGCTAGGGGAAGAGCGGGCATAGTTTTAATCCACCCAGAGGGAACTGAGTGCTGCCAGTGTTTCAGATTTGAATTTAAAGCCACTGACAATGAGGCAGAGTATGAATCTGTCTTTTATGGGATAAGAGCGGCCAAAGAGCTCGGGGTTGATTACATGCAGGTCAGGAGCGATTTGTTTCTCGTATTCAACCAAGTCTCTGGGGATTATCAGGCAAAAGGGGATAACATGATTGCCTACTTGATGCCAGTCCAACAGCTTATGAGTAAATTTAAAGGATTTAAGATAGAGCAGGTACCTCGACAGCAGAATCGCTGAGCTGATGTCCTATCCAAGATAGCTGCGAATGGTGGCCATACCTTACCACTAGGATTCCCTCTCCATGTGATTCCCAAACCGAACATAGTGGCAGGTAAGCAGACTTACACCCTGGATCGGTAACCAAGCTGGATGGATCCAATAGTGGATTAGCTCTAGGAAGGAAGGCTTCCCGAGAAGCTCGACCATGCTAGGAGAATCAAGAAGCTCTCAGTCAGGTATTGCCTGGTAGATGGGTACTTATACAAGAGGGGCATATCCCTTCCTCTGCTTCGATGTTTACATCCCGACGATGCAAAATGGACACTAAGAGAGGTTCACTCGAGGGAATGCGGGAACCACATCAGTGGGAAAGCTCTGGCTTATCAAGTACTCCTCATGGGGTACTATTGATCAACCATCCATCAAGACACAAAGAACTTAGTACGGTCTTGTAAAGCATGCCAGAAGACCGCAAACTTAAATCACCTCCTGCTGGAGCGGTTGTAATCCCTTAGCTCACTATACCCTTTTGCCATGTGGGGTGTCGACTTGATCGGACCGCTTCCAACTGCTACTGGCCAAGCCAAGCATGCTATCATGGCGATTGACTATTTCACAAGATGGGTCGAAGCCGGACCACTCTCCCAGATTTCAGAAGAAAATACAACAAGATTCATAAAAAATAATGTAATTTACAGGTTCGGGACCCCTTTTGTCATTGTAGCTGACCTCGGAAAGCAGTTTGATAACGGCCGGTTCAAGGACTTTTGTGAGGACTTGGGAATCAACCTTAGATTCGCTTCAGTAGCCCACCCCTAAACTCATGGACTGGTGGAATCCACCAATAAAACTATTAAGAAGCTGTTGAAAAAGAAGTTGTAGTAGAAAAAGGGTTGATGGGCTGAGGAGCTTCCCGAGGTCCTCTAAGCTTACCGCACGATGAGGAGAACGGTCATCAGGGGAAACGCCTTATTTTCTAATCTTCGGGGTTGAAGCGGTACTTCCCATTGAGCGCAAACTGACCTCCTTCAGAGTTCAATATTTTAAACAGGGAAGTAACGAGGACAAGTTCCGACCTAGCTTAGACCTCCTGGAAGAAAAACAAGATTGGGTAGCAGAGAAGGTAGCAATTTACCAGAGTAAGATTGCCAGATACTTTAATATGAGGGTTAAAGCCCAAAACTTTAAGGAAGGGGACTTAGTTCTTAGGAAAGTGACATTGAATATTAGGAAGAGGTCATACGGGGTCATGAGGCCTAACTGGAGGGACCTTACTTAATAAAGGTGGTGGTCCGCAACGGGGCATATAATCTCGAGGAAATGAATGGCTGACTCATCGATCATACTTGGAATGCGTATCACTTAAGAAAATTCTCCCCTAAACAAGGGACTCATGAGCAAGCTACCTCCGCCAAGTTTTTAATCACCATCAACAATATACTCAATTCTTTTTTTATCAATAAAGCATGTTTGCTTCATCTTAAACTATGTTCTACAGTGATTTGGTTCTACACGGGGAAAATTCGATATTGTCATACTAAGACCAGGGATTAGTCGGGGAAGCCCCCTTACCATCCCTAATGCCTCTACCGGGCACTACCCCCTGCCAAGAAGGACCTGAGTGTGAGAGCATAGTTACCATCTAGATCTCGAGACCAAGAAATAGCTAGATAGCCCTCCTGATCTCATGGTCGGGCTACAACCCCCTAGAAGGATCTGAGTGTAAGAGTATAGTTGCCATCAAGATCTCAAGACCAGGAAATAGCTAGATAGCCCTTTTGATGCCTTGGTCGGGCTACAACCCCTAAAAAGGATCTGAAGAGCATAGTTGCGATCCAGATCTCGAGACCAGAAAATATCTAGATAGCCCTCTTGATGCCTTGGTTAGGCTACAACCCCTAAGAAGGACTCGAGTTTAAGAGCGTGGTAGCCATCCCGATCTCCAGCGTAAGAGAGGGCTAGATAGTTCTCCTCAATACCTCATTCGGGCTATAACCCTCTAGATGGGCTCAAGAATGGAAAGCTCTTTTACTTAAACTCCAATGTCCTATTTATTATTGGTTACTACTTCTCCGTGTATATGTGGTTGCCTACTGTGATAGGTGCAGACTGGTCTACGATCGCACAAGGGTACTATCTACTAAGTTATCGAGCTACAAGCTTCTTTTGAGAGTTGAAAGCTCAAGCTAGCTATGTACTTTCACACTTAAGCAGTTTTTCAATCTTGTTGCTTTCCCAAGTTACGTCAAGTTTTTTTAGAGGATGTACCTAGATTGAGATCAGAAATGAAGCAAATACATGCCAATCAAGTCAAAATTTGAACAGGATCTAAAGTCAATTTTCATTAATGAAATGGGGAGCCTATCCCTCGGTAAGGCTACAACAACCAAACAGGGAGCTCAATCCCTGGTTCAGGGCTACAAAGTTCAAGTAAAAAAAAAAGGTGATGATGATCAAGCATGAGTAAAGATGGGATGTCCACCCCCCTTTCTGGGCATTCAGAACATGCTACAAGAAGATGGATTCAAACTTCTACATCCTTCTAATTTCCTCCAGCTTACCCTTCCTCAGGACTAACCTCGCCCCTTGCTCCTCTTTCTGGTGGTCGCTCATTCTGGATAGCCGCCTCCGCCACCTCTTCTTGAGGATTCCCCTCGATTGCCTGTTACTCAGTTGGGTCCTCCTCTAAGACCTCATTGACCACCGCTATGACCTCAGGTGGTATGGTTGAATCAAAAAGGTTAGACATCGACTCTAAAATGATCTCTCCCACTGCTGGCTCCTCCCTTGAAAGCACCTTAGAGGGATCTCAGGCTTCAGTAAGGCCTTCTTCTGGCTCTGTCGGTTGAAACCCCCTCGAGGATACTCTGGGACCTGACGCTTGAAAGGTCGGGATAGGAGGAGACAGATCTGGTATTTTAGGCAGCTTCCCAGCTCCATCCCTAGTAGAAGGAGCCACTTCGTCATTTTTAGGGTGAGACATCTCTGCAGCCTGAAACATGATTTCCTCATTATCCCAACCGGCGATATTGGAGAGGTCAATAGGAGGGGGAGGGCTTCCGTGACTTGGAAGGAGGCATATAAGTACCCCTCTCTAAAAGGGGCTTCCACTTCGGCCTGAAGCTTGGCAACTTGGGCCTACAGATCTTGGTTCTCAACATCCAGTGCCTTTGCTTCATCCTTCCAGTTATTCCGCTGACTAGCCCGACGCTGAGACCTAAATGTTTCTTGATCGAAAGACCGCTTCAACCTCTCATGATCGCACTGAAGCTCGACCAGTTTTGCTTCCATTCCCTTCTGGCTAGTGGTCATCTCTTGTATCAAGTCTTGAGCCCACGCCAATAATTTCATGGCCCGTTCAGCTTCAGCCTTGGCCCTGACTGCCCGATCACAGAGAGATGCTACCTGGTGACCCATGGCCACTTGCAACATGAAGGTTTGCAAAGGGAATTCAAGTAAGGAAACAACGAATCAAATTATTATATAAGAAAATAAAAGGCGATGACCACCTCGGCCAAGAGGGCAGAACCCTTGGTAAGCAGGATATCCACAGGCATCAAAGCCATCTTGGAAAGACCGCCACTCGGGCATGATGTAACAAACTGCTTCAAAACCTTATTTTGTCCAACCGAGCCCGACTAATAATGGGGGCGAGCCAGGGGAACCTCAGGGATACCAGCCTCAGGATCCCCTGAAGCTTGAACTGCTTGGGGCACAGATGGAACAGTTGAAGTAATGGGTAATGTGACTGAAGGAGTAGTAATTGTAGCAGGCACCACGATGAAGTGGTGAAGGTGGTCGTACTAGTGTCTAGGGGAGTGGGCCCTCTTCGATTCAGAGCTTTAGCAGCCCGCGATGTAAGAATAGTCATCTTAAAGCTCACCGGGGAAGGCGATAGAACTTAACCAGGCAAAACCTTAGCTGGATTGGTAAGCCCACTTTTCTCCATGGTGGCAAAGAGGGCCTCCCGGGGAAGTCTAGCATGAGGTAAAGGGGTACGAGCCCGCAAAGTTTCACGGAAAGCTGGAGAAATAACAAAAACTGTTAAAAAAATAGGAATAAGGGGTAAGGCCATCAGAACTGAACCATTCAACGACACCAAGCGGGATGGTTCAACGTACTTACGAGGAGTAGCTTCAGATATTCGTAGGTAGAGGTTTACCTGACGAGGATCAAAGGGGTCAGCAGTCAGGAACTTCAGGTTCAAGTAGTTCCTGGCAATGATGGTTTTCGGTACCAATTCAGACTTGGCAGACAAGGCATTTCGGCTCCACGTGGGCTTATCGTTGAAAGTTATGGGGACCGTAAACTCACACCTAAATATAAAGATCGAGCTCCCTTAATCATCGCCAACAAATATCCATTCTTTCTTCCAGGCTGGGTCCTTCCTTGAAGCTCCAGGGATGATGAAATTAAACTTGTTATTGGATTTGGCGTAAAACTGACCTCGGGGAAACCCAACCAAGGTCCAAATTTAAAGGAGGAAAGCAAGCTCCTCTGCCACGGGCTCCCTTGTTATCCTGCTTAGCTCACACTGCTCCTTCCACATCACGAGGAAGCCAACCATATACCTCCAGAAGCCGGGTGTCAACTGTAGGGGAGCTAGCTGATGGGCATTGAGAGCCCGCTGAATAGTAGGATGAAAAAAGAGCCTTACCCCACTCTCAAAATCCGTCACATGGATAGGTGGCACGCATTTGTGTGGGTTTAAAACCTCATAATTCCTGTGAGGTACTGTTAAGGAGACACTGTCAGGAATGCCATATCTAGACCTTAGGCGGCTGATCGATTTTGGGTCAACGGTAAAGTCTGGAATGACCCCGAATTCATATAAAAAGGCTCATCTCCAGCGAAGGATCGACAACCTTGCCTTGATCCTTTCCAGCGACACCTACTCTATTCTCTTTACCATAATCCTTGTTAACTAAGTTCAGAGGATTGTCTGGTTGGTTAGAAAACCCTCTCCCGATTGCTACATTACAGTTCGATCAGCGACGTTGCGGGGACGGAGATGAGTTGTCCCCGTCTAGATCTCATCGAGCCCTCTTTCTGTGGGCAAGACTTGAAACCTCTTTTCCTTTAACGAGGGAGTCAATGGAGCCATGACTGATCTTTGACATGGTAAAACAAGGTTTGGAGATTAAGAAAAAAAGAAGTCGACAGAAAGTATAGAGAGAGTAAGTTCAAAAATTTAAATTGAAGGAATACGTAAGGAAGTGGCGATAAGTTTGAATTTAAATAAAAGTTAGGATAGTGGTGACATCGACGAGATCCTTGGGTGGGTTACCTCAAACTACGGAGAGGGTCGTAACAGAACCAGATTTCTTCGAAGAGTACGCCAATCTGCGCTCGCCACGTCACTTGGGCAAATAATAAGAAGATTTCATTCCAGGTTCTCAATAATGATTTGGCAATGGAAAATTTCCCAATTTAAAAATAAGGAATATGACTCAAACCCCAACTCTACCACCGGTGTTCAAGTTATAGGGGACTTTGTTAGTAGTAAAGTTGGATAAGGGATCAAAGAGAAATTTTCCACTCTCCTAGATAGAATCAAACACAAAATTTGACATTCATGAGACCTTGGACAAACCATGAAACAACCCCGCAGAGGCAAGGAAGGATCACCGGGCTTCAGAACTATCAAGGATGAAGCTAGGCATGACCAGGTTGAGCCCTCATGTGAACCCTGGAATCAGGGCTTTTCGAGACCACATGTTTTGGAACCTCGGTTCCTAGGGTTAGGCTCTAAAATCACTCTGTTAAAACTAGGAAGGGTCACCAAGCTCAAGAAGTACTCTAAATGAAGCCCGGTACAAACAAGAATGAGCTCCTTCAAGGTCAAGGCTTCTCGAGGTCAGATTTAACTCATAGCCTAAGCCAGAAGCCCGCTAACCTTGCCTCTGTCAGATATGAAGAGAGAGTCTCTAAGTGGATCAGGTTCATGCTATAGCTAAATCGCTAAGGGATGCCTATAGCCTACCTAGGTATGAATGAAAAATATTGCCTAATCAACACTATCTCTCTTAAGTGCCCGTAAGGCCGTTCCACATTTCTAAGACCAGAACTAAAGCATGGATCTGCCTTGCTCTACAAAACAGATAGTGACCTCCATGAATAATTATACCATGAATACACACAAGATCATATCTACATTACAACGAACATTAAATGCTGCATACGTATAAGACAACAATTTACTACGAAAGAGGAAACAAACTTATCTCCTTCAACGATAATCTTGAGTCCGTAACTTACTCGAAGTCAACGAATTTTAAATGAAGGATCCCGTCTGATAAGGAGGGAATGGATTCATAAAATCATGGTTGGCGATTCACGAGTCCAAGTATGATGTAGAAAAGGATAAGCAGAAATAGAGTAAAAAAACAGAGAGGATTGTGCCGGGACTAAATTCTATGAACAGAACACGACCATCATTGTATCTACTATTCGACAAGCACAAAGTTACCACCCTCCTATGTCCTAGAGAGATTGAGGGTATATGTTAGAGATTTCTATATACCACGAGTGATCAATAAAAAAGCTCTTACTCGCTATCACATTATCATTCAAACATTCGTTTTTAACTTAGCTGGTAAGATATCTGAGGTACGGACCCCGACCATCACCTCCGTGGCAGTGGTCTTGAGGGTGTTAGTTGTAATTCCTCACCCTAACCGAATTTTTGGTTAACAACTCTTATCACCCGTCATGTGCCTAGAGCACCCACTATCCAAATACCAAAGTTAAGAAGAATTGGCTTTCAAGGCAATTTATGCAACATGGAAAAAGTGTTCATCTCTTTTATTCCATCTAGGTGAAACATTTTCTTTCCTAGTGGTCAATGGTACATGGGCTCTAGATGTCCTAGAATCATGCAAAAGTGTTTCACTTTTCCTATTGACATGCATCTTGGCTTTAGCCTTTTTCTTCTCTATCAAGATTTCAATTTTACACAATTTAATATGTCTATATCAATTTTGTCTAATATGACCATCAATACAATAAAAATGACATGTAGGAATGAAGTTAGGAATCATACCATAACCTTGAGGATGTATTGGAGCTTTCCCATGTGTTTGTGGTTGACTTGGTTGTTGTTAAGGATCTCTCATTCTTTGTTGTTGAACATGACTTGATTACTTCCTTGGTTGAGCTTACATGATAGGTTTTTTCCCTTTATGAGCTTTCGGCTGTGGGAAGTTAGCTTAAGGAGTTATTGTAAATGAGCTTGAGGTAGGCTTTTTGGTGCCACCTTCACTTAAGCACTTATTGAACACTCTCCTAGGTCAAGTTTCTTCTTAGGTGATTGATGAAGCGAAGACTCCTTGAGATTCATGCTCTTGATAAATATGGTCTTGCTTGGAGTGGAGTACATCTTGTCATCTTTAAACCCAAGCCCCTTCTTATCATTTGGCCTCCTTTCCAACATCTAACATGCGGTCAAGTTATTTTAGTGCTAGAGTTCATCTTGGCCATCACTCTCTAGCATCTTCAAGCTCTTTCTTCAACTCTTCTTCACTCCTTTAGCAACTTCAAGCTCTTTCTTCAACTCTTCTTCGCTCCTCTTATATAAGTTTAACTCCTTTCTTAGCTTATCTTCACTCTCCATGGTTCTCACCAATTCTTCACTTAGTTGGTCAACTTGAGTTGAGAGCTCTAGGTTTTCTTCTTTCAATCTCCTAATCTCTTTCTTGTTCTTTAACCTTGAACTCTCAAACTTGACCATATAGTCTTTGAGATCCATTCTATCCACACTTACTTTTATGGATTGTGATGAAGATCCATCATCACTTGACTTATTTTCCTCTTCTTCACTAGCATATTTGCTTTGGTGAGATTATGCAAAGGCTATGAAGTTAGCCATGAGTTCTTCATCCTTCGAAGACTCATCTCCTCTATCAGAGTTATCACTTCCACTCAATGTAGCGGCCATCACTTTTCCCTTTTTCTTGACATTGTGATTGGCACATTCGAGGGCAAAGTGACCAATCCCACCACATTCGTAGCATCGAACCCCTTTTCTTTCGGTCTTTTCTTACATAGGCTCGAGCTTTTTGAAGAGAGTCTTTTTCCTTAAGTCTTGGCCCTTGGATCTGAAACCTTTCTTGTGGATTTGTAGAACTTCTTGAACTTTCTTATCAATAAGGCCATTTCTTCATCTGAGTCATGTGTCTCCCCCTTCTTATCTTTGGAGACTTTCAAAGAGTTAACGGGAAATTTTCTCAAGATGAAAAACTCCAACTAACACCCTCGAGACCACTACCACGGAGGTGATGGCCGGGGTCAGTACCTTAGATATCCGACCTGTTAAGATAGAAACGGATATTTGAATGATAATGTGACAGCAAAAGAGAGCTTTATTATTGATCACTCATGGTATACATAAATCTCTCACATACACTCACAATCTCTTTAGAGAATAGAAAGGTGGTAACCTCGTGTCTGTCAAATAGTAGATACAATGATGGTCGTGTTCTGATCATAGACTTTAGGCCCCACTTAATTCTCTTAATTTTTGCTTTATCTCTTCAATCTCTTTTTGTCGTCGTTTTTTCTCTGTCCCTTCTATGGGAATGCTTGGGCATATTTATAAATGGCCAAAATAATTTGAATGGGTGTATCTCCCGCCTTGATTCTTTGAACCTGTTCCTTCCTTATTGAGCGGGATCCTTTATTTAAAAGTCGTTGACTTCGAGTGAATAACGGTCTCAAGATTATCGTTGGTGGAGATAAGTTTGTTTCCTCCTTGGAAACAAATTCTTGTCTTACATGTATGTAGAATTTAATGTTCGTTATAACTTAGATATGATCTTATGTGTATTCATGGCATGATTCTTCATAGAGGTCATCGAGTTAGCTGCTCATTGTTTTGTAGAGCGAGGTATATTCATGCTTTAGTTATGGTCTCAGAAGCTTGAGACGACCTTGTGGGCACTTACTGGGGGTAGTATAGATTAGGAGAGATTCTTCTTTCATGTCTAGGTAGGCTACAAGCGTCCCTTAGCAAATTAGCTATAACATGAACCTGATCTGCTTAAAGGCTCTCTCTTCATATCTAATGGGGACAACAGGCTTCAGGAGAGGTTGGTGGGTTTCTAGCATATGCTATGAGTTAAATCTGACCTCGGGAAGCCTTGACCCGGATGGAGCTCATTCTTGTTTATGATGGGCTTCACTTCGAGTGCTTCTTGAGCTCGACGATCTTTCCTTGCTTTCACAGGATGGTTTTGGAGTTTGACCTAGGAACCGAGGTTCCGGGATAGGCGATCTCGAGAAGCCTGGATTCCAGTATTCGTCTGAGGGCTCGAGTTGGTCGTGCCTAGCTTCATTCCTAATAGTTCTGAAGCCCGATGATCCTTCCCCACTTCTGTAGGGTAGCTTTATGGTTTATTCAGGGTCCCATGAATGGCGAATTCGGGCTTTGATTTGGCTAGAAGAGTGGAAAATTTCTTTTTGGTCCCTTAACCAAATTTTACTATTAACAGAAGTCCCCTTTGACTTGAACACCGGTGGTAGAGTTAGGGTTGGAGTCAGATTCCTTATTTTTTATTTGGGAAATTTTACGTTACCAAATCATTACTGAGGATCTCGAATGAAATCTTCTCATTTATTGCTCAGGTGACATGGCGAGCACGGACTGGTGTAATCCTCAAAGAAATCCGGCGGGTGTTACGGCCCTCTCCATGGTTCGAGGTAATCTTTCCGAGGATTTCATCGACATCATTACCATCCTAACCTCTATTTAAATTAAAACTCATTGTCGCTTCCTAACACATTCTTTTAATTTTGAATTTTCAGACTTCCTCTCTCTCGCTATCTTCTCTAACTACGTCATTGTTTTTCATCCACCTTCAAGCTCGTTTCCTCCACTTTCAAGCCCTATTCATTATGTCGAAAGCTAGCCGTGACTCCATCGACTCTCTCGTTGACAGTACAGAGGTTTCTAGTCTTTCCCAAGGAAAGAGGGCTCTACGAGACCTAGATGGGGACGATTCACCTCTGACCCCACAACGTCGTCGATCGAACAGGAACCTGACAATCGGGATGGGATTTTCTAATCAGTCGGATAACCCCCTGAGCTTAGTTGATAAGGATTCAGGTGAGGAAAATAGGGATGATGTTGCTGGAAAAGACTAAGTCACTGTTGTCGGTTCTTTTCTAGAGAGGCGTCTTCTTTATAACTTCAGGGTCATTTCAAACTCCGTCTTTGACCCGAAGTCAATCAGTCGTATGAGGTCCAAATATGGCATTACTAAAAGCGTGTCCTTCACAGTCACTCACCAAAACTAAGACATCTTTGAACAACCCAAATGCGTGCTCCCTATCCACGTTGCAGCCTTCAAGAACAGGGTAAGGATCCCATTTCATCCTACCCTACAGCTAGCTCCCCTCCAGTTGACACCCGATTTTTGGAGACATCTCATCGGCTTCCTCTTGTTTTGGAGAGAACAATGCGAGTTAAGCAAGGTCACCCAAGAGCAGGAAGCCGAGGAGCTAGCTTACCTATTTCTGATTGAGATCTTATCCAGGGTTCCTCGAGGTCAGTTTTATGTTAAGGCAAAGTGCATACTCAATTTTATCATTCCTGACACCTCGAGAAAAGATCTTGCTTGGAAGGAGGAGTGGATCCAAGCGGGAAGGGATTAGGGGAGCTCGATATTCATAAACGGGCATGAGTTCGCGGTTCCAACAACTTTCAATGATAAGCCTTCGTAAGCCGAGATACCTTATCTGTCGAGTCTGAGGTCATGCTCAAGGCCATCATTGCCAAAAACTACTTGAACATGAAGTTCTCGGTTGTTGACCCTTTTGATCCTTGTCGGGTAAACCGCAATTTATGAATATCCGATGCTACTCCTCGTAAGTACTTTGAACCATCAAGCTTTGTGTCGTTGAATGGTTCAGTTCTGATGGCTTTACCCCTTTTTTAACAGTTTTTGTTGATACTCCAGCTTGAAGCTCGGTAAGCTCGCACTCATCCCCCTTCTGTCAAGTCGAATCAGGAAAACCCTTTGGTTTCCCCAGAAAAAAAAGTGGCTACCTGCTCCAGCTGGGGTCTCATCTGTTATTGCTCCATCCTCTTCCCAGCACAAGTCCAAGTTATTACTCATCGTATCTCGGGCTGCCAAGGTATGGGGTAAAGGGGCCTCCGTTTCTCAAGCTACTAACATAGTAATGTCAGCTCCTGCTCTAGGTACCCCTATTCCTGCTTCGGCTTCTATTTCAAGCCTGTCAGACACCTCTGCCCTTCCATCTACATCCTCAGCCTCCCAGGCACCAAAGGACCCTGAAGCTGGTGTTGAAGGGATTTCCCCTGTCAGCTTCTTTTCTAGGGCAATTCGTTGCTTCCTACCCTAGGGGCAGACTTTTTATGATGGCTTTAATGCCCATAGACATTCAGGTTACCAAGGGTTCTGCTCTATTGGCTGAGGTAGTCATCTTCTTTTATTTTCTCATGTAATAGTTTGATTTGTTGTTTCCTAACTTGAACTCCCTTTGTAGGCCTTCAAATTTCAAGTAGCCATGGTCCACCAGGTAGCTTCTCTTCTCTACTGGACAGCCAAGGCTGAAGCTGAAGCTGAAGCTAAGTGGGCAATGGAATTGATGGGGCGAGCTCAGTCCTTGGTTCAAGAGATGGCCTCTAGCCAGAGAGGGGTGGAAGAACAATTGGCCGAGCTTCAATGCCACCATCAGAGGTTGAATTGGTCTTTCGTTCAAGAAACCCTTCGTTCTCAACTTCGAGCTAGTCAGTGGGATAATTGAAAGGAAGAAGCGAAGGCACTGGATGTTAAGAACCATAATCTACAAGTCTAAGTTGCCAAGCTTCATGCTGAGGTGGATGCCTCCTTCAATGAAGGATACTTCTACGCATTCTACCATGTTGCTGACGCCCTCCCTTCCCTTTTCAACCTGTAAGTTATTGTAAAATGGGATAGGGAAGAGATTATATCGAAGGCTGCAGAGATGGCTCGCCCTGAGGGTGACGAGACTGGAGCTGGGAAGCACACAGCCATAATAGATCATCTTTTGCCTCCTTCAATCTTTCCAGTCTCGGGGCGTAGGGAGACCTCTAGTAGGGTCCGGTCAGCTCAACCCGAGGGGGACTTTCCTCGAGTCCCAGGTGAGACCCCCAATAGCATAGACAAAACCTCTAAAAAGGGATTAGACGTTGAACCAAGTCGGGCAGAATCTCTGGCAAACCTTCTTGACGCCGTTATCCCTCCTAAGGTTATGGCAATGGTTAATGAGGTCTTTGAGGAAGACCCTGCTGAACAGCAGGTAATTGAGGTGCATACACGGGAAGAAGTGGTAGAGGCGGCTAACCAGTATGAGCGACCACCAGAAAGAGGGGCGGAGGGTGAGGGTCATCCTAAGGGAGGGGAAGCTGGAGGAAATCAGAAAGATACAGAAGTTTGAATCCATCTTCTTGTAACTTGTTCCGAATGCCCAGAAAGGGAGGTGGGCATCCCAACTTTACTCATGCTTGATCATTATCATCATCATTTTTTTTATATCTCGGAACCGGGGGTTAGGCTCCCTGTTTGATTGTTGTAGCCTTACCAGGGATAAGGTCCCTATTCCATTAATGAAAACATACTTTAGGTCTTGTTCATGTTTTCTTTAATGAATTTTGACTTCATTGGCATGTACTTGCTTCATTTATGATCTCGATCTAGGTGCAGCCTCTAAAATAACTTGACTTAACTAAACTTGGGAAAAGCAACAAAATAGTAAAACTTCTTTAGCGTGAAAGTAGACAGCTAGCTCGAGCTTTCAACTCTTAACAGAAACTTGTAGCTTAGTGACTTTGGTAGATAGTCCCCTTGTGTGATTACACGCTAGTGTGCATCTGTCACAATAGGTAACCACATATATACGGAGGATTATCGACCAATAATAACTGGAGTATTGGAGTTCAAGTAAAAGAGATTTTGATTCTCGAGCCCATCTAAGGGGTTAAAGCCCGAGTGAGGCATCAATGAGAGCTATCTAGCCATCTCTTAGCCTTGAGATTGGGATGGCAATCGTACTCTTAAACTCGAGTCCTTCTTGGGGGCGGTAGCCTGACCAGGGCATCAAGAGGGCTATCTAGCTATTTCCTGGTCCTAAGATCTAGATGACAACTATGCTCTTACACTCAGATCATTTTTGGGGGTTGTAGCCCAACCAAGGCATCAGGAGGGCTATCTAGATATTTCCTGGTATTGAGATCTGGATGGCACCTATGCTCTTACACTTAGATCCTTCTTGAGGGTTGTAGCCCAACCAAGGCATCAGAAAGGCTATCTAGCTATTTCCTGGTCTTGAGATCTGGATGGAAACTATGCTCTTACAGTCAGATCCTTCTTGGTATGGGGTTATGCCCGGCTGAGGCATCAGGGATAATGAGGGGGCTTCCCCGGCTAATCCCTGGTCTTAGTATGATAATGTCAAAATTTCCCATGTAAACCAAATCACTGTAGAACCTAGTTGAAGATGAAGAAAACAGACTTTATTGATAAAAAAAAAATGGAGTACATTATTACTGGTGATTAAAAACTAGGAGGAAGTAGCCTGATCACAAGTCTCTTATTTAGGGGTAGAATTTTCTCAGGTGATCTACATTCCATGTATGATCGATGAGTCAGCCATTCATGTCCTTGAGCTTGTATGCCCCGTTGCGGACCTCCACCTTTACCAAGGAAGGTCCTTTCTAGTTACTTTCCTAAGAACTAGGTCCCCTTCCTTAAAGTTTCGGTCTTTAACCCTCCTATTAAAGTATCTAGCAATCATGCTCTAGTAAATTGCTACCATCTCTGTTACCCGATCTTGTTTTTCTTTCAAGATATCTAAGCTAGCTCGGAGCTTATCCTCATTGCTTCCCTGTTCAAAATGTTAAACTCTGAAGGAGATCAGTTTGTGCTCAATGGGAAGAACTGATTTAACCCTGAAGGCCAAAGAATAAGGTGTTTCCCCGGTGGCTGTTCTCCTCGTAGTGTGGTAAGCCCAGAGGACCTCGGGATGTTCCTCCCCCTATTTACCCTTTTTCTGTTGTATTTTCTTTTTCAACAGCTTATTATTAGTCTTGTTGGTGGATTCTACCAGCCCGTTAGTCTGAGAGTGGGCTACTGAGGTGAATCTAAGATCGATTCCTAAGTCCTAGCAAAATTTTTTGAACCGACCATTATAAAACTGCTTGCCGAGGTCAGCTTCAATGACAAGGGGTCCCGAACCTGTAAATTATATTATTTTTGATGAGACTTGTTGTATTTTCTTCTGAAATCTGGGAGAGCAATCCGGCTTTGACCCATTTTGTGAAATAGTCCATCGCCATGATAGCATGCTTGGCTTGACCAGAAGCAGTAGGAAGCGGTTCAATCAAGTTGACTCCCTGCACAGCAAAGGGGTAAGGTGAGCTAAAGGATGACAAACACTCCGGCTGGAGGTGACTCAAGTTTACGGTCTTCTAGCATGCTTCGCAGGATCATACTAAGTTCTTTGCATATTGATGAATGGTTGGCTAATAATACCCCATGCAGAGTACCTGATATGCCAGAGCCTCCCTACCAGTGTGGTTCTCGCATTCCCCTGGGAGAACCTCTTTCAATGCCTATTTGGCATCATCAAGATGTAAACATCGAAGCAGAGAAAGGGATCTGCCCCTCATGTATAAGTAACCACTTAACAAGCAATACCGGACTGAGAGCCTCTTGATTCTTCTAGCTTGGTCGGGCTCCTCGGGAAGCCTCCCTTCCTGGATATAATCCCCATCCAGCATGGCTACTGATTCAGGGTATAAGCCTCCTTACCTGCTCTTGTGCTGGGTAAGGGGATCACTTGAAGAGGGATTCCCTGTGGTAAGGTCTGGCCAGATATCGTAGCTATCTTGGCTTGGACTTTAGCTCCACGATTCTGTTGTCGAGTTACCTACTCAATCTTAAATCCTTTAAATTTACTCTTAAGCTGTTGAACTAGCTTTAGGTAGGCAACCATGTTATCCCCTTTTGCTTGATAATCCCCAAAGACTCGGTTGACTATGAGCAACAAGTCAATTATGACCTGTAGGTTATCGACCTCGAGCTCTGCGGCTGCCCTTATTCCAGCTAAGAGGGCTTCATACTCCGACTCATTGTTAGTGGCTTTAAATTCAAATCTAAAACAGTGGCAGCGCTCAGTTCCCTCTAAGTCAATTAGAACTATACCCGTTCCTCCCTCGGTTTTCCCGGACACTCCATCTTTATAGAGGATCCATGACATGCAACCTTCTGACCAATTATCAGATTCTGGAATCCTCTCAGGAGCTGTGTTTGTTACTGCGGACTCTGCTACAAAGTCCGCCAAAGCCTGGGCTTTAATTGCGGTCCTAGGCTTTTACATTAAATCAAACTGGGTAGGCTCCAGGACTCATAAAACCAATCTTCAGGATACGTCCGGCCTCTATAAAAACTGGCAGAGAGGTTGATCCGTCACTACTACAACTAAGTGAGCCTGAAAGTAGGGACAGAGCTTCCATGCCGTCGTTACCAAAGAGTAGGCGAGCTGCTCTAGAAGAGTATATTTTTTCTCTTGCTTGGTTAGGGCATGGCTTACATAGTAGATAAGTCTCTAAACCCTATCTCCACATTCCTTAACCAAGGCTCCACTTACTGCAGTTTCTAAAACGGCCAGTAGATTTACAGTTCTTTTCCGGGACTTGGCTAGACCAGTAATTAGGGGCTTGTCAGTTATTTCTTCAAGGCTTGAAAAGCTTGTTCACTCTCCTGGTCCCATTTCATGTTTCTTCCCTGCTTTATGGCTTTGAAGAACCGGGAGACATTTATCGGTAGAACGAGAAATGAACCTATTGAGCGCTGCTACCTGCTCGGTCAAGACTTTAAACTGCTTAAGTGTTGTGGGGGACTCTAGATCCAGGATAGCCTTAATCTTTTTCGGGTTAGCCTCTATGCCTTTCTCATGAACCATGAAGCCTATAAACTTCCCCGCAGTTACCCTAAAAGTGCATTTGAAGAGGTTCAATCTTATCCGATTCTTCCTTAAGATCATGAAAGTTCCGCGAAGGTCGTCCATATGGCTTTCAGCGGTTGATGACTTGCTGATGTTAGGTTCTAGATTTGTGTTAGCTTAATTCCATAACAAAATTTCATTTCTTTGTATTGCTTAGTTGCTTAAGTGGTTTGTGATGATAAGAGCTTCAAGGAAGAAAAGTACTCATGATGCAAAGTTCGTCTTCAAGAGGATTGGTACTATTCTTGGATGCTAAGGTATCGAGATCCTTCTTCCTCTTGCAAAGCGTAGGCGCACACACACACAATTCATTCATATGTGTCCCTGCTTAGTTATGCATCATTATATACGCACACACATACAATTCATACATTTGTGTCTCTGCATCGTAGCACATCATTTGGTATAACACTTTCACATACTTGAAGTTGAATGCTCATGCATTGGTTTGAAAGTAACATGTTTTGGAAAATACATGATCGGAGACTATCTGTATGTAGTTTGCATTCTTGTGTGAAATGTGTTTGTTTGTTTTTATGTTTGTATAACATGGATCTTGAACTTGATTTTAGTCTTAGATTGTTCAAGTTTGAGTTCCGGCCACTTCGATTACTCATTCTATTGATTTCGATTTCAAAGTCAAAAGATACTACACTTTCAACTCATGTTGCATACATTGTCTTTGTCTTTGTATATCAAGTTGAAGTATTATTTTATGGGTTAAGTATCTTATATGTCCATGTCCTTGAGGGAGAACTGGTTCGTAATCTTCAAACATATTTGAATTCAGAGTTTGGAGGCTAAATAACGGTCGAAGAATGTGAGGGGAGCGCAAGGGGTAAGGTGCGATAGCTTGAGCCATCACCATGCACCGACCCGAGATGGAGCGTGGCCATCTCGGCCCCAAGAGTGTTCTGCCCTGACATGCCCACGTGCCATCTCGGGGAGACACTAAGGAAGAAGGGTGTTTTGGTCATTTGGTCTTTTCACTCTTTAAAACCTCTCATTCCCTCTCATTTCAAAAGATAAGTACAAGTTGAGAAATTGAACAAGTGCATAATTTTTGTCTCAACATTTTGATTTTTGTTTTTGTGATAACTTCTTCATTTCTACTCCGACTTACTTGATTCAAAATCCAATTTCAAGTGTCTGGAATAATTCTACAAACCTCAAGCATTTCCAGAACCAAAGGATGTCTAAATTTTTTGTTGTAATCTAATCTTCAGTTCGTGATTGCATCCTTGTTGGTAAAATCATCTTCTTCTTAGGTTTCTTCTTAGATCTTCTTATTTATTGATGTTATTTGATTTGGAAGCATGACTAGGATAATTTTGATATCATTTTGTGGTTTGTTGATTTGATTTTTAAGTTTAGCTAGATTTGTGATATATTGAATGATTTGTGCTAAACTTGATAAACATGAAATTGTTTCTAGAAATCCTTTGTTATTATGCTTGATTGATTGTTTCTAGATCTAATTTCGTTTTCTAAGAACTAGGTTTTGTTTCAATTGATGTCTATATTTTCATATCTATGTTCTTAGTTGATAACATGCTTAAGTTGTCTAGATGCATTTGTGATTGATCTTTGAAAGCATAATCTAGTCATCTAGTTGCATGTCTATAGAATTTGTTGATCATCATTTTCTTTGTTAAGTGCTTGTTTGCGTTTTGCATTCATGATCTCTTAGATGCCTTGTGAAGAGGTAGAAAGTCTCATATCTTAGAGTGATTCTTTGATTTGAGCAATTGTAAGTCTTAGCTAGAGTCGGGAGGACTTGGATAGCTAAGCAAGTGGAAGTCTCGAGAAGAGGTGTGAAACCTCGGATTGTTGAGCAAGGAAGTCTTGGCAAGTGGTGTGAAGCCTCAGATTGTTAAGCTAGGAAGTCTTGGCTAGAGGCGTGAGTCCTTGGATAGTCGAGCAAGAAGTCTTGCCTAGGGTCGGGAGGATTCGGATAGGTGAGCAAGAAATCTTCCTAGAGACATGGGGCATTGGATAGGGAGTCGGCTTAGTAGATCACTAGGTTCAAGATTGAGTGAGAGAGAGCTTGTAGAGCATGTGTGATTGCTTAAGAGTGTAACTCTATTTAAAATAGTGGATTTGCTTTTGCCGGTGGTTGTGGTATCAACCGGTGGATGTTTCCTCTTTAGAGGTTTTACCACGTAAATATTGTGCCTTTGTTTGCAATTTTCATTAAGCATTGTTAGAATAGCATTGTCTTAAAAAGAAGATAAAAATTGGAGCATATACCTATTCACCCCCCTCTAGGTATATTCACACTATAAAGATTGAGGGAATTTCAATTGGTATCAGAGCCGGTGTCTAGACGCACTTAGATAGATCTTCTTTGTAGTGTTTTGTTATCTTCATTTGTTTCATCATGATTAAAGAAATGTATTCTTTTGTGGCTTCTCTTGTTGAAGGTGAGTCTATTGACTTAGATGATCAAAAGATCAAAGATCTTATTCAAGAAATTGAAAGGATTTCTAAGATCAATAAGTCTCTCACTTAGAAGTTTGAAAATCATGATTGTAGCTCAAAATGTGTTATTGATCTTAATGACAAAATTATTAATCTTCAGAAAAACTTGATTGATAGCAATGATAGATTAAGTATTTTGAAGCATGAAATTGAGCAAAGAGATGAATCTTTGGATCGTGCTAGGAGAATTGAAAATGTGCTTAGAGCAAAATTAATTGAGCATGAGAATCAAGAGAAAGTGCTTAATGACAAACTTATTGAGGCTAAAGAGATGATTAACAAAATGTTATCTAGCTCTAACAAAGTGAAAGCTCTCATTATGGTTGGAAAGCCTTCAAGCGACAAAAGAGGTTTAGGATATGTTAATGAAAAATCAACTCCTTCATCTAACAAATCTACTTTTGTCAAAGCTTGTAGCAATTTAAATGTAGGTACACTCTCTAACGGTAAAGCCATGAATGCTACCAGAGGTGCCTCAACATCAACAATGAAAGTGAAGGAAAAGACTCAACAATGCCAAAGACAAGCTACATCGTCATCAAATGCAAAAGGCAAGACATCTAGTGTTGCATGCCAAAGAGGTAAAAATGTGTGAAGGAAAAATGAGTTGAATGCTCAAGCAAATGGTAAATTTCTCAAATTCATACCTATTTGTCATTATTGTAACATGGTAGGACACATAAGACCTAGATGTTAAGAATACATTCGTAAATGTAGAATTGCCAATGATTTGCATGATATGTCTTTGAATGGTCTTAGGCAATCATCCATGTATGGATCTAAAATTAGACCTAATAAGACATTGGAAAAGCATGTTGAGAATAAATGTGTTGATGATTTGTTTGTTAAATCTTATGTTGTGCCACATTCTACTATGCATAAGAAAGTTGATAATGCTTTGTTTGATTTGTTTAAAAATGTGACTAATGGAGTCAATGTGCCTAAAAACAAGTCAAAGCATGTTAATAAAAGTATAAATGAGAAGCTTGTCAAGAAAATTTGGGTTAAGAAAAACACAACACAATGTTTGGTTGCATAATATGCTTTAAGAGCTAATTCATCCTAATGTTGGTACCTAGATAGTGGTTGCTCTAGGAATATCACCGGTAACAAGGAATTCTTTAAGAATCTTGTCAAGAATGATGGTAGATGGGTTACATTTGGTGATGGCACCAAAAAGCAAGTTCTAGGCAAGGGAACAATTTGTATCCCCGGATTGCCTAAACTTCATTACACCTTGTATGTAGATGGTCTACAAGCTAATCTTATAAGCATCACTCACTTGTGTCAAATTTTTAAAGAGGTTAGCTTTAACAAGGATGTGTGCACAATAATTGATAAAAAGGGCAAAATTGTTTTAAAAGTCAAAAGATCTTTGGACAATTGCTATTGTTTAGAGGTTGATCCACTAACATGTAATATGGCATATGAGTGCATCAAGCTTAAATTATGGCATGAAAGATTGGGCCACATGAATTATAAAGATTTAAAGAAGCTCGAGAAATATAACATTGTTAGAGGTCTTCCTAGTCTTGGTAAAAAGCTTGATGGTGTTTGTGAACCTTTTCAAATAGGTAAACAAACAAAAGTGTCTCATAACAAGAACACTAATTTTGCTACCAAGAAGCCCTTAGAACTTGTGCATATGGACCTAATGGGACCAATTCAAACCGAAAGCATAAATTGCAAGAAATACATTTTTGTATGTGTTGACGATTTTTCTCGGTTTGCTTGGGTATATTTTCTTAGAGACAAAACTGAAACTTTTGGTTACTTTAAGAAGTTTTGTAATCAAGTTCAAAAAGAAAAAGGTCTTGGAATCAAGAAAATATGTCCCATTAGGAGTAATCATGGAGTGGATTTGAAAATGCTAGATTTAGTGAGTTTTGTGATGATTATGGGATTTCACATGAGTTCTCGGCTCCTAGAACTTCTCAACAAAATGTTATTGTTGAGAGGAAGAATCGTGTCTTGCAAGAGATGGCTAGGGTCATGCTCAATAGCAAGAAAGTCCCTAGAAATCTTTGGGCTGAAGCGGTCAATACCGCATGCTATGTAACTAATAGAGTTTTCAGAAGGCCCGACACAAAGCAAACCTCCTATGAACTTTGGAAGGGCAAGAAGCCCAATGTGAGTTACTTCCACACTTTTGGGAGTAAGTGTTTTATTTTGAATGATAGAGATCACTTAGGAAAGTTTGATGCTAAAAGTGATATTGGTCTCTTTCTTGGGTATGCTAATAATAGTCGTGCATATAGAGTGTTCAATTTGAAAACTAAGACTATTATGGAGTCTATTAATGTGAAAATAGATGATCTTAGCATGCTTGATTTCTGTGATAATAATGGTGTCAATGAACCTAAAGAACATTTGTTGAATGACACTAAAGCACCTATTGATGTGACTAGTTATGATGAAAGTGAGTCTAGTCATAATGATGAGAATGGTAATGTTGTTAGAGAAGAAAGTCAAGAGTTAAAAAATGGTTTGTATGATGACTAACAAGATGTTGAAAATTCTAATTCTAGACTTAGGAACATGCATTACCAATAAGACATCATAAGTGATTTGAATGAAGGGGTTAGAACTAGAAGGCAATTAGCTAACCAAAATTTCATATGCTTGCTACACCTCTCAAATTGAGCCCAAGAATATTAATGAAGCAATTATTGATGAATATTGGGTTAATGTCATGCAAGAAGAACTAAATCAATTTAAGAGGAATGGAGTGTGGTCATTAGTTCCTAGACCAAAAGATATCAATGTGATTGGTACAAAATGGGTGTTTAGGAATAAGACCGATGAATGTGGCAAGATTGTGAGAAATAAAGCAAGACTAGTGACTCAAGGATACACTCAAGTTGAGGGTGTAAACTTTGATGAAACTTTTGCACCCATTGCACATCTTGAGTCCATTAGGTTTTTGTTGTCCATTGCATGTCTTAAGAAATTCAAATTGTTTCAAATGGATGTCAAAAGTGCTTTTCTCAATGGATACCTTCAAGAAGAAGTTTATGTTGAACAACCTAAGGGTTTTGTAGACCCATACTCTCCTAATCATGTGTTTAAGTTGAAAAAGGCTCTTTATGGCTTAAGCAAGCTCATAGAGCTTGGTATGATAGGTTGACTCAATATCTTATTGACAACCAATATAGGAGAGGTGGTATTGATAGAACATTATTTGTCAAGCATTATAACAATGACATTTTTGTTGCACAAATATATGTTGATGATATAGTGTTTGGGTCTACATGTAAAACCAAGGTTGATGATTTTGTGAATGTTATGTCAAGAGAATTTGAAATGAGTATGGTAGGTGAACTCAATTACTTTCTAGGCATGCAAGTGAAACAATCTAGCAATGGTATCATGTTGTCACAATCTAAGTACGCTAAAAATCTTGTTAAGAAATTTGGCCTTAAAAGTGGAAAAGAATTTGAAACACCCATGAGTACAACATTAAAACTTGACAAAGATGAAAAAGGAAAAAATATTGATCAAAGTCTCTATAGGATCATGATAGGTAGCCTTCTCTACCTAATGGCAAGTAGGCCGGATATTTGTTTTAGTGTTTGTTTGTGTGCTAGGTTTCAAGCTAATCCAAAAGAATCTCACTTGAAAGCCATTAAAAGAATCATTAGGTATATAAAAGGAATACATAATCTTGGTTTATTTTATTCCTTTGATACTAATGACATTCTTGTTGGCTATTGTGATGTGGATTGGGCAGGAAACATTGATGATCGTAAAAGCACATCGGGCGGTTGCTTTTACCTGTGGAATAATTTGATTGCTTAGCTAAGCAAGAAACAAAATTCCGTCTCTCTTTCATCATCTGAAGCCGAGTACATTGCGGCCGAAAGTGCTTGCACATAACTTCTATGGATGAAACAAATTCTCAAGGATTATGAGATAAGTCAAGGTAAAATGACTCTCTATTGTGATAATATGAGTGCTATTAACATCTATAAAAATCCTGTTCAACACTCACGCACAAAGCATATAGACATTAGACATCATTTCATTAGAGAACTTGTTAAACATTCAAAACTCTTGAACATATGCCTACTAAGAATCAATTTGCGGACTTGTTCACAAAGGCCTTGGATAAAGAGAGATTTGTATCTCTTAGAAGATCCATTGGCATGATTTGTGTTGATTAATGCTTGTGTGTGGTTATGAGTGGCTTGATAAGCAAAACTATATTGTATATCTATTTCTTTGAGAGCTACTCATGTGAGAAGTAATAATCTTGATAAAATAGCTTTTATTGCTTCTAGATCATGCACTTAAGTCTTTGTAAATCTTGTTTTTAAAAGTGCATCAATGCTTCTCTTATATGTTTAAGTTTGAGTAGTTGAGTTTGAAAGCATATATATTATGGATGCATCTTGAAGTTCATTGTCTAGCACATGATAGATGACCTATGATTAGTATTCATTTTGCTTCGGCATCTACATAGAACTTAACGAGCACCTTCATGGAAAAGGCTACACACCATGGTTGTGAAACCGCCCAATGTAGGAAAGGGCTACACCATTGTGATGAGTGAAAGCCGTCATGAAGAGTATATGTTTATGTTAGAAAAATCAAAGAAGTGTTGAAAAAGAATCATTTAAAAAAAAATCTTTGATACAAAGCCTAAAAAGAAATGGAGGAAGGCTTAAAATGGAGTATAGTTGAAAATTGTGATTGCTCGGATTGAAAAACAGAAATGGAATGACGATCCACATGCACACACACGCTCATATGTTGAAATATGTTCTCTTTAAAGCAAAAATCCGGATTATAATCGGTTTGACCTTGATTGGAAAAGATTTAGATGGATAGGTGTTGAAGTGGTTTGCTTGTTGATATCACAATAACTCCTTTTATATATGCTTGAAGCATTTTCACACACACACACACACATTTTTACTTAATGTGCTTGATTCATTAGCAATGAGAGATTATTTTTTAGAGAATAATGAAAATCTATGATTCTCTTGTTAACTTTGAAACAATAATGGTTTACTATCTTTTATTGCTTGAAATGTGTGATTGTGTGATTCCCTTGTGAACAAGTTAACTTGCTTATTAACATGTGGAGCATATGTTAAGGGGGAGCTTAGTTTGTTAAACTTAGTTCTCTATAGAACTTGTTTGCTCACTATCTCATGATATCATTGTGCATCCCTTATACCTTTGTAGGTTCTTTCACTTGGCATTATTCTCTTTCTAGGTTGTGTAATATGTTTTTGTCTATTCTTTGTCAAAAAGGGGGAGAAAGTGTTTCCTCACCATGTTACTTGCTTTTGATATAAAGGGGAGACAATCTATTAAGGGGGAGAAATTTTGGCTTAAGGGGGAGAAAGTAAGGGTGAGAAAATTTTTGTGTTTGCATGAGATAAGAAGTGTTAAGGGATCTTTTGTTTTGTTTCGTATATTGTTTGTTTATCTCACCTATCTTCTTTGTAGAAGATTTCTTTTGGTTGTTCTTGTCTCACAGGTGCTTTGAATGTGTGAAGATATTCTTAAAGACTCATGAAGACATTTTAGTCTAGTAATATCTCTTTGTAATGTGAGGATGTGAGAATACAATCAACATTGATTATGAGAGATCATTGTACGGTGAGGTAGAGGTTTTGTCATAGAATAGCCAAAGAGGAAGATTGTTAGGTTCTAGATTTGTGTTGGCTTAATTCCATAACAAAACTTCATTTCTTTGTATTGCTTAGTTGCTTAAGTGGTTCGTGATGATAAGAGTTTCAAGGATGAAAAGCAACTTCTCATGATGGAAAGTTCATCTTCAAGAGGATTGGTACTATTCTAGGATGCTAAGGTATCGAGATCCTTCTTCCTCTTGCAAGGCGTAGGCGCACACACACACATAATTTATTCATATGTGTCCCTGCTTAGTTATGCATCATTATATGAGCACACACACAATTCATACATTTGTGTCCTTGCATCATAGCGCTTCATTTGGTATAACACTTTCACATACTTGAAATTGAATGCTCATGCATTGGTTTGAAAGTAACATGTTTTGGAAAATGCATGATTGGAGACTATCTCTATGTAGTTTGCATTTTTGTGTGAAATGTGTTTGTTTGTTTATATGTTTTTATAACATGGATCTTGAACTTGATTTTATTCTTATATTGTTCATGATTGAGTTCCGGTCATTTCGGTTACTCATTCTAATGATTTCGAGTTCTAAGTCAAAAGATACTACACTTTCAACTCATGTTGCAAACATTGTCTTTGTTTTAGTATATTGAGTCGAATTATTATTTTCTTGGTTTAGTATCTTACATTTTCATGTTTTTGAGGGAGTCCCGGTTCGTAATCTTCAAACGGATTCGAATTCGGAGTTCCGAGACCAAAGAACGGTCAAAGAACGCGAGGGAAGCGCAAGGGGTGAGGTGCGATGGCTTAAGCCATCACCATGCTCCAACCCGAGATGGCGCGTGGCCATCCCGGCCCCAAGAGTGTTCTGCCCCTGAGATACCCATGAGCCATCTCAGGGAGACACTAAGAAAGAAGGGTGTTTTGGTCATTTGGTCTTTTCACTCTTTAAAACCTCTAATTCCTTATCATTTCAAAAGATAAGAACAAGTTGAGAAATTGAAGAACAAGTGCAGAATTTTTCTCTCAACATTTTGATTTTTGTTTTTGTGATAACTTCTTCATTTCTACTCCGAATTACTTGATTCAAAAATAGATTTCGAGTGTCTTGAAGATTTCTACAAAAACCAAGCATTTCCAGAACCAAAGGATGTCTACATGTTTCGTTGTGATTTGATCTTCAGTTCGTGATTGCATCCTTGTTGGTAAAATCATCTTCTTCTTAGTTTTCTTCTTAGATCTTCTTATTGATTGATGTTATTGATTAAGAAGCATGACTAGGATGATTTTGATATCATTTTGTGGTTTGTTGATTTGATTTTCAAGTTTAGCTAGATTTGTGATATATTGAATGACTTGTGCTAAACTTGATAAACATGAAATTGTTTCTAGAAATCCTTTGTTCTTATGCTTGATTGATTGTTTATAGATCTAATTTCATTTTTCTAAGAACTAGGTTTTGTTTCAATTGATGTCCATATTTTCATATCTATGTTCTTAGTTGATAATATGCTTAAGTTGTCTAGATGCATTTGTGATTGATCTTTGAAAGCATAATCTAGTCATCTAGTTGCATGTCCTTAGAATTTGTTGATCATCATTTTCTATGTCGAGTGCTTGTTTGCTTTTTGCATTCATGATAACTTAGATGCCTTGTGAAGAGGTAGAAAGTCTCATATCTTAGAGTGATTCTTTGATTTGAGCAATTGTAAGTCTTAGCTAGAGTCCGGAGGACTTGGATAGCTAAGCAAGTGGAAGTATCGACAAGAGGTGTGAAACCTCGGATTGTTGAGCAAGGAAGTCTTGGCAAGAGGTGTGAAGCCTCAGACTGTAAAGCAAGGAAGTCCTGGCTAGAGGCGTGAGGCCTTGGATAGTCGAGCAAGAAGTCTTGCCTAGGGTCAGGAGGATCCGGATAGGTGACCAAGAAATCTTCCTAGAGACATGGGGCCTTGGATAAGGAGTCGGCTTAGTAGATCACTAGGTTCAAGATAGAGTGAGAGAGAGCTTGTAGAGCATGTGTGATTGCTTGAGAGTGTAACTCTATTTGAAATAGTGGATTTGCTTTTGCCGGTGGTTGTGGTATCAACCCGTGGATGTTTCCTCTTTTATGGTTTTACCATGTAAATATTGTGTGTCTTTGTTTGCAATTTTCGTTAAGCATTGTTAGAATTGCATTGATTTAAAAAGGAGATAAAAATCGGAGCATATACCTATTCACCCCCCTATAGGTATATTCACACTATAAAGATTAAGGGAATTTTAGGTGATCATGTCGTCGATGTACACCTCTATTGATATTCCAATTTCGGTCTTGAACAGCAGATTGACCAACAGTTGATAAACGGCATCACCTTGTAGCAATACAGACCTCGCCTGGTGATGAAACTGGTATTTTCTTTGTCAGTGTGGCGTATCATAATCTGGTTGTATCCTGAAAACATGTCTATGAAGCTCAGGAGCTTGTTTCTAGAGGTGGAGTCAACCAACTGATCTATTTTTAGTAGAGGGAAACTGTCTTTCGGGCATGCCCGGTTGAGGTCGGTATAGTCGACACACATGCGCCACTTCCCATTCGACTTCGTGACCATGACTACTTTGGCGATCCATTCGGGGTAGCGTGCTTCTCTGATGAAGCCCGCTTGGGTCAATTTGTTCACTGCTTCCTGAACCACAACATTTGTTTCGGCATTAAAGTGTTTCCTTTTCTGTTTGACATGCTTAAAGGTCATATCCACTGCCAATTGGTAAGCAGCCAAAGTCATCAAGATTTTAGGCATCTCGTCGTGATTCCAAGTTAAGATGTCACTGAATTCTTTAAAGAGCTCGATCAAACCCTCCTTCACTCTCGGCTCAAGGGTGGCTCTGACTTTGACGACCTTAGAGGGATTACCCATTCGGATGGGAACCTCTTCTAGCTTATCTGCTGGATGACCGCAGGCACATTCCCTTCTCTGCTCATCACGGGGTCATTCTCTGGGTGATTTGCGGGTTCTATATCTTCCAAGATCATTACAGGTGTTGCCCCATCTTAGATCGTTGTTACCTAGGCAAGTTGCTTAGCTAGAGTTGTTTGTTTGGTAGACACTGCATATCATCTCCTAGCTGCCTGCTTGTCACCTTGTACCTCCCCCACCTTATCTCTTACTAGGAACTTCAGGACGTTGTGGTAGATGGATAAGATTCTTTTCAAGGATGACAAAAATGGCCTTCCTAATATCGCATTGTAAGCCAATGAGGTATCCACCACCAAGAAGTCTGTCATAACATTTTGCTGGAGAGGTGTGGCTCCAATGATTACTGGCAGGGCTATTGATCCCACAGGTATGATTGAGTCCCTATTGAACCATACAACGAGGTAGTGCAGCTATTGTAACACCACTGTTTCAAGTTTAGCTTTTCAAATGTGTCTTTAAATAGGACGTCGACGCTGCTGCCTGTGTCAACGAGCATACTATTTACCATGCAGTTGGCAATCTTTAACGTGATTACAATGGGATCGTCATGAGGTTGCAAGGTGTTGTAGACATCCACTTTGGTGAAAATGATCTGTGACATATGGGAAGGGTTGGTCGGGCTCTATTCGACCTTGAGTATACCTCACCCTTCGTCCACACGAGGGATTTTCCTCGTGAGGTTTTTCCTAGAATTATTGGAGGTGCTAGCCAGAGTAGGCCCTCCGCTGATGGTATGTATTATCTGGATTTGCTACATTAGATCCGCTTGCTTCCCTTTTCTCTTCTCATCGTGCTCGTGGATCTCGACTTGCACTTCCTTTCCAGTCTGAATGTTATCCCTGACCTGCTGTAAGAATTCTACCAAACATCCTCCCTCAAACTAGTTTCGTAGGTTATAGTACTCTTAGGTGTTATGTCCCACGTCTACGTGAAAGTCACAATACTTATAACGTTTCCTCTTATCGATAGGGGCTTTCATTGGTGCAGGCTTCTATAGCAACCCCTTGTCCCGAATGGCGAGATAGATTGTTTCACAGGGTACATTTAAGAGGGTGTAATGATCATATCCTATCTAATCTCGAGCTATCGGGGCCACTATCCTGGGAGGAGGTGAAGCCCAAGGATGAGTTTGTTTTGTTGGATAACTTTAAGATTTGGGTTGAGAAATACGGAAGCGATACATCGACCTATTAGGGGGGTTTGTTCTGGCTTCTCTGAGCATGCTCTGGTTTGGGAGCTTCCTTCTTCTGTTACTTTACGGCTGTCATATCGTCGTGTTCCATCTTAACCTTCAGTTGTTCGTCGACTTCAATTTGCTCCAGAGCCCGATCGTAGGATACTTGGTAGGTCTCTAGAGGTCTCTTGGCAAAAGACCGGAAAAGCTTGCCCGCAAACAGGTTTCTCCTAAAATTGGTGAGGGTTTCTTTCTCAGTGAAGACCCCCATCTGGATAACTTTCTTATGGAAATGCTCGACATAAGCTTAGAGGTTTTCCCCTCTCTTTTGGATCACGTACTATAGATGGATTGGATCTTTCAATCGGTAACTCCCTAGAATTACGAGTAGAAATCAGTTGACAGCTTCGTGAAGAGTCCACACTGCCAACGGGTAGCTTTCTGAACCAAGTCTTAGCATAATCCGTTAGTGTAGTTGGGAACATCCGGCACATGGCGACCCTTGTCATGTTATAGACCTCCATCTATTGGATGAAGCTCTCCAACTGACTCAAGGAATCCCCTATCCCAGAGAATCTATCAGTCGGTATTTTGAATTTTAGCGGGAGCTCTGCCACCCAGATCCCTCTGGTGAAGGGAGTATTCATCTCACTTAGAGGATCTTTCTTGTCTTCCTTGTACTTCCCCTTCTTCATCTACTGGATCTCTTCTAAAGCTCTGCCAAATGGTCTCTCAGGCGCTTGTTCTTATGTTTCCTTGAATTAATCTCGGATTCCTCTCTGTCAGACCCTTTTGAAGAGCTGGCGACTTCTACCTGATTCCTTTTACGGATGGGATCTGCTGGAGGGCTTTGTTTGCTTTCTTCCTCTCTAGCCTGGGCTTCCCTTCTTAAAGCAATCGGGTGAAGAAACTCTCGCCGCTCCTGAGGAAGGACGTCCACCGCGGACTTAACTTGCCTGGGTTAGTAACACGACAGTGCTTCCGGAATGGGGGGCAAGGGCCTTAACCTATTCCAAATATAGGGTTTGAGTCCTATTCTATTATAAGCTAGCTCCGGAGGGGTAGGTTCCAGGCGATTAAAGATGGGTTACCGAGTCCGGGGCCTGCTTGGTTCTCCTCATTTGCAGAGGCTTGCTTGCTGGACAGTAATGTCCTCAGCGAGCAGTCAAAGGTGGATGTTTTTAACGAAGGCCGCCGCTTGTTAGTCAAGCTAGACCTGGCTTCCCGTAAGGGGATCGAAAGCCCGCACAAAGGCTGACTTGAATGGGACCTGGCCATGGACCCGAAATTTTCTTCCTTTTTTGGGACCTTTCATGTCGATGCAGCTGAAGGTTGTCCCGATGTGCCGTGCTGTCCTTGGGAGGAGCGAAGCCTCATGGTTACTGTAAAACAACAAACTTGCAAATATAAAAGCGGTGGTGTGAAAAGTTTCCCACAGACGGCACCAGAAAGTGTTAACGGGAAATTTGCTCAAGATGAGAAATTCTAACTAACACCCTCAAGACCACTACCACGGAGGTGGTGGCCGAGGTCAGTACCTCAGATATCTGACATGATAAGATAGAAACAGATATTTGAATGATAATGTGATAGCAAATGAGGGCTTTATTATTTATCACTCGTGGTATACAGAAATCTCTCACATACGCTCACAATCTCTCTAGGGCATAGAAGGGTTGCAACCTCGTGTGTGTCAAATAGTAGATACAATGATGGTCATGTTTTGATCACAGACTTTAGGCCCGGCTTAATTATTTTTCTCGTTGTTTTTTCTCTTTCCATTCCGTGGGAATGCTTGGGCATATTTATAAATGGCCGAAATGTTAGGGTTTATGCCCTAAAGATGTAATTTGTAAATGGATTTGTGAAATATATAAAAGAAAAGTTCAATTCATTCTTGATGTGTAATTTATTTTATAAACTTGTGCATATATTAACATCCTAGATTGCCGGATGTAATCTCGATTTGTGTATATGAGTGTCTTATACAGATGGATACAGTAAGAGACGTGCAATCTAAAGAGTCCATAGATAGCAAATAAAGTTGGGTACTTTATTTACGGTTAATCTATAGCTGTGGTCCATTCCATAATGAACGGTGATTCTATCCTTAATCAATCATATGAGATATGGGAATGGAGGCACCTCGTATGATGTGATCATATAGGACTAAGCCATGATCTATATGAATCTCTCATCAAGATCTGTTTACCGATGAGATTCAAATATATCAACTAATGATGACTATATATGGGTTATCTTAAGTCTAAGTGTCTTATCGACTTCTTCAGCTTAGATCGTGGTCTTTGATATACCATGGGTAAGGTTAGATGTAATTCCTGATCAAAATACTTCGTATATTGGGATTACGGTTTGGCTTATGGCTGGGAAGGTTTGTACACAATAGTGGAATCCACTACTTCTTGTGAGAAGTAGATGGTAGTTCCTTTAAGGGTTGATTCGAGGCTTGGACAATATGAGCGCTCTCCTATTTCTGTGAGGAAATAAGATTTATTGTCCATTAGAGAATCAACGGTACTTAAAGGATATATGTAAATAGAGGGGTATAACGGACATTATGACCCAGCTCTAATTATGAACTACTGTGAAGGATCATACCATATGTAATAGCTATATCGATGGACACCAAGTTGTATCTGTCTGTGTAAAAGCGTCTGCAGTTGAGAGAGTGCTGCTTCGGGTTTTTAGTGGAATAACACCGGAGTTAATAATCAAGGAATATTAATTAAAGAGTTTAATTAATGATTACGAGGATTATTGGAGCTCAAAATACTGTGGGTCCATTAGGTCCCATTGCTAGCCCGATAGATTTAGGTAACAAGGGTCACGGTTAGTTAATTGGATTGTCAAATTAATTATGTTATGAAAGTGACACTTATTTGTTCAAGAATTAATTGAATAATGAGATTATTTAAGTAATAAATAATGGTGATTAAATAAATTAATAATGAGATTATTTAATTTTGTTATTAATCACTAGGAAGAAGGCGTCAAGAGAACATCATCTCCAAGGATTGTGAAGAATAGTCAAGCCATGAACAAGGAAGAGGTTCAATGCTATAATTGTCAAGGTTTTGGTCACTTTGCTAGTGAGTGTACCAATAAGCCATCTAAGAAAGACAAGAAAGGCAAAGTGTTGGCGGCTACTTGGAGTGATGATAATTCTAGTGACAATGAGAGCTCTAGTAGTGAGTCTTCAAGTGATGAAGAGTTGGTGAGCAACTTTGTAGCTCTAACGGCTTCTCATTCTTCACTAGATATTAGTAGTACAATATCTTTGAACAAGAACCTTGATGCAAATCATTATTGATGCTCTAGTTCCATTCCTACTAATCTTGAGTTGTTGAAAAAGATAGAAAAGCTTGAAGAAGCTAGCCGACAATACTCAAAGAGAAGTAGTTGAGAATGATGATTTGATCAAGAAGCAACTAGATGAGTTTGTGGTTGTTACTCGTAGACTTCTTGGTGAAAAAGGTGATATTATGAAGAATTTTAGAGAACTTGAAATGATTAACCTTGAGAAGGATAATGTGATATATTCTTTGAAGAAGAGAGACCAAGAATTGATGGAAGAAATAAACACAGCTAAGGAGGCTATCAAGGATTTAGTGAATGATTCGGTTAGTGTATCTAGTGTTAGGAATCTTGTTAACTCTCATATTGGTGAAGACGACTTGGTAGTTGAAGAGGAGCTATTGGAAGCACCACTTCCTACACACTTTGATGAAGTCGTGAATGATAAGAAACCACACAAGAAGAGAAGATCAAAAGCCAAGAAGAAGTTGGCGGACAAGGTATCTTTGTAAACTCCTAGTAAAGCTAGTTCAACTCCAAAAGGTACAATCTCATCTTTTATTCCAATTTTCCATTATTGCAACACAATAGGTCACATTAAGCCTAGGTGTTATAAATATATTGAAAAATGCAAATTAGGAAATGAATATAGGTATAAAGAGATTAAACTTCAACTTGAACATGCTAAGGCCTTGAAAGTTGAGAAATATGATAATATTGCTAAGCATGAGAAAAGGTTGTGGAGTAGAAAGAATTATAATCTTGTTCAACTTGACAAAGCTTGTGTTGAAAATGTTAAGGAAGAGTGTGTTAATGATATTCTTGTTAATCAAGTCATTGAAGGACTTTACTCTAGATTTAACATTATTGTCAAGGATGATATTGGAAATGTTGTGTAGGTACACTCAAGAACAACTGGTTCAAGGGTGAGTGCTATTATCACTAATATAAAAAGCACATGTGAGATATCTTTGAAGCTATATATCAATTGTGTTGAGAATTCTTGCTTGCTAGCTTTGAATACTCCATGTATTGATATGAACTTGGTTATCTCACATCATGACTGTTATGATGGTAAAAATTTGTTGATTAACTTTAAAGAAGTTCTTTTGTTATATGTGTTGATTGAGTTAAGATATTATGCTTTTTTTACTCTTGTTGTGAAACATCGTCAACTTGATTTCATGAGGACATTCAAGGCAAGAGTGCTCATGAAAAGGGCGGAAGTATGATATTTGGTGAATATAATGTGCAAAAAGGTATATCTATACTCTAATGCATGTTCTCTTAGATATTCATCTTTTGACTCAATTTTTGACATACATCTCATAGCATGTCATATTAGAGAATTTTGTATAGCATACATATGGTTCTCATTGACATTTGCAATTTTAGGATCTAACAGTGATATTGTTCACATTGATCTTAACTTTGATGATTGTTTGTATTTGGTATATTGAGTGGCATTACTTTTGAAAATACAAGCTTCATATTCTTTGAAAGCTACTCATTAGAGAAGTAATGATCTTGAATAAGTCTCTACTTATTGCTCTTAGATCATGTGCTTATGAGCCATAAAATCTTGGTTTTCTAAAATTGCACCTTGCTTCTCTTATATGTTTTGCTAGTAGGTTGAGTTTACTAATATGTAAACATTGGATACACCTTCAAGTTTTTGTGCTTAAGTATATTTAAAATGACCTATGGTTAGTATCCATTTTGCTTCAGCAATTACATAGAACTCAACGAGCACCTTCATGAAAAGGGCTACACACATTGGTTGTGAAAGCTACCCAATGTTGGAAAGAGCTACACCATTGTGATGAGTGAAAGCCGTCATGAAGTGAATTTTTGTTTATTGTAAAAACAAATGGAAAAATCAAAGAAGTGTTGAAATGAAATCAAAAAAAAAAATCCTTTGATTCAAAGCCTAAAAAGAAAAGGTGGAAGGCTTAAAAATAAGTTTAGATGAAAATCAAATGAGCTCAGGTTAAAAAACAGAAATGGAATGACGAGCCACATGCACACACATGCTCATATGTTGAAATCTATTCTCTTAATAGCGAAAAATTCCGGATGATAATCGGTTTGACTTTTTATGGAAAAAGCTAAAGATGAATAGTTATTGGAAATTGTTTGCATGTTGATTATCAAACTACTTCTTGATATATATTTGAAGCAAATCTCTCTCACACACAATTTGTTTGAGTATGATGATATCTTTGCAATTGTTGAAGAATAATGAGAGAACTTGAAAAATCTTTGTGTATTTCTCTTAGCATATGAAGCTTATTTTGTTGATATTTCTTCAAATTGCTTGAATGTGTGATTGTGTGAATATCTTTGTGAACTCTATGTTATCATTGATTTTAGTTATAGCATTTATCAAGGGGAGAATTGTATGCTAGACATTGTTCTCTTTTATGATATGTTCACATGCTTCATTTTGTTATATGTTGGCATATTTTTATTTAATGATACTTGTAAGATATTAATCACTATCTTTGTCTTGCATGATGATTCATTCTTAAGTCATATGTCATTGTTTTATATATTTGTGACTAAAAAGCTTGTTTTGTCTTTCACTCACTTTTGTATGCTTATAACATCTTATTTCACAAGAACAAATGGGAAGAACTAAGGTTACCGGAAGTGGAAAACAATCGAATCCCATTGTGAAAGCCAAGTCAACCTCAAAGGGATCCAAAGCTTCAAGGTCAAAGGAGTTAGGGATCTTTGCAACTAAAAAGATATTTCAAGAGAGAGGCATTGACTTAGGTAAATGTAAAGATTCTTATGTTCTTAAATGCATTAAGGATAGAAATTGGGAATCTTGGGTGAGCATGCTAGGAATAGTGAATGACACTACTGTTAGAGAATTTTATCATGAATATAGAGAGAGTGCCACCTTATTGGATGCTTTGATAGAGATTAGGGGTGTTGTGTTTAGAGTTGACCAGGTAAACATTAACAAGTTTCATGGGCTATCTAGTGATATTGATTCAAACTTTCTAGATGTTGATATCATTGCGAATTTTAATATCATAGGGAGAACTCTATGTGACAATGCTTATTTTGAGTGGAAAGGTAGAGCATATATTAATCAACATCAGTTAACTAAGGCAAGTGCATTTTGGCATCTTTTCATTTGCACAAATATTATTGGATCTTCGAATTCAACCGAGTTGAATAAAGACAAGCTCAAAATAGTATATGCCTTGGTGACTAATAAACCTATAAACCTTAGGGATTTGCTTATGTTTTATTTGGATAATGAGGCTCTCTCAACTAGAGGAGATAAGAAGCTTGCACTACCGGGGTTTATAACTTCTTTGTGCTTAGCTCGTGGTGTTCAAAGTAGTGGAGATGATATGTTGGTACAACCCTTGGAAAAGTATAGTGATAAACGTGTGTCATACATGTCATATAAGGATAAGGGTAAGACATGTGATAGTTTTGGACTATGTAGTAGTTCACAAGTTGATTGTCAAGTGACTAGCATAAACATTCTTACGGATTGGGCTTTACATTTGAAGAAGAAGGTTGATGAGCTTAGTGCTATAGTTGAAAAACAAGATGCTAAAATAAAAGAGTTGGAGGAGTGTATTGCATCAAGTTCAAGACCACCTCTCAAGCATTATGTTAGGTCAACTACAAGCACATCTTTATTTGGTGGATCTAGTAGCTAGTATTTGAGTCTCATGGTATGTTTCTTACCTTTTGGCATACTTTCATGTCGAAAAGGGGGAGAAAGAGTTGTTAAGTGTTTCTAGTTACTTAGTGTTATTTTTATGTTGTTTTTGTTAACTTTTGAACTTTCAATGGCTTGTAATAATTAGTCTTAGGATTTGGTTAAGGATTTTTGTATTTGGCATGTATTGAGGGGGAGATACATGTATTTGTGGACTTAATTGAATATTCTTATCCATATTATATGTTGCCATTTGTTGTTTTTCTCTTGTATATGCATTGTGCTTTGAGATGATTTATAGGTTGCTTCAAGAGAAGATCAAGATGAAGTTCAAGAGTTAGTGAAGATTAGTTATAGGAATCTTACTCATTGTAATGTGAGGGAGTGATTTTATGACCTATCTTCATTTTTATATTTGTAGTAAATGTATAGGTGTTTTGACATGGAATTTGCCAAAGGGGAAGATTGTTAGGTTTTAGTTTGTCCCTGCATCACTGTGCACCATGTATAACACATTCACTATGCATTTGTTTGGAAATAACATGTTTTGGAATATGCATGATTGGAAACTATCTCTATGTAGTTTGCATTCTAGTGTGAATTGTGTTTGTGTGTGTATATGTTTGTATAACATGGATATTGAACTTGTATTTAGTCTTAAGTCATTCTTGATTGAGTTCGGTCATTTCGGTTACTCATACTATTTATTTCAAGTTCTAAGTCAAAAGATACTACACTTTCATCTCATGTTTCATACATTGTCTTCGTCTTCTTATATCGAGTCGAATTATTATTTTCTAGGTTTAGTATCTTATATGTCCATGTCCATGTGAGAGTTACAGTTCATAATCCGCAAATGGCTTCAAATTCTGAGTTTGGAGGCCAGAGAACGGTCGAAGAACGAGAAGGGTGCGCTAGGGGAATGCACCATGGCCAAAAGGCCATGAGGGTGTGCATGCCCGAGATGGGGCGTGGCCATCTCGGCTGCACAACCTTGCTGCCCCGAGATGCCCACACGCCATCTCGGGGGAGCACTTCCAAAGGATAGCAATTTTGTCTTTTCATCTTTCTTCTTTCCCACTCCTTTATAAACTCTCTCCCTCTCACATTTCATTCTAAGAAGAAATTCAAATCAAGTGTGCAGAAATTTTCTCTCTAAATTTTCTCACCTTCCAAACACCATAACTTCTTCATTTAAACTCTGATTTGAGTGATTCAAAGTTGAGAGTGTTCATCTATTCATTCTCCATCTTTTCTCTGAAGGCTTGAGTTAATTTTCCTACTTTTTTTGGTGTCTAATGATACAAAAACGGGACTGCACCTAAATCAAGTAATGTATTGATTTTCTCCCAAAGTTTTCTTTTAAAACTTGGTCAATTGCCTTTGGTTTTATTCTTCTACATATATTGGTATATTGTGAGTGTTTTGATTTGTGTTTTGAATGCTTCAAAGCTAGATTGAATTTCAATTGAAATCATACATGTTGAGTTAGGTTTTGATTTTGCCTATGTTATCAAATATTTGGGATTGTATTGTGCTAGCTTTGATTCTAGGAATATTTGATGATCTTTGATTGATTGATTTTGAGAAAAATAGTTCCTCACATGTATTAGGCTCTCTTGGCCGAATTTCACACACAATACATGTGCTTATGCTCTTTTGAGCTATTCATGTAATTTGTTGAATCTATGATTAGGAATATGCTCTAGAACTTTTGCTTAGATCTATTTGACTTTGTCGTATAATTGTAGCATGTTTTATGTTTTTGTGATTTAAACTTGATCATGTGATTTATTGATTATATCTTGTGATTCAGGTTTAAACATATGCATATATCTAGGTTGTGATTATTGTTGATCATATCTTACATAATCTAGATTGATTACACATGCATGATTAATTAGACTATATGTGATTTGTGCATTCACGCTCATGTCTAGTATTTTCCATAGGATGTGTTGATCATAGCATTCTATGTTGCGTGCTTGTTTGTGTTTTGCATTCATGATCACCTACATGCCTTATGAGAATGAAGTCTTGACAACAGGTGTGAGACCTATGGTGTTGAGCAAGAAGTCTTGGTAAGAGGTGTGAAGCCTCGGATTGTTGAGCAAGGAAGTCTTAGCTAGAGGTGTGAAGCCTTGGATAGTCGAGGAAGAAGTCTTGCCTAGAGTTAGGAGAACTCAGATAGGTGAGTAAGGAAGTCTTAACTAGAGTCGGGAAGACTTGGATAGTTGAGCAAGAAGTCTTGCCTTGGGTTGTGAAAATCCGGACAAGGTGAGCAAGGAAGTCTTTACAAGAGGTGTGAAGCCTCAGATTGTTGAGCATAGGGCGGCAACTTCTAGAGTAGGATAGAAGGGTAGTTTCTAAGTGAAGAGGTCACTTAAGAGATTGTACTTGTCTTATCTGCTAGTGGATTTTGTTTGCCGGTGGATGCTAGCCCTTGGATGTTTCCTCTTCTGAGGTTTACCACGTTATATCTTGTGTTAACTTTTCTCTATCCCTATCTCTTTAATATTTGTATTGTGGATAGAACTCTTTATGTATGTTGACTTCCTGTATATAATATAGATTGTGTATATGTAACAATTATTTGTTTGTATCACACTTTCATTGTGTTTATATATTGATTAATTGTCTTTAATATATATATATATATATATATATATATATATATATTGTGATACAAGCAATCTAGAGGGACAAACTTTTGTTTGTTTCTAAGGGAGTCGAAAAAGGTGTCTAACCTATTCACCCCCCCTCTAGGTTAGCCTTGAGCATTTAACCGTGATTGTATTTTCAGATGTCTCATCCCGAAAATGATGAAGCGGGTTCTTTTACTGAGGATGGAGCTAGGAAGTGGCCTGAAATACCAAATATGTCTCCTACTGTTCCGACCTTCCTAGCATCAAGTCCTGGAGAATCCTAGAGGGGGGTTCAACCTTTAGAGCAAGAAAGAGGTCTTACCGATGCCCAAGGTCTCTCTAAGGTGCCTTCAATGGAGGAGCCAACAGTGGGAGAGATCATGCCATTGTCAATGGCCAACCTTCTTGATGCAACCATACCACATGAGGTCATGGCGGTGATCAATGAGGTCTTGGAGGAGGACCCAACTGAGCAACAGGCAATCGAGGGGCATTTTTAGGAAGAGGTGGCGGAGACGGTTATCCAGGATGAGCGACCACAAGAAAGAGGAGTAGGGGCGAGGTTCATTCTAAGGGAGGGGAAGCTGGAGGAGATCAAGAGGATGCAAAAGTTTGAATCCATCTTCTTGTAGCTTATTCTGAATGCCCGGAAAGGGGGGTGAGCATCCCATCTTTACTCATGGTTAATCACCATCATCTTTTTTTTATAGCCTGGAACCAGGGGTTAGGCTTCTTATTTGATTGTTCTAGCCTTACTGGGGGGGATAGGATCCCCATTTAATTAATGAAAATTAACTTTAGATCTGGTTAGAATTTCGATTGGCATGTACTTGCTTCATTTCTAATCTCGATCTACGTGCAACCTCTACAGCAATATAGCCCTGAGTTTGGTAAAAGTAACAAGACTAGAAAATTGCTTAAGCGTGAAAGTAGATTGCTAGCTCGACCTTTCAACTCATAATAGAAACTTGTAGCTCGGTGACTTTAATCGATAATCCCCTTGTGCGATGATAGACCAGTCCCCACCTGTCATAGTAAGAAACCACATGTACACGGAGAATTAGCAACCAGTAATAACTGGGACATTGGAGTTTAAGTAAAAGAGCCCTCCAATCTTGAACCCCTCCAAGGGATTAAATCCCAAATGAGGTATCAAGGAGAACTATCTAGCCATCTCTTAGGTTGGAGATCGGGATGGCTACCGCGCTCTTAAACTCGAGTCCTTCCTAGGGGTTGTAACCCGACCAAGGCATTATGAGGGCTATCTAGCTATTTCATGGTCTCGAGATCTGGAAGGCAACTATGCTCTTCAGATCATTCATGGGGGTTATAGCCCGACCAAGGCATCAGAAAGGCTATCTAGCTATTTCATGGTCTTGAGATCCGGATGGCAACTTATGCTCCTATACTCAGACCCTTCTTATGGGTGGTAGCCTGACCAAGGCATCGTGAGGGCTATCTAGTTATTCATTATCTTGAGATCCGGTTAACAACTTATGCTCTTACGCTCATAGCCTTCTTAAGGGTGGTTGCCCGACCAAGGCATTAGGAGGGTTATCTAGCTATTTCCTGGTCTTGAGATCCGGATGGCAACTTATGCTCTTACACTCAGACCCTTCTTGGGGGTGGCAGCCTGACTAAAGCATCAGGAGGGTTATCTAGCTATTTCCTGGTCTTGAGATCTGGATGGCAACTTATGCTCTTACACTCAGACCCTTCTTGAGGGTGGTAGCCCGACCAAGGCATCAGGAGGGCTATCTAGCTATTTCCTAGTCTTGCGATCTAGATGGCAGCTTTGCTCTTACACTGAGATCCTTCTTGACGGAGTGGTGGTGCCCAGTCTAGGCATCAGGGTTAACGAGGGAGCTTCCCTGGCTAATCCCTAGTCTTGGGATGACAATGTCAAATTTTCCCATGTAGGATCACTATAGAACATAGTTGAAGGTGAAGAAAAATAGGCTTTATTGATAAAAAAGAATGGAGTACATTATTCCTGGTAATTATAAAACTAGGTGGAGGTAGCCTGCTCACGAGTCCCCTATTTAGGGGTAGAATTTTCTCAGGTCATCTGCATTCCAAGTATGATCGATGAGTCGGCCGTTCATGTCCTCAAGCTTGTATGCCCTGTTGCGGACTGCAACATTTACTAAGTAAGGTCCTTCCCAAATGGGTCCCAGGACCCCATCGGATCTCTTCCTGGAATTCAACGTCACTGTCCTGAGAACTAGGTCCCCTTCCTTAAAGTACCGGGCTTTAACTCTCCTATTAAAGTATTTGTTAATCTTGCTCTGGTAAATTGCTACCTTCTTTGCTACCCGATCTTGTTTTTCTTCCAACAGATCTTAGCTAGCACGGAGCTTATCCTCGTTGCTTCCCCGTTCAAAGTGTTGAACTCTAAAGGAGGTCAGTTTGTGCTCAATAGGAAGTACTGCTTCAACCATGAATGCTATGGAATAAGGCATTTCCCCGATAGCGGTTCTTCTTGTAATGCGGTAAGCCCAAAGGACCTTGGGAAGCTCCTCAGCCCATTTACCCTTTTTCTGCTGTAACTTTTTTTTCAATAGCTTCTTAATAGTTTTACTGGTGGATTCCACCAGCTCGTTAGTCTGGGGGTGGGCTACTGAAGCAAACCTAAGGTTGATTCCCAAAACCTCACAAAAGTCTTTGAACCGACCATTATCAAACTACCTGTCGAGGTCAGCTACAATGACAAAAGGGGTCCTAAACCTGCAAACTACATTATTTTTTATGAAACTTGTTGTATTTTCTTCTGATATCAGGGAAAGCTGTCCGACTTTGACCCACCTTATGAAATAGTCAATCGTTATGATAGCATGCTTGACTTGACTAGGAGCAGTAGGAAGCGGCCAGATCAAGTCGACTCCCTTCATAGCAAAGAGGTACGGTGAGCTAAGGGAGGACAATCGCTCCGGTGGTAGGTGACTCAAGTTTCTGACCTTCTAGCATGCCTCGCATGATCGTACTAAGTTCTTTGCATATTGATGGATGGTTGGTCAATGGTACCCCATGCGAAGTACCAGATATGCCAGAGCCTCCTCACCAATGTGTTTCCCGCATTCCCCGGAGTGAACCTCTCTCAATGTCCATTTGGCAACTTCAAGATGTAAACATCGAAGCAAAGGAATGGATCTGCCCCTCCTGTATACGTACCTATCCACCAAGCAATATCGGACTGAGAGCCTCTTGATTCTCCTAGCTTGGTCAGGCTCTCTATAGAGCCTTCCTTCTTGGAGATATTTCACTATTGGGTCTATCCAGCATGGCCGTTGATCCAAGGTATAAGTCTCGTTACCTGTTACTGTGGTTGGTAGGGGAATCACTTAGAGAGGGACTCTCTGTGGTAAGGTTTGGCCACCATTCACAGTTATCTTGGCTAGGATGTCTGCTCTATGATTCTGTTGTCGAGGTTCCTGCTCAATCTTGAAACCCTTGAATTTTCTCTGAAGCTGTTGAACTAGCTTCAAGTAGGCAATCAGGTTATCCCATTTTATCTGATAATCCTCAGAGACTTGGTTGACTATGAGCAAAGAGTCACTATTGACCTGCAGGTAATCGACCCAGAGCTCTACGGCCGCCCTTATTCTGGCCAAGAGGGCTTCATACTCTGCCTCATCGTTAGTGGCTTTAAATTCATATCTAAAACTTTTGCAGCACTCAGTCTCTTCTGGGTTGATTAGAACTATGCACGTTCCACCCCAGGCTTGCCCGGATGCTGCATCTGCGTAGAGAATCCATGACTTGCAATCTTCCGGTCAGCTGTTAGATTTTGAAATCCTCTCAGGGACTATGTTCGTCTCTACGGAGGTCGCTTGGCCCGGTGGCATTGAGAGATCTGCTACAAATTTTTCCAAAGCCTGGACTTTTATTGCGGTCCTGGGCTTATACCTTAAATCAAACTGGGCGAGCTCCAAGGCTCATAAAACCAACCTTCTGGATAAATCTGGTCTTTGCAAGAATTGAAGAAGGGGTTGGTCCGTCACTACTGCTATTGAATAAACTTGAAGTAGGGATAAAGCTTCCTTACCAAGGTTACCAAGGTATAAGCGAGCATCTTCGGAAGGGTATAATTCTTATCGGGCTTGGTTAGAGCATGACTCACGTAGTAGATTGGTCACTGGACCTTATCTCCGCATTCCTTGACCAAGGCTCCACCTATTGCATTCTCTGATATGACCAAGTAGATTTGCATCCCTTCTCCAGGACTTGGTTTGACCAATAGCAGAGGGCTTGATAGATATTTTTTCAAGGCTTGAAAAGTTTGTTAACTTTCCTGGTCCCATTTCATGTTTCTTTCCTGCTTGATGGCTTTGAAGAATGGGAGACATATGTCGTTAAACAGAGAAATGAACCTGTTGAGAGCTGCTACCTGCCCGGTCAGGACTTGAACCTGTTTAAGTGATGTGAGGGACTCTAGATCCAGGACAGCCTTAATCATTTCAGGGTTTGCCTTTATGCCTCTCTCATGAACCATGAAGCCTAGAAATTTCCACGCAGTCACCCCAAAGGTGCATTTGGAGGGGTTTAATCTCATCTAGTTCTCCTTTAAGATCATGAAGGTTCTGCGAAGGTCGTCCAGATGGCCTTCAGAGGTTCATGACTTAGTGATCATGTCATCGATGTACACCTCCATTGATATTCCAATTTCGGGCTTGAATAGCCAATTGACTAACTGTTGATATGTAGCTCCTGCGTTCTTAAGCTCGAAAGACATCACATTGTTGCAATATAGACCCCGTTCGGACATTATGACGCCGGAGTTAAAGGATATATGTAATTAGAGGGGTATAACGGACATTATGAGCCAGCTCTAATTATGAACTATTGTGGAGGATCATACCGAATGTAATAGCTATATCGATGGACATCGAGTTGTATCGGTCTGTGTAAAAACGTCTACAGTTGAGAGAGTGCAGCTTCGAGTTTTTAGTGGAATAACACCGAGTTAATTATCAAAGAATATTAGTTACAGAGTTTAATTAATGATTCTGAGGATTATTGGAGCTCAAAATACTATGGGTCCATTCGGTCCCCTTGCTAGCCCGATCGGTTTAGGTAACAAGGGTCACAATTAATTAATTGGATTGTCCAATTAATTGTGTTACGAAAGTGACATGTAATTTATTCGGGAAATAATTGAATAATGAGATTTTTTAATTAATTGATAATGGTGATTAAATAACATAAATAATGAGATTATTTAATTTATTGATAATGGTGATTAAATAACATAAATAATGAGATTATTTAATTATGTTATTACTCACTAAATGAAGGGTGTATGTTGATATTTATTTTTGAATAAAATAAGCTTATGTGATTATTTTATTTTATTAAATTAAATATTTTAATTTTTGAATTTAAACAGTTTGAATTCAAATAAAATCAACTAAAAGATATGAGATATTTTTATTTGAAAGATTTTAAAACTCAAATTAGATTTGATCAGTTTTTTTAAAATTTAAATATTATATATACGATATATATTAGTTAAAAAAAAGGGTGTTGTGCGTGAAAACGCACAACTTATATATATATATATATATACATTGACAAAAAAAAAAGCAAAGGTGTGGTTTTTGTTTTGGTTTTGCATAAGAGACAAAAAATTGGGTTTTGGTTTTGTGCTTGACGTCGATTTAAAGAGAAAAGTCAAAAAGAGTTTTGACAAATATTGATTAATATTTTTATACTAGAATTGTTCTAGTTTTTTTGGAAACACATAGAAGAAAAAGTTTCTTCATTCATTTTTCTCTACACCCTCTGTTGACGTCGATTTTTGGATGTATAAAAAAAGTCAACATGAATTGGATTTTAGCTGTGATTTCAAAGAGAGATAGAAGGAGAAAGTAATCGGATGCAAGTTTTACGTGGTAAAACTCCAATGACCGGAGAAACGTTCACGGGTGGCTAAATAATCAACCAAGCCAAAATCCATTATTGAAAAGAATTACAAATCTCGATCTCTCTTTTTCTCTCTGTACTTTTCTATTTGTTTTCTGTGTATATTTTGTGACGAGATTATAGGTCTATTTATATGTCCACAGAACCCTAATCCTCTTTGTACAAGTATTAAAAGATCTTTGTATTTAATTATGATTGGTTACTTGTTTGAAGTAGTCTATCTTCTTTCCTATTTCGGAGACTTGTATTGAGATCGAATGGGACTCTAGTGATGTAGTCCAGTTAGGGCTTATTTCCTTATAAAAGCGTAGTATTTTTGAAGAAATAAATTTGTTGCCTGATTTAGAACTTTTTCTGTTTGGTATTCTATTCTTCTTGGAATTCCTCTTTGATATGGATATCTTCGCGTATTTTAACGACTCGACTCGTGTAAGCTGCGCGTTAGGCTTTTTATTCTGTTTTCTTCATGTTTGTCCCGAGTAGAACACGATATTAGCTGGTGTTGAATGACATCATCTGATCCCGAGTAGAAAATGTCATCAACTAGCCCCAAGCATCTTTTACTAACCCCGAGTATTATATGACGTCAGTTGACCCCGAGTAGGTTTTGTTCAATACTTGTTTACTCGGGCTTCTCTTATTTGGTGATGTCTTGTAGGATATATTCTGAATGCCTATTCAGATGTCCGCAATTTTATCCTCTTTGTCAATGACGTGTACGTCTGATGAAATTTACATACGACAATACCCTCTTAAAATATTTTTGCCGAACAGGGTTTCGTTCCGGGCAAAAGTATTTTAATCAACCCTTCAAGTTTTTCATCTCTATAACACCAGGGTAAATGTCTTGTCATACAGGTGTGTCTTAATGGTGACCCTGTAAATTCAATTTGCCTCCTCACGCGAGATCTCAATGATTGCAACGTTTTGGAGTTCTGACAGCCTTTAGCTAGTTCTTCTCTTAAGGCGTGTCCTCTACCCATTCATTTTTTGATGCCATTTATGAGAAGCGACCTACACGTCTCCTAGTGCGCCGCCTACATCATCAAATCTTGTCATTGATTTTTCCAGCCTTGAGATCAAAGGGTTTCGTGCTATTACCCCGTTTAAATTCTCCACTGAGGAGTTGCGTTGGTTCAATCTCAGAGACTCAAACCAGAAGCTTTTCCAGCCCAGATTTCTTTATACAGAAAGTTGCTATACTCTGTTAAAGATTTTGCATCAAATTTCTTCATTAAATGTTAGTTTTAATGAATCCGACTTCCCGTCATCGAATTTTTACTATAGCTGTCGAGGCGCCTGATCGTGGGGATTTTCAACTGGTATCTTACGCTCGAAGATTATTGTGGGAAATCCCCCCGAATGAACCTCTTTTTTTAGAAGTCGACATTTTTGGGCTTTACCCTGACAACCATTTTAGTTTTGTATCCAGTTCTGATTCTGATTCTGATTCATCTTGTTCTGAATCTGTCGTTTCTAATCACAGGGTACCACTTCGATCAAGGATGGGAAAACATCAAAGTAAAATCGAAGTTCATAAGCACAACTTGGGCAGCGTCCGGATCAGGGAGCTGATTATTAATTAGCAGGACGTTGAAGAAGAGTTTAAAAAATCTCGTCTTTCTTTCTCTTTTGATCACCCGAGTGGGTTTGATACCGAACCGAATGTTGTCGGGGTAGAAGAGATCAGAAAGTATCGTGCCCGATTCGATTTGGATAATTCAGTTACTCTGGTTCTTGCTAGTGATGGAGCTGCGTGGAACCCTCCCTCGGGCATGGTGGCAATCTATAGCTCCATGCTTTGTTGCAGCGTTACTCTTCCTCTGCAGCCGTTCATTGCTTGGTTTCTGGTTGAAGCAAGGTTCGTTCCAGCTCAATTGGCCTCGAATAGCTACAAGATCTTGATGTGCATGTGGCACATGTGGAGCTGAATAAACCTGTCATCGCCTTCCCTGAATGAAATCAGGCACTTCTACACGCTAAGGTAGTCTGGTAAGACAGGGACCTATTTCCTCATGTCTAACCCGCCAGATTGTTGTGTCCCCGAAGGGACAAAGGTGAATCGAGGAGTTGACACCTTTGATGAAGCCAAGAAAATGGGCTTCATATCGGGATTTCCTTCGTCCAACAAGTATTGGAAGAACAGTTGGTTTTTTGTCTAAGGAAATCTAGGTCTTGAAGTCACTCTTTCAGTTGGGGAAACTCAGAGGATGTTGAGAGTTCCTCGTTTTTTCTGTTCCCCCGAGGTATGGAACAAGAAAAAACTTGAATTCAGCGATACTGAGCTGACCAGACTTGCTCGGGGAGCAGTTCGAACTCTGGGGAAGGGGGAGCAGGACTTATCTTTTCAATGAGAAAAAGATGATAGAACTCGGCTTCTTTAGCCAGATTTCAGGCTATCGCAGGCGATGTAAGTGATCTTTGTACACCCTTTTATATATATATATTTATATATATATATATATATATATATTCTGACACGATTCCCCTTTTTCTTCTATGTGTATGACTCGGACATCGTCTGCGACCTTCAAGCTCGTCAAGTGAAATCGATTCTTCAAGCGAGCCAAAAAGAAGCTTCTTATCAGAGCGAAGAGGGTGTTACCCCACCTGAGTCAAATGAGGACCCTGATGAGGTTGACGAGAAGGTTTCCAAAAGTGTCCCCGAGGAAGTCATCCGACCGACCGTAGGGGAGTCAAGTGGCCCGAGTGGCCATACTCAGGAGTTGCCTGTAGACGGAGAGAGGCAGAGTGATAGTCTTTGTGAGGTGCCTAGTTGTTCGAGCTCCCCAGTTGTGGTCCCTACCTAGCGGACGGAAGCTAGTGATTAATGTAAAACCTCCGAGGGACAAGTAAGTAAATACAGATTCTGACTTTTTTGAATCCTTTTGAGAAGGTGTTCAGGAAGATCCCTCAGTTGATCTCGGCTTTCATCACTCTCGGCACTAGAAAAGGAAGGCGGTCGATTCTCCTGCTCACCCTCATAAGGTTCCTCGGGTGGTTTCATTCATCGATTCCAGTGATGAAGACACTTGAGCTGAGATTCCCCCGAGCATTGATGTTGAAGTATCGGCAGGTGCAGAACTTCAGACCCGATTAGGGGCTCTTTCCCCCCTGAGGTTGAAGATGCCAGAGCTTAACCTTCAGGAGGCTATTCATATTCTTCCCCTCAGGATCTGTTGCTCGCGATGTCATTCTATCAGGCTTTATCTGCGATGATCACTGGAGCTATTTTTGGGATTTTTCTTTAACGGAGCGTCTTCAGAATATTTTCAACGGCGCATCTTATGTAGGTTTTATTCCCAACTTTCATCCTCTTGCTTGCTTTGCTTGCTAGATTTTTTATTATGTTTCATTATAGATAGTGGAAGAGTTTGCTGAGTAGGTTAAGATTCAACAACATCAAGTCGATCGAATAAGGTGTGCTGAGGCTCAGCTGAAAGAAAGCGAATATATTCATGCTCGGGTTGAGGCTGCTTACCAATGGGAGGTGGGCTCTGCCCAAGTGTTTGATGGCCATTATTTGGTGAAACAAGTGGAGGCTAAGGAAAGAGCTTCTTTGGCAGAGGAGAAGGCTATATCACTGCAAAATTTGTTGTCTTCTTCCCAGGAATCAATGCTTAAGGTCAAGCAGGAATCGGAGCAGTCCAAGTTGGCGTATGAAAAGAAAATTGAAGACTTAGACCGCCAGGCTTTGACAGTCGAATCCCTATCCAAAGAGGTCAGACTGGAACTTAAAGTCCACGGAGTTAATCATTTAAAAAGATCCCTTACTTACAATGCCCTTCTCCTTCGAGAATTTCAGCGAGGGCTAGTTTCAGATAGCGAGTTTTTTTAAGGTCAAGAATCGGGAAACTGAAAAATCCCGAACCAACTGGAGTTGTCGATCAAGAATCGTGTGGATCGGTCCTTGGAATCTCTTCAAACTTAGATGAAGGAGTGGAGAGCTTATTGCCATAGTCGAGGTAAAGAGCCTCATCCCATGCATTTGGAGGTTCCATCTGAGCACTCCCTCTCGACCTTTTATACCAGTCAGAAGTCTGTCGTGGAAGGTGTGGTGCCTGATGTTGGACCGATCCCGGGAGAAGATTACAGTAAATGGATGGATGATTTGGTCGATACGATCGCTTGGCCGTACAATGAAAGTCTGCTCTGTGAATACTAAATAGTGCCCGACCCGAGCATCGGCAAGAGTTCTAAATCTCCTAAACACCTTAATTTATTTTGTAGAAATTTCTTTTTTGTAAAGATTCTTTGTAACGATTCTTTGTAACAATACTTTGTAAAGATTATCAATGAAATTCTGAGTTAACTTTAACTCTAAAAACTGAGTCGTTTGATCTGATTCATTGCTCTAGGAATTTCACCGAGTCTTCTTTAACTTAATTCTATTGTTACCGAGTATCTTATTAAATAGGCTATTGAAATTTACAGCAAGTATCTTATTAAACCGGCTATTGCAATCTTTATGCCAATTATCTTATTAAACTGGCTATTTCTGATGTTCGGGTAACTTCACCAAGTATCTTATTAAACTTGTTCTGTTACCCGAATAATTTTTAACGCCAAGTATCTTATTAAGCTGGCTAATATTATTAACCGAGTAATCTTAAAACAGACAAGTAGATTTACACTTGTGTTTCATACTCGGTTGCTACCCAAACATTACATCAAGGCTCACCATGATCATACGTTTGAGTCCTTACACATTACTGAGGACGTCTCCACATTTTTTCTGTACAAGGGTTTGCCGAATCGTTAAGCTTTTCGAACCGCTTAACATAGATACGCATTTCACCAGAATGTTTTTTAATAGCGTCCCGAGCCTCTCTAGAATCTGGTGCATCGGGTTTGCCTTTTTGCTAAGGTCAATTGACCTTGTCGGCTGGCATGCTCTTTCGAGCTTCTCCGCCCATTCACGAATCAATGGTCCCGAGTATTCTATTTGCATGTTCTTATTATCATGCTCGTCTTTCATATGTTCTTATTATCATATGCTTTCTTTTTCAGAAATTTCGAGTTTGATTTTTATTTATAACTGCAAAACCAACAAAGATTTAATTTCCAAAGCTAATATTTGATCTAACTAAAATTCCTAACTAGAAAGGAAAACAAAAAATAATTTAAGGATAAATTTTTTTCATATATTGGGCGTTGCATGGTCAAGGTAAAATCCCTCCATTATATCGTGCAATCCAATATGCTCCATGGTCAGCTATTTCTTCGATTTTGTACCGGCCTTCCCACTTATCAACCAGGGAATCTGCAACTTTATTTTTTGTATTCAATGACACCTTCCTTAGTACCAGGTCTCCTAGTAGGTATTTCCTGACCCAAACATGAGAGTTGTAATGGCGAGCTACTATTTACTGATATGCCATATTTCGTATTTGGGACTTCTCCATTTTCTCTTCTAGCTCATCTAGACTTTGTAACAGCATATCAACATTCTACTCTTCATTATATAGCCTGACCCGGGGTGATGCATATGACGTTTCTATAGGGATAACAACTTTTGTTCCAAACGCTAAAGTGAATAGAGTCTCTCTTGTTGACGTTCTTGTTGTCGTCCGATACGCCCATAATACTTCAGAAAGCTTTTCAACCCAACTATCTTTCTTGGCACCCAGCTTTACTTTGAATGTATGCTTGATGATTTTGTTTATTGCTTTAGCATGCCCGTTCGTTTGAGGATGGGCATGTGTGGCATAGTAATTGGCAAATTGGTACTCCTTGCACAACTGTCTGAATTTTAGGTTATCAAACTGGGTGTCGTTATCAGTGATGATAGTGTTTGGGACTCCAAACCTGTAGAGTATGTTCTTTTTCATGAAATTTGTGGTATTTGCTTCTGTGATATACACTAATGCTTCCGCTTCTGCCTACTTTATGAAATAGTCAACGGCTACTATGTCATACTTCGCTCTACCTCTGTCCCAGCTGGCATTGGGCCGATTAAATCCAAACCCCACATGGAAAATGGCCATGGGGATGTGAGGTTTCTAAGTTGTTCAAGGGGTTTTCGGATATCATTAGCAATCCTTTGACAAGTATTGCAACTCTCTGAACTTCGTTATGCATCTGAGAATAAAGTAGCCCAATAATAACCTTGTTTGAGTACCTTATGTGCTAAACTTTTACCCCAAGTATGGATTCCACAAACTTCCCCATGGATATCTTGTAATATCTGACATGCATCTTCCTTTGACACATATATTTGAAGTGTTCGGGAAAACCCCCTTCTGTATAGTTCTCCTCCGACCAATGTGTATCATGTTGATCGATACCTGATAAGATTTGCTTGTAGAGTATCTTCCGGGAGCACACCTTTTTCCTAGAACCTTTTCAGCTGGGTCATCTAACCGTCTAACGGTGTTTGGATTTCTAAAATTTCAAAGTTTTTTGGCTCAGTTGTGCTCGGTTTGAGGAGATGTGCAATCGGAATAGTTTTTGGCCTAATTGTGGTTGTTGGTGATGCTAGTTTGGACAAAGCGTATGCTTTTTCATTCTCCTCCTTGGAGATCTGGGCAATCCTATATTCTTTGAATTTCAGGAGGAGCTGTCTTGTAATGTCACGATAGGCTATCATGCCTTCATCCCTAGCTTGGTATTCGTCTAAGACTTGGTTGACAACTACCTATGAAGCACTAAATATCTTGATTTCATCAGCCCCGAGAGCTATGCAGACTCTGAGTCTAACTAGTAGCGCCTCATACTCGGCTTGATTATTGATTGCTTTGAAGTCAAATCTCATGGCACATTCGATATCATCTTCTTCTAGAGTGCATACTACGATCCCTGCCCCACTGCCATGAGTGCTTGAAGAGCCATCAACATACAATTTCCATGGGGAATTTTTTCCTAACATTTGTTTTGCTTCCAGGTTTGGCTCTGTGAACTCTGCTATAAAATTTGCCACTGCTTGTCCTTTAAGAGATGTCTTGGGAACGTAGTGAATATCGAATTCACTTAGCTCGATTGCCCATTTGGTTAATCTTCTTGAAACCTCTGGCTTTTGTAAAATTTACTTCAATGGGCAGTCGGTGAGAACCTGGATTGTATGAGTCTGAAAGTATGGCATTAGCTTCCTTGCCACTAAAACCAACGTTAGGGCCATTTTTTCTGCCTGTGAATACCTGGTCTCGGCGGGTAAAAGCACATTGCTGGTATAATACACTGGCTTCTGTACTCCATTTTCTGTTCTGACTAGAACTGAGCTTGCTGCTAGTTCTGTAATTGATAAATATAAATGAAGTATCTCTCCCATTTTTGGTTTCGAAAGGATAGGAACCTGCCCTAAGTACTCTTTGATTTTTAAGAATGCCTGCTCACACTCTTCGTTCCATTCGAGTTCTTTTTCTTTTTTAATTACTTTGAGAAAGGGTGTGCATCTATCTGTGGCCTTTGAGATGAATCTACCCAAGGAAGCTAAGCATCTTGTTAAGCGTTGTACTTCTTTTAGTGTCCTTGGTGAAGTCATTTTCTGCACGGCTTGGATTTTTTCAGGATTTACTTTGATTCCTCTTTGGCGAACTTGGAAACCTAGGAACCTTCCTGAATGAACTCTGAATAAACACTTGTTCGGATTCAGCTTCATTTGGTATCTTCTCAAAACATCAAATGTCTCTCGCAGGTCTGAGGTATGCTTGTCTGCCGAGCTGCTCTTGGTTAGCATGTCGTCAATGTATACTTCCATGTTTCTTCCTATTTGTCGTGCGAAGATTCTGTTGACCAACCTTTGATATGTTGCCCCTGCATTTTTTAATCCGAAGGGCATCACTGTGTAACAGTACAAGCCTTGATCGGTTATGAACGCTTTTTTTTCTTCGTCTGCCTTGTTTATCCGGATTTGGTTATATCCCGAGTAGGCGTCCATGAAACTGAGCAATTCGTGGCCTGATGTGGCATCCACCAGCTAGTCTATCCTTGGGAGTGGAAAAATGTCTTTTGGGCATGGTTTATTCAAATCAGTGAAATCTACGCACATTCTCCATTGTCCATTTTTCTTTTGGACGAGGACTACATTAACTACCCATTGAGGGTAGTTGATCTCTCTAATCGACCCTACAGTGAGTAGCTTTTCCACTTCTTGTTTGATTGCCTGACTTCTCTCGAGATTGAATGACCGTCTCTTTTGTTTAACCGGTTTTGCATTCGGGTCTACTGCGAGACGATGAGATATTATTAGGGTGTCTATCCCGACCATGTCTTTATGACTCCAGATGAACACATCCTTGTATTCTTTAAGCAGATCAGTGAGGCTTTGTTTGACTTTTCCTACCAAATTGGCCCCGATCTTGACCTTCTTATCTGGTTCATCTTCTTTCAAGATAATTTCTTCGACCGATTCATTTTTTGACTCGTTCGACTCTTCCCTTGGATCAAATTTGAATGACAGCGACTCTTTGTCATGACTCGGTTGCGTTATAGTGCATACCTGTTCACCGTCATTTTTGTCTTTGTATACAGATAGGTTGGCTCTTCGGGCCGTCTATTGGGACCCTTTTTGACTACACTGACCCCCTGTTCGGTAGGGAATTTGATCGTCAATGCATAAGTGGATATTACGGCCTTAGTTTTATTCAATAATTACCGACCCATCAACGCATTATACGGTTAATTGTCTAGGTTTACCACCACGAAGTCGAGCAATACAGTTCTCTGACAAGGTGCCACTCCAATCTTTACGGGTAGCTTTACCGTCCCGAGTGACCTGACCTCAATTCCTTCGAATTCTCTGAGTGGTGTATTGAAAGGTTGTAGATCCTTTCGGTCCAACCTGAGTTGATCTTAGACGGCTACATTGAGAATGTCTGCCGAACTTCCATTATCTATCAGGATTCTCCTGACTTCCCGGTGACCAATCCGGGCACTTATGACCAGGGTGTTTGGCCTAACATCGACCCCATGTGAGTCTGCTTCTGTGAATATTATTGGGTCCCATCCTTCCTTTACCATTTTCGTGTCTGGGTCGACCGAATTGATGTCAAAGTTCTGTTTTGCCTCCACTGCTTCTCTGATTTCCTATGTTCGCTCTCGGTTACTTCTCCCAGTGGAAGGTCATCCAAAGATTGTTTGTATTACTTCATTGGTCTCTGGACTGACCCTTTGATTTTGACCAGAGCTGTGATCGGCCATGATCTCTTTCTTTGTCTCTGACTTTTCTTCCCTTTTTAATATTACATCCAGAAGGTGTCCTTCCTGAATAAGGGTTTCTCGTAATCTCTAAGCTGGTAACATTTGGAAGTCTCATGACCGTTTTCTTTTGGAATCTATAGTATTTGGTTGTATCTCGCCTAGCAAACTTAGACTGTCAGTGTGGCTTTTTTACCAGATTTTTCTCTTCCATTATGGCCAGGATTTCCTTCTGTTTTTTCCGAAGAAGGGGTGTAGTTGGCGTGTCTACCTCGGAATTTCTCCGTGGTCTGTTCGACATTATGCCCGTTTTTCGGTCCTTGCTTTTTTCTTTATTGTTTCCTTCCTGTTTTCCCTTTTGGTTCTGCACCTTGGACTCGGCGTCCTTTTCGGGTTTTCCTCCATGCATAAAGCATCCTCCCGTGGCTAATTCCTCTTAATCGGCTAAAGCATATCCTCCCGCCATGTCCATCATATCTGAATATCGTGTTAGACAGGCTTTTCTTAAGTCAAAAGATAGTCGTCCATTATGTAGATTGTTGAAGAATGCAGCAATTATCGCTTCTTCGATTGCACTGCCGATTTCTGATACCACCTGGCCGAATCTCCCCAAGTATTTCTTCAACGACTTATTTTTTCCTTGTTTTATCTGAGAAAGTTAAGCCATTGATTTTTTCCTGTGAACGTTAGAAATTACCTTGAGAAACTCCTGCTTAGTTCACTGAAGCTTTCGATGCTCGCTGGGGGCAATCTCCCGAACCATCTTGAGCCCGTGTCTCCTAGAGTTTATGGAAAGTTGAGGCATAGTAAGGGATCGATGTGGGCATACTGGGCTATAGCACTTTTATAGCACCTGACGTGTTCTTTCGGGTTTGTATCCTTCTTGAGCTGCTCCACGTGCGGCATCCTAAATCTTTATGGGAGTGAAGCTCGCAAGATTTCCCTAGTGAATGGACTGTCAGAATCTTCGTCAGATTAATCGTTGCACCCATAACTTCTGACTAGTGCATCCATTTGATGCCTATTGTTTTCGACTTCTCGAGTTAGGCTATGAATTACTATATCTCTGTCTCCCACCGGACTTCCATGATGGTTAAACCGCTGGGTGATTGTAATTCCTCTCTCTGGCTCCCCACTTTGATGCCTAGTTTCACGGGTTGATTCATGCAGGCGTATGGTTCTGTGATGGCACTTGTGATGATACCAGTCACCATCTTCTGATAACGACCGACCCCTGTGTCGGTCATGCTTGCAGTGTCTTGCATGGGATATATGATCATGGTTCTGCCTCTAGCGTGGTTGTTCCTCCTCGGGTGTTTCACGTTCTGCCTGATTAATTGGAACACAGTTCCTTTTGGCTTCCGGTGTATTTAGTTTTGGCCCCACTACAACCAAATGAAGCCTTGTAGGTAGGAGGATAGGAGGTTGCACTTCTTCTGCAACTAGTAGATCAACTTCTTCCTTTGCTGTGTTTGCCACAAGCTGTTGCAGTGCCTCGCAGAAGTGTTGTGTTAGGCCTTCGCTGGTCGGAGGGATTTGTTGAATTCTTGCCAGGGATGTTGGTTGATTCTCTGTGGTTGCGGCGAGATCTCGTGAACTACTCCCGATATGGACATTATCTGGAGATTTTTGGATAACCACAGGAGTGTTTCCGCTTCCCGCTATTATCTTTAATCAAATCGGAGGTTTAGCCCTTCTTCTAGCGCCAGTTGTTGACGTCGATTTCTGGATGTATGGAAAAAGTCAACAAGAATTGGATTTTATCTGTGATTTCAAAGAGAGAGAGAAGGAGAAAGTAATCGGACGCAAGTTTTACGTGGTAAAACTCCAATGACCGGAGAAACGCCCATGGGTGGCTGAATAATCAACCAAGCTAAAATCCACTATTGAAAAGATTTACAACTCTCGATCTCTCTTTTTCTCTCTGTATTTTTCAATATGTTTTCTGTGTATATTTTGTAATGCGATTATGTGTCTAATTGTATGTCCATAGAACCCTAATCCTCTTTGTACAAGTATTAAAAGATCTTTGTATTTAAATATGATTGGTTACTTGTTTGAAGTAGTCTATCTTCTTTCCTATTTCGGAGACTTGTATTGAGATAGAATGGGACTCTAGTGATGTAGTCCAGTTAGGGCTTATTTCCTTATAAAAGTGTAGTCTTTTTGAAGAAAAAAAATTGTTCCCTAATTTAGAACCCTTTCTGTTTGGTATTCTATTCTTCTTGGAATTCCTCTTTGATATGGATATCTTCGCGTATTTTAACGACTCGACTCGTGTGAGCTGTGTGCTGGGCTTTTTATTCGGTTTTCTTCATGTTTGTCCCGAGTAGAACACGATATAAGCTGGTCCCGAATGACGTCATCTGATCCCGAGTAAAAAATGTCATCAACTAGCCCCGAGAATCTTTAACTGGCTCCGACTAGTATATGACATCAGTTGACCCCGAGTAGGTTTTGTTCAAACTTGTTTACTAGGGCTTCTCTTCTTTGGTGATGTCTTGTAGGATATTTTATGAATGGCTATTCGGATGTCCACCTAGTTTTATCCTCTTTGTCAATGACGTGTACGTCTGATAAAATTAACATACGACACCCTCCATCCTAAGTTCCTGAAAACTGTGAAACGCCCACACGCAGTTACCAGTCCCGGGAATAGCTAGGAAGATTAGTGGTACAGATCAGAAGCATAACGAGAACTGAAGTAGGCTCCAAACTTTGGTATGATTCTTTTCATCTTCCTTTTTATTATTGATTACAATTTCCTGTATTTACATATATATTTTATTAGTGTAATAATTAGTATATGTAGTATTTGTTCCAAAAATAAATACGATCTCAAGTTCACTGATCCCAGATACAGATTACGATATGTATAAAAAAAATTAAAACCCATTTCCGCTACGTGACCGGTGAACGAGGTTCTAACAATTGGTATCAGAGAGAATTTTAATTTCGAAACATGAAATTGTTTTCGATGCTCCTGTATGTATGATTGTATGGGCACGATTTAAATTGACTGTATGATGTTTTTGTATGTATATATATATTTTTTTTAATTTACAAAAACATGATTGATCGTTAATTATATGGTACTGTGTATTTAGGGTTTATGGGTTGTATAATTTATTATTATTATTATTATTATTATTATTATTTACCTTTATTGTATTGTAAAAAAAATATAACCTATATTGAACACCTGGAAAAATCACGAAGAAGGATTTATGAGATGAATCAGAGTGACCTAAAGAGACTGGAAGACTCGAAAATTACAAGAAGACCAAAGAATGCCTTGGGGATATTTTTGTAATTTTAGATTCCAAATTTTTTAGGTTAAATAATCCATAGTACTCGGTCAATTCATGTATGCTTTATATTATGTGATGATAAAAGCATTTTCATGCATATGTATGTCATTTAGATTAGAAGTGTCTACACAAATATATTTGATATGTCATACATGCATCATAGCCTGCTTTTTTATGTATTTTTTTTATGTGATTGAAATGGGTAACTACATCAATTTCCTATGAAAATGGGATTAGTTTTTTAATTGTTAAAAAACTTGGTAATTCTCATTAATATTAATCTAGTTATTAAAGAGTTTAATAAGTTAGATTAATAAGGTCATTTATAGTAATTAGGATTAATTTGATTAATAGCCTAATTATAAATGAATCAAATATTGTGTTAGAGTTTTAATTGTTAAAACTTGGTAAACATTTTCATAATAATCTGAGCTTAGTAAATAGTTTACAAAGGCTTAGATTGTTCACTAATAGATTAGTTTTTTAATTGTTAAAAATCATTAATAATTTATTAGTTAATTAGAACTTGTTTCTAATAATGAATTAGTTAATGCACTAGATAACTTGATTAAAGTTAGCCGTTTGATCCTGTAGAGTCTAGGTGCATTAACGGATAATAGAAAACCCTAGTTTTAAAATAGTGAGTGGGAGAGGGATATATGACATATATATCCCGCGGTCTCCATCATTAGTTCAACACCGTGAGATCCAAGTGGGGCCTTGTGACGACTATGATTTCGTCCTCCCTAAGGAGGGTTTCCACAAAGGTCAATACCTAGGTTGACTTCCTAACGGATAGGATTTCTGAGGGTATTTCGGGATTGACCGACCATAAGGCAGCAATTCTCGAGTTAAGCTCATTAGATCTTAAATGGTGGGTTACACTCACGAAGGTTTTGATTAAGTTTGCTAATTAAAAACTTGACTGAATAAACGATGGTTGAATGATATGGAATAAGAGTTATTCTAGAATTTCATTTGATTGAGAATGTCTTGGTCCAACATGCAAAGATTTGACCAACCCTAAGGCGACACTTTTTTGTTGTATGTTGGATTGTCGTGGTATAGTAACTATTTTTTAGGGTAGTTCTAGTTCGTTAAACATGTTCATGCATCATGTTTAATTTTATACCAAAGCACCCGCACTTGTTTTAAATAAATGACTGAATGAATGTTTTATTTATTTCAGCAATGTCTTATGCATTACTTTAAATTCTAGCAAACGATAAATTAACTGGTAATAACTACACAAAGTGGAAACTTAATATTAATGCAATTTTGGTCACCAAAGACCTCAAGTTTGTGCTTACGGAGCAATGTCCTCCAACGCCTACTGCCAATGCCACACAAACTGTTCGTGAGGCATACCAGCGATGGGTTTCATCTGATAAGAAGGCCTGAACATATCTGTTGGCATCTCTGATAGACTTGCTTGTCACAAAGCACGAAGCAATGACTTTAGCATTCAAAATCATGTGGTCATTTCAAGCTATGTTCGGGCAGCCCTCTGAGCAAAAACGACACGAAGTTGTTCGTTCCGCTACTCTCGTTCGCATGAAGGAAAGAACGTCAGTTTATGAACGTGTCCTGAGCATGATGTCATACTTCAACATGGTAGAAGACAATGGCGGGGACATTGACGAACCCAGTCAGGTGAGCATCATACTGACGACTCTTCCGAAGAGTTTCGATCAGTTTAAAAGCAACTACGAGATGAACAAGTTAAAGTTTAGCCTTAAACAGTTGCTCAATGAGCTCACTACCTTTGAGTCCTTGATTAAGGACAACAAAGGCAAGACTGGTGAGGCAAATGTTGCTGAACCATCTTCCTATAATAATAGGAAAAGGAAGAGGTCCGCTGGGAAGGCAAAAGGTAAGCCCAAACCTAAGAAAGTCCAAAGCAAAACGAAGGGCACCTCCACTGACCAAGACAAAGGAAAATGTTTCCATTGTAACAAGGTGGAGGACCGAAAGAGGAACTAGACTCAGTACCTAGAGGAGATAGCCAAGAAGAAAAAGATTAAAGGTAAATATGATTTACTTGTTCTTGAATCTTGTTTAGTGGAAGATGATTCTTCACCCTAGATAGTTGATTCGGGGGCAACTAATCATGTTTGTTCTTCTTTGCAGTGGATTGATTCTTGGACACAGCTAGAGGAGGGAACCTCCTCAATGCGTGTGGGGTCGGGTGATGTCGTATCAGCCAAAGCAGTGGGAGCAATAAGATTCCAATTTTGTAATAATAATAGTTTTTTATTATTAAACAATGTTTTTTATATTCGTGGATTTACACGGAATTTGATTTCCGTTTCTAAGTTGTTAGAACAAAAATATTCTGGTTATTTTAATAATAAGTTTATTATTATTGGAAAGAAAGGTCTGAATATTTGTTCAGGAAATAATGAAAACAATTTGTATGTTTTAAGACCGTTAATACATACTACACTGCTCAACACTGAAATGTTTAAGGTTGAAAAACCAAAAAACTAAACGACATAAGATTTCTCCAGATAATGACACGTATCTCTGCAACATTGACCGGGTAGACAGACTAGTAAAAAGTGGACCTTTATGTGAGTTAAATGTTGGCACCTTACCTGACTGCGAATCTTGTCTGGAAGGTAAGATGACTAAGAGACCTTTTACTGGAAAAGGGCTTAGAGCTAAAGAACTGCTAGAGCTTATACATACAGATGTCCACGGACCGATGAATGTTAAAACTAGGGGTGGTTATGAGTATTAAGTCACCTTCAGAGATGACTACTTAAGATACAGATACGTCTACCTGATGCAACAAAAGTCGGAAACATTTGAAAAGTTCAAAGAATTTCGAGCTGAAGTTGAGAATCAATTAGGTAAGACTATCAAGTCACTACGATCGGATCATGAAGGTGAGTACCTTGACCAAGAGTTTGGAGACTTTATGGTCGAGCATGGGATAGTTTCCCAACTCACAGCTCCCGGAACACCATAACAAAATGGTGTAGCGGAGAGGAGAAATAGAACCATGATGGAAATGGTGAGATCTATGATTAGTTTCTCATCATTACCAAATTCCTTTTGAGGATATGCGTTACAAACAGCGGCATACTTTTTAAATGTAGTGCCATCTAAATCTGTTTCTAAGACTCCCCTAGAGTTGTGGAATGGTCGTAAAGCTAGTTTGGGACATTTTCGCATATGGGGGTGTCCAGCATACGTGCTGAAGAACAGAACTCGAAAGCTAGACTCCAAGTATGTTGTCTGCCTGTTTGTAGGATACTTCATGGAGACTAGAGGTGTACACTTTTATAGTCCCGAAGGCAACAAAGTATTTGTATCGACAAATGCAACGTTTAACTCGAGAATTGCCACCTTAGGGTGTAAGTGGATCTACAAGAGAAATAGAAGAGTAGACGGGAAGGTAGAGACCCTTAAGGGAACTACCATCTACTTCTCACAAGGAATGGATTCCATTATTGTGTACAAACCTTTCTAGCCACAAGCCAAACCGCAATCCCAACATATGGAGTATATTGATCAGGAAATGCAATTGACCTCACCCATGGTATAACAAAGACCACGATCTAACCTGAAGGAGTCGATAAGACACTTAGTATTAAGATCACCCATATATAGCCATCATTAGTTGATATATATGAATCTCATCGGTAAACAGATCTTAGTGTGAGATTCATATAGATCATGGCCCAGTCCTATATGATCACATCATACAAGGTGCCTCCATTCCCATATCTCATATGAATGATTCAGGATAGAATCAGTGTACATTACGGAATGGACCGCAACTATAGATTAACCACAAATAAAGTACCCATCTTTATTTACTATCTATGGACTCTTTAGATTGCACGTCTCTTACTGTATCCATTCGTATATGACACTTATATACACAGTTCGAGATTACATCCGGCAATCCAGGATGTTAATATGTACACAAGGTTATAAAGTAAATAACATAACAGAATGAATTGAACCTTTCTTTTTATTTACTTCATAAATCCATTTACAAGTTACATGTTTAGGGTATAAACCCCAACAATCTCCCGCTTGCACTAAAGCATGTGAGGCATGTCTCATAACCCTAGACCATCTAGGTGACCCGAAAACACTTTAGCCAGTAAGGTTTTTGTAAATGGATCAACAAGATTGTCTTATAAGGCTATCTTGGTTGCGATCACATCTCCTCTCTGCACTATCTCTCTGATGAGATGATACTTTCTCTCTATATGCTTCCCTCTCTTGTGGCTTCTTGGTTATTTGGAATTAGCCACAGCACCACTGTTATCACAATAAAGTGTGATAAGCTTATCCAGGTCTGGAACAACTTCCAGATTACTCAAGAACTTAAGGTGCCAAACAACCTCTTTAGCTGCTTCACAAGCAGCAACATATTCGGCTTCCATAGTGGAGTCAGCAATGCAAGATTGCTTGATACTTCTCCACACAATGGCACCACCACCCAGGGTGAATACTGATCCAGACGTGGATTTTCTAGAATCCCTGTCTGACTGAAAATCAGAATCCGTGTATTCCAACGGGATCAAATCCTGTCCAGAATACAGTAGCATATAATTTCTCATTCTCTGAAGATACTTTAGAATAGTCTTGACAGCAACCCAATGATCCAATCCTAGGTTGGACTGGTATCTGCTGACTACTTCCACTGTATAGTAGATGTCCGGTCTCGTGCATAACATAGCATACATGAGACTACCTATTGCTGATGCATAAGGAACACCTCTCATATCCTTAACTTCTTGAGTTGTCTTAGGACACTGTGTCCTTAAACAAGTGAACTCTATGCCTGAAAGGTAAATTACCTTTCTTGGAGTTCTGCATCGAAAATCGTACAAGAATCTTGTCGATATATGATGCCTAAGACAGTGCTATAAGTTTGTTCTTACAATCCCTTATAAGTTAGATCCCTAGAACATAACTTGCCTTTCTCAAATCTTTCATTTGGAATTGGCTAGCCAGCCAGCCCTTTACATCAAACAACACTCCCATATCATTCCCAATGAGTGGGATATCATCTATGTATAGGACTAAGAAAACTACTTTCTTATTAATGATGCGCTTGTGGACACAAGGCTCATCGACGTTCTGGTCGAAGCCATAGGTTTTGATCACATCATCAAACCTAATGTTCCAAGATCTAGATGCTTGTTTAAGTCCATATATGGACCTTTGTAGCTTGCAAAACTTTTGCTCTTGATCTGGAGACACAAATCCCTCTGGTTGCATCATATAGATGCTCTTATCAAGATTGCCGTTCAAGAATGCAATCTTAACGTCCATTTGCCAAATTTCATAATCGAAATAGGCAGCAATGGATAAGAGAATGCTAATAGACATAAACATGGCTACTGGCGAGAAGGTCTCTTCATAATCGACCCCCTCTTTCTGGGTATAACCCTTTGCCCCTAGCCTTGCCTTGAAGGTATCTACCTTCCCATCTACTCCTCTCTTTCTCTTGTAGATCCACTTACACCATATGGGCTTTACCCCATCCGGTAAGTCTACAAGATCCCAGACTAAGTTAGAGTACATGGACTCCATCTCGAGATTTATGGCTTTAAGCCATTCCTCTTTATCAGGATCTTCTATTGCATTCTTAAATGTCAACAGATCAGCCACACTATCATAAGAGACAACACATTATCCCTCAACTATACCTAAATAGCATTCAGGTTGTTTCACAACCCTCTCACTACGTCTAGGTAGTAGTGTATCCTGATCAACAACCATCTGACTCTCAGATGATTGTGGATCAACAACTCTTGTTGATGAAGCACTAGTCTTACCAGACTCCAACTCATTTAATATAATCTTAGAACTAGGATTATGGTCACTAATATAACTGTCGTCTAGAAACGTTGCATTTATCGATACAAATACTTTGTTATCTTCAGGACTATAGAAGTATCCCCCTTTGGTCTCCTAGGAGTATCCTATAAATAGGCAGACCATAGCCTTGGAGTCTAGCTTTCCAGTTATGTTCTTCACCACGTGTGCTGGATACCCCATACGTGGAAATATCGCAAAATAGCTTTACGACCATTCCACAACTCTAGGGGAGTCTTAGGAACATATTTGGATGGCATGACATTCAAAAAGTATGCCCCTGTTTGTAACGCATATCCTCAAAAGGAATTTGGTAATGATGAGAAACTAATCATAGATCTCACCATTTCCATCATGGTTCTATTTCTTCTCTCCGCTACACCATTTTGTTAAGGTGTACCAGGAGCTGTGAGTTGGGAAACTATCCCATGCTCGACCATGAAGTCTTCAAACTCTTGGTCAAGGTACTCACCTCCAAAATCCAATCGTAGTGACTTGATAGTCCTACCTAATTGATTCTCAACTTCAGCTCGAAATTCTTTGAACATTTTAAATGTTTTCAACTTTCGTTGCATTAGGTAGACATATCCGTATCTTGAGTAGTCATCTATAAAGGTGACATAATACTCATAACCACCACTAGCTTGAACATTCATCGGTCTATAGTCATTTGTATGTATAAGCTCTAGCAGTTCTTTAGCTTTAACCCTTTTTCCAGTAAAAGGTCTCTTAGTCATCTTACTTTCCAGACAAGATTCGCAGACAGGTAAGGTGCCAAACTTTAACTCACTTAAAGTTCCACTTTTTACTAGCCTGTCCATCCTGTCAAGGTTGATATGACCAAGCCTTAGATGCTAGAAATACGTATCATTATCTGGAGAAATCTTATGTCGTTTAGTTTTTGGTTTTTCAACATTAAACATTTCGGTGTTGAGAAGTGTAGTATGTATTAACAGTATTAAAACATACAAATTGTTTTCATGAATTCCTGAAAAAATATTCAGACCATTCTTTCCAATAATAACTAACTTATTATTAAAAGAAACATAATATTTTTGGTCTAACAACTTAGAAACGGAAATCAAATTCAGTGTAAATCCAGGAGTATAAAAAACATTGTTTAATAATAAATAACTATTATTATTACAAAATTGCAATCTTTTTGCTCCCACTGCTTTGGTCGATACGACATCTCCTGACCCCACAAGCATTGAGAAGGTTCCCTCCTCTAGCTGTGTCCAAGAATCAGTCCACTGCAAAGAAGAACAAACATGATTAGTGGCCCCCGAATCAACTATCTAGGGTGAAGAATCATTATCCACTAAACAAGATTCAAGAGCAAGTAAATCATAGTTACCTTTCATCTTTTTCTTCTTGGCTACCTCCTCTAAGTACTAAGTACAATTCCTCTTCCAGTCCCCGACCTTGTTACAATGGAAACATTTTCCTTTATCTTGGTCAGTGAAGGTGCCTTTCTTTTTTCTTTGGGCTTTCTTGGGTTTGGGCTTACCTTTTGCCTTCACCAGCAGACCTCTTCCTCTTCTTATTATTAGAGGAAGATGGTTCAACAACATTTGCCTCACCGGTCTTACCTTTGTTGTCCTTAATCAAAGACTCAAAGGTAGCGAGCTCATTGAGCAACTGTGTAAGGCTTAACTTTAACTTGTTCATCCCGTAGTTGCTTTTAAACTGATCGAAACTCTTTGGAAGAGTCGTCGGTATGATGTTCACTTGACTGGGTTCCTCAATGGCCCCGCCATTGACTTCTGCCGTGTTGAAGTAGGACATCATGCTCAGAACTTGTTCCCGAACTGACTTTCCTTCCTTCATGCTAGCGAGCATAACTGAACGAACAGCCTCTTGTCGTTTTTTCTCGGATGGCTTCCCGAACATATCTTGCAATGACTACATGATTTCGAAAGCTTAAGTCATTGCTTCGTGCTTTGTGAAAAGCACGTATGTCACAGATCCCAACAGATATGTTAGGGCCTTCTCATCAGATGAGACCCATCACTGGTATGCCTCACGAACAGTTCGTGAGGCATTGGCAGTAGGCGTTGGAGGACATTCCTCCGTAAGCACAAACTTGAGGTCTTTGGTGACCAAAATTGCATTAATATTAAGTTTTCACTATGTGTAGTTATCACTAGTTAATTTATCGTTTGTGAGAATTTAAAGTAATGCAGAAGACATTGCTGAAATAAATAAAACATTCATTCAGTCATTTATTTAAAATAAGTGCGGGTTCTTTGGTATAAATTTAAACATGATGCATGAACATGTTTAATGAACTAGAACTACCCTAAAAAATAGTAACTATACCACCACAATCCAACATACCACAAAAAAGTGCCGCCTTAAGGTCGGTCAAATCTTTGCATGTCGGAACAAGACATTCTCAATTAAATGATATTCTAGAATAACTCTTATTCCATATCATTCAACCATCGTTTATTCAGTCAGGTTTTTAATTAACAAACTTAATCAAAACCTTCATGAGTGTAACCCACCATTTCGGATCTCACGAGTTTAACTCGAGAATTGCCACCTTAGGGTCGGTCAATCCTGAAATACCCTTAGAAATCCTATCCGTTAGGAAGTCAACCTTGGTATTGACGTTTGTGGAAACCCTTTTTAGGGAGGACGAAAGCAAAGCCGTCACGAGGCCCCACTCGGATCTCACGGTGTAAAACTAATGATAGAGACCGCTGGATATATATGTCGTATATCACTCTCCCACTCACTATATTAAAACTAGGGTTTTCTATTATCCGTTAATGCACCTAGACTCTACAGGATAAAACGGCTAACTTTAATCAAGTTATCTAGTGCATTAACTAATTCATTATTAGAAACAAGTTCTAATTAACTAATAAATTATTAATGAATTTTAACAATTAAAAATCTAATCTATTAGTGAATAATCTAAGCCTTTGTAAACTATTTACTAAGCTCAGATTATTATGAAAATGTTTACCAAGTTTTAACTATTAAAACTCTAACACAATATTCAGTTCATTTATAATCAGGCAATTAATCAAATTAATCATAATTACTATAAATGACCCTATTAATCTAACTTATTAAACTCTTTAATAACAAGATTAATATTAATGAGAATTACCAAGTTTTTTAACAATTAAAAAACTAATCCCATTTTCATAGCCAATTTATGTATTTACCCATTTTAATCACATTAAAAAAAATACATAAAAAATCAAGCTATGATGCATTTATGACATATCAAATATATTTGTGTAGGCACTTCTAATCTAAATGACATACGTATGCATGACAATGCTTTTATCATCACTTAATATAAAGCATACATGAATTGACCGAGTACTGTGGATTATTTAACCTAAAAAAATTGGAATCTAAAATTATAAAAATACCCCCAAGGCATTCCTTGGTCTTTTTGTAATTTCCGAGTCTTCCAGTCTCTTCAGGTCACTCTGATTTATCTCATGAATCATTCTTCGTTATTTTTCCAGGTCTTCAATATAGGTTACAATTTTTTTACAATACAATAACAGTAAAAAACTAATAGTAATAATAATAATAAATTATACAACCCATTAACCCTAAATCCACAGTACCTTATAATTAACGATCAATCATGTTTTTGTAAATTAAAAAAAATATATACATACAAAAACATCATACAGTCAATTTAAATCGTGCCTACACAATCATACATAAAGGAGCATTGAAAAAAATTTCCAGTTTCGAAAATAAAATTGGCTCTGATACCAATTGTAGGAACCCTGTTCACCAGTCACGCAGCGGAAATGGGTTTTAATTTTTTATTATACAGATTGTAATCTGTATCTGGGACCAGTGAACTTGAGATCATATTTATTTTCAGAACAAATACTACATATACTAATTATTACACTAATAAAATATACATGTAAATACGGGAAATTGTAATCAATAATAAAAAGGAAGATTAAAATAATCATACCAACGTTTGGAGGCTCCTTCACTTATCGATATGCTCCTGATCTGTACCACTGATCTTTGTAGCTATTCCCGGGACTGGTAACTACGTGTGAGCGCGTCACAGTTCTCAGGAACTTAAAATGGAGGGTGTAGAGAAAAACGAATGAAGAAACTTTTTCTTCTATGTGTTTCCAAAAAACTAGAACAATTCTAGTATAAAAATATTAATCAATATTTTTGTTGAAACCCTATTTGACTTTTCTCTTTAAATCAACGTCAAGCACAAAACCAAAAACCTATTTTTTGTCTCTTATGCAAAACCAAAACAAAAACCACACTTTTGCTTCTTTTTTTTTGTCAATGTATATATATATACATATAAGCTGTGCGTTTTCATGCACAACACCTTTTTTTTTATTTTAAATAATATATATCATATATATAATATTTAATTTAATAAAATTAAATAATCACATTATCTTATTTTATTAAAAATTAAATATCAACATACACCCTCCATTTAGTGATTAATAACACAATTAAATAATCTCATTATTTAAGTTATTTCATCACCATTATCCATTAATTAAATAATCTCATTATTCAATTAATTCCCGAATAAATTACGTGTCACTTTCGTAACACAATTAATTGGACAATCCAATTAATTAACTATGACCCTTGTTACCTAAATCGATCGGGCTAGCAAGGGGACCTAATAAACCCACAGTATTTTGAGCTCCAATAATCCTCAGAATCATTAATTAAACTCTTTAATTAATATTATTTGATTATTAACTCCAGTGTTATTCCACTAAAACTCGAAGCTGCACTCTCTCAACTACAGATGTTTATACACAGACCGATACAACTCAGTGTCTATCGATAGAGCTATTACATATGATGTGATCCTCCACAATAGTTCATAATTAGAGCATGGTCATAATTTCCGTTATACCCCTCTAATTACATATATCCTTTAAGTACTATTGATTCTCTAATAGACAATAAATCCTGTTTCCTCACGGAATTAGGAGAATGCTCATATTGTCCAAGCTCCGAATCAACCCTTAAGGGAATTACCATCTACTTCTCACAAGAATAAGTGGATTCCATTATTGTGTACAAACCTTCCCAGTCACAAGCCAAACCGTAATCCCAACATACGAAGTATATTGATCAAGAAGTGCATCTAACCTCACCCATGGTATATCAAAGACCACGATCTAACCTGAAGGAGTCGATAAGACACTCAGGATTAAGATCACCCACATATAGCCATCATTAGTTGATATATATGAATCTCATCGGTAAACAGGTCTTAGTGCGAGATTCATATAGATCATGGCCCAGTTCTATATTATCACATCATACAAGGTGCCTCCATTCCCATATCTCGTATGAATGATTCAGGATAGAATCACTGTACATTACGAAATAGACCGCAGCTATAGATTAACTACAAATAACGTAACCAGCTTTATTTGCTATCTATGGACTCTTTAGACTGCACGTCTCTTACTGTATCCATCCGTATATGATACTCATATACACAGTTCGAGATTACATCTGGCAATCCAGGATGTTAATATGTACACAAGTTTATAAAATAAATAACATAACAGAATGAATTGAAACTTTCTTTTTATTTACTTCATAAATCCATTTACAAGTTACATGTTTAGGGTATAAACCCCAACACATCATGATTTGATTGTATCTTGAAAACACATCCATGAAGCTCAAGAGCTTGTTTCCAGAGGTGGAGCCAACTAACTGATCAATTTTTGGTAGAGGGAAACTGTCTTTTGGGCATCCCCGATTGAGGTCGGTACAATCGAAGTACATGCGCCACTCTCTATTTTCCTTTGTGACCATGACTACATTGGCGATCCATTCGGGGTAGCATGCTTCTCTGATGAAGCCTACTTAGGTTAATTTGTCCACTTTTTTCTGAACCACATTATTTCTTTCGATGTTGAAGTGACGTCTTTTTTGTTCGATGGGCTTGAAGATCGGATCCACTGCTAATCGATGAGCAGTCAAAGTCATCGGGATCCCAGGCATCTCATCGTGGCTTCAAGCAAAGATGTCATTAAACTCTTTGAGGAGCGTGACCAAACTCTTATTCACTCTCGGCTCATGGGTGGCTCCGACCTTGATGACCTTTGGGATCGTTTAATCGGAGGGACACTTCTTCCAACTTATCCACTTGATGCCCACTTACCCATTCCCTTCTCTGTTCCTCCTCATCAAGCACAACGGGATCATCCTCTAGGTGATTTGTTTGTCCTTTATCTTCCAAGGTCAATATTGGTGTTACCCAATTTTATATCGTTGTTATCTGGGCAAATTATTTTGCTAGAGCTGTTGGGTTGGCAGACACTGCATAGCATCTCCTGGCTGCTTATTGATCACCCTGTACTTTCCTTACCTTATCTCTTACTGGGAACTTTAAGACGTTGTGGTAGATGGACAAGACCCATTTTAAAGATGATGAAAATGGCCTTCCTAATATTGCATTGTAGACCGACGGGGTATCCACTACCATGGAGTCTGTCATGACATTCGATTGGAGAGGTGTGGCTCCAATGATTACTGGTAAGATTTTGATCCTACGGGTATGATTGAGTTCCCAGTGAACACATACAGCAGGGTAGTGCAACTATTGTAACACCACTGTTTCCAGTTCAGTTTTTCCAATGTGTCTTTAAATAGGATATCGACCCTGCTACCTGTGTCAACGAGCACAAGGTGTACCATGCAGTTGGCAATTTGTACTATGATCACCATGGGATCATCATAATCCTGCACTGTATTGTAGACAAACGCTTCGGTGAAAATAATCTGTGATGACTGGGAGGGGTTGGTCGGGCTCTGGTCGACCTTGAAGATACTCCGCCCTTCATCCACACGAGAGACTTTCCTTGCATGGTTTTTCCTAGAATTATCGAAGGTGCCAGCTAGAGTAGGACCTCTGTTGATGGTATGTATTATTTGGATTTGCTGCATCAGATCCACATGCTCCCCCTTTCTTTACCCAGCGTGTTCGTGGATCTTGGCTTGCACTTCCCTTTTAGTCTGAATGTTATCCCTGACTTGTTGTAAGAATTCTACCAAACATCATCCTCTTATCAAAGCCTCAATCTAATTTCTCAGGTTATAGCACTCTGAAGTGTTGTGTCCCACGTCTTTGTGAAAGTCACAATACTTATAACGATTCCTCTTAACGACGGGGGCTTTCATGGGTGCAGGCTTCTGTAGTAACCCAGTTAGGTTTATGAGTTATGTTGACATTATTCTATATCAAAACAACATTTTCTTTCTATTGTTTAGTTGTCTAGGATTCATGATGATTCAACCTTCAAAGAATAAATGACGACTATTCAAGCAAGTTCAAGTCTTCAAAGGGAAAAATGCTTCATGTTTCTACAAAGGTATATAAAGACCTTTATTTTCTCTTTCAAGGCTTAGGCACACACACACAATTCGTACATTTGTGTCCCTGCATCATTGTGCATCATTATTGGCACACACACACAATTCATACATTTGTGTCCCTGCATCGTTGTGCACCATTATAGGGGCACACACACAATTCATACATTTGTGTCCCTGCATCGTTGTGAACCATTATAGACACACATATACAGTTCATTCATATATATCCCTGCATCATTGTACACCATGTATAACACATTCACACACTTGAAGATGAATGCTCATGCATTGGTATGGAAATAACATGTTTTGGAAAAATGCATGATTGGAAACTATCTCTATATAGTTTGCATTCTAGTGTGAATTGTGTTTGTGTGTGTATATATTTGTCTAACATGGATATTGAACTTGATTTTAGTTAAATCATTCTTCATTGAGTTCCAGTCATATTGGTTACTCATACTATTGATTTCAAGTTCTAAATCAAAAGATACTAAACTTTCAAATCATGTTGCATGCATTGTCTTCGTCTTCGTATATCGAGTCAAATTATTATTTTATTGGTTGAGTATCTTATATGTCCATGTCCGTGAGAGTTATGGTTTGTAATCCGCAAACGGATTTAAATTTCAAGTTTGGAGGCCAGAGAACGGTCGAAGAACGCGAGAGGAGTGCAAGGGAGTTGCATCATGGCCAAAGGCCATGCATTGGTGCAAGCCCGAGATGGCGCGTGGCCATCTCGGCTGCAACACCTTGCTACCCCGAGATGCCCATGCGCCATCTTGGGAAAGCATCTTAAAGGGGTAGCTTTGGTCTATTCACATATATCTCTTCCCTCTCCTTTATATATCTCTTCTCTCTCTCATTTGAATCCGAGGAAGAAGAAAATGTAGTGCAGAAAAATTCCAAGGTTTTTTTCTCTCAACTTTGAATCACCATATCTCTCTCATTTCTTATCCGATTTGAGTGATTCAAGTTGAAGAAGTTTTGTATTGAAGTCCTCTATCATCTCCAAACAACCTTGAAGTCATTTGTTCAAGTATTTTGGTGGATCGCACCATTTTCATGACTTTACTCGAAATTATCAAGGTATTTGTTTATCTTTTGATTTCCTTGATTCTAATGTTCAAATACCTTGGATCTTCTTCCTACATGTGTGTATTTGACTTGAACATATGTTGATGAGTGAAAGATCTTCGATTAAATGCTAGTTGTGCTTAATTAGATACTTGATTGTGAGTTAGGTTTCAATCAAACCTATGTTTTCACATGATTGTGAGTTATATTGTGCTAGCATCTTATCTAGGACTATTTGTGCTTTGATTGACTTTATTTTCGTGATTAATAGTCTTATCATGTGCTAGAAGTCATTTGTTGAATTGATCTAGGATTAGCACATTTGATTTTATATTTAGAGTCTATTAGAGTTTAATTGACTATTTTGTGAATATATGCTCTAAATGATTGCTAGAGATTTGATTGATCATATATTGTGTTTCTAGCATTTTTGTGTTAGTTCTAAAGTCTTGACTATGTACTTGATGAACATGTTTATTTCAAGCTTTAGCAACATGAATAAAACTAGGTTTAAAGTGTGGGTTTGGAAATTTGGCATGCTCTAGATTTTTATTCATGAATAAGATCTAGACAATCTTGTTTTGTGAACTTTATTGTCTATGTCTAGATCTTCATAGAGTGTACCTAATCCATACATTTCATATGCTCATGCATCATCTTGTGTGGTGTCATTTTTTGATTATAAACTAGAAAATATACTTTGTGTGCTCATTGATTAATTCTAGTTTCCATAGAATTTTTTGATCATCTTATCCTATGTTGTGTGCTTATTTGCATTTTTCATTCATGATCACTTAGATGCCTTGTGAGATAGTAGTCTTGATAATAGGTGTGAGACCTATGTTGTTGAGCAAGAAGTCTTGGCAAGAGGGGTGAGACCTTGGATTGTCAAGCAAGGAAGTCTTGGCTAGAGTTGGAAGGACTCGAATAGTCGAGCAAGAAGTCTTGCCTTGGGTCATGAGGATCTTGATAGGTGAGTGAGGAAGTCTTGACTAGAGTCAGGAGGATTCGGATAGTTGAGCAAGAAGTCTTGCCTGGGGTCGTGAGGATCCGGAAGGGTGAGCGAGGAAGTCTTGACAAGAGGTGTGAGGCTTCGGATTGTTGAGCATGAGGGCGACATCTTCATGAGTAGGATATGAGGATAGTTTCTAGGTGAAGGGGTCACTTGAGAGATTGTACTTTTCCTATCTACTAGTGGATTTTGTTTGCCGGTGGTTGCTAACCCGTGGATGTTTCCTCTTCAGAGGTTTACCACGTTATATCTTGTGTCAACTTTTCTCTATCCCTATCTCTCTTATATTGGTAATTGTTTTTTGAATAATGTGGGTAGAACTTTATATGTAAGTTGACCTCCTTATACAATATTGTTTGTGTATGTTTGATAACTTTGTATGTTGTGATATTTCATTCAAGTTGTAAAGTATCACATTGTAATACTCTAAGTACAACTTATGGAATTTTATCTACATTGAATATATTTGTTCATAAGATACATTGATTTTTGTTGTATGTTTTGTAGACTAAGAGTGGAGATTTGAGCATACATGAATATATTGTTTTCTTATAACAATCATGTTGAATGTTAATTTGTATGCTTATCAAGGTTTTGTCACTAGTCTCGAAAGATTTGTCAAAAGTGATAGACAACCTATTCACCCCCCCTCTAGGTTGTTTAGTCTAACCTTGTACACATTATTACAATTGGTATCAGAGTGGGTCACTTAAAGTAGTTAGTGTGATTTGGGATCTACAAGGTTATTTACTAATCATGGATATCAACCTCTAGTCTACAATTGTTCATTTTTGGTTGTCCTCCTTCATTGGTTGTGAAAATGGTTCTTCTTGCTTTATATTTCATTTGTCTTCTAACAATTTTGTTGATAAGCTTGAAAAGAAAGTTAGTGACAAAAGCAAAGATGATGAAGCTTTTTCCGGAGGATGATCGATCTAGACATGATTACTTGTCTTTGTAACTCAATGAAGAGAATTGCATGTCAAAGACCATCAACTTCTACTTGATGGCAAGAGTTTAAACTCTTGACAAGGAAAGAGATGAAGCGTTAAAGGAAGTTGAAGCGAAGAATGAAGTGACCAAATGTCTAGAAAAGAAGATGGTTGAAGAGGCTCGTATGTTAGATAGATTAACAAATGATTTTGCTAATAATTTGCTTTTGTTTCTTGAAGGTAATGATCAAAGGCAAGAAAGAGGAGTTGACAATCATGAAGGCCAAAGAGTTTTGGTAATCTTCATTGAGATTTAAGTGACTTAAGCGTTGTAGATGAGCAAGTGGAGTCTCCTACAACTAAAGGCAAGTTACAAAGGAACAAGAGGATTTCAAAGGCCATGTCTTCCAAGGTCAAGTGCAAAATCAAGGAAATTAAGGAGTCTTCACCATCGGTACACTCTCACCTAAATATTAACATCTCGAAATTTATTCCACTTTGCTAATTTTGCTATATTGTCGTGAGTATATGAGATGATGCAAACTAGGGAATGTGATGCATGCTAATGAGATGTGAAAATCTTCTATGAATGTTTCTTGCATGATAATACTTTGAATCTTGTGTGTGATAATGATAATGGTGTAAAGAAAATAATAGAGAAGATTTGGGTGAAAATGAGTGTTTCACATGATCATATGTATAGTCTTGATGATATTTTTGTTGATGGCAATAATGATGTGTTTTACATGAGTAATATCTTTATAGAGAAGATAGTTGACGATTTATCTTCTAGATATATTTTTGCCATGAGAAATGCTCATGATTTTTGTGTGAAATTTCACCCAAGAACAAATGGTTCAAGGGGTGAGTGCTTTTACCTCTATTGTAAGTAGCACATGTGAGTTAGCTTTAAGGCTAAGTGTCAAATGTGTTGAGAATTCTAGCTAGCTAGCTTGGACTACTCCACGTCTAGACACGAACTTAGCTATCTCACTTAACTTTGTTTTGATAGTCAAAATCCATTGATTAACTTTTGAGAAGTTACTCTTATGAAATCTATTTGGTGATTATCTTGTTAAGACTTTTGGAGAAAGTCATTTATACTCTTGCATTGCATCATATAGCATGTCATATTAGAGAACTAGTATACCATTTCTATGGTCCTTGTTTACATTTGCTCTCTAAAGATCTTTTAGTGAAGTATTCACAAAGATCTTAATCATGATGCTTGAAATGCTTGCTTGAATGACGAGTGGCATACTTTTTGAAAATATGAGCTTCATATTCTTTGAAAGCTACTCATTAGAGAAGTAATGATCTTGAATAAGTCTTTACTTGTTGCTCTTAGATCATGTGCTTTTGAGCCATAAAAACTTGATTTTCAAAAATTGCAATTTGCTTCTCTTCTATGTTTAAGTTTGAGTAGTTGAGTTTGAAAATGTGTAGATTATAGATGCACCTAAAAGTTTATTGCTTAGTACATGATAGATGACCTATGGTTAGTATCCATTTTGCTTCGGCAACTACGTAGAACTCAACGAGCACCTTCATGGAAAGGGCTACACACTTTGGTTGTGAAGCCGCCCAATGTAAGAAAGGGCTACACCATTGTGATGAGTGAAAGCAGTCATGAAGAATTTATGTTTATGTATGCAAAATCAAAGAAGTGTTGAAAAAGAATGAATAAAAGAAAAATCTTTGATTCAAAGCCTAAAAAGAAATGGAGAAAACCTTAAAATGAAGTATAGTTGAAAATTGTGATTGCTCGGATTGAAAAAATAGAAATACGAGCCACATGCACACACACGCTCACATGTTGAAATCTATTCTCTTTAAAGCAAAAATCCGGATGATAATCGGTTTGACCTTGATTGGAAAAGCTTTAGATGGATAGGTGTTGAAGTGGTTTGCATGTTGATATCACAATCACTCCTTTTATATATGTTTGAAGCAAAATTCACACACACACTTTTTCTTATAAAGTATTATGATATTCTAGCCATTTTTAGAAGAATTATGAGAGAGATTGAAAATCTTGGTGTATCTCTCATAGTTTGTGGAGCTTATTATGTTGGATTTCTTTAAAATTACTTGAATGTGTGATTGTGGGGATTTATTGTGAACATTATTCTATCTTGATCTTAGATAGAGCACTTATCAATGGGGAGCATAGTATGCTAGACTTTGTTCTCTTTTATGATTTGTTCACATGTTTCAAGTTGATATTTGTTGGCATATTCATTGGTTGATATAATGAATCTTGTAGATGCAATTTCATATTTCTTGATTTGCATGATGATTCTTTGTATTGTCATATGCCTTTGTATTATTGATCACAAATAATGCATGAAACATTTTTGTAATAATTGTATGATTGTATTTGCAATCAACTTCTCCTTATTTGGGGTTGTATAGTAGTTGCGATTGCAGTCAATTCCCTCATTCTTGAAATTGTAATAAGAATAGTTGCAATGAATTCTTCTTTGTTTTGGAGTCGATAGTAATTGTAATTGTAATTAATTCTATTGATTGTAGTTACAGTGAATTCCTCTTTGTTTAGGGTCGATAGTAATTGTAGTTGTAATCAATCCAATCGGTTATAATTGCAGAAAATTCCTCCTTGCATAGGGTGATGGTAATTGTAGTTTTAATCAATTTAATTGATTGTAATTGCATAAAATTCCTCCTTACTTTGAATGATAGTAGTTGTGGTTGTAATCAAATCTTTTCTTGTTTGAGGTTGATATGATTGTCATTGATACCAATTCCATCATATTTGGGGTTAATATGATTGTTTATGCAATTGTTGGACTTGGTAGAAATGACCTATATGCTTAAGAGTAAAATTTATGCATTTGTGATTCACTATACCTTGATGAGTTTGTTGTGGTGTATAGATTTGAATAACCTTTGCTAGGTTAACATGGAAAAGCAAACTAGAATCAAGGTAGAAGATATGGGAGCTAGATGCTTGAAATAAATAAATTCTTCAAGTAAGGCATCCATCTCCGGACATTATGTGAGATCACCAATTGTTTCATTATTTGATCTCAAGATATCATTTTTTTTCTTTGGCATAATTTTATGTCAAAAAGGGGGAGAAATATGATATTGTTTTAGCATATCTACTTTGTATATTTATCAAGTATTGAACTTCTTATGGCATGTAATGTTGTGATTACATTTGGTTAAGAATATCTTTGAGATGGCATGTATTAAGGGGGAGATACATGATTGATACATGATTCATTTGGATTTAAATGTTTAATTCTTGCCATAATTTTATATTGCCATATGTGTCTTTCTCTTGGATATGCTTTGTGTTTTAAGTTGATTTTAGGTGGCTACAAGAGAAGATCAAGAAGAAGTTCAAGACTTGTTGAAGATTAGTCTTAAAGAACTAACTCATTGTAATGTGAGGGAGTGATTTCGTGACCAATCTTCATTTTGTATGTTTTAGTATTTTGTATAGGTGTTTTGACATAGAATTTGCCAAAGGGGGAGATTGTTAGGTTTATGAGTTATGTTGGCATTATTCTATATCAAAACAACATTTCCTTTGTCTTGTTTAGTTGTCTAGGATTCATAATGATTCAAGCTTCAAAGATTAAATGACAACTATTCAAGCAAGTTCAAGTCTTCAAAGGGAAAAATGCTTCATGTTTCTACAAAGGTATATTAAGACCTTTCTTTTCTCCTTCAAGGCTTAGGAAAACACACACAATTCATACATGTGTGTCCCTACATCATTGTGCACCATTATAGGAACACACATACAATTCATTCATATGTGTCCCTGCATCGTTGTGCACCATGTATAACACATTCACACACTTGAAGATGCATGCTTATGCATTGGTATGGAAATAACATGTTTTGGAAAAATACATGATTGGAGACTATCTCTATGTAGTTTGCATTCTAGTGAGAATTGTGTTTGTATGTGTATATATTTGTATAATATGGATATTGAACTTGATTTTAGTCTTAAATCATTCTTGATTGAGTTTCGGTCATTTTGGTTACTCATACGATTGATTTCAAGATCTAATTCAAAAGATACTACACTTTCAACTCATGTTGCATACTTTGTCTTCATCTTCGTATATCAAGTCGTATTATTATTATACGGGTCAAGTATCTTGTATGCCCACATCCGTGAGAGAGTTATGGTACGTAATCTATGAACAGATTCAAATTCTGAGTTCGAAGGCCGGAGAACGGTCGAAGAACGCTAGAGGAGTGCAAGGGAGTTGCACAATGGCCAAAGGCCATGCATTGGTGCAAGCCCTGAGATGGCGCGTGGCCATCTCGGCTGCAACACCTTGCTGCCCCGAGATGCCCTCGTGCCATCTCAGGGAAGCATCTTAATGGAGTAGCTTTGGTCTTTTCACATATATCTCTTCCCCCTCCTTTATATATCTCTTCTCTCTCTCTCATTTGAATCCAAGAAAGAAGAAAATGTAGTGCAGAAAATTTCCAGGTTTTTTTTTCTCAACTTTGAATCACCATATCTCTCTCATTTCTTATCCGATTTAAGTGATTCAAGTTTGAGAAGTTTCGTATTGAAGCCCCCAATCATCTACAAGCAATCTTGAAGTCATTTGTTCAATGTTTTTGGAGGATCGCACCATTTTCGTGACTGTACTCGAAATTTTCAAGGTATCTGTTTATCTTTTTATTTCCTTGATTCTAATGTTCAAATACCTTAGGTCTTCTTCCTACTTCTGTGTATTTTACTTGAACATATGTTGATGAGTGATAGATCTTAAATTCAATGCTAGTTGTGCTTAATTAGATACTTGATTGTGAATTAGGTTTCAATCAAACCTATGTTTTCACATGATTGTAAGTTGTATTGTGCTAGCATCTTATCTAGGACTATTTGTGCTTTGATTGACTTTATTTTCAAGATTAATAGTCTTATCATGTTCTAGAACTCATTTGTTGAAAATATCTAGGATTAGCACATTTGATTTTATATTTAGAGTCTATTAGAGTTTAATTGACTATTTTGTGAATATATGCTCTAAATGATTGCTAGAGATTTGATTGATCATATATTGCGTTTCTAGCATTTTTGTGTTAGTACTAAAGTCTTGAATATGTACTTGATGAACATGTTTATTTCAAGCTTTAGCAACATGAATAAAATCTAGGTTTAAAGTGTGTGTTTGGAAATTCGGCATGCTCTAGATTTTTATTCATGGATAAGATCTAGACAATCTTGTTTTGTGAACTTTATTGTCTATGTCTAGATCTTCATGGATTGTACCTAATCCATACATTTCATATGCTTATGCATCATCTTGTGTGGTGTCATTTTTGGATTATAAACTAGAAAATATACTTTGTGTGCTAATTGATCAATTCTAGTTTCCATAGAATTTGTTGATCATCTTATTCTATGTTGCGTGCTTGTTTGCGTTTTGCATTCATGATCACTTAGATGCCTTGTGAGAAGGAAGTCTTGACAATAGGTGTGAGACCTATATTGTTGAGCAAAAATTCTTGGCAAGAGGTGTGAGACCTTGGATTGTCAAGCAAAGAAGTCTTGGCTAGAGTTAGGAGGACTCGGATAATCGAACAAGAAGTCTTGCCCATGGTCGTGAGGATCCGGATAGGTGAGCGAGGAAGTCTTGACTAGAGTTGGGAGGACTCAGATAGTTGAGCAAGAAGTCTTGTCTTGGGTCGTGAAGATCCAGAAGGGTAAGCGAGGAAGTCTTGACAAGAGGTGTGAGGCCTCGGATTGTTGAGCATGAGAGCGACATCTTCATGAGTATGATAGGAGGGTAGTTTCTAGGTGAAGGGGTCATTTGAGAGATTGTACTTTTCTTATCTCCTAGTGGATTTTGATAGATCTTATGCTAACCCGTGGATGTTTCCTCTTCAGAGGTTTACCACGTTATATCTTATGTCAACTTTTCCCTATCCCTATCTCTCTTATATTAGTAATTGTTATTTGAATAATGTGGGTAAAACTTTATATGTAAGTTGACTTCCTTATACAATATTGTTTGTGTATGTTAGATAACTTTGTATGTTGTGATATTTCATTCAAGTTGTAAAGTATCACATTGTAATACTCTAAGTACAACTTATGGAATTTTATCTACATTGAATATATTTGTTCATAAGATACATTGATTCTTGTTGTATGTTTTGTAGACTAAGAGTGGAGATTTGAGCATACATGAATATATTGTTTTCTCATAACAATCATGTTTAATGTTAAATTGTATGCTTATCAAGGTTTTGTCACTAGTCTCGAAAGATTTGTCAAAAGTGAGAGACAACCTATTCACCCCCTCCCCCCCTCTAGGTTGTTTAGTATAACCTTGTACACATTATTACAAACCCTTTATCCCAAATGGCGAGATAGGTTGTTTCACGGGACACATTTAAGAGGGTGTAATGATCATATCCTTTCTCATCTCGAGCTATCGGAGCAACTATCCTGGGTGGAGGCGAAGCCCATAGAGGAGTTCATTTTGCTGGATACCTTTCCGATATGGGTTTAGAAATGGGGAAGCGATATGTTGACCTATTGGGTGGTTTATTCTGGCTTTTTTGAGCTTGCTCGTGTTTTGGAGCTTCCTTCTTCTGTCGCTTGATGGCTCTCATATCATTGTGTTCTATCTTGACCTTGAGCTGTTCATCGACTTCAATTTGCTCCAGAGCCCGATCATAGGCTTCTCGGTAGGTCACTGGAGGCCGCTTGGTGAAAGACCGGAAAAGCTTGCCCGCCAGGTTTCTTCCTTGGTGATGACCCTTATCTGGATGACTTCCTTAAAGAAACGCTCGACATAAGCCCGGAGGGTTTCCCTTCTTTCCTGGATCATATACTGTAGATGGATTGGATCCTTCAATCGGGGCTTAACTCCTTGGAATTACGAGCAGAAATCAGTTGACAGTTTTATGAAGGAATCCACACTGCCAACGGGTAGCTTTGTGAACCAAGTCTTAGTGTAATCCGTCAGCGTAGTTAGGAACATTCGGCACATAATGGCCCTGCTCATTGAAGACATTGCAGTCCAACCAGCAAATCCCAACAATCAGGGAGAGTCGAGCAAACACGGAGCCAGACATCCCGTCTTTGAAGGCCTAGGACATCCTCCTTTAGAGTCAGCCCGAGGTAGGATTGGGCCCTAACTTTTGATTCGGGATAGGCTAAGGCCTATGCCCCTAGTCCCTGAAAAACCATCAAATTACCAGCCTAGACGACTTAAATCTGTAGTGGATGCTCTGCCTCAGGGGCAGCGAGAGGCTCCTCACCCGGTGACTTCATGGAGGGCAGCCCGGGCTAGAATATAAAGAAGCCAACAGACAGGTCCCATTCATAGAGAAGATCGGGGTAGTGATCACCAGTTCATCAGAGGGATCTGATAGCAAGAAATCCAAGGTCAACTTAAAGAAACCCAGGAATAAGCACCTGAGAGACTAGCTGGCAAAGCTAAAGAAGGTCCAGCAGATAAAGAAGGGAAAGTTCAAGGAGGATAAAAAAGACCCTTTGAGCGAGATAAATGATCTCTTCACCACAAGGATTCGGGAGGCTGAGCTCCCACCAAAATTCAAGATGCCACTTAGAGAGCTTTGCCCAACAAATGGAAATCCAAAATACTACCAAGGCCACCATGTGCAGGATGTTCCCTACCACCCTGACAAACTACGTAAATACTTGGTTCAGGAAGTTTCCTACCGGTAGCTTGGATTTGTTCTCAAAGCTATCAACAGATTTTTTCTCATAGTTCCAAGCTGTCAAACCGCATCCAAAAGGCCCCATACACCTCTAATATGTGATCAAAGAGCGTGGTGAGACACCCTGGTCATACGTGGAACGCTTACACAAGAAAGTCATCCAGATAGGGGTCTTCACAGAGAAAGAGACCCTTGGCAATTTTAGGTGAAACCTGTGGGCAGGTAAGCTATTCTGATCCTTTGACAAGTGACCTCCAAAGACCTACCAAAAGGCCTATGATTAGACTCTAGAGCAAGTCGAAGTTGATGAACAACTCAAGGTTAAAATGGAGGATGACGACATGAGAACAGTGAAACGTCAAAAGAAAAACACTCCAAGACCTGAGCCAGCTCAGAAAAATCAGAATAAACCTCCCAATAGGTCGACATACTGCTTCCCGGTTTCTCAACCCAAGTAAGAAATGTATCCAACAAGGTGAACTCATCCACGGGTTTCACCTCCTTCCAGGATGCTAGCCCCTATAACGTGGGACGAGAGAGGGTATGATCATTACACCTTCTTAAATGCATCCCATAAAATGATCTATCTCTCCATTTCGGATAAGGGGTTGCTACAGAAGCCGGTACCCATGAAAGCCCCCATCGATAGAAGGAACCGGTACAAGAACTGTGACTTCCATAAAGACACGGGTCATAAAACTTTAGAGTGCTATAACCTGTACAATCAGATCGAGGCACTGATAAGGGGAGGATGTTTGATAGAGTTCTTGCAGCAAGTCTGGGATAATATTCAAACTGGAAGAGAAATACAAGCAAAGATCTACAAGCATGTTGAGAAGAGAAATGAGGAGCAGGCGGATCTGATACAGCAAACCCATGTGGTACATACCGTCAGCAAAGAGCCAAATTTGGCTGGAACCTTCAATAATTCTAGAAAAAACCATGTGAGAAAGACTGTTTTCCTTTACCAAGATCAATCAGTTGGTTTACTCCACGTCCGAAAACAAGCTCCTGAGCTTCATAGATGCATTCTCAAGATACAACAAGATTAAGATGCATCCAGCCGACCAAGATAAGACTAGTTTCATTACCGGATAAGGTCTGTACTATTATAAAGTGATGTCGTTTGGTCTAAAGAACGATGAGGCTACATACCAGCGACTAGTTAACCGATAGTTTAGATCCGATATTGGAAAATTGATGGAGGTGTATATTGATAAAATGATCACAAAGTCACAATCCACAGAGGGACATCAGGATGACCTTCTAAGAACTTTCGTGATTCTAAAGAAACCAGATGAGATTGAACCCCTCTAAATGTGCTTTAGGGGTATCTACAGGGAATTTTCTGGGCTTCATGGTTCATGAGAGAGGTAAAAAGGCTAAACCAGAAAAGATCAAGGCTAACTTGGACCTAGAATCCCCAACATCACTTAAGCAGATACAATTCTTGACCAGATAGGTAGCAACGCTCCACAAGTTCATTTCTCTCTCCATCGATAAGTGTCTCCCTTTCTTCAAAGTTATCAAGTAGGGAAGAAACATGAAATGGGACCAGGAGAGTGAGCAAGTCTTTTAATCTTTGAAGAAATATCTGCGAGCCCTCAATTGCTAGTTAAACCAAGTCCTAAAGAGGAGCTGCAAATCTACTTGGCTATTTTAGAAACTGTAGTGAGTGGGGCCTTGGTCAAGGAATGTGGAGATAGAGTCCAACGACCTATCTATTATGTAAGTCACGCTCTGACCATGCGAAGAAAAATTATACTCTTCTAAAAAAACTAGCATATACTCTAGTGACTACAACAAGGAAGCTCCGGCCCTACTTTCAATCTCACTCAATAGCAGTAGTGACAGACCAACCTCTCCGTCAATTTTTATAAAGGCCGGACATATCTAGAAGACTCATTTTATTGGCATTAGAACTCACCCAATTTGATTTAAATTACAAACCCAAGACCACAATCAAAGCCCAGGCTTTAGCGAACTTTGTGCAGAGTTCTCAACACCCTCAAGCCAAGCGACCACTGCAACGAAAAATATAGCTCCTGAGAAGAATCAAAAGTTTGACAGCAGGCCGGTAGGTTGCAAGCTCTGGATCCTCTACACAGATGAGGCATCTGAGTAAGCTGAGGGTAGAGCTGATATAGTGATAATAGACCTAGAGAGGAATGAATGTTGCCACTGTTTCAAATTCGAATTTAAGGCCACCAACAATGAGGCGGAGTATGAAGCCCTCCTAGTCGGGTTGAAGGTAGCCGTCCAGCTCGAGGTCGATTACCAGTAGGTCAAGAGTGACTCATTACTCATAGTCAATCAGATTTCTGGGGTTTATCAGGCAAAAGAGGATAACATGATCGCCTACTTAATGCTAGTTCAACTGTTTAAGAATAAATTTAAGGGATTCAAGATCGAGTAGATGCCTCGACAACAGAATCATCAAGTTGATGTCTTAGACAAAATAGCTGTAAATGGTGGCCAAGCCTTACCACAGGGAGTTCCCCTCCAAGTGATCTCCTAACAAAGTACAGTAACCAGTAAGGAGATTTGTACACTGGGTCATCAGCCAGGCTGGATGGATCCAATAGTGGTTTATCTTCATGAATGAAAGATTCCCGAGGAGCCCGATCAAGCTTCTTGAGGAGCCCGGTCAAGCCAGAAGAATAAAGAGGCTCTCTATCCGATATTGCCTAGTAGACAGGCAACTCTATAAGAGGAGCAGGTCTCTTCCCCTGCTTCAGTGTTTGCATCCCGATGATGCCAAACGGGCGTTGTGAGAGGTTCACTCTAGGAATGCGGGAACCACATTGGTGGGAAAGCTCTGGAATATCAGGTACTCCATACAGGGTATTACTAGCCAACTATCCATCAAGATACAAAGAACTTTGTACAATCCTGTGAACCATGCAAGAAGACCTCTAACATGAGTCACCTCCCGCCAGAGCGTTTGTCATCTCTCAGATCGCCTTCCCCTTTTGCTCTATGGGGAGTCAACCTGATTGGATCGTTTCCCCCCTCCCTTAGACAAGCCAATCATGTTATTATGGCGATCGACTATTTCACAAGGTGGGTTAAAGCTGGAACTTTTTCCCAGATATCGAAAGAGAATACGATAAGGTTTATCAAAAACAATATAGTCTGCTGATTTGGAATCATTCTAGCTGACCTAGGCAAGCCGTTTGATAATGGCGGATTCAAGGAATTTTACGAAGGCTAGGGAATCAACCTTAGGTCCGCTCAGCATCCCATCCTAAGACTAACGGGTTGGTAGAATCCATAAATATGACTATCAAAAAGCTGTTGAAAAAGAAATTACAAAAGAGAAATGGCAGATGGGCCGATGAGCTTTTTGAGGTCCTCTGGGCTTACCAAACTACAAAAAGAACAACCACCGAAGATACACCCTATTCCTTAACCTTCGAGCATAAACTAACCTCCTTCAGAGTGCAGTACTTTGAACATGGAAGCAATGAGGATAAGCTCCGAGCTAATCTAGATCTCTTAGAAGAGAAACAAGATCAGGTAGCTGAGAAAGTAGCGAGTTACCAGAGCAAGATTGCTAGGTATTTCAACAGGTAGGTTAGAGCTTGAAACTTTAAACAAGGAGATCTAATTCTTAGAAAAGTGACCCTGAATACTAGGAAGAGGTCAGATGGGGACCTAGGACCCTACAGGGAAGGGCCTTACTTGGTAAAGGTAGTGGTCCGTAATGGGGCATACAAGCTTAAGGACATGGATGGCCGACCCATCTATCATACCTGGATTCAGATCACTTGAGGAAGTACTACTCCTAAATAGGGAACTCAAGAGCAGACTACCTTCACTTAGGTTTCAATAAAATCCCCAACAATAATGTACTCCATTTTTTATCAATGAAGTATGCTTTCTTCATCTTCGATTATATTATGCATTAAATTCTCAGTATCTAATTAGGGTCAACACGGGTAAGTTCGACATAACCGCCTCAAGACCAGGAATTAGCCAGGGAAGCCTTATCGTAATCCTTGATGACTCGACCGGGCACCACCCTCGCCAAGAAGGGTCTGACTATAAGATCGTAGTTTTCATCTAGATCTCGAGACCAGGAAATAGCTAGATAACCCTCTTGATGCCTTGGTCAGGCTACAACCCCAAAGAAGTGTCTGAGTGTAAGAGCATAGTTGCCATCCAGATCTCGAGACCAGGAAATAGCTAGATGGCCCTCATAATGCCTTGGTCAGGCTACCACCCTCAAGAAGGGTTTGAGTGTAAGAGCATAGTTCCTATCTAGATCTCGAGACCAGTAAATAGCTAGAGAGATCTCCTGATGCCTTGGTCGGGTTGCCACCCCCAAGAAAGGTCTGAATGTAAGAGCATAGTTACCATCAAGATCTCGATACCAGGAAATAGCTGGATGGCCCACTTGATGCCTTGGTTGGGATACCAACCCCAAGAAGGGTCTGAGTGTAAGACCATGGTTGTCATCCAGATCTTGAGACAAAAATCCTATAAAGCCTTCCTGATGCCTCGGTTGGGCTATAATCCCCAATAAGGACCTGGGTTGGAATCTTCTCTTAGTTCAACTCCAATTTCCAAGTTATTACTGGTTACTAATCCTCCATGATCGTATGATTACTTATTATGATAGGTGTAAACTAGCCTAAAATCATATAAGGGGATTACTCACTAGAGTCATCGAGCAACAAGTTTCTACTGAGAGCCGATAGCTCCAGCTAGCTATCTACTCTCACACATAAACAAATTTAATATGTTATTACTTTTGCCAAATTCGATTAAGTCAAGTTATTTCAAAAGTCACATCTAGGTCAAGATCAGGAATGAAGCAAGGACATGCCAGTCAAGTCAAAATTCATTGAAGCAAGTACGAATGAAATCTAAAGCCAGTCTTCATTAATGATACGGGAGCCTATCCCTTAGAAAGACTACAGGTATCAAGTAAGGAGCCTAAACCCCGGTTCCGTGCTATAGACGATAAGAGAATGGTGAAGAAAAAACTAATTAGACATAGCATAAGTAAAGCGGGGTGCCCACCCTCTTTTTCGGGCGGCAAAATCAAGTTATGAATAGACTATATTAGGCTCTAGTTTCCTCCTAGTTTTTCCCTATTGTCCCGCCCTCAGATGGTTGCTAGCCATGACCGCCCTTGCCTGCTACCCTCTTGTCCGGAGGATCCTTCACTGCACGCTACTCAGTTATTTCCTCCTTCAAAACCTCATTAACAACCGCCATAACCTAAGGAGGGGTGGCTGCATCGAGAAGGTTTGCCAGAGACTATAATGTTCTGCTCAACCTCTAACTCTTTTCTATTAACTAAAAATTTGCTCGTAGTGAGAAATTCCGATTAACACCCTCAAGACCACTACACCGGAAATGGTTACCAGGGGTTGATACCTTGAGTACCAAGATTAATTGTACAATGGTAAGGTATTTAATGTAGAGATTAATGTGAATAGAAGAAGATTAAGGTGACTATATTATAAATCATATATGTCGTACAGAAGCTCTCAAACACTCTAAATCTTATCGAGCGGGATATTTTATTTGAAAGTCGTTGACTTCAAATTAATAATGGATTCAAGAATATCTTTGATAGAGATAAGTTTGTTTCCTCTTTGAACTCAATCACTTGCCCTACACGTACACAATGTTTCAATGTTCATCGGAGTGTAGATATGATCTTGTGTGCATTCACGGTGTGATTCTTTATGGAGGTTGTCAAGTATGGTGTTCACCGCTTCATAGGGTGAGGTATATCCGTGCCCTGTTCTTAGTACTAGGAACTTGATCAAATCTTTCCAGGTTGCTTGGAGCTTGGAATTACCCCGTGGACACCCATTGGTAGCAACAGGGCTTTTGCGAGCTTCCTGATACCTATCCAGATAGGTTTGAATCTTCCTTCGGTGAGATGGAGCAATTCTGGAGTGGGAGCCAGGTGCTAAATAAGTCACTCTTGGAGAGGATAGTGGACTTCTAGGGAGGTTACGAGGTGATCTCGACTACGAGGAGCCTGGTTCGTCATGCACCGAACTTTTCCTTGATTCTTGATTAAGTGTAATGAGCTCGATTCAATTTTGTCGGGCTTCACCTTGAATGGTTCCTGAGCTCCTGTTCAAGTTGTCCCTACTCTTGCTTCTGCTCCTATCGCCCCTGCTTTTACCCAGCAAGATGTCTTCATCGACATTCCCAGCCCCTTTAGCTTCAAAGGACTCTAAGGCTGGTGTTAAAGGGGTTCCCCCTATTCACCCATAAAATCAATCATGCTTCGCCATTCATGACGAGGTCTTAGGGAAATTCGTCGCTTCCTGCCCCTGGGCAGTCTTTCTGTGATGGCTTTAATTCCAGCAGATATCCTGGTCACCAAGCCGTCTACCCTCTTGGCTAAGGTAATCATCATCTTTATCCTTTCCTGCAACGATTTATTTCATCACTTTCTAACTTGAATTCTTTTACAGCCTTCAAATTCAACGTGGCTACAGGCCACCAGGTTGCCTCTCTCAATGATTGGGCAGCCAAACCTAAAGCTGAAGTTGAGCTGGCCATGGAGTTGTTGGCATGGGCTGAAGGTCTAGTATAGGAGATGACCTCTAGCTAGATAGGAATGGAGGCATAGCTAACCGATATTCATTATGACAACGAGTGGCTGAAGTGATCTTTCGATCAAGAAACCCTCCGGTCCAAACGTCGAGCAAAATAGCGGGATTCCTGGAAGGCCGATGCTAAGGTGCTAAAAGTTAAAAACCAGGCCTTGCATGCTCAGGTGGCTAAGTTACAAATGGAAGTTGACGCCTCCTTCAGTGACGGGTATGTTTACGCTTCATTCAAAGTCACCAAAGCCCTCCTTCTTCATTTCGACCTCTACAGTATAACTGGAATGAATATAGAGGAAATCATGACCAGGGCTGCAGAGATGTCTTACCTCTAGGGTGATGGAAATGACCTATCTAGCGGGGTTGAGGTAGGGAAGTGAGTAGTTGCAATAGATCCTCCTATTTCTCATATTGTCTTACCATTCTCAGGTCCCTAGGAAACCTCTAATAGGGTTCGGCCTGCTCAGCACAAGGGGGGTCTATTAAAAGCTCGGGAAAAAATCAACAACCATCCTGAAGAGCCCTCTTAAGAAGAGTTAGAGGTCTATCCAAACAAGATAGAACCTCTAGCAAACCTTCTCTATACGGCCATCCCTCCTAAGATTATGACGGTGGTAATAAGGTTCTAGAAGAGGATCCAACTGAGCAGCAGCCAATTGAGGAACCTCCAGAATAAGGGATAGCAGAGGAGGCTAACCAGGATGAGCAACCCTCAGAAGGAGAGGCGGAGGGTGAGTTTCATCATGGAAGATGAGCGACTGGAGGCAATCATGATGATGCAGGAGCTTGATGTAACCCATTCTTGACTTAATTTGACTTCTCGGAAAGGGGGGTGGGCACCCCGCTTTACTCTTGACAAGACAGATAGTCTTTCTTTTTTTATTTTATTATTATTATTTTTTTTTTAGCCTGGAACCAGGGGTTGGGCTCCCGTTTTGACAACTGTAGCCTCTCAAATGGGATGGGCTCCCACATCAGTAATGAAGATTAGCATTAGATTTCATTCATGCTTGCTTCAATGGAATTTTACCTGGCTTACTTTTTTCCTGGCCTTCTCCGTGATGCGACCTTCGAAATAACTTGAATTTGGTAAACATAAAGAGATATAAAATTTAAATAAGTATGGGAGTAGACAGCTAGCTCGAGCTCTCAACTCTCAACAGAAACTTATAGCTCGATGACTTTATTGAGTAGTCTCCTTATATGATTTTATGCTAGTTTGCACCTGTTATAGTAACCAATCATATGCACATAGGGGATTAGTAACTAGTAATAACTTGGACATTGGAGTTTAGGTATGAGAACATTCCAACCTCAGGTCTCCCTAGAGGGTTATAATCCAATCAAGGTATCAAGAAGGCTCGATAACTATTTTGATCTCGAGATTTGGAAGCTAACTATACTCTTACACTTAGACTCTTCTCGAGGGGTGGTATCCTCGACCAAGGCATCCTAAGGGCTATCTAGCTATTTCCCGGTCTCGAGATCTGGATGAAAATTATGCTCTTACACTCAGGTCTTTTTTAGGGGTGGTGGCCTGACCAAGGCATCATGTGGGCTATATGGCTATTTCCTGGTCTTGAGGTTTGGATGGTAACTATGCTCTTACACACAGATCCTTCTTGGGGGTGGTAGCCTGACTAAGGCATCAAGAGGGCTATCTAGCAATTTCCAGGGCTTGAGATCTGAATGGCAACTATGCTTTTATACTCAGACCCTTCTTGGCAGAGGGTGATGCCTGACCGAGGCATCAAGGATAGTGAGGGGGCTTCCCTGGCTAATCCATGGTCTTGAGATTGCTATGTCGAACTTACCCGTGTAGACCCTAACTAGATACGGAGGCATTAATGTAGAATATAATCAAAGATGGAGAAAGCAGACTTTATTAATAAAAAATAGAGTACATTATTGTTAGGGGTTTTACTAAAACCTAAGTGGAGGTAGTATGCTCACGAGTCCCGTGTTTAGGGGTAGTACTTCCTTAGGTGATCTACACTACAAGTGTGATCGATGGGTCGATCATTCATGTCCTCAAGCTTGTACGCTCCATTACGGAACACAACCTTTACTATGTAAGGCCCTTCCAAATTGGGTCCTAGAGCCCCATCTAACCTCACCCTAGTATTCTGTGTGACCTTCCTGAGGACTAAATCCCCTTCCTTGAAGCTTTTGGTCATCACTCTTTTGTTAAAATACCTCACAATCTTGCTCTGGTAGATTGCCATCTTTTTTGCCACCTGTTGTTTTTCTTCCAAGAGATATAGACTAGCTCGTAGCTTGACCTCGTTGCTCTCTGGTTCAAAGTGTTGTACCCAAAACGAGGTCAACTTATGTTCTATGTGGAGTATAACTTTAACCCCAAAGGCCAAAGAATAATGTGTTTTCCCGGTTGCTGTCCTCCCCGTGGTTCGATTCACCCAAAAGACCTCGGGAAGTTTTTCAACCCATTTTCCTTTCTTCTGTTGCAGTTTCTTTTTCAATAACTTTTTAACGGTTTTTTAGTTGCTTCAACCAAATCGTTGGTTTGTAGGTGAGCTACTGATACAAACTTGAGGTTCATACCCAACCTCTAACAATAATCTCTTAACCTCGTGTTGTCAAACTGCTTTCCCAGGTCGCTGATTATGATCGGCGGGGTACCGAACCTGCGTACCACGTTTGTCTTGATGAACTTGGTAGTATTTTCCTTTGAATTCTAGGAAAATGGGCCTGATTCAACTCATCAGGTGAAGTAATCTATGGCGATGATAGCATGCTTTGCTTGCCCAGGGGCTATAGGAAGCAGTCCGATCAGGTCAATCCCCCACAATGAGAAAGGGTACGGCGAATTAAGTGAGGACAATCGTTCATGTGGCAGATGACTTAGGTTTGAGATCGTTTGGCACGACTCATAAGATCGGACTATTTTCTTTGCATCCTAGTGGATAGTCGGCTAAAAGTATCCCATTCGAAGGACCTAGTAGGCTAAAGCTTCACCACCAATGTGATTTCCACAGTCCCCATCATGAACTTCTATCAGTGCCTATCTGACATCATTGGGGTGTAAGCATCAGAGCTAAGGAAGGGATTTACCCCTTTTGTTAAGGTATCTGTCTTTTAAGCAATATCGGACCGAAGCCCTCTTGATTCTTCAGGACTGGTCGGGCTTCTCTAGGAGCTTTCCTTCTGGAGGTAAGCAACTATGGGGTCCATCTAGCACGACTATCGTTCTACGAGGAATATTTCTCTACTCTCTACTCTTTACTCTATACTCTCTACTCTCTACTCTCTACTCTACTTGATTGGGAGATTATCTAAAATGGGACCTCTTGTGGTAAGGTCTGGTCTCCATTCCCAGCTATCTTAGCCATGTTGTCTGCCCGATATTTCTGTTGTTGTGGTACTTGCTCGATCCTGAATCCCTTAAATTTGTGCTTGAGCAGCTGAACTTGTTTTAAGTATGCAATCATGTTATCCTCTTTAGCTTGATAAACTCCAGAAACCTGATTGACTATAAGCAATAAGTCACTCTTGACCTGCAGGTAGTCGGCCCCGAGTTCGATGGCTGCCTTCACCCTGGCTAGGAGGGCTTCATACACCACGTCGTTGTTAGTGGCCTTCAATTTGAATTTGAAACAGTGGCGACACTCAGTCCCCTCTGGGTCTATTAGAACTATACTAGTTCCTCCCTCGGCTTGCCCAGACGCTCCATCAGTGTAGAGAATCCAGGACTAGCAACCCATCGGTGAGCCGTCAAACTCGAAAATCTTCTTAAGAGCAATATTTATCACTGTGGAGGTTACTTGTCCTGGGGGCACTGAGAACTCTACCATGAAGTTCGCCAAAGCCTGGGCTTTAAATGTGGTACTGGTTTGTATCTAAAATCAAACTGAGTGAGCTCTAGAGCCTATAAAACCAATCTACTAGATATTTCTGGCCTTTGTAGAAATTGGCAGAGAGGTTAGTCTATCACTACTGTTAATGAGTGAGCTTGAAAGTAGAGACGGATCTTCCATACTAATGTCACCAGAGCATAGACGAGCTTTCCTAGAAGAGTATTATTTTTATTCGGCGTGACTTATATAATAGATAGGTCGTTGGACCCTATCTCCATGTTCCTAGACCAATGCCTTACTCACTACAGTTTCTGAAACAGCCTAGTAGATTTGTAACTCCTCTCTAGGACTTGGCTTGACTAGCAACGGAGGGCTCATCAGATATTGCTTCAAGGCTCGAAATGCTTGCTCGCTCTCCTAATCCTATTTCATGTTTCTTCCCTGCTTGATAGCTTTGAAGAAAGAAAGACATTTATCTGTGGAGCAAGAAATGAACCTGTTGAGCGCTGCTACCTGCCCGGTCAGGACTTGTTCCTGCTTGAGTGATTTAGGAGATTCTAGGTCCAATATAGCTTTGATCTTCTCTGGGTTAGCCTCTATACCACTCTCATGAACCACGAAGCCCAGAAACTTCCCCTCAATTACCCTGAAAGTACATTTGGAGGGGTTCAATCTCATCTAGTTTTCCTTTAGGATCATGTAAGTTTTTCAAAGGTCGTCCTGATATCCTTCTGTAGTTGGTGACTTGATGATCGTGTCATCGATATATACCTCCATCGTTCTTCCAATCTCAGGTTTGAACAATCGATTGACCAACGGCTGATATTTAGCTCCCACATTCTTAAGCCCGAATGGCATCACCTTGTAACAGTATAAATCTTGCCCAGTAATGAAGTTGGTTTTGTCTTGGTCGGTGGGGTGCATCATGATCTGGATGTGGAGTCAACCATTTGATCGATCTTTGGTTAAGGAAAGTTATCTTTTAGACATGCCGGTTGAGATCTGTGTAATCAATTCATATACGCCACTTCTTATTCACCTTCGTGACCATGACCACGTTGGCAATCCATTCGGGATAGCGCACTTCTCTGATGAACCCTGCTATAAAAAAAAATATCCACTTCCTCATAAACCGCATTATTCCTTTCGGTGTTAAAGTGATGCATTTTCTACTTGACAGACTTGAAGGTCGGATCCACTGCTATTCGGTGAGCAGCCAATGACATCAGGATCCCAAGCATCTCGTCATGACTCTAAGCGAATATGCCGTTGAATTCTTTGAGGAGCCTAATCAGACCCTTCTTCACTTCTAGCTCGAGGGGAGCTCCGACCTTGACAACCTTGGATGAATTGTCCATCTAGATGGGTATCTTTTCTAGCTTGTCCACAGGATGCCCGCTGGCCCATTCCTTGCCCTGTTTTTCTACATTTTGCATAACGGGGTCATCATCTGGGTGATCTGTGGGATCTCTATCTTCCAAGGGCATCCCAGATCATTGTAACCTGTGCAAATTATTTTGTTAAAGTTGTCGGGTTGGTTGATATTGCATAGCACTTCCTGGCTGCTTGCTGGTTACCAAGTACCTCCACCGTCTTGTTTCCAACTTGTAACTTTAGGACGTTATGGCAAACGGATAGGACCCCCTTCAAAAAAGACAAAAAAGGTCTTCCTAGTATCGTATTGTAGGCCGAGGGAATATCTATCACCACGAAGTTAGTCATAACATTTTGCTTGAAGTCTGTTATTTCTGCGATTATTTGGAGGATCTTTGATCCCACAGGTATGATTGAGTCCCTAGTGAATCCATATAGCGGGGTAGTGCAGCTATTGTAACACCATTGTTTCAAATTCAGCTTCTCCAAGGTATCTATAAAGAGGATGTCTATGATGCTGCCTGTGTCAACAAGCACAATGTGAACCATTTAGTTGGCAATTTGTACCGTGACCACCATGGGATCGTCATGAGTCTACACGGTGTTGTGGATGTCTGCCTCGGTGAAAATAATCTGTGTTACGTGGGAGGGGTCAGCTGGGCTCTGGTCAAACTTGAAGATACCTCGTCATTAGTCTACAAGTGGAATCTTCCTCACGTGGTTTTTTCTGGAATTATTAGAGGTTTTAGCCAAAGTGGACCCTCCGTTGATTGTATATATCACCTGGATTTGATGCATCAGATCCATATGCTCCCCCTTTCTCTTATTTGCATGTTCGTTGATCTCTGCCTGTACTTCCCTTCCAGTCTGAATATTATCCTTGACCTGTTGGAAGAAATCTGTCAAACATCCTCCCCTTATCAGGGCCTCAATTTGATTACACAGGTTGTAACACTCTGAAGTGTTGTGGCCTGCATCTTCATGAAAGTCACAATACTTGTACTTGTTCCTCTTATCGGTAGGGGCTTTTATGTGTGTGGAATTCTGTAGTAGCCTCTTATCCCGAAAAGGGAGATAGATTGTCTCACGTGATACATTCAAGAGGGTGTAGTGATCATACCCTTTCTCATTTCACAATGCAAGGGTTACTATCCTCGGAAGAGGTGAAGCTTGCGGAGGGGTCAACCTTACTGGATACCTTTCTTGCTTGGGTTGAGAAATGGGGAAGCGGTATGTTGACCTATTGGGTGGTTTATTCTGATTTTTTTAAGCCGACTCAGGTCTGCGAGTTTCCTTCTTCTGACGCTTCACCGTTCACATATTGTCATGTTCCACCTTGACCTTGAGCTGCTCATCGACTTCGATTTGATCTAGAGCCCGATCATAGGCTTCCTAGTAGATCTCTGGAGACTACTTGGTAAAGGATCGGAAAAGCTTGCCTTCCCATAGGTTCCGCTTCAAATTAGCAAGGGTTTTCTTCTTAGTGAAGACCCCTATCTGAATGACTTCTTCGTGGAACCGTTCCACATAAGCCTGGAGGGTTTCCCCTCTCTCCTTTATCACGTACTGTAAATGGATGGGATACTTCAATTGAGGTTTGACTCAATAGAACTGTGAGCAGAAATCAGTTGATAGCTTTGTGAAGGAATCCACACTTCCAACTGGTAGCTTTTTAAACCAAGTCTTAGTATAATCGGTTAGTCTAGTAGGCAACATCTGGTATATGGTGGCCCTGGTTGTGTTCTGGACTTCCATCCGTTGAATGAAACTCTCTAACAGGCTTAAAGGATCCTCCGTGCCAGAGAACTTGTCTGATGGTATCTTAAACTTTCGTAGGAGCTCCACCTCCCGAATCCTTCTGGTAACAGGGGAGTTCATCTTACTCAAAGGGTCATTTTTGACCTTCTTACCCTTTCCTCTTTTCAACCGCTGGATCTCCTTCTGTACCTTGGCCAGCTGGTCCCTCAGGAGCTTATTTCGATGTTTCTTTGAATTGACCTCAAAGCTCTCAATATCAGATCTCCTGGACGAACTGGAAATCTCCACTTTTCCATTTTCAGGGGTAGGCTCCGCTTGCATAGTTTACCTCTTACAACCGGCCTCAGCACGAGGTTCCCTTCAGGAAATCGCTGGTCGAGAGTGGCTTTGAGATACCCTTGGCAGAGCGTCGGTAGTTGACTTGTGCTGCCTGTGTTGATAGAAGGTTGGCCTGTTTGGGACTTGGTGCTTGGGCTAGCCTATCCCGGATAGAAGTCATGGGTCATATCCTATTGTGGGTAGGAACCGGTGGAGGGGGTCCTAGCCGATCAAAGGCAGGTTGCCTAGCAGTGGATCTGCACGCCTCACCTCGAGTGCCAAAATTTGCCAACTGAGAAGCAATTCCTTCTTCGGCTAGATGAAGGCGGACATTTTCCACGATGGCCACAGCGTGCTTGGTGACCATAGTTTGGTTCAATGCCCGAGGGGTTGAAGCCCGCTCCATGTCAGGCTGATAGGAGGCTGGATTGTGATGCTTGGATTTTCTTTCCTTCTTCTTTCCCTTCTTGGTCGAGGGAGCAGACTGGTGTCACGAGGTTTCGGGCTGTCCTTGGGAGGAGTGAAGCCTTATAATTACTGTAAAATAATAAACTTGTAAATATAAAATGGTTGTACAGGGTTTTTCCAACAGACTGCGCCAGAAAGTGTTAATTGAAAATTTGCTCGTGGTGAGAAATTCTGGTTAACACCCTCGAGACCACTGACATGGATGTGTTGGCCGGGGGTTGATACCCTGAGTACCAAGATTAATTGTACAATGATGAGGTATTTAACGTTGAGATTAATGTGAAGAGAAGGAGATTAAGGCAACTTTAAATCATATATGTCGTACAGAAGCTCTCAATACCACTCAATCTCACTCAGATACAGTTGGATGGCAACCTCGTGCCTGTCGATTAGTAGAGTACAATGACGGCCATGACTCATCCTTTAGTTTTTCTCTTATCAAAATGCCCCCCTTCCATTCATTCATGTTAGGCGTATTTATACGAGGCCCAAATAGGTTGAACGTGTGAATCTCCCGCAACGATTCTCTGAATTCATTCCCTCCCTATCCATTGGGATATTTTACTTGAAAGTCATTGACTTCGACTAAATAACGGATTCCCAAGGGCTGTGCAGGCCGAACCCCGCTAGAGGCTTCCCAAGGACCAGAGACTGGCAAGACATGAGGAGATCTGTCATGACTTTTTACTTCCCTACTCCATCCACGCCAGAAGGATCAGCTCCGTCACCCTCAGGACGCGACATCTCTGTATCCCTGGTCATTATTTCCTCCCTATCCCAGCCGACGACATTGGAGAGGTCAAAAGTAAAAATACCTGTCACTAAAGAAGACATCCACTTCCATTTACAACTTAGGCACCAGAGCATGCATGGCCTAGTTCTTGACTTCTAGCAGCTTAGCATCAGCCTTCCAGGAATCCCGTTATCTTGCTCAAAATTCAGACCAGAGGGTTTCTTGATCGAAAGATCGATTCAACCTCTTGTTGTCACAATGAAGCTCGGCTAGCTCCGCCTCTATCCCACTTTTGCTAAAGGTCATCTCTTGTACTAGATCTTGAGCCCGTGCCAACAACTCCATGGCCCGCTTAGCTTCAGCCTTAGCTTTGGTTGTCCGATCGCAGAGAGAGGCCATTTGGTGGCCCATAGCCAAGTTGAATTTGAAGGCCTATAAAAGAGTTCAGGTTAGAAAGTGATGAAGCAAATCATTGCAGGAAAAGATAAAGATGATGATTACCTCGGCCAAAAGGACAACCTTTTAAAGATCAGGATATCTACGGACTGAAGCCATCATAAAAATACTACCCTCGGGGCAAAAAGCTACGAATTTCCCTAAGACCTCGTCAAGCATGGCAGAGCTGGACTGATTTTATGGGCAAACGAAGGGAACCCTTTCAACACCAGCCTCAATTCTCCTTTGAAGCTCGGAGGGCTGGGAATGTAAATGGAGAGACAGAAACTTCTGGCAAGTTAGAAGTAGGGGCGACAAGAGCAGAAGCAGAAGGAGTAGGGGCAACGAGAGTAGGAACTGTCATTGTTATGCTAGCTACTTGAGAAACAGATGCCCTCTTACCCCGCACCTTGGTAGCTTTGGATACGAGGAGTGCCATCTTTGACCTGTGCTTGGAGGTGGACAGAGAAAGAACAGATGAAGCCCCAGCTAGAACTGTTGACCCCTCTTTCTCTGAGGAAGCCAAAAGGATCTCACGACTCGATTTGGCAGAGGGAGGGAGAGGTGCGAGCTTGTTGGGCTTAACGGGAAACTAGAGCAACAACAAAAATTGTTAAAAAATAGAGAAAAGAGAAGCCGTCAGAATCTAGCTTGTCAACAAAACAAAATGTGATGGTTCATTGTTAGTTACAAGGAGTAGCATCAGAAATTCACAGATAGTAATTCACTCAGTGAGAATCGAAGGGGTCGACAATTGGGAATTTCATATTCAAATAGTTCCTAGCAAGGATGGCCTTCAACGCAGATTCAGACTCAGCAAGCAAGGAATCCAAGTCCCATGATGGTTTATCGTTAGAAGCCATGAGAACCGCGAACTCATGCCCACCAATGAAGGTTGAGCTTCCCCAATCATTTTCCGCTAGGATCCATTCCTCCTTCCAAGCAGGTTATTTCCTTGAAGCGCCATGGATGATGAAATTGAGCTTGTTCTTTACCTTGGCATAACACTGATCTTGAGGAGTTCCAGACAGGTTTCCAATCTGAAAGAGGTACCTTAGCTCCTCTACTTTTGGCTCCCTAGTAACCTTGCTTAGTTCGCATTGTTCCCTCCACAACACAAGAAAGCCGATCAGATGCCTCTAGAAGTCAGGCATCAGCTGGAGGGGATCTAGTTGTAGGGCGTTGAGAGCCCGTCGAAGAGTATGATAAAGAGGAAGCCTGACCCCACTCTCGAGGGCTGCTACATGAATTTGGAGCACTCCGCTAGGAGGATTAAAGATGTCATAATTCCTATGAGGAACTGAGATAGAAACACTATCAGGGATGCCATACTTCGACCGTAGGTGATCGAGCAAGTTTGGGTCAGTGGTAGAGATCGAGATAACCCTGAAACCATAGGGGAGAAGCCTCTCCAGAAGATGATCGGGAACTGTAACTTGACCCTGAAAATACAAACACAGTTATATGCTCAAGGCTAACCTAAAAGGGGTTGAATAGATTAGACACCTTTTTTGACTCCCTTAGAAACAAACAAAAGTTTGTCCCTCTAGATTGCTTGTATCATAACATATATATCAATTAAAGACACTTAATCAATATATAAAACAAGTAAAGTGTGATAAAAACAAGTAACGGTAACACATACACAATCTATATTACAGAAAGGTAGTCATCTTACATAAAGAGTTCTATCCATAGTATTCAAATAAAAAATACAAATACAAGAGAGATAGGGATAGAGAAAAGTTGACACAAGATATAACGTGGTAGACCTCCGAAGAGGAAACATCCATGGGTAAGCAACCACAGGCAAACAAAATCCACTAGTAGATAAGACAAGTACAATCTCTCAAGTGACATTTTCACCTAGAAACTACCCTCCTATCCTACTCATAAAGATGTCGCTCTCATGCTCAACAATCCGAGGTCTCACACCTCTTGTCAAGACTTCCTCGCTCACCTTACTGAATCCTCACGACCCAAGGAAAGACTTCTTGCTCAACTATATGAGTCCTCCTGACTCTAGTCAAGACTTCCTCGCTCACCCTTCTTGATCCTCACGACCCTAGGCAAGACTTCTTGCTCGACTATCCGAGTCCTCCCGACTCTAGCCAAGACTTCCTTTCTTGACAATCCAAGGTCTCACACCTCTTGCCAAGACTTACTTGCTCAACAACATAGGTCTCACACCTATTGTCAAGACTTCCTTCTCACAAGGCATCTAGGTGATCATGAATGCAAAACTCAAACAAGCACGCAACATAGAATGCTATGATCAACACATCCTATGGAAAATACTAGACATGAGCATGAATGCACAAAATAAATGTAGTCTAGTCAATCTTGCAAGTTTAAATCATCTAGATCATGTAAGATATGTTAAACATTCATTACAACCTAGATACATGCATAGATCTAAAACCTGAATCACAAGATATGTTCAATTAATCACAAAATCAAGTTTAAATCACATAAACCAAAAACATGCTAAAATCATATGACAAAGTCATTTAGATTTAAGCTAAAGTTCTAGAGCATATTCCTATACATAGATTCAACAAAACACATGAATAGCTCAAAAGAACATAATCACATGTATAAATGTGAGAATTCGGCCAAGAGAGCCTAATACATGTGAGGAACTATTTTTCACAAAATCAATCAATCAAAGATCGTCAAATAGTCCTAGAATCAAAGCTAGCACAACACAATCCCAAACATGTGAAAACATAGGCAAAATCAAAACCTAACTCAACATGTAAGATTTCAATTGAAACTCAACATAGCTTTAAAAGAGTTTAAAATTCAAATCAAAACACTCACAATACACATATATAAGTTGAAGAAGAAAACCTAAGGCAATTGACCAAGTTTGAAAGGAAAACTTTGAGAGAAAATCAATACCTTAGTTGATTTAGGTGTAGACCCGTTTTTGTGTGCTTAGACTAAAAAAAAGCAATAACACTCACTCAAACCTTCAGAGAAAAGATGGAGGATGAATATAAAAACACTCTCAACTTTGAATCACTCAAATCGGAGTTCAAATGAAGAAGTTATGGTATTTGGAAGGTGAGAAAATGTAAAGAGAAAAATTTCTGCACACAAGTTTAAATTTCTTCTTTGAATGAAATGTGAGAGGGAAGAGGAATATATAGGAGAGGGAAAATTGGACATATGAAATGACCAAAAGGGGCAAGAAGCAGCCAATCATGCTTGATGCCTGAGATGGCACGTGGGCATCTCGGGGCAGCAAGCCTTCTGCCCAGAGATGGCCACGCACCATCTCGGGAAAGAAGAGCTTTGCTGTCTTCTTTCTCCCTCGACCTTCCTTCCCGTTCTTCGACCATTCATCGGCCTCCAAACTCAAAATTTGAATCCGTTTGTGGATTACGAACCATAACTCTCTCACAGACATGGACATATAAAATACTCATACTAGAAAATAATGATTTGACACAATATACCAAGATGAAGACAATGTACGCAACATGAGTTGAAAGTGTAGTATCTTTTGACTTAGAACTTGAAATCAATAGTATGAGAAACCGAAATGACCGGAACTCAATCAAGAATGATTTAAGACTAAATTCAAGTTCAATATCCATGTTATACAAACATATACACAAACAAACGCAATTCACACTAGAATGCAAACTACATAGAGATAGTCTCCAATCATGCATTTTCCAAAACATGTTATTTCCATACCAATGCATGAGCATTCATCTTCAAGTGTGTGAATGTGTTATACATGGTACACAACGATGTAGGGACACATATGAATTAATTGTATGTGTGTGCCTATAATGCACAACGATGCAGGGACACAAATGTATGAGTTGTGTGTGTGTGTGCCTAAGCCTTGTAAGAGAAAGATAAGGTCTTAGCATACCTTTGTAGAACCATATTGCATCCTTTCTCTTTGAAGACTTTGAACTTGCTTTTACTTGTTGTTCATTCTTCTTTGAAGCTTGAATCATAATGAATCTAAACAACTAAATCATTACAAGTAAACATCATTTTGATATGGAATTAATGCCAACACAAACAAAAACCTAACAATCTCCCCCTTTGGCAAATTCCATGTCAAAACACCTATACATTTACTACAAATATAAAAATGAAGATAGGTCACAAAATCCCTCCCTCACATTACAATGAGTAAGATTCCTATAACTAATCTTCATCAACTTTTGAACTTCATCTTGATCTTCTCTTGAAGCAACCTACAAATCATCTCAAAGCACAATGCATGTACAAGATAACAACAACAAATGGCAACATATAATATGGATAAGAATAGACAATTAAGTCTATAAATACATGTATCTCCCCCTCAATACATGCCAAAACACAAGAATTCTTAACCAAATCTTAAATCTAATTATTACATGCCATTGAAAGTTCAAAAGTTCACAAAAACAATGTATAAAGAAACTAAGTAACTAGCATATCTTCTCCCCCTTCTTGACATGAAATGATGCCAAAAGGTAATAAATATACCACAAGACTCAAATACTAGCTACTTGGTCTACCAAAGATGTGCGTGTAGTTGATCTAACATAATGCTTGAGAGGTGGTCTTGAACTTGAAGCAATACATTCCTCCAACTCTTTTATTCTAGCATCTTGTTTAACAACTATAGCACTAAGTTCATCAACCTTCTTCTTCAATTGTAAAGCCCAATCCGAAAGAATGTTTGTGTTAATCTCTTAACAATCAACTTGAGAACTACTAAATAGTCCAAAAGTATCACATGTCTTACCCTTATCCTTATATGACATGTATGACAAACGTTTATCACTATACTTTTCCAAGGGTTGTATCAACACATCATCTTCTCTACTCTTAACACCACGAGCTAAACACAAAGAAGTTATAAACCCCGGTAATGCAACCTTTTTATCTCCTCTAGTAGAGAAAGCCGCACTATCAATATAAAGCATAAGTAGATCCGCAAGGTTTATAGGTTGATTAGTCACCAAGGCATACACTATTTTCATCTTGTTTTTATTCAACTCGGTTGAATTCGAAGATCCAATAATGTTAGTGCAAATGAATAGATGCCAAAATGCACTAGCCTTAGTTAACTCATGTTGACTAATATATGCTCTACCTTTCCACTCAAAAGAAGCATTGTCACAAAGAGTTCTACCCATGATATTAAGATTCTCAATGACATCTACTTCTAGAAAATTTGAATCTATATCATTAGATAGCCCAAGAAATTTGTTAATGTTTTCTAGATTAACTCTAAACACAACACCCCTAATCTCCATCAAAGCATCCAATAAGGTGGCACTTTCTCTATATTCTAGATAAAACTCTCTAACAAGAGTATCATTCACAATTCCTAACATGCTCACCCAAGATTCCTAATTTCTATCGTTAATGCACTTAAGAACATAAGAATCTTTACACTTACCTAAGTCAATGCCTCTCTCTTGAAATATCTTCTTAGCTCCAAAGATCCCTAAAATTTTTGACCTTGAAGCTTTGGATCCTTTTAAGGTAGACTAGGCTTTCACAATGGGATTCGATTGATTTCCACTTTTGGTAACCTTAATTCTTCCCATTTGTTCTTATGTTATAAGATGCTATAAACATACAACAAAAGTGAGTGAAAGACAAAACAAGCATATTAGTCACAAATATATAAAAACAAAGACACATGACTTAAGAATAAATCATCATGCAAGACAAAGATAGTGAGTAATATCTTACAAGTATCATTATGTCAAAATATGCCAACATGTAACAAAATGAAGCATGTGAACATATCATAAAATAGAACAATGTCTAGCATACAATGCTCCCCCCTGATAAATGATATAACTAAAATCAATGATAGCATAAAGTTCACAAAGATGTTCACACAATCACACATTCAAGCAATTTAAAGAAATATCAACAAAATAAGCTTCATATGCTAAGAGAGATACACAAAGATTTTTCAAGTTCTCTCATAATTCTTCAACAATTGCTAAAATATCATCATACTCATAAACAAAGTGTGTGTGAGAGAGATATGCTTCAAATATATATCAAGAAGTAGTTTGATAATCAACATGCAAACAATTTCCAACAACTATTCATCTTAAGCTTTTTACGTAAAAAGTCAAACCGATTATCATCCGGAATTTTTGCTTTTAAGAGAATAGATTTCAACATATGAGCGTGTGTGTGTGCATGTGGCTCGTCATCCCATTTCTGTTTTTCATTTTAAGCCTTCCTCCTTTTCTTTTTAGGCTTTGAATCAAAGATTTTTGTTTTCAAGATTCCATTTCAACACTTCTTTGATTTTTCCATTTTTTTAAACATAAACAAAATTCACTTCATGACGGCTTTCACTCATCACAATGGTGTAGCTATTTCCAACATTGGGTAGCTTTCACAACCAATGTGTGTAGCCCTTTTCATGAAGGTGCTCGTTGAGTTCTATGTATTTGCCGAAGCAAAATAGATACTAACCATAGGTCATTTTAAATGTACTTAAGCACAAAAACTTCAAGATGTATCCAAAGCTTACATATTAGTAAACTCAACCTAGTAGCAAAACATATAAGAGAAGCAAGGTGCAATTTTTAGAAAACCAAGGTTTTATGGCTCATAAGCACATGATCTAAAAGCAATAAGTAGAGATTTATTCAAGATCATTACTTCTCTAATGAGTAGTTTTTAAAGAATATGAAGCTCATATTTTCAAAAATAATGCCACTAAATATATTATACACAAACAATCATCAAAGTTAAGATCAATGTGAACAATATCACTATTAGATCCTAAAATAGCAAATGTCAATGAGAACCATATGTATGCTATACAAAATTCTCTAATATGACATGCTATGAGATGTATATCAAAAATTGAGTTAAAAAATGAATATCTAAGCGAACATGCATTAGAGTATAGAGATACCTTTTTGCACATTATATTCACCAAATATCACACTTCCGCCCTTTTTATGAGCACTCTTGCCTTGAATGTCCTCATGACACCAAGTTGACGATATTTAACAACAAGAGTATAAAAAGCATAATATCTCAACTCAATCAACACATATATTAAAAGAACTTCTCTAAAGTTAATCAATAAATTTTGACCATCATAACAAACATGATGTGAGATAACCAAGTTCATATCAATACATGGAGTATTCAAAGCTAGCAAGCAAGAATTCTCAACACAATTGATATATTGCCTCAAACCTATCTCACATGTGCTTTTTATATTAGTGATAAGAGCACTCACCCTTTAACCACTTGTTCTTACAAACATTTCCAATATCATCCTTGACAACAATGTTAAATCTAGAGTAAAGTCTTTCAATGACTTGATTAACAAGAATATCATTAATACACTCTTCCTTAACATTTTTAACACAAGCTTTGTCAAGTTGAACAAGATTAGTATTCTTTCTACTCCACAACTTCTTCTTATGCTTAGCAATATTATCATGTTTCTCAACTTTCAAGACCTTAGCATGTTCAAGTTGAAGTTTAATCTCCTTATCTCTAGATTCATTTCCTAATTTACATTTTTCTATATATTTATAACACCTAGGATTAATGTGACCTATTGTGTTGCAATAATGGCAAATTGGAATAAAAGATGAGATTGTACCTTTTGGAGTTGAACTAGCTTCACTAGGAGTTTGCAAAGATACCTTGTTCACCAACTTCTTCTTGGCTTTTGATCTTCTCTTCTTGTGTGGTTTCTTAGAAATCACGACTTCATCAAAGTGAGTAGGAAGTGGTGCTTCTAAGAGCTCCTCTTCAACTACCAAGTGGTCTTTACCACTATGAGAGTTAACAATATTCCTAACATTAGACACACTTACCGAATCATTCACTAAGTCCTTGATGGCCTCTTAGCCATGTCTATCTTTTCCATCAATTCCTGTTCTCTCTTCTTCAAATAAGATATCACATTATCCCTCTCAAGGTTTATCTTTTCAAGTTCTCTAAACTTCTTCATAATATCACCTTTCTCACCAAGAAGTCTACAAGTGACAACCACAAACTTATCTAGTTATTTCTTGATCAAATCATTCTTCTCAACTACCTTTCTTAGATCATTATCTCTAGCTTCTTCAAGCTTTTCTATCTTTTCCAACAACTCAAGATTAGTAGGAATGGAACTAGAGCTTCCATGATGATTTGCATCAAAGTTCTTGTTCAAAGATATTGTACCGTCAACATCCAGTGGAGAATGAGAAGCCATTAGAGCTACAAAGTTGCTCACCAACTCTTCATCACTTGAAGACACATTACTAGAGCTCTCATTATCACTAGAGTTGTCATCACTCCAAGTAGCCGCCAACACTTTGCCTTTATTTTCTTTCTTAGATGGCTTCCTGGTGCACTCACTAGGAAATTGACCGAAACCATGACAATTATAGCATTAAACATCTTTCTTGTTCATGGCTTGACTATTCTTCTCATTCCATAGAGATGATGTTCTCTTAACTCCCTTTTCCTTGGAAGACTTGCATTTAGGCTTGACATTCTTCTTTAGAAACTTCTTGAACCTTCTAACCAAAAGAGCTATCTCTTCATTTTCATCATCACTCTCCTTCTCTATAACATTGAGAGCGACTCCCTTACTCTTATTCTTTTGCTTCAAGCATATCTCATAAGTTTGGAGAGACCCAAGCAACTTTTCAATGTTCATACTAACCACATCCTTGCTTTCCTCAATTGCCGTCACCTTTGATTTGAATCTCTTAGGAAGAGACCTAAGGATTTTTCAATTTAAATGCTCTTTTGAGATAGGTATTCCAAGTGCTTGACATTGGTTAGCAATGTTAATAAGCCGGAATTGGAAGTCTTTGAACTTTTCTTCTCACCCATACTTTAACCTTCAAATTGTGATGCAAACATTTGAAGCCTCGATTTCTTCACCGCTAAGGTTCATTCATTAGTAACTTAGAGAGTATCCCAAGCTTCCTTTACGGATTCAAGATTTTGAATGTAGGAGAATTGATGCCCATCAACTCCTCCAAAGATGGCATTCATAGCACGATGGTGCCATTTATCAACCTCAAACTCATTCGTTGTCCATTCACTCATTAGCTTGAGTATCAAGGTTCCATCCTCTTGAACCTTAGTAGGAGAATTACAACCTTTTTCCACTACCATCCAAGCCCTTTCATCAATAGAGCGGATGCAGGCTTTCATCCTCAACTTCAAATACCCATAGTTAGTGCCTCGAAGTAATGGTGGCCTAGTATTTGAGGCTCATTCCGCCATTACATCATCTTGTAAACCCATGACTTCAAAAGCTTTTCAAAAACTGTGAATGTATCACTTGGACTCTCATTAAATGCAATCTAGTGTCCCACTTTGATACCAATTGAAAATACAAACATGGTTATATGCTTAAGGCTAACCTAGAAGGAGGGGGGAGGGGGGGGTGAATATGTTAGACACCTTTTTCGACTCCCTTAAAAACAAACAAAAGTTTGTCCCTCTAGATTACTTGTATCACAATATATATATGAATTAAAGACACTTATTCAATATATAAAACAAGTAATGGTAACACATACATAATCTATATTATAGAAAGGAAGTCAACTTACATGAAGAGTTCTATCCATAGTATTCAAATAACAAATACAAATACAAGAGAGATAGAGATAGAGAAAAGTTGACACAAGATATAACGTGGTAAACCTCGGAAGAGGAAACATCCACGGGTTAGCAACCACAGGCAAACAAAATCTACTAGTAGATAAGACAAGTACAATCTATCAAGTGACCCATTCACCTAGAAACTACCCTCATATCCTACTCATGAAGATGTCACCCTCATGCTTAACAATCCGAGGCCTCACACTTCTTGTCAAGACTTCCTCGCTCACCTTACTGAATCCTCACGACCCAAGGCAAGACTTCTTGCTCAACTATCCGAGTCCTCCCGACTCTAGTCAAGACTTCCTTGCTCACCCTTTCGGATCCTCACGACCCTAGGAAAGCCTTCTTGCTTGACTATCCGAGTCCTCCCGACTCTAGCTAAGACTTCCTTTCTTGACAATCCAAGGTGTTACACCTCTTGCCAAGACTTACTTGCTCAACAACATAGGTCTCACACCTATTGTCAAGACTTCCTTCTCACAAGGCATCTAGGTGATCATGAATGTAAAACTCAAACAAGCACGCAACATAGAATACTATGATCAACACATCCTATGGAAAATACTAGACATGAGCATGAATGCACAAAATAAATGTAGTCTAGTCAATCTTGCATGTTTAAATCATCTAGATCATGTAAGATATGTTCAACATTAATTACAACCTAGACACATGCATAGATCTAAAACTTGAATCACAAGTTATGTTCAATTAATCACAAAATCAAGTTTAAATCACTTAAACCAAAAACATGCTAAAATCATATGACAAAGTCATTTAGATTTAAGATAAATTTCTAGACCATATTCCTATACATAGATTCAACAAAACACATGAATAGGTCAAAAGAACATAAGCACAGGTATTAATGTGAGAATTCGGCCAAGAGAGCCTAATACATGTGAGGAACTATTTTTCACCAAATCAATCAATCAAAGATCATCAAATAGTCCTAGAATCAAAGCTAGCACAATACAATCCCAAACATGTGAAAACATAGGCAAAATCAAAGCCTAACTCAACATGTAAGATTTCAATTGAAAATCAACCTAGCTTTAAAAGAGTTCAAAACTCAAACCAAAACACTCACAATACACATATATAAGTTGAAGAAGAAAACCTAAGGCAATTGACCATGTTTTAAAAGAAAACTTTGAGAGAAAATCAATACCTTAGTTGATTTAGGTGCAGTCCCGTTTTTATGTATTTAGACTCCAAAAACAGCAATAAAACTCACTTAAACCTTCAGAGAAAATATGGAGGATGAATATAAAAACACTCTCAACTTTGAATCACTCAAATCGGAGTTCAAATGAAGAAGTTATGGTGTTTGGAAGGTGAGAAAATGTAGGGAGAAAAATGTCTGCACAAAAGTTTAAATTTCTTCTTAAAATGAAATGTGAGAGGGAAGAGGAATATAAAGGAGAGGGAAAATTGGACATACGAAATGACCAAAAGGGGAAAGAAGCAGCCAAGCATGCTTGCTGCCCCGAGATGCCGTTCTGCCTCGAGATGGCCACGCGCCATCTCGGGAAAGAAGAGCTTTGCTATCTTCTTTCTCCCTCGACCTTCCTTCGCGTTCTTCGAATCCATTTGTGGATTACGAACCGTAATTATCTCTAGGACATGGAAAAATAAGTAGTCAACCCAGAAAATGATGATTCGACTCGATATACGAAGACAAAGACAATGAACGCAACATGAGTTGAAAGTGTAGTATATTTTGACTTAAAACTTGAAATCAATAGTATAAGTAACCGAAATGACTGGAACTCAATCAAGAATGATTGAAGACGAAATTCAAGTTCAATATCCATGTTATACAAACATATACACAAACCAACACAATTCACACTAGACTGCAAACTACATAGAGATAGTCTCTAATCATGCATTTTCCAAAATATGTTATTTCCATACCAATGCATAAGCATTCATCTTCAAGTGTGTGAATGTGTTATACATGGTGCACGACGATGCAAGGAAACATATGAATGAATTGTATGTGTGTGCCTATAATGGTGCACAACGATGCAGGGACACAAATGTATGAATTGTGTGTGTGTGCCTAAGCCTTGTAAGAGAAAGATAAGGTCTTAGTATACCTTTGTAGAATCATATTGCATCCTTTCTCTTTGAAAACTTTGAACTTGCTTTGACTTGTTGTTCATTCTTCTTTGAAGCTTGAATCATTGTGAATCTAAATAACTAAATCATTACAAGTAAACATCATTTTGATATGGAATTAATGCCAACACAAACTAAAATCTAACAGACCCTTCCCGCCAAAAGCATACTTGGTTCACCGTCAGAATCCTCCTTGACTAAATTCACAGGGCTATCACACTTGTTGGAAAACCCGGTCCAGATAGCTATGTTCCTGTTCGACCGACGTTTTTGTGGGTTAGGTGGAGAGTTATAACTATCAAAGTTCTTTCATGTTCTCTTCCCGATGGTGAGATTGGACACTTCCTCGCCATCAAAAATGGAATCGATATAATCACTACTGTTTTTCGACATGGTAGAAAGAATTTTTACGTTTGAGGAAAAAGAAGAGAGGAGCGCTAAAGGGAGGCTTTCTCTAGAAAATTTGAAATCTGAAAAAATAAGAGGTGTGAGGAAGGCGATAAAGTAGCCGAGTTTAAATAGAGGTAAATAGAGCAATGGTGTTGGCTAAATCTTCGACCGAGATTGCCTCGAAACCCATGAGTTGGCGTAACGGAGCTAGATAATTTTGAGAAAAGCACCATTTTTCTGTTCGCCACGTCACTAACGCATTTAATGAGAAGATTTCTGCCAAGATTCAGGTAGCAACATTGGAGGGAATATTTCCCAAATGAAAAATCAGACTCTAACCCCAACTCAATCATCAGAGTTCAAGTCAAAGGGGACTTCTATTAATAGCCAAATATGTCTATGAACCAAAAGGAAAATTCTCCATTTCCGAGCTCGGATCCAAACTCGAGAGCCATGAATCCTGGAGTCAAGCTGGCTAAACTACCCCATAGTTGTAAGGAATGATCGTTGAACTCCGGGACATTCGAGGTGGAGCCTAACACGATCATGTCGAGCTCCTTACACTGAAACAAGAACTCATAGGAAGCCCAATGTGTAATGGTCCAGGCTCCCCAAAGTCGAAGCTACCTTGTAACCTCTCTTGAAGCCAGCCATCCTTTCCAAGCACAGAGAGAGACCCATAAAACACCCAGCTTACACTACAGTATTGCTTCGTCTCTCTGAAGGAAGATTCAAACCCATCTGGACCAGTGGGATAAAGCTCGCTAAAGCTCCGTTACTGCCAAAGAGCGCCCGCGCGACCACCTCAATTTCTGAGGAACTTTGAAAGGTCAGGCCTAACTACTAGTACCAAGACCAGGGCACAAATCTACCTCACTCAACAAAACAATGAATGATAACCTCCATGAGTAATCACACCATAAAGATACACATGATCATATCCACAGTTTATTTGAAACACCGCATACGTGCATGGCAAGTGTTTGAGTCCAAAGAGGAAATAAACTTATCTCCTAAAAAGATATTCTCTAATTCCTTCATCAATCTAAAGTCGATGAATTTTAAATAAAATATCTCGCCCGATAAGGAGAGATGGGATTCAGAGAATCATGGCGAGAGAATCACAAATTTACCCTATTAGGACAGTGTATAAATACGCCAAAGTACGCACTGAAACATGGAGAGAGAGAAGTAAAAAAAGGGTGAGTAATAGGGGATTCTTGGCCTAAATTGTGTAATCAGAACATGGCCATCGTTGTATTCTACTATTTGCTAGGCACGACATTTCCACCCTACTGTATCCTAGAGAGTGTTTGAGAGATTTTTGTATGGCATACATGATCTATAATAAATAGCTATATTCCCATTATCTTTGTATTCACATTTATACACCCACCCTTGTTCGAACAAGTTAGGTATGAGGTACCTCACCCGGCCGCCACCTACATGGTAGCGATCTCGAGGGTGTTGGCTGGAATTTCACACCTTGAGTAATTTTTTCGTTAAAAATAATAATTTGATTATTTAATTATATATATATAATAATTATTAATTAATTATTTATTTTTATATATTAATGTTAATGGAAAATATACTCGAGGTGAGAAATTCCAGTTAACACCCTCGAGACCACTACCACGGAAGTGGTGGCCGGGGATGGTACCTTCGATACCTAACTTGTTCAAACAAAGATGGGTGTTTGAATGTGAATACAATAAGAATGGGTATATAAATTTTTGTTATAGATCACGTATGTCGTACAAAAATATCTTAAATACTCTCAATCTCGCTGGGGTACAGTAGGGTGGAAACCTCATGCCTGTCCAAAAGTAGAATACAACAGTGGTCGTGAATTACAAAATTTAGGCCAAGAATCGGCTCTAACTCTATCTTTTTTCTTCTTCTATCCCCTCTCCCTTAGTGCATACTTGGGTGTATTTACACACAATCCAAATATGTTAAATTTGTGATTCTCACAATCCAATCTTTCCTTATCAGACGGGATATTTTATTTTGAATGTTGTTGACTTTGATCTAAAAATGTTTGTTTCCTCTTTGGACTCAAACACTTGCCATGCACGTACGTGGTGTTTCAATGTTTGACGGAGAGTGGATATGATCTTGTGTGTCTTCATGGTATAATTCCTCAAGGAGGTCGTCGAGCATAACGGTCACTATTTTGCAGAGCGTTGTAGATCCATGCCTTGGTCTTGGTTCTAAGAGTTTGGCTAGATCTTTCCAAGTCCCTCAGATCTTAAGGTGGCCGTACGGGTGCTCTTTGGCGTAAACAAAGCTTTGGCAACCTTCGTCCCACTGGTCCAGATGGGTTTGAATCTTCCATCAAAGAGATAAAGCAATATTGTAGTGCAAGCTAGGTGCTTCATGGGTCTTTCTCTGTGTCTGGAGAGGATGGATGGCTTCGGGAGAGGTAACCAGGTAGCTTCGACCTCTGGGAGCCTAGACCATCATGCATCGGGCTTCCTCTGAGTTCTTGTTTCGATGTAAAGAGCTCGATACGTTTATGTCGGGCTCCCCCTCGAGAATCCCCAGAGCTTGACAATCTTTCCTCGCATCCACGGGGCGGTCTCCACAACTCGACCCTAGGATCCATGGTTCCATGGTTCCATGGTGGGTAATCTCAGACTTGGATTCCGACTAGGAGAATGGATAATTTCCCTTTAGTATCTAGCCAATTTTGGCTATTAACAGAAGTCCTCTATGACGAACACCGGTGATTGGAAATTTTCCCTCCTTTATAGTTACCAAAATCTTGGTGGAAATCTTCTCACTAATTACATAAGTGACATGGCGAGCATAAGCTGGTGTATGACCCAAAATAATTCGGTTGCGTTACGACCACTCCAATGATTTGAGGAAATCCCACAGAAGATTTCATCGATGTCACTGCTCCTCCCACTTTTATTTATACCCTGCTGCTTCACCGCATTCCTCACACTCCCTTTTCTTTATCGACGAAGCTAAATTTCCTCTCAAGCAATACCTTAACTTTCTTTTCTTTTGTCGAACTCGTAAACCTCATTCTATCATGTAGAAAGCCAGTCTTGATTCAATGGACTCCATTATCGGTGGTGAGGAAGTCACCAGTCTCGCCCCTGGAAAACGGGCACAAAAGGTCTCCACCGGTGATGACTCATCACCTAATCCATATAGACAGCTGTCAAACAGGAACATAGCTATTGAAACCAGGTTTTCTGATAGACTAGTTAGCCCCGTGAACCTAGTCGATGAGGATTCTGATAGGGAGCCCAAAAGTGTCACGATCGGAGAGGCGCAAGTCACAGTTGTTGGTCCTTCACTGGAAAGGCTTCCTTCCCTTGACTTTAAGGTTATCCCGAACTCCAATGTTGATCCAAACTCGATCGCTCATCTAAGGTCCAAGTATGGTATCCCTGACATCGTTTCCATCATAGTTCCTCATAGAAATTATGACGTCTTCATTCCCCCCAACATCGTGCTTCCAATTCATTTTGTGACCTTGAGAATGGGGTCTGGCTTCCTCTTCATCCTACCATCTGACGAGCTCTTACTTCCCTACTACTTGCTCCCCTCCAACTGACTCCCGACTTTTGAAGGTATCTGATTGGCTTTCTCATGGTTTGAAGAGAATATGATAAGCAAAGCAAGGTTACTAGGGAGCCCAGAGCAGAGGAGTTGGCTTACCTTTTTCAAATTGGAAGCCTGTCTAGAGCTCCACGAGGCTAGTTCTACATAAAAGCTAAGAACAATCTCAACTTCATCACCCATGGTGCATCAAAGAAGGATCCCGTATGGAATGAGGAATGGATCCTGGTGAGGGATGACTGGGGAAGCTTGATCATTATCGGTGGGCACAAGTTCACTGTTCCCACTGCCTTCAATGATAAACCACCGTGTGGCTAGGACTTCTTGCCCTCTGAGCCTGAAGCAATTCCGTGGGCCATCCTTGCCAGGAACTACCTGAACCTGAAATTCCCGATTGTTGATCCTTTTGACTATCACAAGGTGAATCTATACATGCAAATTTCTATCGCTACTCCTCGTAAGTAAAGTAGCACTTGGCAGACTTTGTTCTGTTTCTTTGGCTAGCTTGGTTCTAACACACATATTTTTTTACCTGTTTTTGTCGTTGTTCCAACTTTCTGCGTCGCCCAACAAACTTGCACCTCTCCCCCCTCTGCCAGATTGGGTCGGGAAACCCTTTGGCTTCCTCAGAGAAAGGGAGGCCAACAGTTCCAATTTAGGCTTCATTTGTCCTTGCTTTGTCCCTCTCTCAACACAGGTTCAAGATGGTGCTTCTCGCATCGCGGGCTATTGGGTACGGGGTATGGGGGCCTCTATTTCTTAAGCAGCTGTTGTAGCAATGACTGTTTCTACTCCAGTTACCCATACTTCTACTGCTTCTACTTATATCGCCCCCGCTTCTAACTTGCCAGACGTTTTTGCCCCTCTGTCTACATTTCCAGCCCCTCGAGCTTCGTAGGACCCTAATGCTAGTGTTGAAAGGGTCCTCCCTGCATGCCCATAAAATCAGTCAAGCTCTGCCATGCTTAATGAGGAGTCAGCTGGGCTCTTGTCCACCTTGAAGATACCTCGCCCTGCATCTACACTAGGGACCTTCCTTGCATGGTATTTCCTGGAATTATTAAAGGTGCCAGATAATATGGGCTCTACGCTGATTGTATGTATCACCTGGATTAGCTACATTAGATCCGTCTGCTTCCCTTTTCTCTTCTCGACTTGCTCACAGATCTCAGCTTGTACTTCCCTCTCAATTTGAATGTTATCCCTAACTTGTTGCAATAATTCTATCAAGCAGCCTCCCCTTATCAGAGCCTCGATCTGGTTACGTAGGTTATAGCACTCTATATCGTTATGACCCATGTCTTCATGAAAGTCATAGTAATTATACTGGTTTCTCCTATCGATAAGGGATTTCATGGGTGCGGGCTTTTGTAGTAACCCCTTATCCCGAATGGTGAGGTAGATCGTTTCACGGGATGCATTTAAGGAGGTGTAGTGATCGTATCCTCTCTCATCTCTTGTTATAGGTACTACTATTTTGGGAAAAGACAAAGCCCGCTGAGGGGCTCGTCTTACTGGGTGCTTTTCTTGGTTGGGTTGAGAAACGGGAAAATGAAAGGTTGATTTATTGGAAACTTTGTTATGATTTTTCTGAACTGGTTCAGACCTTAGAGTTTCCTTATTCTGTCATTTTCCTGTTCTAATGTCTTCATGCTCCATTTTGACCTTAAGCTCCTCATCGACTCTGACATGCTTTAGAGCCCGATCATAGGCCTCTTTGTAGGTCTCTAGAGGTCGTTTGGTAAAAGATAGAAAAAGCTTACCCGCCCATAGGTTCCGTCTGAAATTGGGGAGGGTCACTTTTTTAGTGAAGACTCCCATCTGGATGACCTTCTTGTGGAACCGCTTCACGTAAACCTGGAGGGTTTCCCCTCTCTTCCAGATCGCATACTATAAATGGATGGGATCCTTCGTCCAGGGTTTGATTCCCTGGAATTGTGAGAAAAAATCAGTTGATAGCTTTGTGAAGGAGTCCACACTGCACGTGGGTAGCTTTTTGAACCATGTATTGGTGTAGTCGGTCAAGGTGGTAGGGAACATTCTGCATATGGCGGCCCAGGTTGTGTTTTAGACTTCCATCTATTGGACGAAGCTCTCTAAGTGGCTCAAAGGATCCTCTGTACCAGAGAACTTGTCTGATGGCATCTTAAACTTTGGTGTGAGCTCTGCCTCCGAGATTCTTTTGGTAAATGGGGCGTTCATCTCGCTCAGAGGGTCTTTTCTGACCTCCTTACCTTTCCCTCTTTTTAACTGCTGGATTTCCTCCTGTATCTTGGCTATCTGGTTCCTTAGAGGCTTTTTTCCTTTTTTCTTATAGTTAACCTCAGAGCTCTCGTTGTCAGATTCCCCGGACGAGCTGGATACTTTTGTTTTAAAGTTCTCAGGCATGGGGTCCACTTCAGCGGTTTTTTGTCTACCTCCTGCTTCTGCTCGAGGTTCTCTTCTGGAAGTCACCGGTTGAGGAGGGCTATGAGGTCCCCTAGCCGGAACGTCGACTGCTGACTTAACCTGCCTAGGTCGATAGTTGGTACGCCTGTCCGGGACTAAGGGCATGGGCCTAGCCTTTCCCGGATGGAAGTTGTAGGCCCTGTCCAATGGTAGGTAGGTATCGGTAGAGAGGGTCCCAGCAGATCTAAAGCAGACTGCCTAGTAGCGGGTCAGCTCACTTCTCTTAAGATTCTGAGATCTGTCAATGGGGGATCAATTCCTTCTACAACAAAACGGAGGTAGACATTTTCCACAATGGTTGTTGCATGTTAATTGATAATAGTTGGGTCCAACGCTTGAGGGGTTGGAGCCCGCTCTGCATCTGGCTAATGTTAGTTTGGATTATGGTGCTTTGATTTCTTTCCCTTTTTCTACCCTTTATGAGTTGAGGGGGCAGATGGATATCTCGAGGTCACGGGTTGTCCATGAGAAGAGCGAAAGCCTCATGACTACTGCAAAACAACAGATCTATAAGTGTAAAAAATTACGGCGTGGGTTCTTACCACATAAGGCGCCATAAAGTGTTAACAAAGAATTTTGCCCAAGGTGAGAAATTCTGATTAACACCCTCGAGACCACTACCACGTAGGTGGTGTAGGGAAAAAAACGGTTCAAAACGCAATGGAAGCATGATAAAAACAAAAATTAGGGTTTGTGTATAAATAAAAAAAATTCCTTTTATACAACGAGAACCTTAACCCTAGATTAATTGATGTATATAAAAAGTGCCATACCTTTTTCTCGTGACAATTGAACAAATGCCGAATTGATTCCGTAAGATCTTCTATTCCAATCACGAACATGAATCACTTAGGAGTGTGGTCTCGCTTTCTTTAAATTGTATACCTGATGATGGAGACAAACAAAATCTATTTCTTTGCTAGTTACAAATATCTTCAAAGAGAAAAATCAAGAACGTCCGGCCACTTGTGAATTATTAATCAATTTGATTGAAACTCGCATGAACCTTGATTCGATGATGTACACAAAACCCTTTTGATGTAAAGGATACTACTGCACTATAGAAAACAAAAACGTTCCCCTTTTTCTCTTCTTGGCCGAATTCATACTATCTTTATGAGTTGGTCGAATTTTGTCCAGAGTAAAACCAAAATTTTTTCTCCCTCAAAATTCTCTCTTGCTTGGCCGAAATCTCTCTTTAGAAAGTCCCAAGCTTGGTCGAAATTAATTCTTGCAATTAATTATTGGTTGGCCGAATTTCAAACACATATATATATATAGGATGATTAATACATAGCTGGCCGAAATTCATAGGATATGTATTAGGAAACTTAATTCTTTTCCTAAGAAGGATTTACTTGGTTGTTAAGAATCATTTCCTTAGGTAGAATTACCTGGTGGTTAAGAATCCTATTTAAAAAGGATTTCTATCCTACACCAAGACTCCTAATCCAACTCAATAGTGTGTTTGTAACCATATTTACGACTTCCTAATTTGATTAGATAAATAACTCATTTTATTTATCTACTTATCAAATATAGTCTTTAATGTTAATTATACTACCAACAATAGTATAATATTAGGAGACCATCTCCTAATAGAATTTTTTTTTAATTTTAATTAAATAATTAATTAATCAAACAAATTAATTAATTTCCATTTAATTAAATAAAAATAAAAATATAATATAATTAAGCTATTCTAAATAGTCTTGCCGCCCATACCATACATATGGGCCATATAATATTTTTCTTATTTTATTACATCCTTTGGACCTTAATAAGAAGTCCACATGTGAAATAGACCTATTCTTACAAAAATAAACAAGTCCACATGCCTTAATACAATTCTAGATGGACCCCTAAATTGGTCTGGTAGAATATACCAAGTGATCCATGCAAGTTCGTGTGGATTGAGGATTTTGGCGGACTATCTAAATTTAAGCTCCAATAGACACAACCCAATCACAATCAATAAAATATTCACTTAGGTCCGATCTATTTAATTTTAGTTCATTCCACTAAAGAACTAAAATTGAACTCTAAAATAAAGATAGAATAAGTTGATGTTACTCATTCATACCCTAAACAACCTTATTGGAGAAAGTGTATCCTCGTGAAGAATACCAGTAATCGCCAAGAGCTCGTAGACCGCCTATAACTCTCCAAGTTACCATATTTACTCATATGACCACATTTTGAAATTGGATATTTTGACTTGTCCAGAAGCCATGTTTCAATAGACACTACCGAAAACTTAACATTAAGATTTAATATCTAATACCTCAAAACATCCATATGATGATATTCTACTCTCATTCAATAAATGGAGCCACGATGTCCATATCTAAAAATGAAGTCCTTTATCGATTAACAAATGAATACCACCAAACTATCGAGGATAGACTATGCTATATAAATGTACTTATTGATAGCTCAAATGATAACAATTGCAACCATAAGTCCATCATTTATCTCAGGATTAAGATAGACTCTCCGATTGTCTTCAAATGAAAACTTTTATCCATTGACGGTTCTAGATAAAGTATTTCATTTTGATCCTATTCAATGCACCAAGTGCACTAGATTCTTTTGCCCAAAGACACCACACTTTGATGATTTTAGACTCATCATAACACATTTGATCCCACTCAAATGCTATCAGAAAAATCTACAACTTTGACAAGATAAAGGCGCCCAACCTTTTATTTTAAGTTGTGAATATTATTCAAGACTAACTAAAGAATTGTGTCTACCTCATACATATCTAGATGTAAGAACAATTCTTATTTTCTCATAGTCTTTTGACCTTATGATTGTTTACTTTTGACAATTATAATAATTAAACTGTAAATTCTATAAGATTTGTTAAACAAGAAATCACTTTATTAATATGAAAAGATTGTCAAATACATTATTATACTCTTGCTATCGAGCATAATCCTAACAGGTGGTGGCCGGATTTGGTACCTTTGGTACCTAACCTGACATAATAAAGATGGATGTAGGAATATCAGTGTTACAAAGACGGGAATGTAACGGTTTTATTATCATCTATGAATATCATATAAAGAGACTCTTAATCACTTATAATTTCTCTGGGATATAGTAGGGTGGCCACCTCGTGCCTGTCGAATAGTAGAAAATAGTGGAGGTCGTGTTCTAATTAAAGAATTTAGGTCGTAGACTCAATAACTCTCTTTTTCCTTATTCTCTCTATGTCGCTATTTTTTCTTCTTTTCCCCCTTTTCGTAGATCATGCTTGGGCATATTTATACATGGCCCTAATGGTTTAAACTTTTCGATCTCCCGCCCTAATTCTCTGAATCCCTTCCCTTCTTATCAGGCGGGATCTTTTATTTAAAAATCATCGACTTTGAGTTAATAAAGGATTTGAGAATATCTTTGGTGGAGATTAGTTTGTTTCCTTTTTGGACTCAATCTCTTGTCTTACGTGTACGCAAAGTTTTAATGTTTGTTGGAGTGTAGATGGGATCTTGTGTGTATTCATGGCATGATTCTTCATGGAGGTCGTCGAGTTAGGCATTTGCTTTTCCATAGAGCGAGGTAGACCCTTACCTTAGTTCTGGTCCTAGAAGCTTTGGCCTAACCCTCCTTGGTCCTTTGACAGCCTTGTGGGCCCTTATTTGGGGTAGCACAGATTAGGCGAGCTTCTTTTTTCTTATCCAAATAGGGTCAAGCTTTCCTCAGCGAATTGGAGCACAGTTGTAGCGTGAATCTGATCCCCTTAAAGGCCATTTTTTTATGTCTGAAGAGGATAACGGTCTTCTCAAATGCTTCTTGAGCTTGGCAACCTTTCCTTACTTTCACAGGTTGGTTCCAGAGCCAGGCCCTAGAAAACAGGGTTCCAGGATAGGTGATCTCGAGAAGCCAAAATAACCGCGTATCGGGCTTTGCCCAAATTCTAATGTTTGCTTGTAGGGCTCAACCTGGTCGTGTCAAGCTTCATTACTGGTAGTTCAGAAGCTACATGACCCTTCTTTGCTTCTACGAGGAGGTTCTATGGCTTGCTCTTAGGACCCGGGGTTCAATAACCAGTGAATTCAAGCTCTGATTTGGGTTAGAAGAGTGGACAATTTCTCTTTGGTCCCTGTAAAATTTTAGCCAAATTTTGCTATTAATAAGCTTCTTGATGGTCTTGTTGGTGGATTCTACCAGCCTATTAGTCTGAGGGTGGGGTACTGAAGCAAACATGAGGTCGATTCTTAAGCCTTCACAAAAATCCTTGAATCGGGCGTTGTCAAACTGCTTGCCTAGGTCAGCTACAATGATGAGAGGTGTTTCGAATCTATAGACCACATTGTTTTTGATGAACCTCATCGTATTCTCTTTCGATATCTGGGTGAGAGGTCTGGTCTGGTCCCACATTATAAAATAGTTAATTGCCATAATAGAATGTTTGGCTTGTTTAGGAGCGGTGGGAAATGGTCTGATCAGGTTGACTCCCCACATTGCAAAGGGGTAGGGTGAGCTGAAGGACGACAATCACTCTGATGGTAGGTGACTCAGTTTGGAGGTCCTCTAGCATGGTTCAGAAGATTGTACAAAGTTGTTCGCATCTTGGTGAATAGTTGGCTAGTAATATCCCATACGGAGAACCTGGTATGCTAAAGCTTCCCCGCCAATATGGTTCCTGTAATCCCCAAAGTGAACCTCTCTCAATGCCCATTTGGCATCAACATGATACAAACACTAAAGCAAAAGAATGGACATGCCCCTCCTGTAGAGGTACCTGCTGGGGTTTATGCCCTAAAGATGTAATTTGTAAATGGATTTAAGAAATAAATAAAAGGAAAAGTTCAATTCATTCATGTTGTGTTGTTTATTTTAAAACTTGTGCATATATTTAACATCCAAGATTGTCTGATGTAATCTCGAACTGTGTATATGTGTGTCATATATAGATGGATACAGTAAGAGACGTGTAATCTAAAGAGTCCATAGACAGCAAATAAAGCTGGGTACTTTATTTGTGGTTAATCTATAGTTGTGGTCCATTCCGTAATGTACGATGATTCTATCCTGAATCATTAATATGAGATATGGGAATGGAGGCACCTTGTATGATGTGATCATATAGGACTGGGTCATGATTTATATGAATCTCTCACCAAGATCCGTTTACCAATGAGATTCATATATATCAACTAATTATGGCTATATGTGGGTGATCTTAATCCTGAGTGTCTTATCGACTCCTTTAGGTTAGATCATGATCTTTGATATATCATGGGTGAGGTTGGATGCAGTTCCCGATCAATATGCTCCATATGTTGGGATTACGGTTTCGCTTATGGCTGGGAAGGTTTGTACACAACAGTGGAATCCACTCCATCTTGTGAGAAGTAGACGGTAGTTCCCTTAAGGGTTAATTCAAGGCTTGGACAATATGAGCGTTCTCCTAATTTCGTGAGGAAATAGGATTTATTGTTCATTATTGAATCAACTGTACTTAAAGGATATATGTAATTAGAGGGGTACAACGGACATTATGACCCATCTCTAATTATGAACTACTGTGGAGGGTCACACCATGTGTAATAGCTGTATCGATGGACACCGAGTTGTATCGGTCTGTGTAAAAGCATCTGCAGTTGAGAAAGTGCAGCTTTGGATTTTTAGTGGAATAACACCTGAGTTAATAATCAAGGAATATTAATTAAAGAGTTTAATTAATGATTCTGAGGATTATTGGAGCTCAAAATACTATGGGTCCATTAGGTCCACTTGCTAGCCCGATCGATTTAGGTAACAAGAATCACGGTTAATTAATTGGATTGTCCAATTAATTGTGTTACAAAAGTGACACGTATATATTCGGAAATTAATTGAATAATGAGATTATTTAACTAATAAATGTTAATAGTTAAATTAATTAAATAATTAGATTATTCAATTATATTGATAATTATGAATTATTAATTAACTATTAAATGGAGGGTGTTAGTTGATATATGGATTTAGGTGAAGATAAAATAATATGATTATTTTATTTTACTAAATCATTTATATAAGTATTTGAATTTAAGTTTTAATTTAAAATACTTATTATTACTTTTAATATATTAGAAATTTGAAAAGGATAATTAAAAGATATATATCAATTTTAACACAAGAGATTACATTGGATGAACATTGGTGTGTATACATATATAAGTGTTTGTATAGAATACAAACAAAGAATATATATATATATATTGAAGCCAAGCAGAGGAGTGATATCTTGATATATATATATATATATATATATAAATAAAAGCAGCAGCAAAGGCGAGATATAGATATATATATTTAGCAGAGGCGTGATATTAATACATATATATTTGGCAGAGGCGTATTTTTTAATAAAAAAAATACGGAACCACATCTGTCAATATTTTTTTTTGCATGAGATGCAATTTATGTGTGCGTGAAATCAATACACCAAATTGAGAAGAAAGAGTTTCTTCAAGTATTTCTCTACATCCTCCATTCAAGTTTCTGAGACCATGGCGCTCCCACACGCAATTACCAATCCCGGAAGATAGCGAGGAAGATCGAGTGGTTCAGACAGGAGCATATCGAAAAGTGAAGGAGCCTCCAAACGTTGGTAAGTTTTTCTTCTTCTGATTATATCGATTTCAATTTCTTGTGTTTACATATTGTATGTATTAGTTCCAAGAATAATTATGATCCCTCGTTCACTGGTCCAGATACAGATTATGATCTGTATAAAATTTTTAAAACCTAGTTTCACTGCGTAACCGGTGAACGGGGTTCCAACAGTACCCACCCACCAAATAGTATTGGACAGAGAGCCTCTTGATTCTTCGGGCTTGATAGGGCTCTTCGGGAAGCTTTCCTTCTTGGAGATAAGCAACTATTGGATCCATTCACCAAGTTTGACGATCTAGGGGGATAATTTCCTTGCCCGCTGTTATGTTTGGTTAGGAGATCATTTGGATAGGAACTCCTCGTGGTAAGGCTTGGCCACCATTCGCAGCTATCTTAGCTCAGACATCTGCTCGTTGATTTTGCTATCGAGGAACCTGCTTGATCTTGAATCTCTTAAATTTATTTCTAAGCAGTTGAACTAGCTTCAAGTAGGCAATCATGTTATCCCCTTTTGCTTAGTAAACCCTTGAAACTTGATTGACTACAAGCAATGAGTCACTCTTGACTTGTAGATAGTCGGCCCACAGCTCGATGACTACCTTCTTCCCAGACTAGGAGGGCCTTGTACTCCACCTCATTGTTGGCAGCCTTAAACCCAAATCTGAAGCAGTGACAGCATTCGATCCCTTCTGGATCCACTAAAACTATGCCAGCTCCTCCCCCAGCTTTCCCAGATGCTCCATCTGAGTAAAGGACCCATGACTTGCAAACTTCCAGCCAGCTGTCAACCTCTGAAGTCTTCTCAGAAGCTAGACTTGACGCTGCAGGGGTCGTCTAGCCTAGGAGGGCTGAGAATTCTGCCACGAAGTCTGCCAAATCATGGGCTTTGAGTGTGGTTCAGGGTTTGTATTTCAAATCAAACTGGTTGAGCTTCAGGGCCCACAAAACTAACCTTCTAAATACATCCTGCCTGAGTAAAAATTTGATAAAAGGTTGTTTTGTCACCACTGCTATTATATGAGCATGAAAGTAGGGACGGAACTTTCTCGCCGAAGTCACCAGAGCATAGGCGAACTTCTCTAGAAGAGTATTGTTAACGGAAAATTTACTCGGGGTGAGAAATTCTAGTTAAGACCCTCGAGACCACTACCACAGAGGTGTTAGCCGAGGTTGGTACCTTTGGTACCTGATTAATTTAAGTTTGATAGTAAATAAAATGATGAACGACAACATGATACACTGAGACACATAATGGAAACGACACTTTCTTATCATTGATTCATATGGTGCGCATAGAAATACCCTTGTGGGTACAAAGGGGTGATGGCTTCGTGCCTGTCGAAAAGTAGATAACAATGAAGTTTGTGTTCTGGAGAAAGAATTTAGGCCAGGAGTTGATATCTCTATTTTTCTTTATTGGTTCCTTTCTTCTCTCAATTCGTACCCCCATCTGCCGATCATGGTTGGGCATATTTAAACCTGGTCAGAATGGTTTAAACTTGTGGATCTCTTGCCAATCTTCTGCCATGATTCTCTGAATCCATTCCCTCTTTATCGGGAGGGATCTAGTATTTAAAAGTCATTGACTTTGAATTAATAACTGATTCAGAATTATCTTATGTGGAGATAAGTTTGTTTTCTCTTTGGATTCACTCACTTGTCAACATGTACGTAGTGTTTTAACATTTGTTGGTGTGTAGATATGATCTCTTGTGCCTTCATGGCATGATTCCTCATAATGTTCATCGTGCATAGTGTTTGTTCCCTCAACGAATGGGAGAGGTATATTTGTGTTCTACTTGTAGATAGTAGGAGCTTGAGAATGCCCTCATGGGCGCTCTTTGGTGGTAACGGAGGTTCGTTGAGCTCCCTCATTCCGGTCTAGATTGATTCGAATCGTCCATTAGTGAAGTATAGCAATGCTACAGCATTAACCTGAGGTATTTATAAACCACTTTTTACGCCTGGAGAGGATGGCGAGCTCCTGAGGAGGTTACGAGGTGGTTTTAACCTTGTGGAACTTAGGTTGTCATGTGTCGGGCTTTCCCTAGGTGATTATGGATCTCGATCTGATCATGTCGTTCTCCACCCTAGGTTATTCTGGAGCTCGACGATCTTTTCTCGCTTCTACGGGATTGCTCCACAGCTTAACTCCAGGGTTCGTGGTTCCATGGCGGGTAATCTTGGGCTTGGACCCGGGCTAAGGGAGTGGAAAATTTCTCTTTAAGTCCTTACCAAATTTGGCTATTAACAGAAGTCTCTCTGACTTAACACCGGTGATTGAGTTGGGGTTGGGTTTAGATTTCCTATTTTAATTGGGAAATTTTCCCATCTTCATCATTACCAAGAATCTTGGTGGAAATCTTCTCATTAATTGCATAAGTGACATGGCGAGCATAGGCCGGTGCGTTCCCTAAAATAATCCTGCTATGTTACGGCCGATCTCGAGATTCGAGGCAATCCCGCTGAAGATCTTGCTTCTGTGTCACCGACGTCATTGCTTCTTCCACTCCTATTTATACCTGACTGTTCACCGCCTTCCTCACAGTTTCTCTTTTTTCAAATTTCAAATTCTCGATGAAGAAAAATTTCCTCTCGATCAAGACTTCATCTCCTTTCTTTTCTTTAGTCTAACTCGCAAACCTTATTCTATCGTGTAGAAAGCCACCCATGACTCTGTCGATTATCTTGTCGATGGTGAGAAAGTTTCCAATCTTACCCATGGAAAACGGGCTCAATGAGACTTCGACGATGATGACTTATCTCTGAACCCGCAGTACCGCCGGTCAAACATGATTGTAGCTATCGGGACTAGGTTTTCTAACGACTAGATAACCCTTTCAGCTTGGTCGATGAAGATTCTGATGGGAAAATAGGGGCGGCGATGTTGAGAAGGAACAAGTCACAATTGTCGGTCCTTCTCTAGAGAGGCTTCCTCCTTATGACTTCAAGCTCATTCCGGACTCCACCGTTGATCCGTAGTCGATCGATCGTATGAGGTCCAAGTATGGAATCCCCGACAGCATCTTTATATCAGTTCCTCACCGAAATTATGACGTCTTCAATCCTTCCAAAGGCGTGCTTCTGATCCACATAGATGCCCTTGAGAACGGGGTCAGGCTTTCTCCTTATCCTACTCTTCGGCGGGCTCTCAGCGCCATACAGCTAGCTCCCCTTCAGCTGACTCCCAGCTTTTGGAGGCATCTGATTGGCTTTCTCGTGATGTGGAGGGAACAATATTAGCTAAGCAATTTAACCAGGGAGCCAGGAGTAGAGAAACTGGCTTACCTTTTTCAAATTGGAAGCCTGTCCGGAGATCTAAGAGGCCAGTTCTACGCAAAAGCTAAGAACAAGCTCAATTTCATCATTCTCGGTGCTTCAATGAAAGACCTAGCCTGGAAGAAGGAGTGGATTCTGGCGAGGGATAATTGTGAAAGCTCAATCTTCATTGGCAGGCACGAGTTCACGGTTCCTACCGTTTTCAATGATAAACCATCGTGGGACCTGGATTCCTTGCCCGTTGAGTCTGAAGTTGTACTCAAGGCCATCCTCGCTAGGAACTATTTGAACCAAAGTTCCTAACTGTCGACCCCTGCGATTCTCGCAGAGTAAATCACTATATGTGAATTTCTGATGCTACTCCTCCAAAGTAACACTGAGCTATCCTGTTTTATTTTGTTGACTAGGTTGATTCTGACAACTTCCCTTTTCTTTTTTTTTTTGACAATTTTTGCTGTTGCTCCAGTTCCACGGGAAACCCAAAAAGCCTGCACTCCTCCTTCTAGATCCAGACTAGCCCAGGGGATGGCTTTGGCTGCCTTGGAGAAAGAGGGCCTACGATTCTCGTCAGGGTCTCTCCTGCGCCTGCTTCATCTCCTTCCCATGCTAGGTCTAGGATGGCCATTCTTGCATCACAGGCTTCTAGGGTGCTAAACAGGGGAAACTCCGCTTCTCAACCTGTTGATACAACCACCTCTGCGCCCACTGAACCTTCTGCTATTACCACTACTACTATTGCTCTTCCGGTTAACTTACCCGGTGTCTTTGTCTCCTCACTTATGCTCCCAGCTCTTCGAGCTCTGAAGGGCCTCGAAGTTGACGCTTCAAAGGTTCAACCCGCCCGCCCTCAACGTCAATCAGGCTCAATGGGATAAGATGAGGTCTTGGAGTAGTTTACCGCGTCTTGCTCTGGTGGTGGGCTCTCCTGGATGGATTCAATGCATGTCGATATCTTGCTTACCAAGGGGTCCGCTCTCTTGGCGAAGGTGAATGTTTTCTTTTTCTTTTACTTGTGGTTTGCTACCTTAATCAATGTCTAATCTGGCTTTGCATCATGTAAGCCTTTAAATTCAATGTTGCTATGGGCACCAGGTTGCCTACCTCCGAGATCGGGCTACAAAACTGAGGCTAAAGCTGAGTAGGCCATAGGGTTGTTTACGCTGTCTAAAGATCTCGTAAAAGAGATGACCTCCATCCAGAAGGGGTTGGAGGTAGAGCTAGCCTAGCTTCGCTGTGATCATGAGAGGTTGAAGCGATCCCTCAATCAAGAAATCCTCTGATTTAAATGTTGAGCAAAACAGTGGGATTCTTGGAAGGCAGAGGCCTAGATGCTAGACGTTGAGAATCAAGCCTACAAGATTAGCTGGCCAAGCAGCAAGCTGAAGTGGATGCCTCCTTCAATGAAGGGTATATTTATGCCTCCTTCCAAGTTATAGAAGCTCTCCCTCTTCCCTTCTAATTGTTCACCATTGCCGGTTGGGACAGATAGGAGATCATGATTAGGGTTGCGGAGATGTCTCAACCCGATGGTGATAGAGTAGAAACTTCTGGCTTGGCCGGAGCTAAGAAACAACAGGCCGTGACGGATCTTCCTCCTCCTTTCCCCGGTCCTTCTAGTCTTAGGTCCTAGGAAAACCGCAAGTGGGCAGCCCGATGGCAGCCAACCAATAGCCAGGGAGGGAGCTAGAGTCCGTAATAAAGAACCCTTTAGAGCAAAGCTGGAGGTTGAGAAGAGCATGATGGAGTCAGTGGCTACCCTTCTCAACGCGGCCATCCTAACTGAGGTTACGGCTGTGGTAAACTTGGTCTTGGAAGAGGACTTAGCTGAGCAGCAGGTAAATGAGGTGTTGGAACCCAGTTCATTGGTTACGCAGCGGAACAAGGTTTTAAAATGTTTAATTTTTCAATACATATCATAATTTGTATCTGGGACCAGTGATCTTGGGTTCGTATTTATTTTTCAAAACTAAAACATACAATATATATACATAGGAAATTGTAATCAATAAAATCAGAAGAAGAAAATCATACTAACGTTTGGAGGCTTCTTCACTTTATAATATGCTCCTGTCTGAACCAATCTTACCAACGTTTGGAGGCTCCTACACTTTAAGATGTACTTCTGTCTGAACCACTCAATCTTCCTCGCTATCTCCCAGAACTGGTAACTACATGTTGGCGCATCACAGTTTCGGTAACTTAAATAGAGGATGTAGAGAAATACTTGAAGAAACTCTTTCTTCTCAAAGAAAACTAACTAGAACAATTCTAGTTATTACAATTATAAATATATATATAGATTACACTGCATCTACTTTTGTCTCTTTAAAAATGGTGTCTCACGCACACTTACTTGCACCAATCAATGTTGTTTAATGCCAAATCTTTTGTCTGTTTTGATCTCAGTTTTGATCTCACGCAAAAACATATGAATTGCATCTCATGCCAAAATTCCTTTTTTTTTGTTGCACTGATATGTGTTTGTCTTTTATTGATTCACATACTCAAGTTTGCATTCTTTATCAAAAGTTCAAACACCACAATTTGCATCATATACAAATTGAATAGCAGATGGTGCATGTTTCTCTTCTTGTGTTGATTGTATTTATCTTATTATATATATTTTGTTAAAACTAATCAATTTAAATCTTTTAAGATATCTCATATCTTTAAAGATATTAATTAGTTTGTTTTGAATTCAAACTCTTTGAATTTAAAAATAAATATCTAATTTAATAGAACTAAAATAATTAAATTATTTTATCTTTAAAAATTAAATATCAATCAACACCCTCCAACTAATGATTAACTACATAATTAAATAATATAATTATTTAATTAACATAATCATTATCATTCCTTAGTTAAATAATCTCATTATTCAATTAATTCCTGAATAAATACGTGTCACTTTCATAACACAATTAATTGGACAATCCAATCAATTAGCCATGACCCTTGTTACCTATATCGATCGGGCTAGCAAGGGGACCTAATGGACCCACAGTATTTTGAGCTCCAATAATCCTCGGAATCATTAATTAAACTCTTTAATTAATATTCCTTGATTATCAACTCCGGTGTTATTCCACTAAAAACCTGAAGCTGCACTCTCTCAACTTTAGACGCTTTTACACAGATCGATAAAACTCGGTGTTTATCGATATAGCTATTACATTTGGTGTGATCCTCCACAGTAGTTCATATTTAAAGTTAGGTCATAATGTCCGTTATACCCCATAATTACACATATCCTTTACGTACCGTTGATTATATAATGAACAATAAATCCTATTTCCTCACAGAATTAGAAGAGCGCTCATATTGTCCAAGCCTTGAATTAACCCTTAAGGGAACTACCTTCTACTTCTCACAAGAATGAGTAAATTACAACCTTTCCAACCACAAGCCAAACAGTAATCCCTACATACGGAGTATATTGATAAGGAAATACATCTGACCTCACCCATGGTATATCAAAGACCACGATTTAACTTGGAGTAGTCGATAGGACACTCATGATTAAGATCACCCACATATAGCCATCATTAGTTAATATATATAAATCTCATCAGTAAATGGATCTTGGAAAGAGATTCATATAGATCATGGCTTCGTCCTATATGATCACATCATATAAGGTGCCTCTATTCTCATATCTCATATGAATGATTCAGGATAGAATCATCGTACATTACGAAATAAACCGCAGCTATAGATTAACGACAAATAAAGTACCCAACTTTAATTGCTATCTATAGACTCTTTAGATTGCACGTCTCTTACTGTATCCATCTGTTTATGACACTCATATACACAATTCAAGATTATATCTGGCAATCTTGGATGTTAAATATATGCACAAGTTATAAAATAAACAACACAACATGAATGAATTGAACTTTTCCTTTTATTTATTTCATAAATACATTTACAAATTACATCTTTTGGGCATAAACCCCAACAATCTCCCACTTGCACTAAAGCATATGAAGCATGTCTTGTAACCCTAGACTATTTAGGTGACCAGAAAACACTTTATCCGGTAAGGTCTTTGTAAATGGATCAGCATGATTGTCTTGTGAGGCTATCTTTGTGATTATCATATCTCCTCTCTACATTATCTCTCTAATAAGATGATACTTTCTCTCTATATGCTTCCCTCTCTTGTGGCTTCTTGGTTCTTTGGAATTACCCACAACACCACTGTCATCACGATAAGTATGATGGGTTTATCCAGGTCTGGAACAACTTCCAGATCACTCAAGAATTTACGGAGACAAACAGCCTCTTTAGCAGCTTCACAAGCAGCTACAAATTCGGCTTCTATGGTGGAGTCAGAAATGCAAGAATGGTTGATACTTATCCATACAATTGCTTTACCACCCAAGCTGAATACTGATCCAGAAGTGGATTTTCTAGAATTCCTGTCTGACTGAAAATCAGAATCTGTGTATCCTAACGGGATCAAATCCTGCCCAGAATACACTAGCATATAGTCTCTCGTTCTCCAAAGATACTTGAGAATTATCTTGACAGCAACCCAATGATCCAATCCTAGGTTGGAATGGTATCTGCTAACTACTCCCACTGCATAGCAGATGTCTGGTCTCGTGCATAATATAGCATACATGAGACTACCTACTGTCGATGCATATGATACACATATCATATCCTTAACTTCTTGAGGTGTCTTAGGACACTGTTTCTTAGACAAGTGAACTCCATGTCTGAAAGGTAAATTACCTTTCATGGAGTTTAGCATCAAAAATCGCATAAGAATCTTATCAATATATGATGCATGAGACAGTGCTATTAGTTTTTTCTTACGATCCCTTATAAGTTGGATCCCTAGAACATAACTTGCCTCTCCCAAATCCTTCATTTTGGAATTGGCTAGCTAGCCAACCCTTTACATCAGACAATATTCCCACTTCATTCCCAATGAGTAGGATATCATCTACGTATAGGAATTGGCTAGCTTGCTTAGGTCCATAGATGGACCTTTACAGCTTGCAAACCTTTTTCTCTTGATTTGGAAACACGAATCCGTCTGGATGCATCATATAAATGCTATCATCAAGATTATCATTCAAGAATGCAGTCTTGACATCCGTTTACCAATTTTCATAATCGAAATTGGCAGCAATGGATATGAGAATCCTAATAGACTTAAACATGGCTACTGGTAAGAAAGTTTCCTCTTAATCGACTCCCTCTTTCTAGGTATAACCCTTGGCCACTAGCCTTACTTTGAAGCTCTCTACCTTCCCGTTTACTCCTCTCTTTCTCTTTTAGATCCACTTACACCCTATAGGTTTCACCCCATCCGATAATTCTATAAGATCCCAGATTGAGTTAGAGTACATGGACTCCATCTCGAGATTTATGGCTTTAAGCCATTCCTCTTTATCAGGATCTTCCATTGAATTCTTAAATGTCAATGAATCATCCACACTATCAGCAGAGATAACACCTTGTCCCTCACCTATACCTAAATAACGTTCAGGTTGTCTCACAATCTTCTCACTATGTCTAGATTGTAGTGTATCCTGATCAGGAACCATCTGACTCTCAGATATTTGTGGATCAACAACACTTGTTGCTGAAGCACTAGTCTCACCAGGCTCTAACTCATTCGATCAATCTCAGAACGAGGTTTATAGTCACTAATATAATTGTCCTCAAGAAACATTGCATTTCTCGATACAAGTACTTTGTTATCTTCGGGACTACAGAAGTGTCTACCTATGGTCTCCTTGGAGTTTCCTACAAATAGACAGACAACGAATATGGAGTCTAGCTTTCCAGTTCTATTCTTCAGCACTTGTGCTAGACACCCTCATATACGAAAATGTCGCAAACTAGTTTTACGACCATTCCATAACTCTAGAGGGGTCTTAGGAACATATTTTGATGGCACCACATTCAAAACGTATGCCGCTGTTTGTAATGCATATCCCTAACAGGAATTTGGTAATGGTGAGAAACTAATCATAGATCTCACCTTTTCCATTAGGGTTCTATTTCTCCTCACTGCTACACCATTTTGATGAGGTGTACCGGGAGCTATGAGTTGGGAAACTATCCCATGCTCAACCATGAAGTCTTCGAACTCTTGGTGAAGGTACTCACCTCTACAATTCGATCGTAGTGACTTGATAGTCCTACCCAATTGATTCACAACTCCAGCTCAAAAGTTTTTGAACATTTCAAATGTTTCCGACTTCCGATGCATTAGGTAAACGTATCCGTATCTTGAGCAATCAACTATAAAGTGACATAATACTCATAACCACCTCTAGCTTTAACATTTATTGGTTCTCATATGTCTGTATGTATAAGCTCTAACGGTTCTTTAGCTCAAAGCTTTATTCCCGTAAAAGGTCTCTTAGTCATCTTACCATCCAGACAAGATTCGCAAACAGGTAAGGTGTCAACCTTTAACTCACTTAAAGGTCTGCTTTTTATTAGTTTGTTTATCCAATTAGGTTGATATGACCAAGTCTTAGATGCCAGAGATACGTGTAATTATCTGGAGAGATCTTATATCGTTTAGTTTTTGGTTTTTCAACCTTAAACATTTCGGCGTTGAGCACCGTAGTATGTATTAACGGTCTTAACACATACAAATTGTTTTCATTAATTCTTTAGCAAATATTCAAACCATTATTTCCAATAATAACAGACATATTATTAAAATAAACAGAATATGATTGTTCTAAAAATTTAGAAACGGAAATCAAATTCTGTATAAATCCAGGAATATAAAAAACATTGTTCAATAATAAAAAACTATTATTATTACAAAATTGAAATCTTATTGCTCCCACTGCTTTTACCGATACGACATCCCCTGACCCCACATGAATTGAGAAAGCTCTCTCCTCTAGCAGTGTCCAATAATCAGTCCACTGCAAAGAAGAACAAACATGGTTAGTGGCCCCCGAATCAACTATCCAGGTTGAAGAATCATCTTCCACTAAACAAGATTCAAGAACAAGTAAATCATATTTACCTTTCATTTTCTTCTTCTTGGCTGCCTCTTCTAAATATTAAGGACAGTTCCTCTTCCAGTGCCCGACCTTGTCATGATGGAAACATTTTCCTTTGCCTTGGTCCCTGGAGGCACCCTTCTTTTTGCTTTGGGCTTTCTTGGGCTTACCTTTCGCCTTCCCATCAGACCTCTTCCTCTTTCTCTTGTTTGAGGAGGAAGATGGTTCAACAACATTTGCCTCACCGGTCTTACCCTTGTTGTCCTTAATCAAGGACTCAAAGGTAGCAAGCTCATTGAGCAACTGTGTAAGACTGAACTTTAACTTGTTCATCACGTAGTTGCTCTTAAACTGATCGAAACTCTTCGGAAGAGTCGTCAGTATGATGCTCACTTGACTGGGTTCATGAATGGCCCCACCATTGACTTCTGCCGTGTTGAAGTAGAACATCATGCTCAGGATATGTTCCCGAACTGATGTACCTTCCTTCATACTAGAGAACATAGCAGAACGAATAGCTTCATATCGCTTTTGCTTGGAGGGCTGCCAGAACATAGCTTGCAATGACTCCATGATTTCGAATTTTGAAGTCATTGCTTCATGCTTTGTGATAAGCACTTCTGTCATAGAAGACAACAGATATGTTCGGGCCTTCTCATCAGATGAGACCCACCGCTCGTATGCCTCACGAACAGTTCGTGTGGCATTAGCAGCAAGCGCCTGAGGACATTCCTCTGTAAGCATAAATTTGAGGTCTTTGGTGACCAATATTGCATTAAAGTTAAGTTTCCACTTAGTCTAGTTATCACCAGTTAATTTTTCGTTTGCGAGATTTTGAAGTAATGTAGAAGACATTATTGCTGAAATAAATAAAACATTCATTCAGTCATTTATTTAAAACAAGTGCGAGTGCTTTGGCATAAATTTAAACATGATGCATGAAGATATTTAACGCACTAGAGCTACCCTAAAACTAGTTACTAAACCAAGAAGATCCAACATACCACAAAGAAGTGTCGCCTTAGGGTCGGTCAAGTCTTTGCATGTTGGACCGAGACATTTTCAATCAAACGATATTCTAGAATAACTCTTATTCCATATCAGTCAACCATCGTTCATTCAGTCAGGTTTTTAATTAACAAAACTTAATCAAAACCTTCGTGAGTGTAGCCCACCATTTCAGATCTCACGAGCTTAACTCGAGAATTGCCACCTTAGGTTCGATCAATCCCGAAATACCCTCAGAAATCCTATCCGTTAGGAAGTCAACCTTAGTATTGACCTTTGTGGAAACCCGCCATAGGGAGGACGAAAGCAAAGCCGTCACAAGGCCCCACTCGGATCTCACGGTGTTGAACTAATGATGGATACCGCGGGATATATATGTCATATATCCCTCTCCCACTCACTATTTTAAAATTAGGGTTTTCAATTAACCGTTAATGCACCTAGACTTTACTGGATTAAACGACTAACTTTAATCAAGTAATCTAGCGCATTAACTAATTAGAACCAAAATCTAGTTAACTAATAAATTATTAATGATTTTTAATAATTAAAAATCTAATCTATTAGTGAACAATCTAAGATTCAGTAAACTATTTACTAAGGTCATATTATTATGGTAGTGTTTACCAAGTTTTAACAATTAAAACTCTAATACTTTATTCGGTTCATTTATTATTAGGTAATTAATTATATTAATCCTAATTACAGTAAATGACCCTATTAATCTAACTTATTAAACTCTTTAATAACTAGATTAATATTAATGAGAATTATCAAGTATTTTAACCATTAAAAAAACTCATCACATTTTCATAGCCAATTTATGTATTTACCCATTTTAATCACATTAAAAAAATACATAAAATATCAGGCTATGATGCATGTATGACATATCAAATATATTTATGTAGGCACATCTAATCTAAATGACATACGTATGTATGGCAATGCTTTTATCATCACATAATATAAAGCATACATGAATTGGCCAAGTACTGTGGATTATTTAACCTAAAAAAATTGAATCTAAAACTACAAAAATACTCCCAAGGCATTCCTTAGTGTTCTTGTAATTTCCGAGTTCTTTCAGTCTCTTCAGGTCACTCCGATTCATCTCATGAATCCTTCTTCGCGATTTTTTTTGGTCTTCAATATATGTTACATTTTTTTTTACAATACAATAACAGTAAAAAAGTATAAACAAAAATAATAATAATAATAATAATACAACCCATAAATCCTAAATCCACAGTACCGTATAATTAACGATCAATCATGTTTTTTTTAAATTAAAAAATATATGTATATACATACAAAAACAACATACGGTCAATTTAAATTGTGCCTACACAATCAAACATACAGAAGCATCAAAAACAATTTCATGTTCCGAAAATAAAACCAAGCTCTGATACCGATTTTTGGAACACAGTTCATCGGTTACGCAGCAGAACTATGTTTTAAAATTTTTAATTTTTTTATACATTTCATAATTTGTATCTAGGACTAGTGAACTTGGGATCGTAATTATTTTTTGAAACTAATACATACAATATGTATATACAGGAAATTGTAAACAATAAAATCAGAAGAAGAAAATCATACCAACGTTTGAAGGCTCCTTCACTTTATAATATGCTCTTGTCTGAAGCAATCTTACCAACGTTTGGAGGCTCCTTCACTTTACGTTGTGCTCCTGTCTGAACCACTCGATCTTTCTCACTATCTCCCGAAACTGGTAACTGTGTGTGGGCACATCACGGTTTCGAGAACTTGAATGGAGGATGTAGAGAAATACTTGAAGAAACTCTTTCTTTTCAGAGAAAACTAACTAGAACATTTCTAGGTATTACAATTTTATACATATATATATTTTACACTGCACCTACTTTTCTCTCTTTAATAATGATGTCTCACGAACACTTACTTGCACCAATCAGTGTCGGTTTACGCCCAATCTTTTGTCTGTGTTGATCTCACACAAAAACATATGGATTACATCTCATGCCAAAATTCCTTTTTTTTGTTGCACTGATATGTGTTTCTTTTATTGATTCACACACACTCAAGTTTGCATCCTATGCAAACACTGTATGCAATCTTTATCAAAAATTCAAACACCACAATCTGCAACAAATACAAATTGAATATCAGATGGTGCGTGTTTCTCTTCTTGTGTTGATTGTATTTATCTTATTATATATATTTTGTTAAAACTAATCAATTTAAATCTTTTAAGATATCTCATATCTTTAAACATATTAATCAGTTTGTTTTGAATTCAAACTCTTTGAATTCAAAAATAAATATCTAATTTAATAGAACTAAAATAATTAAATTATTTTATCTTTAAAAATTAAATATCAATCAACACCCTCCAACTAATGATTAACTACATAATTAAATAATATAATTATTTAATTAACATAATCATTATCATTCCTTAGTTAAATAATCTCATTATTTAATTAATTCCTGAATAAATACGTGTCACTTTCATAACACAATTAATTGGACAATCCAATCAATTAGCCATGACCCTTGTTACCTATATCGATCGGGCTAGCAAGGGGACCTAATGGACCCACAGTATTTTGAGCTCCAATAATCCTCGAAATCATTAATTAAAATCTTTAATTAATATTCCTTGATTATGAACTCCGGTGTTATTCCACTTAAAACCAAGGGGACCTAATGGACCCACAACATTTTGAGCTCCAATAATCCTCGAAATCATTAATTAAAATCTTTAATTAATATTCCTTGATTATGAACTCCGGTGTTATTCCACTTAAAACCTGAAGCTGCACTCTCTTAACTGTAGACGCTTTTACACAAACTGATACAACTCGGTGTCCATCGATACAGCTATTACAAATGGTGTGATCCTCCACAGTAATTCATAATTAGAGTTAGGTCATAATGTTCGTTATACCCTCCTAATTACATATATCCTTTAAGTACCGTTTGTTCTATAATGTACAATAAATCCTATTTCCTCACAGAATTAGAAGACCGCTCATACTGTCCAAGCCCCGAATCAACCCTTAAGGGAACTACCTTCTACTTCTCACAAGAATGAGTGGATTCCACTATTGTGTATAAACCATCCCAACCATAAGCCAAACCGCAATCCTAACATATGGAGTATATTGATCAGGAAATACATCTAACTTCACCCATGGTATATCAAAGACCACAATTTAACCTGAAGGAGCCGATAAGACACTCAGCATTAAGATCACTCACATATAGCCATCATTAGTTGATATATATGAATCTCATCGGTAAACGGATCTTGGTGAGAGATTTATATAGATCATGACCCAGTCCTATATGTGTAGGGAAAAAACGATTTAGGAACGCATCGGAAGCGTGATAAAAAAAACGAGATTAGGGTTTGCGTATAAATAAAAAATTTCCCTTTTATGCAACATGAACCTTAACCCTAGATTAATTAATGTATATAAAAGTATCGTACCTTTTTTGCGTGACGATTGAACAAGCGCCGAATTGATTCCGCAAGATCGTCCAATCCAATCACAAACGTAAAACACCTAGGAGTGTGGACTCCCTTTCTTTAAATTGTATTCCTGAGGATGGAGACAAAGCAAAAAATATTTTCTTTGTTAGTTACAAATATCCTCCAAGAGAAAAATCCAAGAACGTCCGGTCACTTGTCAATTATCAATCAATTTGATTGAAACTTGCGTGAACCTTGATTCAATGTGGTACACAAAACCCTTTTGATGTAAAGGATATTAGTAAACTACCGAATACAAAAACGTTCCCTTTTCTTCTCTTCTAGGCCGAATTCACACACCCTTTATCTATGAGTTCATCGAATTTTGTCTAGAGCAAAAACTAATTTTTCTCCTTCAAAATTCTCTCTTGCTATGCAAAATTCTCTCTTGAAAATTACCTAGGCATGGCCGAAATTTTCATCATAAAATTCATAGGGCTGGCTGAAAATCACACACACACACACACACACACACACACACACACACACACACACACACACATATATATATATATATATATATATATATATATATATAGGATCAGAAATCCTTTGCTAAGAAGGATTTACTTGGTTGTCAAGAATCCTTTCCTTAGGTGGATTTATTTGGTAGTTAAGAATCTTTATCTTAAAGAAATTCTATCCTTTTGTATATATATAAGGGCTGGCCGAATTTTATATGATATAGATTAGGATCACAAATCCTTTCCTAAGAAGGATTACTTGGTATTTAAGAATCCTTTCCTTAGGTAGATTTACTTGGTGGTTAAGAATCCTTTTCAAAAATGAATTCTATCCTAACACCAAGACTCCTAATCCAACTCAAAAGTGTATTTGTAACCATATTAAAGACTTCCTAATTTGATTAGATAAATAACTCTTTTTATTTATCTACTTATCAAATATAGTCTTTAACATTAACTATACTACCAACAATAGTATAGTTTTAGGAGACCATCTCCTAATAGGAAAAGATTTTGACTTTTAATTAAATAATTAATTAATCAACAAATTAATAAATTTCCTTCTAATTAAATAATAATAAAATAAAAATAATATATTAAAGCTATTATCCATAGCCATTGCCGCCCATACCTAGTATAAAAGCCATATATTATTTTTCTCATTTTATTAAATCCATTGGATCTTAATAAAAAAGTCCACATGTAAACTAGACTTATTCTTACAAAAAAAAACAAGTTCACATGCCTTATTACAATTCTAGATGGACCAATAAATTGGTCCGGTAGAATATATCAAGTGATCCATGCAAGTTCGTGTGGATTGGGGATCTTTGCGGGCTATCTAAATTTAAGCTCCAATAGACTCAACCCAATCACAATCAACAAATGATTCACTTAGGTCCAATCTATTTAATTTTAGTTCATTCCACTAAAGAACTAAAATTGAACTCTTAAATAAAGATAGAATAAGTTGATAGTACCAAAGACAACCTTATTGGAGAAAGTGTATCCTCGTGAAGAATACCAATAATCTCCAAGAGCTCATAGACCGCCTATAGCTCTCCAAGTTACCATATTTACTCATATGACCACATTTTGAACTTGGATATTTTGACTCGTCCAGAAGCCATGTTTCAATAGACACTATTGAAAACTTAACGTTAAGATTTAATATCCAATACCTCAAAACATCCATATGATGGTATTCTACTCTCATTCAATAAATGGAGCCACGATGTCCATATCTATAAATGAAGTCCTCTATCGATTAACAAATGAATACCACCAAACTATCGAGGATAGACTATGCTATATAATCGTACTCATTGATAGCTCAAATGATAACATTTGCAACCATAAGTCCATCATTTATCTAAGGATTAAGATAGACTCGTCGATTGTCTTCAAATGAAAACTTTTATCCATTGACGGTTCTAGATAAAGTATTTAATTTTGATCCTATTCAATGCACCCAGTGCACTAGATTCTTTTGAACAAAGACACCACACTTTGATGATTTTAGACTCATCATAACACATTTGATCCCACTCAAATGCTAGCAAAAGAATCTACAACTTTGACAAGATAAAGGCGCCCAACCTTCTATCTTAAGTTGTGAATATTATTCAAGAGTAACTAAAGAATTGTGTCTACCTCATACATATCTAGATGTATGATCAATTCTTCTTTTCTCATAGTCTTTTGACTTTATGATTATTTATTTTTGACAATTATAATAATTAAACTATAAATGCTATAAGATTTGTTAAACTATAAATCACTTTATTCATATGAAAATATTGTTAATTACAATATTACACTCTTGCTATCGAGCATAATCCTAATAATCTCCCACTTGCTCTATAGCAAATGTGTCATATCTCTCATCCCCATGTTCTCTAGATGCCCATCAAAACTCTTTTGAGGAAGAGCCTTTGTAAAGGGATCCGCTAGATTTTCTGCTGACGTGATCTTGGTAATCGTCACGTCACTCCTATGCACAATTTCCATTAGAAGGTGATACTTTATTTCAATGTGTTTCCCTCTCTTATGACTTCTTGGTTCTCTCGAATTAGCCACTGCTCCACTATTGTCACAGTAGATAGTGATCTACTTATTCGCATCAGGAACCACTTCCAAGTCAATCAAGAATTGGCGGAGCTAGACAACCTCTTTAGTAGTCTCGCATGCGGCAACATACTCGGCTTCCATGATGGAATCAGCAATACAAGATTGCTTGATACTCCTCTATATGACCGCCCCTCCAATAGTAAATACAGATCCTGATGTTGATCTCCTGGAGTCAGAATCTGATTGAAAATCAGAATCTGTATACCCAACAGGAATTAAATCCCTTCCAGAGTATACAAGCATATAATCTCTCGTTCTATTAAAATACTTGAAAATATGCTTGACTGCTGTCCAGTGATCAAGACCAGGTTTTGATTGAAACCTGCTAACTATGCCTATAACAAAACAAATATCTGGTCTAGTGCAGAGCATTGCATACATGAGACTTCCAACTGCCGATGCGTATGGAACCCTACTCATGAATTGCTCTTCATGCTCATTCTTAGGAACTTGTTCCTTAGAAAGTTTGATTCCATGCCTGAAAGGTAACATACCTTTATTGGAATCTTGCATGGAAAACCTAGACAAGATTTTATCTATGTATGAAGCTTAGGATAATGCAATCGTTCTATTCTTTCTATCCCTTATGACTTGGATACCAAGAATATAACTTGTTTCTCCCAAGTCCTTCAGATCAAATTGTTTTGCTAACCATTCTTTTGTTGATGTCAATACACCTACATCGTTTCCGATGAGTAGTATATCATCAACGTATAGAACTAGGAAAACCAACTTGTCGCCTTTAATCCTTTTGTATACATAAGGTTCATCAAGGTTTTGAATAAATCCAAAACCTTTAACGGCTTGATCGAACCTTATGTTCCAGGATCTGGATGCTTGCTATAATCCATATATGGATCTTTGCAACTTGCATACCCTTTCCTCTTGGCCCTTTTCAATGAATCATTTTGGTTGCATCATATAGATGCTTTCATCAAGACTTCCATTAAGGAAAGCTGTCTTGATGTCCATTTGCCAAATCTCTAGGTCTACAGATGCCGCAATGGATAAGAGTATCCTAATGGATTTAAGCATGGCCACATGAGAGAAGGTTTCTTCATAATCGATACCTTCTTTCTATGTATAACCTTTAGCTACCAATCTGGCTTTATAGGTTTCCACCTTTCCATCCATTCCTCTTTTCCTCTTGTATACCCACTTGCACCTGATGGGTTTTATCCCTTTAGGCAATTCTACAAGAGACCAGACTTTATTTTTGAACATAGATTCAATTTCGGATTGCATTGCCTTTTGCCAATGGCGACAATCAACATCTTCCATTGCTTACTTGTACTTATAGGGATCATCGTCGTCCGGAAGATTCTCTACAGATTCTCCTAGACCGATGTATCTTTCAGGTTATTTAACAACCCTCCCACTACGAAGAGGTATGGTGGATTGTTGATCTTATGTTGGTACAGAATTTACAATTGGGCTTGGTTGCGAAACCTCTTGTGGAATTGTATCTCCTAAAAGCTCATTTAGGACAATTCAACTTTTAGACACAAAATTATTCATATAGTCCTCTTCTAGAAATTTAGCATTTGTCGAAACAAATACTTTAAGATCTGAAGGACTATAAAAATAATATCATTTTGTTCCTTTTGGATACCCTACAAATATGCATGTTTCTGAATGGGACTCCATCTTCTCTGTCCTTCCTTTTAACATGTGCGCAGGACATCCAAATATCCTTAAGTGTTATAAACTAGGATTTCGCCCAGTCCACAACTCATGCGGTGTTTTAGAAACTGACTTAGATGGTACATCGTTTATAATATACATGGCAGTTTATAAAGCATATCCCCAAAAAGAACTAGGGAGCGTTGAATAACTCAACATAGACCTAACCATATCCAAAAGAGTTCTATTTCTCCTTTCTGCCACCTCATTTTGTTGAGGTGTGCCTGGTGCAGAAAACTGAGAAATTATTCCATTATCAATAAGATATTACTGAAACTCACCAGATAGATATTCTCCACCACGATCAGACCTCAAGATTCTTATACGTTTCTCAAGCTGATTTTCCACTTCAGCTTTAAATGCTTTGAACATATCAAAAGTATCCGACTTATGTTTCATGAGATACACATAGCCAAATCTTGAGTGATCATCCATGAAAGTGATGAAGTACTCATATCCACCTCTAGCTTGAATGCTCATAGGCCCACACACATCAGTGTGTATCAATCCTAAACATTCAATGGCTCTTGTGCCTTTGGTTGTAAACGACCTTTTGGTCATTTTACCTTCCAAACAAGAATCACAAGTTGGTAGATCATCAACCTTTAAGTCACTTATAGGTCCGTCACATACCAATCTTTTAATCCTATTAAGGCTAATATGACCTAGGCACAAATGCCATAGGTAGGTTTCATCTTTTGATAATTTTACTTTTTTATGATTGGGTTCCGTTGATTCAGTGACTAACAAGTTAGAGATATTTCCATGCAAATAGAATAAACCATTTTCCAATGCACCTTTGCAAATAATTTTGTCATTCTTACTAATAATAAAGGTTTTATTAAAAGTAACCGAATAACCAAATTTATTTAAAAAAGAAACCGAAATTAAATTCCTCTTGAATTGAGGTACATAATAAATGTCTATTAAATCTAAATGCCTTAAAGAATCTAAACTAATTCTAATATCTCCCAATGCACTAGCAGAAACCAATGCTTCATTGCCTAAACGCAAGTTGAATTCGTTCTCCTTAAGCCTTCTCATTTCCTTGAACCCCTGTAAGGAAAAACAAACATGATTAGTGGTTCTGGAGTCTATGATTCAAGAATCCATTGAATCCGCCAAAAAACATGTTTCAAGATAATTAATATTACCTTCTTCCTTTCCTTGAGACTTTGGGCAATTTCTTTTCCAATGTCCCTTTTCACCACAAAGGAAACACTTTCCTTTGATCTTGGTTACTTTCTTTGTCTCCTTCTTTGTAGGTCCTAGTTGCTTTTTCTTTTGTTGTTTCTTAATCTTCTTACGGGTCTTAACAGTAGCAACTTTACCTACGGTATGAATCTCTTGACCCTTGCCTTTCACAAGTATCTTTTCCGCGCTTTGAACATCTTGCATTAGGCCTTGCAAGGTGTATTCCTTATTATTCAAGGTGTAGTCCAACTTGAATTGATCAAAGGAATCCGACAGTGAGTTGACAATCATGTCAATTTTGGTCTCACCGTCTATCTCAGCACCATTCAGTTCAGCAATGTTGAGATGTTCTATGACTTTCATCATGTGATCTTTCACAGCCTGTCCGGGTTTCATCCTAAGATTCATAAAAGCAGTCACTACCTCTCTCTTAGTCGTCCTAGACCTCATAGCAAACATCTCCTCTAGACACATCATTATATCGGCAGCAGTCTCGATTCCTTCATGTTACTGTTGCAACATGTCGGAGATGGTGGCCATAATGTAACATTTAGCCATCTCATCAGAAGACTCCCACTGCTGATACTCATCTCTTTGCTCCTGAGTAGATTCATTAGTAGGAGTAGGTGGTTTAGGAGTGCACAGAACGAACTTATGCTTTTCGGATTGCAATAGTAGCCCAATTTTCCTTTTCCATGTGACATAATTATCACCAGTTAAAGTATTGTCTTTAAGGATGTTGATTAGGGATGAGGTCCTGATTTCTGAACAATAACAAAAATTATATATGAAATGTGATGTAAATCGTGTTTATAAAAACAATACTCGCAAGTGCACCAATCGTGAAGATATCGTACAGCGGCAAGTAAGGATCGTTCCCACGAGGATTAGAGATTTATTTGGTTAAATCCAATTCTAATTAAAGTTAATCTAAAAAACAACCAGAAATTGATGGTGAATTGATTTAAACTAAAAACTTAAATTAAATTAATCTAATGAAAGCAATTAAAGAGATTTGGTTGTGATCAAAGGTGAGAAAGCACTAGATCATCAATGCTCCCCTACTATGTTTACTCAAAGTTTCGAATTGACTGTGAAAGATATTAATCAAGTTAAGGGTTCGTTCTTATCTTAAGTATGATTATTACCATATGATCCTAGGATGAATCAAGTGTTCTCAATTATAATTTACCCATAGATCAATGGCGCAAACTACAATCGAGAACCCTTTAAGTGCAAGAACAATGAACCAAAATCTACTTGCATAGATCAATGCTAAGATCAATTTTATCCATTCAATTGAATATTAATTAAGATTACGTATAGATCAATACTCCAACCTTAATCATGAAATTATCAAATCCCTAAATTCATGCCAACGTATGATCATGCATTAACAAGAAATAAGAATTAAGACATAGGATGAATTGAATGAATCAAAACTTAATTTAATTAAATATAGTCAATTCTAACAAAGAATATTCATAGAGGTTCACATTGATTCCCTAGTATGGAATTAGTTACACATGACGAAAATAGAAAGAGAAGAGAAAGAAACAATAAAACCCATTGATGAATTCTTCTTCGTCTTCAATCTTCGATGTATAAAGATGAATGTTGATGTGTTGTGATGGATTGGTGGTGGACGGCTGCCATCTCCCTTAATTGTAAAGAATATGGAGTATTTATAAGTGATTTTTCCTTATGAACCCCCAATTCTTCTTAGGTTTAGAAAATCTATCAAGTGGGAAAGTTGAATGAGACAAGGAATGATAATTCTTTCCCAAATTGAATTTCCTCTTTTGATATTTGACTCAAAATTTTAGTTTTGGAAGTTTCCCAAACATGTTTTGGTCTTCTAAAATTTTTAGGATTTGATTTGGGAAGTTTTGGAGCAATTCTGGAGCAATTCTTAGTGGTTCCGTCAAAAATCCATCAAACCGCGGCCAGGGTTGCTCCGGAGGTCACCGCGGTCCAGACCACAGAGTTCCTCTACCAAGTACCGCTCCGTAGACCGCTGGCTAGGTCTTGTGCCTGGACGGCGGTCTAGGCCGCGGTTGACTATCCAGCACTGACCTTCGGTTACTAAATTGCACATAACCTCTTTTAGGAATATCGGAATTGCAATCCGTAAAGTGCGCTGGAAACTAGACTTCCGGGACTTTCAATTCATAGGTAGTAGGACACACAATTCGATCTGAACTGAAAGATATTGTCCCCGTAATATGACTGTTCTGCACTGGCCGAAAATTGATATTTTTGCTCTTTTTCTCCAAAATAAAATTCAACACCTCTTGAATGGAATGTGACCTATACATGCTCATCAAACACATAAAATACCTATTTTCACCCAAGAACAAAGCACAAATAATAGGAAATGGGGACCTAAAACTTGTACAGAAATAGACCGATCAAATACCCCCAAACCTATCATTTGCTAGTCCTCGAGCAAAACTAGAATAAAAACAATAACCAAAAATAAAATAAAAATAAACTAAGCCACTTTCATAGGGAACATGATAGCATTGAGCATATGCTACAAGCCTTTAAACCTCTAGGTGTCCCTAGTAGGAGGAGTTTTGTCTCCTGAGGGTTCACAGCTATGCTACCCACAAACTTATTTATACGAAAAACCAAATAATCAAAACGCAAACTCAAATGTACCATTCAAAACCAATACATGCTAGAGCCACTAAATAAAGACTAAAATTATGCCACAAATTTGAATGCATGCATATTTTTAATGAAAAGCCCATACTCAAGACACTCTAGCTTCAAAAACGCATTCGTTAAATGCCATAGATATAATTCGCCTCGACTCTAATTCTCACAGGATGTCGCTCATTAATTTCATACAGAACCTAGGCAAATACACTCATCAAGCATATGCGAATGGAGTTTATGCCCAAGAAATTTCAAAATATAAACGCATATGAATATATAATAGAAAGAACACTTGATTTTATACAAAAGATCTCATGAATGGAATCAAATATTAAGAACAAGATAGAGCACATGTTTACCTTTACTCTCGAGCTAGCATCCCCAAAAGATCAATTAGGCCTTTCCTTTGGTTGTAACAGGGCCATTGGGTGAAGGTTAAGAACGAATGGGAAAAGGATAGCAAACAATCCTAGAATCATATTGAGAAATTCTTCATTCCACTTGCATCCAGACTTCTTGAACAATTTTCGTTCATCCTCCTTCTTGAATTGATCTTGATTTCTCATCACTTCATTGTAAAGCTCTTTCCATTTCACTTACATTTGATTCATCATCTCATTCAATTATCTTTTTTTTTTTTAACATTTTTTTTATTCACTTTTTTTTTTTATAAGATGAGAATTTGTACATCAATTACATAATTCTTCCAGCACCTTCTTTGCATTTGATCTTCTAGCTTTGTCTTGGTACATGCACATCACAAATCACCCATTTCGAACTCTCTTCAATTATCTTCATCACCTCAATATGATCCCAAGCTATAAGGTATTGCTAATATATGGCTCATTGAGGTTAAGTTAATGTGGGTGACGAAAGAAAACGGTATATAGTGTTTGGGTTTAAAATTGGCTATGGAGCACACACATAAGGTAGGAAATATTTAAGGCCTTTTAAGTGAGTTAAAGCACACATTGCCTATATCACTTCTAATGGTTCAACCAAAACAAGAGCAAAAAATTCACATGTGATATCTTTTTATGATGAATGTTCCTTAATATCCAATGCATAACCTATTGAGATCAATTTCTAATGCTAAGAACCTAACGAGTGTTTAGAAGTAGAAAGAAACAAAACCCTCTATAATGATATTATGTACGTTTTTTAGCTTAGTGAACTCACAAGGGTAGTCGCCACTATTAATCATGGCTATCCAACTAAGCATCCTATCTACTATCATATCGAGAGCATGCCATAAATTTTGAAAAATGCAATGCACTACTCTAAGTGGCAAGATGTTAGTTTAAACTCAGTGAATAAAGCATATATTACGGTTCTTAAAGCACACAAAAGAAGCATCAAAAAATGGAGGACAAATGATTCAAAACTGGTGACTTTCTAAAATGACCTATGTCTGTTCTTTACCACATATCTATTAAATTATTCAATAAAATTTAACCAAAATTTAACACAATAAACTAGACATATAAATGCACACTTTCAATATAGAAATTATTTCAAAATTCGAATCGGAAAAATGAGAAAACAGACGTTGAACACAGTTCACGTGCAGAATTGCAAAAACTGGGCATCGCCCATGACCTTTGGTCGAAGAAACATTCATAACTTTTAAAATACTGTCCAGAATTTTACGTTCTTTATACCGTTAGATTCATATCGAAAAATCAAAGAAGTTTACATGGACATAAAAATTTATTTCCTCACCAATGAATACAGTTTTAATAAAACGTTTGCCTCAAAAACATTTCAAAACAGGGCATTTTTTCATAGATTTGAACAAATCGCTTAGTAAAATAAAATAAACACAAATTCACACCCCCAAACCCAATCTAAACATTGTCCTCAATGTTTAAAAACAAAAATTTAAAAATGAAACAAAAAGAGAAGTGGAGAGAGAAGAGGAATGGGTGCAGCCAAAGAAAAACAATAAAGTAAATATAGCCCAGTCAACACACTTATATAGGTACGTAAATCATGCCTTACCGCGATTTAGGTCTCTTACCTGGGCCACGGTCTGGGCAGCGATGATGCCTAAAATTGCTTACCTAAAACTTCAAAACGCATCGTTTAACTCAAGCTACCGCGGTCTGGACCGCGGTTCAGGCATCACCTCTCAAGCGATCTGTACCACGATGATTCACAGCGAATCAACGTTTTGCATGCCGCGGTATAGACATCACGTCTATGGAGCGGTCTGTGCCGCGAGAAATTTCAGTGTGTACCTGCTTGCTAGGCCGCGGTGGAGGCATGTGCCTCAGGGGCGGTCTGCACCGCGAAGTTTGGCAGAGGGTACACGCTTTGCCTACCGCGGTATAGACATTTGTCTAGAGAGCGGTCTTGACAGCGGTGCTTGAACAAAATTGTTTCCAAAGCTTTCTCTGCACAGTTAAATATGCACAAATTAGGAGCACTTGTTCTTTGTCATTCAAAACAACAAGATACCCCCAAACCTAAATTAAACAATGTCCTTGAATTAAGCACAAGATTAAAAATTTGACAATATTTAATTCTGGCTATAAAGGTTCTTGTAATACAATAATTATGACTCGAAAATAAAGAAAAATCAAAATCAAAATAAAAAACAAAACGAATTGTACCTGGGTGGGTTGCCTCCCACCAAGCGCTTTATTTAAAGTCTAGGCGAGACGTATGAGAGTGCTACGACTCTAATGATGATGCAACAATCTCATATTCATCACCTAATTTCTTCAACTTGAAAGTTCCACCACTCTCAACGTTCCTTAGCTCAGCCTTTTTGATCCATACTTTCTTCACATTCGTTGGATTTATTTTCCCTTATTTATATTGTTTTATATACTCATAGCATCTTGGTCGAATGTGACCTTTCCTGTTACAAAAGTGACAAACGGGAATAAAATTATGAAAGTTAACTCTCTGGTGGCTGTTGTTCAATGATCGATCTTGATTCCTTCTATTTCTCTTTCTTCTTTTTGGAATTCGATCTTCCTTTTTGGTGATGGAATTACTTGACTCATCTTTATTCACCTTATTGATCTTGACTTCCTCCAATTGCTTCTTCTCATCCATGACCATTGACTTGATCTCTTGCTCCGCCCTTTTAAGGTTTGCAATGTCTTCACGTTCCGTAATCTTCATAATCTCTAAGGCCTTATCTCTTTGTTCAATCTCAGCCTTCATTAGCTTCATTCGGTGATCAAACTCCTCTTTGAGCTTTTCAACCTCTTGAGAAAGTACTGCATACCTTTGTAATGAAGTCTCTTTTTCTTCTAGTAACTAAGTGATCTTAGTTGTCAATTCAGAGTCAAGAGCGAAATCATTTGTTTGTCTTCTTTTAACTGTTCAATCATGATCTCATATCTTGCACGGTGTGAAATTTTGTTCCTTTTGCCATTTCGAGACTCTTTTAAGGCTGAAGTTGATTCTGGACAAACTTCTGGATCTACTACTTCCACATTGAAACAATCAGCAACACCTACTGGATGTTTCAAATGTTCAAAAACATCAACATTGATTGTCTCATCAAACACCGTCATGGAAACCTTCCCATTATGCACATCTATGATAGCCTTCGCGGTTGACATAAATGGTCTACCGAGCAAGATAGGGAAGTCAATTGTATTGGTGCCTTCTTCTTCCATATCTATAATGATAAAATCTGCAGGTATAATGAGCTTGCCAACTTGGACTAGAACATCTTCCACAATTCAACGAGGATACCTAATAGATCGGTCGGCAAGTGAAAGCTCCATGTTGATTGGTTTTAGATTACTCAGCCCCATCTCTTTATATACAGTATACGGCATCAAATTAATGCTCGCCCCTAGATCCAGTGTGGCTCTCTCCTTTCTTGTTTCTCCCACTGTGATGGTGATGTTGAAACTTCCAGGATCCTTGAGTTTCTGAGGCAACTTCTGTTGGAGTATTGCACTTGCTCCATCTGGAATTGGTACAGTCTCGTGTGAATCAGACTTCCTACTTCTTGAATTGAGTTCTTTAAAATACTTTGTGTAGGCTGGCATCTTTTGAATCTCTTCCATGGTTTGCAGACTAACATTGTCATTTGACAGGATATTATAGATCTCCTTGAATGATTGGTTGAGCTTGTTCTTTTGAACTCTAGATGGAAAAGGAATAGGCGATTTGTGAATTTTCGATGTATCCGTGGACTTTTCTACCTTAATCTCTTCCTTTTCTCCTAGTTCACTGTTCTTCTCCGAAAAACCTGAAACATTAATAGCAGCATTAAATAGTTCATCAGGTTTATTATTATTTAAATCTTTACCTTTCCACTGGGATATGATGGCCTTTGCTTGCTCAGTATGGCTTGGAAATCTTCCTGATTCATTTCTTTGATTGGCTTCAGCTAGTTGCCTAATCTGTGTTTTCATCTTTCTTAATGAAGCATCTAAATTCTGCATTCTCATATCAGAGTCTTGGAATCTTTTATCATACTGATTCATCCTCTGGTCCATAGTTTGTATAAATTGCTTCATTGTATCTTTTAATGATAGATTTGTGGGTTGAGATACAAGATTTTGTTGGGTACCATCATTATACTGTCTCTGGCCATAATTGTTGTTATTTCCCCACTGGTTCTCGGTGCCTTGATTATCTCTCCAAGAGGAGTTTGGATGATTTCTCCATCCTGGATTGTATATGTTTGAGAAAGGGTCATTCCTAGGTCGAAAGTTGAAATTGTTCATAGCTTGTACTTTTTCCTCATTATTAGGTCCAGGACCTCTTGCTTGATACACTTCCGCACTATACCCTGGTTGCTCATATCCCTTGCGTTGTTCTTCTCTCATTTGTCCCATCTGATTGACAAGTACTTCCATAGTTTTCTGCATTTGTGACATTTGCATTGAGTTCTTGACACTCGTATCTACTTCATAAACTCCCTTCCTTCTCCTAGAATTCTTTTCTCAGGAATTTCTAGCAAGTTTTTTGAAGATAGTTTGCAATTATTCTGGAGTCTTGTCAGTCATGGATCCTCCACATGCATTATTTACTGAGACAGTTGAGACATCATTCAGTCCATCATAAAACCACTGCCAGAGTTGGTGCATTTGATATCCATGCTGAGGACAATCAAATAGGAGCATCTTGTAACATTCCCATGCATCATAGAATGACTCTTGGTCCCCTTGAAAGAAATTTGTAATCTTTGACCTGATCTCACTGGTTTTCTGAGGAGAATAAAATTGATCGGTAAGTCTATCTACTACCTCTTCCCATGTTGTAAGTGAAGCTGGAGGCAAAGTCAAAAGCCATGTCTTCGCCTTTTCCTTGAGAGCATGTGAAATACACCTCATACGCAGCTGGTTTTCTATCACCCTGGTGTTTGGAAAAGCTTGAATTGCTGCATAGAACTCTCTGAGGAATTTAAGCACATCTTCATTCTGAAGTCCATAGAAAGCAGGCAGGAGATTGTAATGGAAACTTTTCAGCTCATAGTTTCTAGTTGCCTCATCCAGTGAAATACATAGAGGGTGATTATCAACTATAGGCCTGTTGTAATCCTTCATGGTCTTGGTAGGTACAACTGGTAGATCTGAAACCTCTTGAATGTTACGATTTCCGTTGTCACCCATTGTTCTTTGTCCAATGCGATCAATGTTGTCGTTCAATAGTAGTACTACTCCTTGCAGTGATCTTCTACCTTGCATTCACCGTTAACACCAGAAACAAAGGGTAGACACACAGTAAACTACGAAAATAAAATAAAATAAAATAAAATAAAATAAACTAAAAATCTGAAATTAATGACTCTACTACCTAACTAATTAAATCTATTACTAAAACTAAAACTAGAATTAACCAATAAATTTAACTGAATCCCCGGCAGCGGCGCCAAAAACTTAATGTGATGTAAATTGTGTTTATAAAAACAATACTCGCAAGCGCACGAATCGTGAAGATATCGTACAACGGCAAGTAAGGATCAATCCCATGAGGATTAGAGATTTATTTGGTTAAATCCAATTCTAATTAAAGTTAAACTAAAAAACAACCAGAAATTGATGGTGAATTGATTTAAACTAAAAACTTAAATTAAATTAATCTAATGAAAGCAATTAAAGAGATTTGGTTGTGATCAAAGGTGAGAAAGCACTAGGTCATCAATGCTCCCCTACTATGTTTACTCAATGTTTCGAATTGACTGTGAAAGATATTAATCAAGTTAAGGGTTCGTTCTTATCTTAAGCATGATTATTACCGTATGATCCTGGGATGAATCAAGTGTTCTCAATTACAATTTACCCATAGATCAATGGCACAAACTACAATCGAGAACCCTTTAAGTGCAAGAACAATGAACCAAAATCTACTTGCATAGATCAATGCTAAGATCAATTTTATCCATTCAATTGAATATTAATTAAGATTACGTATAGATAAATACTCCAACCTTAATCATTAAATTATCAAATCCTTAAATTCATGCCAACGTATGATCATGCATTAACAAGAAATAAGAATTAAGACATAGGATGAATTGAATGAATCAAAACTTAATTTAATTAAGTATAGTCAATTCTAACAAAGAATATTCATAGAGGTTCACATTGATTCCCTAGTATGGAATTAGTTACACATGACGAAAATAGAAAGATAAGAGAAAGAAACAATAAAACCCATTGATGAATTCTTCTTCGTCTTCAATATTCAATGTATAAAGATGAATGTTGATGTGTTGTGATGGATTGGTGGTGGAAGGCTGCCATCTCCCTTAATTGTAAAGAATATGGAGTATTTATAAGTGATTTTTCCTTATGAACCCCCAATTCTTCTTAGGTTTAGGAAATCTATCAAGTGGGAAAGTTGAATGAGACAAGGAATGATAATTATTTCCTAAATTGAATTTCCTCTTTTGATATTTGACTCAAAATTTGAGTTTTGGAAGGTTCCCAAACATGTTTTGGTCTTCTAAAATCTTTAGGATTTGATTTGGGAAGTTTTGGAGCAATTCTGGAGCAATTCGGAGTGGTTCCGCCAAAAATCCATCAAACCGCGGCATGGGTCGCTACGGAGGTTGCCGCGGTCCAGACCACGGAGTTCCTCTTCCAACTACTGCTCCGTAGACCGCTGGCTAGGTCTTGTGTCTGGACGGCGGTCTAGGCCGCGGTTGACTATCCAGCACTGACCTTCGGTTACTAAATTGAGCATTACCTCTTCTAGGAATATCGGAATTGCGATCCGTAAACATCGTTGGAAACTAGACTTCCGGGGCTTTCAATCCATAGGTAGTAGGACACACAATTCCATCTGAGCTTAAAGATATTGGCCCCGCAATATGACTGTTCTGCACTGGTCGAAAATTGATGTTTTTGCTCTTTTTCTCCAAAATAACATTCAACACCTCTTGAATAGATTATGACCTATACATGCTCAACAAACACATAAAATATCTAATTTCACCCAAGAAAAAAGCACAAATAATAGGAAATGGGGACCTAAAACTTGTACAGAAATAGACCGATCAGTAAATAATCTTGATTAAGCACTTTTGAATATTTATCTTAAATTAAATAAAATAATTCAATCGTAAAAATTCAACTGTGATCCAACACCCATAAATGTCACGCCTCCTTTGGGAGTTCGTAATATTTACTAGTTGGACTAGGTCCCACTTAATTGTTAACATAACAACCAACGTTTCAATTTTATCCTTGTGATTTTATTAACAAGAACTCTTGGGAGGATATTAATAAATTCACATTGAGTGTGTTACCAAGTTATCGACCTTCAATAGAATCCCTCACGAATATCCCTCCTTTGGGAGTAGATATCGTTTGGGCTAATTGTCTATCCTTATAAGGAAGTATCTTGCTAAATTCCATTTATGAATACCTCTTGGTAGGTTATTCACGAAACATAAAGCTCAACTCAACTTGGAGGCCGTAGGTGTTCCAACACATCTTCTCCCACTCAATTGTTTAAGGCGTGTGATAGAATTCCAAAAAATGATTTACCAAGTTATCTAGATGCCAATTTAGATACTTAAACCATTCAATGCATGTTCATACCAAAAGAGATATATGAGTGGCACTCCTATTCTGTATGACATGTTATCAAACAATGACAAACATTGCAATATTTACAAAAATATAAATAGCTACAATTTTGGTCCATCCTAGAAAAACAAGTAAATTACATTTATCTTGGAATACAAGAACTCTTTCTTGGCGAACAAGTCTTCTCATGACCTTTGTCTTTCGGACTCCCTCGGCTATCTCCCATGGGCGTGTGCACCCCTTGCCCTTACCCATGGGCGTGCACATGTCACAAGCCCATAAAGGGCTGCCATGCGCAGCCCATGGCTACCACAAGGGCTGCCGTGCGCAGCCCATGCCACAACAAACGTGGCTGCGCACTCTTCGCATGCACATTCGTTGTTACGGTTCGCAGGGTCCTAAACTTGTTCCGGTTACTACTAATTCTTCAAACCTACGAGTCTTCGAAACTTGAATGTATTACAGAAGAATTTACATAACAAAATACTGCAGTTTTTTTTTATTATTACAACAACAAAATTAAAAAAAAAACTTAGCAACTACCAAAAAGGAAATTATGTTGATAATAGACCACCCTTCTTGTTACAATCCTAAAACAAAATTACATTGAAATTCTAGGACCAAAATTGAACAATAACAATCCACATATAAAACATATATATATCCATACATTTCAATGTAAATATATATGCGAATACCTAGAGTGCCATCTCTTTCTAAAACATGCATATATACAATAAAAGAAAAAGATTCACGAACACATACATCAATTAATCAAGGGTACAACCAAGCCTCCGATACTAATTGTAGGGAAAAAACGGTTTAGAAACACAGCGGAAGCGTGATAAAAAAAACGAGATTAGGGTTTGCGTATAAATAAAAAATTTCCCTTTTATGCAACAAGAACCTTAACCCTAGATTAATTGATGTATATAAAAGTATCGTACCTTTTTCGCGTGACGATTGAACAAGCGCCGAATTGATTCCACAAGATCTTCCAATCCAATTACGAATGTGAATCACCTAGGAGTGTGGGCTCCCTTTCTTTAAATTGTATTCCTGAGGCTAGAGACAAAGCAAAAATCTTTTCTTTGTTAGTTACAAATATCCTCCTAAAGAAAAATCCAAGAACGTCCGGCCACTTGTGAATTATCAATCAATTGGTTTGAAACTCGCGTGAACCTTGATTCAATGTTGTACACAAAACCCTTTTGATGTAAAGGATATTAGTATACTATCGAATACAAAAACGTTCCCCTTTTTTCTCTTCTAGGCCGAATTCACACACACCCTTTATCTATGAGTTGATCGAATTTTGTCTAGAGCAAAAACTAATTTTTCTCCCTCAAAATTCTCTCTTGCTATGCCAAATTCTCTCTTGAAAATTACCTAGGCATGGCCGAAATTTTCATCATAAAATTCATAGGGCTGGCTGAAAATCACACACATATATATAGGATCATAAATCCTTTCCTAAGAACGATTTACTTGGTTGGCAAGAATCCTTTCCTCAGGTGGATTTATTTTGTAGTTAAGAATCCTTATCTTAAAGAAATTCTATACTTTTGTAAATATATAAGGGCTGGCCGAATTTTATATGATATAGATTAGGATCACAAATCTTTTCCGAAAAAGGATTACTTGGTAGTTAAGAATCCTTTCCTTAGGTAGATTTACTTGGTGGTTAATAATCCTTTTCAAAAAGGAATTCTATCCTAACACCAAGACTCCTAATCCAACTCAAAATTGTATTTGTAACCATATTAAAGACTTCCTAATTTGATTAGATAAATAACTCCTTTTATTTATTTACTTATCAAATATAGTCTTTAACATCAACTATACTACCAACAATAGTATAGTTTTAGGAGACCATCTCCTAATAGGAAAAGATTTTGACTTTTAATTAAATAATTAATTAATCAACAAATTAATTAATTTCCATTTAATTAAATAATAATAAAATAAAAATAATATATTAAAGCTATTATCCATAGCCATTGTCGCCCATACCTAGTATAAAGGTCATATATTATTTTTCTCATTTTATTAAATCCATTGGACCTTAATAAAAAAGTCCACATGTGAACTAGACCTATTATAAAAAAAAAAACAAGTTCACATGCCTTATTACAATTCTAGTTGGACCCCTAAATTGGTCCGGTAGAATATATCAAGTGATCCATGCAAGTTCGTGTGGATTGGGGATCTTGGCGGGCTATCTAAATTTAAGCTGCAATAGACACAACCCAATCACAATTAACAAATGATTCACTTAGGTCCAATCTATTTAATTTTAGTTCATTCTACTAAAGAACTAAAATTGAACTCTTAAATAAAGATAGAATAAGTTGATAGTACCAAAGACAACCTTATTGGAGAAAGTGTATCCTCATGAAGAATACCAATAATCTCCAAGAGCTCATAGACCGCCTATAGCTCTCCAAGTTACCATATTTACTCATATGACCACATTTTGAACTTGGATATTTTGACTTGTCAAGAAGCCATGTTTCAATAGACACTATTGAAAACTTAACGTTAAGATTTAATATCCAATACCTCAAAACATCCATATGATGGTATTCTACTCTCATTCAATATTTGGAGCCACGATGTCCATATCTATAAATGAAGTCCTCTATCGATAAACAAATGAATACCACCAAACTATCGAGGATAGACTATGCTATATAATCGTACTCATTGATAGCTCAAATGATAACATTTTCAACCATAAGTCTATCATTTATCTCAGGATTGAGATAGACTCTCCGATTGTCTTCAAATGAAAACTTTTATCCATTGACGGTTCTAGATAAATTATTTCATTTTGATCCTATTCAATGCATCCAGTGCACTAGATTCTTTTGCCCAAAGACACCACACTTTGATGATTTTAGACTCATCATAACACATTTGATCCCACTCAAATGCTAGCAAAAGAATCTACAACTTTGACAAGATAAAGGTGCCCAACCTTCTATCTTAAGTTGTGAATATTATTCAAGACTAACTAAAGAATTGTGTCTACCTCATACATATCTAGATGTATGAACAATTCTTCTTTTCTCATAGTCTTTTGACCTTATGATTATTTACTTTTGACAATTATAATAATTAAACTATAAATGCTATAAGATTTGTTAAACTATAAATCACTTTATTCATATGAAAAGATTGTTAATTACAATATTACACTCTTGCTATCGAGTATAATCCTAACAATATGATCACATCATACAAGGTGCCTCCATTCCCATATCTCATATGAATGATTCAAGATAGAATCATCATACATTACGAAATGGACCGCAGCTATAGATTAACCACAAATAAAGTACCCAGCTTTATTTGCTATCTATGGACTCTTTAGATTGCACGTCTCTGATTGTATCCATCTGTATATGACACTCATATACACAGTTCGAGATTACATCCGGCAATCTTGGACGTTAAATATATGCACAAGTTATAAAATAAACAATATAACATGAATGAATTGAACTTTTCCTTTTATTTATTTCATAAATATATTTACAAATTATATCTTTAGGGCATAAACCCCCACATAAGGAACCCCTAGAGAGGGGGGGGGGGTAGTAGGTGTGAGCGACCAAGGTGAGCAGCCGTCTAAAGTAGGAGCGGAGGGCGTGGATTGCCAAGAAAGAGGAGCAACATCAGGAAACCAGGGGGATGCTGGAGCTTGATGTAACCCTTTCTTGACTTGCTTCGATTGCCTAGAAATAGGGGTGGGTATCCCACTTTATTCATGACAAGTTAGTCAATTATTTTTATTTTTTCTTTTTATGTAGCCTAGAACCGGGGGTTGGGCTCTCTGTTTAATGGATATAGCCTTTGTAAGGGGGTAGGCTCCCATATTATTAATGAAAATTTGCTTAGGGCTTCTTCCTGCTTGTTTTGTTTGACTCTGATCATGAACTTTGAGTTGGCTAATATCTCCTTACTCCATTTCTAATCTCGACCAGCTGGGTAGTCATCCAACTCCAATTCTCAGCATTTGGCAGGAATTTCTATCTTTGGGGAAGAGTCCCCTTGTATTGTATCCCGCATCGATGACCTCTCGTTCAAGCTTTAACTTGACGATATGAGACGTTTGCATATTCATAAAAAACCACTGGCCAGTAGTAATCTTATTCACTGTGTTCAAGTTGGGGCTGTGTGATAGTAATGCAGTTACTCCTTCTCCCGATGTTCGAGGAGGTGTTCTTTCATAGCGACCCTGATCCATAAGCCAAACTGTTGTTCACGCTTGGAACCTTCTTGGGGGTTGTAGCCCAACTAAGGCTCCAGGAGGGCTGTCTATCTATTTCCTAATTTTAAGATCTGGATGGAAACTATGCTCTTACACTCAGACCTTTCTAGGGTGTGGTAGCCCGACTAAGGCATAAAGAGGGATATCTAGCTATTTCCTGGTTTTAAGATCTGGATGGCAACTATACTCTTACACTCAGACCCTTCTTAAGGGTGGTAGCCCGACCAAGGCATCATGAGGGCTATCTAGTTATTTCCTGGTCTTGAGATCTGGATGACAAATATGCTCTTACACTCAGACCTTTCTTAGGGGTGGTAGCCTAACCAAGGCATCAGGAGGGCTATCTAGCTATTTTCTAGCCTTGAGATCTGGATGGCAACTATGCTCTTATACTCAGACCCTTCTTGGAGGGGGATGGTGCCCGACCGAGGCATTAGGGGTAGAGAGAGGGCTTCCCAGGCTAATCTCTGGTCTTGAGGCGATTATGTCAAACTTACCCGTGATGAATCTAGTCGGATATTAATAATTTATGGAGAACAAAATCAGAAATGGAGAAGTAGTAGGCTTTATTGGTGTTCAAAATGGAGTACACTGTTGTTGGGAATTTTATTGAAATCTAAATGGAGGTAGTCTTCTCCTACCTAGGGATAAAAAATCCTTAAGTAATCTGGGTTCCAAGTGTGATGCCCAACTTTGAACTATGTCTTTGAGATTGTATGCCCTATTATGAACCACTACCTTCACCAAGTATGGTCCTTCCCATTTTGGTCCCAGGACCCTATCCGACCTTTTCTGGGTAATCAAGGTCACTTTCCTGAGAACTAGATCCCATTTCTTGAAGTTTCGGGTTTTGACCTTTCTATTTGTAAAGTCCTTATTTATTGATTGACTTATTTCGTGAACAAATCACATTTTTGGGGTGTTATGTAAGGGTAGCTTAGGCTTTCAAGACCTCAAGAGGAGAAGCACCAAAGGTTAAATTCTTGTGCTTACTTGCTTTGAAGAGATAGTTGCACACATTCACAAATTCATGCATAACTTTTATTCATATATATTGTGTGTTTATACTTGTGTGCATTTTGGTTTAAATTACTCTTGTTGATTCATTTGCATCTTGTAATTAAAGTTTTATGTCATGTGGGCATTGCGCTGGTAGTGCGCTACTCTACTAGCGCAGCCTCACCAGTGCAACATTCCAGTGGATCACTGCTTGTCATGCGCCACTGAGCTGTGCAACTGCACCCGTGTAAAGTTAAAAAAATGGGTAGTGTGCTGGTGGTGCGCTACTCGACTAGCGCAGCCTCACCAGCGCAATATTCCAGTGGATCATCGCATGTGATGCACCACTCCTCCAGCACCTATTGAAAAATTAGGTTGTGCGCTGGTGGTGCACTACTTGACCAGCGTACCTCACTAGCGCACGTAGCAGAATCTGGAACATTTTTTCCAAAACGACCTCACTTTGGTTGAAACACACACACATATGTATATATATATAACTCTTTGTGTTTAGGTCGAAAAAGAGTTCAGAACATCATATCTTTTCCTTAGAACACATTTCAAATGGAAAACTCTTTCAAGAACTCATTTTTAAACACTCAAAGCATTCCCATGTGCATAAAAACTTCATCTTGCATCATCTAAAGTCATTTAGATTTCATCTATGGACAATTTTGCTTCATCACATCTTGTTTGGTAAGTTCTTCACTATCTTCTTACAAGTTAAGTGTTTTGCTTGCTATGCCATCTCTTTAATTATTTGTATGCTCTTAGAACATATTCTAGATATAAATTAGAGATTGTTGTGATGACATGATTGAATGTTGTATTGTGATAGCTTCATAAGATTTTTGAACATGTCATTTAGCTCTTGATATTTAGGATTGCATTAATTATCATCTCATTATCCGAGATAAGCATATAAAGTTTCTTAGCCTTGTTTGTTCTTTGAATATCATCATATATTCACATAGGGCATTTTATCTCTTCATTGAGAAGTAAGACTTGTGTTGCTTCCGAGAGTAGGTAGCTTAAATCGCAAGCAAGATGGACTAGGTTCATTTATACCGGGATTAGGTAGTGGTGGTGGATTTGAAACCGGGATTAGTTTATAATTCCTTTGCCATTAGTTGATTCGAGGTTCGAGTGTGGCGCATATATCAACCCGTGGTTTTTCCCATTTGGAGGGTTTCCACTTAAATCTCAAGTGTCTTTACTATTTCCGCACCTTTTACACTTGTGATATTATTGTAACTAGCTAGGGGCATTTTCATCAACTTGACATTGAACGAAAATTGGGTAAAATTGTTTAAAATCTATTCACCCCCTTCTAGATTAATATTATACACACCATAATATTTGTTTCAATTGGTATCAGAGCAGGTTTTTAGACATACGTATGTGATCCTTAATCATTTTGGTGTGTGTTGCATTTTGTGTGTGTGTATTGATCATTCATATCATTCATTCATTAAACACAATGAGTGGAAACGGTGACAACAAGGGAGCTTCTAGCACTAGACCTCCACTTCTCACCGGATTGAATTATGCCTCTTGGAAAGGCAAGATGGAGTCGTATATTTGCCAAATTCATGACAGGGCATGGATGGTGGTTGAAGATGGCTACACTCCACCCATGATGACTTCTACAGATGGAGGAGATGATGTACTCAAGCCAAAGGCATAGTGGAACGCACAAGAGTTTGAGGCATCAAAGTGGAATAGGAAGGCAATGCATGCCATCCTATGTGCAATGGATGAGAACCAGTACAAGTTGGTTCAAAATACTAGGATAACTAATTAGGCATGGGATATCCTAGTAGTTGCACATGAGGGAACCGATGTGGTTAAGGAATCGAAGCTTCAAGTTCTCCAAACACAATTTGAATTGCTCAAGATGGATGAGAACGAGTGCTTTAATGACTTTGAAGTGAGGTTGATGGACATTGTGAACCAAAGTCATCAACTCGGTGATCTTTATTCAGATAGGAAGATTAAGCAGAAGATTATGAGATCTCTACCCGATAGATTTGAGTCTAAGGTGACGGCTTTAGAAGAGAATAGTGGTTACAAGGATATGAAGCCAAGTGAAGTGATTGGGAGGCTTCTAGCCTATGAATATAGGAAATGTCCTGAACCCACCCCATCGTAAAAGAAAAAGGATATTGCTTTGAAACCTCTAAAGTTGAGAAGGAGGAGAGTGATGACTCGGATGAAGAAATGGCCTTCCTAATGAGGAAGTACAAGAAATTCTGCAAGTCCTAGAGGAAAGGTTTCGGATCCAAGGGTAAAGACTTGAAGAAAAAGGCTCCTTTCAAAAAGATTGAGCCTAGGCAAGAAAAGACCGATAAGAAAGGAGTCCAATGCTATGAATGTGGTGGGATAGGTCACTTTGCCCCTGAATGTGCAAATCACAAGGTCAAGAAAAAGGGAAAAGTGATGGCTGCCACATGGAGTGAAAGTGATAACTTTAATGAAGGAGATGAGTCTTCGGATGATGAAGAACTCATGGCTAACTTCATAGCTTTTACGTCCTCTCATAGGAGCAAAGATGCTAGTGATGAAGAAAATGAGAGTCAAAAGGAAAAATACTCAAGTGATGATGGATCTTCATCACAATCCATAAATGGAAATGTGGAAAGGATGGATCTCAAGGACTATATGACTAGGTTTGAGAGTTCAAGGTTAAAGAACAAGAATGAAATTAAAAGATTAAAAGAAGAAAACCTAGACCTCTCAACTCAAGTTGATTAACTAAATGAAGAGTTGGTGAGATCTAAGAGAGTGAAAAAGGATTGAAGAAAGATCTTGAAGATGCTAGAGAGTTATTGGCCAAGATGAACTCTGGCACCAAAAAACTTGACCACGTGCTGGATGTTGGAAAGAGGCCAAGTGACAAGAAGGGGCTTGGGTTTGATGATGACTAGATATCCTCCACTCCAAGCAAGACCATTTTTGTAAGAAGCATGAACTTCAATGTGTCTTCTTCTTATCATTCGCCTAGGAAGAAACTTGACCTAGGAGAGTGTTCAAGTAGTGCTCAAGTGAAGGTGGCACCAAGAAGCCTACCTCAAGCCCATTCTACAAGGGCTCCTCAAGTTAACTTCCCTCAACCGAAAGCTCATAAAGGGAAGATACCTATCATGTAAGCTCAGCCAAGGAAGCAATCAAGTCTTGCTCAACAATAAAGAACGAAAGCTCCTCAACAACAATCAAGACAACCATAAAGACATGAGAAGGCTCAAATGCATCCTCAATGATATGGTATGATTCCTAACTTTATTCCTACATATCGTTTTTGTGGTATTGATGGTCATATTAGACCAAAATGCTTTAGATATATTAAATTGTGTAGAATTGAAAGCATGATAGAGAAGAAAAAGGCTAAAGCCATGATGCATGTCACTAGGAAAAATGGAACACCTTTGCATGATCCTAGAACACTTAGAGCCCATGTACCATTGACCACTAGGAAGGAAAATATTGCACCTAGGTGGATTAGAAAGGATGAACACTTTTTCCATGTTGCACAAATTGCCTTAAAGGTCGTTCTTGTGATTTTTGGTATTTGGATAGCTGGTGCTCTAGGCATATGACTGGAAATAAGAGTTTTTTTGAGACTCTTGTGATAGAGGAGGGAGGAAATGTTACATTTGGTGATGGATCCAAAAAGAAGGTTAAAGGAAAGGGAACAATTTCCATTCCCAGAATACTGTCCTTGTCCAATGCTTTGTATGTTGATGATCTAAAAGCTAATTTGATAAGCATTTCACATCTTAGTGATGAAGGACTTTCCGTATTGTTAAGGAAAAATGATTGTTCTATCCTATTGCCAAATGGACAAACCTTGTTAAAAGGTATAAGATCTAGCGACAATTGTTATTGTCTTGAAGCTAGAGATGTCTCTTGCAATGTGTCCAAGGATGAACAAATTGAGTTATGGCACGAAAGACTTGGTCACATGAACTATAGGGATTTACGAGTCTTAGTTAAGTTCAATGTTATGCAAGGCCTTCCCAAGCTTAGGAAAAAGGTAAATGGTGTGTGTGGACCTTGCCAACAAAGGAAGCAAACCTAAAGTATGCACAAGAAGGGCAAGTATTTATCCACCAAGGAACCTGTAGAGCTTCTCCACATGGATCTTGTGGGTCCTATGCAAACCGAGAGTTTAAGTGGAAAGAGATGCATTTTTGTGTGTGTAGATGACTTCTCTAGGTACACTTGGACTTTTTTTCTTAAGGAAAAATCCGAAAATTTTGACAAGTTTAAGGTGCTTTGCTCCAAAATTCAAAATGAAATGAACTCCAAGATTAAAAGCATTAAAAGGATTAGGAGTGGCCATGGGAAGGAGTTTGAGAATGCCCATTTTGAAAACTATTGCAATAGTCTAGGCATTTATCATGAGTTTTCGGCTCGTAAGACACCTCAATAAAATGGAGTTGTTGAGAGGAAAAATAGGGTTCTTCAAGAAATGGCCCGTGTGATGCTGCTTAGCAACAATGTCCCTAGGAATCTTTGGGCCGAAACCGTCAATACGGCATGCTATATAGGAAATAGAGTCTTTCTAAGGCCCCACACTAGGCAAACCTTCTATGAGTTATGGAAAGGTAGAAAGCCAAATGTTAGCTATTTCCACACCTTGGGAAGCAAATGCTACATTTTAAATGACCGTGATCAACTTGGCAAATTTGATGCTAAGAGTGATGAGGGTATCTTCATTGGTTATGCCTTGAATAGTAGAGCCTATAGAGTTTTCAATCTAAAAACTAGGACCGTAATGGAATCATCTAATGTTGTCATTGATGATACTAGGCTCAAATCTAATGACCATGAGGAGGAGGTAGATCTAGTTAATGACTCCCCTTTGGAGAAGGTTGTTGATATTTCTAATGTTGAAAAGACTAATCTTGATGATGACATAACATAACCTATTGATAAGATTCCTCACTTGGACTCTAGTGAACTTGCTCCATGGGTTAAGAAACTCCATGACAAGAATGATATCATTGGAGAGGTTAGTGAGGGTGTTAGGACTAGGTGTCAAATGGCTAATCTAATTAGCTACACTTGCTACACCTCTCAAATAGAGCTTAAAAAGGTTGATGAAGTCTTAGAGGATGAATTTTGGGTTCTTGCTATGCAAAAAGAGCTTAACCAATTTTAACGGAATGAGGTTTGGACTCTAGTTCCATGACCCAAGAACACTAATGTGATAGGCACCAAGTGGGTATATAGGAACAAATCTGATGAGGATGGAAACATTGTGCAAAACAAGGCTAGGCTTGTAGCACAAGGGTACTCTCAAATTGAGGGTATTGACTTTGAAGAGGCATTTGCTCCCATTGCTAGGATTGAGTCCATTAGGCTTCTTTTATCCATCTCTTGTTTGTACAAGTTCAAATTATGTCAAATGTATGTTAAGAGTGTCTTCCACAATGGTTTCTTGCAAGAAGAAGTGTTTGTTGAGCAACCCAAAGGGTTTGTGGATCCTCACCACCCTAATCATGTCTATCATCTCAAGAAAGCTTTATATGGGTTGAAACAAGCACCAAGGGCTTGGTATGAGCGCCTCACTCAATTTCTTATAGACAATGGCTACACTAGGGGTAGTGTTGACAAGACTTTATTTATCAAGAAAGACAAATATGAGCTTTTCATAGCTCAAATCTATGTTGATGATATAGTTTTTGGCTCCACTAATAACACCAATGTCCAACAATTTGTTGATGTCATGTCTCATGAGTTTGAAATGAGACTTGTTGGTGAGCTAAGTTACTTTCTAGGTTTACAAATTAAGCAAATGGATGATGGGATTTTCATATCTCAAGCTAAGTATGCCAAAAACCTAGTGAAGAAATTTGGCCTTGAAAGTGCCAAACATTGTGATACACCCATGAGCACCACTTTGAAGCTAAGCAAGGATGCTAGTGGTAAAAGTTTGGACCAAACTTTGTATCGTGGCATGATTGGTAGCTTGCTCTATTTGACCGTAAGTAGGCCCGATATCTCTTTTAGTGTGGGTGTGTGTGCTAGGTACCAATCGGATCCTAAGAAGTCCTATCTCTCTTCATTTAAGAGAATAATTCGTTATATGAATGGGACATCTAACTATGGAATTTGGTACTCTTTTGACACTAATGCTAGTCTTGTAGGCTTTAGTGATACAGATTAAGCAGGAAATTGTGATGATAGGAAAAGTACATCGGGCGGTTGCTTTTTCCTTGGGAACAACCTTGTGTCTTAGTATTGTAAGAAGCAAAATTTGATTTCTTTATCTATGGCTAAGGCCGAATACATAGTTGTTGGGAGTGGATGCACACAACTCCTTTGGATGAAGCAAATGCTACTCGACTATGGATTCAATCAAGGTACTCTTACTCTCTTTTGTGATAACATGAGTGCAATTAATATTTCCAAGAATCTAGTTCAGCATTCTAGAACTAAGCATATTGACATCCATTATCATTTCATTAGAGAACTAGTTGAGAGTAAATGCATAGTACTTGAGCATGTAGGTACTAATGATCAACTAGCGGATCTATTTACTAATCCCTTAAATGCTACTCGATTCAAAACTCTTAGTAGATCTATTGGAATTTGTTTCATGGATTGATGAGTTGTGGTCTTTGACCCCATAAGGGGAACTCAAGCACAGAGAGCTATTGTATACTTATTGCATCCAAAAAAAATTTAAATGTTTATGCTCATTTATTGATTGCTTGAGTAGCTTGGTTGCACTTATACTATAGTATATTGTATTTTCTTCAATAAGTGTGAACTTTGCTTTGATTACAATCCATATCATATTTATGTTCCAACATGCATTTTTGGACTAGGAGATCTACATAGGAAGTACATATTGAATGACCTATAATTATCTCCATGACATGATGATTCTTTAATAACATGCTAATGAAAAATGATAAAGCATGAATTGATGATTGCAATTGTTGAATGCAAAATATTGTGTGAAAGAGCTAGTGAGACTAAAATGTTTCATCAATGTCTCTCTTGCTTTATTAGTTGAACATGGCTACTATCATACGGGTATCCTACCCAAAAAAATCAAATATGGTACAAAGTTGCTCATGCCATGTTTAGCTTATAAAGTTGGATATAGTGCCATTAAAACTTGATATCTATAAAAAAACTCTATATCATTGCTTCTCTCATGACAAATGGTGAAATTGGTTTGAATTATATTGAAAACCTTTGTCATTTGCTTTGCCAAATACCATTGTTTTTGGGCTTGAATGCAACATGTCTTGTATGCAAAACAACTTTGATTCACACATTTTTTTCAAATAAATCTCCTTGTTTCTCTCCTATTAATTGAGTTACATAAATGTGGCTTATATAATTATACAAATATCTTGTATGCTCCTTTCTTTCTTTGCCTTGAGTGACCCGGTTGGGGACTTCTCCTATGCCTATGTCATGATAAAAAGGGGGAGTAGCATGTGGTAGCATGTGTTGACTTTAAGGGGAGTAGTACTTGTTTTGGGGGAGATTACATTTAGGGGGAGTAACCCTTTGAGAGGGAGCATTGCATGATGTGGTGCATTACTCATATTCTTATATGCAAATGCTTTTGTTTTCTATCCACTTGATCATCTCACATGCACTTGGCATGGAAAGTGTACTTGTTGTTTGTTTTGTGTGTAGGGTTGATAATTCTACAAGAGATTGAAGATTTGAAGTTTTTTTTTATGTATATCTCTTTGTAATGTAGAATATCTTCTCGGTGTTTTATTTTGTTTTGTGAGGATCATTCTGAGTGGTGGTTTTGTCACGAAATAGCCAAAGGGGGAGATTGTAAAGTCCTCATTTATTGATTGGCTTATTTCGTGAACAAATCACATTTTTAGGGTGTTATGTAAGGGTAACTTAGGCTTTCAAGACCTCAAGAGGAGAAGCACCAAAGGTAAAATTCTTGTGCTTACTTGCTTTGAAGAGATAGTTGCACACACTCACAAATTCATGCATAACTTTTATTCATATATGTTGTGTGTTTATACTTGTGTGCATTTTGGTTTAAATGACTCTTGTTGATTCATTTGCATCTTGTAATTAAAGTTTTATGTCATGTTAGGCATTAGAATAGGATGCATTTCCATCACTCTAGGACTTGTTGATTTTGTGTGTTTAAGAGTTGAAAAAGTGGGCATTGCGCTGGTGGTGCACCAGCGTAACATTCCAGTGGATCATCACATGTGATGAGTCACTGAGCTGCGCCTATGGAAAAATTAGGTTGTGCGCTGGTGGTGCGCTACTAGACCAGCGCACCTCACCAGCTCACATAGCGGAAGTTGGAACATTTTTTCCAAAACGACCTCACTTTGGTTGAAACACATATATATATAACTCCTTGCGTTCAGGTCGAAAAAGAGTTTAGAACATCATATCTTTTCCTTAGAACACATTTCAAAAGGAAAACTCTTTCAAGAACTCATCTTTAAACACTCAAAGCATTCCCATGTGCAAAAAAACTTCATCTTGCATCATCTAAAGTCATTTAGAGTGCATCTCTGGACAGTTTTGCTTCATCACATCTTGTTTGGTAAGTTCTTCACTATCTTCTTAGAAGTTAAGTGTTTTGCTTGCTATGCCATCTCTTTAATTATTTGTATGCGCTTAGAACATATTCTAGTTAAAAATTAGAGATTGTTATGATGACATGATTGAGTGTTGTATTGTGATAGCTTCATAGGATTGTTTGATCTATGTTTAGCTAAGCTTTTTGAACATTTCATTTAGCTCTTGACATCTAGGATTGGATTAATTGTCATTTCATTATCCTAGATAAGCATATAAAGTTTCCTAGCCTTGTTTGTTCTTTAAATATCATCATATATTCACATAGGGCATTTTATCTCATCATTGTGAAGTAAGACTTATGTTGCTTCCAGGAGTAGGTAGCTTAAATCGCAAGCAAGATGGACTAGGTTCACTTATACCGGGATTAGGTAGTGGTTATGGATTTTTAACCGGGATTAGGTTGTAATTCCTTTACCATTAGTTGATTCGAGGTTTGAGTGTGGTGCACATATTAGCCCGTGGTTTTTCCCATTTGGAGGATTTCCACGTAAATCTCAAGTGTCTTTACTATTTCCGCACCTTTTACACTTGTGATATTATTGTAACTAGCTAGGGGCATTTTTTTCAACTTGACATTGATTAATATTATACATACCACAATATTGTTTAAAATCTATTCACCCCCCCCTATAGATTAATATTATACATACCATAATATTTGTTTCACTATTGAAATACCTAGCAATCTTGTTATGGTAAATCGCCACTTTCTCAGCTATCCGGTCTGGCTTCTCCTCAAGGAGATCTAGTTTAGCTCGGAGCTTGGTCTCATTGCCTTCATGTTCGAAGAGTTGTACCCTGAAGGAGGTCAGTTTATGCTTGATGGAAGGACTGCTTCAACCCCGAAGGCTAAAGAGTTGGGTGTCTCTTTGGTAGCTGTCCTCTTTGTAGTCCGATATGCCCAGAGTACTTCCGGAAGTTCCTCAGCCCATTTGCCTTTCTTTGGTTGTAATTTCTTTTTAACAGCTTTTTGATGGCCTTGTTGGTGGATTCAACTAGCCCATTTGTTTGAGGGTAGGCTACTGAAGCGAACCTGAGGTCAATTCCCAAGCCTTCTCAAAAATCTTTGAATCGGGCATTGTCAAACTGCTTACCTAGGTCGAATATAATGATGAGAGGGATCTCGAATCTACAAACCACGTTAGTTTTAATAAACCTTGTCTTATTTTCCTTCAAGATTTAGGAGAGTGTTCCGGCCTCGACCTATCTTGTAAAGTAGTCGATTACCACGATAGCATGCTTTGCTTGCCCAAACTAGTGGGATCGGTCCAATCAGGTCGACCCCCCCATATGGCAAAAGGGTAGGATGAACTGAGAGATGATAGCCGCTCTGGTGTGAGATGACTCAAGTTCGAGGTCCTCTGGCATGGTTCAGAAGATTGTACAAAGCTTTTCATATCCTGGTGAATAGTTGTAAAGTAGTATCCCATACGGAGCACCAGGTATGCTAAAGTTTCCCCGCCAATGTGGTTCCCACAGTCCTTAGAGTGAACCGCTCTCAAAGCCCATTTGGCAACATTAGGGTGCAAACACCGATACAGAGAAAGGGACCTGCCTCTCCTATAAAGGTATCCATTCACCAAGCAGTATCGGACAGAGAGCCTCTTGACTTTTTAGGCTTGTCGGGCTTTTCGGGAAGCTTTCCATCCTGAAGGTAAGCAACTATTGGATCCATCCAGCAAGATTGACGATCCAGAGGGCAAATTTCCTTTCCTATTGTTATGCTCGGTTGAGAGATCACTTGGAGGGGAACTCCCCATGTTAAGGCTTGGCCACCATTCACAGCTATCTTAGCTAGGACATCTGCTTGATGGTTCTATTGCCAAGGTACCTGCTCGATCTTAAATCCCTTAAATTTATTCTTAAATAGCTGAGCTAGCTTCAGGTAGGCAACCATGTTGTCCCGTTTTACCTGATAGATCCCGAAAACATGATGACTACAAGTAATTAGTCACTCCTGACCTGTATGTAATTTCCCCCCAGCTCGATAGCTGTATTTATCCTGGCAAAGAGGGTTTCATGCTCCGCCTCATTGTTGGTAGCCTTAAACTCGAATCTTAAGCAGTGACAGCATTCAGTCTCCTTTGGGTCCACCAGTATTATGCCAGCTCCTCCCTCAGCTTGCCCAGACACTCTATCTGAGTAGAGGGTTTAAGACTTGCAACCTTTCAGCCAGCTGTTGACCTTTGAAATCTTCTCAGGAGCAAGACTCGTTGTTGTGGAGGTCGATTGGCTTGGGATTGCTGAGAATTCAGCCACAAATCACTGAGCTTTGATTGCGGTTCTGGGTTTGTACTTCAAATCAAATTGAGTGAGCTCTAGGGCCCTTAAAACTAACCTTTCGGTCACATCCGACCTCTTTAAAAATTGGCGGAGAGGCTGGTCTATCACCACTGCTATTGAGTGAGCTTGAATGTAGGGACGGAGCTTCCTCACCAAGGTGACCAGAGCATAAGTGAGCTTCTCCAGGAGATTATAATTTTTCTTTGGCATGGTTATAGCATGACTAACGTAGTAGATAGGTCGTTTGACCCTGTCTCCACTTTCCTTAACCAAAGCTCCACTTATTGCGATCTCTGAAACAGCCAAGTAGCTTTGGAACTCCTCCTCAGGAGTTGGCTTGACTAGTAGTGGAGAGCTCACCAAGTATCTCTTCAGAGCTTGAAAATCTTGCTCGCTCTTCTGATCCCACTTCATGTTCCTCCCCTGTTTGATAGCCTTGAAGAAAGGGAGGCACTTATCGGTGGATGGGGAAATGAATCTGTTGAGCGTTTCTACCTGGCAGGTCAAGACTTGAACCTGCTTCAATGATGTAGGGGATTCTAGGTCCAAGATAGCTTTGATATTTTCTAGGATGGACTCTATGCTTCTCTCATGAACCGTGAAGCCTAGAAACTTCCCCGCAGTTACCCCGAAAGCGCATTTGGATATGTTCAATCGCATATAGTTTTCCATTATGATGAGAAAAGTTTTGCGATGGTCGTCCTTGTGTTCTTTTGCGGTTGGTGATTTTATGATCATGTCATCGATGTACACCTCCATCAACCTCCCAAATTCGAGCCTGAACAGTCGGTTAACTAGCCACTGGTATGTAGCCCCCACATTCTTAAGTCTAAACGGCATCACCTTATAACAATATAGACCCTGTCTGGTAATGAAACTGGTCTTATCCTTATCTGCTGGATGCATCTTGATTTGGTTGTACCTCGATAACGCCTCCATAAAGCTCATATGCTTGTTCCCGAATGTGGCATCAGTAAACTGATCGATCTTTGGTAGAGAAAAATTGTCTTTTGGACATGCGTGGTTGAGGTCGATGTAGTCGATGCACATACGCCACTTCCCATTCGCCTTTGTGACCATGACCACGTTGGCGATCCATTCAAGGTAGCGTGCCTCTCTGATGAAACCGACTCTGATCAATTTGTCCACTTCCTCCTGGACTGCTGCATTTCTTTCAATATTAAAGTGACGACGCTTCTGATTGACAGGCTTGAAGGTTGGTTCTACTACTAATCGATGAGTGGCCGATAATACAGGAATATCGGGCATCTCGTCAAGACTCAAGACGAAGATGTCAATGAATTCTCAGAGAAACCTGATCAAGCCTTCCTTCACTATCGGCTCGAGCGCAGCTCCGACCTTGACAACCTTAGAGGGATCATCTTTCCTGATGGGTATCTCTTCTAGCTTATCCACAAGATGCTTGCTGGCCCATTCCCTGTTTTGTTCCTCCTCATCCATTGCTAAGGTGAAATATTCAGGATGATTGGAGGGCTCCGGGTCTTCCAAGGTTATCTCGGGAGCTTCCGTATCCTGGATCGTTACAACTTGTACAAACTGCTTTGCTAAAGCAATTGGATTGGCAGACATTGCATAGCACTTCATGGCTGCTTGTTGGTCACCACACACCTCCCCTACCTTTTCCCCTACTGGAAACTTTAGGACGTGGTAGATGGACATGACTCCTTTCAAGGAAGATAAGAATGGTCTTCCTAGTATCGAGTTATAGGTTGATGGGGTATCAACCACAACCAAGTCTGTCATAACGTTTAGTTGAGGAGGTGCAGTTCCAGTGATCACAGAAAGGATCTTTGATCTCACTGGAATGATTGAGTCCCCAGTTAATCCATACAATGGGGTTGTGCAGCTATTGTAACACCATTGTTTCAAATTCAGCTTCTCCAAGGTATCTTTAAAGAGGATGTCGACGTTGCTGCCTGTGTCGATGAGCACGTGGTAAACCATATAATTAGCAATCGGTACCATGATCATCATGAGATCATCATGGGGCTGTACGGTGTTGTAGACATCTTCCTCAGTGAAAATAATCTGCGTTGACTTGGAAGGGCGAACCAAGCTCTGGTCGACCTTGAAAATACCTCAGCCTTCATCTACACGAAAAACATGCATATTTGTAGGGTATACAAAAGGAACAAAAGAATATTATTTTTATAGTCCTTCAGATCGTAAAGTATTTGTTTCGACAAATGCTAAATTTTTGGAAAAAGACTATATGAAAAATTTTGTGCCTAAAAGTAGAATTATCCTGAATGAGCTTTTAAGAGATACAATTCCACAAAAGGTTTCGCAACCAAGCCCAATTGTAAGTTCCGTACCAACAAAAGATCAACAATCTACCATACCTCATCATAGTGGGAGAGTTGTTAGACAACCAGAGAGATACATCGGTCTAGGAGAATCTGTAGAGAATCTTTCGGATGACGATGACCCCTATACGTACAAGGAAGCAATGGAATATGTTGATTGTCGCCATTGGAAAAAGGCAATGCAATCCAAAAATTGAATCTATGTTCAAAAACAAAGTCTGGTCTCTTGTAGACTTGCCTAAAGGGATAAAACCCATTGGGTGAAAATGGGTATACAAGAGGAAAAGAGGAATGGATGGAAATGTGTAAACCTTTAAAGCTAGATTGGTAGCTAAAGGTTATACACAGAAGGAAGGAATCGATTTTGAAGAAACCTTCTCTCTTGTGGCCAAGATTAAATCCATTAGGATACTCTTATCCATTGCGGCATCTCTAGACCTAGAGATTTGGCAAATGGACGTCAAGACAGCTTTCCTTAATGTAAGTCTTGACAAAAGCATCTATATGATGCAACCATAAGGATTCATTGAAAAGGGCCAAGAGGAAAAGGGTATGCAAGTTGCAAATATCCATATATGGATTGAAGCAAGCATCCAGATCCTGGAACATAAGGTTCGATCAAGCCATAAAAAGTTTTGGATTTATTCAAAACCTTGATGAACCTTGTGTATAAAAAAGGATTAAAGGCGACAAGTTGGTTTTCCTAGTTTTTTACGTTGATGATATACTACTCATCGAAAACGATGTTGGTGTATTGACATCAAGAAAAGAATGGTTAGCAAAACAATTTGATATGAAGGACTTAGGAGAAGCAAGTTATATTCTTGGTATCCAAATCATAAGGGATAGAAAGAATAGAATGATTGCATTATCCTAGGCTTCATACATAGATAAAATCTTGTCTAGGTTTTCCATGCTAGATTCCAAGAAAGGTATGTTACCTTTCATACATAGGATCAAACTTTCTAAGGAACAAGTTCCTAAGAATGAGCATGAAGTGCAATTCAAGAGTAGGGTTCAATATGCATTGGCAGTTGGAAGTCTCATGTATGCTATGCTCTGTACAAGACCATATATTTGTTTTGATGTGGGCATAGTTAGCAGGTTTCAATCAAAGGCAGGTCCTGCTCACTGAATGGCAGTCAATCATATTTTCAAGTATCTAAGGAGAACGTGAGATTATATGCTTGTAAACTCTAGAGGGGATTTAATTCCCGTTGGGTATACTCATTCTGATTTTTATTTAGATTGTGACTCCAAGAGATCAACATCATGATCTGTGTTTACTATAGGAGGAGGGGCAATCATATGGAGGAGTATTAAGAAATCTTGTATTGTCGATTCCACCATGGAAGCCGAGTATGTTGCCGCATGCGAGGCTGCAAATGAGGCTGTCTGGCTTCGCCAATTCTTGATTGACTTTGAAGTGGTTCCTGATGTGAATAAGCAGATCACTATCTATTGTGACAATAGTAAAGCAGTGGCTAATTCGAGAGAACCAAGAAGTCATAAGAGAGGGAAACACATTGAAAGAAAGTATTACCTTCTAAGGGAAATTGTGTATAGAGGTGATATGATGATTACCAAGATCGCGTCAGCAGAAAATCTAGAGGATCCTTTTACAAAGGCTCTTCCATAAAAGAGTTTTGATGGGCATCTAGAGAACATGAGGATGAGAGATATGACACATTTGCTATAAAGCAAGTGGGAGATTGTTAGGATTATGCTTGATAGCAAGAGCATAATAATGTGTTTGACAATCTTTCATATTAATAAAGTGATTTCTATTTTAACAAATCTTATAGCATTTATAGTTTAATTATTATAATTGTCAAAAGTAAATAATCATAAGGTCAAAAGACTATGAGAAAATAATAATTTTTCATACATCTAGATATGTATGAGGTAGACACAATTATTTAATTAGTCTTGAAAAACATTCACAACTTAAGATAAAAGGTTGGGCGCCTTTATCTTGTCAAAGTTGTAGATTCTTTTGCTAGCATTTGAGTGGGATCAAATGTGTTATGATCACTCTAAAATAATCAAAGTGTGATGTCTTTGGGCAAAACAATCTAGGGCAATGAGTGCATTGAATATGATCAAAATGAAATACTTTATCTAGAACCGTCAATGGACAAAAGTTTTCATTTAAAGACAATCAGAGAGTCTATCTCAATCCAAAGATAAATGATGGACTTATGGTTGCAAGTGTTATCATTTGAGCTATCAATGAGTACGATTATATAACATAGTCTATCCTCGATAGTTTGGTGGTATTCATTTGTTAATCGACAGAGGACTTCATTTATTGTTAAGGAAATCGTGGCTCCATTTATTGAATGAGAGTAGAATACCATCATATGGATGTTTTAAAGTATTGGATATTAAATCTTAACGTTAAGTTTTTAATAGTGTCTATTGAAACATGGCTTCTAGACAAGTCAAATATCCAAGTTCAAAATGTGGTCATATGAGTAAATATGGTAACTTGGAGAGCTACATGCGGTCTATGAGCTCTTGGTGATATTGGTATTCTTCACGAGGATACATTTTCTCCAATATGGTTGTCTAGGGTATGAATGAGTAACATCAACTTATTCTATCTTTATTTAAGAGTTCAAATTTAGTTCTTTAGTGGAATGAACTAAAATTTAATAGATTTGACATAAGTGAATCATTTGTTGATTGTGATTGGGTTGTGTCTATTGGAGCTTAAATTTAGATAGCCCGACAAGATCCCCAATCCACACGAACTTGCATGGATCATTTGATATATTCTACCGGACCAATTTAGGGGTCAATCTAGAATTGTATTAAGGCATGTGAACTTGTTTCTTTTTGTAAGAATGGGCCTAGTTCACATTTGGACTTTTTTATTAAGGTCCAATGGATATAATAATATAAGAAAAATAATATATGGCCTATATACATGTGTTGGGCGGCAAGGCTATGAAGAATAGCTTAAATTATATTATTTTTATTTTATTATTTAATTAAAAGTCAAAAAAAAAAATCTAATAAGAGTTGGTCTCCTAAAATTATACTATTTTTGGTAGTATAATTAATATTAAAGACTATATTTGATAAGTAGATAAATAAAAGGAATTATTTATCTAATCAAATTAGGAAGTCTTTAATATGGTTACAACTACACTATTGAGTTGGATTAGGAGTCTTGGTGTAGGATAGAATTCATTTAGAAAAGGATTCTTAACCACCAAGTAAATTTACCCAAGGAAAGGATTCTTAACTACCAAGTAAATCCTTCTTAGGAAAGGATTTGTGATCCTAATATATATCCAATGAAATTTCGGCCAGCCCATATATATATATATCCATATAAAATATAGGATAGAATACCTTTTATATAAGGATTCTTAACTACCAAATAAATCCACCTGAGGAAAGGATTCTTTTCAACCAAGTAAATCTTTTTTAGGACAGGATTTATGATCATATATATATACGTATGTTAATTTTGGCCAGCCTAAGTTTTTATATGAGATGAATTTCGGCCATGATAAGCAATTTTCAAGAAGAGAATTTGGCCTAGCAAGAGAAAATTTTGAGGGAGAAAATTTTGTTTTTTACTCTTGACAAAATTCGACCAACTCACAAAGATCGTGTGAATTCGGCCAAGAAGTGAAAAAGGGGAACGTTTTTGTTTTTGATAGTATCCTTAGCATCAAAATGGTTCTGTGTCCAACATCGAATCTAGGTTCACGCGAGTTTCAATTAAATTGATTGATAATTCAAAAGTGACCGGACGTTCTTGGTTTTTTTCTTGGAGGATTATTGTGACTAACAAAGAAGAAGATTTTATTTGTTTCCATCCTCAGGTATACAATTTAAAGAAAGAGAGCCCACACTACAAGGTGATTCACGTTCGTGATTGGATTGGAAGATCTTGGGGATTCAATTCGACGCTAGTTCAATCGTCACGAAAAAAAAATACGATACTTTTTATATACATCAATTAATCTAGGATTAAGGTTCTTGTTATTAAAAGGGAAAATTTTTATTTATACGCAAACCCTAATTTTCATTTTTATCACGCTTCCGTTGCGTTTTTGAACCATTTTTTTCACTTCAAAATTCCCAGTTGTTCGCAAGTCCAGACCCGCGCATTGACCTGATGTCTTCTTTCACTTCAATGTGTGCAGGTAGTGACCAGCGCATGACCATCGCATCTGACCTTTATACTTCATCAGATTTTTGACCTATTTCCACACAAAACCACATCTTTTATCCAATAATTCGGAATGTATCTAATCACCTACACAAATAAAGAGCCATAAGGGACGTAAAAACACCTGAAAACGAGACAAAGGTTAAGGAAATGATGGCCAAAATATATAACAATTTTGACACGATCAATTACCCCCAAACCAAACCTTTGCTTGTCTTCGAGAAAACTTAATACAAAACAAATACTCAAACAAAAATGACTAGACCTATGACTCAAAATCAAATAATTCAATAAGTCGCGTGTACAACTGATGATGAGATGTAAGGATGTGTGATAGATAGGAGTAAACATATGCTAGGCAATCTGAAACAGCTCAGAGGCACTTGAGGGAAATTCATACTACCATGAATCCCATGCCTAAGAGTACTCTCATATCAGGAGCCACTCACTCCCACACGTTGAGCATAATTCGTTTTGACTCTAAACCTCACTCGGTTTTGCTATTCTTTTTCCACTTAGGGTCATAAGTTAACGCTCATTCAAGGTATGCAATGATTGAGTTTATGCATAGAAATCTAATGCATTGCATACAATATACATTTAAAAACCGATAAGTGTATGTGAACTAGTCTAGGAAAGATTCACTATGCCATGAACGTGGAAGATCAAGCATCAACAAACATTCACAATCAAGACATATCATGGATCAAATAGGACTTTCCCTTTTGGTTGTAATGGGGCCATGGTGTTAAATGTGGTGAACAAAAAAGAATGGGAAAATTTTTATTTCATAGATCACCAATCATGCTTACATATATTCACACCCCCCATACAAAGCTCTAATACACATTTACACATTTTAGCAAGTAGGCATTTACAAATATACACATATTGTAATTCAAAATTGTACTCTACATTGTAAGTACTTAACATTACTTTCAAGACTCTTTTCTTTTTTCTCATTTCTTTGCCTTTTTTTTCTTTTCTTTTCATTTCTTTTCTTTTTGAACACTTGCACTTTACGTTTTTACAATCAAGCTCATAAGTGCAAATTTAGGCACTTTAACAGATCGAGTCGTTTCACACACAATTCATTGTTGCCTACATACATGCGCTCTTTACTTTAGAGCTTACACCTTTCAAACCACACAACACACACACCCCACATGATTGGAAATAAAGGGTAGGCTTGTGTTTGGCTCTGGTTATATGGTTCATTTTTGGTTCCAAATGAAAGGTACATGTTTGGCAGCAAAATTGGCTTTGAAGCACACATAAGGAATAAAGGAATGTGTTTAGGCATTTTAAGTAGTTAATTACACACATTTCCTAAAATCATTTCCATAATTAGTCTATCAAGGGAATGAATGCATCCAACAAGCAGTCCACTAAATGTATGAGATGTACGTCCTATGGCACGCGGCACTAATGACGAGAAAAGTGTTTAAAGAATAGAAAGAATTTAACACTTAATATGCTTTTTAATGGCTTGTGTTTGTGAACTCATGGGTTTCTCCTGAAAATACAATCACGGTTAAATGCTCAAGGCTAACCTAGAGGGGGGGGGGGTGAATAGGTTAGGCACCTTTTTCGACTCCCTTAGAAACAAACAAAAGTTTTTCCCTCTAGATTGCTTGTATCATAATATATATATATTAATTAAAGACAATTAGTCAATATATAAACACAAGTAAAGTGTGATACAAACAGATAATTGTAACACATACACAATCTATATTATAAAGAGGAAGTCAACATACATAAAAAGTTCTATCCACAATACAAATATTAGAGAGATAGGGATAGAGAAAAGTTTACACAAGATATAACGTGGTAAACCTCCGAAGAGGAAACATCCCCGGGCTAGCAGCCACCGGCAAACAAAATCCACTAGTAGATAAGACAAGTACAATCTCTCAAATGACCTCTTCACCTAGGAACTACCCTCATATCCTACTCTAGAAGTTGTCGCCCTATGCTCAACAATCCGAGGCTTCGCACCTCTTGTCAAGACTTGCTTGCTCACCTTATCCGGATCTTCACAACCCAAGGCAAGACTTCTTGCTAAACTATCCGAGTCTTCCCGACTCTAGTCAAGACTTCCTTGCTCACCTATCCGAGTTTTCCCAACTCTAGGCAAGACTTCTTGCTCGACTATCCAAGGCTTCACACCTCTAGCCAAGACTTCCTTGCTCGACAATCCGAGGCTTCACACCTCTTGCCAAGACTTCTTGCTCAACACTGTAGGTCTCACACCTATTGTCAAGACTTCCTTCTCACAAGGCATCTAGGTGATCATGAATGCAAAATGCAAACAAGCATGCAACATAGAATGCTATGATCAACACATCCTATGGAAAATACTAGACATGAGCATGAATGCACAAATCACATATAGTCTAGTTTATCATGCATGAGTAGTCAATCTAGATTATGTAAGATATGATCATCATTAATCACAAACTAGATTCATGCGTATATCTAAACTTGAATCACAAGATATGATCAACAAATCACAAGATCAAGTTTTAATCATAAAAACCTAAAACATGCTAAAATCATATGGCAATGTCAAATAGATCTAAGCATAAGTTCTAGAGCATATTCCTAATCATAGATTCAACAAATCACATGAATAGATCAAAAGAACATAAGCACAAGTATTATGTGAGAATTTCGGCCAAGAGAGCCTAATACATGTGATGAACTATTTTTCACAAAATCAATCAATCAAAGATCACAAAATAGTCCTAGAATCAAAGCTAGCACAATACAATCCCAAACATGTGATAACATAGGCAAAATCAAAACCTAACTCAACACGAATGATTTCAATTGAAATTCAACCTAGCTTTGAAAGTGTTCAAAACACTCACAATATACAAATATAAGTACAAGAAGAAAACCCAAGGCAATTGAGCAAGTTTTAAAAGAAAACTTAGAGAGAAAATCAATACCTTAGTTGATCTAGCTGCAGTCCCGTTTTTGTATGATTAGACACCAATAACAGCAGTAAAATTAACTCAAACCTTCGGAGAAAAGATTTAGGATGAATAGATGAACACTCTCAACTTCGAATCACTCAAATCGGAGTTCAAATGAAGAAGTTATGGTGTTTGGAATGTGAGAAAATTTAGAGAGAAAATTCTGCACACTTGATTTGAATTTCTTATTAGAATGAAATGTGATAGGGAAAGAGTTTATAAAGAAGTGGGAGACTTGGACATGTGAAATGACCAAGAGGGGAAATATGAAGCCAAGCAAGCTTGCTGCCCGAGATGTCACGTGGGCATCTCGGGGCAGCAAGCCTTTTGCCCCGAGATGGCCACACGCCATCTCGGGAAAGAAGTGTTTGCTTGCTTCTTTCTCCTTCGACCTTCCTTAGCGTTCTTCGACCGTTCTCTGGCCTCTGAACTCGGAATTCGAATCCGTTACGAATTACGAACCATAACTCTCACACGGACATGGACATATAAGATACACAACCCACAAAATAATAATTCTACTCGATATATGAAGACGAAGACAATATATGAAACATGAGTTGAAAGTGTAGTATCTTTTGACTTAGAACTTGAAATCAATAGTATAAGTAACCGAAATGACTGGAACTAAATCAAGAATGATTTAAGACTAAATACAAGTTCAATATCCATGTTATACAAACATATACACACACAAACACAATTCACACTAGAATGAAAACTACATAGAGATAGTTTCCAATCATGCATATTCCAAAACATGTTATTTCCAAACCAATGCATGAGCATTCATCTTAAAGTGTGTGAATGTGTTATACATGGTGCACAACGATGCAGGGACACATATGAATGAATTGTATGAATGTGCCTATAAAATTGCACAACGATGCAGGGACACAAATGTATGATATGTGTGTGTGTGCCTATAAAGGTGCACAACGATGCAGGGACACAAATGTATGATATGTGTGTGTGTGCCTAAGCCTTGTAAGAGAAGGATAAGGTCTTAGTATACCTTAGTAGAAACAAATTGCATCCTTTCTATTTGAAGACTTAGAACTTGCTTTGACTTGTTGTTTCTTCTTCCTTGAAGCTTGAATCATCATGAACCTAAACACCTAAGTCATTACAAGGTAAACATCATTTTGATATGGAATTAATGCCAACACAAACTAAACCCTAATATCTCCACTATTAGAATAAGGTGCAAGAGCACCGAATCCCCTCAAATCAAGCACAAAAAGGATGGGACTAGACCATGACAATGCAAATATAACCCACGAGTGACAAAGATTTGTTATACAAGCTCACAATGCATGTATAGACTTGCCAAAAGCACATGCTCAAGGCATCACACCCAAGCTAGTTAAAGCTCGAAATTTTGGCCAATGCGACAAAATTGAAAATTTTGGACCATAAATGACAAATAAAAGACTCATGTAGCAAAAATGACAAATAAAACACTCAAGACGACTCAACAAGTTGTTTACAGCCACAAACCCAAACCCAACATTGTCCTCAATGTTGAAGACTAGAGAGTTTGGCCTAGCGGAGCGCACCTAGCATGACTCAAAACAAAAAGACTCAAAATGACTCATACATAAAATAAGGCAATTCAATACAATATTGACCTTTAAGCACAAACCAACATCAAGCATTAACATTCAAAATTGATGGCATGGGGATGAAATAACCCCTAAACCAATTTTTCACTATATGCTCAACCCGGTACAAGTGTATAAATATGTACCACCCCCCAAACCAAATGGGGCAATATATGAAAATTAAGCACCTGTACACTCACATATATCCAAAGGAGCCTTCGGCTCATCATTCCATCAAAATTGATAAATCAATAAATTCCTCAATCAACTCAAAAATGTATTCAATATGTGAAAATATTTTATCCACACATCGAAAGAAAAATCAATCAAATCAAATCAAAATTATCATCATCTAAATAGTCTTCCACACACTCATCCTAACATTTTTTTTCATGAAAGCTAGTAAAATTAAAAGACAAAAATAATGCAGAAATTTTAAAAGTGATTATAAGAAAGTCAAACTGAAATGTGTTGCCTCCTTGAAAGCTTTTCCTATTCAGGCAAGGCTCTCACCCTTTTTATGAGCAATGAGCACTCTTGGCCTACTTGTCCCTCCCCGGACACATAGGTTGTTGTTGTTTCCTACCAAGAGACAAAGAACCTTACTTGAAGCACCAGCTGCAAAAATCCACTTCCTCAAGAAGCTATAGAAAATCTACACACTCATAAAGCTCATTAGAAAGTTCAGGCAAATAAGATTCATACAATATATGTAGTTGCCAACCCAAACTTGCAACACTACTTTTTATCGAAAACAAACAAAACAAATCAAAGAAAAAAAATATGATGCACAAAATAAGTATTCCACATTATGTACTTGTGTTAGGGTGTCATTAACTAAAGGAGGCTTCACTAAGTTTGGAAATTGAATCTTTTTTCACAACCCAAACAAGTTGAGTTAATCTTTCTTTTTCCTTGGCATTGCATCTAACTTGGTCAACCAAGTCTTTCATTACCCAAATTTTCTTGATCCTAGGTGGTTTCTTCATATTCCTAGGCTTCTCAATCCATATCTTCCTAACATCCCTACAATTCTCTCTATGTTTACAATCTCCTCGTGTGCTTTGACTTGCATATGCATGGCCTAAAGGTCTGGTGTGTCCTAACTTAGGGCAATGGTGGAACACAGTTATAGGGTTAGGAATGATACCTTTATGGTGGGTCTTTCTTGGAAGTGGAATTGGAGGATGCTTTTTTTCTTTTTAGCCTTCCTTCTCCTTGCTTTGCTAGGATTTGGCTTGTTGATATTGGCACTTGGATTTTCTTGACTCATGGCAATCTTTTCTTTGTTTGGAAGTTGGACCACTTTCTTTATTGCATCAATTTCTTACTTAGCTTGTGAAAGCTCCGCAAGGTGGTCAATTTCCATCTTCTTCATTATTCCTAGGCCTTGTCTCTTGTCTCAACTTCGGCATGGATTAGCCTTATCCTCTTGTCAAAGTCCTCTTTGATCTCCTCTAATTCCTTCAAGGGTGTAATATTGTCAGCTTCAAGGTTCTTCAATTTCCTTTCTACCTCTTTGTTCTTATCAAAAATGTCTTCAATCTTCTTCTGGATGGTTCCATTCTCTACGTTGACCGATTTAATCACGAATGTGAGCTTCTTGTTTTCTTCCTCAAGATTATAAATTTTCACTCTTTCTAATTTGAAGGCCTCCTCCTTTTTGCTAACTTCATATTTTACTTTTTCGAGGGCATCATCTTTAGTTCAAAATCTCTCGTCATCTTTATTGATAGCCTCGCTAGATCTTCCAAAGCCTTCAAAATAGATTTCTTGTCCATTTCTAGTCTCTCAATTTGTTCTTCCAAATCTTTGGTCTTGTCAGAGACTGCTCTATTCCTCTTCTTGAGTAAACTATTTTCTTCTCTTAGTGATTTCACCTCAAGTATGAGCTTCTTGTTTAGCTCTTGGAGATTTTCGATCTTGGACATTACTGAGGCTTCTTTGCCTTCAAGTTCCTTCTTCATGAGATGCAACTTTTTCTCAAAGTCTTCCCTCATTTCTTCCTTTTGTTGGGAAGTTTCATCTATCTTCTCTTGAAATGCATTATTCCCCTTTGTCAACCACTCCATGTACGACATCAACTCTTTAACCATTCTCATTAACTCCTCATTCATCTATATCATCTTGTTCGCTCCTCCTCAAGGTTCCTATGTTGTTTTTCCACCCTTGCTAGGTATCATACATATTTGTATCCTTGATTTTGTTGTTGAGATGCTTTGAGCTCTTCACCTAACCGATTGGTAGATTCCACAGAATTCTATGTTGGAACCCCGTTCACCGGTCATGCAGTGGAACTAGGTTTTAAAATTTTTATACAGATCATAACTGTATCTGTGACCAGTGAACTTTGGATCGTAATTATTTTTCGGAACTAATATATACAATATGTAAACACAGGAAATTGTAATCGATATAATCAGAAGAAGAAAATCTTACCAACGTTTGGAGGCTCCTTCACTTTTCGATATGCTACTGTCTGAACCACATGATCTTCCTCGCTATCTCTAGAGACTGGTAAACGCGTGTGGGCGCGTCACGGTCACAGGAACTTGAATGGAGGGTGTAGAGAAAATTGAAGAAACTCTTTCTTCTATGTGTTTCAAAAACACACAAAACATGAAACAATATATATATATATCTATATCTTGCTATGTTTTTCACGAATATATATCTAATATCTTCGCACTGTTCTCGCTTTTTTCAAATATTTATATATTTTTCTGCTTGCTTTATATATCTATATATCTATATTCACGCTACTTGCTTCACCAAATACATATATATATTTATAAATTAAGTATTTGCATCCGATGCAGATTCTTCTTATACTATTGTTTCATGTACACACCAGACGCTCGCATAGCGGTTGGCTGATCCAGAGCTTGGCAATGACCTCCGGATTTTCTTCCCTTTCTCAAGGCCTTTCATGTCGATTTTGCCGAAGGTGTCTCGAAGATTCGGGCTATCCCTCAGAGGAGCGGAGCCTCATAACTTCTGCAAAACAAAAAACATTTAACCGTTGATTTGATTAACTGGGTTTGGGTTACTTCCCACAGATGGTGCCAGAAAGTGGTAATGAAAAATTTACTCAAGGTGAGAAATTCCATTTAACACCCTCGAGATCACTGCCATAGAGGTGGTGTCTGAGGTTGGTACCTTTGATACCTAACTTGTTCGAACAAAGGTGGGTGTTTGAATGTGAATATAATAAGAACGGGAATATAGCTTTTTATTATAGATCAGGTATTTCATATGAAAATTTCTCAAATACAATCTCATAAATACTCTCAATCTCGTTGGGGTATAGTAGGGGGGCAACCTCCCACCTGTCGAAAAGCAGAATACAACAGCGGCCATGTTCTTATTACATAATTTAGGCCAAGAATCGACTCTCAATCTAGCTGTCCCCTCTCCCTTAGTCATAGTCCAAATAGGTTAAATTTATGATTCTCCCACTGATTCTCTCAATCCAATCCCTCATTATCGGGAGGGATATTTTATTTTTAATGTTTTTGACTTTGATCTTGTTAATAGTGAATTTTGGCTAGGGGTCAAAGAGAAATTTTCCTCCCATAATCGACAATCATGAAGCCCGAAAAGACAGTAAAGCCACCCCGCAAAAGTAGGGAAGGTCAGCTCAGCTTCAAAACTACCAGAAAACAAGCCAGGTGCGACCAGTGTGAACCTCTCACAAGAGTACTGGAACCCAGGCTTCTCCAAGCATCTGTTGAAGAACCTCGGCTCTGAGGTCGAGCTCCACAACCACACCGTGAATGCCAGTTGAAGTCTCTAAGCTCAAGATACATTCGAGAAAGCCCGTCAACCTCTCCAGAAGCCCGCTTTCATTGCTGGACATAAAGGAAGAATCATGCCTAAATCTACACTACCCCAGCTACCTCCCAGAAAGGTCTACAAGAGCACCTCAAGCCCCCAAGGGTCAGGGAAATCCATCTTAAGCTTCTAAGAATAGAGTCGGAGTAAGGATCTACCTCGCACTACGGGGCAACAGGTAGCTGGTAGGGTGACCTCCATGAAAATTCATGACACGAGTGCACACAGGATCATCTCCACGTAATATTTACATGCTCGTCAAGAGTTTGATTCAAAAAAGGGAACAAACTTATCTCCGTCAACGATATCATCAAATCCAGTAACAATTCAAATTGAAATGATGAATCCCACCCGACAAGGAGAGAACGGATTCATAGGATCACAGTGAAAACCTACTTGGACGATATAAATATGTGAGGCCAATCATGGTAGAGATATACGAAAAACACAAAAAAACCTACATAGACTGAGATTTAGATAGAAAAAGATAGATAGCAACAGAGAGAAGAGAGAAAGAAAATAAGAGGGGAAGACCTAAATTCTGTATTCAGAACACGGCCACCTTCATTTCCACTATTCGACCGGCACGGATTTGCCACCACCCTATATCTTAGAGAGACTGTGTGCACACGAGAGAGTGATTTGTATTTTAAAGCAATCTATCAATAATAAAAGCTCTCATTTACTGTTATTACGATCCAGTCTCTGGTCTATCTTTTAATAGGTCGGGAACCAATGGTACTGACCCCGGCCATCACTTTCATGGTAGTGGTCTTGAGGGTGTTAATAGGAATTTCTCATTCCGGGTAAATTTCCTGTCAACATTTTCTGGCACCGTCTATGGAAAACCTTTCACACCACCATCTTTTTACATTCGAAAAGTTTGTTATTTTATAATAATCATGAGGCTCTGCTCCTCACAAGGGCAGCAGGGCACCTCGGGACAAGCTTCTGCTACATCGACAAGAAAGGTCTCGAGAAAAAGGAGAAAATTTTAGCTCCATAGCCAGGTTCCAACCCAGCCAGCCACTGTGCGGGCTCTGGATCCCCCTCTGGGAAGTCAGGTCTAGCTTGACCGACAAGCTGCGGCCTTCATAGAAAACGTCCGCTTTCGACTACTCCCTGGGGGTATCACTATCCAACAAGTGGGTCTCTGCAATCAGGAGTCAAGCAGGCCTGGGGCCAGGCAACCCACCTTCGATCGCCTGGGACCTGCCCCTCGGGAATCAACTTGTAATATAGCGGGGCTCCTAAGCTCGATCCGGGACAGGCTAGGGCCTATGCCCCAAGTTTTCGAAGCGCTGTCACGTTATCTACCAAGACAAGTTAAATCCATGGCAGATGTCCTTCCTCGGGAATTGGGAGAGCTTCTCCATCCTACTACTACAAGGCGAGAAGCCCGGGGTAGAGAAGAAGAAAGTCAGCAAAGCCCCCGAGCAGCCCCCCTAGTAGAAGGAACCTGGTAGAGGTCGCCAGTTCGTTAGAGGGATTTGATGGTGAGGAATCTGAGATCAACTCAAGGAAATCTGAAAGCAAGCGTCTTAGGGACCAAATGGTAGAGCTTCAGAAAGAGGTCCAATTGATGAAGAAGGGAAAGTACAAGAAGGAAAAGAAAGATCCTCTAAGTGAAATGAATGCTCCTTTCACCATGAGGATCCGGGAGGTAGAGCTCCCGTCTAAGTTCAAAATGCCAGCAGACAGATTCTCTGAGACTGAAGATCCCCTGAGCCACCTAGAGAGCTTTGTTCAATAGATGGAGGTCCAGAACACAACCAAGGCCGCTATGTGTCGAATGTTCTCTACTACACTCACGGATTATGCTAAAACCTGGTTTTGGAAACTACCCGCTGGAAGCGTGCATTCCTTCACCAAGTTATCAACTGATTTCTGCTCACAATTACAGGGAGTTAAGCCCCGACTGAAGGACTTGATCCATCTATAAAACGTGATCCCGGAGAGAGGAGAAACCCTCCAGGCTTACATCGAGCATTTCCATAAGGAAGTCATCCAGATGGGGGTCTTCACCGAGAAGGAAACACTCGCCAACTTCAGAAAGAACCTGTGGGCGGGAATGCTTTTCCAGTCATTCGCTAAGAGACCTCCATAAACTTACCAGGAAGCCTATGATCAGGCTATAGAGCAGATTGAGGTCGACGAATAACTTAAGGTCAATATGGAGCATAACGACATGAGAGCCGTAAAGCGATAAAAGAAGGAAGCTCCCAGACCTAAAAAAGCTCAGAATAGCCAGAACAAACCCCCTAATAAATCAACATACGGCTTCCCCCTCCTTCAACCCAAGATGAAAAGGTATCCAGATAAACGAGCTCTTCCTCCAGCTTTACCACCTCCCAAGACAGTAGCCACTATAGCTCACGATGAGAGAGGGTATGACCATTACACTCTCTTAAATGCTTCTCGAGAAACAGTCTACCTCGCCATTCGGGACAACGGTTTGTTACAGAAGCCCGCTCCCTTGAAAGTCCTTATTGATAAGAGAAATCGTTATAAATATTGAGACTTTCACGAAGACGTAGGGTACAACATTTCAGAATGCTACAACATTCGGAACCAGATTGAGGCTTTGATAAGGGGAGGATGCTTAATAGAATTCTTACAACAAGTCAGAGAGAACATTCAGACTGGAAAGGAGGTGCAAGCCGAGATCCGAGAATATGCTGAAAAAAGGAAGGGAGAGCAGGCAGACCTGATGCAACAGATTCAGATAATACATACTATCAGCGGGGGACCCACTCTGGTCGGCACCTCCAACAGTTCAAGGAAAAACCATACGAGGAAGGTCCCTCGTACAGACTTGAGGCAGGATGTCTTCAAGGTCTACCAGAGACTGACTAATCCCTCCCAGTTGCCACAGATCATCTTCACCGATGCAGATGTCTATAACACCGTGCAGCCTCATGATGACCCCATGGTCATCACGGTACGAATTGCCAACTTCATGGTGCACCGCGTGCTCGTCAACACAGATAGCAGCATCGACGTCCTGTTTAAAGATACCTTGGAAAAGCTAAACTTGAAGCAGTGGTGCTACAATAGTTGCAATTCACCATTATATGGGTTCACTGGGGACTTCATCACACCCGTAGGATCAAAAGTCCTACCAGTGATCAATGGAGCCGCACCTCTCCTGCAAAACATCATGACCGACTTCGTAATGGTGGATACCCCATCGGCCTACAATTCAATATTAGGGAGGCTATTTCTATCATCCTTGAAAGGGGTCATTTCTATTTACCATAATGTTCTGAAGTTCCCGGTAGGAGACAATGTGGGGGAAGTCCTAGGTGATCAGCAAGCAGCTAGGAAATGCTATGCAGTGTCAGCCAACTCAGCAGCTCTAGCTAAACAACTCGCCCAAGTGAAGACAATCCAAGGTAGGATAACTCCTGCACTAAACTTGGAAGATGTGGGTCCCACCGATTGCCCAGAAGAAGGCCTCTAGGTGCCCAACATGGAAGAACAGAGTAGAGAATGGGCCAGCGGCCATCCAGTGGATAAGTTAGAAGAGATTCATGTCCGAATAAGTGATTCCTTGAAGGTCGTCAAGATCGGAGCTACCCTTGAGCCAGGAATGAAAGAAGGTTTGATTAGGCTCCTCATAGAGTTCAACGACATATTTGCTTGGAGTCATGCTGAGATGCCGGGGATCCCAATGACACTAGCTGCACATCGACTGGTCGTGGATCCGACCTTCAATCCCATCAACAAGATAAGGTGCCACTTCAACACTGAATGAAATATGGAGGTTCAAGAAGATCAGGATAAACTAACCCAAACATGCTTCATTCGAGAAGCCCGTTACCCCGAATGGATCGCCAACGTGGTCATGGTCACGAAGGCAAATGGGAAGTGGTGCATTTGTGTAGACTAAACCGATCTCAACCAGGCATGCCCGAAGGACAGTTTCCCTCTGCTAAAAATTGATCAGCTGGTCGATTCCATATCCGGGAACAAGCTTCTGAGCTTCATGGATGTATTTTCCGGCTACAATCAGATCATGATGCATCCCGCTGACCAAGAAAAAGACCAGCTTCATCACCGCGCAAGGCCTATACTACTACAATGTGATGCCTTTCAAGCTCAAGAACACTGGAGTTACTTACCAGCCGTTAGTCAATCAGTTGTTCAAGCCCGAAATCGGAAGGTCGATGGAAGTGTACATTGACGACATGATCACCAAATCTTCAACCTATGGAGGCCACCTGGACGACCTTCGTAGGACCTTCATAATCCTTAGGCAAAATCAAATGAGGTTGAACCCTTCCAAGTGCGCCTTTGGGGTAACTGCGGGGAAGTTTCTGGGCTTCACGGTCGATGAGAGAGGCATAGAGGCTAACCCGGAAAAAATCATGGCTATCCTGGATCTAGAATCTCCCACATCTCTTAAACAGGTTCAAGCCTTGACCGGACAGGTAGCAGCGCTCAAAAGGTTCATCTCTCGGTCCACCGATAAGTGCCTACCATTCTTCAAAGCTATCAAGCAGGGAAGAAACATGAAGTGGGATCAGGAGAGCGAACAAGCTTTCCAAGCTTTGAAAAGATACCTAACAAGCCCTCCACTGTTGGTCAAGCCAAATCCTGGAGAAGAGCTTCAAATATACTTGGCTGTTTCAGAAATCGTCGTGAGTGGGGCCTTGGTCAAGGAATACAGGGATAGGATCCAGCGACCTCTCTACTATGTGAGTCACGCTCTAACCAAGCCCGAAAAGAACTATAATTTTTTGGAGAAGCTTGCTTACGCCTTGGTAACCTCGGTAAGGAAACTTCGTCCTTACTTTTATGCTCATTCAATAGCAGTGGTGACGGACCAACCCCTCCGTCAATTCTTACAAAGGCCGGATGTTTCTGGAAGGCTGGTTCTGTGGGCCCTAGAGCTTACCTAGTTTGATTTAAAATATAAGACTAGAACCGCGATAAAAGCTCAGACACTGGCAGACTTTGTAGTCGAGCTCTCAGTACCTTCAGATCAGGCAACCCCCTACGATAACAGATGTAACCCTTGAGAGGACTCTAGAGTCTGACAACTTGCCGGAAGGCTGCGAGTCATGGACTCTCTACACTGTTGGAGCATCCGGGCAATCTGGAGGAGGAGCGGGCATAGTTCCTATCGACCCGAAAGGAACTGAGTGCTGCCATTGTTTCTGGTTTGAATTTAAAGCCACAAACAATGAGGCAGAGTATGAAGCTCTGCTAGCGGGAATAAAGGCAGCCATAGAACTCGGGATTGATTACCTGAATATTAAAAGTGACTCTTCACTCGTGGTCAACCAAGTCTCAGGGGTATATAAGGCAAAGGGGGATAATATGGTCACGTACCTAAAATTGGTTCAGCAACTCAAAAGCATATTTAAGGGATTCAGAATTGAGCAGATACCTCGACAGCTAAATTATCGGGCTGACGTCTTTGCCAAGATAGCTGTATATGGTGGCCAGACCTTACCTCACAGAATCCCTCTTCAAATAATCCCTCAACCTAGCATTATGACTGGTAAGGAAGCCTATACCTTGGACTGACAGCCGTGCTGGATGGATCCAATAGTGGAGTATCTACATGATGGGAAACTCCCCGGGGAGCCCGACCAAGCTAGGAGGGTTAAAAGGCTCACGATCCGGTATTGTATGGTGGATGTGCATTTATACCGAAGGGGAAAATCCCTTCCCCTGCTCCAATGTCTACACCCTGAAGACGCCAAGTAGGCTTTGAGAGAGGTTCATTATGGGGAACGCGGGAACCATATTGATGGAGAGGCAATGGCATGTCAAGCTCTCCGCATGGGGTATTATTGGCCGACCATCCATCAAGATGCTAGAACTTGGTGAAAACCAGCGAGGCATGCTAGAAGGCCGCAAACTTGAGTCACCTCCCTCCGGAGCACTTGTCGTCCCTTAGCTCGCCATACCCCTTTGATATGTGGGGAGTCAATTTGATAGGACCGCTTCATACAGCTTAGGGACAGGCCAAGCACCTTATCGTAGCAATTGACTACTTCACAAGATGGGTTGAAGCCGGACCATTCTCCCAGATATTAGAAGAGAACACAACAAGGTTCATCAAGACCAATGTAGTTTGCAGGTTCAAAACTGCTCTTGCCATCGTAACCGACCTCAGAAAACAATTCAATAATGGACGATTCAGAGATTTTCACGAAGGTTTGTGAATCCACCTTCGGTTTGCTTTGGTAGCCCACCGTTAAACCAATGGTTTGGTGGAATCCACGAACAAAACCATTAAGAAGTTGTTAAAGAAAAAGCTAAAGCAGAAGAATGGCAGATGGGTATAGGAGTTTCCTGAGGTCCTCTGGGCTTACCGCATTACAAGGAGAACAACTACTGGGGAAACGTCCTACTCGCTGGCCTTCGGGGTTGAAATAGTCATACCCGTAGAGCACAAGTTGACCTTATTTAGAGTCCAACAATTCGAACTGGGGAGCAATGAAAGCCAGCTCCGAGCTAGCTTGGACCTCTTGGAGGAGAAGCAAGATCGAATAGCTGAGAAGGTAGCGATCTACCAAAGCAGGATTGCCATGTACTTCAACATGAGGGTTAAAGCCCGAAACTTCAAACAAGGGGATCTAGTCCTCAGGAAAGTGATGTTGAACACCAGGAAGAGGTCAGATGGGGTCCTAGGGCCCAACTAGGAAGGATCATACCTAATAAAGATAGTGATCCGTAATGGGGCATACAAGCTCGAGGCTATGAATGGCCGACTCATCGACCATACTTGGAATGCAGATCACCTAAGGAAATTCTACCCTTGAACAGGGGACTCAGGAGTAGGCGACCTCCGACTAGCTTCTTTTATTTTTTCGACAATATTGTACTCCACCCTCCATATCAATAAAGCCTGTTTTTCTTGTTTACTCCTTCAACTATGCCCTACAATGATTTTGGTATACATGGAAAGTTCGACATTATCGCCTCAGGCCGGGGAAGACCCCCCTGCCACTCCTGATGTCTAGACCAGGCACTACCCCCCTCCCCGCCAAGAAGGGTCTGAGGGTAAGAGCATAGTTGTCATCCAGATCTCGAGACCAGGAAATAGCTAGATAGCCCTCCTGATGCCTTGGTCGGGCTACCACCCTCAAGAAGGATCTGAGTGTAATAGCATAGTTTCCATCTAGATCTCCAAACCAGGAAATAGCTAAATAGCCCTTCTGATGCCTTGGTCAAGCTACCACCCCCAAGAAGGATTTGAGTGTAAGAGCATAGTTGCCATCCAGATCTTGAGACCACGAAATAGCTAGATAGCCCTCTTGATGCCTTGGTCGGGCTACCACTCCCCCCAAGAAGGAATCGAGCTTAAAAGCATGGAAGCCCTCCTGATCTCGAGCCTAAGATGGGGCTAAACAATTCTTTACTTAATGTTCTACTCGGGATACAACCCTGCAAAAAGGCTCGGGGATAGAGGGCTCGATTTACTTAAACTCTAGATATTCCGGTTATTGTTGTTCACTTATTTTTCCTTAATACGTGGTCACTAACTATAACAGGCCTACAATCCAACAAGTGGACTATCGACTAAGGGGAATTGATCTGTGAAACTCGGTGGTCAGGAAGCTCGACGCTAAACAGTTTCCTTATTTTGTTGTTCCCCCAAGGTAGTTAATTACGCTATAAATGCTGGACCGAGAGAGAGATCAAGTAAGTACATGCAAGTCGGAAAGAGAGGTAAATCTAAAATTGAAACTTTATTATTAAATGAGGGAGCCTATTCCCCAACTAGGCTACAGCAAATAGGGAGCCAAATCCCTGATTCCGGGCTATAAAAAAAATAATAAAATGACAAAAGATTCAAACACAGTTGAAGATGGGATGCCTACCCCCCTTTCCAGGCATTCAAAATAGATTACATGGGAGAGAACTCAAGCTTCTTCGTCTTCCTGAAGACCTCTAGCCTCCTTCTCCGCGGAATGAACCTCGCCCCCTGCTCCCCTCTCATACCGTAGCTCATCCTGATCAGTTGCATCTACCGCCTCCGCCGCCACCTCCTTCTAGAGATCAGCCCCGGCCGCCTCGATGTCAACAGGATCCTCCTCCATGATTTCATTGATTACCACCATAACTTTAGGCGGTACAGCTACATCAAGAAGGAGGGCCACTGACTCAGGCACAATCCCGCCTCATGTTGACTCCACTCTTGAGAGCACTGCGGGGAGGTTTCGAGCTTTAGTAAGGCCTCCTTCTAGCTCCTCGGTTTGGAATCCCTTTAGAGGATTCCCCAAGACCAGATGCTGAGAAGGCTGGAACAGGAGGAGGCAGATCTGACACCTCCAACCGCTTCCCAGCTCCTTCCCCAAAAGGACCAGCTCCATCATTTTTGGGGCGAGACATCTCCGTAGCCCGTGACATGACCTCTTTTCTATCCCAGTCGGTGATGCTGGAGAGATCGAATGGGGGAGGAAGAGCTTCTGCAACATGATAGGAGGCATAAAAGTACCCCTAGTAAAAAAAGGCTTCCACCTCGGCCTGGAGTTGGGTAACTTGAGCCTGTAAAGTCTGTTTCTCGACATCTAGAGCCTTCGCTTCTCCGTTCCAGTCATCCCGCTGGCTAGCCCACAGTTCAATAGGAGAGTTTCCTAATCAAAAGCACACTTCAACCTCTCATGGTCGCACTGAAGCTTAGCTAGCCGTGTCTCCATTTCCTGTTGGCTCGAGGTCATCTCTTGGACTAGAGTTTGAGCCCGCGCAAGCAACCTCATGGCTCGCTCTGCTTCAGCCTTAGCCTTGGCAACCCGATCACGGAGGAAGGCTACCTGATACCCCATGGCAATATGAAACTTGAATGACTGCAAAGGAAAATCATGTTAGAAAATGACAAATCAAGCAGCTGAATGAAGAAGTAAAAGCGACGATTACCTCGGCTAGAAGAGCAGACCCTTTGGTAATCATGATGTCCATGGGCATCGCGGACATCCTATAAAGCCTGTCGCCTGGATAGGATGCAACAAATTGCTTTAGGACCTCATCTTGACCCGCCGAGCTCGATTGTTGGTTGGGGCGAGAAGGGCCGACCTCAGGAATATTGGCAACGGGCTCCCTAGGAACCTCGACTGCCAGGATACAACCGGATCAGTAGAGAGGGATAATGTGACTCAGGGAGCATCGGTTAAAGCAGAGACTACTAGAGGTGGAGCAATGGCGGACTTATTGGCTACTTAAGAGGTAGACACTCCTCGGCTTAGAGCCTTTGCCGCCCGAGATGCAAGAAGTGCAATCTTGGACTTCACTTGGGAAGGTGAGGGGGAAGGAACATGCGAGGTAGTTGCCTTAGTGGTTGACCCCCCTTTCTTTGGAACAGCCGAGAGAGCTCCCGGGGATAGTATATAAGGAGAATGAGGGATCCTAGCTTGCTGGGCTTCGCGAGAAGCTGGAACAACAACAATACTGTTAAGAAAAGGATTAAAATCGTCAGAGCTAGACCGTCAAACAATGCAAAAGCATGATAAAGCCAGATAATTATGAGGAGTAGCATCAGAGATCCTTAGGTACTTGTTCACCCTGTGGGGGTCAAAGGGGTCAACTGTTGGGAACTTCAAATTAAGATAATTCCTAGCCAGGATAGTCTTTAACACAACTTCAGACTCAGCAGGCAGGGAGTCTCGATCCCACGAGGGTTTATCACTGAAAGCGGTGGGGACCTCAAGCTCATGCCCGCCAATGAACACAAAGCTTCCTTAGTCTCCCCCTGCCAATACCCATTCCTCTTTCCAAGCGGGGTCCTTCTTTGAATCCCCGGGGATGATAAAGTTGAGCCTATTTTTGGCCTTGGCATAGAATTGGCCTCGTGGAACCCAAGCCAGGCTACCTATCTGGAAAACAAATGCAAGCTCCTCAGCACCAGGCTCTCTGGTTATGTTGTTCATCTCACATTGCTCCCTCAATAATACAAGGAAGCTAACAAGAGGCTTCCAGAAGCCGGGCGTCAGTTGAAGCGGAGCTAGCTATAGGGCATTGAGAGCCCGCCGAAGGGTAGGGTGAAAAGGGAGCCTCACCCCGCTCTCAAAAGTTGTGACGTGGATAGGGAGTATGCCTTGGACTGGGTTAAAAATGTCGTAATTCTGGTGGGGGACAGTGAGGGAAACGGTGGCAGGAATACCATACTTATCCCTAAGATGGCCAATCGATTGAGGGTCGACGGTGGAGTCAGAGATGACCCTGAGTTCGAAAAAAAGGGCCACCACTGATGGAAGCTCCGCCACTGTGACATGAGGCCTGCCAGCTGCTTCGACTCTTTCTCTGACATCAGAGTCTTCGTCGACTAGGTTCAAAGGATTGTCAGGCTGGTTCGAAAAGCCAGTGCCGATAGAGACATTCCTGCTAGAATGACGACGCTGGCGGAGTGGGGAAGATTCCTAATCTCTCAAAAATCTTTGCACCCGCTTACGAGGAGCTAGGTTAGGGCCACCGGTGCCCTCAACCAATGTATCAACACTATCTGTGGAAGTCAACATTAATGGGTAGAAGAGGTGTGAAAGCAAGCAGGAAAATCGGCAGAGAAAGCAAGGAAGAAGAAATTTGAAAATTTGAGATTTGAGAAAGTATGAAAAAGTAATGGTAAGGACGAGTTTAAATAGAGGATTATCGGCGATATCCTTGGAAAGATCATCTGGAGCTGTATTGCAGCCGTCTTTTTTTGAATAACACACAGTTTCATATTCAAATATTGGGTAATTAATGAGAAGATTTTGATGTCATTAATTATCTTTATGGCGGAAAAATTTCTCAATTAAACAAGGAATCTTACTCCAACCCCAACTCTACCACCGGTGTTCAAGTCAAAGGGGACTTCTGTTAATAGTGAAATTTGGCCAGGTGTCAAAGAAAAATTTTCTTTCCATAATCGACAATCATGAAGCCTGGAAAGACCGTAAAGCCACCCCGCAGGAGTAGGGAAGGCCAGCTCGGCTTCAAAACTACCAGAAAACAAGCCAAGCGCGACCATGACGAGCCCACTACAAGAGTATTAGAACTTGGGCTACTCCAGGCCATCTATCGGGGAACCTCGGCTTTGAGGTCAAGCTCCACAACCACTCAGTGAATGCCAGGGGAAGTCTCCAAGCTCAAGAGGCATTCGAGAGAAGCCTGCCAAACTCTTCAGAAGCCAGCTGTCCTTGCTGGATATAAAGGAAGAATCACGCCTACATATACACTACCCCAGCTACCTCTAGGAAGGTCTACAAGAGCACCTCAAGCCCTCAAGGGTCAGGGAAAATCCATCTTAAGCTTCTAAGAACAGAGTCGAAGCAGAGATCTACCTCGCACTACGGGGCAACAGGCAGCTGGTATGGTGACCTCCATGAAAATTCATGACACGAGTGCACACAGGATCATCTCCACGTAATATTTACATGCACGTCAAGAGTTTGATTCAAAAAAGGGAACAAACTTATCTCCGCCAACGATATCATCAAATCCCGTAACAATTCAAATTCAAATGACGAATCCCGCCCAATAAGAAGGAACGGATTCATGGGATCACGGTGAAATATTTGCCAACTAAAAACCTACTTGAACGATATAAATATGTGAGGCCAAGCATGGTAGAGATATACAAAAAAAAGAGAAAAACCTATATAGACTGAGATTTAGACAGAAAAAGATAGATAGCAACAGAGAGAAGAGAGAAAGAAAAGAATAGGGTAAGGCCTAAATTATGTATTCAGAACACGGCCACCTTCGTTTCCACTATTCGACCGGCATGGAGTTTCCACCAACCTATATCTTAGAGAGACTGTGAGCACACGAGAGAGTGATTTGTATTTTAAAGCAATCTATCAATAATAAAAGCTCTCATTTACTGTTATTATGATCCAGTCTCTCGTATATCTCTTAACAGGTCGGGAAGCAACGGTACCGACCCCGGCCACCACTTTCGTGGTAGTGGTCTCGAGGGTGTTAACAAGAATTTCTCATCCCTGGTAAATTTCCCGTCAACAGATCTAATAACGAAATTGAGAATATCTTTAGAGATAAGTTTGTTTCCTCTTTGGACTTAAACACTTGCCATGCACGTTCGCGGTGTCTCAATGTTCGATGGAGTGTAGATATGATCCTGTGTGTTTTCATGGTGTGATTCCTCATAGAGTTCATCGAGCATAACGTTCACTATTTCATAGAGTGTGGTAGATCCATGCCTTGGTCTTGGTTCTAGAAGTTTGGCTAGACCTTTCCAAGTCCCTCGGAACTTGAGGTGGCCATGCAAAGCTCTTTGGTGGAAACGAAGTTTTGTCCCACTGGTTCAGATGGGTTTGAATCTTCCTTTGGAAACATGAAGCAATACTGTAGTGCAATCTGGGTGCATCATGGGTCTTTCTCTATGCTTGGAGAGGATGGCTAGCTTCGGATGAGGTATCGAGGTAGCTTCGACCTTAGAGAGCCTGGACCGTCATGTATCTCCTCTGAGTTCTTATTTCAGTGTAAGGAGCTCGATACGATCGTGTCGGGCTCTCCCTCTGGTGTCCCCAGAGCTCGGCGTTATTTCCTCGCATCCACAGGGCGGTCTCCACAGCTCGACCCAAGGATCCATGGTTCCATGGTGGGTAATCTCGAGCTTGGATTCGGGCTAGGAGAGTGGAGAATTTCCCTTTGGTCCCTAACCAATTTTGGCTATTAACAATTATATAATCTATATTTTGTTTGTTAAAGTTGGTAGGTCATGGTGACTCCGTGCACCACCCACTAGCAAGTTTTCTTTTCTTTTTTTTTGTTATAAAGAGCAAACTTGAAGTCTTCATACTTTTACAATGAAATTACTTTTGTGTTATTTTCTTCACACACATTTACACCAAGTTGAATTGATGCTCATACACTATGCTTCATTATGCCAACAACCCTAGCTCTCTCTTATTATATAAAGTCCATGATGAATAAAGAACAATGAGATATTCTTGTATTTTTTTTTGTGTGAAAGAGGAATAGCAAAGTGTTCTTGATTCTCTGCAGAGAGACATATATAGAAAAAAAATAAAGTGTTAACGGAAAATTTGCTCGAAGTTAGAAATTCCAGTTAACATCCTCGAGACCACTACCACGGAGGTGATGGTAGGGGTTGATACCTTCTGTACCTAATTGATGTATGTTTGATAATGAGTAAAATGGTGAATGACAACACAAAACACAAAGACACTTAATGGTAATGATATTATTTTATCATTGATTCATATAGTGCATACAAAAAATATTCAATCACTTTTAGTTGCTCTTTTGGGCTTCGTGCCTGTCGAATAGTAGAATACCACGATGTATGTGTTCTAACCATGGAATTTAAGCTAGAAGTCAGATATCTCTCCTTTTCTCCTTTATTTTCTTTCTCTGTGCATCGTTGGGCCATTTATACACATTGCTATTAGGTCAAATCTCATCGTTCTCCCACCATTATTCTCTTAATCAAATCCCCTCCTTATCAAGCGAGATCCTTCGTTTAAATGTTATTAAATTTTACTTAATTACGGAATCGAGAATATCTGGAAAAAGGATAAGTTTGTTTCCTCTTTGGACTCAATCACCCACCTTGCACGAACGCGGTGGTTTAATGTTCGTTGGAGTGTAGATATGAACATGTGTGTCTTCAAAATGTGATGCCTCATGGGGTCACCATGCATGGTGTTTGTTCTCTCAACGAATGGGAGAGGTATATCTATGTTCTTCTTGTAGATACTAGGAGCTTGGTCTGACCCTTCCAGATCTCTTGGAGCTTGAGATGGCCCTCATGGGTGCTCTTTGGTGGAAACAGAGCTTCGTTGAGCTCCCTCTTTCCGGTCTAGATTGGTTCAATTTTTCATTAGTGAAGTAGAGTGATGTTACAGCATTAACCTGAGGTCTTTATAAATCCCTTTTTACGTCTGGAGAGGATGGTGGGCTTCTTGGGAGGTTATGAGATAGTTTCGACCTCGGGGAACTTAGGTTGTCATGCCTAAGGCTTTCCCAGGTTGCTTATGGAGCTCGATCTGATCATGTCGGACTCCACCCTGGATGCTTCTGGATCTTGACAATCTTTTCTCGCTTCTACGGGATGGCTTCATAGCTTAACTCTAGGGTCCAGGGTTCCATGGCGAGTAATCTGGGGATTGGACCCGGGCTAGGAGAGTGGAAAATTTCTCTTTTTGTCCCATAGCCAAATTTGGCTATTAACATAAAGTTTTTTTTTATAATACTAGCCTCTAAAGAATATTATGTGAGAGTTTCTTAACATTTTTCTTGTTATCTCAAGACTCATGAGTTGAGTACACAACTTGAACAGAAATTCGAGAGTCAAAATTTCTTTGGAATACCGAGACATCCACCCGTCGGTTCTTTTATGTTAAAGATTCGATGTGGAAGAACTTGGTTTGAGGGAATCACGAAGATCCTGAAGTAGAAGAACTCGGATCAAGGAAGTCACGAAATGTCTACAAAGGTAACTATTTCTAGTTTAATATTAGAACCAATATAATCACAATGATCAGGCTAAAATTGTTTTTGTTTTAAAAATTTTAAATTAAGCACACCGCTCTTCTGCTGCGCGGATGCCGATTTTCAACTCCTAGAACAAACACCCCACTTTCACGTGCACTTTTTTCACACATAGGATGATGACATCACCAATTATAAATTTTGAAAACTCTTCATTTTCCCACTATACCAAACTTCCTTTGCAACTTTTCTCTTTCAAAAATTTTAACCCTAACCTTTTCGCTTCTTTCCCTAATGATTTTTTCTTTAAAGTTCTCTGCTTATATCGAGACCAAGATTTCTACCGAGGCCGATGCTCACTCTTTCTCACCATCTTGAAATAATCAGGTTAGCTTATATGGACTCTATCACTCACCATCGTTTCGTTGAATTGTTGATTCGTGCTAATGATGTTGGTGATAAAGAAAAGCTGATAGGATTAAGTCTATATTAAGAAGTGATCACCCTCAAGATTTTACTCCTCAAACCAACGAAAGTATCTTCCCCCACCCCTCAACCCCCCGACCTTTGTCCTATTGCTAAGACGAGGACAGAATTTAACCAAATTCGTCGGTCTCCCCACTCAATTGGAAAGAATGTATTATATACCTCTTCTGTTACTTTTTCCATCCATTAAATGTATTATATGCCCCTTCTATTCCCTTTGCTCCATATAATTACGATTTTACCCTTAAAATATTCATTAAATAAAAAATATATTTGTTAATAGCAAAATTTGGCTACGGACCAAAGGTAAATTTTTCACTCTCCGAGCCAAGGTCCAAATCCGGGATCACACAACAGGGTACCGAGGCTCCCGAGGTCGAGCTACCGTACGACCCCGCAAAAGAAAGTCGAGGTCGCTCACACCCTAGGAACACCCTCGGTAAAGCTAAACGTGATCAAATCAAGCTACTTACATCGAAATAAGAGCCTGAAGCAAAATCAATAAGGAAGACCTGAACTCCCTGAGGCCGAGATACCTCGCAACCTCCCTAGAAACATGCTACAGTTTCCACTTGTACAAATAGGCATATAGAACATCGAGCTCGTCCTACAGTATCACTTCTTTTCACCGAGTGAAGAACAGAATCTATTCAAGCATGTAGAATGAGGCTCACAAAGCTCCATTACCACTAAAGAGCACCAACACAGTCATTTCAAGCTAGGGTCAGATCAAGCTCCTAGTACCAAGAAAGGTACATAGATGTACCTCGCCATTCAAGATATTGAACACCATTTTGGATGACCTCCATAATGTATCTCACCAGGGTAGCATATAGGATCGCATTCACTCTCCAACATGCATTAAGACACCACATACGTGCAGGTCAAGTGATTGAGTCCAAAGAGGAAATAAACTTATCTCCCTCCAAGTTTATTCTTGAATACGTTATAAAACAAAAGTCAATGACATTTATACAAAATATCCTACCCCGATAAGGAGGGATTTGATTCAGAGATTCATGGCAAAAGAATAACAGGTTTAACCTAACTAGACCCTGTATAAATACGCCCATGCATGCATGAAGCAAGGGGTGGTGTTGACAATACAAAAGAAGAGACCTTTGTCCTTGTCTCAATTTTATTGATAGAACACGACCACCATTGTTTTATACTTTTCGACAGGCACAAAGCTGTCACCCCTATTGTACCAAAAAGAGATTGAGAGTTTTTGAATGATTTTTATGTATAATATTTGATTTATTTAATAGTAATAGAACAATGCCATTTTCCTTTACATATCTTTATTACTTCATGCTATCACCCATCTTCATCTTCACTATAGCTCGCATAAACCTGGTACCGAAGGTACCACTGCCAACCGCGACCTCCGAGGTGGTGGTCTCAAGGGTGCTAGCTGAAATTCCTCACCTCAAACGAATTTTCGGTTAACACTTTCTAGCGTTGTCTGTGGAACAGCCACACCCAATTTATACAAAGTTTATGTGTTTGTTGTTTTTCAGGAACTATGAGGCTTCGCTCTTCCCAGGGAAAACCCGAGGCATCAGGACAACAATCCCCTGTTTCAACACGAAAGGATCCAAGGAAGAGTAGGAAGTTTGGGCACCATAACCAGGCTCGATTTAACCAACTTTTCCACGGGCTTCTGGTCTTCCAATGGTAAGCCAGATCGTGCTCAATCAACAAGTAGCGGCCTTCATAGAGAACATCCTTCTTCATTTGTTAGCTAAAGGCATTACGATCCTGCCGATAAATCCCAATACCCAGGGAGAAACGAGTAGGTGCGGATCCAGGTACCTCACATTTGATTGGTTGGGACCTCCCTCACCAGAACCAGCCTACAACAGAATGGGACCTTAACCCTCGATCTGAGATATGCTAGGGTACATACCCCCAGTTCCTTGCAGGCCAGCGTGCTACCAACCCCTGTGGGTTAAATCTGTAGTTGATGCCTTACCGTGGGAGCAGAGTGATCCCCCTTACCTGGTAGCCTCCAAGAGGGAAACCCTGGCTATAGAAGAATGTATCCAGCAAAGCTCCCGGGCAGATCCACCTCGTCAAGAGGATAAGGTTGAAGTCTCCAGTTCATCTAAGAGATCTGATAGCAAGGGATCAATGGTCGATTCAAATAATCATGGGAACAAGCGCCTGAGGGATCAGTTGGTTAAGCTGTAGAAAGAGATCCAACAGATAAAGAAAGGGAGACACAAGGAAGCTAAGAAGGATCCTTTGAGTGAAATGAATGCCCCCTTACCTAGAAAGATCAAGGAAGCCTAGCTGCTGCCAAAATTAAAGATGCTGACAGACAAGTTCTCAGGTACAGAAGACCTTCTGAGCCATCTAGAGTGAAATTCTCTTAGAAGTGTGTGTCTAATAACCTAGAGAGGGTGAATAGGTTTTAATCAAGTCAATTCCCATTTTTTCTTGATTAGTCAATATTCAAAATTCATCCAATAAAACAAACATAAAACATCAAGTGTAAAGTACGGAAATATAAATAACACAAGATGTATATGTGGAAAACCCTCCAAACGGGAAAAAATCCACGGGCTGTTAAGTGAGCCACACTCGATCGTAGAAATCCACTATATGAGTACAAACTTACACCCTCAAGCGATACTTGGACTCTCACTCTCAACAACCTCAGGCTATGGCAACTACCACTTACTACTCTTGGTTCAATCCCTAATGATATCTCCTGGTCCACTACTCTTGGCGTGAGCACCTCCTACTCTACCCCTCGGGCCTTTTACAGCGGATACCCGACCAATTGCTTGCCAACCCACCCTTGGTTGCAAGGCTTCTCTTGCTTGTGCAACTTCACACTAAAGCCGTAAGACTTTGACTCAATTAACAGTATATGGTCTAAGTGTATATATTACACTATGCTCAAATGCAATTATGTGTAAGACCAAATAGAAAATGCTTAACTAGATGTAGATAATGCAATATAACATCCTAGTTATCAACAATGCCTATATGCCCACAAATAAGGACTCAATAAGATGTAGATAAAATCTAACAACCTAATTGTCAATAAAAGTTCAACAAACACAAATTGTCACAACAAATAATCAAGGGCAATTTTACAATCAATAAATGCAATCAATGAGGCATAAACAATAATGTCTAAATGCAATACATAAAGACTTAATTAGATGTGGATATACAATATTACAATCTAGTTATCAAACATAGCCACTTCAACACAAGCTGTCAATAAACATGGCATGGTCAATAAATGCAATCATCAAATGCAATCAACATAACCTAACCAAACATGCATAACTTCAATGAATATGCAATTAATATGAAGAAATGCTAATCTAAGCAATAAATGACATGTCTTGGTAAGGTAGAACAATAAATGAATTTTAGTGGAGGTTCTACTTACCAATCAAAGAAAACCCATGCTTAGAGCTTTGTCTAGCAGATGGAAGTCCAGAATACTACCAGGGCTACCATATGCAAGATATTCCCTACCATCTTGATCGACTATACGAAGACCTGGTTCAGAATGTTGCCCGCTAGAAGCGTGGATTCTTTCACAAAGCTATCAACCGACTTTTGCTCACAGTTCCAAAGCATTAAACCATGCCCAAAGGATCCCATACACTTTCAATATGTGATCCAAGAGCGAGGAGAAACTCTCCAATCTTATATAGAGCGTTTTCACAAGGAAGTCATCCAGATGAAGGTTTTCACTGAGAAGGAAACCCTTACCAACTTCTGTCGGAACCTGTGGGCGGGTAAGTTTTTCGAATCCTTCACCAAGCATCCTTTAGAGACCTACCAAGAAGCCTATGATCGGGCTCTCGACCCACCAGTTACTTCGGTGACAAAAGCAAGCAGGAAGGTGAGATCTTTGGCGATTACCTCGATTCTCGGGGACTGAGGTAACACGGCCGTTTTTGTTTAAAAATACACCGTTCCTTGCTCACCATGTTTCACTTGCATTAAATGAAAAAATTCCCTCTCATATTCTAGCAACTAAAAAAGAGGGATAATTTTCCAATTAAAACAAGAACTCTAACTCCAACCCCAACTCAATCACCAGTGTGCAACTCATAGTGGACTTCTATTAATAGCCAAATTTGTCGAGGGACCAAAGTTAAATTTTCCACTCTCTGAGCCAGAGTCCAAATCTGGGATCACACAGTAGGGTACCAAGGTTCCCAGGGTCGAGCTACCATACAACCCCGTAGAAACAAGGCGAGGTCGCTTACACCCTAAGGATACCCTTAGTGAAGCTCGACGTGATCAAATCGAGCTTCTTACATCGAAATAAGAGCCCAAAACAAGATCAATAGGGAAAACCTAAACACCCTGAGGTCGAGATGCCTCGCAACCTCCATAGAAACATGCTACAATTTCCACTTGTACAAAGAGACATATAGAGCATCGAGCTCGTCCTACAGTATCGCTCCACTTCATCGAGGGATAAATTGAATCTATTCAAGCAGGTAAGAGGAGGCTCGCAAAGCTCCGTTACCACTAAAGAGCGCTAACATAGTCATTTCAAGCTAAGGTCAGATCAAGCTCCTAGTACCAATACTGGTACATAGATGTACCTCACCATTCAAGATAATGAATGCCATATTGGCTAACCTCTACGATGCTTCTCACTAGGACAGTATATGGGATTGCATTCAATCTCCAACGTGCATTAAGACACCATATACATGCAAGTCAAGTGATTGAATCTAAAAAGGAAACAAACTTATCTCCCTCCAAGATATTCTCGAATCCGTTATCAAACAAAAGTTAATGACATTTAAATAAAATATCTTGTCCAATAAGAAGGGATTTGATTCAGAGATTCATGGTGAGAGAATTATAAGGGCTTCGATTTTCTGATTCGCTTATTTCATGACAAACCACACCACATTGGGGATGATTGTGTAATGGGTAGCTTAAGTCCTCAATGGCAAGCTTCCAAGCATCTCCATGACTTTAAGGGCAAAAGGTATATTCACTTGACTTTGACTCTTGAAGAGTTTAGGCACACGCACACACTTCATGCATGATTTATATCGACATGCATTTTTATCGTATTGCTTATTTGTGCATCCTTACTCACAATCACACTTGCACTTCTTTCTTAGTCTTAAGTATGGTTGTTGTGTGTTTTACTCATATTTCGTTGTTTGATTGGAAACGTCCACACTTGCACAATTGTGTACTTGTCCTAGAGTGTTGAGTGACTATTTGAGAAGGTCTTATTCTTTACTTTGTTTGGTTATATGAATTAAGGTGTCTAGTTTCAAAAGAGTTGATTTCAATGATTAAAATATTTTTCAAAAATGACCTTTGTATGGTCTTGTGACCATATATTTTTATGTAATGCTACAAAATGAGTTTTGAAACTTTTTGTACAAACTAGACATTCATACCTTTCCAATAGTATAATATTCATAATATTTCATGACCGTTTGGATTAGTTTTGAAATCTCCAAAGTGACCATAAAAATAGGGCACCTCTAATGTTGTCCGTTTCTGACCTTTTGTCACTCATTTGATCATAAATTTTTATATAGTCATCCAAATCACATTTGTTAATTATAGTAGAAATTATACTTCCATACCTTTCCAATGGTATATTATACGAAAGGTTTCGAAGCCGTTTGGACACATTTTGATATGCATGAATTTTAAGGTGGATTGCTAAGAGCGGATTTCACTCAACTTTTTGCTTCTGGTGCGAAACAAGTAGCGAAAATTTGACAATGATTTTCGCTCCATAACTTTCCACCCCCTCATGGTGCAAAACATGTAGCAAAAAAAAACATGATTTGGGCTAAATCGTCTTTTCTTGTGTTTTTACACCTTTTATATATCAACTGCTTCACAAATAAGACCTAGAGCTCTGAAATTAAATCTCCAAGAGAGAGAAATTGACTCCTAGAGAGAGAGAGCTCCAAGAAAACTTTTTTACTCAACCAAACTCCCATTCATGCACGTCTAGCATCATTCTTCATCTTCCAAGTTGTGGGGAAAATCGTGCAACAGAAGCGTGAAAAAAAAAATTAGGGTTTGTTATAAATAATTTTTCTTTCCCTTTTTAATAACAAGAACCTTAACCCTAGATTAATTGATATATATAAAAAAGTATCGTACCTTTTTCTCATGACGATTGAACTAGTGCTGAATTGAATCCGTAAGATCTTCCAATCCAATCACGAACGTGAATCACCTAGGAGTGTGGGCTCTCTTTCTCTTAATTGTATACTTGAGGATGGAAACAAACAAAATCCATTTCTTTGTTAGTCACAATAATCCTCCAAGAAGAAAACAAAGAAAATTAGGTCACTTGTGAATTATCAATCAATTTGATTGAAACTCGAGTGAACCTTGATTCGATGTTGTACACAAAACCTTTTAATGTAAAGGCTACTAGTGTACTATCGAAAACTAAACGTTCTTTCTTCCATTTCTTCTTTGCCGAATCTCACGCTATTTCTTAAAGTTGATCAAATTTCGTCTAGAGCAAAAAAAAAATTTCTCTCAAAATTCTTATGGCGGCCGAATTCTCTTCAAGTAGAATTACTTAGGTTGGCCGAAATTTTCTCTTATATAAAATTAGGGCGGGCCGAAATTGTTGGGGTTTATGACCTAAAGATGTAATTTGTAAATGGATTTATTAAATAAATAAAAGGCAAAGTTCAATACATTCTTGTTGTGTTCTTTATTATATAACTTGTGCATAAATTTAACATCCAAGATTGCCGGATGTAATCTCAAACTGTGTATATGAGTGTCATATACGGATGGATACAGTAAGAGACGTGCAATCTAAAGAATCCATAAATAGCAAATAAAGTTGGGTACTTTATTTATGGTTAATCTATAGTAGCGGTCCATTCCGTAATGTACGGTGATTCTATCCTGAATCATTCATATAGAGATATGAGAATGTAGGCACCTTGTATGATGTGATCATATAGGACTGAGCCATGATCTATATGAATCTCTCACCAAGATCCGTTTACCGATGAGATTCATATATATCAACTAAAGATGGCTATGTGTGGGTGATCTTAATCCTGAGTGTCTTATCGACTCCTTCAGGTTAGATCGTGGTCGTTGATATACCATGGGTGAGGTCAGATGCATTTCCGCATCAATATACTCCGTATGTTGGGATTGCGGTTTGGCTTGTGGCTGGGAAGGTTTGTACACAATAGTGGAATCCACTCCTTCTTGTGAGAAGTAGATGGTAGTTCCCTTAAGGGTTGATTCGGGACTTAGACAATATGAGCGCTCTCCTAATTCCGTGAGGAAATAGGATTTATTGTTCATTATAGAATCAATGGTACTTAAAAGATATATGTAATTAGAGGGGTATAACGGACATTATGACCCAGCTCTAATTATGAACTACTGTGGAGGATCACACCATGTGTAATAACTATATCGATGGACACCGAGTTGTATCTATCTGTGTAAAAGCGTCTACGGTTGAGAGAGTGCAGCTTCGGGTTTTTATTGGAATAACACCGGAGTTAATAATCAAGGAATATTAATTAAAGAGTTTAATTAATGATTCCGAGGATTATTGGAGCTCAAAATACTGTGGGTCCATTAGGTCCCCTTGCTAGCCCGATCGATTTAGGTAACAAGGGTAACGGTTAATTAATTGGATTGTCCAATTTATTGTGTTACAAAAGTGACACGTATATATTCATGAATTAATTGAATAATGAAATTATTTAATTAATGAATGTTAATAGTTAAATTAATTAAATAATTAGATTATTTAATTATATTGATAATTATAAATTATTAATTAACTATTAATTGGAGGGTGTTAGTTGATATATGGATTTAGGTGAAGATAAAATAATATGATTATTTTGTTTTACTAAATCATTTATCTAAGTATTTGAATTTAAGTTTAAATTTAAATTACTTATTATCACTTTTAATATATTAGATATATTTAAAAAGGACAATTAAAATATATATATCAACTAATAACACAAGATATTACATTGGATATAAATTGATGTGTACATGAAACAATAGTCAAAAGAAGAATTTATATAGGATGTATATATTTAATTTATATATATATATATATATATGCATGCGTAAGGAAGAAGTCTATATATATATATAAGATGTATATTTGTTAAAACGCAAGTGAAAAAGGGCCGTGAATAGATATGTATATATATTGCCATATTGGTGAAAGCAAGGCGTGATTTTTCAGGGTGAAAAAGTGAGCAGAATAAATAAATATATATATTGATATAAAAGTGAAACAAGGCGTGAATATATTTTTGTGATAAAAGATGCAATTGGAGGCGTGAACACAGCTGATAGATTGCATATCGAGACGAAGAAAAATATACATTGTTTTGTATGCAATGAACATATATATATATATATATATATATATATATATATAGTTTCATGTTTTGTGTGTTTTTTAAACACATAAAAGAAAGAGTTTTGTCAATTTCTGTACATCCTCTGTTCAAGTTTCTGAGACCGTGACGCGCCCACATGTAGTTACCAGTCCCGAAAGATAGCGAGGAAGATCGAGTGATTCAGACATGAACATATCGAAAAGTGAAGGAGTCTCCAAACGTTGGTAAAATTTTCTTCTTCTGATTTTATTGATTACAATTTCTTGTGTATACATATTGTATGTATTAGTTCCAAAAAATAATTACAATCAAAAGTTCACAGGTCCCAGATATAAATATGATCTGTATTAAAAATTTTAAAACCTAGTTCCGCTGTATGACCGGTGACCAGGGTTCCAACAATTGGCATCAGCGCCAATTTATTTTTTCGGAACTGGAAATTGTTTTCGATACTCCTGTATGTATGAATGTGTAGGCACCATCTTTATGATTGTATGAATGTTTATAATTAAATTGTTTAATTTAAACATGGTTGATCGTAATTTTTTATGGTACTTTGAATTTAGGGTTTATGGGTTGTATAATTTTTATTTCATTTATTTTACTGTTATTGTATTGTAAATAATAATAATAAAATTTGTAACCTGTAAACAAAGAAATGGAAACGCGCGCGACGTCAGTACTGTTCACGGTCGGCACTGTTCACCAGGTACTGTTCAAGCACGGTTCCGTTGGCAAGTGTTGCCTAGTGTGTTCTGTGCAGATTTCCCGTTTCGGATTCATGAGATGAATCGGAGTGACATTAAAAGACTAGAAGACTCGGAAATTACAAGAATACTAAGGAATGCTTTGGAATTTTTTTTGTAATTTTAGATTCCAATTTTTTAGGTTAAATAATCCACAGTACTCGGTCAATTCATGTATGCTTTATATTATGTGATGATAAAAGTATTGTCATGCATACGTATGTCATTTAGATTAGATATGCCTACACAAATATATTTGATAGGTCATACATGCCTAATAGCCTGATATTTTATGTATTTTTTTTAATGTGATTAAAATGGGCAATATACATAATTGACTATGAATAATGAGATTAGTTTTTTAATGGTTAGAAAAATTGGTAATTCTCATTAATATTGATCTAGTTATTAAAGAGTTAATAAGTTAGATTAATATGGTCATTTATTGTAATTAGGATTAATATGATTAATTAACTAATAATAAATGAACCGAATAAAGTGTTAGAGTTTTAATAGTTAAAATTTGGTAAACACTAACAAAATAATCTAACCCTAGTAAATAGTTTACAAAGGCTGAAATTATTCACTGATAGATTAGATTTTTAATTGTTAAAAATCATTAATAATTTATTAGTTAATTAGAATTTGGTTCTAATTAGTTAATACGCTAGATAACTTAATTAAATTTAGTCGTTTAATCCGGTAGAGTCTAGCTACATTAACGGCTAAAAGAAAACCCTAATTTTAAAATAGTGAGTGGGAGAGGGATATATGACATATATATCCCGCGGTCTCCATTTTTAGTTCAACACCGTGAGATCCGAGTGGGGCCTCGTGACGGCTTTGCTTTCATCCTCCCTAAGGAGGGTTTCCACAAACCTCAATATCAAGGTTGACTTCCTAACGGATAGGATTTCTAAGGGTATTTCGGGATTGACCGACCCTAAGACGGCAATTCTCGAGTTAAGCTCGTGAGAGATGAAAGCTCGTGAGAGATGAAATGGTGGGTTACACTCACGAAGGTTTTGATTAAGTTTGTTAATTAAAAACCTGATTGAATGAACGATGGTTGAATGATATGGAATAAGAGTTATTCTAGAATATCATTTGATTGAGAATGTCTCGGTCCAACATGCAAAGAGTTGACCGACCCTAAGGCGTCACTTCTTTGTGGTATGTTGGATTGTCGTGGTATAGCAACTAGTTTTAGGGTAGTTCTAGTTCGTTAAACATGGGCATGTATCATGTTTAAATTTATGCCAAAGCACTCGCACTTGTTTTAGATAAATGACTGAATGAATGTTTTATTTATTTCATCAATAATGTCTTCTGCATTACTTCAAATTCTCGCAAACGACAAATTAACTGGTGATAACTACACTAAGTGGAAACTTAACATTAATGCAATATTGGACACCAAAGACCTCAAGTTTGTGCTTACGGAGGAATGTCCTCCAGCGTCTACTGCCAATGCCACACAAACTGTTCGAGACATATACAAGCGAAGGGTAAGCCCAAACCCAAGAAAGCCAAAAGCAAGAAGAAGTCCAAGAAAAGTAAATATGATTTACTTGTTCTTGAGTCGTGTTTAGTGAAAGATGATTCTTCACCCTGGATAGTTGATTCGGGGGCCACTAACCATGTTTGTTCTTCTTTACAATGGACTAATTCTTGGACACAGCTAGAAAAGCAAGCCTTCTCAATGCGTGTGGGTTCAGGGGATGTCGTGTCGGCACGAGCAGTGGGCGTAATTAGATTACGTATTTGTAATAATTATATATTGTTGGACAATGTATTTTATATCCCTGAATTTACACGGAATTTGATTTCCGTTTCTAAGTTGTTAGAACAATAATATTCTATTTCTTTTAATAATAAGTCTGTTATTATTGAAAAGAATAGTCTGAATATTTGTTCAGGAATTAATGAAAACAATTTGTATGTGTTAAGACCGTTAATACATACTACACTGCTCAACACCGAAATGTTTAAGGTTGAAAAACCAAAAACTAAACGACCTGATAATGACACGTATCTCTGGCATCTAAGGCTTGGTTATATCAACCTTGATCGGATAGACAGATTAGTAAAAAGCAGACCTTTAAGTGAGTTAAAGGTTGGCACCTTACCTGTCTACGAATCTTGTCTGGAAGGTAAGATGACTAAGAGACCTTTTACTGGAAATGGGCTTAGAGCTAAAGAACCGCTAGAGCTTATACATACAGACGTCTGTGGACCGATGAATGTTAAAGCTAGGGGTGGTTATGTGTATTATGTCACCTTTATAGATGACTACTCAAGATACAGATATGTCTACCTGATGCAACGAAAGTCGGTAACATTTAAAAAGTTTAAAGAATTTCGAGCTGAAGTTGAGAATCAATTAGGTAGGACTATCAAGTCACTACAATCGGATCGTGGAGGTGAGTACCTTGACCAAGAGTTTGAAGACTTCATGGTCGAGCATGGGATAGTTTCCCAACTCACAGCTCCCGGTACACCTCAGGAAAATAGTGTAGCGGAGAGGAGAAATAGAACCCTAATAGAAATGGTGAGATCCATGATTAGTTTCTCATCATTACCAAATTCATTCTTGGGATATGCGTTACAAACAGCGGCATGCATTTTGAATGTAGTGCCATCCAAATCTGTTCCAAAGACTCCCCTAGAGTTGTGGAATGGTTGTAAAGCTAGTTTACGATATTTCCGTATATAGGGGTGTCCAGCACACGTGCTGAAGAACAGAACTGGAAAGCTAGACTCCAAGTCTGTTGTCTGCCTGTTTGTAGGATACTCCAAGGAGACCAGAGGAGGACACTTCTATAGTCCCCGAAGATAACAAAGTATTTGTATCGACAAATGCAACGTTTCTTGAGGACAGTTATATTAGTGACCATAAACCTCGTTCTAAAATTGTATTGAATGAGTTGGAGCCTGGTGAGACTAGTGCTTCATCAACAAGAGTTGTTGATCCACAAACATCTGAGAGTCAGATTGTTCCTGATCAGGATACACTACTACCTAGACGTAGTGAGAGGGTTGTGAGACAACCTGAACGCTATTTAGCTATAGGTGAGGGACAAGTTGTTGTCTCTGCTGATAGTGTTGATGATCCATTGACATTTAAGAATGCAATAGAAGATCCTGATAAAGAGGAATGGCTTAGAGCCATTAATCTCGAGATGGAGTCCATGTACTCTAACTCAGTCTGGGATCTTGTAGACTTACCGGATGGGGTAAAATCCATAGGGTTTTAGTTGAACTACAAGAGAAAGAGAGGAGTAGACGGGAAGGTAGAGACCTTCAAGGCAAGGCTAGTGGCCAAGGGTTATACCCTAGAAAGAGGGGGTCGATTATGAAGAGACCTTCTCGCCAGTAGCCATGTTTAAGTCTATTAGGATTCTCTTATCCATTACTGCCTATTTTGATTATGAAATTTTGTAAATGGACGTCAAGACTGCATTCTTGAAAGGCAATCTTGATAAGAGCATTTATATGATGCAACTAGAGGGACTCGTGTCTCTAGATCAAGAGCAAAAGGTTTGTAAGCTGTAAAGGTCCATCTATGGACTTAAGCAAGCATCTAGATCTTTGAACATTAGGTTTGATGATGTGATCAAAACTTATAGCTTCGAGTATAACGTAGATGAGCCTTGTGTCTACAAGCGTATCATTGATAAGAAAATAGCTTTCTTGGTCCTATACGTAGATGATATCCTACTCATTGGGAATGATATGGGAGTGTTGTCTGATGTAAAGGGTTGGCTGGCTAGCCAATTCCAAATAAAAGATTTGGGAGAGGCGAGTTATGTTCTAGGGATCCAACTTATAAGAGATCGTAAGAACAAACTCATAGCACTTTCTCAGGCATCATTTATCGATAAGATTCTTGTACAATTTTCGATGCAAAACTCCAAGAAAGGTAATTTACCTTCCAGGCATGGAGTTCACTTGTTTAAGAAACAGTGTCCTAAGACACCTCAAGAAGTTGAGGATATGAGACATGTACCTTATGCATCGGCAATAGGTAGTCTCATGTATGCTATGTTATGCACGAGACCGGACATCTGCTAAGCAGTGAGAGTAGTCAGCAGATACCAGTCCAACCCAGGATTGGATCATTGGGTTGTTGTCAAGATAATTCTCAAGTATCTTCGAAGAACGATAGACTATATGCTAGTGTATTCAGGGCAGGATTTGATCCCGTTAGGATACACGGATTCTGATTTTCAACCAAACAGGGATTCTAGGAAATCCACTTCTGGATCAGTATTCACCCTGGGTGGTGGAGCCATTGTGTGGAGAAGTATCAAGCAATCTTACATTGCTGACTCCACTATGGAAGCCGAATATGAGACTGTTTTGCTCCATAAGTTCTTGAGTGATCTGGAAGTTGTTCCGGACCTGGATAAGCCCATCACACTTTATTGTTATAACAGTGATATTGTGGCTAATTCCAAAGAACCAAGAAGCAACAAAAGAGGGAAGCATATAAAGAGAAAGTATCATCTCATTAGAGAGATAATGTAGAGAGGATATGTGATCGTCACAAAGATAGCCTCACAAGACAATCATGCTGATCCATTTACAAAGACCTTACCGGCTAAAGTGTTTTTGGGTCACCTAGATGGTCTAGGGTACGAGACATGCCTCACATGCTATAGCGCAAGTGGGAGATTGTTAGGGTTTATGACCTTAAGATGTAATTTGTAAATGGATTTATTAAATAAATAAAAGGAAAAGTTCAATACATTCTTGTTGTGTTCTTTATTATATAACTTGTGCATAAATTTAACATCCAAGATTGCCGGATGTAATCTCGAACTGTGTATATGAGTGTCATATACGGATGGATACAGTAAGAGACGTGCAATCTAAAGAGTCCATAGATAGCAAATAAAGCTGGGTACTTTATTTGTGGTTAATCTATAGTTGCGGTCCATTCCGTAATGTACGGTGATTCTATCCTGAATCATTCATATGGAGATATGAGAATGGAGGCACCTTGTATGATGTGATCATATAGAACTGGGCCATGATCTATATGAATCTCTCACCAAGATCTGATTACCGATGAGATTCATATATATCAACTAAAGATGGCTATATGTGGGTGGTCTTAATCCTGAGTGTCTTATCGACTCCTTCAGGTTAGATCGTGGTCTTTGATATACCATGGGTGAGGTCAGATGCATTTTCTGATCAATATACTCCGTATGTTGGGATTGCGGTTTGGCTTATGGCTGGGAAGGTTTGTACACAATAGTGGAATCCACTCCTTCTTGTGAGAAGTAGATGGTAGTTCCCTTAAGGGTTGATTCAGGCCTTGGACAATATGAGCGCTCTCCTAATTCCGTGAGGAAATAAGATTTATTGTTCATTATAGAATCAATGGTACTTAAAAGATATATGTAATTAGAGGGGTATAACGGACATTATGACCCAGCTCTAATTATGAACTACTGTGGAGGATCACACCATGTGTAATAGCTATATCGATGGACACCGAGTTATATCTATCTGTGTAAAAGCGTCTACGGTTGAGAGAGTGCAGCTTCGGGTTTTTATTGGAATAACACCAGAGTTAATAATCAAGGAATATTAATTAAAGAGTTTAATTAATGATTCCGAGGATTATTGGAGCTCAAAATACTGTGGGTCCATTAGGTCCCCTTGCTAGCCCGATCGATTTAGTTAACAAGGGTCACGGTTAATTAATTTGATTGTCCAATTTATTGTGTTACAAAAGTGACACGTATATATACGGGAATTAATTAAATAATAAGATTATTTAATTAATGAATGTTAATAGTTAAATTAATTATATAATTAGATTATTTAATTATATTGATAATTATGAATTATTAATTAACTATTAATTGGAGGGTGTTAGTTGATATATGGATTTAGGTGAAGATAAAATAATATGATTATTTTATTTTACTAAATCATTTATCTAAGTAGTTGAATTTAAATTTAAGTTTAAAATACTTATTATCACTTTTAATATATTAGATATATTTAAAAAGGATAATTAAAAGATATATATCAACTAATAACAAAAGAGATTGCATTGAATGTAAATTTATGTGTACATGAAACAATAGTCAAAAGAAGAATTTTTATACGATGTAAATTCTTAATTTATATATATATATATATTTGTTAAAACGCAAGTGAAAAGGGCAGCGAATAGAAATGTATATATATTGCCAATTGGTGAAAGCAAGGCGTGATTTTTCAGGGTGAAAAAGTGAGCAGAATAAATAAATATATATATTGATATAAAAGTGAAGCAAGGCGTGAATATATTTTTGTGATAAAAGATGAAATTGGAGGCGTCTACACAGCTGATAGATTGCATATCGAGACGAAGAAAAATATATATATACATTGTGTTTTGTATGCAATGAACAGAGATATATAGATATATATTCTGTTTCATACTTTGTGTGTTTTTGAAACACATAGAAGAAAGAGTTTCTTCAATTTCTCTACATCCTCTATTCAAGTTCGTGAGACCGTGACGCACCCACACGTAATTACCATTCCTAGAAGATAACGAGGAAGATCGAGTGGTTCAGACATGAGTATATCGAAAAACTAAGGAGCCTCCAAACGTTGGTAAGATTTTCTTATTCTGATTTTATTGATTACAATTTCTTGTGTATACATATTGTATGTATTAGTTCCGAAAAATAATTACGATCAAAAGTTCACTAGTCCCAATATAAATTCGGTTACGTCACGGGTGAATGGGGTTCCAACATAAATTCCTTCTTAAAAATTACTTGGGCTGGCCGAATTTGACAAGAGATATATATAGGATCACAAATCTTTTCCTAAGAAGGATTTACTTGGTAGGTAAGAATCCTATCCTTAGGTGGATTTACTTGGTGACCACGAATCCTTTTCCTAAAAGAATTATTTCCTACACAAAACTCCTAATCCAACTCATTAGTGAATTTGTGGTCATATTAAGATTTCCTATTTTGACTAGATAAATAACTCCTTTTATTTTTCTATTTATCAAATATAATCTTTAATATTAATTATACTACCAACAATAGTATAATATTAGGAGACCTTATCCTACTAGAAAAAAGATTTTGGCTTTCAATTAAATAATTAATTTATTACAAAATTAATTAATTTTCAATTAATTAAATAATAAAACAAAAAACAATATATTAAGCTATTTTATATAGCCTTGTCACCCAGCACATATACATGGGCCATTATATTATTTTTCTTATTTTATTAAATCCATTGGACCTTAATAAAAAGTCAACATGCGAACTAGACCTATTCTTACAAAAAGAAACAAGTCAACATGCCTCAATACAATTTTAAATGGACCCCTAAATTGGTCCGGTAGAATATATCAAGTGATCCATGCAAGTTCGTGTGGATTGGGGATTTTGGCAGGTTATCTAAATTTAAGCTCCAATTGACGCAACCTAATCACAATCAACAAATGATTCACTTAGGTCCGATCTATTAATTTTAGTTCATTCAACTAAAGAACTAAAATTGAACTCTTAAATAAAGATAGAATAACTTAATATTTTTCATTCATACCCTACACAACCTTATTGTTGAAAGTGTATCCTCGTGAAGAATTTCAGCAATCGCCAAAAGCTCATAGACTGCTTATAGCTCTCTAAGTTACCATATTTACTCATTTGACCACATTTTGAACTTGGATATTTGACTTGTCAAGAAACCATGTTTCAATGGATACTATTGAAAAATTAACGTTAAGATTTAATATCCAATACCTCAAAACATCCATATGACCATATTCTACTCATTTAATAAATGGAGCCACGATGTTCATATCTATAAATGAAGTCCTTTATTGATTAATAATTGAATACCACCAAACTATCGAGGATAGACTATGCTATATAATCGTACTCAATGATAGCTCAAATGATAACACTTGCAACCATAAGTCCGTCATTTATCTCAAGATTGAGATAGACCCTCTAATTGTCTTCAAGTGAAAACTTTTACCCATTGACGGTTCTAGATAAAGTATTTCACTGTGATCCAATTCAATGCACCTAGCGCACTAGATTATTTTGCCCAAAGACACCACACTTTGATGATTTTAGACTCATCATAACACGTTTGATCCCACTCAAATGCTAGCAAAAGAATCTACAATTTTGACAAGATAAAGACGCCCAACCTTTATCATAAGTTGTGAATATTATTCATGACTAACTAAAGAATTGTGTCTACCTCATACATATCTAGATGCATGAACAATTCTTCTTTTCTCATAGCCTTTTGACCATATGATTATTTACTTTTGACAATTATAATATTTAAACTATAAATGCTCTAAGATTTGTTAAACTAGAAATCACTTTATTAATATGAAAAGATTGTCAAATGCATTATTATACTCTTGTTATCGAGCATAATCCCAATAATCTCCCACTTGCTCTACAATAAATGTGTCATATCTCTCATCTCCGTGTTTTCTAGATGCCCTTCAAAACTCTTTTATGGAAGAGCCTTTGTAAAGGGACCCGCTAGATTATCTGTTGATGTGATCTGGTTCTTTCGAATTAGTCACTGCTCTACTATTGTCATAATAGATAATGATCTGCTTATTCACATCAGGAACCACTTCCAAGTGAATCAAGAATTGGCGGAGCCAGACAGCCTCTTTAGCAGCCTTGAATGCGGCAACATACTCGGCTTTCATGATGGAATCAGCAATACAAGATTTCTTAATACTCCTCCATATGACTGCCTCTCCTCCTATAGTAAACAAAGATCCTAATGTTGATCTCTTGGAATCAGAATCTGACTGAAAATCAGAATCTGTATACTCAACGGGATTTAAATACCCTCCAGAGTATACAAGCATATATTCTCTCGCTCTCCTAAGATACTTGAAATTATGCTTGACTGTCGTCCAGTGATCAGGACCAGGCTTCGATTGAAATCTGCTAACTATGCCCACAAAGAAACAAATATCTGGTCTAGTATAGAGCATTGCATACTTGAGACTTCCAACTGCCGATGCATATAGAACCCTACTCATGAATTGCTCTTCATGCTCATTCTTAGGAACTTGTTCCTTAGAAAGTTTGATTCCATGTCTGAAAGGTAACATACCTTTCTTGGAATCTTGCATGCAAAACCTAGACAAGATTTTATCTATGTATGAAGCTTAGGATAATGCAATCGTTATATTCTTTCTATCCCTTATGACTTGGATACCAAGAATATAACTTGCTTTTCCTAGGTCCTTCATATCAAATTGTTTTGCTAACCATTCTTTTACTGATGTCAATACACCTGCATCGTTTCCGATAAGTAGTATATCATCAACGCAATGAACTAGGAAAACCAACTTGTCACCTTTAATCCTTTTGTATACACATGGTTCATCAAGGTTTTGAATAAATCATAAACTTTTCACGGCTTGATCGAACCTTAGGTTCCAGGATCTGGATGCTTGCTTCAATCCATATATGGATCCTTGCAACTTGCATACCTTTTCCTCTTGGCCTTTTTCAATGAATCTTTCTGGTTGCATCACATAAATGCTTTCGTCAAGACTTCCATTAAGGAAAGTTGTCTTGATGTCCATTTGTCAAATCTCTAGGTCTAGGGATGTCGTAATGGATAAAAGTATCCTAATGGATTTAAGCATGGCCACAGGAGAGAAGGTTACTTCATAATCGATACCTTCTTTCTGTGTATAACCTTTGGCTACCAATCTAGCTTTAATGGTTTCCACATTTCCATTCATTCCTATTTCCCTATTGTATAGCCACTTACACCCGATAGGTTTTATCCCTTTAAGCAAGTCTACAAAAGACCAGACTTTATTTTTGAACATAGATTCAATTTCGGATTACATTGCCTTTTCCCAATGGTGACAATCAACATCTTCCATTGCTTCCTTGTACGTATAGTGATCATCGTCATCCGAAAGATTCTCTACAAATTCTCTTAGATGATGTATCTCTCGGGTTGTCTACTAACCCTCCCACTACAACGAGGTATGGTAGATTGTTGATCTTGTGTTGGTACGAAACTTACAATTGGGCTTGGTTGTGAAACCTCTTGTGGAATTGTATCTCTTGAAAGCTCATTCAGGACAATTCATCTTTTAGGCACAAAATTATTCATATAGTTCTCTTCCACAAATTTAGCATTTGTCGAAACAAATACTTTAAGATCTAAAGGACTGTAGAAATAATATCTTTTTATTCCTTTTGGATACCCTACAAATATGCATGTTTCTGAACAGGACTCCATCTTTTCTGTCTTTCCTTTTAACACGTGCGCAGGACATCCAAATATCCTTAAGTGTTGTAAACTAGGCTTTCGCCCAGTCCATAACTCATGCAGTGTTTTAGGAACCGACTTAGATGATACATCGTTTAGAATGTACATAGCATTTTGTAAAGCATATCCCCAAAAAGAATTAGGAAGCGTTAAATAACTCAATATAAACCTAACAATGTCTAGAAGAGTTCTATTTTTCCTTTCTGCCACTCCATTTTATTGAGGTGCACCTGGTGCAGAAAACTGAGATATTATCCAATTATCAATAAGATATTGCTGAAACTCACCAGATAGATATTCTCCACCACGATCAGACCTCAAGACTTTTATGCGTTTCTCAAGCTGATTTTCTACTTCAGCTTAAAAGCTTTGAACATGTCAAAAGCATATGACTTATGTCTCATGAGATACACATAACCAAATCTTGAGTGATCATCCGTGAAAGTGATGAAGTACTCATATCCACCTCTAGCTTGAATGCTCATAGGTCCATACACATCAGTGAGTATCAATCCTAAATATTCGATAGCTCTTGTACCTTTGGTCGTAAACAACCTTTCGGGTCATTTTACCTTCCAAACATGATTCACAAGTTGGTAGATCATCCACCTTTAAGTCACTTAAAGGTCCGTCACTTACCAATCTTTTAATCCTGTTATGGTTAATATGACCTAGGTGCAAATGCCATAGGTAGGTTTTATCTTTTGATAATTTTACTCTTTTATGATTAGGTTTCGTTGATTCCGTGTCTAACAAGTGAGAGATATTTCTATGCAAATATAATAAACCGTTTTCCAATGTACCTTTGCAAACAAATTTTTTATTCTTACTAATAATAAAGGCTTTATTAAAAGTAACCGAATAACAAATTTATTTAAACAAGAAACTGAAATTAAATTCCTCTTGAATTCATGTACATAATAAACATTTATTAAATCTATATGACTACTAGAATCTGGATTGACTCTAATATCTCCCACCACACTAGTAGACACCAATGCTTTGTTGCCTAAACGCAGTTGAATTCATTCTCATTCAGTCTTTTCCTTTCCCAGAACCCTTTCTAGTTAGGCCTAAGTTGTTTTTTCTTCTGTTGTTTCTTGACCTTCCCACAGGTCTTAACAGTAGTAACTTTACTAACTGTATGAATCTCCTAGCCATTGCCTTACACAAGGATTTTATCGGTGCTTTGAACATCTTGCATCAGGCCTTGGAAGGTGTATTACTTATTATTCAATGTGCAGTCCAACTTGAACTGATCAAAGGAATCTGATAGTGAGTTGACGATCATTTCAATTTTGGTCTCACCATCTATCTGAGCACCATTCAGTTCAGCAATGTTGAGATGTGCTATGACTTTCATCATGTGATCTTTCACACCCTATCCAGGTTTCATCCTAAGATTCATAAAAGCAGTCATTGCCTCTCTCTTAGTCGTCCTAGACCTCATAGCAAACATCTCCTCTAGAGACATCATTATAGATACTCATCTCTTTGCTCCTCCATTCCTTCATGTTGTTGTTGCAACATGTTGGAGATGGTGGCCATAATGTAACATTTAGCCATCTCATCTGAAGACTTCCACTACTGATACTCATCTCTTTACTCCTCATTAGATTCTTTAATAGGAGTAGGTGTTTTAGGAATAGGTAGAACAAATTATGGTTTTTCAACTTGCAACAACAACCCAATTTTCCTTTTCCATTTGACATAATTATCATCAGTTTAAGTATTATCTTTTAGGATGTTTGATTAAGGATGGAGTCATGATTTCTTTTTATTAACAAAAATTATATAAGTAAACAATCAATATAAAGCACTTTCGAATATTTATCTTGAGTTAAATAAAATAATTCAATAGTAAAATTCAACGATGATCCAGTACCCACAAATGTCACGCCTCATTTGGGAGTTCACACCATTTACTGGTTAGACTAGGTCCCACCTAACTGTTAAATTAACAACCTGCGTTTTCAATTTTATCCTTGTGATTTTATTAACAAGAACTCTTAGGAGCATATTAATAAACTCACATTCAGTGTGTTACCAAGTTATCGACCTTCAATATAATCCCTCACGAATATCCCTTCTTTGGGAGTAGATATCGTTTGGGCTAATTGTCTAGTCTATCCTTGTAAAAAAGTATCTTGCTAAATTCCATTCATCTATACCTCTTAGGAGGTTTTTACACGAAACATAAAGCTCAACTAAACTTAGAGGTCATAGTGTTCTAAAACACCTTCTCCCACTCAATTATTTAAGGCGTGTGATCGAATTCCAAAGAATGATTTACAAAGTTATCTAGATGCCAATTAGATACTTAAACCATTCAATGCATGTTCATACCAAAAGAGATATATGAGTGGCACTCCTATTCTATATGACATGTTATCAACTAATGACAAACATTGCAATATTTATAAAAATATAAATAGCTACAATTTTGGTTCATCCTAGAAAAGTAAGTAAATTACATATGTCTTGGAATACAAAAACTTTTATCTTGGCGAACAGGTCTTCACGTGACCTTCGTCGTTTGGACTCCCTCGGCTGCCTCCCATGGGCGTGCGCACCTTTGGCTCCTTCCAATGGGCGTGCATAGCCCACAACCCCAAAAAGGGTTGCCATGCGCAGCCCATGGATTTCATAGGGCTGCCGTGCGCAGCCCATGCCACAACAAACGTGGCAGCATGCTCTTCGCACGTATGTTTGTTTCTATGGCTCGCACGGTTCTAAACTTGTTCCGGTTGCTTCTAATTCTTTAAAACTTCAAGTATTCGATACTTGAATGTATTACAGAAGAATTTTAAATAAAAAAATACTGCAGTTTTTTTTATTACAATATAGTGCAGATTTTTTTTATTACAACAACAAATTAAAATAAAAAACTTAGCAACTACCAAGAAGGAAATTATGACGATAATAGGTTACCCTTCTTGTTACAACCCCAAAACAAAAATACATTGAAATTCTAGGACCAAAATTGAGCAACAACAATCCATAAATAAAACATATATATAACCATACATTCCAATGTAAATATATATGTGAATACCTAGAGTGTCATCTCTTTCTAAAAAATGCATATATACAATAAAATAAAAAGATTCACGTACACATACATCAATTAATCAAGGGTACAACCAACATCTAATACCAATTGTAGGGAAAATCGCGCAACGGAAGCATGAAAAATTAAAAATTAGGGTTTGGTATAAATAAAAAACAATCCCTTTTTAATACAAGAACCTTAACCCTAGATTAATTGATGTATATAAAAAAGTATCGTACCTTTTTCTCGTGACGATTGAACTAGCACTGAATTGAATCCGTAAGATCTTCCAATCCAATCACGAATGTGAATCACCTAACAGTGTGGGCTCCCTTTCTCTTAATTGTATACCGGAGGATGGAAACAAACAAAATCCTTTTTCTTTGTTAGTTAACATAATCCTCCAAGAAGAAAACAAAGAACATTAGGTCACTTGTGAATTATCAATCAATTTGATTGAAACTTAAGTAAACCTTGATTCGATGTTGTACACAAAACCTTTTAATGTAAGGGCTACTAGTGTACTATCGAAAACTAAACGTTCTTTCTTCCTTTTCTTCTTTGCTGAATCTCACACTATTTCTTCGAGTTGGTCGAACTTTTTCTAATGCAAAAACAAAATTTTCTCTCAAAATTCTAATGGTGGCCGAATTCTCTCCAAGTAGAATTACTTAGGTTGGCCGAAATTTTCTCTTATATAAAACTAGGGCTGACCGAAATTCCTTCTTAAAAAATACTAGGGCTGGCCGAATTTAACAAGAGATATATATAGGATCACAAATCTTTTCCTAAGAAGGATTTACTTGGTGGGTAAGAATCCTATCCTTAGGTGGATTTACTTGGTGACCAAGAATCCTTTTCCAAAAGGAATTATTTCCTACACCAAGACTCCTAATCCAACTCATTAGTGTATTTGTGACCATATTAAAGATTTCCTAATTTGACTAGATAAATAACTCCTTTTATTTATCTACTTATCAAATATAATCTTTAATATTAATTATACTACCAACAATAGTTTAATATTAGGAGACCTTCTCCTACTAGAATTTTTTTTTTGGCTTTTAATTAAATAACTAATTAATTACCAAATTAATTAATTTTCATTTAATTAAATAATTAAAAAAACAATATATTAAACTATTTTTTATAGCCTTGCTGCCCAACACATATACATGGGCCAATATATTATTTTTCTTGTTTTATTAAATCCATTGGACGTTAATAAAAAGTCCACATGTGAACTAGACCCATTCTTACAAAAAGAAACAAGTCCACATGCCTCAATAAAATTCTAGATGGACCCTTAAATTGGTCCGGTAGAATATATCAAGTAATCCATGCAAGTTCGTGTGGATTGGGGATCTTGGCGGGTTATCTAAATTTAAGCTCCAATAGACACAACCCAATTTTAATTAACAAATGATTCACTTAGGTCAGATCTATTAATTTTAGTTCATTCCACTAAAGAACTAAAATTGAACTCTTAAATAAAGATAGAATAACTTAATATTTTTCATTCATACCCTAGACAACCTTATTGGAGAAAGTGTATCCTCGTGAAGAATATCAGTAATCGCCAAGAGCTCATAGACCGCCTATAGCTCTCCAAGTTACCATATTTATTCATGTGACCACATTTTGAACTTGTATATTTTGATTTGTCCAAAAGCCATGTTTCTTAAGATTTCCAATACCTCAAAACATCCATATGGTTATATTCTACTCTTATTTAATAAATGGAGCCACGATGTCCATATCTATAAATGAAGTCCTTTATCGATTAACAAATGAACACCACCAAACTATCGAGGATAGACTATGCTATATAATCGTACTCATTGATAGCTCAAATGATAACACTTGCAACCATAAGTCAGTCATTTATCTCAGGGTCGAGATAGACTCTTCGATTGTCTTCAAGCGAAAACTTGTATCAATTGACGGTTCTAGATAAAATCTTTCACTGTGATCCAATTCAATGCACCCAATGCACTAGATTATTTTGCCCAAAGACACCACACTTTGATGATTTTAAACTCATCATAACACGTTTGATCCCACTCAAATGCTGCAAAAGAATCTACAACTTTGACAAGATAAAGGCACCAACATTTATCTTAAGTTGTGAATATTATTCAAGACTAACTAAAGAATTGTGGCTACCTTATACATATCTATATGTATGAACAATTCTTATTTTCTCATAGTCTTTTGACCTTATGATTATTTACTTTTTACAATTATAATAATTAAACTATAAATGATATAAGATTTGTTAACCTAGAAATAACTTTATTAATATGAAATGATTGTCAAATACATTATTATGCTCTTGCTATCGAGCATAATCCCAACACAAGCATGGGTCTTAATATGTTTCTTGACTAGGTAACTTTTACGTGTTTTAGATTGCCTCTTTTCATTCTTATGACATGTATGCCTAGGTTTAGCTTTCATTGTTAATTAAATGCATGTTCATATGTTTGATTACATTTATCACATGCTTGGGTTATTGGTTGTTGGTTGAGAGTAGTGATTAGTGATAGCTAGCATTTAGGACGATTTTACTCTTCTATCTAAATCTCTATGCTTTGCATTTTGATTTTGATTAGGTCATATTAATTGCATATTCATTGAAGTTATGACATGTTTGGGGTTTGTATTGTGATAGCTAGCAGTTATGTCATATTTGCACTCTAGCTAATTAGGTCATAATGATTGCATTCGATGATTGCATTTAATGTCCATGCCATGTTTAATGACAACTTATGTTGAAATGGCTTTGTTTAATAACTTGATTGTAATATTGCATATCCATATCTAGTTAAGTCTTTATGCATTGCATTTAGACATTATTGTTTATGTCTCACTGATTGCATTTATTGATTGTAAAATTGCCCTTGATTATTTGTTGTGACAACTTGTGTTGGTTGGACTTTTGTTGACGATTAGGTTGTTAGATTTTATCTACATCTTACTGAGTCCTTATTTGTGGGCATATAGACATTGTTGATAACTAGGATGTTATATTGCATTATCTACATCTAGTTAAGCATTTTGTGTTTGGTCTTACACATAATTGCATTTGAGCATAGAGTCATATATACACTTAGACCATATACTCTTCATTGAGTCAAAGTCTTGTGGCTTTAGAGTGAAGTTACACAAGCAAGAGAAGCCTTGCGACCAAGGGTGGGTTGGCAAGCAGTTGGTCGGGTATCCACTGTAAAAGGCCCGAGGGGTAGAGTAGGAGGTGCTCACGCCAAGAGTTGTGGATCAAGGGATATCACTAGGGATTGAACCAAGAGTGATGAGTGGTAGTGGCCATAGCCTGAGGTTGTCGAGAGTAAGAGTCCGAGTATCACTTGAAGGTGTAACTTTTTACTCATATATTGGATTTCTTCGATCGAGTGTGGCTCACTTAACAGCCAGTGGCTTTTTCCCGTTTGGAGGGTATTCAACGTATACATCTTGTGTTATTTATATTTCCGCACTTTACACTTGATATTGTATGTTTGTTTTATTGGGTGAATTTTGAATATTGATTAATCAAGAAAAATTGGTAATTGACTTTATTAAAACCTATTCACCCCCTCCCCCCCCTTCATCCTCCTCCTCCTCCTCCTCCTCCTCTAGGTTATTAGACACACTCTTATAGGGCATTTTCAATAATAACGGGTTTAACCTAATTGGACCCTGTATAAATAAGCCTAGACATGCATGAAGGAAGGGGCAGTTTTGACAACACAAAAAAAAAAGCTTTGTCCTTGCCTAAATTCTATTGATAGAACACGACCACCATTGTTTTCTACTTCTCGACAGGCACGAAGCTGCCAACCCCATTTTACCCAATAGAGATTAAGAGTTTTCGAGTGATTTTTGTATATAATATTTGATTCAATTAACAGTAATATAACAATGTCATTTTCCTTTACATATCTTAAATACATCGTGCTATCACTAGCATAAACCTGGTACCGAATGTACCACCCCCAACTGCGACCTCCGAGGTGATGGTTTTGAGGATGCTAGCTGAAATTCCTTACCCCGAGCGAATTTTCGGTTAACAATATTAAAAAAAAAAAACAAGATGGATCTCCATTGTCCATCTCGAAGATGGACGGTGGAGATATTTTATATATTTTATATTATTTAGTTTAATAATAAAAAATTTAAAATAAAAGAATTAAAATAAATAAATAAGATATGGACAGTGGATCTCCAAATCTTATTCATGTTCACCAAGCACACCAAGAACAACAATATTTATCTTCAATCTTCATCACACCATCCACAATTCTCATCATCACATCAGTTCAAATTCATCAACACCAAACATATTCAAATTCATCTCCATCCCATAAACCAAGCACACACACCATCACTATCATCAGTTCATAACCATCATCGGTTTACCACCATCACCACTACCATAACACCACTGCCAAACACCCTGAAACCACAACTAAACACAACCAAAAACCCACCTACAAACACAACCTATAAAACAATCTTCCTATGTCGCGAATCCTTTTCTCTTTATCTCTCTCTTGTGAATCCATCCTTCTCTCTCTAAAACTTGAATTTGATTTGGTGGTGCTGATTTGGGGATTTTGATTTTTGAGGTTATTAATTTAGGTTTCATTTGAGGTTGGTGGTCGATCTTGGGTCGAATACTGCTTTGGTTCAAACCCATATCTAGTTCGATGTTCAAACCCAGTTCTAATTCAAACATAGATCTGGATCGAACACAAATCCGGTTGGAAAACATTTATGGGTCGAACCCAATTGTGTGTATGAGAGAGATAGAGAGATGGTGGTTTGGTGGTGGTGGTGTATGCATAAGAGAGAGAGAGAAATGGAAGTGGTGATGATAATGATAATGGTTTGATTATGGGTTTTGAGATGGCGGTCGATCCTGGGCTAGTGTTTATGATGATGATGTTTCTGGGTTGTCGTGATGGTGGTGGATGATTGTGGTTTGGGGTTGATGATAATGATGGTATTCTGAGTTTTGTTCGGGTTAGGGTGCCGACAATGGAGATAAGAATATGGTAGAGATCCAATCTTTTTATTTTGAATTTAAGATTGTAATTACAATTCTTATGGTAATTAGATTCAGTTTTTAATTTGATTTCTAAATAAAAAAGAAACTTAAATCTTGAATTTAAAATATCCACTGACAAATTAATATAGAATAACTCTAAAATAAAGTGGCCATTATTTTAGGATGATTTTCAAGTTTCCTCATTTATTTTACAATTTGATAAAGGTCGTTCTCCACTATGTTTTTTTTAGTATTTCCTTTTTATTTTTATTTTAATTTTATATGTAAATTACCTTGTAATCTTCAATTTTAGATGGTCAATGATATTAATGTCCTTTCCATTTAACGGTAAACATCCCAAATAGATGGAAAAGGAAACATAATGGGTGTTTTTAACGTTTCTTTGATTTTAGGAAAAAAATGGTCAATATTGCTAAACTTTGTCCTCATCTTAACAATAGGACAAATGTTAAGAGAGAACACCCTCAAACCCAACCCATGGCTCTCAGCGTTGATTATACTTCTGCACGTCCTGAGTTTCGATCTGCTCACACTGACCCGAACATTTCTTTTGTTAATCCTTGTCAAGAAATGATGAGATCAACACGCACCGGTTAGGGTAGCAAACCTGCTGCTAGAGCTCCTTCTCCGATCGACTTGAAGATCCCTTCTCAGCTCATTAAGTTGGAAGATGTCCCAAAAGGTACCTGACACATCTGTTGAGGTTTTCCGCCACTCAGCCTTCTACCTTCGACACTTAGGTAAACATGGCTACTAATCAGGAGATCGATGAATATGCCAAGAGGTCCGATATTCCACATTCAATGAGTCGAGCCATCTAGAATCCACCCCCGGGTGCTGTTGTAATTTATGGCACCATGCTCACTAGGGCAATCCTGTCCATCCAGCCTTTCATTTTCAGGTTTTTTACGGATGCTGAAATCGCACCAGCTCAGCTGACCCCCAAAAAAGATTGGAGCAAAGGACCCCGCAACCCCCAAACACCTCCACCTCCTCCTACCCTACAACCTTGGCTGATCAGATTCTGGAGATATTTTCCACCTCCAATCCAACTCCATAAAATCACTAAAATCTTGATGGGTTTGAATCAAAATCCACATCATCTCATAAGGATTTCATGGGGGTTTTCTTTTCGTCGAACAAAATTAGGAAGAACAACAAATCATTGAATATATATATATACAACAATTTCTCAAATAGTTTTATACAGTGTTTATAAGGGCTCAAAAAATAAATAGCACTTTTTCGAGGTGACGTTTCAACACTATCATTGCTTTTATGACTTATGTTTAAAAGACACCTATTATGGTAAACGGATAAAAATTCCCCCAATAGTTGTTTCATCAGAATATTTGATTCATTTCTTTACAGTGAGAGTTATGAAATAGAGAGAGAAAGTTTTATTGAAACTCAGACGCTACGCAGACGCATTCGGGGGTCAAGCTCCCCGCCGAGGTCGCGGTGGTCAAGCTTTTTTGGTAAGGGTTCGAGCTTTTTTACCAAGTGTCCGAGCTTTTTCTACTGGGTTCAAGCTTTTTTATCAAGTCCCCGAGCTTTTTTACCAAGTGTCCGAGCTTTTTTTTACTTGATTCGAGAAGTCTCAAATCAAGTGCAAAAAAGCTCGGGCATTTTGTAAAAAGTCTCGAATCAAGTGCAAAAAAGCTTAGGCACTTGGCAAAAAAGCTCGATTCGAGCTTTTTTACCAAATGTCCGAGTTGTTTTGCCAAGTGCCCGAGCTTTTTTGCACTTGATTCGAGACTTTTTGCCAAGTTAAAAAAAAAGCTCGGGCACTTGGAAAAAAGTCTCGAATCAAGTGTAAAAAAGCTCGTGCACTTGGCAAAAAAGCTCGATTCGAGCTTTTTTACCAAGTGCTCGAGCTTTTTTGCACTTGATTCGAGACTTTTTGCCAAGTAAAAAAAAAACTCGGGCACTTGGCAAAAAGTCTCGAATCGAGCTGTTTTGCCAAGTGCCCGAGTTTTTTTGCACTTGATTCGAGACTTTTTGCCAAGTTAAAAAAAAAGCTCGGCACTTGGCAAAAAGACTCGAATCAAGTGCAAAAAAGCTTGGGCACTTGGCAAAAAACCTTGATTCGAGCTTTTTTACCAAGTGCCCGAGATTTTTTACACTTGATTTGAGACTTTTTTCCATGTTAAAAAAAAGCTCGGGCACTTGGCAAAAAGTCTCGAATCGAGCTGTTTTGCCAAGTGCCCGAGTTTTTTTGCACTTGATTCGAGACTTTTTGCCAAGTTAAAAAAAAAGCTCGGCACTTGGTAAAAAGTCTCGAATCAAGTGCAAAAAAGCTTGGGCACTTGGCAAAAAACCTTGATTCGAGCTTTTTTACCAAGTGCCCGAGATTTTTTACACTTGATTTGAGACTTTTTTCCATGTTAAAAAAAAGCTCGGGCACTTGGCAAAAAGTCTCGAATCGAGTTTTTTTGCTAAGTGCCCGAGCTTTTTTGCACTTGATTCGAGACTTTTTACCAAATTAAAAAAAAGCTCGGGCATTTGACAAAAAGTCTCGAATTAAGTGTAAAAAAGCTCGAGCACTTGGTAGAAAAACTCGAACCCATTAAAAAAAACTTAGACACTTGGCAAAAAAACTAGAATCGAGCTTTTTTACAAAGTGCCCAAGCTTTTTTGCCAAGTGTCCGAGCTTTTATTTACTTGATTCGAGCTTTTCTGATAAAAAAAACTCGAAGACAAATCAAAAAAATTTGGAAGAGTATAAAAAAACTCAGAATCATATCAAAATAGCTCGGACACTAATAAAAAAGGCTCGAAGTATTTTAAAAAAGTCTCGAACATAATCTGGAGACTAAATGTTCATACATGTTCATACAAAGATTGAGACAACAAATTATAACGAATGGATACATTGTTAAACCACACATAAATATATGATAATGTATAAAAGAAGATCACAAACATATGTTATTTTTTTTAACACAATCTGGAGAGGAACAAGTTTTTTGGAGAGAGATGAGTTGTAGATCGATTTTCAGACAACATTTTTGGAGAGAGAGGAGTTATCGTTTTCAAAATGTAGATAGAAGCACAATGAGAATAAAAATAGATTATTTAAGAGTAATTTGGGTAGTTCACCATAATAGGTGCCTTTTAAACTTAAGTTATTAAAACGGTGACATCATTACAACACACACATAAAAAGTTGACATATCTTACCATTTCCACGTGTTTATAATTATAAATCAAACATAACAGTAATTTTATTTTTATATATAGAAACAAAAGGCCAAGATCAAGAAACAAACACTAGAGTACAATATCAAAACATCATCATACTCTTATTACATATATATATATATACTGATCGATCACCCAAGTAGCAAGACACAGCAAAAGCCAAAGATTACATATTGCTTGTATATTTATATTAGCACACAATGCAATACCAATCCAAAGTATATGCATGATCAAGATCAAGCGTGGTGGTGATGCGGTGGATGTGGATGTGGACCTGGTGGCTTGTGAGGCTCCGGAGGACCTGGGGGAGGCGCATGAGGACCTGGTGGTGGAGGGTTATGAGGCGGTGGAGGTTCGTGATGGTGCGGAGGACCAGCTGGTGGCGTTGCGTGTGGTGGTGGGTGTTGGTGTGGGTCTGGTGGCGGTGGATTGTGCATCTTTTGATCTTGTACGTTTCTCTTCTTGTTATTCTAGTTGGCTAATGTAGCTAAGAGTGTAAAATGTGAATATATAGAAGCTATTCTAATCAAATCTTATCTTCACAACTGTAAGTCAGATTCACGCTTGTATTTCGGTAGTTGTTTACCTAAAAGTCATGGAATTCTCTAGATAATGATAATGTGCTTTGAAAAAGGTAAAAGATTTCAACTTTAATTATAATATTCCCTTATTTATAAATATTACTATGCCATATGTCACACTCGTAACAATAATTTGATGTTGACAAAATGTGGTTGTTTTATTGTAGGGTAACAGATATCCAAGTTTGGAGTATTGTATAAAAACAATAAGAGTTGGGAAGGTGAAAGCGAAAAAGGTTTAAAATTTAGTAATATTTATATAATTTCTTTTAGGGTATGAGTTCGAACCCGTGTCAAAAAACCAAATTTATTCCATAATCCAATTTATTGTAATATTTGAGGTGGGGTTACATTGTGATTCTAGGATAACCCAGTTTCTGCAATTAAATATTCCATGGCCCAATTTCGACTTGCGTCAAATCAGGCATCTACTAAACTAAAGTCCATTGAGACCTAACAACCAAATATTTGAGGTCCAAGATTAGCTTAAACGATTCCATTAAGTGTCCATCTAGAAAGGTTTTTGTAAGGATTTAAAGTGTTTTTTTTTAATATTAAAAGTTGTTTTAAGGTTTTTTTTTTTTTTCTAAATTTCAAAAAGAGTTTTTAATCCTAAGAAAAGCTATTTTGTGCCAACTGAGACTTCTTCCAAGAAGCTTTTTTCTGTTTTAATAAAGATGTATTGTCAATACTACCCTCTATGAATTTTAAATATTTCATCACATACACAGCGCATTATAAAACCCTATTTTATTTAAATATTTACGTACATTCATACATTATTTTTGTCCTCTCATCTTCACTGACATTCAAAATTGAAACTAATTAAATCATATGGAAATACAATTTCAATCCATGAATGAATTATGGAGAAATAAATTATTATGTTTTAAAAATATTTTATCCCTAATTTAGGGCACCACTATAAAATCTTCTTCTTCGTTCAAACACCATTCAGCGCAACTTCTTCTTTCAAACTCTTTCTCTTTCTAAACTCTGCTCGACTTCTCTCTACAACCCATCTCTGTTTCTATTCGAGAGAGTGAGAGACAATATCGAGAGAGAGAGAGACCTCGAAGCACTATAATATCAACAAGATAGCAAACCTAGACTATTTGAGACCAAATAGCCTTTACACCAAACCTTTTTTTTTCTCAGATCGAACCATTTTTTTTCTTGTACCGGTTGGTTATTGCTTTAGATTATCTATATATATATATATATATATATATATATATATATATATATATATATGAATATCAAAAAATACGGAAATATAGTGACTCCATGTCATCAAAAGTTAACTGTGGACCGATATATATATATATATATATATTGTTGGGATTATACTCGATAGCAAGAGTATAATAAAGTATTTGACAATCTTTACATATTAATAAAAGTGATTTCTAGTTTAACAAATCTTATAGCATTTATAGTTTAATTATTGTAATTGTCAAAAGTAAATAATCATAAGGTCAAAAGACTATGAGAAAAGAAGAATTGTTCGTACATCTGGATATGTATAAGGTAGACACAATTCTTTAGTTAGTCTTGAATAATATTCACAACTTAAGATAAAGGTTGTACATATTTATCTTGTTAAAGTTGTAGATTCTTTTGTTAGCATATGAGTGGGATCAAATGTGTTATGATGAGTCTAAACTCATCAAAGTGTGGTGTCTTTGGGTAAAATAATCTAGTGCGAATAGGATCACAGTGAAATACTTTATCCAGAACCGTCAATGGATAAAAAAATTCACTTGAAGACAATCAGAGAGTCTATCTCAATCCTGAGATAAATGATGGACTTATGGTTGCAAGTGTTATCATTTTAGCTATCAATGAGTACGATTATGTAGCATAGTCGTACCTCGATAGTTTGGTGGTATTCATTTGTTAATCAATAGAGGACTTCATTTTATAGATATGGACATCGTGGCTCCATTTATTAAATGAAAGTAGAATATCATCATATGGATGTTTTGAGGTATTGGATATTAAATCTTAACTTTAAGTTTTCAATAGTGCCTATTGAGTACTATTGAAACGTGACTTATTGAAACATGGCTTTTGGACAAGTCAAATATCCAAGTTCAAAATGTAGTCATATGAGTAAATATGGTAACTTGGAGAGTTATAGGCGGTCTATGAGCTCTTAGTGATTACTGATATTCTTCACGAGGATACACTATCTCCATGAAGATTGTCTAAGGTATGAATGAGTAATATTAACTTATTCTATCTTTATTTAAGAGTTCAATTTTATTTCTTTAGAGAAATGAACTAAAATTAATAGATCGGACCTACGTGAATCATTTGTTGATTGTGATTAGGTTATGTCTATTTGAGCGTAAATTTAGATAGCCCGCCAAAATGCCCAATTCACACGAACTTGCATGGATCACTTGATATATTCTACCGGACCAATTTACAGGTCCATCTAGAATTGTGTTAAGGCATGTGGGCTTGTTTCTTTTAGTGAGAATGTGTATAGTTGACATGTGAACTTTTTATAAAAATCCAATGGATTTAATAAAATAGGAAAAACAATATTTGGCCCATTTATATGTGTTGGGTGGCAAGGCTATATAAAATAGCTTATTATATTGTTTTTTATTTTATTATTTAATTAAATGAAAATTAATTAATTTGGTAATAATCAATTATTTAATTAAAAATCAAAATATGTTTCCTAATAGGAGAAGGTTTCCTAATATTATACTATTTTGGTAGTAAAATTAGTGTTAACGGAAAATTTACTCAGGGTGAGAAATTCTAGCTAACACCCTCGAAACCGCTACCACGGAGGTGGCAGCCAGGATAGGTACCTCGTACCTAACTTTTTCGAACAAAGGTGGGTATTTAAATGTGAATACAATGACGATGAGAATATAGCCTTTTCTTATAGATCATGAATGCCATACAAAAATCTCTAAAAAAACTCTCAATCTCGCTGGGGTACAGTGGGGTGACAACCTCGTGTCTGTCGAATAGTAGAATACAACGACGGTCGTGTTCTAATTACACAATTTTTCCAAGAATCCCCAGCTACTCACTCTTCCTATCCCTCTTTCTTTTTCTTATATCAGTGCATACTTTTTTGTATTTATACATAGTCCCAATGGGTTAAATTTGTGATTCTCTGAATCTTATCCCTCCTTATCGGGCAGGATCTTTTATTTAAAAGTCATTGACTTTGGATTAATTACGGAATTAGAGAATATCTTTATGGGAGATAAGTTTGTTTCCTCTTTGGATTCAAACACTTGCCATGCACGTATGCGGTGTTTCAATGTTCGATAAAGTGTGGATAAATGTGGATATGATCATGTGTGTCTCCATGGTGTGATTTCTCATAGAGGTCGTCGTTCATTGTTTCATAGAGCGAGGTAGATCGTGCCCTGGTCATGGTACTAATAGTTTGGCCAAACCTTTCCAAGTACCTCAGAACTTGAGGTGGTCGCACGGGCACTCTTTGACGGTAACGGAGCTTTAGCGAGCTTCGTCCCACTGGTCCAGATGGGTTTGAATCTTCCTTCAGAGAGGCGAAGCAATACTGTAGTGCAAGTTAGGTGTTTAATGGGTCTCTCTTTGTGCTTGGAGAGGATGGCTGGCTTCTAGAGAGGTTACGAGGTAGCTTCGACTTAGGGGGAGCCTGGACTGTTAAACATATGGCTTCTTCTGAGTTCTTGTTTTTGTGTAAGAAGCTCGATACGATCGTGTCGGCCTCTACCTCAAATGTCCCAGAGCTCAATGATTCTTCCTAGCACCCACTAAGCGGTTCCCCCAGCTCGACTCCAGAATCCATGGTTCTCGGGTTTGGATCCGGGCTAGGAAATTGGAGAATTTCTCTTTTAGTCCCTAGCCAAATTTGGATATTAACAGAAGTCTCCTCTATCTTGAACACCGGTGATTGAGTTGGGATTGGAGTCAGATTTTATATTTTGATTGGGAAATTGTCCCTCCAACGTGGCTACCAGAATCTTGGCAGAAATCTCCTCATTAATTGGGCAAGTGATGTGGCAAACAGAAAAAACGGTGCGTTTCTCAAAATTATCCAGCTCCGTTACGCCAACTCGTGGGTTTCGAGGCAATCTCAGTCGAAGATTTAGCCGACGTCACTGCTCCATTTACCTCTATTTAAACTCGACTACTTCGTCGCCTTCCTCACGCCTCATATTTTTCATATTTCAAATTTTCTCAAAGAAAGCCTCCCTTTAGCTCCCTGTCTTCTTTTTCCTCGAATGGAAAAATTCTTTTTACCATGTCGAAAAACAACCTTGATTCCGTCGATTCCATTGTCGATGGTGAGGAAGTGTCCAATCTTACCCTCGGGAAGAGAACACGAAAGAACTTTGACAGTGACGACTCTCTACCTAACTAGTTAAGACATAGGTTGAACAGGAACGTAGCTATCGGAACCGGGTTTTCTAACAAGCCTGATAGCCCCTTGAATTACGTCGATGAGGATTCTGATGGTGAACCCAAGGATGCTGTTACCGGGAGGGGTCAAGTTAGAGTTGTCAGTCCTTCTCTGGAGAGGCTTCTCTCCTCTGATTTTAGGGTTATCCCGGACTCTACCATTGACCCAAACTCACTTGATCTCTTGCAGTCGAAGTATGGCATCCCGGACAGTGTTTCTATCTCCATCCCTCACAAGAATTATGACATCTTCAATCCTCCCAACGGGGTGCTTCCAATTCATGTAGCAACCCTTGAGATCAGGCTTTCTCTTCATCCTACTCTTCAACGGGCTCTCAAATCCCTACAGTTAGCTCCCTTTCAGTTGATGCCCAGCTTCTTGAGGCATCTGACCGGCTTTCTCTTGTTATGGAAGGAACAATGCGAGCTAAGCAAGGTTACTAGAGAGCCCAGAGTAAAGGAGTTGGCGTACCTCTTTCAGATTGGAAGCCTGTCCAGAGCTCCTCAAGGTCAGTTCTATGCCAAGGCAAAGAACAAGCTCAATTTCATCATCCCTGGCGCTTCGAGGAAAGACCCTGCTTAGAAGAAGGAGTGGATCCTAGAGGGAAATGATTAGGGAAGCTCGACAATCATTGGCGGGCATGAGTTCATGGTTCCCACAGCTTTCAACGATAAACCATCATGGGGTCGGGATTCCTTGCATGCTGAGTCTGAATTCGTGTTGAAGACCATCCTTGCTAGGAACTACCTGAATCTAAAATTCACAACTGTCTACTCCTTCGATTATCACCGAGTAAATCGCTGCTTGTGAATTTCTGATGCTACTCATTGTAAGTAACTCTGAAATATCATGTTTTGTTTTGTTGACTAGCTCGATTCTAATGGCTTTTCTTTTCTCTTTTTTTTAATAGTTTTTGTTGTTGCTCCAGCTTCCTGCGAAACCCAACAAGCTGGTACCTCTCATTCCTTTGCCAAACCGAGTCAGGAGATCCCTTTGGCTTCCTCAGATAAAAAGGGGCCAACTGTTCTATCTAGGGCTTCATCTGTTCTTGCTCCAAGCATAGGTTCAAGATGGCGCTCCTCGCATCGCAGACTACCAAGGTGCTGGGTAAGGGGGCCTCTGCTTCTCAAGCAACTGACGTAGCAGTGACAACTCTTGCTGTAGTTGCTCTTACTCCTTCTACTTCTTCTCATGTCACCCCTGTTTCTAACTTGCCAGACGTTTTTGTCTCTCTATCTACATCCCCAGCCCCCCGAGCTTTGAAGGACCCCGAGGCGGGTGATAAAGGGGTTCCACCTATTTACCTACAAAATCAGTCCATCTCTGCTTACTTGATGAGGTCTTGAGGCAATTCGTAGTATTCTACCCCGAAGACAGTCTTTCTATGATAGATTTAAGGTCGATAGACATCTTGATCACCAAGGGGTCCGTCCTCTTGGCCGAGATAATCATCATCTTTATCTTTTACCGCAACGGTTTGTTTCATCACTTTCTAACTTGAACTCTTTTATAAGCCTTAAAATTCAAAGTGGCTTTGGGCCACCAGGTGGCCTCTCTCCTCAATTGGGCAGCCAAAACTAAAGCTGAAGCTGAGTGGGCCATGGAGTTATTGGCACGGGCTCAAAATCTAGAACAAGAGATGACCTCTAGCCAAAGAGGGATGAAGGCGGAGCTAGCCAAGCTTCATTATGACAACAATAGGTTGAAGCGATCTTTCGATCAAGAAACCCTCCGGTCTGAACTTCGGGCAAGACAGTGAGATTCCTGGAAGGCAGATGCTAAGATGCTAGAAGTTGATAACCAGGTCTTGCATGATCAGGTGGCCCAGTTGCAAACCGAAGTGGATGCCTCCTTCACTGACAGGTATTTTCACACCTCTTTCCAAGTCCCTGAAGTCCTCCCTCTTCCTTTTGACCTCTCCAGTATCTCCAACCGGGATAGGGAGGAAATCATGACCAGGGCTACAGAGATGTCTAGCCTGAGGGTGACGGAGCTGATCCTTTTAATGGGGCTGTAGCAGGGAAGCAAGCAGTCATGATAGATTCTCTTCTTCCTCCTCATGTCTTACCAGTCTCAGGTCCCAAGGAAACCTTTAGCGGGGTTCGACATGTATAGCCCGAGAGGGACTTGCCAGAAGCCTGGGAGGAGGTCCATAACCATCTTGAAGAGCCCTCTAAAGAAGAGTTGAAGGTTTAGCAGAACGGGATAGAGTCTCTGGCAAACCTTCTCGATATGGCCATCCCTCATGAGGTTATAGCGATTGTTAATGAAGTTCTAGAGGAGGGCCCAACTGAGCAGCAGACAATAGAGGATCCTCTGAATGAGGGGGTAGCAGGTGAGGGAGACCATGGCGAGAAACCACCTAAGGGAGGGACAGCAGGAGAAAACCAGGAGGAAGCTTAAGCCTAATACTTTCTATTCACAACTTGATTTTGTTGCCCGAAAAGGGGGGTGGGCACCCCGTTTTACTTATGTTATATCTAGTTAGTTTTTCCTTCACCATTCTCTTATCCTCTGTAGGCCAAAACTAGGGTTTGGGCTCTCTACTAGATAACTATAGCCTTTCTAGGGGATAGGCTCTCGTATCATTAATGAACACTGGCTTTAGATTTCATTCGTACTTGCTTCAATGAATTTTGACTTGACTGACATCTCCTTGCTTCATTCCTGATCTCGACCTAGATGTATCCTCTGAAATAACTTGACTTAATCGAAGTTGGTGAAAAATAACGAGATCTTAAATTTTTTGTAATTGTGAAAGTAGACAGCTAGCTCAAGCTCTCGACTCTCAGCAGAAACTTGTAGCTCAATGACTTTAGTGAGTAATCCCCTTATATGATTTTAGTCTTGTTTGCACATGTCACTGTAAGCAATCACATGCTCATAGAGGATTTGTAACCAGTAATAACTTGGACATTTGAGTTGAAGTAGGAGAACTTTCCAAGCCCAGGTTTCTTATGGGGGTTATAGCCAAACCGAGGCATCAGGAGGGTTATCGAGCTATTTACTTGTCTCGAGATCTGGATGGCAAATATGCTCTTACACTCAGACCCTTCTTGGGGGTTAATAGCCTGACAAGGCATTAGAAGGGCTATCTAGCTATTTCCTGGTCTCGAGATCTAGATGGCAACTATGCTCTTACACTCACACCCTTCTTAGTGGGGGGTGGTGCCCGGCCGATGCATCAAGGATAGCGAGGGGACTTCCCCGGCTAATCCCTGGTCTTGAGGTGGTTATGTCAAAGTTACCCGTGTAGATCGTAATTGGAAACAAAGAATTTAATGTAGAATATAATCAAAGATCGAGAAAGCAAAGTTTAATGATAAAAATGGGAGTACATTATTGTTGGAGATTATATTGAAACCTAAATGGAAGTAGTCTACTCCAGAGTCCCCTGTTTAGTGGTAGTATTTCCTCAGGGGATCTATATTCCAAGTATGATCAATGGGTCGGTCATCCATGTCCTCGAGCTTGTACGCCCCGTTACGGACCACTACCTTTACCAAGTAAGGTCTTTCCCAGTTGGGTCCTAGGACCCCATCTGACCTTTTCCTAGTATTCACTGTCACTTTCCTATGAACTAGATCCTCTTTTTTAAAGTTGTTAATAGTAAAATTTGGCTAGGGGTCAAAGAGAAATTTTCCACTCTCCCAACCCGAATCGAAGCCCAAATCAACATTTATGAAACCCCGGGTGTACCATAAAACTGCCCCACAGAAGCATGAAAGGATCGCCGAGCTTTAGAACTATCTGGAAAGAAGCTAGGCATGACCAGGTCGAGCCTCTACGTGAACACTAGAATCCGGGCTTCTCGAGGCCACCTACCTGGGAACCTTGCTTCTTGGGGTCGGGTTCCTCAATAACACCGTGACAGCAATGGAGGGTCGCCAAGCTCAAGAAACATTCAAAAAAAGCCCAACAAGCAAAGCAAGCCCCCTCCGGGTTAAGAATTTTAGAGGTCAAACATAATTCATAACCTTAATGAGAAGCCCACCAACCTCTCCAGGAGCCTGCTGTCCCCTCCACGATAGAAGGAGGAAAAAGGCCTCTAAGTGAATCAGATCCATGTTACCTCATAGGAATGCCTACTAGGATGTCCATTCCAAGCTTCCGAGAATAGAACTAAAGCATAGATCTACCTCGCTTTACGAAGACTACGAATGGCTAGCTCAACGACCTCCATAAAGAATCAAGCTGTAAGTATGCATAGGAACATATCTACGTAATAACCAACATTTACATGCAAGTCAAGAGTTTGATTCCAAAAAGGAAACAAACTTATCTTTGTCAACAATATTATCGCTTCCGTTATTTACTCGGAATCAACGACTTTCAAATAGAGGATCCCGCCCGATAAGGAGGGAGTAGGTTCAAAGAATCAAGGCTGGAGATACACCCGTTCAAATTGATTCGGTCATATATAAATATATCTAAAACAAAATGAGGGGGGGAGCAACATATAGACGATAGAATAAAAGGGAGAGAGAAGTACGTCGGGCCTAAATTCTGTGATCAGAACACGGTCGTCGTGACGTCCGCATTCGACAAGTATGAAGCCACCACCTTCCTACGTTCTAGAGAGATAGTGATCATATGAGAGAGAATCATGTATACTACGAGTAATCTATACTAAAGTCCCCACTTACTATTGTTATACAAACATTCATTTTTATCTAAGCAGGTTAGGTATCAAAGGTACCGACCCCGGCCACCACCTCCATGGCAGTGGTCTCGAGGGCGTTAGTGGGAATTTGTCATCTCGAGTAAATTTCCCGTTAACACATTATGGCGCCGTCTGTGGGAAACTCCCACACCACCATCTTTATATTCATAAGTTTATTGTTTTACAGGAGTCATGAGGCTTATTTCCTCCCAAGGACAACCAGGCGTATCGAGACAACCTTCCACTGCGTCGACACGGAAGGTCCCAAAGAAAGGAAGAAAATCAGGGCTTCATAGCCAGGTCTCAGACCAGCCAGCCACTGTGTGGGCTTTGGATCATCCTATAGGAAACTAGGTTGAGCTTGACCAACAAGCGGCGGCCTTCGTGGAAAATGTCCACCTTCGACTGCTCGCTGAGGGTATTACTATCCAACAAGCAAACCTCTACAATTGAGCGGAGTCAAGCAGGCCCGAGGCTAGGCAACCCGCCTTTGATCGCCTGGGACCTACCCCTCTGGAGCCAGCTCGTAACAGAACGGGACTCCCACCCTCGATCTGGGATAGGTTAGGGCCCATGCCCCTCGTACCCGAAGCGCTGCCACGCTACCAATCCAGGCAAGTCAAGTCCATGGCAGATATCCTTACCAGATAGTAGGGAGAGTTTCTCCACCCAACAACTTCAAGGAGGGAAGCCCGAGTTAGGGAAGAAGAAAGTCAGCAAAGCCCCCAAGCAAACCCCCTCCGAAGAAAGGACCGGGTAGAGATCACCAGTTTGTCAGAAGGGTCCGATAGTGAGGAGACTGAGATCAACTCAAGGAAACCCGAGAGCAAACGCCTTAGAGATCAGTTGGTAGAGCTTCAGAAAGAGTTCCAACTAATGAAGAAAGGGAAGTACAAGGAGGACAAGAAGGATCTACTAAGTGAGATGAATGCTCCCTTCACTAGAAAGGTCTGGGAGGCAAAGCTCCCACCAAAATTCAAAATACCAACTGACAGATTCTCCGGGACTGAGGATCCCTTGAGCTACTTGGAGAGCTTCGTTCAATAGATGGAGGTCCAAAACACTACTAGGGCCGTTATATGTCGAATGTTCCCAAATACACTCATGGATTACGCAAATACCTAGTTTAGAAAGCTACCTACTGGCAACTTGGATTCCTTCATGAAGCTATCGACTGATTTCTGCTCACAATTCCAAGGAGTTAAGCCCTGATTGAAGGACCCAATCCATCTATAGTACGTGATCCAGGAGAGTGGGGAAACCTTCTAGGCTTATGTATAGCGTTTCCGCATGGAAGTCATCTAGATGGGGGTCTTCACCGAGAAAGAAACCTTCACCAAATTCTGAAGGAACTTGTGGGCAGGCAAGATTTTTCGGTCTTTTGCCAAGAGATCTCCAAAGACCTACCAAGATGCCTATGATCGGGCTCTGGAGCAAATTGAAGTCGATGAACAACTCAAGGTCTAGATAGAACACGACGATATGAGAGTCGTAAATCTGCAAAAGAAGGAAGCTCCCTAACCCGAGCAAGTTCAGAAAAGCCAGAACAAACCCCTCAATAAGTTGACGTATCGCTTCCCCATTTCTCAACCCAGATTGGAAAAATATCCTGCAAAACGAACTCCTCTGCGAACTTCACCTACTCCCTGGACAATGGCCCCAATAGCTCGAGATGAGAGAGGGTATGATCGTTACACCCCCTTAAATGTATCCCGTGAAACAATCTATCTCTTCATTCGGGACAAGGGGTTGCTACAGAAGCCCGCACCTATGAAAGAACCTATCGATAAGAGGAATCATTATAAGTATTGTGACTTTCACGAAGACGTGGGACACAACACTTCAGAGTGCTATAACCTGCGAAATCAAATGGTGATCACGGTACAAATTTCCAATTGCATGGTACACCGTGTGCTCATCGACACAGGCAACAGCGTCGACGTCTTATTTAAAGACACCTTGGAAAAACTGAACTTGAAACAGTGGTGTTACAATAGTTGCACTACCCCGCTGTATGGATTCACTTGGGACTCAATCATACCTGTGGGATCAAAAATCCTGCCAGTGATCATTGGAGCCACACCTCTTCAGCAGAATATCATGACAGACTTTGTGGTGGTGGATACCCCATCGACTTATAATGCAATATTAGGAAGGCCATTTTTATTATCCTTGAAAGAGGTCCTATCCATTTACCACAACGTCCTGAAGTTCCAAGTAGAAGACAAGGTGGGGGAAGTTCGGGGTGATCAACAAGCAGCCAGGAGATGCTACGTAGTGTCTGCCAACCCAACAGCTCTAGCAAAACAACTTTCCTAGGTGACAACGATCCAAGATGGGGCAACCCCTGTATTGACCCTAGAAGATGTAGGACCCATAAATCACCCTGAGGATGACCCCGTGGTGCCAGACGATGAGGAACAGAGAAGGGAATGGGTCAGCGACCATTTAGTGGATAAGCTAGAAGAGATTCCTATCCGAATGTGTGACCTCTTGAAGGTTGTTAAAACCAGAGCCACCCTTGAGCTAGGAGTGAAAGAGGGTTTGATCGGGCTCCTCACAGATTTCATTGACATTTTTGCTTAGAATCACGACGAGATGCCTGGGATCCCGATGAATTTGGCTGCTCACCGACTAGCAGTGGATTCAACCTTCAAACCCATCAAACAAAAAAGACGGCACTTCAACACTGAAAGATATGCTACGGTCTAGGAAGAAGTGGACAAATTGACCCAAACGGGCTTCATTAGAGAGGCACTCTACCCCGAATGGATCGCCAACGTGGTCATGGTCACAAAGGCAAATGGAAAGTGGTGCATGTGCGTCGATTATACTGACCTCAACCGGGCATGCTCGAAAGACAGTTTCCCTCTACCAAAAATTGATCAGTTAGTTGACTCTACCTCCGAAAACAAGCTCATGAGCTTCATGGACGCGTTTTCAGGGTACAATCAAATTATGATGCACCCCGCCGACCAGGAAAAGTCCAGTTTCATCACCAAACGGGGTCTATATTGCTACAAAGTGATGCTTTTCGGGTTGTTCATGAAGCTCCTACCAAAGGTTGGTCAACCGGCTGTTCAAGTCCGAAATTGGAAGGTTAATGGAGGTGTACATTGATGACATGATCACCAAGTCATCAACCTCCGAAGGATATCTGGGCGACCTTAGCAGAACCTTCATGATCTTAAGGGAGAACCAAATGAGATTGAACCCCTTCAAATGCGCCTTTGGGGTGACCACGGGGAAGTTTTTGGGCTTCATGGTCTATGAGAGAGGCATAGAGGCTAACCCGGAAAAGATCAAGGCTATCTTGGATCTAAAGTCCCCCACGTCACTTAAACAGGTTCAAGTCTTGACTGGACAGGTAGCAGCGCTCAACGTGTTCATTTCTCAGTCTACCGACAAGTGTCTCCCAATCTTCAAAGCCATTAAGCAGGGAAGAAACATGAAATGGGACAAGGAGAGTGAACAAGCTTTTCAAGCCTTGAAAAAAATACCTGTCATGCCCTCCACTACTGGTTAAACCAAGCCCTGGAGAAGAGCTACAAATTTACTTGGTCGTTTCATAAACTGCGGTAAGCGGGGCCTTGGTCAAGGAATGTGGAGATATAGTCCAGCGATCTATCTACTACGTGAGTCAAGCTCTAACCAAGCTCGAGAAGAACTATACCCTTTTGGAGAAGCTCGCTTATGCCTTGGTGACCTCGACAAGGAAGCTTCGTCCCTACTTCCAAGCTCATTCGATAGTAGTAGTGACTGACCAACCCCTCTGTCAATTTTTGCAAATGCCAAATGTTTCGGGAAGGCTAGTTTTATGGGCCTTGGAGCTCACCCAGTTTGATTTAAGGTATAAGCCTAGGACAGTAATTAAAGCTCAGGCTCGAGCAGACTTTGTAGCAGAGCTTCCAATGCCCCCAGGCCAAGCGACCTCCGCAGCAACAGACGTAGCCCCTGAGAAGATTCCAGAATCTGACAGCAGGCCTTAGGGTTTCAAGTCCTGGATCCTCTACACTGATGGAGCTTTCGGGCAAGCTGGGGGAGGAGTGGGAATAGTTCTAATCGACCCAGAAGGAACTGAGTGCTGCCACTGCTTCAGATTTGAATTTAAAGCCACTAACACTAAGGCAGAGTATGAAACCTTTTTAGCCGGAATAAGGGCAGCCGTAGAGCTCGGGGCCGATTACCTACAGGTTAGGAGTGACTCGTTGGTTATAATCAACCAAGTCTCTAGGGATTATCAGGCAAAAAGGGATAACATAATTGCCTACCTGAAAATAGTTCAACAACTTAAGAGCAAATTCAAAGGTTTCAAGATTGAGCAGATACCTCAACAACAGAATCGTCGAGCTGACGTCCTAGCCAAGATAGCTGCAAATGGTGGCCAGACCTTACCCAAGGGGTCCCTCTTCAAGTGATCCCCCGATCTAGCACAGTGGCAGGTAAGGAGACTTATACTTTGGATCAGCAACCATACTGGATGTACCCGATAGTGGATTATCTATAAGAAGGAAGACTTCCCGGGGAGCCTGACCAAGATAGAAAGGTCAAGAGGCTCTCGGTCTGGTATTGCTTGGTGGATGGGTACTTATACAGAAGGGGCATATCCCTTCCTTTGCTCCGATGTTTACGCCATGAAGATGCCAAATGGGCATTAAGAGAGGTTCACTCAGGGGAATGCTAGAACCATATTGGTGAGGAGGCTCTGGCATATCAGGTACTCCGCATGGGGTACTACTGGCCAACCATCCATCAAGATGCAAAGGTCTTGGTACAATCATGCGAAGCTTGCCAAAAGACCGCAAACTTGAGTCACCTAATGCCAGAGCAATCATTATCCCTTAGCTCACCTACCCCTTTGCTATGTGGAGAGTCGACTTGATCGGACCGCTTCCAACTGCTCCTGGTCAAGCCAAGCATGCTATCGTGGCAATCGACTATTTCATAAGATGGGTTGAAGTTGGACTACTCTCCCAGATATCGGAAGAAAATACAACAAGATTCATAAAAAATAATGTGGTTTACAGGTTCGGAACCCCTCTTGCCATTATAGCTGACCTTGGTAAGAAGTTTGATAATGGCCGATTCAAAGACTTTTACGAGGGCTTGGGAATCGACCTTAGTTTCGCTTCTGTAGCCCACCCCCAGACTAATGCGCTGGTGGAATCCACCAATAAGATTATAAAGAAGCTATTAAAAAAGAAACTACAACAAAAAAAGGGTAGATGGGCTGAGGAGCTTCCCGAGGTCCTCTAGGCTTACCGCACTATAAGAAGAACAGCTACCGGGGAAACACCCTACTCATTAGCCTTCGGGGTTGAGGCAGTACTTCCCATTAAGCACAAACTGACCTCCTTTAGAGTCCAACATTTTGAACTGGGGAGCAATGAGGATAAGCTCCAAGCTAGCTTAGATCTCTTGGATGAAAAACAAGATCGAGTAACTGATAAGGTAGCAGTTTACCATAGCAGGATTCCGGTTAAAGCCCAAAACTTTAAGGATGGGGACCTAGTTCTCAAGAAATTGACACTGAATACCAGGAATAGGTCAGACAGGAACTTGGGGCCAAACTAGGAAGGGCCATACTTGGTAAAGATGGTGGCCCACAATGGGGCATACAAACTCAAAGACATGAATGTCCGACTCATCGATCATACCTGGAATGCAGATCACTTGAGAAAATTCTACTCCTGAACAGGGGACTCATGACCAGGCTACATCCACCTAGATCTTACTCTCCAGCAATAATGTACTTCTTTCTTTTTATCAATAAAGCCTGTTTTTTCTCCAACTTCAGCTATGTTCTACAAAAAATTGGGTATACATGGGAAACTCGACATTTTTGTCTCAACACCAGGGATTAGCATGGGAAGCCCCCTCGCTATCTCTGATGCCTCGGCCAGGCACTACCCCCAGCCAAGAATGGTCTGAGTGTAAGAGCAAAGTTTTCATCCAGATCTCGAGACCAGAAAATAGCTAGATAACCCTCCTGATGCCTTGGTCGGGCTACCACCCCAAAGAAAGGTCTGAGTGTAAGAGCATAGTTGTCATCCAGACCTCGAGAACAGGAAATAGCTAGATAGCCCTCCTGATGCCTTGGTCGGGCTACCACCCCCAAGAAGAGTTTGAGTGTAAGAGCATAGTTGCCATCCTGACCTCGAGACCAGGAAATAGCTAGATAACCCTCTTGATGCCTTGGTCAGGCTACAACCCCCAAGAAAGGTCTGAGTGTAAGAACATAGTTGCAATCCATACCTCGAGACCAGGAAATAGCTAGATAGCACTTCTGATGCCTTGGTCAGGCTACAACCCCCAAGAAGGGTCTGAGTGTAAGAGCATAACTGCCATCCAGATCTCAAGACCAGGAAATAGCTATATAGCCCTCCTTATGCAAAAAGGGTCTGAATGTAAGAGCATAGCTGCCATCCAGATCTCAAGGCCAAGAAATAGCTAGATAGCCCTTCTGATGCCTTGGTCGGGTTACAACCCCCCAAAAAAGACTCAAGTTTAAGAGCGCGGTAGCCATCCCAGCCTAAGAGAGGGCTAGATAGTTCTCCTTGATACCTCATTCCGGCTATAACCCCCTAAAGAAGCTCGAGGATTGATGGCTCTTTTACTTAAACTCTAATGTCCCAGTTATTACTGGTTGTTAATCCTCTGGGTACATGTGGTTGCTTACTGTGACAGGTCTACGATCAAATAAGGGGACTATCGAATAAAGTCACCGAGCAGCAAGTTTCTATTGAGAGTCGAAAGCTTGACCTAGCTATCTACGTTCTCAGTTAAGCAGTTTTCCTATCTTGTTACTTTTCCTAAGCTAAATCAGGTTGCTATAAGGGTTGAACCTAGATGGAAAAAAAATGAAGCAAGTACATGCAAATCAAAATTTGAACCAGATCGAAAGTTTAATTCCATTAATGAATTGGGGAGCCTATCCTACGGTAAGGCTACAACAATCAGATAGGGAGCCCATCCGCTGGTTCTGGGCTACAAAGTACTGGAAAAAAAAATGACGATGATGTTCAAGCATGAGTAAAGATTGGATGCCCACCCTTCTTTCTGGGATTCAGAACAAGCTACAAGAAGATGGAATCAAGCTTCTGCATCTTTTTGATCTCCTCCGGTTTCCCCTCATTCCGGATGAACCTCGCCCCATGCTCCTCTTTTGGGAGGTCGCTCATCCCGGATAGCCGTCTCTACCACATCTTCCTGGTGATGCCCCTCGATTGCCTAGTGCTCAGCAAGATCTTTCTCCAAGACCTCATTGATCACCGCCATGACCTCAAGAGTTATGGCTGCATCAAGAAGGTTGGCAATTGACTCTGGTATAATTTCCCCTGCTGTTGGCTCCTCCCTTGAAGGCACCTTAAAGGGACCTCGGGCTTCTGTATTATCTTCTTCTAGCTCCATGGGTAGAACCCCCCTTGAGGATTCTCTAGGACCTGAAGTTAGGAAGAAGGGAGAAGAATGAGGAAGGTCTGACCCGGCTGGTTACTTTCCGGCTTCAGCCACATTAGAGGAATCCAGGTCATCACCTAAGGGGCGAAACCTCTCTGCGACATCGACCAATATCTCCTCCCTATCCCAGTTAGCAATAATTGACATGTCAAAGGGGAGGAGGAGGCCCTCAGCGACTTGGTAGGGGGCGTAGAAGTATCCCTCGCTGAAGGAGGAATCCACATCAGCCTGAAGCCTGGCAATTTGGGCTTGCAAAACATGATTTTGAACATCTAACACATTCGCTTCTTCCTTCCAGTCATCCTGTTTGTTGGCTCATCGCTTAGACTGAAGAGTTTCTTGGTCAAAAGACCGATTCAGCCACTTGTGGTGGCACTGAAGCTCAACCAGTAATGCTTCCATTCTCCTCTGGCTGGAAGTCATCTCCTGGACCAAAGATTGAGCATGCGCCAGCAGTCCCATGGCCCACTCAGCCTCAGCTTCAGCTCTAGCTACCCGATCTTGGAGAAAGGATACCTAGTAACTCATTGCTACATTGAACTTGAAAGCCTGCAAAGTAAGAAACAAAGGTTAGAATGCAATCAAAGCTCACAATCACATAAAAAAAAGGCGATGACTACCTCGGCCAGAAGGGCAGACCCATTGGTAACCAGAATATCCACAAGCATGGAAGCCATCCTAGAAAGCCTGTCACCAGGAAAAAAGTAACAAACTGCTTAAAAACCTCATCCTGACCAACAGAGCTTGACTAATGGTGGGGGCGAGAAGGGGGAATCTTAGGAATACCAGCCTCGGGATCCTCTAGAGCCTGAACTGCCCGGGACACAGCTGGATCAATGGAAGAAGTAGATAATGTAACTGGAGAAACAGCAATTGTTACGGGAGCCATTGGTGAAGGAGCGTAGGTGGACATATCAGTGGCCTGATGAGTGGGACCCTCCACGATTTATAGGTTTAGCTGCCCGATATGCGAGAATAGTCAACTTAGATCTCGTCTGGGAAGACGATGGAGCAGGAGCAGGAGCAGGAGCAGTTGAAGCAGGGGCCATAAGGATTGGCCCCCCATTCTCCGATGTAACCAAGAAGGTTCTCGGGGATGACTTGGAAGGAGGGGGATGGGTCCTAGCTTGCCGGGCGTCGAGAGAAGCTAGAGTAACTACAAAAAATGTTTAAGAAAAAGAGGTAAAACCATCGTAACTGAACGATTCAACAACCTAAAAGCATGATGGTTCAAGATACTTATGAGGAGGAGTGTCGGATATCCGAAGAAAGCGGTTTACCCGATGAGGATCAAAAAGGTCAGCAGTCGGGAACTTCAGGTTCAAATAGTTCATAGCAAGGATGGCCTTCAGCACCATCTCATATTCGGTTGGTAAGGAATCTCGGTCCCACAAGGGCTTATCATTAAAGGTGGTCAGAACCGTGAACTCATACCCACCTATAAAAATCGAGCTCTCCCAACCATTGCCAGCCAATATCCATTCTTCTTTCCAGGTCGGGTCCTTCCTTGAAGCTCTAGAGATGATGAAATTAAACTTATTCTTGCCCTTGGCGTAAAACTGACCTCAGGGGATCCCGACCAGGCTCTCAATCTGAAAAAGGAAAGCAAGCTCCTCTGCCCCGAGCTCTCTGGTTATCTTGCTTAGCTCGTACTGCTCCCTCCACAACACGAGGAAGCTAACCAGGTGCCTCTAAAAGCAGGGTGTTAGTTGGAAGGGAGCCAGCTGAAGGGCTTTGAGAGCCCGCCGAAGGGTACGACTAAGAAGGATCCTTACCCCACTCTAAAAGGCTGCAATAGGGATAGGGAGTACGCCTTTGGGTGGGTTAAAGACGTCATAATTTCTGTTGGGGACTGTGAGAGAGAGGCTGTCAGGGATGCCGTATTTGGTCCTTAAGTGGCTGATCGACTTTAGGTCAATGGTAGAATCTGGAATGACCCTGAAGTCATATGGAGAACGTCTCTCCAAGGAAGGACCTACGATTGTAACCTAGTCCTCTTCAGCGACACCGACTCTATTCTCTTTACTGAATTCCTCGTCAACCAAGTTCAGAGGATTGTCCAGTTGGTTAGAAAACCCTGTCCTGATGGCTACATTACGGCTTAATCAACAACGTTGCGGGGACGGAGGAGAGTCATCCCCGCATAGGTCTCGTCGAGCCTGTTTTCCTTGTGTGAGACTTAAGACCTCTGTGATTTCAACAAGGGAGTCAATGGAGTCATTACTGGCCTTTGACATGGTAGAACAGGTTTTGGGGATTGACTAAAAAAGGAAATCGACAGAAGGTGACAAGAGAGAAGAAATCTGTAAATTCGAAATTGAGAGAATGTGAGGAAACAGGCAGTGAGTTTGAATTTAAATAGAGGTTAGGGGTGTAATGACATCGGTGATATCCTGTGGAAGATCGCCTTGAGCCAACGAGAGAGCCATAACGTAGCCGGCTATCCTCGAAGAACACACCAATTCAAGTTCGACGCATCATTTGGGCAATTAATGAGAAGATTTCATTCGAGATTTTCAGTAATTATCTCATAACTTAAAATTTCCCAATTTAACAAGGAATCTGACTCTAACCCCAACTCTACCTCCGGTGTTCAAGTCAGAGGGGACTTCTGTTAATAGTAAAATTTGGCTAGGGGTCAAAGAGAAATTTTCCACTCTCCCAGGCCAATCGAAGCCCAAAATCGACATTCAAAAATACCCGGGTGTACCATAAAACTATCTCGAAAAAGCACAGAATGATCGTCAGGCTTCAGAACTATCAGGGAAGAAGCTAGGCACGACCAGATCGAGCCCCTACTTGAACACTGGAATTCGGGCTTCTTGAGGCCACTTACCTGGGAACCTCGGTTCCTGGGGTCGGGCTCCTCAACCACCCCGTGATAGCAAGGGAGGGTCACCAAGCTTAAGAAACATTCGAAAGAAGCCAGACAAGCAAAGCAAGCCCCCTCCGGATTAAGGCTTTTAGAGGTCAAACTTAATTTATAGCCTTAACGAGAAGCCCACTAACTTCTCCAGTAGCCCGTTGTTCCCTCCACGTTACGAGGAGGAAGAAGGCCTCTAATTCATAGCCTTTTTATCCTCTTTGAGCTTTCCCTTCTTTATTTGTTGGATCTCCTTCTGTAGCTTTTTCAACTAGTCTCTCAAACACTTGTTCCTGGGTTTCTTTGAGTTGAACTCAGACTCCTCGCTGTCCGATCCCTCTGATGAAATGGTGATATCTACCTGGTCCTCTCTATGAATAGGAACTGCTTGTTGGCTTCTTTCTCTTCTAGCCTGGGCTTCCCTCCTTGAAGTCACCGAGCTAGAAGCCTTTCACTGCTTCTATGGCAGGGCGTCTGCTACAGATTTAACTCGCCTTGGAAGGTAATGTTATGGTCTTTCAAGGACTGAGGGCATGGGCCCTAGCCTATCCCGGATCGAAGGTTGGGGCCACGTTCTACCTCGGGCTGGCTTTGGAGAAAGGGGTCCTAAGCGATCAAAGGCAAGCTGTCTGGCTCCATGTCTGCTCGACTCTTCCTAATTGTTAGGATTTGCTTGTTGGACTGCAATGCCTTCAGCAAGCAGGCAAATGCAGACGCTCTCCACCAAGGTCGCTGCTTGTTGGTCTAGTACGACATGGATTACTATAGGGGAACCAAAAGCCTATGTAGCGGTTGGCTGGTCTGGAACCTGGTTGTGGCACCCAAATTTTCTCCTCTTCTTCAGGGCCATTCGTGTCGATGCAACCGAAGATTGTCCTGAAGTTTCAAGTTGTCCCATGGAGGAGCGGAGCCTCATAATCACTACAAAACAATAAACTTGTAAATGTAAAAATTGTGGTGAGCGTTTCCCACAGACGGTGCTAGAAAGAGTTAACAAAGAATTTACTCAAGGTGAGAAATTCCAGCTAACACCCTCGAAACCGCTACCACGGAGGTGGCGACCGGGATAGGTACCTCGTACCTAACTTGTTCGAACAAAGGTGGGTGTTTAAATGTGAATACAATGATGATATGAATATAGCTTTTTTTATAGATCATGTATGCCATACAAAAATCTCTCAGAACAGTATCACTTTATAATAGTCGGTTAACTAGTGGCTGGTATGTAGCCCCAACGTTCTTAAGACCAAATGGTATCACTTCATAACAGTACAGACCTTGTCCGGTAATGAAACTGGTCTTATATTTGTTGTCTGGATGCATCTTAATCTAGTTGTACACTGAGAATGCATCCATAAAGCTCAGGAGCTTGTTTCCGGATGTGAAGTCAACAAACGGATCAATCTTCGGTAAATGAAAATTGTCTTTTGGACATGTCCGGTTAAGGTCGGTGTAGTCAACACACATACGCCACTCTCCATTCACCTTCGTGACCATGACCACTTTGGCGATCCATTCGGGGTAGCATGCCTATCTGATAAAGCCTGCTCTGATTCATTTATCTACTTCCTCTTGAACCGTATCATTTCTTTCGGTGTTAAAGTGACGCCTTTTCTGCTTGACAGGCTTGAAGGTCGGATCCACTGCTAATCTTTGAGCAGCCAATGACATTGGAATCCCAAGTATCTCATCGTGACTCCAAGCGAAGATGTCGTTGAATTCTATGAAGAGTTTGATCAGACCCTCTTTCACTCCTGACTCAAGGGTAGTTACGAACTTGATGACTTTTAAAGAAACGTCCATCCGGATGGGCATCTCTTCTAGCTTGTCCACAGGATGCTCGTTGGCCCATTCCTTGCCCTATTCATCTGCATCTGGCATCACAGGTGTAGGTAAAAAACGGTTTAGAAACGCAGTGGAAGCTTAAGAAAAATGAGATTAGGGTTTGCGTATAAAAAAAAAATTCCCTTTTATGCAACGAGAACCTTAACCCTAGATTAATTGATGTATATAAAAGTATCGTACCTTTTTTGCGTGACGATTGAACAAGCGCCGAATTGATTCCGCAGGATCTTCCAATCCAATCACGAACGTGAATCACCTAGGAGTGTGGGCTCCCTTTCTTTAATTTGTATTCCTGAGAATAGAGACAAAGCAAATATCTTTTCTTTGTTAGTTACAAATATTCTCCAAAAGAAAAATCCAAAAATGTTCGGTCACTTGTGAATTATCAATCAATTTGATTGTAACTCGCGTGAACCTTGATTCGATGTTGTACACAACCCTTTTTACGTAAAGGATATTAGTATACTATCTAATACAAAAACGTTCCCCTTTTTTCTTTACTTGGCCGAATTCACACACTATTGATTAGAGTTGATCGAATTTTGTCTAGAGTAAAATCAGATTTTTCTCCCTCAAAATTCCTGTGATGGCCGAAACTTTTTCTTTCTCAAATAAAGCTTGGCCGAAATTTCCTCTAATTGCCTTAGGGCTGGTTGAATTTATCATCCACATATATATAGGTTCATAAATCCTTTCCCAAGAGGGATTCACTTGGTTGGCAAGAATCCTGTCCTTAGGTGGATTTATTTGGTAGTTAGAATCCTTATCTAGAAGGAAATCTATCCTATCCCATATTATACATGTGATGAACGAAATTCCCTTGTTTGAAGTAGATTAGGAGTGTTTAATCTCTCCTAATAAAGATTACTTGATGGACAAGAATCCTATCCTTAGGTAGATTAACTTGGTGGTTATGAATCCTTTTCAAATAAGAATTCTACCACTAAGTAGTTTTACTTGGTGACCAAGAATCCTTTTCCAAAAAGAATCCTTTCATACACCAAGACTCCTAATCCTACTCAATAGTGTGTTTGTAACCATATTAAAGACTTCCTAATTTGATTAGATAAATAACTCCTTTTATTTATCTACTTATCAAATATAGTCTTTAACATTAACTATACTACCAACAATAGTATAGTTTTAGGAGACCATCTCCTAATAGGAAAAGATTTTGACTTTTAATTAAATAATTAATTAATCAACAAATTAATTAATTTCCATTTAATTAAATAATAATAAAAGAAAAATAATATATAAAAGCTATTATCCATAGCCATTGCCGCCCATACCTAGTATAAAGGCCATATATTATTTTTCTCATTTTATTAAATCCATTGGACCTTAATAAAAAAGTCCACATGTGAACTAGACCTATTATTACAAAAAAAAAAACAAGTTCACATGCCTTATTACAATTCTAGATGGACCCCTAAATTGGTCCGGTAGAATATATCAAGTGATCCATGCAAGTTCGTGTGGATTGGGGATCTTGGCGGGCTATCTAAATTTAAGCTCCAATAGACACAACCCATTCACAACCAACAAATTATTTACTTAGGTCCAATCTATTTAATTTTAGTTCATTCTACTAAAGAACTAAAATTGAACGCTTAAATAAAGATAGAATAAGTTGATGTTACTCATTCATACCCTAGACAACCTTATTGGAGAAAGTGTATCCTCGTGAAGAATACCAGTAATCGCCAAGAACTCATAGACCGCCTATAGCTCTCCAAGTTACCATATTTACTCATATGACCACATTTTGAACTTGGATATTTTGACTTGTCCAGAAGCCATGTTTCAATAGACACTTTTGAAAACTTAACGTTAAGATTTAATATTCAATACCTCAAAACATCCATATGATGGTATTCTATTCTCATTCAATAAATGGAGCCACGATGTCCATATCTATAAATGAAGTCCTCTATCGATTAACAAATGAATACCACCAAACTATCGAGGATAGACTATGCTATATAATCGTACTCAATGATAGCTCAAATGACAACACTTGCAACCATAAGTCCATCATTTATCTCAGGATTGAGATAGACTCTCCGATTGTCTTCAAATGAAAACTTTTATCCATTGACGGTTCTAGATAAAGTATTTCATTTTGATCCTATTCAATACACCCGGTGCACTAGATTCTTTTGCCCTAAGACACCTGCCTTTGATGATTTTAGACTCATCATAACACATTTGATCCCACTCAAATGCTAGCAAAAGAATCTAAAACTTTAACAAGATAAAGGGGCCAACCTTCTATCTTAAATTGTGAATATTATTCAAGACTAACTAAAGAATTGTGTCTACCTCATACATATCTAGATGTATGAACAATTCTTCTTTTCTCATAGTCTTTTGACCTTATGATTATTTACTTTTGACAATTATAATAATTAAACTATAAATGCTGTAAGATTTGTTAAACTAGAAATCACTTTATTCATATGAAAAGATTGTTAATTATAATATTACACTCTTGTTATCGAGTATAATCCTAACAACAGGGTCATCCTCTGGGTGACCTGCAGGCCCTATAACTTCTAAGGCCATCCTAGGTGTTACCCCATCCTGGATCGTTGTAACTTGTGCAAACTGTTTTGCTAAAGTTGTCGGGTTGGCATGTACTGCATAACACTTCCTGGCTGCTTGCTGGTCACCACGTATCTCCCCCACATTATCTCCTACCAAAAAATTTAGGACATTATGGTAAACGGACAGGACCACCTTCAAGGATGACAAGAAAGGTCTTCCTAGTATTGCATTGTAGGCCGATGGGGTATCTACCACTACGAAGTCTATCATAACATTTTGTTAGAGAGGTGTTGTTCCAGCGATTACTGGGAGTATCTTTGATCCCATGTGTATGATTGATTCCCTAAGGAATCCATACAACGGGGTAGTTCAACTATTGTAATACCATTGTTTCAAATTCAGCTTCTCCAAGGTATCTTTAAAGAGGATGTCAACGTTGCCGCCTGTGTCAACAAGCATGCGGTGGACCATGCAGTTGGCAATCTATACCGTGACTACCATGGGATCATCATGAGGTTGCACGGTGTTGTAGACATCCGCCTCGGTGAAAATAATCTGTGTTACCTAGAAAGAGTCAGTCGGGCTCTAGTCGACCTCGAAGATACCTCGCCCTTCATCTATAGGAGGGATCTTTCTCGTGTGGTTTTTTCTGGAATTATTGGAGGTTCCAGCCAAAGTGGGACTTCCGCTGATGGTATGTATCACTTGGATTTGCTACATCATATCAGTTTGCTCCCCCTTTCTCTTCTCGGCATGTACTTCTCATCCAGTCAGATTAATACCCCTGACCTGCTGCAAGAACTCTATCAAACATCATCATCTTATCAGAGCCTCGATCTGATTGCATATTTCATAGCACTCTGAAGTGTTGTGATCCACGTCTTCATGAAAGTCACAGTACTTGTACCGGTTCCTCCTGATCGGTCTATTTTTGTACATGTTTTAGGTCCCCATTTCCTATTATTTGTGCTTTGTTCTTAGATAAAATTAGGTATTTTATGTGTTTGTTGAGCATATGTAGGTCACATTCCATTCAAGAGGTGTTAGATGTTATTTTGAAGAAAAAGAGCAAAAAGTCGATTTTCGACCAGTGCAGAACAGTCATATTACGGGGCCTATATCTCTCAGTTCCGATCGAATTGTGTGTCCTACTACCTATGGATTGAAATCCCCGGAGGTATAGTTTCTGGCCCACTTTACGGATCACAATTCCAATATTTCAAGAAGAAGTTTTTCCCGTTTTAGTACTCAATGGTCAGATCAGTCATAATTCCGTGAATAATGACGGGATTTATTTTCCAAGTTGTCAGAATGGGAAATATTTTCTTCTTGGAATTGTTTGGGAGTCTTGTGCAAACAAGTTGAAACCTAATCCTAATCTTCCTTCAATAAGTAGTCTTTTTATTGGATTAGAAAAGAAATAAAGTCCCAAAAAGGTAGAATTCTATATTGGAATTGATTTCCTTGTTGTTTAAGGACATGACATAGCATCTACATCTATTTAAACACCAAGTGAACCCTAATTTCGGGGGAGATAAGCAAAGGGAGGTCCCAAACCACCAAGGGGGCTGTCCCCCACCACTCCATCACCATAACAATTCTTTCATCCATCGTTACACATTCGAAGATTCGAAGACAAAGAAGAATTTATCATTGAAGATTTGAAGAATCCGTTTGAGGCCTTAATGGGTTTTATCTTTTCTTTCTCTTTTCCTTCTATTTTCATAATGTGTAACTAAATCCATAACTAAGGAATCAATGTGAACCTTTTGTGAATGCTCATGTTTGGATTAATAATATTATTTCATCAACTCAATTCTTGATTTGTTCATTATTCTTAATTGCTTGACTCTCATTAGTTTTAATATTTATTCACATCATAGACCAAGGGTCGATAATTATTTAGGATTATTTTAGGGTTAAGACTATATGAGAATTAGGGTTAGAGTATAGACCAAACCTAACATTTTGAACAAATGAATTTTATCTTTAGCATAGACCAAGCAAAGTATAGAATTTGGTTCTTATTTCGTACGCTTAACGGGTTTCCGATCATTATTCACTCCATAGACCAAGGGTGAATAGTGGTTGGGAATACTTGACTCATCTCGCGATCATACGGTAATAGTCATATTAAAGATAAAGAATGAACCCTTGAATTGATTGAATCTTTTTAAAAATTAATCCATGCATTGAGTGTTTTTAATTGGGGATCATTGATGGCCTAGTGTTTTCTCACCCTTGACCACAACCCAATCTTTTCAATTGTTTTATTAGTTTTAATTAAATTTAGTTTTAGCTTTAAATCAAACTCAACAATCTTCTTGTTACTTTAATTTAGCTTTAATTAGAACTAGATTTAAATCATTAAATCTCTAGTCCTCGTGGGAACAATCCTTACTTGCCGTTGTACTTATCTTCATGATTCGTGCACTTGCGAGTATTGTTTTTATAACACGATTTACACACATCAAGTTTTTTGCACTACTTTCGGGGATTAGTTGAATTTATTGGTTGTTTCTAGTTTCAGTTTCAGTTTAATTTTTTTAAGTAGTAGAGTCATTAATTAATAGTTTTTATTCTTGTTTTTTTTTGCTTTCTTTTTATTTCCTTTTTCTTGTTTTCTTTTCAGGTACAATGGACTTCTACGGACAGCACGCTTATGATGAGGAAAGAGAAATACTTCATGGATTTACTATGCATCTAGCTGATTTAAGTCAACAGATAGAGGGGATGATTTCGATGACTTCGAGGAGAAAACAAGGGGTTTGCAAGATATGTGGAATGGTTGGTCATGATCTATGGGGCTGCCATTTGAGAGGAAAATTTCCAGAATATGTTGAAAAATAGACTCAAATGTTCAATTCCTACAACATGAGGCCTATGCATGGACCATTTGAAAATTCCTACAATTCGTGGCCTATTAATGAATCATATGGAAATTCCAACAATCAGTGGTCGATTTATGAACCATATGACAATACTTACAACTCGAATTGGAGGAATCATCAAGACTTCTCGTGGAGCTACAATAAAGTCAATACCTATGAGCAACCGGTCTCACCATCATTGGAGGACACAATGAAGCAATTTATACAAAATGTGGACAAAAGATTCCAAGACTCTGATAAGAGAATGCAGAATTTTGATGCTTCATTAAGAAAGATAGAAACACAAATTGGGCAATTGATAGAAGATTTTCAAAAGGAGGAGCCCGAAGAATTCCCCTGCCAAACGGAGCAAGAAGAAGCTACCAATATCCCTTCGAATGATGAGATTATCAATACCATAGTAACCCATGAATTTTCTGATGATTTTTCTAGTGTTGTAGGTGAAGAAGTTCAAAAGGAGGAGATAGAAGAAAAAGCGAAGGAAGCGGAAGATGTCCCTTTTGAGGCACCGCTCCTATACAAGGAACTCAAGCCTTATGTTCCTCCTATAGCTTTTCCGAGAAACCTACACAGCATCAAATGGAATAAGTGGATTTCTGAACTTATTTCACCATACTTTATATTGAACATTTACTTGCCTTTGCTTATTGTGTGTAGGAACATGCCGACACGTGAATTTTTTTTCCAAGATATGATCGCGCGCAAGCGTAAATTTGAGACATTGGAATTTGGTTGAGTTTTCCAAGCATCCGTCTTGCCGAGACGTTAAATAAAGCGCTTGGTGGGAGGCAACCCACCTAGGTAATTTTTTGTTTTTGTTTTTGTTTTTGTTTTAGTATTTAGTTTTTGTGTTTAAAGTTCTTGCCTTCCATACTTTTTCTTTATTCGTTGTCCATACTTTTAATGTCTTATAAACATTGAGGACAAAGTTTAGATTAGGTTTGGGGGTGTGAATTCATGTTTATTTTATTTTATTGAGCGATTTGTTCAAATCTACGAAAAAATGCCCTGTTTTGAAATTTTTTGAGGCAAACGTTTTATCAAAAATGTATTCATTGGTGAGGAAATAAATTTTTCTGTACATTTATAGTTCTTCTATTTTTTGATACGAATCTAATGGTATAAAGAACGTAAAATTCTGGGCTGTAGTTTAAAAGTTATGAATGTTTCTTCGACCAAAGGTCATGGGTGATGCCCTGTTTTTGCAATTCTGCACGTGGACTATTTCGATGTCTGTTTTTCTCATTTTTATGATTCGAATTTAAAAAACCTTTCTAAATGAAAAGTGTGAATTTATATGTCTAGTTTATTATGTTAAAGTATGGTTAACTTTTATTGATTCATTTGATAGATATGTGGTAAAGAACAGACGTAGGTCATTTTAGAAAGTCACCAGTTTTGAATTGTTTGTCCTCTATTTTTCGATGCTTCTTTTGTGTGCTTTATGAGCCGTAATATATGCTTTATTCACTGAGTTTAGACTAACGTCTTGCCACTTAGAGTAGTGCATTGCATTTTTCAAAATTTATGGAATGCTCTTGATATGATGGTAGATAGGATGCTTAGTTGGATAACCATGATTAATAGTGGAGACTACCCTTGTGAGTTCACTAAGCCAAAAAGCGTATATCAATATCATTATAGAGGGTTATTTTGTTTTTTACTCCTAAAAACTCATTAGGTTCTTAGCATTAGAAATTGATCTCAATAGGTTATGCATTGGATGTTAAAAAACATTCATCATAAAAAGATATCACATGTGAATTTTGCTCTTGTTTTTGTTGAACCATTAGAAGTGATATAGGCAATGTGTGCTTAAACTCACTTAAAAGGCCTTAAATATTTCCTACCTTTATGTGTGTGCTCCATAGCCAATTTTGAAGCCAAACACTATAAGCCTTTTTCTTTCATCACCCACACTAACTTAATCCCAATGAGCCATATATTAGCCATACCTTATAACTTGGGATTGTATTGAGGTGATGAAGATAATTGAAGAGAGTTCGAAATGGGTGATTTGTGATGTGCATGTACTAATACAAAGCTAGAAGATCAAATGCAAAGAAGGTGCTGGAAGAATTATGTAATGGATGTACAAATTCTCATCTAAAAATAAGATGAAGTAAAAAAAAAAAAAAGAGGAAGTAAAAAAAAGTTGAAAAAAAATAATTGAATGAGATGACAAATCAAATGTAAGTGAAAGGGATAGAGCTTTACAATGAAGTGATGAGAAATCAAAATCAACTCAAGAAGGAGAATTAACAAAAATTGTTCAAGAAGCCTGGATGCAAGTGGAATGAAGAATTTGAAGAAATTCAATCGAGTATGAAGATTACCGAAGAATTTCTCGATATGATCCTAGGTTTGTTTGCTATCATTTGCATAAAATCAAGCGTTCTTTTTATTATATATTCATATGTGATTATATCTTTAAATTTCTTGTGCATAAACTCCATACGCATATGTTTGATGAGTGTATTTGCCTAGGTTATGTGTGAAATCAATGAGTGACATCTTGTGAGAATTAGAGTCGAGGCGAATTATATCTATGGCATTTAACGAATGCGTTTTTGAAGATAAAGTGTCTTGAGTATGGGCTTTTCATTTAAAAATAAGCATGCATTCAAATTTGTTGCATAATTTTAATCTTTATTCAGTGGCTCTAGCTTGTATTGGTTTTGAATGGTACATTAGAGTTTGCCTTTTGATTATTTGGTTTTTCGTAGAAATATGTTTGTGGGTAGCATAGCTGTAAACCCTCATGAGACAAAACTCCTCCTACTAGGGACACCTAGAGGTTTAAAGGCTTGTAGCATACCTCAATGCTATCGTGTTCCCTACGAAAGTGGCTTAGTTTATTTTTATTTTATTTTTAGATTTTCGTTTGTTTTTAGTTTTTGTTTTTTTTCTAGTTTTGCTCGAGTACTAGCAAAAGATAGGTTTGGGGGTATTTGATCGGTCTATTTCTGTACATGTTTTAGGTCCCCATTTCTATTATTTGTGTTTTCTACTTAGGTAAAATTAGGTATTTTATGTGTTTGTTGAGCATGTGTAGGTCACATTCCATTCAAGAGGTGTTAGATGTTATTTTGGATAAAAAGAGCAAAAAGTCGATTTTCGGCCAGTGCAGAACAGTCATATTACGGGGCCTATATCTCTCAGCTCCGATCGAATTGTGTGTCCTACTACCTATGGATTGAAAGCCCCGGAAGTCTAGTTTCCGGCCCACTTTATGGATTGCAATTCCAATAGTTCTAGAAGAGGTTATGCCTATTTTAGTGCCCGATAGTCAGATCAGACATAATTCCATGAATAATGACAGGATTTATTTTCCAAGTTGTCGGAATGGGAAATATTTCCTTCTTGGAATTGTTTGGGAGTCTTGTGCAAACAAGCTGAAACCTAATCCTAATCTTCCTTCAATAAGTAGTCTTTTTATTGGATTAGGAAATAAATAAAGTCCCAAAAAGGTAGAGTTCTATATTGGAATTGATTTCCTTGTTGTTTAAGGACATGACATAGCATCTACATCTATTTAAACACCATGTGAACCTTAATTTCGGGGGAGAGAAGCAAAGGGAGGTCCCAAGCCACCAAGGGGGCTGTTCCCCACCACTCCATCACCATAACAATTCTTTCATCCATCGTTACGCATTCGAAGATTCGAAGACGAAGAAGAATTTATCATTGAAGATTTGAAGAATCCGTTTGAGGCCTCAATGGGTTTTATCTTTTCTTTCTCTTTTCCTTCTATTTTCATAATGTGTAACTAAATCCATAACTAGGGAATCAATGTGAACCTTTTGTGAATGCTCATGTTTGGATTATTAATATTATTTCATCAACTCAATTCTTGATTTGTTCATTATTCTTAATTGCTTGACTCTCATTAGTTTTAATATTTACTCACATCATAGACCAAGGGTGGATAATTATTTGGCATTATTTTAGGGTTAAGACTATATGAGAATTAGGGTTAGAGTATAGACCAAACCTAACCTTGATTAATGCTCTTTTGAACAAATGAGTTTTATCTTTAGCATAGACCAAGCAAAGTATAGAAGTTGGTTCTTATTTCTTACACTTAACGGGTTTCCGATCATTATTCACACCATAGACCAAGGGTGAATAATGGTTGGGAATACTTGACTCATCCCGCGATCATACGGTAATAGTCATATTAAAGATAAAGAATGAACCCTTGAATTGATTGAATCTTTTTACAAATTAATCCATGCATTGAGTGTTTATAATTGGGGATCATTGATGACCTAGTGTTTTCTCACCCTTGAGCACAACCCAATCTTTTCAATTGTTTTCTTAGTTTTAATTAAATTTAGTTTTAGCTTTAAATCAAACTCAACAATCTACTTGTTACTTTAATTTAGCTTTAATTAGAACTAGATTTAAATCATTAAATCTCTAGTCCTCGTGGGAACGATGCTTACTTGCCGTTGTACTTATCTTCACGATTCGTGCACTTGCGAGTATTGTTTTTATAACACCTTCTCTCGACGGGGGCTTTCATAGGTGCGAGCTTCTGTAGCGTCTCTTTATCCCGATTGGCAAGATAGATCATTTCACGGGATGCATTTAAGGGGTGTAGTGATCATACCCTTTATCGTCTCGTGTTACAGGGGCTACTGTCCTGGGAGGAAGTGAAGCCCGCTGAGGAGTTCGCCTTGCTGGATACCTTCTTGCTTGGGTTGAGAAATGGAGAAGCGGCATGTCGACCTATTGGGAGGTTTATTCTGAGTTTTCTGAGTCGGCTTAGGTCTGGGAGTTTCCATCTTCTGATGTTTCATCGTTCTCATGTTGTCATGCTTCATCTTGACCTTGAGTTGTTCATCGGCTTCGGCTTGCTCTAGAGCTCGATCACAGGCCTCTTGGTATGTCTCTGGATGTCGTTTGGCAAAGGATTAGAAGAGCTTATCCGCCCACAGGTGTCGCTTGAAATTGACAAGGGTCTCTTTCTCTACGAAGACCTCTATATGGATGACTTCCTTGTGGAAGCGTTCCACGTATAACCAGAGTGTCTCACCTCGCTCCTAGATCACATATTAAAGGTGTATGGGATCTTTAGGACACGGTTTGACCTCTAGGAACAGTGAGAAAAATTCTGTTGATAGCTTAATGAAAGAATCTACGCTATCCGTAGGCAACTTCCTGAACCAAGTCTTTGCGTAGTCAGTCAAGGTGGTAGAGAACATCCTACAAATGGCAGCCCTGGTGGTATTTTGGATTTCTATTTGCTGGACAATGCTCTTCATGTGGCTCAGTAGTTCTTCTATCTCGGAAAACTTATCAGTCGGTATCTTGAATTTTGGTGGGAGCTTAGCCTCCTGAATTCTTCTGGTGAAGAGAGCATTCATCTCGCTCAAAGGGTCTTTTTTATGCTCCTTGTGCTTTCCCTTCTTTATTTGCTGGATCTTCTTCTGTAGCTTTGAAAGCTAGTCTCTCAGGTGCTTGTTCCTAGGTTTGTTTGAGTTGACCTCAGACTCCTCGCTGTCAGATCCCTCTGATAAACTGGTGATCTATACGCGGTCCTCTCTATGAATAGGATCTGCCTGCTGACTTCCTTCTTTTCTAGTCCGGGCTTCCCTCCTTGAAGTCACCGGGTGAGGAGCCTCATACTTCTCTTGTATAAGGCGTCCACTATAGATTTAACTCACCTGGGAAGTTAATGTGATGGTCTTTCAGGGACTGGGGGGTATAGGCCCTTGCCTATCCCGGATCGAAGGTTGGAGACATGTCCTACCTCGAGCTGGCTCTCGAGGAGGAGGTCCTAGGCGATCAAAGGCAGGCTGCCTAGTTCTGTGTCTGTTCGACTCTCCCTGATTGTTGGGATTTATTGGATGAACTGCAATGCCCTCAGCAAGCAGGCAAAGGCGGACGCTCTCCACGAAGGTCGCTGATTGCTAGTCGAGTGCGGCTTGGCTTACTATATGGGAACCAAAAGCCAATGCAGCGGTTGGCTAGTCTAGAAACTGGTTGTGGCGCCTGAATTTTCTCTCCTTCTTCGGGGCCTTTCGTGTTGATGCAGCCGAAGATTGTCCCGAAGCTTCAGGTTGTCATAGGGAGGAGTGAAGCCTTATAATCACTGCAAAATAATAAACTTGTAAATGTAAAAATACTGGTGAGGGTTTCCCACAGACGGTGCTAGAAAAAGTTAACGAAAAGTTTACTCAGGGTAAGAAATTCCAGCTAACACCTTTTAGACCGATACCACAAAGGTGGCGGCCGGGATAGGTACCTCGTGCCTAACTTGTTCAAACAAATATGGGTGTTTAAATGTGAATACAATGACGATGGGAATATAGCTTTTTATTATAGATCATGTATGCCATACAAAAATCTCTCAAAACACTCTCAATCTCGCTAGGGTACAGTGGGGTGGCAACCTCATGCCTGTCGAACAGTAGAATACAATGATGGTCGTGTTCTGATTACATAATTTTACCAAGAATCCCCATCTACTCACTATTCCTCTCTCCCTTTCTTTTTCATATATCAGTGCATACATTTTTGTATTTATACACAGTCTCAATAGGTTAAATTTGTGATTCTACCGACATAATACTCTGAATCTCATCCCTCTTTATCGGGCGGGATCTTTTATTTCAAAATCACTGATTTTGGATTAATGACGAAATTAGAGAATATCTTTATGGGAGATAAGTTTGTTTCCTTTTTGAACTCAAACACTTGCCATGCACGTATACAGTGTTTCAACGTTCGATAAGGTATGGATATGATCATGTGTGTCTCCATGGTGTGATTTCTCATGAAGGTGATAAAGTGTTTCATTGTTTCATAGAGCATGGCAGATTTGTGCCTTGGTCTAGGTACTAATAGTTTATCCAGACCTTTCCAAGTTCCTCAGAACTTAAGGTGGCCGCATGGGCGCTCTTTGGCGGTAACGGTGTTAAAGTTCCCTAAAAATGTGTGTGTCTATAACCTAGAAGGGGGGTGAATAGGTTTTAATCAAGTCAATTACCAATTTTTCTTGATTAGTCAATATTCAAAATTCACCCAATAAAAACAAACATACAACATCAAGTGTAAAGTGCGGAAATATAAACAACACAAGATATATACGTGGAAACCCTCCAAATGGGAAAAACCACGGGCTGTTAAGTGCGCCACACTCGATCACAGAAATCCATTATATGAAAAAAAAGGTTACACCCTCAAGTGATTCTCGGACTCTCACTCTCGACAACCTCAGGCTATGTACACCGCCACTCACCACTCTTGGTTCAATCCCTAGTGATATCCCATGATACACTACTCTTGGCGTGAACGCCTCTTACTCTACCCCCTTGGGCCTCTTACAGTGGCCCCCGACCAATTTCTTGTCAACCCACCCTTGGTTGCAAGACTTAACCTCAATGAAGAGTCAAACACAACCTAAGTGAATATGATAAAATATTCAAACATGCAAGTAATGCTAGGCAACACTAAATGCTTATCTAGGAATTTAAGAATGTCACTAAGTATAATTCCTGGATATCAATGTCTAAATGAATGTTCATAAAGACTTAACTAGATATAGTTATGAAACAATATATCCTAGTTATCAAACAAAGCCATTTCAACAGAAGTTGTCATTAAGCATTGCAAGGACTATAATGCAATCACAAAATGCAATCAATGAATCCTAAACAATATCTAAATGCAAAGCATAGAGATTTAGCTATAAGGGAAAAATGGTCACAAACCCTAGCTATCACAAAATATAAATCTCAACCAACAATCAACAACCCAAGCATGTTATAAATGCAATTCAATATAAGAGCATACAATCAATAAGCAATAAATGCTATTCCTAGGTAAACATGGCCTAGTAATGAAACAACAAGTTCTAGGGTATGTAGAGATTACCTAGTCAATTAAAATAGGAGGAATCCATGCTTAGAGGATGCAGGAAGATGCTAGATGCTCATGGATTGAAGATTGGTTGAGTAAAAATGGATTCTTGGGAGCTCTCTCTCTCTTGGAGTCAATTTCTCTCTAAAGGAAAGCTTGGTGAGTAAAAATGGCTTCTTGGACTTACACAAACAAAGAGAGGAGAAGAGAACATATATATAATATGCCATACACGAAACGGCATCGTTTTGGACAAGGGGCAACTAATTCCCGTCATGACCGTTATGCATACCGAGGCCTAGGCAAGTGTCCAGACCGCGGTAGAGCGAGCGGTGCATCGCCTGGGAATCTCCACTGTCTGGACCGTGGTACAGGCAATGTCCAGGCCGCGGTAAAACAAGCGGTGCATCACTTGGAAACTCCGCTTGGGAGACCGATGTGCATGCAACGTGCACAGGCCGCGGTAGCAGCAGCGTGCAACTCCTGGAGAACACCGTTGTGCATACCGCGGTGGAGGCAATGCACAGGGAGCGGTCTAGGCTGCGGTCTAGTGGAAAATGCTCTTTAAAGGGCAAACTAAATGCAACAAACACCTAAGCAAGATTTATGGCAAACAGGCATACAATTAAGGCAAATAAGCATTCATGCAAGATTATCAAAGACATGAATGAGTGTGTGTGTGTGTGTGTGTGCATTAAAAACTCTTTAGAAAAGGTTAAGCAAGTGATTTACCTTCCGAAGCTTTATCTGGGTCATGAGCAATGATGGCCTAAACTACCCTTACACATTAATCCCCAAATGTGGTTGTCAACGAAATGAGCCAATCAAAAACTAAGGAACTTACAATCTCCCCCTTTGGCTATTTCGTGACAAAACCACCACTCACAATTCATCCTCATAAATAAACTAAACAAAAACAGGGGTCGACAAATTTTTTTCTACATTACAAAGAGATTCCTAATAAACTAGATCTTCAAGTCATCCATCTCTTGTAGAATCAATATCCCTACAAAACAAAATAACTACACTTTCCAAGACAAGTGTATGTGAGGTGATCAAAGACATAAAAACAAGAGCAATTTGCATACAATAGAAACAAGCAACATGCATCAACAATGCAAATGCAAATGCTCCCCCTAAATAGGTTAACTCCCCCTCAACGAATCAAACTCTCCTCATATGCAACTCTCAACTCCCCCTAAATCCACACTACTCCCCCTTTTTGTCATGAGATAGACAAAGGAGTATCCCCATAAGAAGGCATTAGCAAGGAGAGCTTATGGCACAAGACATATGCATAATCATATAACCAAATTTATGCAACTTAATTAAGGAGAGAGAATCAAGGAGTTTTAATTTAAAAAATATGTGAACGAATGCTTTGCATACAAGACAAGTTGTACTTAAGATCAAAACATGGTATTTGGCAAAGCAAAATAACAAGGGTTTCCACGAGAAATATAAACCAATTTCACCCTTTGTCATGGAGTAAGCAAGATATAGACTGTAAAAAAATCATTTTAAGAACAACTATATCAAACTTTACGAGCAAAACAAGACATGAGCGACTATTGCGCCCTTTTCGATTTTTCCGAGTGGAATGCACGTATGATAATAGCCTTGTTTGACAAGTAAAGAGAGAGAGACTTTTGGATTGTAAAATCCTTGAAATAAACAAAATCCTTATTGATTGAAGTCTCATAATTGCTTTCACACACATATTTTTTCATTCATTTTAGAGCATTCAACAATTTCATCATGCATATTACTTTAAAGCATGTCATATAAAGAATCAACATGTCATGGAGATCAATTCTAGGTCATTCAAAATGTACTTCCCAATCAATTCTCTTATTCCAAAAATGCATGTTTGGTCATAAATAAGACATGGATTGCATGTAAAGCAAAGTTGCACACTTATTAAAAAAAATATGTACAACCAATCATCTCAAGCAATTAATAAAGAAGCATAAATATTATCAATGAGCACAATGCATTGCCAATTTTCTCTCTTTGCTTGAGCTCCCCATATGGGGTCAATCAAAACAAGTCAAGAGGGGATATGAGTCCCTATAGACTTACCAAGTCCATTTGACCTAGTTGAGCCTATGGGTGAAACCTTAGCATAATAGCATGTGGGTTCATCTTTTCTAATCCACTTAGGTGACACTTGTCATTCCTAGTGGTCAAGATCATCATATTACTCCTAGGATCATTAACACTAGCTTTCCTAGGCACATGCATATTGGCTCTACCTCTTTTCCTTTCAATCATGCTCTTAGTTCTACACATGTTAATATACTTGAAGTAATTTGGTTTAATATTACCATCAACACCACAAAAATGACATGAAGGAATAAAATGAGGGGTCATACCATTCCTTTGTGAGGACAAAGGTGCTTTCCCATGTCTTTGAGCTTTCCTTTGGTATGGTATTGATTCTCTTCTCCCTTGTTATTGAGCTGGAGAAGATTGCTTCATTTGTTGAGCATGCAGGAAATGCTTCTTGGCTTGATGGCTTTTAGTTTGAGGGATAGTTGCTTGAAGTGCTCTCATTGGTTGAGCTTGAGCTTGACTTCTTGGTGCCATCTTGATTTGGACATTTCTAGAACACTCTCCTAGTTCAATTTTCTTCTTAGAATAAAGTGGAGGAAGAGGTTCTTTGAAGTCCAAGCTCTTAACAAATATCGTCTTGCTAGGGGTTGAGGTCTCCTTGTCATACCTCTCTTGTCACTTGGCTTCTTGCCAACTCCCAACATGTGGTCAAGCTTCTCCATACTCGAAGTCATCTTTGCAATTAACTCTCTATCTTCTCTAAGCTTCTCCTTCAAGCTTTCTTCCACTTTTCTTCCTTTCTTCACTTTCTCACTTAAGTGAGTCACTTCGGTTGATAGCTTGAGGTTCTCTTCCTTTAGCTTTCGAACCTCTTTCTTCATATTCAACCTTGAGCTTTGAAAATTCTCAATGAACCTTTCAAGGTTCATACTCTCTACATTTCCATTTGTAGAGTGAGATAAAGAACTCTTATCACTAGAGTCATCACTAGTGTCACTTGTTGCCATGATGGCATTATCAACATAAGTAGCTTCACTTATCACTCTCTTAGCTACTTTTTCATCTACTCCTTTTTCAAGGTCACTACTTAAGGCTTTGTTGCCTTTTTCTACATCTTCCACAAAGGAGGCTCCAAAAGTCGTGTAGTTAAGAATAACATCTTCATCACTTGAGGAATCTTCTTCACTTCCACTCTCACTTTATGAGGCACCACCACTTTTCCTTTCTTCGTCTTCTTTGAATTAGTACACTTGGTGGCTATATAACCAAACCCACTACATTCATAACATTGAATGCCTTTTCTTGTAGGCTTCTCTTGCCTTGGCTCAATCTTCTTCTTTGAGTCATTCTTGTGAAGTTTCATAAACTTCTTGAATTTCTTCACCATAAGAGCCATCTCCTCATCTGAGTCATCCTCCTCCATCTTTACTTTGGATGTCTTCAAAACTATGTTCTTTTTCATCTTAGGAGATGTAGTTTTCATCTTAGGAGATGTAGGTGTAGAAGTCCACTTAGACTCATAGGCTAGAAGCCTTCCAATCACTTCACTCGGCTTCATAGTCTTGTAGTTGCTATTTTCTTCCAATACCGTCACCTTGGACTCAAATCTCTTGGGGAGTGACCTCATGATCTTTTGCTTGATCCTTCTATCCGAATATGGGTCACCTAGTTGATGGCTTTGATTTACGATGTCCATCAACTTCACTTGGAAGTCATTAAAGCACTCGTTCTCTTCCATCTGAATTGTCTCAAATTGCATTTGAAGGACTTGAAGCTTGGAATCCTTAACCACTTCGGTTCCTTCATGAGCCATTTGTAGAATCTCTCAAGCCTCCTTTGCATGCCTAGTATTTTGAACCAACTTATATTGATTATCATCTATGGCACACAAGATTGTATGCATAGCCTTGTTGTTCCACTTGGAACCTTTAAATTCTCGTGTACTCCAATGAGACTTAGGCTTGAGAACTTCAACTCCATCATCATGAGTCATCTTCAGAAAAATGTACCCATCTTCAACTACCATCCATGCACGGTCATCTATTTGACAAATATAAGACTTAATCTTGCCTTTCCATGAGGCATAATTATCACCTTTAAGCAAATGTGGTCTTATACTTAATGCTCCCTCTTTACTCATCCCAAGCTGACTTATAGTGTTTGGGTTAAATGAATGAGATGCAAATGTAATGCACCACACAAGATGCAAACAACAAGAATGCACAAGAAAGACACACACAGAGCATGGATCAACTAAGTATATCTAGGCACCAGCTCTGATACCAATTGAAAGTTTCCTAAAAACGTGTGTCTATAACCTATAGGGGGGTGAATAGGTTTTAATCAAGTTAATTACCAATTTTTCTTGATTAGTCAATATTCAAAATTCACCCAATAAAAACAAACATACAACATCAAGTGTAAAGTGTGGAAATATAAACAACACAAGATATATACGTGGAAACCCTCCAAATGGGAAAACCCACGGGCTGTTAAGTGCGCCACACTCGGTCACAGAAATCCACTATATGAAAAAAAAGGTTACACCCTCAAGTGATTCTCGGACTCTCACTCTCGACAACCTCAGGCTATGGACACCGCCACTCACCACTATTGGTTCAGTCCCTAGTGATATCCCTTGATACACTACTCTTGGCGTGAACGCCTCATACTCCACCGCCTTGGGCCTTTTACAGTGGCACCCGACCAATTGCTTGGCAACCCAACCTTAGTTGCAATACTTAACCTCAATGAAGAGTCAAATACAACCTAAGTGAATATGATAAAATATTCAAACATGCAAGTAATGCTAGGCAACACTAAATGTTTATCTAGGAATTTAAGAATGTCACTAAGTACAATTCCTATATATCAATGTCTAAATGAATGTTCATAAAGACTTAACTAGATATAGTTATGCAACAATATATCCTAGTTATCAAACAAAACCATTTCAACATAAGTTGTCATTAAGCATGGCAAGGACTATAATGCAATCACAAATTGCAATCAATGAATCCTACACAATATCTAAATGCAAAGCATAGAGATTTAGCTATAAGGGCAAAATGGTCACAAACCCTATCTATCACAAAATATAAATCTCAACCAACAATCAACAACCCAAGCATGTTATAAATGCAATTCAACATAAGAGCATACAATCAATAAGAAATAAATGTTATTCCTAGGTAAACATGGCCTAGTAATGAAATAACAAGTTCTAGGGCATGTAGAGATTACCTAGTCAATTAAAACAGGAGGAATCCATGCTTAGAGGATGTAAGAAGATGCTAGATGCTCATAGATTGAAGATTGGTTGAGTAAATGGCTTATTGGACTCACACAAACAAAGAGAGGAGAAGAGAACATATATATAATATGCCCTACACGAAACGGCATTGTTTTGGACAAGGGCAACTGATTCCCGTTATGACCGTTGTGCATACCGCGTTCTAGGCAAGTGTCCAGACCATGGTAGAGTGAGTGGTGCATCGCCTGGGAATCTCCGTTGTCTGGACCGCTGTACAGGCAATGTCCAGACCGAGGTAGAGCAAGCGGCATCACTGGGAAACTCCGCTTGGGAGACCGTTGTGCATGCAACGTGCACAGGCCGCGGTAGCAGCAGCGTGCAATGCCTGGAGAACATCGTTGTGCATACCGCAGTGGAGGCAATTTACAGGGAGCGGTCCCTACCGCAGTCAAGGGGAAAATGCTCTTTTAAGGGCAAACTAAATGCAATAAACACCCAAGCAAGATTTATGGCAAAGAGGCACACAATTAAGGCAAATAAGCATTCATGCAAGATGATTAAAGACATGCATGAGAGTGTTTGTGTGCACTAAAAACTCTTCAGAAAAGGTTAAGCAAGTGATTTACCTTCTGAAGCTTGAGCTGGGTCTTGAGCAATGATGGCCTAAACTACCCCTACACATTAATCTCCAAATGTGGTTGTCAACGAAATGAGCCAATCAAAAACTGAGGAACTTACACGGTGCTTTAGTGAGCTTCATCTCATTGGTCTAGATAGGTTTGAATCTTCCTTTAAAGAGACGACGCAATATTGTAGTGCAAGTTGGGTGTTTAATGGGTCTCTCTCTGTGCTTAGAGAGGATGGATGGCTTCTGAAGAGGTTACAAGGTAGCTTCGACTGAGGATGGTTGACTTCTGAGTTCTTGTTTCGGTATAAGAAGCTTGATACGATCGTGTCGGGCTCCACCCCGAATATCCCAAAGCTCGACGATCCTTCCTCGCACCCACGGGGCGGTTCCCCCAGCTCGACTCCATGATCCATGGTTCTCGAGTTTGGATTCGGGCTAGGAAAGTTGAGAATTTCCCTTTCGATCCCTAGCGAAATTTGGATATTAACAATTAATATGAAAGACTATATTTGCTAAGTAGATAAATAAAAGGAATTATTTATCTAGTTAAATTAGGAAGTCTTTAATATGGTCAGAAATACACTAAAGAGTTGGATTAGGAGTCTTGGTGTAAGAAAGAATTCTTTTTGGAAAAGGATTCTTGGTAACTAAGTAAATCCACCTAAGAATAGGATTCTTGCCTACCAAGTAAATACTCTTTAGGAGAGGATTTGTGAACCAATAAATATAGGTTGTAAATTTCGACCAAGGCAAAAGAATTCCATGCTCTAGAACTCGGCTAAGGCATAGGTGAAGACTTGAAAGAAGTTTTTTTAATTTTGATTTTATAGTTAAAAAAAATCATCCAACTATGGTGTGTAGAATTCGGCCTAAGAGAAAAGAAAAGGGGAACATTCTTGTTTTCGATAGTACACTAGTATCTTTTACATCAAAAGGTTGTGTACAAAATCGAATCGGGTTCACAAGAGTTTCAATCAAGTAGATTGATAATTCACAAGTGACCGGACGTTCTTGGATTTTCTCTTGGGGGATTATTGTGACTAACAAAGAAGAAGATTTTGTTTGTTTCAATCCTCAGGTATACAATTAAAAGAAAGGGAGCTCACACTCCTTTGTGATTCACGTTCGTGATTGGATTGGAAGATCTTACGGATTCAATTCAATGCTAGTTCAATCGTCATAAAAAAAGGTACGATACTTTTAATATATGTCAATTAATCTAGGGTTAAGGTTCCTTCTATTAAAAGGGAAAAAAATTAAAATATATCAAACCTAATTTTACACTTCCACCGTGTTTTGAATCAATTTTTCCCTACAATTGGTATCAAAACCTGGTTGTACCCCTGATTAATTGATGTATATGTACATGAATCATTTTTTTTATTGTATATATGCATGTTTTAGAAAGAGATGACACTCTAGGTATTCACATATATATTTACATTGGAAAGGATGGATATATATATATATATATATATATATGTTTAATATGTGGATTGTTATTACTCAATTTTGGTCATAGAATTTCAATGTATTTTGTTTTAGGATTGTAACAAGAAGAGTGGCCTATCTGTTGGGATTATGCTCGATAGCAAGAGTGTAATATTGTATTTGACAATCTTTTCATATTAATAAAGTGATTTCTAGTTTAACAAATCTTATAGCATTTATAGTTTAATTATTATAATTGTCAAAAGTAAATAATCATATGCATTTTGGTGCAAGTTTCTTAACTCTTCCATGTACTAGCTATATTTCAACTCGGTGTATGCACGGGCTGCTTTATCCATTATTGTGGCAACATCCTTTCTGTGATATCGCTTCTTAATATTTTCAGAAAAGTGTCAGCAACATATGGTATGTGTGGCATAAGGGAACACTTTAGAAATCCTTACATCAATGCTTACATGTCTATCGAAAATGAAAACCATCTCATCAATATGACCTAGGGCACCCTTCAAGCAATCCAAAAACCACTCCCATGAAAGGTTGTTTTCTGAATCGCCGTACCTAAAAGCAATTGGATACACCTGTTTATTCCTATCTTGTATTGTTGCAACAAACATTGTACCCCCGAATCATCCCTTCTAATGGGTACCATCAACGGTAATTACTAGACACATACACATCCAGAATCCTCTAAGTAAGGCACCAATCGATATGAAAAAGTAGAGGTATTTACCATATTCATCGCACTGTAAGTCAGTGATTTTTCGGGGATTTTTTTGTTCCAAAACGTAACCGAATAATGAAAGCAGATGGAAGGTTTCCTCATGCGTTCCACAGGTCAGTGACAACGCATAATCGAGGGCTTGGTGTGCCTTAATGTACATGATTTGGATTCATTACATTGTTTTCATGTCGGCGATTATATCCTTCGGACGCATTAGTCGACCATATTGTTGTTGAAGTCTAGGTGCAACCACTTCTCCAATTATGACTGCACTGGCTTGTCCGTGGCGGTGGTGAATTTCCTCTAACAGACAAGTGTGTTCGTTGACAAAACTTTTTACTTGAAAGTATGTCCCTTCATCTATCCTCACCGCTCTTAACTTCCACTTACAATTTTCCATCAAACAAACTAGATGTAATGTTGTCTTATTGGACATTTTCACCTTCCACTCGAAGTTCTACCGCATTGCAAAATGGCCTACTAGTCTCTTCAAATCCTTTTTCCTAGGAAAACAATTGCCCTTTATATATCATGCTTGTAGGTTCATCTTCAACCAAGTTCCTACTTCTACCTATACCAAACAAGTATGATTCTGCTCCTGGAATAACCCACGTTGTGGAATTATCAAAATCATCTGGAATTACATTAGCCCAGACCTCGGAGGTCCCAACTATATCTGGTGCACTGGAATTAAATTTGTATACACGTCTTACACGTCTTTCCATTTGGACAGGTTCTTCATAATCCTCATTGTTCTCTACATTATCTACCGGATTAAAATTTGCGTCATTATCCACCTCATGAATCGGCCCAACATTCGGTGTTGTATTCTACTCATTGTTGATGTCACTGTAGATCTTATTGTATTGGTGGTTGTACTGCCTACCATTCATCTCAACTTGACAACCAAAGACATAGTCGAATTGAGGTCCTAGTATATCAGCATGGTCGGCTACTTTCGGTAGGACACCATACATGTTTTCCCGACCATCAATCCCACTTCTTTCTATGAACAACTGGTTGCTTCCGCCTGATGATCGAAATTGCTGGGTGTTATCACGATGAGGGATATCTTCACCAATGACACCTCTTACTGGCCTCTCAATTAGACTGACAAATACTTTGAAGATCACCTTATCTTCCCCTAGCATAAATTGAACATCATCATCGTTTCTTATAAATGTAAGGCATGTAGTTCTATAAACGATTGATATAGACTGTAGATCAGCACTGTATTTGGTCTCATCATACTTCACAACGGTTTGCACGATCGACACCAGTTTATCATAAGTCATATCCTTTGACACATACAAACCTTGGTTAATGGAACCTAAATACCTCTGACTTCCGTCGAGTAATTGCTCTCATCGACCATTGTAAGATATGACTATTCTCACTCTATCCATTGTTCTATCAAAATCATCATCAAAAACCATTATTAAGAAAATAATATTTAATATTAAATTTACAATTATAAAGGATTAAACAAAAATCTAAAGTGTAAGCGATCGAGCTTTTTTTGTATATGATCGAGCTTTTTTGAAAATGGATCGAGGTTTTTTTTTTAGGGATCCAGCTTTTTTTGTACATGATCGAGCTTTTTTAAAAATGGTTCGAGCTTTTTTAAAATGCTTTCATGCTTTTATGCCGAAGATTTTAAACTTGTTTGCACCACTTCAAATCAGCTCGGCCAAATGTAAATACCGCTCCAAAATATAAAAAAAAATGCTCGAACCAATGTAACAAAATCTCAGACACATATACAACTCGTAGACATATAAAAAAATGGAGACAACATAATCATAGATCTTCATACATGTTCATAAATTGTTAAACCACACATAAATGCATGAAAAAATAAAAATGAAGATCAGAAATATTTGTTTACCTTCTTGTGCAATATCTGGAGAGAGACTCATTTTTTGGAGAGAGAGAGAGATAAGTAGTTGATTGATTTACAGACAACTTTTTTAGAGAGAGAGGCTTTTAAAGAATAAAGAATCAATTATTTAAGGGCAATTTCGGTAGTTCACCATAATAGGTGCATTTTAAATTTAACTTATTAAACTGGTGACATCATTGCAACTCACCTAAAAAATGTGACATTTCTCACCATTTTCACTTAACAATTATGTCAATTTTAGTTATTTTCCATAATCAATTAAAGTTTACCAAACAATTTTTCATTGTTTTTTTTCATAAGTTGATTATTCATAGAGTCAAATTACCAAACACCTATCAACTTATGTGGTAAGTTGATTATTCCTTAAGTTAAGCTAAAAGCAGATTATTTCAAAAGCAAAGCAATCCCAAATATAGCTTAAGTTTACGACCCATCTTATATTTGCCTTTGCAAAGGGATCAATCCATTGGATTTTTCTTTCTATGGATTATAGTTAAGTGGTAAATTTCAAGACTAATTAAATCACACGTAATAGTGAAGTGGGAATTGAAATTGACTAGTAAAAAATCACAAATTAAGCTACAAGCTTCACTAATTATGTTTTGTTTGGGATTGCTTAAACTTATGAAATAATCACTTCGTTTATAATCTATAATTAAAAAAGTGTTTGGTAAATTATGTAAAAGCATATTATTTCTCAAATTGCTTATCATAAAAGCCGATTTTCAAAAGTTGAAAGGGGTTGCTTTTCTAAGCCGCTTATTTCCCAAGTAAATTTACATTTTATAAAATACTTAAAATAACCTTGTAATTTTTTTAGAAGACAAAATTGTCCTTTACATTAGTTTGTTTTGAAATCGGATTTTCAATTTGGGATTTTGAAACCTAAAATTTCACGACAATGGAGGAGAGAAAAAACCCTAGCCACTTCAAAATCGATCGAGATTTTCTTTGAATCCTACAAAATTCGTCATCGTCATCTCGTCCGTGACTCTTCCTCTTTAGTTTCTTTCAATCGATCAAGTAATACAGTGGTTTTTTTGTCAAGATTTTGGTTAATGATGGCTCGAGTTTCTTAACTGACCACACTCCAAAATTTGTGCTTCCTTATGTCTCTGACTAGAAATCTCAGGTTCTTGGAGAGTGTTTTTAACCGTGAGATCCTCGAAACTAACGGCGACGGCACCCGGCTGCAATCTCATATAGGAAATGTAAAACAAATTATGGTGTGTTTAATATTAATCTAGAGGGGGCTAAATAGATTTTAATCAATTTTACCCAATTTTCGTTAATGGCCAATTAGACGAAAATACTCCTAACTAGTCACAATAATAAAACAAGTGTAATAAATGCAGAATTAAAATGTACACTTGATCTTTATGTGAAAACCCTCCAAATGTGAATTAACCACGGGCTGTTAAGTGCGCCACACTCGAATAACGAATCCACTGATGGTAAAGGCGTTACAACCTACTCCCGATATATAACCCATAACCACTACCTACTCCCGGTATTAAGTTGACCTAGTCCAATTGATTGTTATTTACGCAACCAAATCCTAGAAGCAACACAAGACTTTCTTCTCAATGAGGAGATCAACAACCTAAGTGAATATGATGAAATATTCAAACATGCAAACAATGCTAGGTAAAACACTAAATGTTTATCTAGAAATTTAAGAATGTCACTAAGTACAATCCTATATAAATGTCTAAATGAATGCTCATAAAGACTTAACTAGATATAGTTATACAACATTATATCCTAGTTATCAAACAAAGCAATTTTAACATATGTTGTCATTAAGCATGGCATGGTCATTAATGCAATCATCAAAATACAATTAATATGACCTAATTAGCTAGATGCAAATATGACCTATATGCTAGCTATCACAATGCAACAACCCAAACATCAACAATAATCTCTACTTGTAATAGAAATCCTAATCTAAGGGCATACAAATCATAAAAGAGATATCTTGCTAAGCTAGAACATAAGAATGATGAAAATGGTGTTCTACTTACCAAGTTACATGTGTTGATGAAGACCCATACTTAGAAACTTCCTAGATGAAGCTAGATCATGTTTGTTTCATGCAAGAATGATGGGTGTTTGGGTTTTGAGAGTTAAAAAAGCAAGCTTGGAGCTTTCTCTCACTAGGGGAACTCTTTCTCTCACTAAGATCTGGAATTTTAGAGTTCTAGGTTGAATTGGGGAAGAATATGAAGTATAAATATGATCCAAGTGAAGCCATGTCATTTTAGATAAGAACAAATAGATTTCTAGAGTCAAAAAGTGACTTGCAATGCAACTTGGATGGAAGTCACTTCCAAAGACGCATATGTCTCAGGTCAGGGTGTCTAAAGAGACTTGCAATGCGACTTGGATGGAAGACACTTCCAAAGTCAAATATGCCTCGGGTTATGACCAACGCACTGCACACTTCCTTCACACTCACACATAACTTTTGCAAGACAAAAAGGTGAAGAGAATGCATCCTAATGCCTAATATATCATGGCATTTTAATCACAAGATGGAATCAATCAAGAAGAGTTATTAAAACATGAATGCACACAAATATAAACACACACAACATATACAAATAAGAATTATACATGAGTTGTGAGTGTGTGCAACTATCTCTTCAAAGCAAGCAAGCACTTAGAAATTTACCTTTGGTGCTTTTTCTCTTGAGGTCTTGAGAGCCTAAGCTACCCTTACATTAAACCCCAAAATATGGTTTGTTCATGAAATGAGCCAATAAATAAGTGAGGACATTACAAAATCTCAGGTAATTACTTATTTATTTTTAGATTATTTTCAATCCTTTTCTATGAGATTTTGTGGATTTATGTGAGAATTTTGTGTGGATTTTGTGGTTTGGGGAGATTCTTGATGCCTTTGCTTTCTGGGAGTTAAAAAATTACTCTCCGTTTTGGTCATTTTTGCTCTGTTGTTTAACGTTTGTATGTGTGTTCTTGTTTTGAACAAGATGTAGTTTAAATAAAGAAGGCATGTACCATCTGAATGCTATATATATAAATTATTGATCATGTAATAATGAAAGCAACCGTATATGGCATATATATGTGAGGATTTTATGCAAGTAAAAATATATGAAAAAGTTGATCATTCCATAGAAAATGTGAAAACCACTCATTTATGTCTTGCTTGTGTTCTTAAAGATGAAAATTATAATTATATTCGTTTTCAAAAAACATGGAGAACCATCCACACAATCAACTTATGCTAATTAATTGAAAGAGATGCTTTGAAAAATAATGGAACAATGATGATTTTCATATATATGAACTTTGATGATCACTTGTGCAAAATTTTGCTTATTATTGGAGGAGTACTGAGAGAGATCTCAAAGAAATAATTAATGGAATCTGGCTGGTCTATGTTTTGCTTATTGTTGTTATCTTGAATTAGTGGAAATCTGGTTGGTCTAATTAGAGTTTGTCTTTGTGTCTTTGTACTAGAAGCAACCAATTAGCTTCACTTCCACATATAAGCAACAATAAGACATTTGACTAAATTTCCACATTATCCCTTCCTTCCTTCCTTCCTTCTATCATGCATTTGAGAGCATAGTATAGTATAACTGCCAATGATATTTTAGAATGTGCTATCAAGCATCTGTACCCACCATATCAATCATATATTCCTTTCTCTCATAACCATAAATAATTTCTTCATGCCCTTCCATTCAACACACACTTCTTCATATCTTTACCTTGATGGCTCTTTTTTTTTCTCTGATCATCTTCAGAGGAAAATTAGAGACACCAAAAACAATGGTAAAGTTCTCTAAGCAATTTGAAGGCTAGCTTGTCCCTGAATGAAAAAAACCTTTGTTGATTATTGGAAACTCGAGAAAGACCTCAAGAAAATCCATCTCCTTAACATTAATAATAATGTCAACAATGGTAGTGGTAGTATTAGTAAGCCAGATGTTTTAGGTCTGTATTTTTCTGTGTTTGTTTGTTTGTTTGTTGACAGGTAATTGTTTCTTGGGTGTAGCCTATGTTGCACAGGAACATAATGTAGTCATTGGGTTTAAGTCGTAAACCAATGACATTTGGTTTCTAACTATTTTGATGATAACATTATTACTTTAGATACTTTGACTTTATATTTATTATTCATAACATTTGTTAATTTTTTTTTTTACATTGCTTTAGATGGAGAAAAGTATGAACAAACTCACATCAAGTGAAAGTGTTGGCAGTGGTTATTGGGGTAGAAAGGCTATATGGGATAGTCAGAGTGTAGAATTGTTTTGTGATTTGTGTATCAAAGAGGTGGAGAAAGGTCATCGTCCAGGGACTTATTTTACTACAGTGTGTTGGGATAATTTGGTTAAAAATTCCAACAAGACAACGGGAAAAGAGTACAACAAAGTACAATTGAAAAATAAGTGGGATACACTTAAAAGTGAATGGAAGTTATGGAGAGATCTTATTGGAAAGGAAACTGGCCTAGGTTGGAATGCTAAATTGAAGACCATTGATGCATTTGAAGAGTGGTGGCGTAGAAAGTTACAGGTGTGTATGGTAGTTACTACTAGTTATTAATTTGCATTTCTTTTTCTCAAGCAAATAAAAATAATTTTTAATATGATATCATCATATGTTGGTGCATCATAATGCAACTAAATTTGGTAAGGAGGGTATTGACCCAGCAATGATGGAGAAATTAGATAGGATGTTCATGAATACCAAAGCCACTAGGGACCATGCTTGGGCTCCCTCATCCGATGTGCTTCCGTTATATAGTTCTAATACCGACACCATTCAAGTATAAAGCACAGTCGATTCAGATGTGTCCATACCAGTTGATGTCACCCAAGATGTAGAAAGTGTTGAAAAATGAGGGAACAAAAGAATGGTTAACAAGTATAATGTTGGAACCCCGTTCACCGGTTACGCAGTGGAAGAGGTTTTAAATTTTTTATACAGATCATAATCTATATCTGGGACGAGTGAACTTGGGATCGTAATTATTTTTAGGAACAAATACAAACAATATGTAAACACAGAAAATTGAAATCGATGTAATCAGAAGAATAAAATCTTACCAATGTTTGGAGGCTCCTTCACTTTATGATTTGCTCCTGTCTAAACCACTCGATCTTCCTCGCTATCTCCTGGGACTGATAACTGTGTGGGGACGCGTTACGATCTCAGGAACTTGAATGGAGGATGTAGAGAGAATTGAAGAAACTCTTTCTTCTACGTGTTTCAAAAACATAAAAGCATGAAACAAGATTATATATATATTCAAAAACTCTTTTTTTGACTTTTCTCTTCTTTTTCATTATTTCTCACGCCGCCACACGTTGCTTGCCAATTGCAATTCGTAGAGCAAAAAACATATCTGATTTTTTTTTCTTTTGTTCGTTAAACGATATATATATATATATATATATATATATATATATATATATATATATTGATATCAGGTAATTTACATCTAATGCAATCTCTTGTGTTAGTAATTGATATATATTTTTAATTATCCTTTTCATATATATCTAATATATTAAAAGTGATAATAAGTATTTTAAATTTAAATTTAAATTCAAATACTTAGATAAACGATTTAGTAAAAATAAAATAATCCTATTATTTTATTAATAGTTAATTAATAACTCATAACTATCAATATAATTAAATATTCTAATTATTTAATTAATTTAACTATTAACATTCATTAATTAAATAATCTCATTATTCAATTAATTCCCGAATAAATACGTATCACTTTCGTAACACAATTAATTGGACAATCCAATTAATTAATCGTGACCCTTGTTACTTAAATCAATCGGGCTAGCAAAGGGACCTAATGGACCCACAACATTTTGAGCTCCGATAATTCTCAGATTCATTAATTAAACTGTTTAATTAATGCTCATTGATTATTAAGTCCGGTGTTATTCCACTAAAAACCCGAACCTACACTCTCCCAACTGTAGACGTTTTTACACAGACCGATACAACTCGGTGTCCATCGATATAGCTATTACATATTGTGTGATCCTTTACAGTAGTTCATAATTATAGCTGGGTCGTAATATCTGTTATACCCCTCTAATTACATATATCCTTTAAGAACCGTTGATTCTCTAATGGACAATAAATACTATTTCCTCACGGAATTAGGAGAGCGCTCATATTGTCCAAGCCCTGAATCAACCCTTAAGGGAACTACTATCTACTTCTCATAAGAATGAGTGGATTCCACTATTGTGTATAAACCTTCCCAGCCACAAGTCAAACCATAATCCCAACATACATAGTATATTGATCAGGAAATGCATCTGACCTCAGTCATGGTATCAAAGACCACGATCAAACCTTAAGAAGTCGATAAGACACTCAGGATTAAGATCACCCACATATAGCCATCATTAGTTGATATAAATGAATCTCATCGGTAAACGGATCTTGGTGAGAGATTGATATAGATCAAGGCCCAGTCTTGTATGATCACATCATACAAAGTGTCTTCATTCATATATCTCATATGAATAATTCAGGATAGAATCATCGTATATTACGGAATGGACCACAACTATAGATTAACCACAAATAAAGTACCCAACTTTATTTTCTATCTATGGACTCTTTAGATTGCACATCTCTTACTATATCCATCTGTATATGACACTCATATACATAGTTCGTGATTAAATCTAGCAATCTTGGATGTTAAATATATGCACAAGCTTTAAAATAAACATCACAACAAGAATGAATTGAACTTTTCTTTTATTTATTTCATAAATCAAGTTACAAATTACATATTTAGGGCATAAACTCCAACAATATCCCACTTGCACTAAAGCATGTGAGGCATGTTTCGTAACCCTAGACCTTCTAGGTGACCCGAAAATACTTTAGTCGGTAAGGTGTTTGTAAATGGATCGTCATGATTGTCTTGTGAGACTATCTTGGTGACGATCACATCTTCTCTCTGCACTATATCTCAAATGAGATGATACTTTCTCTCTATATGCTTCCCTTTTTTGTGGCTTCTTGGTTCTTTGGAATTAGCTACAACACCACTGTTATCACAATAAAGTGTGATGGGCTTATCCTAATTTGGAACAACTTCCAGATCACTCAAGAACTTACGGAGCCAGACAGCCTCTTTAGCAGCTTCACAAACGGCTACATATTTGGTTTCTATAGTGGAGTCAACAATGCAAGAATGCTTGATACTTCTCCACACAATGACTCCACCACCCAGGGTGAATACTGATCTAGATATGGATTTCCTAGAATCCCTGTATAACTAAAAATCAGAATCTGTGTATCCTAACGAGATCAAATCCTTTCCGGAATATACTAGTAGATAATTTCTCATTCTCCAAAGATACTTAAGAATAGTCTTGACACCAACCCAATGATCCAATCCTGGGTTGGACTAGAATTTGGTGACTACTCACACTGCATAGTGGATGTCTGGTCTCGTGCATAACATAGCATACATGAGACTACCTACTGTCGATGCATAGGGTACATGTCTCATATCCTCAACTTTTTGAGGTATCTTAGGACACTGTTCTTTAGACAAGTGAACTCCATGCCTGGAAGATAAATTACCTTTTTTGGAGTTCTACATCAAAAATCGTATGAGAATCTTATCGATATATGATGTCTGAGACAGGGCTATGAGTTTGTTCTTACGATCCTTTACAAGTTGGATCTCTAGAACATAACTTGCCTCTCCCAAATCTTTCATTTAGAATTAGCTAGCCAGCCAGCCCTTTACACCGGACAACACTCGCACATCATTCTCAATGAGTGGATATCATCTACGTATAGGATAAAGAAAACTACTTTCTTATCAATGGTGCGCTTGTAGACACAAGGCTCATCAACATTCTACTCGAAGCCATAGGTTTTGATAACATCATCATCAAACATAATATTCCAAGATCTAGATGCTTGCTTAAGTCCATAAATGGACCTTTGTAGCTTGTAAGCCTTTTTCTCTTGATTTGGAGACACGAATCCCTCTTGTTGCATCACATAAATGCTCTTGTCAAGATTTCCATTCAAGAATGCAGTCTTGACGTCCATTTGCCATTTTCCAAATTTCATAATCGAAATAGGCAGCAATGGATAAAAGAATCCTAAAAGACTTAAACATGGCTACTGCGAGAAGGTCTATTCATAATCGACCCCATTTTTCTGGGTATAACCTTTGGCCACTAGCCTTGCCTTGAACGTCTCTACCTTCCCGTCTACTCCTCCCTTTATCTTGTAGATCCACTTACACTCTATGGGTTTTACCCCATCTGGTAAGTCTATAAAATCCCAGACTGAGTTAGAGTACATGGACTCCATCTCGAGATTCATGGCTTTAAGCCATTCCTCTTTATCAGGATCTTTCATTTCATTCTTAAATGTCAATGGATCATCCACACTATCAGCAGAGATAACATCTTCTCCCTCACCTATACCTAAATAGCGTTAAGGTTGTCTCACAACCCTCTCACTACGTCTAGGTGGTAGTGTATCATGATAAGTAACCATCTGACTCTCAAATGTTTATGGATCAATTACTTTTGTTGATGAAGCACTAGTCTCACTAGGCTCCATCTCATTCAATACAATCTTAGAATGAGGTTTGTGGTCACTAATATAATTTTCCTCAAGAAACATTGCATTTGTCGATACAAATACTTTGTTGTCTTAGGGACTATAGAAGTGTCCACCCTTAGTCTCCTTAGAGTATCCTATAAACAGGCAGACAATAGACTTGGAGTCTTGCTTTCCAGTTCTGTTCTTCAGCACGTGTGCTGGACACCTCTATATGCAAAAATGTCGTAAACTAGCTTTACGACCATTCCACAACTCTAAGGGTGTCTTAGGAACAGATATGGATAGCACCACATTCAAAATGTATGCCACTGTTTGTAACGCATATCCCAGAAGGAATTTGGTAATGATGAGAAACTAATCATAAATCTCACCATATCCATTAGGGTTCTATTTCTCCTCTCTGCTACACCATTTTGCTGAGGTGTACCAGAAGTTATAAGTTGGGAAACTATTCTATGCTCGACCATGAAGTCTTCAAACTCTAGGTCAAGGTACTTTGCTCCACGATCTGATCGTAGTGACTTGATAGTCCTACCTAATTGATTCTCAACTTCAGCTATGAATTCTTTGAACTTTTCAATGTTTCCGACTTCTGTTGCATTAGGTAGACGTAACCGTATCTTGAGTAGTCATCTATAAAGGTGACATAATACTTATAACCACCATTAGCTTTAATATTCGTCGGTCAGCAGACGTCTGTATGTATAAGCTCTAGAGGTTCTTTAGCTCTAAGATTTTTTCCAGTAAAAGGTCTCTTAGTTATCTAACCTTTCAGACAAGATTCGCAGACAAGTAAGTTGTCAACCTTTACCTCACTTAAAGGTCCGCTTTTTACTAGTCTGTCTATCCGGTCAAGGTTGATATAACCAAGCCTTAGATGCCAGAGATATGTCATTATCTGGAGAAATTTTATGTCATTTTTTTTTCAACCTTAAACATTTTGGTGTTAGCAGTGTAGTATGTATTAATGGTCTTAACACTTACAAATTGTTTTCATTAATTCCTGTATAAATATTCAGACCATTCTTTCCAATAATAACATACTTAATATTAAAAGAAACAGAATATTTTTATTCAAACAACTTAGAAATCGAAATCAAATTCGGTGTAAATCCAGGAATATAAAATACATTGTCCAACAATATATAATTATTACTAAAACATAATCTAATTACGCCCATTGCTCATGCCGACACGACATCCCCTGACCCCATATGCATTGAGAATGCTCTCTCCTTTAGCTATGTCCAATAATCAATCAATTGCAAAGAAGAATAAACATGGATAGTGGCCCCGAATCAACTATCCAGGGTAAAGAATCATCTTCCACCAAACATGACTCAAGAACAAGTAAATCATATTTACCTTTCTTGGACTTCTTCTTGTTTTGGGCTTTCTTGGGTTTGGGCTTACCCTTCGCTTTCCCCGTAGACCGTTTCCTCTTATTATTATTAGAGGAAGATGGTTCGATAACATTTGCCTCACCGGTATTTCCCTTGCAGTTCTTAGTCAAGGACTCAAAGGTAATGAGATCATTGAGCAGCTCTGTGAGACTGAACCTTAACTTGTTCATCTCATAGTTACTCTTAAACTGATCAAAACTCTTTGGAAGAGTCATCAGTATGATGATAACTTGACTGGGTTCGTCAATGGCCCCGACATTGATTTATACTGTGTTGAAGTAGGACATCATGCTCATGACATATTTCTGAACTGACGTACCTTCCTTCATCCGAGCGAGCATAGCGGAACGAACAACTTCGTGTCACTTTTGCTCAGAGGGCTGACCAAACATAGCTTGCAATGACTCCATGATTTCGAATGCTGAAGTCATTTCTTCTTGCTTTGTGACAAGCACATCTGTCATAGAAGCCAACAGATATGTTCGGGCCTTCTCATCAGATGAGACCTATCGCTCGTATGCCTCACAAATAATTCGTGTGGCATTGGCAGTAGGCGCTAGAGGACATTCCTCAATAATCACAAACTTGAGGTCTTTGGTGACCAATATTGCATTAATGTTAAGTTTCCACTTAGTGTAGTTATCACCAGTTAATTTATCGTTTGCGAGAATTTGAAGTAATGCAGAAGACATTATTGCTGAAATAAAAAAAATATTCATTCAGTCATTTATTTAAAACAAGTGCAAGTGCTTTGGTATAAATTTAAACAAAAAACATGAACATGTTTAACGAACTAGAACTACCCTAAAACTAGTTACTATGCAACGACAATCCAACATACCACAAAGAAGTGCCGCCTTAGGGTCAATCAAGTATTTGCATGTTGGATTGAGACATTCTCAATCAAATGATATTCTATGATAACTCTTATTCCATATCATTCAACCATCGTTTATTTAGTCCAATTTTTAATTAACAAACTAAATCAAAACCTTTGTAAGTGTAACCCACCATTTCAGATCTCACGAGCTTAACTTGAGAATTGCCCCCTTAGGGTCGGTCAATCCCAAAATACCCTAAGAAATCCTATCCGTTAGGAAGTCAACCTTGATATTAACCTTTGTGGAAACCTTCCTTAGGGTGGACGAAAACAAAGCCATCACAAGGCCCCACTCGGATCTCATGGTTTTGAACTAATGATGGATACCACAGGATATATATGTCATATATCTCTCTCCCACTCACTATTGTAAAATTAGGGTTTTCTATTAACCGTTAATGTACCTAGACTCTACAGGATTAAACGACTAACTTTAATCAAGTTATCTAGCTCATTAACTAATTAGAAACAAATTCTAATTAACTAATAAATTATTAATGATTTTTAACAATTAAAAATCTAATCTATTAGTGAATAATCTAAGCCTTTGTAAACTATTTACCAAGGTCAGATTATTGTGGTAATGTTTAACAAGTTTTAACTATTAAAACCCTAACACTTTATTCGGATAATTTATTATTAGGTTATTAATCAAATTAATCCTAATAAATCACCCTATTAATCTAATTTTTTAAACACTTTAATAACTAGATTAATATTAATGAGAATTACCAAGTTTTCTAACCATTAAAAAACTAATCTCATTATTCATAGCCATTTATGTATTTACTCATTTTAATCACATTAAAAACGCATAAAATATCAAGTTATGATGCATGTATGACATATGAAATATATTTGTGTAGGCACATCTAATCTAAATGACATACGTATACATGACAATGCTTTTATCATCACATAATATAAAGCACACATGAATTGACCGAGTACTGTGGATTATTTAACCTAAAAAAAATTGGAATCTAAAATTATAAAAAATACCCCAAGGCATTCCTTGGTCTTCTAGTAACTTCAGATATCTTTCAGTTTCTTCGGGTCACTCTGATTCATCTCATGAATCCGAAACGGGAAATCTGCACGGAACGCACTAGGCAACACTTGCCAACGGAACCATGCAACACATGTGAACAGTGTCGTGAATAGTACCGCATGAACAGTACTCCCTGGTGAATAGTGCCCTGAGAACAGTACATATGAACAGGCGTGAACAGTACCTCGGTGAACAGTACCCCCGTGAATAGTACAACTGTCGCGTGCGTTTCCTGTTCTTCGTTTACAGGTTACAATTTTTTTAAATTTACAATACAATAACAGTAAAAATAATAAATATATATATATATATTATACAACCCATAAACTCTAAATCCACAGTACCATAAAAAATTTAAGATCAACCATGTTTAAATTAAACAAATTAATTATAAACATTCATACAATCATATAGATGGTGTCTACACATTCAGACATACAGGAGCATCGAAAATAATTTCTTCTTTCGAAAAATAAATTGGCTCTGATACCAATTGTTAGAACCCCGTTCACCGATTACGCAGCAAAACTAGGTTTTAAAATTTTATACAGATCATAATCTGTATCTAGGACCAGTGAACTTGGCATCTTAATTATTTTTCGGAACTAATACGTACAATATGTAAACACAGAAAATTGAAATCGATAAAATAAGAAGAAGAAAATCTTACAAACGTTTGGAGGCTCCTTCACTTTACGATATGCTCCTGTCTGAACCACTCGATCTTCCTTGCTATCTCCCGGGACAGATAACTATGTATGAGCGCGTCACGGTCACAGGAACTTGAATGGAGGATATAGAGAGAATTGAAGAAACTCTTTCTTCTATGTGTTTCAAAAACACAAAAGCATGAAACAAGATTATATATATATATATATATATATATATATATATATATATATGTTTATTTTTCAAAAACTCATTTTTTGACTTTTCCCTTCTTTTTCTTTATTTCTCACGCTGCCACACGTTGCTTGCCAATCGCAATTCATAGAGCAAAAAACATATCTGCTTCTTTTTTCTTTTGTTTGTTAAACAACATATATATATCAGGTAATTTACATCGTATGTAAATTATTCTTTTTACTATTGTTTCATGTACACACCAATTTGCATCTAATGCAATCTCTTGTATTAGTAATTGATATATATTTTTTAATTATCCTTTTCAAATATATCTGATATAATAAAAGTGATAATAAGTATTTTAAATTTAAATTTAAATTTAAATACTTAGAAAAACGATTTAGTAAAAATAAAATAATCCTATTATTTTATCTTTAACTAAATCCAAATATCAACTAGCACCCTCCAATTAATAGTTAATTCAGAATTCATAATTATCAATATAATTAAAAAATCTAATTATTTAATTAATTTAACTATTAATATTCATTAATCAAATAATCTCATTAATCAATTAATTCCCGAATAAATACGTGTCACTTTCATAACACAATGAATTGGACAATCCAATTAATTAACGGTGACCTTTGTTACTTAAATCGATCGGGCTATCAAAGGGACCTAATGGACCCACGGTATTTGGAGATCCAATAATCCCCGGAATCATTAATTAAAATCTTTAATAAATAATCATTGATTATTAACTCCGGTGTTATTCCACTAAAAACCTGAAGCTGCACTCTCTTAACTGCAGACGCTTTTACACAGATAAATACAACTCGGTGTCCATCGATATAACTATTACATATGGTGTGATCCTTTACAGTAGTTCATAATTAGAGCTAGATCATAATGTCCTTTATACCCCTCTAATTACATATAACCTTTAAGTACCGTTGATTCTCTAATGGACAATAAATCCTATTTTCTCACAGAATTAGGAGAGTGCTCATATTGTCCAAGCCCCGAATTAACCCTTAAGGGAACTACCATCTACTTCTCACAAGAAGGAGTGGATTCCACTATTGTGTACAAACCTTCCCAGCCACAAGCCAAACCGTAATCCCAACATACGGAGTATATTGATTAGGAAATGCATATGACCTCACCCATGGTATATCAAAGACCACGATCTAACATGAAGGAGTCGATAAGACACTCAAGATTAAGATCACCCACATATAGTCATCATTAGTTGATATATATGAATACCATCGGTAAACGGATCTTGGTGAGAGATTGATATAGATCAAGGTCCAATCCTGTATGATCACATCATACAAGGTTCCTCCATTCCTATATCTCATATGAATGATTTAGGATAGAATCATCGTATATTACAGAATGGACCACAGCTATAGATTAACCACAAATAAAGTATCCAGCTTTATTTGCTATCTATGGACTCTTTAGATTGCACGTCTCTTACTATATCCATATGTATATGACACTCATTTACATAGTTTGAGACTATATCCCGCAATCTTGGATGTTAAATATATGCACAAGTTATAAAATAAACAACACAACAAGCATGAATTGAACTTTTCTTTTATTTATTTCATAAATCCAGTTACAAATTACATCTTTAGGGCATAAACTCCAACATATAACACATTGGGTGTGAGGGATAGGAAGGGTAAAAACGTTGTTACAAGAGGAGGGGGAAAGGTGAAAACCTCTGCAAAATTGTGGGAACATATTGATGTGATGCTTGATGCAATTAATACTAAAAGTATTGCAGCATCCCAAATGCTAAATGATAGGGTTTGTAATATCACATAAGCGATGCAAAAACTTGTATAAAAAACTGGGTTAAAGCCTTCAGATGAATTATGGTTGTTTGCAAGTAGATTATTTTCGACGAAAGACAAGAGAGAAGTATTTTCCTTGTTAGAAGATCTGGAAGACATGTTGACATGGCTTCGATATGAGAAAGAACATAGTTTAGCATGGTTTAGCCTAGCTTAGCATATTTTAATGTATTTTCCTTGACATTTATTATATATATATATATATATATATATATATATATATATATAGCTAATTGAACTTTTATGTTTATTGTATATTGACCTTTAAGTAGTTGTAATTATGTTTATTATTTCAAATCTCTTTGGTTTATGTATATATATATAATTTTATATACTTTCAGGTTGTTTTAAAATATGGATATGGCAGTTGATGATGACAATGAGTTTAAACTTTTGTGTACTTGTGCTTGTACAATAATGTATTATTATCGAAGATATATCCACAAAGAACCTTGTATGAATTCAATCAAATCATGTAATATGTGGTTGATGGAATTATTACGAGGAAATGAAAGTCGATGTTACACGATGTGCAAAATGGATTAAGATGTCTTCTTTAGATTATGCAATGATTTGGAAACTAACAATGGATTAAAGGGTTCAAGGAGGTGAATGCTAGTGAGATTTTGGGGATTTTTTTATATTATATTTTCCAATAAATTATTATTATTAGCATAACTAAATATTTTTTTATTGAACAGGAAAATAATATTTAGTAGACGCGGGTTATCCACAAATGAGTGGGTATTTGGGACTATATAAAGGTGAAAGATATCACATTCCAGATTTTCGTCGAGGCAGACAACCAACAGGTCCTCGAGAAGTGTTCGATTAAGCACACTCTTCTCTCCGAAACGTTATTGAAAGCACTTTTGGGGTATGGAAGAAAAAGTGGAAAATTTTAAAGACCATGCCTAATTTTTCATTTAACAAGCAAGTGAAAATAGTCATTGCAACCATGGCTTTACATAATTACATAAAGAGACATGCTAAATGTGATCGTCATTTTGAGGAGAGCAAGAATTATCAGGATGAGGAGACAGACGAGGAAATGGCCACCAACGAAGAAAGTCATGAGACCAATGGTCCAGGAGTCCAAGAAAATGAAGTATTAAGAAATCAGATAACTGCTAGTTTAATGGGAGACTAATGTTTATCATTTAAAATTTTTACTTTGTATTTGTAATACAATACTTTGTTATGTTTTCATTTTACAAAAAAAATTAAACGGGAATATATGAAGATAAATAGAAAAAAAAAGCTAGAAAAAAAGAAAAAAAAAAGCTAGAAAAAAAAGGAAAAAAAATGGAAAAGAAAGATTGAAAACAGGAAAAAAAAATAAGCTTGAAAAATAGAGGAGGAAAAAAAATAAGAAAACTGACAAAAAAAAGGAGAAAAAAAAAGGAAAAATAACTTGAAAGGTAAGATTGAAAACAGGACAAATAAATAAAAAGGTTAGAAAAATAGATTAGGAAAAAAAACTAAACAAAAAAAAGAGAAAAATAAAAAAGCAGGAAAAAAGTTATAAAAAAAAAAAGCAAAAAAAAAGTGTAAGAAAAGAAATACTTGAATAATATATTGTATTTTAACGATCATGTCCATTTTAATCCTTTTCCATAATCAATTAAAGTTTACCAAAAACATTTTCATCACTTTTTTTTTCTTAAATTGATTACTTATTAAGCTAATTTACCAAACACCTATCAATTTATCTTTAAACTGATTATTTTTTAATTTATACTAAAAGTGGATTATTTCATTAACAAAACAATCCCGAACGTATATTTAGTCTCCTAAACTTAAGCTTTACTTCAGCTTTCAAACTTGTATTGCACTCATCAACTTTCTACACATCTAAGCTAAAGTGACGAATTTAGTATTTATATGTGTTGACATAAATTGTGGCAAATGAAAAAAACTAAAATCTAAAAAGCGTTTTTCTTTCCTATTATATTCTCGTCCATATCTAAAATGGAAATTGAACTCGAATCTTAAATATTCCATAACCTTGAACTTAATCAGTAAAAAAATCTTATCAATTAAAGTAATCGGAAATCGGAATCCGCCTAGGGATACACATTTATCCTCGGGGCTCCAAATCCCCGCACCCCATCCCCATTTGGGGATTTTTCTTTAGGGAAAATGGGAAAATGGGGGAGGAATGGGGATGATTTTCATCCCCAAATTAAAATGGGGATAGGGATAGGGATAGGGATAGGGGGACCCCTCCCCATCCCCATTTCCCCATTTCCCCATTTCCCCCACAATTAAATTGAAATGAGGTTGGGGATGGAGATCCTCATTTTCCCATTTCCCCCAAAAGTATATAAATATAATTAAAATATATATTTGAACTATTTGAAATATTTTATGTTGAATTTGTAATGCATTGATATTTTTTATTTGTTGTAAGGACCTTGATTTTATGATTGGCTTATTTCATGACAAAACCACACCACATTAGGGATGATTGTGTAATGGGTAGCTTAGGTCCTCATTGGCAAGCTTCCAAGCATCTCCATGGCTTCAAAAGCAAAATGTATATTCACTTGACTTTGCCTCTTGAAGAGTTTAGGTGCACACACACACCTCATGCATGCTTTATTGATTTTGCATTTTTGTTGATATTGTTTATATGTGTGCATCTCTTCACAATCACACTTGCACTTCATTTATAGATTTAAGTGTGGTATTGTATTATGTTCGCGCTTGCACGATGGTATGCTTGTTTTAGCGCATTGAGTGACCATATGAGAAGGTCTCATTCTTCTCTTGATTTGGTGTTATGGAGTAAGGTGTCTAGTTTCAAAAGAGTGTATTTCAATGATTTTAATGTTTTTCAAAACTGACCTTTGTATGGTCTTGTGATCATATCTTTTTATAAAATGATTCAAAATGAGTTTTAAAAATATCTGTACAAACTAGACACCCATACCTTTCCAACGGTATATTATTAGTAATATTTCATGACCGTTTGGATTGGTTTTGAAATCTCCAAAGTGACCACAAAAACAGGGCATCTCTGTTGTTGTCCGTTTTTTACCTTTAGTTACTAAAATGACCATAACTTTTTCTACAGACATCCAAATCATGTTTTGTAAATTGGAGTAGTAATTAGACTTCCATACCTTTCCAACGGTATATTATACGAATGGTTTGGATGTCGTTTGGTCATGTTTTGGGTCACTCAAAGCTAGAGCTGTTGTGCTGTCTAGCTTGTACCGCGGCCTAGACCGCTTTTGGTGCCATGCCTAGCCAGCGACCTAGGCAGCGATAATGTCCAGCCATGCCTTGCTGTGTAGACCATGGTCTGGACACTTTCCTAGGCCGCGGCACGTACAACGGTCGTGCGGGACTTTGTCTCCCAAGTCCAAAACGATGCCGTTTTGTGTAAGGCTTCTTTATATATGTTTTCTTCTTCTTCCTTGCCTTCTTAGAGCTCAAAGAACCCATCTTTAGAGTGAGAGAACCTCCATTAGAGAGAGAAGGCTTCAAGCTTTGTTATTTGACTCTCCAAACCCCAAACTCATCTTCATCTTACATTCAAGCATCATTCCAAGCACGAGTTTTCATTGATTGGTAAGTAGAACCACCATTGTTGTTCATTTATTGTTCTATCTTACCAAGACATGTCATTTATTGCTTAAATTAGTATTTCTTTATATTAATTGCATATTTATTGAAATTATGACATGTTTGGATTTGTATCGTGATAGCTTGCATTATTAGGTCATTTATGCCTAAATAGCTAATCCATGAATGCTCATGTACACATAATTGATGATTAGGTTGACTTTGTGCATCTAGTCTAGTTTATGAACATTTATGTGTATGCCTCATTGATTGCATTTCTTGATTGCAAAATTGCCCTTGATTATTTGTTGTGACAACTTGTGTTGGTTAGACTTTTATTGACAATTAGGTTGTTAGATTTTATCTACACATCTAATTGAGTCCTTGGTATAGGCATGTAGACATGATTTGATAACTAGGATGTTTAATTTCATTATCTACATCTAGTTAAACATTTTGTGTTTGGTCTTACACATAATTGCATTTGAGCATAGTGTCATATATACACTTAGACCATATACTCTTCATTGAGTCAAAGTCTTATGGCTTCGGTGTGAAGTTGCACAAGCAAGAGAAGCCTTGCAACCAAGGGTAGGTTGGCAAGCAATTTGTCGGGTATCTACTGTAAAAGGCCCGAAGGGTAGAGTAGGAGGTGCTCATGCCAAGAGTAGTGGATCAGGGGATATCACTAGGGATTGAACCAAGAGTGGTGAGTGGCGGTGTCTATAGCCTGAGGTTGTCCAGAGTGAGAGTCCGAGTATCACTTGAGGGTGTAACCTTTTATTCATATAGTGGATTTCTGTGACTGATTGTGGTACACCTAATAGCCCGTGGTTTTTCTCATTTGGAGGGTTTCCACGTATATATCTTGTGTTGTTTATATTTCGCACTTTACACTTGATGTTGTATGTTTGTTTTATTGGGTGAATTTTGAATATTGATTAATCAAGAAAAATTGGTAATTGACTTGATTAAAACCTATTCACCCCCATCTAGGTTATAGACACACGTTTTTAGAGAACTTTCAATTGGTATCAAAGCGGGTTCCTAGACATACATAGGAGATCCTTGCTCATTTTTGGTGTGTTTTGCATTTTGTGTGATTTTGATCATTCATACATTTGCATTCATTTGCCCTCATTTTACCCAAAACACTATGTGTGATTTTGAGAGACTTGAGGGTGCGTTGATCTCTGAACCACCTACGCTCACCAAGGATAACTACCCATCTTGGAAAGTGAGGATGGAGTTCTTTTTATGTGACCTTGATGAGCATGTGTGGATGTGTGTGGAAGAAGGGTATTCACCTCCCACAGAGACACAAGAGAATAGGGCTTCTATGCCTAAGCCCAAGTCCAAGTGGACAGTTGACGAACTCGAGGCTGTCGAATGGAATTCAAAGGGCCTTCGTGCCTTATATTGTGCAGTGGGTGAGAGTCATGCAAAACACATCTAAACAACTCAAGATGTTCGAGAAGCTTGGGAGATTCTAAGAGTCATCCATGAAGGTACCGTGAAAGAAGAACATAAAAAACTAGATACCTCAAAGATCAAGCTTAAATGTTTTGATTGTGGTGGTTATGGGCACATCTCCACGGATTGTGGAAACTCAAAGAGCAAGAGTCGAAAAGGCAAACCAAAGGCCTACTTTTGTAGTGAAAGTGAAGAATGCTCTTCAATGTCGGAGGGATGTGAAAGGAATCATATAGCCTTGCACGCTTTACATAACGACAACTCTAAAGCGGCCACACAACACCCATCACTCAAGTTCAACATTGAAGAAGCTAGCTTAGATGATGATTACCATGAGAGCACAAGTGGTAGAAGCTCCGATGAAGAAAGTTCAAGCTCCAAGAACTTGAGTTGTGAAGGGTTTGATTATGAAGACTTCATCGAAAGTCTTCAAAGGTCCTTGAGGATGAAAAATGAAGAAATCAAGAAGTTGAAGGAAGAAAATCTTCAACTAAGGACCAAGTTAGATGACTCCTTGAAGATGGACATAGTTGTTGTGTCCAAGTATGAGAAGAAGATTGATGATTGTCATCAAAGGATGAAGGCAATGAAGGATGAACTTGCCAACAAAGACAATTCCTTGAAGATCATTAAGGAGAATATGATGAGGTGCCTTGAAGAATTGAAGAAAGCCAAGGTCATGCAACCTCAAGCTCAAGGCAAGAAAAGAGCTTTACCTTCACAACATCCTAGGAGGAAGATTGATCTTGGAGAGACATCCAAGAATGGCCAAGTGAAGAGGCCAATAAAGAATGGAGATAAACCTCAACAATCAAGAGCTCCACCTCCAAGCTTTCCTCAACCAAGGAGGCAAGTCAAGCAAGCTCAACAAAGGAAGCAATCTTCTCCAACTCAACAACAAGGGAGAAGAGAATCAATACCACACCAAAGGAAAGCTCAAAGGCATGGGAAATCACATTTATCCTCACAAAGGAATGGTATGACCCCTCATTTTATTCCTTCATGTCATTTTTGTGGTGTTGATGGTCATATTAGACCAAATTGCTTCAAGTACATTAACATGTGTAGAGTTAAGAGCATGATTGAAAGAAAAAGGGGTAGAGCCAATATGCATGTTCCTAGGAAACCTAGTGTTAATGATCCTAGGAGTAATATGATGATCTTGATCACTAGGAATGACAATATGTCACCTAAATGGATTAGAAAAGATGAACCCACATGCCATTGTGCTAAGGTTTCACCCATAGGCTCAACTAGGTCAAATGGACTTGGTAAGTCTATAGGGACTCATATCCCCTCTTGATTTGTTTTGATTGACCCCATTAGAGGAGCTCAAGCAAAGAGAGCAAACTTGGATGATTTGCTATGTGCAAAAAGTTGATTAATTTGATGCTTTTTTGATAATTGCTTGTTGGTTGCACATATATGCTTATATATTTTTCTTTAATAAGTGTGCAACATTGCTTTGTTTACAATCCATGTCATATTTATGTTCAAACATGTATTTTTGGACTAGGAGAATTAATTGGAAAAGTACATTTGAATGACCTATAATTTATCTCCATGACATGTGAACTTGCTTTTAATTACATGCTTTAAAATGATATACATTAATTGAGTTTGATTGCTTTAATGCAAATGTGCGTGAGTGCAAATGAGAGGACTAATCATTAAGGATCTTTTATCCATGCAATTAATAAGGATTTTATATCCAAATTAGTCTTCTCTATTTTCTTAATGGTAAAACAAGACTACTATCATACGGATAAATATCCAAAAAATAAAAAATGGTGCAATAGTCACTCATGTCTTGGTTTGCCTTTAAGGATTGATATAGTTGCTTTATTTTCAAATCTTCGAAACTGTATCTTGTTTGCTTATGACAAAAGGGTACAAATTGGTTTGAATTCTTTTGGAAACCCTTTTGATGTTTGCTTTGCCAAATACCATTTGTTTTGGATTTGAATGCAACATGCCTTGCTTGCAAAGCATCATTGTCACACATTTTTCTTTAAATAAAACTCCTTGAATCTCTCTCAATTATTTAAGTTGCATAAAGTTTGTGTATATGATTATGCAATATTCTTGTGCGAATAGCTCTCTTTTCTAAAGCAACCCGATAGGGGGAGCTCTTTTACCTATCTCATGACAAAAAGGGGGAGAAGTCTTGAGAAATATAGGGGGAGCATTGGTTATACTTTAGGGAGAGAGTTTGAGAGAGAGTAACCCATTTAAGTGGAGCATTGCACATGCATTTGTTTATAAGTGTAATTGTTTTTTATGTTTGTTCACCTCACATGCACTTGTTCTTGGAAAGTGCTTTCTTGCTATTGTGTGTAGCTATGATGATCTACGAAGAGATTGAAGACCTTGAAGAACTTGAAGACTTAGATTCTTAGGTATCTATTTTTGTAACGTAGAATGGACTCTCATGAAAAATAGCTAGATTATTTTTTGTTTTGTGAGGATTTATTTGTGAGTGGTTGTTTTGTCATGAAATAGCCAAAGGGGGAGATTGTAAGGACCTTGATTTTATGATTGGCTTATTTCAGGACAAACCACACCACATTGGGGATGATTGTGTAATGGGTAGCTTAGGTTCTCATTGGAAAGCTTCCAAGCATCTCCATGACTTCAAGAGCAAAAGGTATATTCACTTGACTTTTCCTCTTGATGAGTTTAGGTGCATACACACACCTCATGCATGCTTTATTGATCTTGCATTTGTATTGATATTGTTTATATGTGTGCATCTCTTCACAATCACACTTGCACTTCATTTATAGATTTAAGTATGGTATTGTATTGTGTTCGCGCTTGAACGATGGTGTGCTTGTTTTAGCACGTTGAGTGACCATATGAGAAGGTCTCATTCTTCTCTTGATTTGGTTATATGAAGTAAGGTGTCTAGTTTCAAAAGAGTGTATTTTAATGATTTTAATGTTTTTCAAAACTGACCTTTGTATGGTATTTTGATCATATCTTTTTATACAATGATTCAAAATGAGTTTTGAAAGTTTCTGTACAAACAAGACACCCATACCTTTCCAACGGTATATTATTCGTAATATTTCATGACCGTTTGGATTGGTTTTGAAATCTCCAAAGTGACCACAAAAACAGGGCATCTCTGTTGTTGTCCGTTTTTGACCTTTGGTCACTGAAATGACTATAACGTTTTCTACAGACATCCAAATCATGTTTTGTAAATTGGATTAGAAATTAGACTTCCATACCTTTCCAGCGGTATATTATACGAAAGGTTTGGATTTCTTTTGGTCATGTTTTGGGTCGCTCGAATCTAGAGATGTTGTGCTGTCTGGTGTGTACCGATGCCTAGACAGCTTTTGGTGCCATGCCTAGCCAGTAACCTAGGCAGTGGTAATGTCCAGCCGTGCCTTGCTGTGCAGACCACGGTCTGGACACATGCCTAGGCCGCGGCATGCACAGCGGTCATGCGGGACTTTGTCTCCCAAGTCCAAAACGATGCCGTTTTGTGTATGGCTTCTTTAAATATGTTCTCATCTTCTTCCTTGCCTTCTTAGAGCTCAAAGAACCCATCTTTAGAGTGAGAGAACCTCCATTAGAGAGAGAAAGCTTCAAGCTTTGTTATCAAACTCATCTTCATCTTGCATTCAAGCATCATTCCAAGCAAGAGTTTTCATTGATTGGTAAGTAGAACCGCCATTGTTGTTCATTTATTGTTCTAGCTTACCAAGACATGTCATTTATTGCTTAAATTAGTATTTCTTTATATTAATTGCATATTTATTGAAATTATGACATGTTTGGGTTTGTAATGTGATAGCTTGCATTATTAGGTCATTTATGCCTAAATAGCTAATCCATGAATGCTCATGTATACATAATTGATGATTAGGTTGACTTTGTGCATCTAGTCTAGTTTATGAACATTTATGTGTATGCCTCATTGATTGCATTTCTTGATTGCAAAATTGCCCTTGATTATTTGTTGTGACAACTTGTGTTGGTTGGACTTTCATTGACAATTAGGTTGTTAGATTTTATATACACATCTAATTGAGTCCTTGGTATGGGCATGTAGGCATTTTTTGATATCTAGGATGTTTAATTGCATTTTCTACATCTAGTTAAGCATTTTGTGTTTGGTCTTACACATAATTGCATTTGAGCATAGTGTCATATATACACTTAGACCATATACTCTTCATTGAGTCAAAGTCTTGTGGTTTCGGTGTGAAGTTGCACAAGCAAGAGAAGCCTTGCAACCAAGGGTAGGTTGGCAAGCAATTGGTTGGGTATCCACTGTAAATGGCCCGAAGGGTAGAGTAGGAGGTGCTCACGCCAAGAGTAGTGGATCAGAGGATATCACTAGGGATTGAACCAAGAGTGGTGAGTGACAGTGTCCATAGCCTGAGGTTGTCGAGAGTGAGAGTCCGAGTATCACTTGAGGGTGTAACCTTTTATTCATATAGTGGATTTCTGTGATCGAGTGTGGCGCACTTAATAGCCCGTGGTTTTTTTCCATTTGGAGGGTTTCCACGTATACATCTTATGTTTTTTATATTTTTGCACTTTACACTTGATGTTGTATGTTTGTTTTATTGGGTGAATTTTGAATATTGACTAATCAAGAAAAATTGGTAATTGATTTGATTAAAACATATTCACCCCCCTCTAGGTTATAGACACACGTTTTTAGGGAACTTTCATTTGTAATGAAAGGTTTGTTTGTTTTAATTTAATTTATAATTTTTAGTTAAACAGGGAAATGAAAAAATGAAAAAATGGAAAAACGGGAGATACGAGAAAACAGGAAAAAACGGAAAAAATGGGGACCCAAACATCCCCATCCCCATTTTCCCCAAATTGGGGGGGGGGGGGGGGGGGGGGGGGGGGGGGGGGGATGGGGGAATGGTCTAGGAAGTGGGGATGAGGATGGGGGAACCTATATCCATCTTCATTCCCTAAACTTGGATCCCTCAATCCACCTCAAAAATGTCATGTGTAGATAATTGTATTTTATAATAAAATATAGCGCTAATTACACAAATACCCTGATGTTTGTTATAATTACACGTATGTTGGGGGGGGGGGGGGGGTCTAGGAAATGGGGATGGGGATGGGACCTATATCCATCCCCATTCCCCAAACGTTTAACCCTAAATCCACCCAAAAAATGTCATGTGTAGATAATTGTATTTTATGGGGGGGTGGGGGTGGGGGTTGGGGTGGGTATGTCCATTCCCATTCCCCAAACGTGTATCCCTAAATCCACCCTAAAAATGTCATGTGTAGATAATTGTATTTTATAATAAAATATAGCGCTAATTACACAAATACCCTGATGTTTGTTATAATTACACGTATGTGGCGGTTTTGACATATTGACACAAACATTCTCGGATATTTGAGAAATTTTGTAGTAATATCCTTACCGTTAATTTTATACCGTTAAATCCTAACAGTCGTTGGTCGAATATAAAAAATGACCACAATACCCCTTATTTTCATTTTTTAAAGTTAATAAAAAAACATCAAACTTCATCACGCTTCTGGGAAATAAAATATCTAACATCAAATCTTCATCTTCCCTTACCCATCTAGAAAAAAATATCAAATAGAACATCTTATAAATCATCAAACATCACCCAACCAATCCACACCAAAAAAAAAAAAAAATCATCAGTTTCCACACTATATCGTCTTCATCTTCATCAAATCCAGACAACAGAAAATTTTCATGTCTCCATCTCTTTCCATCCACAACAAAAACAAGCAAAAAATACCCACCAAATCTGGATTCACGATCTGATTTGCGTCCACGATTTTGCCGACAATAACGGATTCCTGCCTGAGCAGTTTTGATGCCTCGATTAGAACTGGATTGTCGCAAGCGAAATAGAACTACTGGGTAGTCGTTTAGTTCATCGGAAAATGAGAGAGATGTTGTGATAATCGAGGTGGTGGTGGCGCGTGTGTAAATGAATTTTTAGTTCCTGAGATTTTGTTGAAAACCGAAAAAAGATTTTCATTGGAATGGTTGTGAAATGTTTTTGTTACCAGGTTATTTGTAATGGGTGTTGGTATTCATTTCCAAATAAATTTTGAGCAAGCACAGGTATTTTTTTTCTATCCATATTTGTATAATTTTTTTGTTTATATTTCCAGAGTTTGGTCTATAGTTTGACAAATCTCAATGAGTTAATGTACCTGATTAACATGGTACCGGGTTCTTCCTTAAAAAAAAAACATGGTACTGGTTCTGCAAATTTTGAATATTTTTCACTTCTTTTATCGTATACACCTCTGATTCCATGCAAGGGTGGTGATATGTATTTTTCCGATAGTCGAAAATGCATAAAAGAATTTAGTGAGAGAATACCGAAAAGACGTAGAATAGAAGATTTATTTGGCTATTAAGGTTAATGTATCGAGATTTTAATAGAAAATTTTGGAGTGACATGATTTTGCGGATTATATGGATCGACTTTCAAGGATTTTGAGATTTTTTTTTTAAAAGAGTCCATTGATTTTATTTAAACAGTATTACGACTATTTAGACTTTATTTAAAAACTATTATGATTATTTAAGAGTTTTATTTAAAGATTATTAAGATTATGCAGTCTTTATTTAATGACTTTTTGGACTTCTTTTTTAAATATGGATCCTATAAATTTGTTAATTAACATTACGGATGACAATGAGGCGGGTTCGGGACAGGGTGATCTTCCCCACACTCAATCCCATTTATTTTTTAAAAACTCATCCTCTCATAAACCCCCACCTTAGATGGAGAGGGTTGGGGCGGGACGGGGTACAACCGGGAGTGTTTTCCCTATCCCACCCATTTACCCAATTTATATATTTATTTATTTATTAAAAATATAAATATATAACCATTGAATATGATAAAATTTATAAAGTAGTAAATAATTCGATAAAACTATTAAAAAAAACATATCGTAAACATAATTCTCACAAGTAAATTTAATCATTCTCAAACATAAACAAAAAGTATGAAGTCAAAATGTTCGAAATTCGTAACGCTAATCATCTAATAGTGGCATCTATTTCTCTTGTTCTCTCTTCGTAATATAAACTTCATCTAGCATCTCTTCAAGATGTTGACACCCACTCATATAGTTCCTGTAACATTCCGAACCAACAAAAAAAATTGTATTCAATCTGATTGGAATATCCATAACTTAATTTGATTTAATATGCACGATTTATTTTACATCATTAAAATCTGGTACTTCAAGACATGTGGAACGCTCAGTTGTATTAGAAGAACATGAAGCTAATCATAAGATAAAAAACTTATTGTATTTAAGGTTGAAGCTTGAATGGTGAACTTTAAGTTGTTTGAGAAATATAAAGACTTAGTGTTGCAGTTAGTGGCTAGGGTTTTTTTTAATAGTATTTTGTATTGTCACTTTATATTAAATAACGGCAAAGATATGTAAAGTTAGGGTTAATGTATTTATATATATTTCATCGGGGCCCCATCTGTTGGGGTTTATGCCCTAAAGATGTAATTTGTAAATGGATTTATGAAATAAATAAAAGAAAAGGTTCAATTCATTCTTTTTATGTTGTTTATTTTATAACTTGTGCATATTAACATCCTGAATTGCTGGATGTCTGGATGTAATCTCAAACTGTGTATATGAGTGTCATATACGGATGGATACAGTAAGAGACGTGCAATCTAAAAAGTCTATATATAGCAAATAAAGCTGGGTACTTTATTTGTGGATAATCTATAGCCCGTAATGTACGGTGATTCTATCCTAAATCATTCATATGAGATATGAGAATTGAGGCACCTTGTGTGATGTGATCATATAGGATTGGGTCATGATCTATATGAATCTCTCACCAAGATCCGTTTACCGATGAGATTCATATATATCAACTAATGATGGCTATATTTGGGTGATCTTAATCCCGAGTGTCTTATCTGCCCCTTCAGGTTAGATCGTGGTCTTTGATATACCATCGGTGAGGTCAGATGCATTTTCTGATCAATATACTCCGTATGTTGGGATTGCGGTTTGACTTGTTGTTGGGATTGCGGTTTGGCTTGTTGTTGGGAAGGTTTGTACACAATAGTGGAATCCACTCCTTCTTGTGAGAAGTAGATGGTAGTTCCCTTAATGGGGTTGCTTCGGGGCTTGGACAGTATGAGCTCTCTCCTAATTCCGTGAGAAAATAAAATTTATTGTCCATTAGAGAATCAACGTTACTTAAAGTTTATATGTAATTAAAGGGGTATAACGAACATTATGATCCAACTCTAATTTTAAAAACCCTGATTTTGTTGTGTGACCGGTAAACAGGGTTCTAACACCGTCTCCACGGGTAATTTTGCCATCCTTATATATATAACTCATATGGTTTGAAAATCAATTTCAACTATTTGATGGAAGAATATATATGTTATTACTTGTTTGGCCATTATTCAGAACATCTACAATCTATTTGAATGTTATACAAGGAGATGATGTAGTGACGAGCTATAATATTACAAGAAGTACACAAACATATAGATTAGGCATTGATTTTTCAACTCCCTTAATAGCTTTCTTTCTTTTGTTTCTTGTGTTGTGTTATATATTAGGGTTTTGTATATATTTACATTTATATTTCTGTTAGTTGACTTGGGACAATAAAGCATAAAATTATTTAGCTAGAGTGCTAGCTTGACTTTATAAGCAACTTGGGAGATAAAGTTCCATATATAAACAGCATACATTTGGATAGAACATTGAATACAAAAACTGAATGTTGAAAAAAACTGAAATCATAAATAATTATTACCAAAATAATTTTGTTAATAGCCAAATTTGACTAGGGATCAAAGGTAAATTTTTCACTCTCCTAGTCAGGGTCCAAATCCGAGATTACTTGGCATGGTACCGAGGGTTCCGGGATCGTGCTACTAGGCGACCCCGCAGAAGAGAGAAAAGGTCATCACGCTCTAGAAACACCCTAGATGAAGCTCAACATGATCAGATCGAGCTACTTACATCGAGATAGGAACCCAAGGCAAGACCGATACAAGACGACCTAGGCTCCTCGAGATCAAAATACCTCGCAACCTCACCAGAAGCCCGTTATCCTCTCCAGACGTAAAGAGAGACCTATAAGTACTTCAAATTTCTTACTATAATATCGCTTCGTTCGGCCGAGGGAAGAATCAAATCTATCTGGATAGGTAGGAAGAAGCATGCGGAGGCTTCATTACCACTGAAGAGCACCGACTTGGTCATCTCAAGCTCTATAGGACCTGAAAATGTCAGATCGAGCTCCTAATACCAAGACAAGAGCATGGATATACCTCGCCCTTCGAAACAGTGAACTCCATATTTGGTGACCTCCATGATGCATCTTACCAGGTAATATACGGGATCGCCTTCACTCTCTGACTTGCACTGAAACACTGCGTACATGTATGGCAAGTGATTAAATGGAAACAAACTTATCACCATCCAAGATATTCTCGATTCTGTCATTAAGCCAAAATCAATGACATTCAAACATAATATCCTGCTCGATAAGGAGGGATTTGATTTAGAAAATAATGGCTGGAGGATCACGAGTTTAACCTAGTTGGACTATGTGTAAATACACCCAAGCATGCACGAGAAAGAGGGGTCGAACGATAGATAGAACAAAAGATAGACGGTAAGAAGATCTTACTTGGGCCTGAATTATGTTCGCAGAACACAGCTATAGTTGTTATCTAATTCTCGACAGGGACGAAGCCACCACACCATTATATCGAAAGTATTTGAGTGCTTCTAGTAGAGTACATATGATTCATTTTGTTCACAATAAAGCAATTCAATTTTCCGATGCATATTATGTTAATATTCATCCTAATACTCACACTATACGAACAAATCAGGTACCAACCCCGATCACCACCTCTGAGGTAGTGGTCTCGAGGGTGTTAGCTGAAATTCCTCACCCCGAGTGAATTTTCGGTTAACTACTTTTGTTAATAGGGAAATTTGGTCAGGGGTCAAAGAGAAATTTTCCACCTTCAATCGACAATCATGAAGCCCGGTAAAGCCCCCCTATAAGAGCAGGGAAGACCGGTTCGGCTTCAAAGTTACCAGAAGACAAGCCAGACGCGACCGGGACGAGCCCCCACAGGAGTACTGGAGCCCGGGCTTCTCCAGGCCATCTATCGGGGAACCTTGGCTCAAAGGTTGAGCTCCACAACTGCCCGTAAATTCCAGGGGAAGTTTCCAAGCTTAAGGGACATTCGAAAGAAGTCCGTTGTCCTTTCTGGGCATGAGGGAAGAATCACGCCTGGATCTACACTACTCCAGCTACCTCCCAGAGAGGTCTACAAGAGCACCTCAAGCCCCTACAGGTCAGGGAAAATCCATCTTAAGCTTCTAAGAACAGAGCCAAAGCATGGATCCACCTCTCTCTACGGGACAACAGGCAGCTGGCAGAGTGACCTCCATGAAGATCGATGGTACGAATGCACACAAGATCATCTCCACATGATATCTACATGCACGTCAAGAGTTTAAATTCAAATAAGGGAACCAACTAATCTTCGTCAATGATGTCATCGAATACGAAATAATTCAAATTTAAAAAACAAATCCCACTCGATAAGGAGGGAACGGATTCATGAGATTACGGTAGAGTATCTGTAAACTAAAAACCTACAAGGACGATATATATATATATGAAGCCAAGCAAGGGGGAAATAGATAGATAAAAATAGAACGAATGGTAGAGACAGAAAATTATAAACAACAGACATACACATAGAAGGAGGGCCTAAATTCTGATTACAGAACACGGTCACCTTCATCTCCACTATTCGTCTATCTCTTAAATAGGTCGGGAACAAACGGTACCAACCCAGGCCACCGCTTTCGTGGTAGTGGTCTCGAAGGTGTTAACATAAATTTCTCATCTCGAGTAAATTTCCCATCAACACTTTCCGGCGCCATCTGTGGGAACCTCTCACACAATCATCTTTTTACATTCAAAAAGTTATTTATTTCAAAGTCATCATGAAGCTCCGCTCCTCACAAGGGCAGCAGGGCACCTCGGGACAACCTTCTGCTACATCGACACGAAAGGTTCAGAGGAAAAGGAAAAAATCCGGGCAGCATAGCCAGATTCCCATCCAGACAGCTACTGTGCGGGCTCTGGATCCCCCTCTGGGAAGCCAGGTCGAGCTTGACCAATAAGCGGGGGCCTTTGTAGAGAGCGTCCGCCTTCGACTACTCGCTGAGGGTATCGCTATCCAACAAACGGTTCTCTGCAATCAAGGGGAATAAAGCAGGCCTGGGGCTAGGCAATCCCCCGTTGATCGCTTGAAGCCTTCCCCTCGGGAATCAACTCGTAATAGAGCGAGACTCCCGACCTCGATCCGGGATAGGCTAGGGCCCATCCCCCATGTTCTCGAAGCGCTGCCACGCTACCAACCACAATAAGTCAAATCTATGGTAGATGTCCTTCCTCAGGGACGGGAAGAGCTCCTCCACTTAATGACTTCAAGGAGGGAAGCCCGGGGTAGAAATGAAGAAAGTCAGTAAAGCCCCCGAGCAAGCCCCCTTCGAAGAAGGAACCAGGTAGAGGTCACCAGTTCATCAGAGGGATCTGATGAAGAGGAATCCGAGATCGACTCAAGGAAGTCCGAAAGCAAGCGACTAAGGGACCAGTTGGTAGAGCTACAGAAAGAGGTCCAATTGATGAAGAAGATGAAGTACAAGGAGGACAAGAAAGATCCTCTAAGTGAAATGAATGCCCTCTTCACTAGAAGGATCCGGGAGGCAGAGCTCCCAATTACTGTTATTACCTCTCGTCTCTCTCTTAAATAGGTCGGGAACAAACGGTACCAACTCCGGCCACCGCTTTCGTGGTAGTGGTCTCGAGGGTGTTAACATAAATTTCTCATCTCGAGTAAATTTCCCATCAACACTTTCCAGCGCCATCTGTGGGAACCTCTCACACAATTATCTTTTTACATTCAAAAAGTTCTTTATTTCAAAGTCATCATGAAGCTCCGCTCCTCACAAGGGCAGCAGGGCACCTCGGGACAACCTTCTGCTACATCGACACGAAAGGTTCAGAGGAAAAGGAAAAAATCCGGGCAGCATAGCCAGATTCCCATCCAGACAGCTACTGTGCGGGCTCTGGATCCACCTCTGGGAAGCCAGGTCGAGCTTGACCAATAAGCGGGGGCCTTTGTAGAGAGCGTCCGCCTTCGACTACTCGCTGAGGGTATCGCTATCCAACAAACGGGTATCTGCAATCAAGGGGAATAAAGCAGGCCCGGGGCTAGGCAACCCCCTGTTGATAGCTTGGAGCCTTCCCCTCGGGAATCAACTCGTAATAGTGCGAGACTCCAGACCTCGATCCGGGATAGGCTAGGGCCCATGCCCCATGTTCTCGAAGCGCTGCCACGCTACCAACCACAATAAGTCAAATCTATGGTAGATGTCCTTCCTCGGGGACGGGAAGAGCTCCTCCACCCAATGACTTCAAGGAGGGAAGCCCGGGGTAGAAATGAAGAAAGTCAGTAAAGCCCCCGAGCAAGCTTCCTTCGAAGAAGGAACCAGGTAGAGGTCACCAGTTCATCAGAGGGATCTGATGAAGGGACCAAGTGGCAGAGCTACAGAAAGAGGTCCAATTGATGAAGAAGGGGAAGTACAAGGAGGACAAGAAAGATCCTCTGAGTGAAATGAATGCCCCTTTCACTAGAAGGATCCGGGAGGCAGAGCTCCCGCCTAAGTTCAAAATGCCAGCTGACAGGTTCTCCGGAACTGAAGATCCGCTGAGCCACTTAGAGAGTTTCGTTCAACAAATGGAGGTCCAGAACACAACCAGGGCCGCTATGTGTCGGATGTTCCCCACTACACTCAGGGATTATGCTAAGACCTGGTTTAGGAAACTATCCGCCGGGAGCGTAGATTCCTTCACCTAATTATCAACTGATTTCTGCTCACAGTTCCAAGGGGTTAAGCCCCAACTGAAGGACCCGATTCATCTACAGTACGTGATCCAGGAGAGAGGGGAAACTCTCCGGGCTTATATCGAGCGTTTCCACAAGGAAGTCATCCAGATGGGGGTCTTCACTAAGAAAGAAACCCTAGCCAACTTTAGGAGAAACTGTGGGCGGGAAAACTATTCCGGTCTTTTGCCATGAAACCTCTAAAAACTTACTAGGAAGCCTATGATCGGGCTCTGGAACAGATCGAGCTGGACGAACAGCTCAAGGTCAAGATGGAGCATGACGACATGAGAGCTAAAAAGCGACAAAAGAAGGAAGCTCCCAGACCCGAGCAAGATTAAAAGAGCAGAAATAAACCCCCTAATAAATCAACATACGGTTTCCCTCTTCCTCAGTACCGACCAGAAAGGTATCCTGATAAACGGGCTCCTCCTCAATTTTTACAACCTCCAAGGACAGTGCCCCCTATAGCCCGCAATGAGAGGGGATACTACCGTGACACTCCCTTGAATGCATCTCGAGAAATAATCTACCACGCTATTCGAGACAAGGGTTTGTTACAGAAGCCCGCTCCTATGAAAGTCTCAGTCGACAAATAAATAGTTATAAATATTACGACTTTCATGAGGACGTAGGGCACAACACCTCAGAATGCTACAACCTGCAGAACCAGATTAAGGCTTTGATAAGGGGAGAATGCTTGATAGAGTTCTTACAACAAGTTAGGGAGAACATTCAAACTGGAAGGGAGGTCCAAGCCGAGATTTGGGAACACGTTGAGAAGAGGAAGGAAGATCTTACGGACCTGATACAACAAATTCAGGCAATACACGCTATCAGCGGAGGTCCCACTCTGGCCGGCACCTCTAACAATTCCAAGAAAAATCATGCGAGGAAGGTCCTTCGTATGGACGAGGGGCGGGATATCTTCAAGGTCGACCAGAGACCGACCAATCCTTCCCAGCTTTCACTGATCATCTTCACCGAAGCAGATGTCTATAACACCGTGCAGCCACATGATGATCCCATGGTCATAACAGTACAAATTGCCAACTTCATGGTACACCGCATGCTGGTCGACATAGGTAACAGCGTCGATATTTCGTTCAAAGATACCTTGGAGAAGCTAAACTTGAAGCAATGGTGCCACAACAGTTGTACTACTCCATTATACGGTTTCACTGGGGACTCCATCACACCTGTAGGATTAAAAATTCTACCAGTGATCATCGGAGCCACACCTCTTCAACAA